>JAJEKV010000153.1:0-1317825 GCA_021234155.1 Isoetes taiwanensis | reverse complement strand
TCTCTTGGAATGGGGTGCACATATTGAAGATAAATGTATTATATCTTGTATATGCTGATTATGACATAAAATTTTATGTTTTAGATTCGTTATTAAATGCTTAAAATTTAACTTAAACTACGGGCTCTCAATGTATGTATCAATCAGCATATATTTAATCGGCGATGCGAGAGTAGGCAAAGTGGATATAAGACCACATCAATCTTGAATTGGCGACATCAAAGTCATTCGCGGATAGCGAAATTAGAATACATTGGCGGTATGAACAAAACATGGGCACAAGCATAATGAAGAGTACAATGATGAAGATGAGCGAGGAATACGATGATGAAGATGATGTGAATGCCCTATGGGCGGCTTCATGGAAGTTAGGGAACCCATGGCCACATGTTAGATGCATTTGGCCCAATCTTCGATAGCGGCCTAGATGGCCCGATATAAATACTCCTAACGATGGTCATTGAAGATCACGTTTTATTGGAGGCGCATAAAAGCATTATATCCAGTGCAAGCATATCTAGATTGTGACATCTTTATTGATATTAAACCTTCAAGCCAAATTCAAATGGAGCAATGCGATTATTGCGGCTTTGTTAGAGTAAGTACAATTGCAATCATTGACTTATTGAATTTGTAGTTGAATGTATCAATAAAGGAAAATTTTATACAAGTTGTGCAAGAAAATTCTCCCCACTAAAAGCCCAAAGTAAAATAAAAAATATTAAGCGACTCTTGGTTTAGAGCTACCATAAGATTCAGCTTGTCAAATGATTGCATGGTATATTATCGGATGACATCTACAAGAACCGCGAAACATGCCCTAAATGTGGTGCCTCTGGGTACAATCACGGATGCCAAGGAAAGGCCAGATCAGATGAAGGTGGTTCGCTACTTTCCATTGATCCCTCGCATAAGGCTATTGTTTGATGTGAATCTCTAAAAGCATCATGGGTTGGTGTCTTGGCTAATGCGTCAGTGACAATGTACTCAGCGTGAGTTAGTGTACCAAGCAATGGAAGCTATTGATGAAACATGGTAGAGATTTGGAAGAGAGCCCGCGAAATCTCGGTTAAGGTTGTAGCGGATGGTGTTAATCCTTATGGGCGATCAAATCGACGTGGTCAACTTGGCCCGATGAGTGTTGATCAACTATAATTTACCGATGTAGTTTACTCATGAAGACTAGCATTTTAATGGTAGTCTTATTAGTTCGGGGCCCAGAAGAAGCTGGAAAGTCTAGATCCATATCAGAAAATAGTTATTGATGAGCTTTTGACATTGTTATGGAGTGAAGGTATTGAAGTTCACGATGTCTCAAGAGAACTTAAATGCTGAGCGAATTTACCTTGAGAGAAATCTTAATGTGGACAACGGCGATTGGCACGGTTTTATATGAACTCTGGCGGACTCCAAATTAATGCGGATATGCGGCATGTCACTTGTGTGGGTTTGAGCAGTTGAACTCGTAGGTCAGCGGCATTGCAAAATGTCTATGCAAACTTCAAAGAGATATAAATGGAAAATGCGACTTGATCATTAGGTCCAAAGAGAAAAACATTGCAGGCGCCTCTGGTTGACAATGAGATTGGGGTAACATGTGGGATCATTTGAAGGAAATAAAGTTAAGGGAATGAAAAGTGGAAAGCATCCTTCTTCCTTCTACCCTATTGAATGAATTGAAGATCCATCATCTTCTTGATCCCATACGCATCTTTAAAAACGTTTGGCGTCTATTTGGAAGCATGTCACTTGGGGCGTAAGGACAGTCACGACCGCGAGAAAGATCTACAGAAAAATTTGGATCAAAAATCTAAAACATGGTTAAATGTCGAAGAAGGAATAAAGGCCACAAGTGGATTGGATGTTCTACTAGAAAATGTATGAAACGATTCGGAAGCTGATCAAGGCAATAAAGACTCCGAGCGGGATATAACTATGCATTAGTTACAATAATTGTTCTCTCTAACGAAGGAGTTAAGCTGGTTGAAATCTCATGATTGGCATAGATGTTTGCGGTTTATTTATGCCCTTCTGTTGTTACGAGGGCGTCCCGCCCGACCGGTCTACTACATACAGCGATATATCTCCTACTCGAGTTTTTCGGGTTTATGCAGTTTAGAAAACACTTTCGATCTTTGAACTCTCCTTAACTTTTTTCTTTCTTAAATGATATTTAAGATGGATTACAAGAAGGAGATCACGGAATGATGAAATTGTAGGACATCTCACGGGGAACTAAGGTTGGGCATGTTGTATGCTAGAAAAAATTCCCAACAAGTTTTACGGACATACAAACTCACTTACTAATTACGTTTAGTGGGCCAGTAGGCTTGCGAGGCACAACAAATCCTAGATGGATGTTTTTTATAGAGCGGCTTTTAAGAAGGGTCCTCAAGGACTTAAATGCGTCGAGGAAGGCAAGGCCCGGAGGTTGCATGGCGAGGGTTGGTTAGCACGAGGAGTCATTATTCTATGTCAGGATTCTTGGCGATCCTACACCCCAATAACCGATTATGGGCCCAGGTAGAACCACCAACTATAATGGAAGTTCAGAAGGAAGACCCGAAGAAATTGTTCACACTAGAAGAGCGAGGCAAAAGTCAATAAGTTTCTCATCTACAACTCCTCCATGGAGAATGGATAAAAAAAAAATGAGGAAAAAAAATAAAAGGATGAGGGAAAAGGCGGCTATCGACAAAGAATGCATAAACAACCACTTCGGATCATCTAGAGATCGCCAGAGTGAGATATAAACAATAAATGGCTGCTCGAACAACTAGAGATGGCGAGGCAGCGTGTGAACAGCATGTTTCTACTTGAAGAATTTGCATATGCTAAAGGCGTGTCGCATTTGTAAAGTGCAACTTAATAGCATATAATTCACGAGTTTAGTTCGTTATTTTTGAACATTTGTTCCCTTTACTTTGTAGTATAATTCATATGCATCAATATGGTCTTGGTGCTCACTTTTCGGCGACAAAGTGTGGATCATGGCAAGCCGCACTTATGATTGTGGTATACTCAATAAAGTTTGAATCCGGTTTACGGTTGGTAGTGCAGTTAAACTTAATCGAGGCAATGTTGGAATGGATTGGTACTATAAAGACTATCATGGAGGTTGATGTCGGTGGGTGCATTCAAAACAATTTGTTTGATGCGAATGGTTTTGATCTTGTGGTAATACTGATGCTCATGCCCACGATCATAAAGGTCACAGGTGGCACTGTATTCACTAGATTCAACTGGCATTATATGGTGGTCAAGACCTCGTGAGGTTGGCGATGTGGCGACAAGTATGTTTTACTTGGGTGCAATAAAATTTATATATGTCATTAACAAAGGAACTAATGTAATAGGGTTTTGTAGGTCGCCGTTTCGGATCCTTTGCAAAGATCGGTGGTGGTTATTAGTTCCATGTATGGGCAGCTCATAGCATATTTGAAGGTGAAAGAAAGAAGATGGCGGTCGAATAGGGAGGTTGGGGGGTGGGAGGCGGACTATTGTCATGATAGAAGACTACCATCGATTGAACCTTCATTGCTTTATTATGATTATTATATTTTCTTCCCACATATGAATAAAAAACTTTGGCATCGCAATTTGTGTATACTACAAACCATATTAGGCAACATTAGTATTGCAACCCGAAGTTATCATAGACATTTTATGCCAAGTTAATTGGCATCCTAGTATAGACCTATGGCTTGCAAAGCCGTCGAGTTCTACATCTGATTAGTGCAGCGGCATGTTTAATTAATCATAAAATGTAGAAGATTCCCTTCAAAATGCAAGATTCATATACAAAAATCATATATGTATTCCTTCAAATACAAAATTCATATAAAAACACATACACAATTCAAATACACAAAAACAAAGTGGATGCGGTGCACATCGGTGGTATATATCCGGCATCGGTGTGATCCCTTCAGGCTTGACTCGAAGGTGCTTCGGCGGTGATTTCCTCCACCCATCGGAACAAAAATAAAAGCATGGAGATCCAAAGCCCTCGTGGTATACATTTCCCCAAAGAAGTTCGTCACGAGCACTTCGCATGCCACATTTGATGCAGTTTTAACTTTTGAAAGTAGGGCTTGACAAATGTTTCCTTCCCAAAGGCCCTATCCTCTAGCATACAGACCCAAACTTCATGAAACTCACCATGCATTTCTTGAGGGCACTCGAGCACATGTGAGAAAGGTTAGGCCTCCGATGGCATCTGGCCGAGTCTTTCTTGCCCTATCCACCTTGCACTTTGTCATGGCTTGCTTGAACTCGACCTTTCTTGGGTTAGGATTCGTCTCTAGCCACTCGGGCCGGGAGGCCCGGTTCGGGTTATCCAGCGGCAGGCCTCTGCCTGGTCTGACATCAAGCGGGCATGCATCGGGGAGAAGCGGCCATGGCGGATGGGTGAGGACTCAAACTGAAGGAGGAGGAGGAGGAAAAGGCTGGAGGCGAGGAAGGGCCGGAGGAAGGGCGGAAAATTTGGAGGACTAATAGGGCCAATATATGGCATCTCGGCATCTGAAAACAAACAAATTTAAATGCGGCGTCGTTATAACGTGAAGCGTCGTTATAGGCGTCGTTAAGCGACCTTTCGCGTCGTTAAGCGGGCGTCACGGAATCTTTTGGACCTTCGAAGGGGCCTGAGCGGAGGATCAGCGGTCGGGATAGAGGCAGGGCTTGGGAGGTGGTCGATGGCGTCGCGGCCAGGGGAAGCCTTGGCTGCCGAGGGAAGAGTGCCTCGGGAACTTTGGATCCGCCTCACGGGGTCAGGACTCTCCCCTCTTGTGAGGATCCTGCTGAGTCGGCCTCGTTTGACTTGGGGAAGGGTGCCCGGCTGGTTGCCACACCGGGCTGCCGGCCGATCTAATCTTAACCCTTTGACCTAGACCTTCTCGAAAATTCGAAAAATTGGGCCGTGTGCTGGAGATGAATTAGGGATCGGCCCGGCAAAAAACGGAATTTATTTTAGGTGCAATGCATTAATTCTTGAATTCTGAATGTCTTGCCCTTTACCAAAAGCCCCAGACTTCTACTTGCCACATCGGGGAGGAAAGGGCCCAAACTCGCTCCGTCAGTTTCCCCTTGCTCGCCATTCTCGAGGCTGCTGCTTCTCGGCCCGGTCCCAAGTGCAGCAGACCGGGGACTTCGGCCCCAAAGCGTAAACCCTTCTAGAGCACGGCAACCCACGGGTTTCGTTTGGAGGCCCTCCCTTGTCCAGTCGGCGGGACCTTTGCGCCCGTGTCTTGAAGATGGAGTTGGGGTGTTGGCCTTGAGCCTTGAGACCCTAAAATCCCTCAGGAGGCTGCTTGCCCCAAATTTCCTCTCCCCAAGGCCACGGGGCCGGACCAGGCGACCTCCCTCTCAGGAATCAGCGATCGACTCGCCAATGGACTCGAGCGTCGACATTGCCACAGGGACCAAGTTAAGTGGCGAGGAACCACCACCGAACTCAAGAAGCGCCAAAGTAGCTCACTTCCATCACACTCGTAGTCAATTGGCCTAGGATGTGCATGCGGGATCTTGTCGTGGAGGCGTGAGTGTTTTCCTTCTTTATAAAACCCCGGTAGTGTAACTTGCTCCCCTAGGGTAATTTACCATGCATTCAGGACCCGATTTGGCGGGGGTCTATTTGCCATTCCGAGCATCCCGGTGCCGAGCGACAAAAGCGTCACGGTTTCTACAAAGGCCCAGACATCGGGGCCCCGTGGTTTGACAAGTTCTCGGGACCCGATCTGGAATCTTTTGGACCTTCGAAGGGGGGCCTGAGCGGAGGATCCAGCGGTCGGATAGGGGCAGGGCTCTCAGGGAGGTGGTCATTAGCGTGCAGCCCGCCGGGAGGCCAGCCGAGGAAGAGGCTGCCTGGGGAACTTTTGGATCAGCCTCACGGGGTCAGGACTCTCCCCCCTCTTGTGAGGATCCTGCAAGGTCTGGCCTCGTTTGACTTGGGGAAGGTGCGGCTTCGGTTTGCCACACAGCGGGCTGCCCGCAGATTCTAATCTAACCCTTTGACCTAGACCTTCTCTCCGAAAATTCGAAAATTGGGCGTGTCTTTGGAGATGAATTAGGGATCGGCTGGCAAAAACGGAATTTATTTTCGTGCAATGCATTAATTGCGAATTCTGAATGTCTTGCCAGCTGCAAAAGCCCCCGACTTCTACTTGCCACATCGGGGAGGAGGAAAGGCCCAAACTCGCTCAGATCAGTTCCCCTTGCTCCGTATTCTCAGCTGGCAGCTTCTCGGCCAGGTCCCAAGTGCAAGCCCGACGGGGACTTCGGCCCCCCAGCGTAAACCCTTCTAGAGCACGGCAGCCCACGGGGTTTTACGTTTTTGGAGCCCTCTCCTTGTCCCGGTTTAGTAGGACCTTGGCGTGTCTTGAAGTGGAGTTGGGGTGTTGGCCTTGAGGCGGACCCTAAAATCCCTCCGGGCTGCTTGCCCCAAATTTCCTCTCCCAAGGCCACAGGGGCCGGGCCAGGCGACCTCCCCTCTCGGGAATCGCGATCGACTCTGCCCAATGGACTCGAGCGTCGACATTGCCACAGGGACCAAGTTAAGGTGGCGAGAAGACCACCGAACTCCAAGAAGCCCAAAGTAGCTCACTTCCATCACACTTTCGTAGTCAATTGGCCTAGGATGTGCATCGCGGGATCTTGTCGTGGAGGCGTGAGTGTTTCCTTCTTTACATAAAAACCGACCAGGTGTAACTTGCTCCCTAGGGTAATTTACGCCATTCAGGACGATTTGGCGGTCTATTTGCCATTCGGGAGCATCCCGGTGCGAGCGACAAAAGCAGTCTTGGTTTCTACAAGGGCCAGACATCGGGGCGCCCAGCCCGTTTGACAAGTTCTCGGGACCGATCTGGAATCTTTTGGACCTTCGAAGGGGCCCGAGCGGAGGATCAGCGGTTGGGATAGAGGGAGGCAGGGCTCGGGAGGGTGGTCATTAGCGTGCGACCAGGGGGCTTGCGCGCGGGAAGGAGCTGCCTCCGGGGAACTTTTGGATCCCCTCACGGGGTCGGGACTCTCCCCCTCTTGTGAGGGGATCCACAAGGTCCTGGCCTCGTTTGACTTGGGGAAGGGTGCCAGCTTTCGGTTGCCACCAGCGGGCTGCCCGGCCCTAATGCTAACCCTTTGACCTAGACCTTCTCAGAAAATTCCGAAAATTGGGCGTGTCTTTGGAGATGAATTAGGGATCAGTGGCAAAAAACCGGAATTTATTTTGGGTGCAATGCATTAATTGCGAATTCTGAGATGTCTTGCCAGCACTGCAAAAGCCCCCCGACTTCTACTTGCCACATCGGGAGGAGGAAAGGCCCAAACTCCGCTCCGTCAGTTCCCCTTGCTCCGTATTCTCGGCTGCTGCTTGCTTCGGCCAGGTCCCAAGTGCAGCGGACCAGGGACTTCGGCCCCAAAGCGTAAACCCTTCTAGAGCACGGCAGCCCACGGGGTTTTCGTTTGGGAGGCCCTCTCCTTGTCCGGTCGGCGGGACCTTGCGGCGTGTCTTGAAAGTGGAGTTGGGGTGTTGGCCTTCAGCCTTGGACCCTAAAATCCCTCCGGGGCTGCTTGCCCCAAATTTCCTCTCCCCAAGGCCACGGGGGCCGGGGCCAGGCGACCTCCCTCTCACGGAATCGCTGATCTGACTCTGCCAATGGACTCGAGCGTCGACATTGCCACAGGGGACCAAGTTCCGTGGCGAGAGACCACCCGAACTCCAAGAAGCGCCAAAGTAGCTCACTTCCATCACACTCGTAGTCAATTGGCCTAGGATGTGCATGCGGGATCTTGTCGTGGAGGCGTGAGTGTTTCCTTCTTTATAAAAACCGGCGGTGTAACTTGCTCCCCTAGGGTAATTTCGCCATTCGGGACGATTTGGCGGGGTCTATTTGCCATTCGAAGCATCCCGGTGCGAAACGACAAAAGCAGTCGGTTTCTACAAAGGCCCGACATCGGGGCGCCCGCGGTTTGACAAGTTCTCGGGACCGATCTGGAATCTTTTGGACCTTCGAAGAGGGCCCCAGCGGAGGATCAGCGGTCGGATAGGGGCAGGAGCTCCGGGGAGGTGGTCGTAGCGTGCAGCCCGGGGGGCTGGCCCGGGGAAGAGGCTGCCTCGGGGAACTTTTTGGATCCGCCTCACGGGGTCGGGACTCTCCCCTCTTGTGAGGATCCACGCAAGGTCACGGCCTCGTTTGACTTGGGGAAGGGTGCCCGGCTTCGGTTGCCTGCGGGCTGCCCGACCGTTCTATCTTAACCCTTTGACCTAGACCTTCTCAGAAAATTCCGAAAATTGGGCGTGTCTTTGGAGATGAATTAGGGATCGGCCCGGCAAAAACCGGAATTTATTTTAGTGCAATGCATTAATTGCGAATTCTGAATGTCTTGCCAGCACCAAAAGCCCCCGACTTCTACTTGCCACATCGGGGAGGAGGAAAGGCCCAAACTCCGGCTCCGTCGGTTCCCCTTGCTCAGAGTATTCTCGGCTGCTTTGCTTCTCGGCCCGGTCCCAAGTGCAACAGGACGGGGACTCGGCCCCAAAGCGTAAACCCTTCTAGAGCACGGCAGCCCACCGGGGTTTTTCGTTTGGAGGAGGCCCTCTCCTTGTCCGGTCGGCGGGACCTTGCGGCGGAGTGTCTTGAAGTGGAGTTGGGGTGTTTGGCCTTGGCCCAGCGGACCCTAAAATCCCTCAGGAGGCTGCTTGCCCCAAATTTCCTCTCCCAAGGCCACGGGGGGCCGGACCTCCCTCCCCTCTCCCGGTCCTTGATCGACTCTCGCCAATGGACTCGAGCGTCGACATTGCCACAGGGACCAAGTTCCATGGCCAGAAGACCACCCGAACTCCAAGAAGCGCCAAAGTAGCTCACTTCCATCACACTCGTGAGTCAATTGGCCTAGGATGTGCATGCGGGATCTTGTCGTGGAGGAGTGCGTGAGTGTTTCCTTCTTTACATAAAAACCGGCCAGGTGTAACTTGCTCCCTAGGGTAATTTAAGCCATTCCGGACGATTTGGCGGGGTCTATTTGCCATTCGGACATCCCGGTGCCCGAGCGACAAAAGCGATCTTGGTTTCTACAAGGCCGACATCGGGGGCCCCAGCGGTTTGACAAGTTCTCGGGACCCGATCTGGGAATCTTTTGGACCTTCGAAAGAGGGGCCCACGAGCGGAGGATCCAGCGGTCGGATAGGGGAGCGGGGCTCGGGAGGTGGTCATTAGCGTGCGGCCAGGGGGCGCTGCCGGGAAGAGCTGCCTCGGGGAACTTTTGGATCCGCCTCACGGGGTCCGGACTCTCCCCTCTTGTGAGGATCCTGCAGAAGTCCTGGCCTCGTTTGACTTGGGGAAGGGTGCGGCTTCGGTTGCCACAGCGGGCTGCCCGACCGTTCTATCTAACCCTTTGACCTAGACCTTCTCCGAAAATTCGAAAATTGGGCCGTGTCTTTGGAGATGAATTAGGGATCCGGTGGCAAAAAGCAGGAATTTATTTTTAGGTGCAATGCATTAATTACGAATTCTGAATGTCTTGCCAGCTTGCAAAAGCCCCCCAGACTTCTACTTGCCACATCGGGAGGAGGAAAGGCCCAAACTCCGCTCCGTCGGTTCCCCTTGCTCGTATTCTCCGGCTGCGCTTCTCGGCCAGGTCCCAAGTGCAGCAGACCAGGACTCGGCCCCAAAGCGTAAACCCTTCTAGAGCACGGCAACCCACGGGGTTTTACGTTTGGAGGCTCCCTCTCCTTGTCGGTCGGCCGGGGACCTTGTGGTGTCTTGAAGTGGAGTTGGGGTGTTGGCCTTGGCCCAGGACCCTAAAATCCCCTCAGGAGCTGCTTGCCCCAAATTTCCTCTCCCAAGGCCACAGGGGCCGGGCCGGGCGACCTCCCCTCTCGGGAATCGCGTCGACTCTGCCAATGGACTCGAGCGTCGACATTGCCACAGGGACCAAGTTAAGTGGCGGAAGACCACCCGAACTCCAAGAAGCGCCAAAGTAGCTCACTTCCATCACACTCGTGGTCAATTGGCCTAGGATGTGCATGCGGGGATCTTTGTCGTGGAGGCGTGAGTGTTTCCTTCTTTTCGCCAAAACCGGCCAGTGTAACTTGCTCCCTAGGGTAATTTCGCCATTCCGGACGATTTGGCGGGGTCTATTTGCCATTCGGGCATCCCGGTGCCCGACGACAAAATAGTCGCGGTTTCTACAAAGCCCCGCATCGGGGGGCGCCCAGCGGTTTGACAAGTTCTCGGGACCCGATCTGGAATCTTTTGGACCTTCAGAAGGGGGCCCTGAGCGGAGGATCCAGCGGTCGGGATAGGGGAACAGGGCTCAGGAGGTGGTCATTAAGCGTCGCGACCAGGGGCTTGGCTGCCGGGAAGAGGCTGCCTCGGGGAACTTTTGGATCCCGCCTCACGGGGTCCGGACTCTCCCCTCTTGTGAGGATCCACGGCGGTCACGGCCTCGTTTGACTTGGGGAAGGGTGCGGCTTTCGGTTGCCACAGCGGGCTGCCCCGGCCCGTTCTATCTTAACCCTTTGACCTAGACCTTCTCCAGAAATTCGAAAAATTGGGCGTGTCTTTGGAGATGAATTAGGGATCCGCTGGCAAAAACCCGAATTTATTTTCGTGCAATGCATTAATTGCGAATTCTGAATGTCTTGCCACTGCAAAAAGCCCCCCGACTTCTACTTGCCACATCGGGAGGAGGAAAGGCCCAAACTCCCGCTCCGTCGGTTCCCCTTGCTCCGTATTCTCCGGCTGCTTCTTCCGGCCCGGGTCCCAAGTGCAGCAGACCGGGACTCGGCCCCAAAGCGTAAACCCTTCTAGAGCACGGCAACCCACGGGGTTTTACGTTTGAGCCCCTCTCCTTGTCGGTCGGTAGGGACCTTTAGGCGGCGTGTCTTGAAGTGGGTTGGGGTGTTGGCCTTGAGGCCGGGGACCCTAAAATCCCTCCGGAGGCTGCTTGCCCCAAATTTCCTCTCCCCAAGGCCACGGGGGCCGGACGGGCGACCTCCCTCTCGGAATCGCGATCGACTCGCCAATGGACTCGAGCGTCGACATTGCCACAGGGACCAAGTTCGTGGCGAAGACCACCCGAACTCCAAAAGCCAAAGTAGCTCACTTCCATCACACTTTCGTGAGTCAATTGGCCTAGGATGTGCATGCGGGATCTCTTGTCGTGGAGGCGTGAGTGTTTCCTTCTTTTCATAAAACCGGCCGTGTAACTTGCTCCCTAGGGTAATTTACCGCCATTCCGGACCGATTTGGCGGGGGTCTGTTGCCATTCGAGGACATCCCGGTGCGACGACAAAAGCAGTCTTGGTTTCTACAAAGGCTAGACATCCCGGGCCCCAGCGGTTTGACAAGTTCTCGGACCCGATCACGGAATCTTTTGGACCTTCGAAGAAGGGGCCCACGAGCGGAGGATCAACGGTGGGATAGAGGCAGGGCTCAGGAGGTGGTCATTAAGCGTGCAGCCCCAGGGCGGCGCCGAGGAAGAGCTTTTGCCTGGGGAACTTTTGGATCCGCCTCACGGGGTCCAGGACTCTCCCCTCTTGTGAGGGATCCACAAGGTCGGCCTCGTTTGACTTGGGGAAGGGTGCGGCTTCGGTTGCCACAGCGGGCTGCCGACCGTTCTAATGCTAACCCTTTGACCTAGACCTTCTCGAAAATTCCGAAAAATTGGGCCGTGTCTTTGGAGATGAATTAGGGATCCGTGGCAAAAAAGGGAATTTATTTTAGTGCAATGCATTAATTGCGAATTCTGAATGTCTTGCCAGCTTTGCAAAAGCCCCCAGACTTCTACTTGCCACATCGGGGAGGAGGAAAGGCCCAAACTCCGCTCCGTCGGTTCCCCTTGCTCCGTATTCTCGGTACTGCTGCTTCTCGGCCGGGTCCCAAGTGCAGCAGACCGGGGACTTCGGCCCCAAAGCGTAAACCCTTCTAGAGCACGGCAGCCCACGGGGTTTACGTTTGGGAGGCCCTCTCCTTGTCGGTCGGCGGGACCTTGCGGGTGTCTTGAAGTGGAGTTGGGGTGTTGGCCTTGAGGCGGACCCTAAAATCCCTCGGGGCTGCTTGCCCCAAATTTCCTCTCCCCAAGGCCACGGGGGCCGGACGGGCGACCTCCCTCTCGGGAATCAGCGATCGACTCTGCCAATGGACTCGAGCGTCGACATTGCCACAGGGGACCAAGTTCGTGGCGGAAGACCACCCGAACTCCAGAAGCGCCAAAGTGGCTCACTTCCATCACACTTTCGTAGTCAATTGGCCTAGGATGTGCATGCGGGGATCTTGTCGTGGAGGCGTGAGTGTTTCCTTCTTTAATAAAACCGGCCAGTGTAACTTGCTCCCTAGGGTAATTTCGCCATTCGGACGATTTGGCGGGGTCTATTTGCCATTCGGAGCATCCCGGTGCCGAGCGACAAAAGCGATCGCGGTTTCTACAAAGGCCGACATCGGGGGCCCAGCGGTTTGACAAGTTCTCGGACCCGATCTGGAATCTTTTGGACCTTCGAAGAGGGCCCACGACGGAGGATCAGCGGTCGGATAGGGGGAGCCAGGCTCCGGGAGGTGGTCATTAGCGTGCAGCCCGGGGGAGGCGGCTGCCCGGGGAAGAGCTGCCTCGGGGAACTTTTTGGATCCGCCTCACGGGGTCAGGACTCTCCCCTCTTGTGAGGATCCACTGCAAGGTCCTGGCCTCGTTTGACTTGGGGAAGGGTGCCGGCTTCGGTTGCCACTGCAGCGGGCTGCCCGGCCCGTTCTATCTTAACCCTTTGACCTAGACCTTCTCAGAAAATTCGAAAAATTGGGCGTGTCTTTGGAGATGAATTAGGGATCCCGTGGCAAAAAGCGGAATTTATTTTAGGTGCAATGCATTAATTGCGAATTCTGAATGTCTTGCCTGCCCAAAGCCCCCGACTTCTACTTGCCACATCGGAGGAGGAAAGGGCCCAAACTCCGCTCCGTCCGGTTCCCCTTGCTCAGTATTCTCGACTCTGCTGCTTCTCGGCCGGTCCCAAGTGCAGCAGACCCGGACTTCGGCCCCCCAAAACGTAAACCCTTCTAGAGCACGGCAGCCCACCGGGGTTCGTTTGAGGAGGCCCTCTCCTTGTCCGGTCGGCGGGACCTTGCGCCCGTGTCTTGAAGTGGAGTTGGGGTGTTGGCCTTGACCGGACCCTAAAATCCCTCAGGAGGCTGCTTGCCCCAAATTTCCTCTCCCCAAGGCCACGGGGGCCGGACGAGGCGACCTCCCTCTCAGGAATCGCGATCGACTCGCCAATGGACTCGAGCGTCGACATTGCCACAGGGACCAAGTTCCGTGGCGAAGACCACCCGAACTCCAAGAAGCGCCAAAGTAGCTCACTTCCATCACACTTTCGTAGTCAATTGGCCTAGGATGTGCATGCGGGGATCTTGTCGTGGAGGCGTGAGTGTTTCCTTCTTTACAAAACCCGGCCAGTGTAACTTGCTCCCTAGGGTAATTTAGCCATTCCGGACGATTTGGCGGGGTCTATTTGCCATTAGGACATCCCGGTGCCCGAGCGACAAAATAGTCTTGCGGTTTCTACAAGGCCGGACATCGGGGCGCCAGTTTGACAAGTTCTCCCGGACCAGATCTGGAATCTTTTGGACCTTCAGAAGGGGCCCACGAGCGGAGGATCAGCGGTGGGATAGAGGCAGGGCTCGGGAGGGTGGTCATTAAGCGTCAGCCCCGGGGCTTTGCTGCCGGGAAGGAGCTGCCTGGGGAACTTTTGGATCCCGCCTCACGGGGTCGGACTCTCCCCTCTTGTGAGGGATCCACGCAAGGTCGGCCTCGTTTGACTTGGGGAAGGGTGCGGCTTCGGTTGCCACAGCGAGAACGCTGCCCGACCGTTCTATCTTAACCCTTTGACCTAGACCTTCTCAGAAAATTCGAAAAAAATTGGGCGTGTCTTTGGAGATGAATTAGGGATCCGGTGGCAAAAAATTTAATTTATTTTAGGTGCAATGCATTAATTGCGAATTCGAATGTCTTGCCACTGCAAAAGCGCCCCCGACTACTTGCCACATCGGGAGGAGGAAAGGCCCAAACTCCGCTCCCGTCGGTTCCCTTGCTCCGTATTCTCCGGCTGCTTCTTCGGCCCAGGTCCCAAGTGCAGCAGACCCGGGACTCGGCCCCCAAAGCGTAAACCCTTCTAGAGCACGGCAACCCACGGGGTTTACGTTTGAGCCCCTCTCCTTGTCGGTCGGCGGGACCTTGCGCCCGTGTCTTGAAGTGGAGTTGGGGTGTTGGCCTTGAGGCCGGACCCTAAAATCCCTCCGGGGCTGCTTGCCCCAAATTTCCTCTCCCCAAGGCCACAGGGGCCGGGCCGGGCGACCTCCCCTCTCGGAATCGCGATCTGACTCTGCCAATGGACTCGAGCGTCGACATTGCCACAGGGACCAAGTTCCGTGGCGGAAGACCACCCGAACTCAAGAAGCGCCAAAGTAGCTCACTTCCATCACACTTTCGTAGTCAATTGGCCTAGGATGTGCATGCGGGATCTTGTCGTGGAGGCGTGAGTGTTTCCTTCTTCGCCAAAACCGGCCAGTGTAACTTGCTCCCTAGGGTAATTTAGCCATTCGGACGATTTGGCGAGTCTATTGCCATTCCGGAGCATCCCGGTGCGAGAGCGACAAAAGCAGTCTGCGGTTTCTACAAGGCCCGACATCGGGGCCCCAGCGGTTTGACAAGTTCTCCCGGACCGATCACGGAATCTTTTGGACCTTCGAAGGGGCCTGAGCGGAGGATCCAGCGGTTCGGATAGGGAGCACCGGGCTCGGGGAGGTGGTCATTAAGCGTCTGCGACCCGGGGCTTGGCGCCGGGAAGGAGGCTGCCTCGGGGAACTTTTGGATCCGCCTCACGGGGTCGGGACTCTCCCCCCCTCTTGTGAGGATCCTGCAAGGTCACGGCCTCGTTTGACTTGGGAAGGGTGCCAGCTTCGGTTGCCCTGCAGCGGGCTGCCCGACCGTTCTAATGCTAACCCTTTGACCTAGACCTTCTCCAGAAAATTCCGAAAAATTGGGCGTGTCTTTGGAGATGAATTAGGGATCCAGCCTGGCAAAAAATGAATTTATTTTAGGTGCAATGCATTAATTGCGAATTTCTGAATGTCTTGCCAGCACAAAGCCCCCGACTTCTACTTGCCACATCGGGAGGAGGACAGGCCCAAACTCCGCTTTCCGTCGGTTCCCTTGCTCCGTATTCTCCGGTTGCTTCTTCGGCCAGGTCCCAAGTGCAGCAGACCAGGACTCGGCCCCCAAAGCGTAAACCCTTCTAGAGCACGGCAACCCACGGGGTTTACGTTTGGGAGGCCCTCTCCTTGTCGGTCGGCGGGACCTTGCGGCGTGTCTTGAAGTGGAGTTGGGGTGTTGGCCTTGGCCGGACCCTAAAATCCCTCGGGAGGCTGCTTGCCCCAAATTTCCTCTCCCCAAGGCCACGGGGGCCGGACGGGCGACCTCCCTCTCGGGAATCGCGATCGACTCTACGCCAATGGACTCGAGCGTCGACATTGCCACAGGGACCAAGTTCCGTGGCGAAGACCACCCGAACTCCAAGAAGCGCCAAAGTAGCTCACTTCCATCACACTTTCGTAGTCAATTGGCCTAGGATGTGCATGCGGGGATCTTGTCGTGGAGGCGTGAGTGTTTCCTTCTTTTCGCCAAAACCGGCCAGGTGTAACTTGCTCCCTAGGGTAATTTCGCCATTCGGACGATTTGGCGGTCTATTGCCATTCGGACATCCCGGTGCGAGCGACAAAAGCAGTCGCGGTTTCTACAAAGCAACATCGGGGCCCCAGCGGTTTGACAAGTTCTCAGGACCCGATCTGGAATCTTTTGGACCTTCGAAGAGGGCCCCACGAGCGGAGGATCAGCGGTCGGATAGAGGCAGGGCTCCGGGAGGTGGTCGATAGCGTCAGCCCGGGGGGGCTGGCCCGGGGAAGGGCTGCCTCGGGAACTTTTGGATCCAGCCTCACGGGGTCCGGACTCTCCCCTCTTGTGAGGATCCTGCAAGGTCCTGGCCTCGTTTGACTTGGGGAAGGGTGCGGCTCGGTTGCCACCTTGCGGGCTGCCCGGCCGTTCTAATGCTAACCCTTTGACCTAGACCTTCTCCGAAAATTCCGAAAAATTGGGCGTGTCTTTGGAGATGAATTAGGGATCGGCTGGCAAAAACCGGAATTTATTTTTCGTGCAATGCATTAATTGCGAATTCTGAATGTCTTGCCAGCTTGCAAAAGCCCCGACTTCTACTTGCCACATCGGGAGGAGGAAAGGCCCAAACTCCGCTCAGAGTCGGTTCCCCTTGCTCCCGTATTCTCGGCTCTTTGCTTCGGCGAGGTCCCAAGTGCAACAGACCGGGGACTTCGGCCCCAAAAGCGTAAACCCTTCTAGAGCACGGCAGCCCACGGGGTTTTCGTTTGGAGGCCCTCTCCTTGTCGGTCGGCGGGACCTTGCAGCGTGTCTTGAAGTGGAGTTGGGGTGTTGGCCTTGAGGCCTTGACCCTAAAATCCCTCGGGAGCTGCTTGCCCCAAATTTCCCTCTCCCCAAGGCCACGAGGGCCGGACGGGCGACCTCCCTCTCGAGTCAGCGATCGACTCTGCCAATGGACTCGAGCGTCGACATTGCCCTGGGGGACCAAGTTCGGTGGCGGAAGACCACCCGAACTCCAAGAAGCCAAAGTAGCTCACTTCCATCACACTCGTAGTCAATTGGCCTAGGATGTGCATGCGGGATCTTGTCGTGGAGGCGTGAGTGTTTCCTTCTTTAAGCCAAAACCGGCCAGGTGTAACTTGCTCCCTAGGGTAATTTCGCCATTCGGACGATTTGGCGGGGTCTATTTGCCATTAGGAACATCCCGGTGCGAGCGACAAAAGCAGTCACGGTTTCTACAAGGCCGACAGGCATCGGGGCCCCAGCGGTTTGACAAGTTCTCGGACCGATCTGGAATCTTTTGGACCTTCGAAGAAGGGGCCCCGAGCGGAGGATCAGCGGTCCGGATAGAGGAACCCGGGCTCGGGAGGAGTGGTCGATAAAGCGTGCAGCCAGGAGGCGCGGGGAAGGGGCTGCCTCGGGGAACTTTTTTGGATCCCGCCTCACGGGGTCAGGACTCTCCCCTCTTGTGAGGATCCACACCCAAGGTCACGGCCTCGTTTGACTTGGGGAAGGGTGCGGCTTCGGTTGCCACAGCGAGCTGCCCGACCCGGTTCTATCTTAACCCTTTGACCTAGACCTTCTCCAGAAAATTCGAAAATTGGGCGTGTGCTGGAGATGAATTAGGGATCCAGCTGGCAAAAACGAATTTATTTTCCGTGCAATGCATTAATTGCGAATTCTGAATGTCTTGCCAGCTGCAAAAAGCCCCGACTTCTACTTGCCACAGCGGGAAGAGGAAAGGCCCAAACTCTGCTCCGTCGGTTCCCCTTGCTCGTATTCTCGGGTGCTTTGCTTCCGGCCAGTCCCAAATTACCTTGACCGGGACTTCGGCCCCCAAAACGTAAACCCTTCTAGAGGCACGGCAACCCACGGGGTTTACGTTTGAGGAGGCCCTCTCCTTGTCCCGGTCGGTAGGGACCTTGCGCCCGTGTCTTGAAGTGGAGTTGGGGTGTTGTTGATGCCCCAGGCCTTGGACCCTAAAATCCCCTCGGGCTGCTTGCCCCAAATTTCCTCTCCCAAAGGCCACAGGGACGGACCAGGCGACCTCCCCTCTCGGAATCATGATCGACTCGCCAATGGACTCGAGCGTCGGCATGGGGATTCTGGTGGCAAGCGATTTAGTATGAAAGTATGCAAAGTGAAGCTCAATGGTGCACAAAATCGGTTTATTAAAGTGGATAGATAAACAAGGATGGAGAAAAATCTAAGTGGATACATAAACAAGAATAGATAAAATACATAAGTAATGAAACAAATCTAAGTTGCTAATAATATTAACTTAAAAAAGGACACGTCGATATAAACCAAAAAGTCGTCAAATGAAAGCATAGAGGCGGGCTCTAGAATAGGTATAGCTTAACGTCCAAAATCCGATCTTTCAACAAATTAATTGCCGTGGCGGTCACATTCATATGGACTCATTATGGAGTGTACTCGGTTGAATATCTCGAACTTCGAAATTCAAAGGTGAGGCGTCGTTGAACCACGGAAATGTCCAAAACCCTTAGCGGTAATCTATGAAGAGGGATCGCAACCATATATGAAGTTGTATGTGATCATGCACGAGAGAATATGGCAAATCAAAGAAGCTCTTCTTTGCAGCTTTGCATGGATTTGTAGGTTGGGCATGCCTTGTGTAGATTGTATACGTGCAAGTACATAATTGTATTTTAAAGTACCTAGACTACAAGTTGACTAAAGCCATATGTTTGCAGTAGTAGTACATACATGTTGTAAGGGACATTGTGATGTCAAGAAGATGTTAAGAACTCAAATATATCATCATCTTTGACTTATTTTCAATTGGTTTCCAAAACATGTAGGCCCTAACATGCTCTTACCATGAAGCTTGATTTAGTATGAAAGTATGCAAGTGAAGCTCAATGGTGCACAAGTGCGGTTTATTAAAGTGGATAGATAAACAAGGATGGAGAGAAATCTAAGTGGATAGATAAAGAAGGATAGATAAAATACATAAATCAATGAAACAAATCTAAGTTGCTAATAATATTAACTTAAAAAAAAGGACACGTTCGTTTGGAACCGAAACATCGTTATAAACGTCGTTCAACGAAAATTACAGACGTCGTATAAAAAAAAGATTGCTAATAATAATAACTTAATTAAAAAAAAAGACACGTCGTTATAAACCAAAACGTCGTCAAATGAAAGCATAGGGCGGGCTCTAGAATAGGTATAGCTTAACTGTCCAAATCCGGTACTGACAACAAATTAATTGCCGTGGCGGTCACATTCGTGAGCGGGACTCATTATGGAGTGTCACGAAATTGAATATCTCGAACTTCGAAATTCAAGGTGAGTAGGATATGTTATATTAAGGTGAAGGGTCTATCTTGTGCCACCACAATATAGATAAAAAACATAAGTAATAAAACAAATAGATCTAAGTTGGTAACTTAATAAAAAAAAACACGCGTCGGTATATACACATTGGCGTCATTCCCGCAAATACTGCCCACCTTTTTCTCCCTTTCTGTTTATGCGGTCGAATATTGCAGCTCAGATCCATCGGTGAAAAGTTGTTTTTAATCATCTAAGTTCGGCCGAAAGATAAAAATTTGAGTTTGATTTCTACATTTTCTATCACAAAATGTCCGGAGGTGGGGGCAAACCTGGACTTTCAACATCCCGTTCAAGAGCGGCTTCACGAGTTAGATTACTTTGCATAAATGATGACCCTCCACTGGGTAACAATCCTTCTTTGTATAATAATTATAATTATAATAATAACTTATAATTATAACTTAATAAAAAAAAAGGGCACGTCGTTTAACACAAAGACGTCGTTATAGACGTCGTTTAACGACTATGACGGGGCGTCGTTAAAGCGACCTCACACGGCGTCGTTCAACGGCGTCTGTAACTTTTATCGAGAAACAAGCGGCTTTTCCGCCGCCTAGTTTTGGTTCTAAGCCGCTGGAGGGCGTTTTTTGAGTGGCGATTTTTTGGCGCGGATCATCCTTGCGGTCCTTTCCAAGCTTCAAGCAAGCATCCAAAGGTATTTCAATGGATCAATCAACTCTATTTTTGAATTAGGCTTGTTGTTTGATAGATTTAGGGCTTCTTGTTTTTTCTTGTTTGTTTTCAATCCATCCCATTTCTATCCTCCTCTTCTTTCCATCCTTGTTTTCTTCAATCCATTTTAGCCTCTTATTAGTATGAATCGAATCCTCCTCCTTCTTCTTCCAATCATCTTCCAATCATTGGTTTCTTCCTTCTAATCTTAGTTCTTCCAATCTTCTATTCATTTTCTTCTTCTTCTTCTTCACCACTTTCTCATTCTATTCAATCTTTCTTTCCTATCTCCCTTCTTTCTTCTTCTTCTTCTTCTTCTTCTTCTTCTTCTTCTTCTTCTTCTTCTTCTTCTTCTTCTTCTTCTTCTTCTTCTTCTTCTTCTTCTTCTTCTTCTTCTTCTTCTTCTTCTTCTTCTTCTTCTTCTTCTTCTTCTTCTTCTTCTTCTTCTTCTTCTTCTTCTTCTTCTTCTTCTTCTTATCTACCACGGTGATGTTCTCACAAAGACTATGTACAATTTAAAGTTCAAAAACATTTAAAAGACTTCGTTCAAAGTTCCACACACTTCATAATATATTCATTTTATGTTCCCGGGCCATCAGTACTCCTACTTCCATGTATAAGTAACTATTTAGAAAATACTCAATGAACTTGAATAAAGGTCACAATATTGTATTTCATTTCTCAATAACTTATTTAACATTGATGTAAGAACCTTTAGCCTTTTAACATATCCATATCAGTTCAAATATATTCTTTTTTCACGATTCATATTCTCAATGTCATGATCATAATAACTTCAGCTTTTCAAAGTTATTACCAATGTAACTTTCCACTAAATTTTTATCTTTTTTTCATAATATTACATCCTCAGATTGTTTTCAAGAACAACACTATTTATTTAAAACCGTAATCCTCCTTGTTTTCAAGACAAACTTAATGCATCATGGGGAGCAAAACTATATATTTATTGAAGACCATCTTTGAGGTCATAGAGTGCATATGATGTACATATCATCACCCAATCTTTATCTTCTTGATTCCCCAACATACAAAAGGGAGGATCTCACCAAGTATATTGTACAACCATGTATAGTTGGTCATCTTCATCATAATGACCTTTCCATGGCTAAATAGCAAATAGAAAATAAAAATAAGAGAATGTTACGGTTACCGCACCCAAACAATGCATAAGTTAGCAATGGTAACTATATACAGGGGCCGTGTTATAGAACATTCCGGCCATTCAGCCTTCACCTATTATTTTCAAGAAATAGATGCCTCTAGATTAAAACTAGAGTTATAAGACTTGGAGCTTTAATTAACAAAATAGATACAACCACTTCAATTGTTTATTCTAGCCCAATGGATAACCCCAATGGGCCAAAGGCATAGATAAAGTGCATTGCTTAATAGGGTATTACCAACCCAATAAAGAATATCCCACTAGAGCCTTACCAAAATTATCGCCTTTTGATATACTTCATATTTTTAAAAATACCGGAGAAAGTGAATCATTAACTCAAACTAACCTACCTCATATTTACACCAATATTTGTTTGAGCAATCACATAAAATACAAACTAGTTAACAAACATTTGTGAATAAAATTTTAAATCATGTGGGGCTCCATAAATAGACTAAGGTCCTCAAACCATTGGTTTGCATCCTGTACTCATTATATTAGTGCTATCTCCAAATCCCCAATTTATGGGTAAAGGAGGAGCTTAGCAAATATAGGACCCCTTTTGCACAAAAAAATAAATCATTACCAATAAATCAATATGACGTTTCCCTGTTTTTTATGGAACCAGCTTAAGTCCATTTATCTAAAGAAATAGGAAAGCTCAAGGTATTTTGCGGACCGATTAGAAGCCCTTTGTACTTCATTCTTGTTGCATTGCATTGTCTCCTTTTGTCTTGAAAATATCCACCAACTTGGCCATCAATATTCATGTCGGCAACTGGAAGACCGCCTAAGAAATGCAAGGATCAATATTTAGAACATGGCTCTAGCTAGTGATTAAACACCGATAATATCAACCCAACATAGTATTTTTAGCTCACCGCTAAAATTAAGGAATGCAAACATCATTGTGAACCATGGAATTCATGCAACTGCCATAGTTATCATGAATCTATAAAGCCCTGGAAAAGCATCGGCGGACAAAAGCCAATAATAGAGACAAATATAGACCGCCCATCACCACTCCAGTCTGTTTTGGATCGGCCGCCGGCATCTCTACAACAAGCCGCTCTTCCGAAACAAAGCGGTTGCAAAATAAAGGGATCGATGCCCTAATAAAATTTTTTCCTTATCAAGGCTTTAAAGTTAGCCATTTTTAGCTAAAGTACTTTCCGCCTTGCCCTATATCGATATACCCAATAAGCAAAAATATCCAAATTCTTACCTTTGTAACTTCACTATAAGGATTTACCATATCCTTTCTGGTAAACCCCTTTATATACTAAAAGGCCACATCTATTACTAGATAGTTGTTTTAGGCTCCATCATTACCCGTATCTTCACATAATAGTTTCCACCATATCCATAACTCTAAGTCTTAATCACCATAAATGCTTCGGCCCAAATTTCTGGCATGCCTTAGCACCATAAATAAATATTCAAACTTTGACTTTGGCATTTGCCATAATGCCATCACAATTAAATGTATTTGGAGGACCTCAAAATACTTTTTTGAAAACAATCTATGCAAATCCTACATATGACCTTTGGCATAAACCAAAGGCCACTTTATTTTTGTCAGGTAAACTAGTCATATATGTGACTTTTATGAAAGCACAAGGCCATTTTATTTTTAATGGTGCAATGTGCTCCCAAACGATACCATAACCACAATGCAACACATGTATACAAGCCCAAGATAAAAAATATTCATCAAACATAGCCAAAATTTGCATCATGCCTCAAAATGCAAGCTTGCCCATTAAAAAACTTTTTTTTTGGAAGGCCTTAGTCAAGGCCCATCCAACAGCTCATAAATCTTTCTGCCTTTGCATTTGCAATTCTTCTTCTTCTTCTTCTTCTTCTTCTTCTTCTTCTTCTTCTTCTTCTCCCATCCCTCCCTGGGATATCAAACACCTAATTTTTCTAAGCATAGGTCGTCCCACCCCCTTATAAAAAAGAGGGGTCCTTCATCCTTTTTAACCTGGTATATATAATTCATTCTATTCAATAACCGGAATGTTGGCTCAAACCCAAATTACATTGGAATGCATAGGTATCAAAAAGTCATGGCACAATGGGCCAAGGATCTTTTTAGATCATTTTAGATATGGCACATTTTTGCCAAGATCAAATTCAAATATAATGGTCTTATGGCACTATGGACCATAATCCTTGATTAGTTAAAATAATCCTATAAAGGCTAATTTTTAACACATAGAGCAAAGTAAATATTATTCAATCCTCTTTTCTTTTATTGAAGATATGAGCTTGCTAAAACCTAATTTTAATGCAAAAAAGACATAAACTTCCAGTTTATATCAATTTGTGCACAAAAAGGAGCACCACAAAAGACATGCCATAGCAAATCCATCGCTATAAAACACCATGATAGCGCTAGTAATGCTTCATCAAATAGAAAATCGATTATTTTTGGTTTCAGAATGATGTGTTTGATGGATACCTCCACCTTCTAGATGTCACAATTTCTTCTTTCTCGATGATGTTCTCACAAAGACTATGTACAATTTAAAGTTCAAAAACATTTAAAAGACTTCGTTCAAAGTGAGCACACACTTCCCAATACCTATCCTGGGTTTTTAAGCCAGGCCACATCAGGTACTCCTACTTCCATGTATAAGTAACTATTTAGAAAGTACTCAATGAACTTGAATAAAGGTCACAATATTGTATTTCATTTCTCAATAACTTATTTAACATTGATGTAAGAACCTTTAGCCTTTTTAACATATCCATATCAGTGTACAACATATTCTTTTTTCACACGATTCATATTCTCAATGTCATGATCATAATAACTTCAGCTTTTACTTCTATTACCAATGTAACTTTCCACTATTTTTATCTTTTTCATAATATTACATCCTCAGCATAGTAGTTCAGACCGTTAACATGAATACAACACTTAGGAATATATTTAAACCTGTAACCATCGAGTTTTTCAAGACAAACTTAATCTGTCATAAAATTCCAGCATTAAACTATATATTTATTGAAGACCATCTTGAGGTCATAGAGTGCATATGATGTACATATCATCACCCAATCTTTATCTTCTTGATTCCCTAACATACAAAAAGGGAGGATCTCACCAAGCATAAGCGCACCATGTAGTCTTGGTCACGTTCTTCTCGTGACCTTTCCATGGCCAAATAGCAACCGAAAATAATTCAGGAGAGAATGTTCTGGTTACCAACACCCAAACAATGCATAAGTTAGCAAGTTTTATGGTAACTATACAAGGGGCGTCAGGTAAGCTATAGAACATTCCGGCTCTTCGCCCTTCACCTATTATTTTCAGTAAATAGATGCCTCTAGATTAAAACTAGAGTTATAAGACTTGGAGCTTTAATTAACAGAAATAGATACAACCACTACTGGCTGTTTATTCTAGCCCAATGGATAACCAGTGGCAAAGGCATAGATAAAGTGCCGATTCTTGCTTAATAGGGTATTACCAAAAGGCAAAGAATATCTCGTCTGTTTGTCTTACCAACCAGCAAGGTATCAGCTTGATATACTTCATATTTTCCCTAAAAATACCAGAGAAAGTGAATCATTAACTCAAACTAACCTACCACAGCTTTGTCTTTATTGTAACAGGACTCTTTGTTTGAGCAATCACATATCCTAAATACAAACAAGTGTCAAACATTTGTGCATAAAATTAGTTCAGTAGTATGCACTATTCTTAGATAGACTAAGGCTGCTTAAACCATTGGTTTGCATCCTGTACTCATTATATTAGTGCTATCTCCAAATGCTCCAAGTTGACTCAGTCTGAAGCTTAGCAAATATAGGACCCCCTTTTGCACAAAAGAATAAATCATTACCATAAGGGATCATAGCATACAGAACGTTTGCCCTGTTTTATGGAACCTGCTTAAGTCCATTTATCTAAAGAAATAGAAAAACTCGATTATTTTGCGGACTGATTAGAAGCCCTTTGTACTTCATTCTTGTTGCCTTGCATTGTCTCCTTTTGTCTTGAAAATATCCACCAAGCTTGGCCATCAATATTCATGTCGTTGGCAACCGGAAGACCGGCCTTAAAATGCGGGGATCAATATTTAGAACATGGCTCTAGCTAGTGATTAAACACCAGTAATATCAACCCAACATAGTATTTTTAGCTCACACAGCTCAGAGTTCTGGAATGCAAACCTGACATTGTGAGAAGGATGGAATTCATGCAACTGTCATAGTTATCATGAATCTATAAAAGCCTGGGAAAGCATCGAAGCCGGCAAAGCCAATAATAGAGACAAATATAGAGCAGTTTCAGACCCTTCAGGCATTTTGGATCTGGCCAGCGGCATCTCTACAACAAGCCGCTCTTCCAGAAACAAAACTGGTTGCAAAATAAAGGGATCGCATGCCCTAATAAAATTTTTCCTTATCAAGGCTTTAGGTTAGCCGCTTTTGGCTAGGGCTACTTTCTTGCCCTATATCGATATACCCAATAAGCAAAAATATCCAAATTCTTACCTTTGTAACTTCACTATAAGGATTTACCATATCCTTTACCGTAAATCCCTTTATATACTAAGGCCACATCTATTACTAGATAGTTGTTTTAGGCTCCATCATTACCGTATCTTCACATAGCATGGAATCCACCATACTCTCTAAGTCTTAATCACCATAAATGCTGGCTTAAATAGTGGCATGCCTTGCCACCATAAATAAATATTCAAACTTTGACTTTGGCATTTGCCATAATGCCATCACAATTAAATGTATTTGGAGGACCTCAAAATACTTTTTACGAATCTATGCACATCCTACATATGACCTTTGTGAAAGCCAAAGGCCACTTTATTTTTAAAGGTAAACTAGTCATATATGTGACTTTTATGAAAGCACAAGGCCATTTTATTTTTAATGGTGCAATGTGCTCCCTAACGGGTATAACCACAATGCAACACATGTTAAGCCCAAGATAAAAAATATTCATCAAACATAGCCAAAATAGGATCATGCCTCAAAAATGCACGCTTGCCCATTAAAAAACTTTTTTTGGGGAAGCCTTAGTCAAGGCCCATCCACTGTAAAATCTTTCTGAAGAAAATTCTTCTTCTTCTTCTTCTTCTTCTTCTTCTTCTTCTTCTTCTTCTTCTTCTTCTTCTTCTTCTTCTTCTTCTTCTTCTCCCACATCCCTCCCTCGGGATGTAAGACACCTAATTTTATAAGGGAAGTAGGACCCCCCCCTTATAAAAAGAGGGGTCCTACATCCTTACACCAGAAGAAAAATATATAATTCATTCTATTCAATAACCGGGAATGTTGGCACCCGAGACCCAAGGTACATTGGACCAAGTATCAAGGTCATGGCACAATGGGCCAGATCATTTTAGATCATTTTAGATATGGCACATTTTGCCAGCATCAAATTCTTCAAATATAATGGTCTTATGGCACTATGGACCATAATCCTTGATTAGTTAAAATAATCCTTACCACTACTTTTAACACATAGAGCAAAGTAAATAGTATTCAATCTGACCTGGTTTTATTGAAGATATGAGCTTGCTAATACCTCTTTTTTAACTTCAAAATTACATAAGTTCCACTTTATATCACTTTGCTGGCAATAAAGCACCACAAAGCCCGACAGCCATAGCAAATGACCACTCTGCTATAAAACACCATGATAGCAGTTAGTAATGCTTCAGTCAAATAGAAAATCAGCATTATTTCATGGTTTCAGAAATGATGTGTTTGATGGATACCTCCACCAAATAGATGTCACAATTTCTTCTTCGATGATGTTCTCACAAAGACTATGTACAATTTAAAGTTCAAAAACATTTAAAAGACTTCGTTCAAAGTGAGCACACACTTCCCAATACCTATCCTGGGTTTTTAAGCCAGGCCACATCAGGTACTCCTACTTCCATGTATAAGTAACTATTTAGAAAGTACTCAATGAACTTGAATAAAGGTCACAATATTGTATTTCATTTCTCAATAACTTATTTAACATTGATGTAAGAACCTTTAGCCTTTTTAACATATCCATATCAGTGTACAACATATTCTTTTTTTTTCACGATTCATATTCTCAATGTCATGATCATAATAACTTCAAATTTTTACTTCTATTACCAATGTAACTTTCCACTGTTTTTATCTTTTTCATAATATTACATCCTCAGCATAGTAGTTCAGACCGTTAACATGAATACAACACTTAGGAATATATTTAAACCCAGAACCATCGAAGTTTTTCAAGACAAACTTAATCATTCATAAAATTCCAAAGATTAAACTATATATTTATTGAAGACCATCTTGAGGTCATAGAGTGCATATGATGTACATATCATCACCCAATCTTTATCTTCTTGATTCCCTAACATACAAAAAGGGAGGATCTCACCAAGCATAAGCGCACCATGTAGTCTTGGTCACGTTCTTCTCGTGACCTTTCCATGGCCAAATAGCAACCGAAAATAATTCAGGAGAGAATGTTCTGGTTACCTGCACCCAAACAATGCATAAGTTAGCAAGTTTTATGGTAACTATACAAGGGGCGTCAGGTAAGCTATAGAACATTCCGGCTCTTCGCCCTTCACCTATTATTTTCAGTAAATAGATGCCTCTAGATTAAAACTAGAGTTATAAGACTTGGAGCTTTAATTAACAGAAATAGATACAACCACTACTGGCTGTTTATTCTAGCCCAATGGATAACCAGTGGCAAAGGCATAGATAAAGTGCCAGATTCTTGCTTAATAGGGTATTACCAAGTCGGCACAAGAATATCTGTCTGCTGTCTTACCAACCAGCAAGGTATCAGCTTGATATACTTCATATTTTCCCTAAAAATACCAGAGAAAGTGAATCATTAACTCAAACTAACCTACCACAGCTTTGTCTTTATTGTAACAGGACTCTTTGTTTGAGCAATCACATATCCTAAATACAAACAAGTGTCAAACATTTGTGCATAAAATTAGTTTAGTAGTATGCACTATTCTTAGATAGACTGAGGCTGCTTAAACCATTGGTTTGCATCCTGTACTCATTGTATTAGTGCTATCTCCAAATGCTCCAAGTTGACTTCGATCACGAAGCTTAGCAAATATAGGGACCCCTTTTGCACAAAAAGAATAAATCATTACCATAAGGGATCATAGCATACAGAACGTTTGCCCTGTTTTATGGAACCTGCTTAAGTCCATTTATCTAAAGAAATAGGAAAGCTCAGTATTTTGCAGACCTGATTAGAAGCCCTTTGTACTTCATTCTTGTTGCCTTGCATTGTCTCCTTTTGTCTTGAAAATATCCACCAGCTTGGCCATCAATATTCATGTCGTGGCAACTGGAAGACCGGCCTTAAGAAATGCGGGGATCAATATTTAGAACATGGCTCTAGCTAGTGATTAAACACCGCAATATCAACCCAACATAGTATTTTTAGCTCACCACGGCTCGAGTTAAGAATGCAAACCCCGACATTGTGAGAAGGATGGAATTCATGCAACCAAGCATAGTTATCATGAATCTATAAAAGCCTCGGGAAAGCATCGGCCCGCAAAGCCAATAATAGAGACAAATATAGAGCGCTTTAGGACCCTTCAGTCATTTTGGATCGGCCCGGTGGCATCTCTACAACAAGCCGCTCTTCCGAAAACAAACCCCGTTGCAAAATAAAGGGATCGCATGCCCTAATAAAATTTTTTCCTTATCAAGGCTTTAGGTTAGCCGCTTTTGGCTAGGGCTACTTTCTTGCCCTATATCGATATACCCAATAAGCAAAAATATCCAAATTCTTACCTTTGTAACTTCACTATAAGGATTTACCATATCCTTTACCGTAAATCCCTTTATATACTAAGGCCACATCTATTACTAGATAGTTGTTTTAGGCTCCATCATTACCGTATATCTTCACATAGCATGGAATCCACCATACTCTCTAAGTCTTAATCACCATAAATGCTGGCTTAAATAGTGGCATGCCTTGCCACCATAAATAAATATTCAAACTTTGACTTTGGCATTTGCCATAATGCCATCACAATTAAATGTATTTGGAGGACCTCAAAATACTTTTTACGAATCTATGCACATCCTACATATGACCTTTGTGAAAGCCAAAGGCCACTTTATTTTTAAAGGTAAACTAGTCATATATGTGACTTTTATGAAAGCACAAGGCCATTTTATTTTTAATGGTGCAATGTGCTCCCTAACGGGTATAACCACAATGCAACACATGTTAAGCCCAAGATCAAAAATATTCATCAAACATAGCCAAAATAGGATCATGCCTCAAAAATGCACGCTTGCCCATTAAAAAACTTTTTTTGGGGAAGCCTTAGTCAAGGCCCATCCACTGTAAAATCTTTCTGAAGAAAATTCTTCTTCTTCTTCTTCTTCTTCTTCTTCTTCTTCTTCTTCTTCTTCTTCTTCTTCTTCTTCTTCTTCTTCTTCTTCTTCTTCTTCTTCTTCTTCTTCTTCTTCTTCTTCTTCTTCTTCTTCGATGATGTTCTCACAAAGACTACGTACAGTTAAAGTTTAAAAAAACAATTAAAAGACTTCGTTCAGAGTGAGCACATATTTCCCAATATCTATCCCGGGTTTTAAGCCGGGCCACATCAGTACTCCTACTCCCATGGATATTTATTTTCTTGGAGCTTAAGATATACATTTGCATCAGATATATTCAAGAATACTTAACTTTAAATCATAACATAATGTACAATCCATCTATATCCTTGTTTGTATCCATATAAATCTTGAATGTAAATTAAATTCATCCTATTGTTCATCCATATAACTCAATATATTTTTCATTTCATATTTCATATCTAGACATAATATCAGTAGTCAAAATCAGTAACATCATATCAAAATTTCTTTTATCCGCACCTATTTTTCGCAAGTAGCTATAAATCCAATCTTGTACATAAGTTTATACCCTAGATTAACTTATGCAGAATCATTAGACACTATCCTAATAAATAGATCAGTGTGTCTAGCAGCACCATATAAGCTGGTCATAATCCAGATTAAATAATATAATAGACATCCACGCAGATCTATTCAATGATGTGTAAACAGATTTTGAGGATATAAAGGCAGACTTTTAAGAAAAGCATAATCTCTATTTTAAGATTTGCTTTAACATGCATCAATTCCCTAAAGATGGAATGAAAGCCAAAAATATTATAGAAACCTGGACATGGGCGCTCCTGGCGTAGGCCTCCTGGGTTTGATTCATTTGCATCCTTCCATCATTTTTCCATAAAGGCTTGTCTGGAGGAAAGTTTCCATCTTGTTGTGATCTGCTTCCATGAATATATAGACCTTTTTAGGCATTTCGGTCCTCCAACAACAGAGAGTGGCGAGTCAAGCCACACCATAGAGTAGAAAGCGGCCTCTCTAAGAACAAAAGCTAAGTTCGGCTCTACTAAATGTTTTTGATGGCGCCAAAGCCCATCGGCTAAGAACTCTGGAGAAAATATATTACAGCTAAGAATAATAATAAAATACTATCTTTGGTCCTCCATATCTTATTGTCCTTCATAAAAATACTTGTGCCTCATTTAATGTAGACGGCTTCCCCATAAGTATCGTAGGAGCAAATAATTCATGGGAGGACTTATCATAAAGCTATAAAGCTATGTGTGACATGTGGCACACATGCATGGCTAATTTCTTTATAGAAATAACCTCTAATATATATGGATAAAAGGTGCTTCCCTTCTCGATTCCTTATCTTATTTAAACAACCTTAGCATACTTCAAATATTAAAGTGTAATGTCATGAAAACAATAAATTACCTCATCGTACATATTTTGACCATTGCCCATAGCACTTGTAGTGGTCCAAAGCATTCGTAATGGTTCTAGAAAAATTAATTTGCCTCAGCATAAATATTTGAACCATAAAGCATAGCTTTTGTAATGGTCCATCCTTCAATCTCAATGCATAAATAAGTATGCCATTTTCTAATGTCTCCCAAAGTCACTTTACAATTATTTTCTAGTCACACATTTTTGTGCATAACTAGGTATGTGCCATAATTTGACTCGACCAGAATAATCAAGTGCTTGTGTACCAAGGGTGTCCCAAAAGCCCCATTGTTCTAATGTTGATCCATAGAAATCAGGTTCTTTTGTCAAATGACCAACTAAGCCTCTTGTTTTCTTCTAAGCCTCTTATTTTTTTGGCTTTCTTCTTCTTCTTCTTCTTCTTCTTCTCCCACTAACCCACCCTCGGGTAGCAGGCACCAACTTTTCACAGGATTAAGGATGCAGGACCCTTCCTATGAAAAGAAGGGTCCCGCTATCCTACACGAGAAAAAATATTTTATTGGTCATGAAACCACTTCAATCAGCAAATGCTCATTTGAAGTATACTTTTAGAAAAAGAATGTGGCACAATGGGCCAACATTCTACATATAATATATAGATCTTTATGAAGATCTTTTTGGCTCACTGGGCCACCACAGACTTTTAATCTGTTATAAGATCATCTAATTTTTCATAGATATATAGACATGAAACTGAAATGGATATGTGGAGAGACAACACCGGATTTATCCCCTAGTATCTTTGCATGCTCTAATATTGTGCCTCTAAGGAGTCGGTAGAAGGCCGGTTGTGCTGACTTGGTTTTTGCGACATCATGGACTTAGGCTTTGAACAACATGCACGACCATGCGGTCTCCCACCTCTCCATATCCCAAGCCCAATAAGTTGATTCTCACTACATGGTATCAATCAAATTCCAATTAGTACAAATATGGAGCATAAGGCATGTGATCGAAAATTCTTCAAATCATGAGAATATGGAATTTTAATCCCTACAATAAAGACACATCATTATAAATGCAGCGTGCTACCAAGAAATCAAGGGTAGTCGTGCATGCTAGATACCTCCGAAGAAATGGAAATCACAATTTCTTCTTATTTACATTTATATCGGATATACATTATACGATGTAGATTTTACAAGGTATAATTTCATTCAAGATATAAACAACTACCCAATATCCATCCCGGTTAAAAAACCGTGCCACGTGCACACCCTTAATCCCTTGGATTTTGAAATCAACATAAATTGTAACCTTTGCAAAATATAAGCATATTGTATAAGATATCCAAACGTACAAGTGATTAACATTTTCAAAGTGTAAATTTGAGTATAAGGATAATCGGCAATTATGTGTTCAATCTCGATTTTTTTGGTATAATATCATAATTTTCAGCATAATAAACTTGTAATCGATTTATGTGTTCAATCTCAGATTTTCAGTATAATATCATAATTTTCAGCATAATAATATAATTTTCAGCATAATCAACTTGTAATCGAATGTAGAATGATCCATACAGGGGAAGATCTCACCAAACATATATAAATCCAGTCATTATTCATCCTAGACTTCATGTGATATCCATATATCAATTTCCATTGTAGTTGCACTATTGTTTTTAACCTTGTAACTTTATTGGATTTCCATTGTAGTTGCATTTGTCTTTTTAACCTTGTAACTTTGAAAGAACAGGAGATAGAGTCTCGGTTACCTGTAACCAAACAAAACCCCAATTAGCCTTAAAAGGGTAAAGGAGAATGGGTCATCAGGTAAGCAGTGAGACACTATGGCTCTTCGCCCTTCACCTATTCTTCTATAAAGTAGAATGGTGTAGTTTAAGCAAATAGAGCTCTTCAAATCGGTGAAAATATGCAAATGTGTTAATTTCTATTACGTTCTAGTATATGGCTGCCTACCACCATATACTCCCATATATCGGTTAAGAATCAGCAAGTAATGCAGATCTAAGATACATACTTGTAAAATAATATTATGTATCCATTTTAGCCCATATGGGCCATCATCTTTGCTTACCCCAAAGATAAAACCATATTTACCATCTCTTATCTATGGTCCGATCCACAAACGGTAGGTTACTTGATGGGCAGTCCATTAGGAATAGAACATGTGTTCAAGATGCAAAAAGCTAATGAAATAACAGGTTCTACAACCACAACACCTAACAAGCATGCATTTGAATGCATCTTATGATCTTCACTTGCCTTGATAGGAAGTAGTAAAACGAATATTACAGCATGTGCATGTTCTTGTACATAAGTTTATACCCTAGATTAACTTATGCGAGAATCATTAGACACTATCCTAATAAATAGATCGATGTGTCTAGCGGCACCATATAAGCTGGTCATAATCCAGTTAAATAATATAATAGACATCCACCTGCAGATCTATTCAATGATGTGTAAAAGCGATTTTGAGGATATAAAGGCGGACTTTTAAGAAAAGCATAATCTCTATTTTAAGATTTGCTTTAACATGCATCAATTCCCTAAAGATGGAATGAAAGCCAAAAATATTATAGAAACACGGACATGGGCGCTCTGGCGTGGCCTCACAGGTTTGATTCATTTGCATCCTTCCATCATTTTTCCATAAAGGCTTGTCGGAGGAAAGTTTCCATCTTGTTGTGATCTGCTTCCATGAATATATAGACCTTTTAGGCATTTCGGTCCTCCAACAACAGAGTGGCGAGTCAAGCCACACCATAGAGTAAAAGCGGCCTCTCTAAGAACAAAAAAGCGGCTAAGTTCGGCTCTACGAAAATGTTTTTGATGGCGCCAAAGCCCATCGGCTAAGAACTCTGGAGAAAATATATTACAGCTAAGAATAATAATAAAATACTATCTTTGGTCCTCCATATCTTATTGTCCTTCATAAAAATACTTGTGCCTCATTTAATGTAGACGGCTTCCCCATAAGTATCGTAGGAGCAAATAATTCATGGGAGGACTTATCATAAAGCTATAAAGCTATGTGTGACATGTGGCACACATGCATGGCCCCAATTTCTTTATAGAAATAACCTCTAATATATATGGATAAAAGGTGCTTCCCTTCTCGATTCCTTATCTTATTTAAACAACCTTAGCATACTTCAAATATTAAAGTGTAATGTCATGAAAACAATAAATTACCTCATCGTACATATTTTTGACCATTGCCCATAGCACTTGTAGTGGTCCAAAGCATTCGTAATGGTTCTAGAAAAATTAATTTGCCTCAGCATAAATATTTGAACCATAAAGCATAGCTTTTATAATGGTCCATCCTTCAATCTCAATGCATAAATAAGTATGCCATTTTCTAATGTCTCCCAAAGTCACTTTACAATTATTTTCTAGTCACACATTTTTGTGCATAACTAGGTATGTGCCATAATTTGACTCGACCAGAATAATCAAGTGCTTGTGTACCAAGGGTGTCCCAAAAGCCCCATTGTTCTAATGTTGATCCATAGAAATCAGGTTCTTTTGTCAAATGACCAACTAAGCCTCTTGTTTTCTTCTAAGCCTCTTTATTTTTTTTTCTTTCTTCTTCTTCTTCTTCTTCTTCTTCTTCTTCTTCTTCTCCCACTAACCCACCCTCGGGTAGCAGGCACCAACTTTTCACAGGATTAAGGATGCAGGACCCTTCCTATGAAAAGAAGGGTCCCGCTATCCTACACGAGAAAAAATATTTTATTGGTCATGAAACCACTTCAATCAGCAAATGCTCATTTGAAGTATACTTTTAGAAAAAGAATGTGGCACAATGGGCCAACATTCTACATATAATATATAGATCTTTATGAAGATCTTTTTGGCTCACTGGGCCACCACAGACTTTTAATCTGTTATAAGATCATCTAATTTTTCATAGATATATAGACATGAAACTGAAATGGATATGTGGAGAGACAACACCTGGATTTATCCCCTTAGTATGCTGCATGCTCTAATATTGTGCCTCTAAGGAGTCAGGTAGAAGACTGGTTGTACAGCTTGGTTTTACGCAGCATCATGGACTTAGGCTTTGAACAACTTGTACAGCCATGCAGGTCTCCCACCTCTCCATATCCCAAGCCCAATAAGTTCAGATTCTCACTACATGGTATCAATCAAATTCCAATTAGTACAAATATGGAGCATAAGGCATGTGATCAGAAATTCTTCAAATCATGAGAATATGGAATTTTAATCCCTACAATAAAGACCTGTCATTATAAGTACGCGTGCTACCAAGAAATCAAGGGTAGTCGTGCATGCTAGATACCTCCAGCAAATGGAAATCACAATTTCTTCTTATTTACATTTATATCCGGATATACATTATCTGATTAATAGATTTTACAAGGTATAATTTCATTCAAGATATAAACAACTACCCAATATCCATCCTGGTTAAAAACCAGGCCACGTGCACACCCTTAATCCCTTGGATTTTGAAATCAACATAAATTGTAACCTTTGCAAAATATAAGCATATTGTATAAGATATCCAAACGTACAAGTGATTAACATTTTCAAAGTGTAAATTTGAGTATAAGGATAATCAGCAATTATGTGTTCAATCTCAGATTTTCAGTATAATATCATAATTTTCAGCATAATAAACTTGTAATCGATTTATGTGTTCAATCTCGGATTTTTCGATTATAATATCATAATTTTTCAAAGATAATAATATAATTTTCAGCATAATCAACTTGTAATCGAATGTAGAATGATCCATACAGGGGAAGATCTCACCAAACATATATAAATCCAGTCATTATTCATCCTAGACTTCATGTGATATCCATATATCAATTTCCATTGTAGTTGCACTATTGCTGCAACCTTGTAACTTTGTGGATTTCCATTGTAGTTGCATTTGTCTTTTGCAACCTTGTAACTTTGAAAGAAACGGGAGATAGAGTCTCCGGTTACATGAACCAAACAAAACCCCAATTAGCCTTAAAAGGGTAAAGGAGAATGGGTCATCGGTGTGCGGTGAGACACTATGGCTCTTAAGCCCTTCACCTATTCTTCTATAAAGTAGAATGGTGTAGTTTAAGCAAATAGAGCTCTTCAAATCAGTGAAAATATGCAAATGTGTTAATTTCTATTACGTTCTAGTATATGGCTGCCTACCACGACCATACTCACAATATATATCGGTTAAGAATCAAAGCAAAGTACTGGATCTAAGATACATACTTGTAAAATAATATTATGTATCCATTTTAAGCCCACATGGGCCATCATCTTTGCTTACCCCACATAGAAACCATATTTACCATCTCTTATCTATGGTCTACGATCCACAAGCGGTAGGTTACTTGATGGGCAGTCCCATTAGGAATAGAACATGTGTTCAAGATGCAAAAAGCTAATGAAATAACGGTTCTACAACCACAACACCTAACAAGCATGCATTTGAATGCATCTTATGATCTTCACGCAGAGATAGGAAGTAGTAAACGAATATTACACTTGTGCATGTTCTTGTACATAAGTTTATACCCTAGATTAACTTATGCGAGAATCATTAGACACTATCTAATAAATAGATCGGTGTGTCTAGCGACACCATATAAAATTTGGTCATAATCCGGTTAAATAATATAATAGACATCCACGCGGATCTATTCAATGATGTGTAAGCAGATTTTGAGGATATAAAGGCGGACTTTTAAGAAAAGCATAATCTCTATTTTAAGATTTGCTTTAACATGCATCAATTCCCTAAAGATGGAATGAAAGCCAAAATATTATAGAAACACGGACATGGGCGCTCTGGCGTAGGCCTCACAGGTTTGATTCATTTGCATCCTTCCATCATTTTTCCATAAAGGCTTATCTGGGAGGAAAGTTTCCATCTTGTTGTGATCTGCTTCCATGAATATATAGACCTTTTAGGCATTTCGGTCCTCCAACAACAGTGGCAGAGTCAAGCCACACCATAGAGTAAGCGGCCTCTCTAAGAACAAAAAGCGGCTAAGTTCGGCTCTCTGAAATGTTTTTGATGGCGCCAAAAGCCCATCGGCTAAGAACTCGGAGAAAATATATTACAGCTAAGAATAATAATAAAATACTATCTTTGGTCCTCCATATCTTATTGTCCTTCATAAAAATACTTGTGCCTCATTTAATGTAGACGGCTTCCCCATAAGTATCGTAGGAGCAAATAATTCATGGGAGGACTTATCATAAAGCTATAAAGCTATGTGTGACATGTGGCACACATGCATGGCCCCAATTTCTTTATAGAAATAACCTCTAATATATATGGATAAAACACAATAACCAAATATTAAAAAGGTGCTTCCCTTCTCGATTCCTTATCTTATTTAAACAACCTTAGCATACTTCAAATATTAAAGTGTAATGTCATGAAAACAATAAATTACCTCATCGTACATATTTTGACCATTGCCCATAGCACTTGTAGTGGTCCAAAGCATTCGTAATGGTTCTAGAAAAATTAATTTGCCTCAATTTGCATAAATATTTGAACCATAAAGCATAGCTTTTGTAATGGTCCATCCTTCAATCTCAATGCATAAATAAGTATGCCATTTTCTAATGTCTCCCAAAGTCACTTTACAATTATTTTCTAGTCACACATTTTTGTGCATAACTAGGTATGTGCCATAATTTGACTCGACCAGAATAATCAAGTGCTTGTGTACCAAGGGGGTGTCCCAAAAGCCCCATTGTTCTAATGTTGATCCATAGAAATCAGGTTCTTTTGTCAAATGACCAACTAAGCCTCTTGTTTTCTTCTAAGCCTCTTATTTTTTTGGCTTTCTTCTTCTTCTTCTTCTTCTTCTTCTTCTTCTTCTCCCACTAACCCACCCTCGGGTAGCAGGCACCAACTTTTCACAGGATTAAGGATCACGGGACCCTTCCTATGAAAAGAAGGGTCCCGCTTATCCTACGAGAAAAAATATTTTATTGGTCATGAAACCACTTCAATCAGCAAATGCTCATTTGAAGTATACTTTTAGAAAAGAATGTGGCACAATGGGCCAACATTCTACATATAATATATAGATCTTTATGAAGATCTTTTTTTTGGCTCAACTGGGCCACCACGGACTTTTAATCTGTTATAAGATCATCTAATTTTTTCATAGATATATAGACATGAAACCGAAAATGGATATGTGGAGAGACAACACACCGGATTTATCCCCTTAGTATCTTTGCATGCTCTAATATTGTGCCTCTAAGGAGTCGGTAGAAGACTGGTTGTACAGCTTGGTTTTACGCAGCATCATGGACTTAGGCTTTGAACAACTTGTACAGCCATGCAGGTCTCCCACCTCTCCATATCCCAAGCCCAATAAGTTCAGATTCTCACTACATGGTATCAATCAAATTCCAATTAGTACAAATATGGAGCATAAGGCATGTGATCAGAAATTCTTCAAATCATGAGAATATGGAATTTTAATCCCTACAATAAAGACCTGTCATTATAAGTACGCGTGCTACCAAGAAATCAAGGGTAGTCGTGCATGCTAGATACCTCCAGCAAATGGAAATCACAATTTCTTCTTATTTACATTTATATCGGATATACATTATCACGATTAGATTTTACAAGGTATAATTTCATTCAAGATATAAACAACTACCCAATATCCATCCCGGTTAAAAACCGGTGCCATGTGCACACCCTTAATCCCTTGGATTTTGAAATCAACATAAATTGTAACCTTTGCAAAATATAAGCATATTGTATAAGATATCCAAACGTACAAGTGATTAACATTTTCAAAGTGTAAATTTGAGTATAAGGATAATCAGCAATTATGTGTTCAATCTCAGATTTTCAGTATAATATCATAATTTTCAGCATAATAAACTTGTAATCGATTTATGTGTTCAATCTCAGATTTTCAGTATAATATCATAATTTTCAGCATAATAATATAATTTTCAGCATAATCAACTTGTAATCGAATGTAGAATGATCCATACAGGGGAAGATCTCACCAAACATATATAAATCCAGTCATTATTCATCCTAGACTTCATGTGATATCCATATATCAATTTCCATTGTAGTTGCACTATTGCTTTTACCTTGTAACTTTATTAGATTTCCATTGTAGTTGCATTTGTCTTTGCAACCTTGTAACTTTGAAAGAACAGGAGATAGAGTCTCGGTTACCTGTAACCAAACAAAACCCCAATTAGCCTTAAAAGGGTAAAGGAGAATGGGTCATCAGGTAAGCAGTGAGACACTATGGCTCTTCGCCCTTCACCTATTCTTCTATAAAGTAGAATGGTGTAGTTTAAGCAAATAGAGCTCTTCAAATCAGTGAAAATATGCAAATGTGTTAATTTCTATTACGTTCTAGTATATGGCTGCCTACCACAGCCATACTCCCATTACATATCGGTTAAGAATCAGCAAGTACAGATCTAAGATACATACTTGTAAAATAATATTATGTATCCATTTATACCCACATGGGCCATCATCTTTGCTTACCCGGCATAGAAACCATATTTACCATCTCTTATCTATGGTCCGATCCACAAGCGGTAGGTTACTTGATGGGCAGTCCCATTAGGAATAGAACATGTGTTCAAGATGCAAAAAGCTAATGAAATAACAGTTCTACAACCACAACACCTAACAAGCATGCATTTGAATGCATCTTATGATCTTCACGCAGATAGGAAGTAGTAAACGAATATTACACATTATGTTCTTGTACATAAGTTTATACCCTAGATTAACTTATGCGAGAATCATTAGACACTATCCTAATAAATAGATCGGTGTGTCTAGCGGCACCATATAAAATTTGGTCATAATCCGTTTAAATAATATAATAGACATCCACGCAGATCTATTCAATGATGTGTAAAGCGATTTTGAGGATATAAAAGGCGGACTTTTAAGAAAAGCATAATCTCTATTTTAAGATTTGCTTTTTAACATGCATCAATTCCCTAAAGATGGAATGAAAGCCAAAAATATTATAGAAACCTGGACATGGGCGCTCCTGGCGTAGGCCTCCTGGGTTTGATTCATTTGCATCCTTCCATCATTTTTCCATAAAGGCTTGTCTGGAGGAAAGTTTCCATCTTGTTGTGATCTGCTTCCATGAATATATAGACCTTTTAGGCATTTCGGTCCTCCAACAACAGAGTGGCAGAGTCAAGCCACACCATAGAGTAGAAAGCGGCCTCTCTAAGAACAAAAAGCGGCTAAGTTCTGGCTCTCTGAAATGTTTTTTTGATGGCGCCAAAGCCCATCGGGTTAAGAACTCTGGAGAAAATATATTACATAAGAATAATAATAAAATACTATCTTTGGTCCTCCATATCTTATTGTCCTTCATAAAAATACTTGTGCCTCATTTAATGTAGACGGCTTCCCCATAAGTATCGTAGGAGCAAATAATTCATGGGAGGACTTATCATAAAGCTATAAAGCTATGTGTGACATGTGGCACACATGCATGGCCCCAATTTCTTTATAGAAATAACCTCTAATATATATGGATAAAAGGTGCTTCCCTTCTCGATTCCTTATCTTATTTAAACAACCTTAGCATACTTCAAATATTAAAAAGTGTAATGTCATGAAAACAATAAATTACCTCATCGTACATATTTTTGACCATTGCCCATAGCACTTGTAGTGGTCCAAAGCATTCGTAATGGTTCTAGAAAAATTAATTTGCCTCAGCATAAATATTTGAACCATAAAGCATAGCTTTTATAATGGTCCATCCTTCAATCTCAATGCATAAATAAGTATGCCATTTTCTAATGTCTCCCAAAGTCACTTTACAATTATTTTCTAGTCACACATTTTTGTGCATAACTAGGTATGTGCCATAATTTGACTCGACCAGAATAATCAAGTGCTTGTGTACCAAGGGTGTCCCAAAAGCCCCATTGTTCTAATGTTGATCCATAGAAATCAGGTTCTTTTGTCAAATGACCAACTAAGCCTCTTGTTTTCTTCTAAGCCTCTTATTTTTTTGGCTTTCTTCTTCTTCTTCTTCTTCTTCTTCTTCTTCTTCTTCTCCCACTAACCCACCCTCGGGTAGCAGGCACCAACTTTTCACAGGATTAAGGATGCAGGGGACCCTTCCTATGAAAAGAAGGGTCCCGCTTATCCTACACGAAAAAAAATATTTTATTGGTCATGAAACCACTTCAATCAGCAAATGCTCATTTGAAGTATACTTTTAGAAAAGAATGTGGCACAATGGGCCAACATTCTACATATAATATATAGATCTTTATGAAGATCTTTTTTTTTTGCTCACCGGGCCACCACGGACTTTTTATCTGTTATAAGATCATCTAATTTTTCATAGATATATAGACATGAAACTGAAATGGATATGTGGAGAGACAACACCGGATTTATCCCTTAGTATGCTTGCATGCTCTAATATTGTGCCTCTAAGGAGTCGGGTAGAAGACCCGGTTTGTCAGGGCTTTGGTTTTACGCGAAAGATCATGGACTTAGGCTTTGAACAACTTGTACGACCATGCGGTCTCCCCACCTCTCCATATCCCAAGCCCAATAAGTTCAGATTCTCACTACATGGTATCAATCAAATTCAATTAGTACAAATATGGAGCATAAGGCATGTGATCGAAAATTCTTCAAATCATGAGAATATGGAATTTTAATCCCTACAATAAAGACCACATTATAAGTACGCTGCGTGCTACCAAGAAATCAAGGGTAGTCGTGCATGCTAGATACCTCCGAAGAAATGGAAATCACAATTTCTTCTTATTTACATTTATATCCGGATATACATTATCTGATTGTAGATTTTACAAGGTATAATTTCATTCAAGATATAAACAACTACCAATATCCATCCCGGTTTAAAAACCGGGCCACGCGGTACACACCCTTAATCCCTTGGATTTTGAAATCAACATAAATTGTAACCTTTGCAAAATATAAGCATATTGTATAAGATATCCAAACGTACAAGTGATTAACATTTTCAAAGTGTAAATTTGAGTATAAGGATAATCGGCAATTATGTGTTCAATCTCGGATTTTTGATCGATTATAATATCATAATTTTCAGCATAATAAACTTGTAATCGATTTATGTGTTCAATCTCGATTTTTTTGATTATAATATCATAATTTTCAAAGATAATAATATAATTTTCAGCATAATCAACTTGTAATCGAATGTAGAATGATCCATCACGGGGAAGATCTCACCAAACATATATAAATCCAGTCATTATTCATCCTAGACTTCATGTGATATCCATATATCAATTTCCATTGTAGTTGCACTATTGCTGCAACCTTGTAACTTTGTGGATTTCCATTGTAGTTGCATTTGTGCTGCAACCTTGTAACTTTGAAAGAACAGAGATAGAGTCTCTTTACATTGAACCAAACAAAACCCCAATTAGCCTTAAAAGGGTAAAGGAGAATGGGTCATCAGGTAAGCAGTGAGACACTATGGCTCTTCGCCCTTCACCTATTCTTCTATAAAGTAGAATGGTGTAGTTTAAGCAAATAGAGCTCTTCAAATCAGTGAAAATATGCAAATGTGTTAATTTCTATTACGTTCTAGTATATGGCGCCTACCATGACCATACTCCTGTGCATATCGGCTTAAGAATCGCTAGTATGCATCTAAGATACATACTTGTAAAATAATATTATGTATCCATTTGCTCACATGGGCCATCATCTTTGCTTACCCCAAAGATAGAAACCATATTTACCATCTCTTATCTATGGTCCGATCCACAAACGGGCGTGGAGGTTACTTGATGGGCAGTCCCCATTAGGAATAGAACATGTGTTCAAGATGCAAAAAGCTAATGAAATAGCGGTTCTACAACCACAACACCTAACAAGCATGCATTTGAATGCATCTTATGATCTTCACGCAGATAGGAAGTAGTAAACTAATATTACACTGCATGTTCTTGTACATAAGTTTATACCCTAGATTAACTTATGCGAATCATTAGACACTATCCTAATAAATAGATCGATGTGTCTAGCGGCACCATATAAGCCGGGTCATAATCCGTATTAAATAATATAATAGACATCCACGCAGATCTATTCAATGATGTGTAAACAGATTTTGAGGATATAAAGGCAGACTTTTAAGAAAAGCATAATCTCTATTTTAAGATTTGCTTTAACATGCATCAATTCCCCTAAAGATGGAATGAAAGCCAAAAATATTATAGAAACACGGACATGGGCGCTCCGGCGTAGGGCCTCTGGTTTGATTCATTTGCATCCTTCCATCATTTTTCCATAAAGGCTTGTCTCGGGAGGAAAGTTTCCATCTTGTTGTGATCTGCTTCCATGAATATATAGACCTTTTAGGCATTTCGGTCCTCCAACAACAGAGTGGCGAGTCAAGCCACACCATAGAGTAAAAGCGGCCTCTCTAAGAACAAAAAGCGGCTAAGTTCTATCTCTGAAATGTTTTTGATGGCGCCAAAGCCCATCGGCTAAGAACTCTGAGAAAATATATTACAGCTAAGAATAATAATAAAATACTATCTTTGGTCCTCCATATCTTATTGTCCTTCATAAAAAATACTTGTGCCTCATTTAATGTAGACGGCTTCCCATAAGTATCGTAGGAGCAAATAATTCATGGGAGGACTTATCATAAAGCTATAAAGCTATGTGTGACATGTGGCACACATGCATGGCCCCAATTTCTTTATAGAAATAACCTCTAATATATATGGATAAAAGGTGCTTCCCTTCTCGATTCCTTATCTTATTTAAACAACCTTAGCATACTTCAAATATTAAAGTGTAATGTCATGAAAACAATAAATTACCTCATCGTACATATTTTTGACCATTGCCCATAGCACTTGTAGTGGTCCAAAGCATTCGTAATGGTTCTAGAAAAATTAATTTGCCTCAGCATAAATATTTGAACCATAAAGCATAGCTTTTGTAATGGTCCATCCTTCAATCTCAATGCATAAATAAGTATGCCATTTTCTAATGTCTCCCAAAGTCACTTTTACAATTATTTTCTAGTCACACATTTTTTGCATAACTAGGTATGTGCCATAATTTGACTCGACCAGAATAATCAAGTGCTTGTGTACCAAAGGGTGTCCCAAAAGCCCCATTGTTCTAATGTTGATCCATAGAAATCAGGTTCTTTTGTCAAATGACCAACTAAGCCTCTTGTTTTCTTCTAAGCCTCTTATTTTTTTGGCTTTCTTCTTCTTCTTCTTCTTCTTCTTCTTCTTCTTCTTCTTCTTCTTCTCCCACTAACCCACCCTCGGGTAGCAGGCACCAACTTTTCATTAAGATTAAGGATGCAGGACCCTTCCTATGAAAAGAAGGGTCCCGCTTATCCTACACGAGAAAAAAATATTTTATTGGTCATGAAACCACTTCAATCAGCAAATGCTCATTTGAAGTATACTTTTAGAAAAGAATGTGGCACAATGGGCCAACATTCTACATATAATATATAGATCTTTATGAAGATCTTTTGGCTCAACTGGGCCACCACATGGACTTTTAATCTGTTATAAGATCATCTAATTTTTCATAGATATATAGACATGAAACTGAAATGGATATGTGGAGAGACAACACCTAGATTTATCCCCTTAGTATGCTGCATGCTCTAATATTGTGCCTCTAAGGAGTCAGGTAGAAGACTGGTTGTACAGCTTGGTTTTACGCAGCATCATGGACTTAGGCTTTGAACAACTTGTACAGCCATGCAGGTCTCCCACCTCTCCATATCCCAAGCCCAATAAGTTCAGATTCTCACTACATGGTATCAATCAAATTCCAATTAGTACAAATATGGAGCATAAGGCATGTGATCAGAAATTCTTCAAATCATGAGAATATGGAATTTTAATCCCTACAATAAAGACCTGTCATTATAAGTACGCGTGCTACCAAGAAATCAAGGGTAGTCGTGCATGCTAGATACCTCCAGCAAATGGAAATCACAATTTCTTCTTATTTACATTTATATCCAGATATACATTATCAAAGTAGATTTTACAAGGTATAATTTCATTCAAGATATAAACAACTACCCAATATCCATCCTGGTTAAAAACCAGGCCACGTGCACACCCTTAATCCCTTGGATTTTGAAATCAACATAAATTGTAACCTTTGCAAAATATAAGCATATTGTATAAGATATCCAAACGTACAAGTGATTGAGTAACATTTTCAAAGTGTAAATTTGAGTATAAGGATAATCAAAGCAATTATGTGTTCAATCTCGATTTTCGAGATAATATCATAATTTTCAAAGATAATAAACTTGTAATCGATTTATGTGTTCAATCTCGGATTTTTCGTGATAATATCATAATTTTCAAAGATAATAATATAATTTTCAAAGATAATCAACTTGTAATCGAATGTAGAATGATCCATACAGGGGAAGATCTCACCAAACATATATAAATCCAGTCATTATTCATCCTAGACTTCATGTGATATCCATATATCAATTTCCATTGTAGTTGCACTATTGCTGCAACCTTGTAACTTTGTGGATTTCCATTGTAGTTGCATTTTGTCTTTGAACCTTGTAACTTTGAAAGAACAGGGAGATAGAGTCTCTTGCTACTGTAACCAAACAAAACCCCAATTAGCCTTAAAAGGGTAAAGGAGAATGGGTCATCAGGTAAGCAGTGAGACACTATGGCTCTTCGCCCTTCACCTATTCTTCTATAAAGTAGAATGGTGTAGTTTAAGCAAATAGAGCTCTTCAAATCAGTGAAAATATGCAAATGTGTTAATTTCTATTACGTTCTAGTATATGGCTGCCTACCACAGCCATACTCACGTATATATCAGTTAAGAATCAGCAAGTACAGATCTAAGATACATACTTGTAAAATAATATTATGTATCCATTTGCGCCCACATGGGCCATCATGCTGCTTACCCCAGCATAGAAACCATATTTACCATCTCTTATCTATGGTCTGATCCACAAACCGCCAGAGGTTACTTGATGGGCGGTCCCCATTAGGAATAGAACATGTGTTCAAGATGCAAAAAGCTAATGAAATAACGGTTCTACAACCACAACACCTAACAAGCATGCATTTGAATGCATCTTATGATCTTCACGCAGATATAGAAGTAGTAAAACGAATATTACACTGTGCATGTTCTTGTACATAAGTTTATACCCTAGATTAACTTATGCGAAATCATTAGACACTATCCTAATAAATAGATCGATGTGTCTAGCGGCACCATATAAAATTCGGTCATAATCCGTTAAATAATATAATAGACATCCACGCTTGGATCTATTCAATGATGTGTAAACAGATTTTGAGGATATAAAGGCAGACTTTTAAGAAAAGCATAATCTCTATTTTAAGATTTGCTTTAACATGCATCAATTCCCTAAAGATGGAATGAAAGCCAAAAATATTATAGAAACCCGACATGGGCTCCTGGCGTAGGCCTCCTGGGTTTGATTCATTTGCATCCTTCCATCATTTTTCCATAAAGGCTTGTCTGGAGGAAAGTTTCCATCTTGTTGTGATCTGCTTCCATGAATATATAGACCTTTTAGGCATTTCGGTCCTCCAACAACAGAGTGGCGTAGAGTCAAGCCACACCATAGGTAAGAAAGCGCTCTCTAAGAACAAAAAGCGGCTAAGTTCGGCTCTGAAATGTTTTTGATGGCCAAAGCCCATCGGCTAAGAACTCTGGAGAAAATATATTACTAAGAATAATAATAAAATACTATCTTTGGTCCTCCATATCTTATTGTCCTTCATAAAAAATACGTGTGCCTCATTTAATGTAGACGGCTTCCCCCATAAGTATCGTAGGAGCAAATAATTCATGGGAGGACTTATCATAAAGCTATAAAAGCTATGTGTGACATGTGGCACACATGCATGGCCCCAATTTCTTTATAGAAATAACCTCTAATATATATGGATAAAAGGTGCTTCCTTCTCGATTCCTTATCTTATTTAAACAACCTTAGCATACTTCAAATATTAAAGTGTAATGTCATGAAAACAATAAATTACCTCATCGTACATATTTTTGACCATTGCCCATAGCACTTGTAGTGGTCCAAAGCATTCGTAATGGTTCTAGAAAAATTAATTTGCCTCAGCATAAATATTTGAACCATAAAGCATAGCTTTGTAATGGTCCATCCTTCAATCTCAATGCATAAATAAGTATGCCATTTTCTAATGTCTCCCAAAGTCACTTTACAATTATTTTCTAGTCACACATTTTTTGTGCATAACTAGGTATGTGCCATAATTTGACTCGACCAGAATAATCAAGTGCTTGTGTAATTAAAGGGTGTCCCAAAAGCCCCATTGTTCTAATGTTGATCCATAGAAATCAGGTTCTTTTTGTCAAATGACCAACTAAGCCTCTTGTTTTCTTCTAAGCCTCTTATTTTTTGGCTTTCTTCTTCTTCTTCTTCTTCTTCTTCTTCTTCTTCTTCTTCTCCCACTAACCCACCCTCGGGTAGCAGGCACCAACTTTTCACAAGGATTAAGGATGCAGGACCCTTCCTATGAAAAGAAGGGTCCCGCTATCCTACACGAGAAAAATATTTTTATTGGTCATGAAACCACTTCAATCAGCAAATGCTCATTTGAAGTATACTTTTAGAAAAAGAATGTGGCACAATGGGCCAACATTCTACATATAATATATAGATCTTTATGAAGATCTTTTTGGCTCACTGGGCCACCACAGACTTTTAATCTGTTATAAGATCATCTAATTTTTCATAGATATATAGACATGAAACTGAAATGGATATGTGGAGAGACAACACCTGGATTTATCCCCTTAGTATCTTTGCATGCTCTAATATTGTGCCTCTAAGGAGTCAGGTAGAAGACTGGTTGTACAGCTTGGTTTTACGCAGCATCATGGACTTAGGCTTTGAACAACTTGTACAGCCATGCAGGTCTCCCACCTCTCCATATCCCAAGCCCAATAAGTTCAGATTCTCACTACATGGTATCAATCAAATTCCAATTAGTACAAATATGGAGCATAAGGCATGTGATCAGAAATTCTTCAAATCATGAGAATATGGAATTTTAATCCCTACAATAAAGACCTGTCATTATAAGTACGCGTGCTACCAAGAAATCAAGGGTAGTCGTGCATGCTAGATACCTCCAGCAAATGGAAATCACAATTTCTTCTTATTTACATTTATATCCAGATATACATTATACAGTGTAGATTTTACAAGGTATAATTTCATTCAAGATATAAACAACTACCCAATATCCATCCTGGTTAAAAACCAGGCCACGTGCACACCCTTAATCCCTTGGATTTTGAAATCAACATAAATTGTAACCTTTGCAAAATATAAGCATATTGTATAAGATATCCAAACGTACAAGTGATTGAGTAACATTTTCAAAGTGTAAATTTGAGTATAAGGATAATCAGCAATTATGTGTTCAATCTCAGATTTTCAGTATAATATCATAATTTTCAGCATAATAAACTTGTAATCGATTTATGTGTTCAATCTCAGATTTTCAGTATAATATCATAATTTTCAGCATAATAATATAATTTTCAGCATAATCAACTTGTAATCGAATGTAGAATGATCCATACAGGGGAAGATCTCACCAAACATATATAAATCCAGTCATTATTCATCCTAGACTTCATGTGATATCCATATATCAATTTCCATTGTAGTTGCACTATTGTTTGCAACCTTGTAACTTTAGGATTTCCATTTGTAGTTGCATTTGTCTTTGCAACCTTGTAACTTTGAAAGAACAGAGGAGATAGAGTCTCCGGTTACACAGTAACCAAACAAAACCCCAATTAGCCTTAAAAGGGTAAAGGAGAATGGGTCATCGGGTAGCGGTGAGACACTATGGTTCTTAAGCCCTTCACCTATTCTTCTATAAAGTAGAATGGTGTAGTTTAAACAAATAGAGCTCTTCAAATCGTTGAAAATATGCAAATGTGTTAATTTCTATTACGTTCTAGTATATGGTCGCCTACCACGCACCATACTCACAATATATCGCTTAAGAATCAGCAAAGTACGGATCTAAGATACATACTTGTAAAATAATATTATGTATCCATTTGTTTCACATGGGCCATCATGCTTAATACCCCACATAGAAACCATATTTACCATCTCTTATCTATGGTTACGATCCACAAGCGGTAGGTTACTTGATGGGCGGTCCATTAGGAATAGAACATGTGTTCAAGATGCAAAAAGCTAATGAAATAACGGTTCTACAACCACAACACCTAACAAGCATGCATTTGAATGCATCTTATGATCTTCACGCAGATAGGAAGTAGTAAACGAATATTACACTTTGTGCATGTTCTTGTACATAAGTTTATACCCTAGATTAACTTATGCGAGAATCATTAGACACTATCCTAATAAATAGATCGGTGTGTCTAGCGGCACCATATAAGCCGGTCATAATCCGTTAAATAATATAATAGACATCCACGCAGATCTATTCAATGATGTGTAAAATGATTTTGAGGATATAAAGGCAGGACTTTTAAGAAAAGCATAATCTCTATTTTAAGATTTGCTTTAACATGCATCAATTCCTAAAGATGGAATGAAAGCCAAAAATATTATAGAAACACGACATGGGCGCCCACGGCGTAGGCCTCCTGTTTGATTCATTTGCATCCTTCCATCATTTTTTCCATAAAGGCTTGTCCGGAGGAAAGTTTCCATCTTGTTGTGATGCGCTTCCATGAATATATAGACCTTTTAGGCATTTGGTCCTCCAACAACAGAGTGGCAGAGTCAAGCCACACCATAGAGTAGAAAGCCCTCTCTAAGAACAAAAGCGGCTAAGTTCGGCTCTACGAAATGTTTTTTGATGGCGCCAAAGCCCATCGGCTAAGAACTCTGGAGAAAATATATTACAGCTAAGAATAATAATAAAAAATACTATCTTTGGTCCTCCATATCTTATTGTCCTTCATAAAAATACGTGTGCCTCATTTAATGTAGACGGCTTCCCATAAGTATCGTAGGAGCAAATAATTCATGGGAGGACTTATCATAAAGCTATAAAGCTTATGTGTGACATGTGGCACACATGCATGGGCCTTTCTTTATAGAAATAACCTCTAATATATATGGATAAAAGGTGCTTCCTTCTCGATTCCTTATCTTATTTAAAACAACCTTAGCATACTTCAAATATTAAAGTGTAATGTCATGAAAACAATAAATTACCTCATCGTACATATTTTGACCATTGCCCATAGCACTTGTAGTGGTCCAAAGCATTCGTAATGGTTCTAGAAAAATTAATTTGCCTCATGGTTCTAGAAAAATTAATTTGCCTCAGCATAAATATTTGAACCATAAAGCATAGCTTTTGTAATGGTCCATCCTTTAATCTCAATGCATAAATAAGTATGCCATTTTCTAATGTCTCCCAAAGTCACTTTACAATTATTTTCTAGTCACACATTTTTGTGCATAACTAGGTATGTGCCATAATTTGACTCGACCAGAATAATCAAGTGCTTGTGTACCAAGGGTGTCCCAAAAGCCCCATTGTTCTAATGTTGATCCATAGAAATCAGGTTCTTTTGTCAAATGACCAACTAAGCCTCTTGTTTTTTCTTCTAAGCCTCTTATTTTTTGGCTTTTCTTCTTCTTCTTCTTCTTCTTCTTCTTCTTCTTCTTCTTCTTCTTCTTCTTCTTCTTCTTCTTCTTCTTCTCCCCTTAACCCACCCTCGGGTAGCAGGCACCAACTTTTCAGGATTAAGATGCAGGGACCCTTCCTATGAAAAGAAGGGTCCCGCCATCCTACACGAGAAAAAATATTTTATTGGTCATGAAACCACTTCAATCAGCAAAATGCTCATTTTGAAGTATACTTTTAGAAAAAGAATGTGGCACAATGGGCCAACATTCTACATATAATATATAGATCTTTATGAAGATCTTTTTTTTGGCTCACTTGGGTCACCACGGACTTTTAATCTGTTATAAGATCATCTAATTTTTCATAGATATATAGACATGAAACCTAAATGGATATGTGGAGAGACAACACACCGATTTATCCCCTTAGTATGTCGTGATGCTCTAATATTGTGCCTCTAAGGAGTCGTAGAAGACCGGTTGTACGGCTTGGTTTTACGCAAAGATCATGGACTTAGGCTTTGAACAACTTGTACGACCATGCGGGTGTCTCCCCCACCTCTCCATATCCCAAGCCCAATAAGTTCGATTCTCACTACATGGTATCAATCAAATTCCAATTAGTACAAATATGGAGCATAAGGCATGTGATCGTAAATTCTTCAAATCATGAGAATATGGAATTTTAATCCCTACAATAAAGACCAGTCATTATAAGTACGCGTGCTACCAAGAAATCAAGGGTAGTCGTGCATGCTAGATACCTCCAAAGAATGGAAATCACAATTTCTTCTTATTTACATTTATATCCGATATACATTATACAAAGTAGATTTTACAAGGTATAATTTCATTCAAGATATAAACAACTACCCAATATCCATCCCGTTAAAAACCGTGCCACGTGCACACCCCCTTAATCCCTTGATTTTGAAATCAACATAAATTGTAACCTTTGCAAAATATAAGCATATTGTATAAGATATCCAAACGTACAAGTGATTGAGTAACATTTTCAAAGTGTAAATTTGAGTATAAGGATAATCCGGCAATTATGTGTTCAATCTCGATTTTTCAAAGATAATATCATAATTTTCAGCATAATAAACTTGTAATCGATTTATGTGTTCAATCTCAGATTTTCAAAGATAATATCATAATTTTCAAAGATAATAATATAATTTTCAAAGATAATCAACTTGTGTCGAATGTAGAATGATCCATACAGGGAAAAATCTCACCAAACATATATAAATCCAAATTATTCATCCTAGACTTCATGTGATATCCATATATCAATTTCCATTGTAGTTGCACTATTGTTTAAACCTTGTAACTTTGTGGATTTCCATTGTAGTTGCATTTGTGCCGCAACCTTGTAACTTTGAAAGAACAGAGATAGAGTCTCATACCTAGTGAACCAAACAAAACCCCAATTAGCCTTAAAAAGGGTAAAGGAGGAGAATGGGTCATCAGTAAGCAAAGGAGACACTATGGCTCTTCAAAGGCTCACCTATTCTTCTATAAAGTAGAATGGTGTAGTTTAAAGCAAATAGAGCTCTTCAAATCGTGAAAATATGCAAATGTGTTAATTTCTATTACGTTCTAGTATATGGTCTGCCCTACCAATGTACCATACTCCTGTGCATATCGCTTAAGAATCAGCAAGTACGATCTAAGATACATACTTGTAAAATAATATTATGTATCCATTTTAGCCCATTATGGGCCATCATGTTTGCTTACCCCAAAGATAGAAACCATATTTACCATCTCTTATCTATGGTCTGATCCACAAACGGCATGAGGTTACTTGATGGGCAGTCCCCATTAGGAATAGAACATGTGTTCAAGATGCAAAAAGCTAATGAAATAACAGTTCTACAACCACAACACCTAACAAGCATGCATTTGAATGCATCTTATGATCTTCACGCAGATAGGAAGTAGTAAAACGAATATTACACTGTGCATGTTCTTGTACATAAGTTTATACCCTAGATTAACTTATGCGTAATCATTAGACACTATCCTAATAAATAGATCAAAAGTGTCTAGCAAAGACCATATAAGCCGGTCATAATCCGTATTAAATAATATAATAGACATCCACGCGGATCTATTCAATGATGATGTAAAAGCAGTTTTTGAGGATATAAAGGCAGACTTTTTAAGAAAAGCATAATCTCTATTTTAAGATTTGCTTTAACATGCATCAATTCCCTAAAGATGGAATGAAAGCCAAAAAATATTATAGAAACCGGACATGGGCTCCCGGCGTGGCCTCCCCGGGTTTGATTCATTTGCATCCTTCCATCATTTTTCCATAAAGGCTTGTCTCGAGGAAAGTTTCCATCTTGTTGTGATCTGCTTCCATGAATATATAGACCTTTTAGGCATTTCGGTCCTCCAACAACAGAGTGGGAGTCAAACCACACCATAGAGTAGAAAGCGGCCTCTAAGAACAAAAAAGCGGCTAAGTTCGGCTCTCACGAAATGTTTTTGATGGCGCCAAAGCCCATCGGCTAAGAACTCTGGAGAAAATATATTCTGACTAAGAATAATAATAAAATACTATCTTTGGTCCTCCATATCTTATTGTCCTTCATAAAAATACTTGTGCCTCATTTAATGTAGACGGCTTCCCATAAGTATCGTAGGAGCAAATAATTCATGGGAGGACTTATCATAAAGCTATAAAGCTATGTGTGACATGTGGCACACATGCATGGCCCCAATTTCTTTATAGAAATAACCTCTAATATATATGGATAAAAGGTGCTTCCCTTCTCGATTCCTTATCTTATTTAAAAACAACCTTAGCATACTTCAAATATTAAAGTGTAATGTCATGAAAACAATAAATTACCTCATCGTACATATTTTGACCATTGCCCATAGCACTTGTAGTGGTCCAAAGCATTCGTAATGGTTCTAGAAAAATTAATTTGCCTCAGCATAAATATTTGAACCATAAAGCATAGCTTTTGTAATGGTCCATCCTTCAATCTCAATGCATAAATAAGTATGCCATTTTCTAATGTCTCCCAAAGTCACTTTACAATTATTTTCTAGTCACACATTTTTGTGCATAACTAGGTATGTGCCATAATTTGACTCGACCAGAATAATCAAGTGCTTGTGTACCAAGGGTGTCCCAAAAGCCCCATTGTTCTAATGTTGATCCATAGAAATCAGGTTCTTTTGTCAAATGACCAACTAAGCCTCTTGTTTTCTTCTAAGCCTCTTATTTTTTTGGCTTTCTTCTTCTTCTTCTTCTTCTTCTTCTTCTTCTTCTTCTTCTTCTTCTTCTTCTTCTTCTTCTTCTTCTTCTTCTTCTTCTTCTTCTTCTTCTTCTTCTTCTTCTTCTTCTTCTTCTTCTTCTTCTTCTTCTTCTTCTTCTTCTTCTTCTTCTTCTTCTTCTTCTTCTTCTATTTTTTTTTCCATGGAAGAAGGATCGCCGCTGAAAGACGAGGCCCATTCTTCCTCTATTTTTTATTACAAGAAGGGGACGCTGTTGAAAGATCCCCCTCTTTTTATGTTCTTCCTTTTTTTTATTTTCATTTTTACATGTCAATATATAGTTCTTTTAATTAACAATGTAAATAGTTTTAATGTCAATGATCTTTTCAACGTGAATGGTCTTTTTGTTTTTTTTTTATTTATTTATTTCTTTATTTATGTAAGTTTTCTAATTATTGAATGCCTTTATTTTTTTGCATGTACACTAATAACAAAATGCTTAAGCTCTTGGAAATCAATTTTCACAGCTTCGAAGACATTCTAGGTAAGAATTTGAGTTTGAGTAGGAGAATAAAATTTTAATGTTTTATTTAGGTTAAAAAAACTTGGGGAGACTTGGACAAGGGGCATGGTCGGCTCCGCCCTTGAGTGGAGAAGACTAGGTGTTCCTGGTCCAAGCTCACCGCTTACTTTTGTAATTTTATTGATTAATGTATTTAGTTTAGAAAAAATTGGGGAGACTTGGACAGGGGCATGGTCGGCTCCTCCTTTGAGTGGAGAAGACTAGGTGTTCCCGGGTCCAAGCTCACCGCTTACTCTTGTAATTTTATTGATTAATGTATTTAGTTTAGAAAAATTTGGGGAGACTTGGACAGGGCATGGTCGGGCTCAGCTTGAGTGGAGAAGACTAGGTGTTCGGGTCCAAGCTCACCGCCTACTCTTGTTTATTTTTTTTATTAATATATCAATAAATAGAAATCTTTACGGATTGGACAAGGGGGGGTTTTGAAAAAAATTGCATTATTGATTTTCGGGTTTCTAGTTAAGAATGTTGTTTTTAAAGATGTTAGGGATGTCAAAGAAACACACTGATGTGGAGTGGTTAAGAGCAAAAAAATTTAAATAGTTGGTTTTAAAAAAAAAAAAAAAAAGGAAACTAACTCTTAAGAAAGTAGGTAAAGATTCATAATGAAGGTTTGAAAAAAGTCACAAAGCAAGATTAATGAATCTAAATTGGTTTGTAGGTATGGCCCCCGACCGGTGAAGACACTAATGATTAGTGAGATTAGACGATGGTCATAAATGAGATATGTGCTAACGAAAGTCCCGACCGGAGATGCAAATCGTCAACGTGGTCGACCATTTTGTCGACATGTGAAAAGGAAGTGCCAATTTGAGTTAGCACAAAATGGCCGTGTCAAGAAGAAATGTTGACTTCTCTCCTTGACACACACATGTAAAGCCAATGATTGGAAACCCCATGGATGAATCAAGACATGTTTGAAGCATTCAAAGGCAAAAAAGTCCCAATGCCGAGGCTCGTGTCAAGGAATGGGTAGCTTCATGGAATTCCTCAAAGAAGCGACGCTTGGATCACAAGAACATCATTCATGATCTCAATGCACGCCGCTTGGAGGTAATTAAAAAATGCTTTGCATCGGGGGAAGCTCTAGTGGAGCAGGCCTAGCAAGGCCCACTTTTCTTTGGAGAATCACATGAACACATTAATCGTTGTTGATCCCATGCCCGAGGCCGTGGATGTGATACGCCTTTATTGAGGAGAAACCAACACATCGCATCGATCAAATCAAGATCAACGAACACAACACTTCCAAGATGATGAGCTATACAAAGGATGGGTTTTCAAGGGCAAAGATAGGGGCGTAGACGTATGAGATGGCTCAAAGATACATACGCTTCAAGAGCCCGCATCCCGCTTTGGCTACATCCATTGGACTTGCATATGAAGTTGCTAGCTCTAGTGGGGATACCATAGGGCCAATGGTGATTCTACCTTTCATGAATGGAGAGACACTTGCACACTTGTTTGACTATTTACCTAATAACTTGTCACGCTTTTAGAAGATGGTCAAATGCAATTGCTAGAGCGCCAAGAAGAACCCGACAAACACATAGGCCAACTTAGGAGCAAAATGCGAGTTGTATATCGGTATGTTCCGAGATAGCTCTTGCCCTAGCGTAAGGTGTCGTTGAGATCCACAAAGGCCACTTCACTCACACAAAGCTTAATTGCAAGAGAGTCAAATTACATTTTGATGATGAGTACCAAAATGTGTGGGTGGCCATTGGTGATTGGGACAATGCAATTCATTTTACGCCCAAAGAGCCGCCGTCCCTTGTTGAAGTGTCGGACTTACTTTCTGGATGGACAAGCAAAATATCCATGGTTAGAGGAAACCGTGTTTGAGAAATCAAAGGATGATGATCGTATGGGGACACGAAATTCATGATGTCTATGCATTGGGATATATTTATGAGATGCTTACGATTTCGTTGCAAAGCTATGCTAATTAATGGAGTGGTTTAATAATAACAACAATGCCCAATGGATTAATCCAACCCATATGTACCAACGGCGCCTTGACAAGTTGGAGGAGCAAAACAAGAATGATGTGCCTACGTTGAAGACGTATTCTCATCACGACCCAAAGCTTCCGGGTTGTTGAAGCCTTACAAAGTGTTGGAATATCTTCTACCATGGTTGTGAGACAAAGACGACACATGAAGTGCATGGATGCCTTGAGATGTCAAAATTGTTGTTGTCACAACTCAAATAATGAATACAATATTGTATATCTTGCCATGTTTAAGAGTATTAAATTTTTTAATTGTCTAATAACCAAATATATAAAGACACTTTTAATTATTCAAATCCCAATGTTTTGTAATGAACTTCCCATGTTGCTAACATTTGTTGCTTTCCTACTATGTTATTCATCGCACTCCATATAAATAACTTGCAAGTTTTTGCACATGTCCAAAGAACTATGGGATGCGACGCGATGGCATATCTATTGTTCACAACTTTACTTCTCAAGGGCTTGGTAGCCTTATTGATGACCCTAAACCCGCAAAGGCCTTTAAGAGGCCGAAAGTGCTCGCTCGGGTTTAGCTCGCCACCACCGCCACCTCCACCATTGTGTGGATTTGGTATGGATTTTTTCTAGGATAAAATGTAAGTTAACCATTTATTTTTAACGCTCTAATGTTTTAAATGTAGCGTGTAAATGCGGTTCGCGCCCTTCTTTTCCTATGCATAATGTTCGTTAAATTAAATGGTTATGGGCGGATCTTCTTCTCACCACGCCGAAGAGATCTAAAAGGACCTCGCATCCGCCAGAAGACGAAGAGCGGGGAACTCCGAGATATCAACGAGGCGATAACCCCTCAAGATAGGTGGAATGCCTTGCAATTAGGATGTCGCCCGAAAAATGGAGATTGGCGCCAGTTTTGTTGAACAAAGTAGGCGAGGTCCGGCCCATGACCCTCCACGCCATAGCTCATACACTCCTTCGTAATTCAATCTTGGGCCCGCTCCCGGAGCACGGAGAATGAACCCCCACGGCGAGCGCCGATCGTCGCACGCGGAGTGGACGCAATTCCTCTTCAAGCTCGTTAAAGATCGCGGCACCACCCGCACCACCTCCACGAAGGCATCTCTTTCAATATGAGTGAGTTCATCTTGAATTATGCCCTTTTTGTTCACTAACACATATTCATATGTTAGTCGTATGTTGAGTGTAGTAGCAAGAAAGTTGCCGCCCACAAAGACTGCAGATGGCGACAATTTTTGGAAGATGGCTAATAGTGTCACAAATAGCGTTTGCCATAACGTCCCACAAGGGTGAATGGAACTTCGGGAGCCTATGATGAGGAAAAAAGAGAGGATCAAGGAGCTTTTAGAAGCGTAATATCCCGAGCTCAAGTCGAGAGATCTCATGGAGGGAGGTTTGTTCAAAGCGGGGGTAAACATGTTAAAGCCACGGTGTATTAGGCTCTTTCGTTCTTCATTATAACCTCATTGTACTCATATTTTATTTATATTTTGCGAGGTAATCGGAAGAAGCAAAACAAAGCTCTTGCCAAAGCTACTGGAGTCTCGATAGAGGGAAGTGGCACGACCTATCCGTTGACTAATGAGGCATTTCAAGTACATCATCTCTCCCATGAGTCGATAATTAGATGATGCCATGTGGACTAAGTCCTTGTATTGCATTGTAGTGTTTGAAGGCCAACATATTATCAAAGAAAGGGAAGCTAGAACAAAGGCAGCTACTGGACGCCGAGGTACGACGAAGCAAGTGGCGACCATAGTGCCAATAAGACTGGTCCGGGCGGTTATGGCTTTCTCGGATAAGCTATTTCTAAGTATAAATTTGGTTTATAATGTAGGTTCTCGAAGTTGAACACTAACATTAGTTTTGGTGCTCATTCTCAATAGGCGCCATTTGTCGGGTCGCCCTACCGCTAAAGATGAACGCGAAAGGGCCTTCAAACAAGGCAAATCATGACCATCGCAGACATGCATAAAGGCGTGAAAGGGGGATGAAGTGTGTATCATTCATTAGATAATTATTTGTGACTACAATGAACTAATTGTTATGCGATACAATATAATGCGTAAATGAAGACGAAGCCAATGAAGAAGAAGAAGAAGAGAGAGCAACAACTAAAGACTTAATATATTTTGTAATGTGCAAATTACATTGTGAAATATATTAATTGAATTCAATTTAAATTTTTATGCTTTGTTCTTATTATTTGTGATTTTTTGTTATGTTAATTTTATGCTCGATTCTATTTTTTTTTATTCTTAGATTTATTAAACATTTAATTACATATTAAACAATAATGCTTATCTACCATTAATATAATTTAATCAATATTTGTTTCTATTTTTCGAATTTTTAAATTTTAAATATTTATTCTCGATTTATTTTGTTCATATTTAATATTTATTAATACTATTAATATTATTGATAATATTAATATTAATAAATATTACTAAATATTTATTTATATTAAATATTTGTTAATTTTGAATATGAATATTAACTGTCCGCTTAAATCATATTGAATAATATTAAATAAATATTTCTTTTTATCAAAAATTCCTTAATCGTCGTTGAACGATGTTGTTCATGCGGGTCGCCACGCCGCCAGCCGTCGTTGAACGACGTTAAAAGGGGCGCCGTGCCGCCAGACAACGGTAAATGCTCCACGCGCAGACGGTGACGTACCACGCCAACAACGCCAATACTTCTGCTTTAACAACGCATCACCCAGACCTGACATGATGACGTGTACTTTTCGCCGTTGAACGACGTTCTTGCCATCCGCACGCCAGGCCACCGGCTACCAGCGCGGCATCACTCGGCAAAGATCGCGGGTTTCACCACATGTACGCTAACGACGCTTGAACGACGCCAAGTCGCCGCTTAAAGACGCCGCCGTTGCGAATACGCAAGATAGCGACGCGATAAATGTCGCGATATCGGCCCGACGCGTCAAAATAGATGCCGCGTTATCGACGCTTTGACGCCGACATCGACGCGTCTGGCGACGCCCGGACGTCGTATTGACGCAGAATAAAGGCTTTGGTTTTGTAGTGATTGTATTGTCTTAGTATTGTTTGTGGACACGTGGCAGGTGTCCATTGGGTTTTTTTGGGATGTATTATCCCATTTTGTTGTGTGTGTTGTTTAGGTTTCGTTCATGATTTATATATCCTATTCGAACCCTCCCTCTCTCTCTCCCTCTTCCCCCTTATCCCATCCCTCTTCTCTCTCCTCTCTCCTCCTCTCCCTCTCTTTGTCTCCCCCTTCTTCCCTTCTCGCTTCCCTCTTCTCTCTCCTCTCTCCTCTCCCCTAAAAAAAAAAAGAGGCCATTCCCTATTCTACTTATCAAATATGATTATTCATTATATGTATCAAATGTCATATGTTATTTGTTAATATTATTTTCTTATGTCAAACGTGTCGTATATTTTTATCATACATGTCATATTTGTCATATATATCACATTTGTCATATTTTTCATAGGTATCAAATGTCATTTGTCAAAATTGTCATCTTATGTCAAATTTGTCATATATTTCATATTTATCATATATATCGTATTTATCATATATGTCAAATTTGTCATATATGTCAATTTTGTCAAAATCATCATTTATGTCAAATTTGCCATATATGCCAATGATACAAATTAGTAAACTTGAGATACATAAGACAAACTTTCCACCCCAAGATATAACTACGAGCGTGTTAACTGCAAAAACTTAAATATATGCTATTGGAGCTGGAATTACCAAGGTTCGCACCGCATAAATGTGTCCTCAAGTAAGGGATTTAGATTGTACTCATTTCAATTACCAGACTTTAGAAGCCCAGTATTGTTGTCTCTCAGGCTCCCTCTCCGGAATCAAACCCTAGGTAGAAAAAAATTTAACCCTCCCCCCCTCCCCCTGTTTTCTTTTTTGTGGTCGGCTTGCTCTTTGGTCCATGGTGTGCGCTAGTATTCATTGTCCTATCCTTGGTTCCCTTCCTTTTGTTCCTCCATGTTGTTTCACTTTTTGGGCCTCTACTAATCCCAAAGTATTGCTGGTGGCTTGGCTTGCGTTAGTCTACTCTTTTGCGCTAAAATTGGCAAGGTGGTTCACAACCCCCACTTTTTAGGGAGAAGGGAAAAATTTGCATAGTGGTTTTGTGGCCCCACCAGAAGAAGGGAGTGATGGGGTAAGAGTGAGAGGGTGAGTTGGTGTTGTGTTGTTTTTCTTCTTTTCTTCTTTATGCAAAATGCAAAAAGCTAAAAAGCTAAAAAGCAAAAAGCAAAAAAGCAAGGAAAAAAGAATAATGGCCTAATTGGGATTTTAAGTGCATTTTTGGCGAATATACAAGTGAAAAGGCTATTTGTTGTGTTTGGGCCTAAGCTCTTCTCATGTGTATTTTGCCATGGGTTTCTGGGATATTGTCAATCTGGGGCTTGAGGCTCGATGGGAGTTTTTGCTAGCTCTTGTAGGGTATTGAAGGGGTACTCGGATTTAACTTCGGCAAGCCTTGTCCACCACTTACCTAAGATGTGCTAGCGCGTCCGTCCACCTGTCTTCTATCTTGTTTCGAGGTCAAGTGCGGGGCCTTGAATGCCATTGTCACACCATGGGCCATTGGTCTTCCTTGCTCCCTTCTCTTTTTTCCCATCTCCCCCCTCTCCGCTTTTCCTTTTGGGTTCCCTTGGGCTTCTCCTCCTCATCCTCCATGCCTCCCCCCCTTCTTCTCCCTTTTATAATAAAAAATAAAAATAAAAATAAAAATAAAAATAAAAATAAAAATAAAAATAAAAATAAAAATAAAAATAAGATTAAAAATCGTTGGTTATATTTGTTTTTGAGTTTTTGTTGTTTCGAGGGGGAAGGTCCCACTTCCTCTAGCCCCCCGGGGCTCTTTGGGACCAATTAGGGTCCGATTTGGAGCTTTGAGAAGGATTAGTAGAACCCACAAAGGCCCTTAGACCGGTTAGTCCCCAGGTGGAGTTTGTGTATTCTTAATTTGTCTTTTGTATTTGGGTGATGTAATGAGTTGACGTGTGCTTTCTGCTTTATTTGGATGCTTTTTTTGGATGATGAGTTTGGTTGAGTGTTTGGATGGATCTTGAGTTCCTGGCTTCCTTTGGTCGTAGTTTGAGTTGGTCCTCCACCTGGGCCTAGTCGGAATCTTTGTGTTGCTTTCATGACTCTTTCTCCAATTCGAACCCTAGGTAGAAATTGAACCCTAATTCCCAATTCCCAATTCCCACCCTTTCCCCCAAATTAAACTACAAGGCGCCAATGGCACTCCCCCCACAACCCCTCTTCAATGCCCTTCATCCCCCATCATTCCCCCACCCACCTTTCCCGCCTAATTTTTCCGCCCAGTTCACACGCGCCGCAGGGTACAGGAGGGCGCCGAGGGCCAACCAGCGATGGCCAGCTAGGCCAACGGCCCCCTGCCGACCGTACTCTGCTTACTTCTGGCAGCCCGTCTCTCTGTTGGTACCAAACGTCAAGCTCGGGTAAAATATTGGCTCCCTAACTAAACATTCGAAACCAGGCGTATATCGAGTTCGATATATACGGCATATATCGAGTTCGATATACGTACATCCGGCAGGGTCCCGGAAAATGGCATATAAAAAAAGCGTATAAAATTGATATACAGTAGTATATCGAGTTAGATATACAATAGGATATACAATAGTATATCGAACTCGATATACTATAGTATATCTAACTCGATATACTACTGTATATCAAATTTTTTTTGTGTTTTTTCCTGGTTCTTCGGAGCGATTTCCGGCGCGTTTTTTGGAGAGAATTTCGATAGCATTCATACCTGATCAGATCATGGAAGAAGCACCAGGTTAGTAAGAGTATTCGCATCAAATTCCTCAAAGGTTTCTTACTTTTACATCTCGTTCTTGTATGAGCTCTATAACTGTTTATGTTCATGCTTTTGATGTGATCATTTAGGATCTAAAATTCAATTGATGTGATCGTTTAAGAGAGTGGGAACTAAAATTAGGATCTAAAATTCAAGGAGATTGGTTTTGTTTTTGGAAAGCATGTTAAAAAAAGGCATATATTTTGATGGCATGACATGTTAATATTAGTAGTTTTTCAGTTGTAATGTTGATATGATATGCTTTACACTCTTTTCTTTTGTGGATTATAATGTTATTTAGATGCTCCTACTTAGCATAGGTTAATGTTTTGTATCTTGATCAAATAACAGATATTCAGTTTAAGGACGAGGAGATGATGGACTCAGATCATTCAGAGCACTTGTCCCAACAGTTCACTTACGAGTTTCCTACAGGCTTTGAGCTTGCTGTAGAGGATCGGCACCATCAGGTTAGGGACATTATATGGAGGTCAGTACCTTCCTCTTTAGTCTTAATTGATTTTTTTATATACGTTTTTAATTGGCTAAATGTTGTTTTCAATAATTAAAGCATTTATATTACATTGCATGAAATTTGTATGTACTTTCATTAGAAGTTTATTTATTTCGCTTACTTGTTATGGGAGTTGGGTAGGGGGGATTTATAGTATTCTTTATTGTCTAGGAGGAGAGTAAGGGGGTGGTTGATTCTTTGCCGAGTTTTATGGATTGAGCCAGGCCGTGTGGGTTCTCACCGCTCGGGTATGAGGATTACCATGTTCATGGTGTGCATTCATGATGGTTGCACACATCTAGCGTTGCGAAGGCAGCGAGAGCCAGCTTGGCTTGAGTTCCGTACATGGAACTCATCATGGGCCCACCATAGAGTTCATCACCAGGAGGAGACATGGCCTAGAGCTTCCATGGGTCGTCCACGTGACCCTGTCTCTGTTCGGGCATCACGTCAGCGAGACTATGAGCGAGAGAGGGCCCGACGTCGTAGACTAGATCCAGAGCTCCACTTGCGATACTCAGATGCATCATCACGATCCAGGGATGCCGCCTTAGTTTCTAGTCTAGGCCATAGAGCTACCACCACCTTGTCTCCAGAGGAGTTGTTGCAGGCCTTTCCAGATGGTCTTGATGCCTGGATGGTCCAGGTGGTGGCTCAGAGGGAGTACGAGAGGGAGACTACTAGACCTCTTAGACTTCGATGGCTTCAGGCCCATCCACAGGGCGATAGTGTGCCTGCACAGGACGGGGGTTTGAGTCAGAGGTGGTTTCAGAGACGGTTTGAGGAGCGTATGAGGGCAGGACGCTATCCTAGTCAGGCAGACTTGGCAGGGTTCAGGGATAGGTTCTGTACGTACAAAATTCAAATTCCTGACGTATAAAGTCAAAAAATACATATTTTTTAATAAAATACGTATTTAACGATTTTAAACCCTCACCCGTGGGAAAAAAAAAAATTGCAGACGCCGAAATTTTTCAGCGACGCATGAAAACAATGAAAACCGCTGCGACGCTAAAAAAAAAAAAAAAAGTCGTGAACCTTCCAGATGCGATATCGAAAGTATTTTCACGTGACGCGATCTGAAAGATCGCTAGACGCTGAAATTAAAAAAAACGTATAAAAAATAAATAAAAAATTGAATTTCGCGTACATAAGCGAAACCCTTGTTTCGCTTACACAAAAACTGTCAGTTTCGTTTACGCGAAACGTTTTTCGCATAAGCGAAATTGAAGGTTTCACTTACGCGATTTTTTTTTTTTTTTTTTTTTTTTTTTTCAGTTTCAAAAGCGAAAACCTCCGTTCACTTGTGAAAAAAGTTTTGCATTACGCGAAAAATTCCCGACACCAGAATTTTTTTTGCTGTATTTTTGACGTATTATACTTCAAATCATATCATTCAAAAAATATGTATTGAGTATAAAACGTATACAGTATTGAACCTATCCCTGGTTGCAGCAGAGCCGTGTCACAATACCCTGTTACAACAAGCGGCTGTTAACACAAATCATGAGTTGGCGACTTCCCAATCAAATATTCCTAAGAAAGATCATCATGTTAGCTGCTCAGCTGGAGCAGGTGAAGCCAACCCGGATGAAGCAGGACCAAGCCGGACATCCCTACCACAACAGGACTTTGAACAGGAAGCGAGAAGGGGCAACACTGCAAAAAAGGAAAAAGCCAAAGTAAATGAAATACAGATAACCCTTTTGGACGATGCAGAGCTTGCTCTAATCGAAATGGAAGCTCAGAAATTGAAAAACAGCGCCATTCTTCTCAAACATTCCAATGTATGGATGCCTGCAGAGGAAGTACTGAGATGGTTCAATGCACGATGTCAAAAGTCACAGAATCGGTGTGCTTCCTTGAGCTCGGCATGGTTTGAAATAGTCTTGAATGATTGTAAAGAAGTAAAGAGTGTCTTTGGAAAAGAAAAGGCTAATTGACTCAAAAAGGAAATAGAGCCACCATTCTCCCTTGATTGAAAACTTCGACCCACAAAAGGGGAAAAAATGCTAAAAGGAGACCGGAGATACAAATCCTATTGTCTAACATCCCGAGAACTTCGAATTCCAAGCGTGATGACAAGGGCTATCGGTAGCTTTGGAGAAGTTTTGTTTGGATTGGACAATATTGGGGAACAGGGAATAAGAGGCAAAGCAAAGTCACAATCCTAACGGATAACCCGTAAAATTCCACAAGCAATTGCGTGAGGGGAAGAATCATCAACATTGAGGTGCTAAACTCGCATAACATGCAACTACTGCAAGGAGGATGGCCAATTTGAAAAGGGACCGCCCAAACCTTAAGACCAAATTGGGATCACGGACTAAGCAAACTCCCGCAGTTGGAGTGAAGGCAACAAAGTGCACCACCACAAAATTTCCTAACAAAAAGGGGGCACAAGGCAATGGAGAATATGGAGCAAAAAACCAGGAAAGGGAGGAACAAAACCAGGAGCAAAATCACCAAGGCTGGGAAAACTCACTGGAAGCCTCTCAAAGAAGGGCCAAAAAACCCAGAATTACCAAACAATGGGTTCGAAAGGAGAAGCAGCAGGTAAAAGACACAGGTTTTAATGAAAGCACTGCAACGGACCTCATCAAGGAATTTAACAATGTGATTTAGCCCCTGAAGTTGACCCTCCCGCAACTTCGGGATCTTGTCCCTGACTTACAACTAGATTTATGCACAGGTGAATTTAGGTGAAGAATCAAATCTTCCTTTGAAAATTAAAATCCACAGTTTAGGCTCAACAAGCAATCCTGGTTCAGGCATTCAACATATTCATAAGCTTAATACATTCCAAGTTCTAATCGAGAAAATCAATAGCTCAATATTTACAATGTGTTATAAATATACATGCACAATAGCACCGAGCAAATCAATGTAAAACGCTAGCTCTAGAACTCAAGCACGGTTCCGGCCACATTGCCATCAACTTGACCGCCACCTTGCGGGTTCACTTGCACATGCACTCACCGGGTTAGTCCTCGTGACTAAGTGGGATCCCATAGTCAACTGCCGCATACATGGAAACACTTCGGCATCTTGGATAACAAGAACATAGGCAATTCAAACACAAGATTCTATGGTGCAAAGTGCTGACAATGACAACAAAAGAAATATCATAAGAGTCCAGAGCAAAGAACACAAAGCCAAAGTACCAAAACAACATAACAAAGCTCGACAATGGGAAGCTCAAGCCGACCTTACATGCAAAACTGATAGCGAGAAATGCCCGGCCACTCACATTCCGAGCCCCGCTGCGAGTTGGTGGGGTAAACCTGCATAAGAGATACCCTTCCCACCGCGCCCCGGGCTGGAGGACCTCTTACCATGGAGTCATGAGTTGACGACAACCTCACCCGGAAGCTACGCCCATGAGGAAGCCACGCCCGTCACATGAGCATAGATACAAAGAACACGATGACATGAGAATGCCGAACTACCCAAAGCACCGAACCTGGAAGCCCAACCCCGGAGGTTCCAAGTACATACATAATATCAAGAACAATAGTGGAACAATTCAAAGACCATAACATGTGTGTTCATTAGAGAATTTACTATAAATGTGCCTAGATCACACTCTTAGCCCTTGTCGAGGTTGCCCATACAACCTAACCATGCCGATGTAGCTAAATCGGTGATGAAAACCATAATGACTACTCAAACGTTGATGTAGCGTGCTCAAACCACCCCTATAAGGTTGATGCAGGATTCACTCCACAACATTATTTATTATAGCTCCCTTAGATATGGTTTTAATATTTTAATATCAAAGTTTTACTCCTTAGCTAATGAATTAATGGTGCACTCAAACTAGAGTATCCGATTTACGTTTTTTCTGCTTAAAAATCCATAAGGTCTCCTGACCGCAACTGCCTGGAACTCCCGTCAAGCAGCTCCCCAGGCAAGCCCCATCTCTAGGAGCAAGCCGGTACAATTACCTTAGTTATCTAATTATAAATTAAACATTTATTCATTCTTAATGTTATTCTTACTACTCATAATTATTCTCCCCAATCTTCATGCTCGGATCTCTTCTGCCGGCTAAATCCTTCCTTTGCCTTAAGCCAAAATGCAAGCCAACTATATCCTTGGTTATTTAGCTTTGTAATTTAATATGCAAACAATTTGACAACAAAGTGAACTCCAAATATAAACAACAAAGAAAACAGAAACAAAACCCAAAAGTTACAGGAACGAAAATAGAGACTTCGCCTCTTTGGGCTTTGATTCTGCATCGATCCTCCCTATACCGGTGACCCATAACTAAATCGACATGTTCGGGCTCAAATCGACCCATTCCCGTGTCGTTTCCAAGTGTTGACCCGAGCATCTTTGTGGATTTCGTTTTGTGGCAGCTCCAAAACTACTGCACATATATTTCTCTGTTAAACCCCAATTGGCTCCTTAGGAGCAATTTCGATTCTTTTTGTATCAATCAGAGGCGTTGGATTTAGTTCTAGCAGCTCTGAAAACCTTGATCTCCTTTGATTCATCTGCGCCAAGGACAGCTCGATCCTTCTATGGCCCAAATCGGCCCTTTTCATGAAATTCCAAAATGATCTAGGCATATGATCCCCCTCGCCCGATGTAGCAATCGACACCTTTTCTTGTCTGCTCCTCTTATATTTTTATCCGGTCCCACCGAGAACAAATCCAATCTATCTTTCAAGCTTTCCTAAGCCCCACAATTTCGCCATGTTGCTCTATGGAACACCTCAATTAATTCTAAGATACCTGCATATTCAATCTCGTCTCATAGGCTTTACTAGAGCCTTAGCAATTCCAACAGTAGCTAACACAGAAGAAATCTACCATCCAAAGCATGTACAGATTGATTCCTGGCAGCCTATGCAACTACAACTTGAATCCACAAAATCCAAAACCCCACCTGGAAAGGAAGAACAATTTGACGCCGTCTATGCAAGCTCTTGCCTCCAGCTAGCCTCCTCCGGCTCCTCTGCAACCCAAATCCCTTCTGGAGCTCCTCTCTTGCAAAAGAAACCTCACGTACCACCAACAAAAGCCCTCTTCTATAATTTTTTCCCTTTTTATAGTTTTGCTTATGTGGCTTTGCTTATGTAGATATTGGATATATGCCACACATGTCCCAACATATATCCCAATCTATTAAATATATGTTTATGTGCAATACCAATGCTGGAGTCTTAGGGCCTAGGATCGTTACAAACAAAGTGAAAAAAGAAGGAGCCACACTAGAAGTCCATGATGTCAACAAAGCTGCAGTGGGAGCTGCTGCCACTGATGCCCCTGATCAGCAAATAAATAGAGAAAATAGAACCACAAATGGTGACATCAATCCAACAGCTGAGGATGGACTGAACTTGCAAAATGAAACAACAAACAAAGAGAATCAGCTGAAAATGATCCAATATAGTCTGGCTAGCCCATGAATGGTACTACAAGGGTGAAAAGCACTGGCTAGCTCACAGAAACTCAGGTGAGTTCCCCAAAGTAATGCTCCCACAAAATGCTAAGGAAAGGGAAGAGGTAGCCATTAACATGATGATAAATCTCACTGAATGGCCCCGAGACTCATTTAGGCTGAGAACTACTAATGTCATTGAATATAACATTAACTTCATGGTGCTGATTGGTGAAAGAAACCCGGGGGGGGGGCAAAGCAGGATTCTTATGGTTCAAACCTCAAACCCTCAGAAGTAGGGGGATAAATGTACCAGAATGACTAGCCTCAATTTCATAACATGGAATGTGCAGGGAATAAGCTCAAGGGATAACAGAGTCACCAAACTGGACAGGCTTAAACTGCACATTAAAGAAATTGAAGCTGAAACAGGGAAATTTGACATAATAGCAATTCAAGAAACAAAAATAGCTGACAGTAATGAAAGCAGAAAAATAGCTGCAGGGCACCACTATTGGAATCCAGCCACAATATGTAGCACAATAACAGGGGGTTACTTTTAGATTTTTATACGCTTTTTCACATGGTTTTTCTATGATTTCGTTGTTGTATTCGTTGAGGTGTACTAAATAGTATTTCTAGAGTGCACCCTTTATGGGCCGTTGATTTTCGTTAGTTGGAACAATCCGAGGGTTGTTGTCTTTCTCTGCATGTGTTTGTCATGAACACTGCGCATGTATATGCATGTGCATGTGCACATGCACGTGCATGTGTGTGCATGTTCATGTGCATGTGCATGTATATGCATGTGCTTGTGTATTGTGCATGTGCAAGTGCATGTGCATGTGTGCATGTGTGTGCATGTGTGCATATGCATGTGTACTTGCACTCTTGGATTCTTATTGCCCGAGTGGATTTTACTACCACGAGATGGATTTTTTGCTCACACTTACAAAGGTATTTGTTTTTTAATGTTTCTTCAGTTAGCATAATGTTTTTTTTTACAAGGTATTGGTTTCCTGATTCTACAATGTAGTGCTGCAAAACCCCCTTTTGTTTCCTTCATAAGATTTGCTGCAGATTCAAAAAGAGTTTACAGTTTAGGCCCTCTGTTTGCTTCCAACTCTTGGATATTCCTGACTGCCGGATTGTTCATAGCAGCCAGCCTTTAGCTTCAATCAACAAACAGATTCTTATGCACACAACAGGCGGATTATTCCACGCCCTTTTCCATGTCACGCAAATCAGTCAAACAGTGGCCACAAGAATGCATTTATATTGTAGGTTTGGAACTTTAATCGAACCATAAGGTGAATCATGCATTACCTTTAAGCTAGAGATGGAGCATCCAAAATCATATGGATTGATAAACAATGGTGTCATTGTGAAAGAGAAATAGTTGTAGCGGTATGGTAACTTTTACTTATGTTCTATTTGTTTTATTGTGATCAAATTCAAAGGCTACAGGTGATGAAAGCCTCAAATGAATTCTAGTTTTTTTCTGGTTTGAATTCAAATGAATTCTAGTTTTTTTCTGGTTTGAATTCTAAAATTTTTGTCACACCAGGGGGGGGGTTGACGTGCCTAAGGCCCCGAAGGGGCCAAAAATTTTTTTTTGCAACACAAACCATTAACATCCAACATATAAAAATTAAATTCCCAACACATAACAACCAATACATAACAACCATTGACATTAACAACCAACACATAACTACCATTCACATTAATTAACACAACCATTGGGTCCAACACATTTAAATTAAAATCCCCCTTAAACCCCCTTTGGTTTGAGTGCATATTCACACGGGGGGTGACTCCGGGCAACGAGAGCTGTTGGATAGGCATATTCACCCCATGGAGACCAGAGCAGGAGGGGGCACCCTCATGGTTGTAGGTCCGAACTGGGTTTCTCTGGTGGAAAACCACCAAATTTTGTTCCCAGGTAGGGCCCAACTTATTGTAATAAAATATGGCAATGATAAACTGGGTTTTCAAAATGTGTATGCCCCAAGTGGACAATCTGACCTCAGAATTTCAATGTGGAAGCAAATATTTCGTCTCATACCAGATAACCTGCAGGGCATAATGATCCTTGGTGACTTCAATATGCTGGAAGATATCCAAGACAGAACGGGTGGCAGCAATGAACTCCAAATGACAGAGGGGGAAAAGGCAATGTGGTTTGAAATATGCTTTGACCTTGGCCTCCGCTGTTGCTTCCCCGCATAAAAATTTTGCACCTCACTACCCTGCCTTCACCTGGGTGTCCAATGCTAGACTTGTGCAAGAAAGGCTTGACAGAGCTAAAAAACTGGCGCCCCATCTCCATGATGTGTACTATATATAAGATCATTGCAAAAACTTTGTCAATAAGGTTAAGAGACATCCTCCCCAGCATTATAAGAAGCTCACAAACTGGTTTTGTGAAAGGAAGACTGATATTTGAAAATATTTCTACCCTGAAACTAGCTCAGGAATGGGCCATGGAATCTAGAAAAGATTTGGCAATCATTCTGTTAGATTTTGAAAAAGCATACGACAGAACAGACTGGTTTTTCATGGAAAAAGTTATGGCTAAGCTAGGAATCTCAGGCCAATTTATCTCCATGGCCTCGATCCTATATAGGGGCACCAAGAGTAGAACTAGTATCAATGGCTACCTGGGCAGACAGATCCAATTGCACAGGTCAGTACGACAGGGCTGCCCACTTGCTCCAGCCCTTTTTATATTGATGGCAGAGGCCTTAGGTTATTACCTAGCTGGCAGGCCCTCAGGGCTTAGAACTTCCAAACCACAATGAATACCTAAGGGACATAGCTCTACAAGACAGACCTTAGAGAATGTGAATTTGCAGATGACACAGCTTTGTTCATTAAAGGTTCAGAGGAAAACTTGGATAAAAAGGAAACTTGCTTATCCACCTTTTGCCTAGCAGCTGGAGCAACAATCAATTGGGGGAAATCTTATGGAATATGGGTTTCTAGCAAGCAAAGGCCAAACTGGGGTAATAACAGGGGGTTCAAATGGCTGGAGCAACATGAAACAGTGAGATACTTAGGGTTTCAAGTTGGGCCTGATGTCAATAAATCAGACCAGAAAACACATATGGTTGCCCTAATAAAAAATCACCTAGCAAAATGGGCTAATAAGGGCCTCTCACTCCATGCCAGAGCCACAGTTATAAATAGTATAGTATCTCACAAGTGGCTGGATGGTAAGGAAGAAGTACCTTGAGGAGATAACGAAATGCATAAGAATATACCTCTGGAAGGGCAGATCTGGTATAATAAATCCTGCTTCCAAAGTAGGCTGGAAAAATGCGATTCTGCCAAAGGACAGGGGTGGCTTGGGCTTGATAGACCCAGTTAAACAGGCAAAAGCCTTGCTATTCAAGATATTTGTGAGAGCCTTCTCGCCAGGTCAGCGTATATCGAGTTCGATATATACGGCATATATCGAGTTCGATATACGTACATCCGGCAGGGTCCCGGAAAATGGCATATAAAAAAAGCGTATAAAATTGATATACAGTAGTATATCGAGTTAGATATACAATAGGATATACAATAGTATATCGAACTCGATATACTATAGTATATCTAACTCGATATACTACTGTGTATCAAATTTTTTTTGTGTTTTTCACGGTTCTTCTGGGCGATTTCGAGACGTTTTTGGAGAGAATTTCGATAGCATTCATACCTGATCAGATCATGGAAGAAGCACCAGGTTAGTAAGAGTATTCGCATCAAATTCCTCAAAGGTTTCTTACTTTTACATCTCGTTCTTGTATGAGCTCTATAACTGTTTATGTTCATGCTTTTGATGTGATCATTTAGGATCTAAAATTCAATTGATGTGATCGTTTAAGAGAGTGGGAACTAAAATTAGGATCTAAAATTCAAGGAGATTGGTTTTGTTTTTGGAAAGCATGTTAAAAAAAGGCATATATTTTGATGGCATGACATGTTAATATTAGTAGTTTTTCAGTTGTAATGTTGATATGATATGCTTTACACTCTTTTCTTTTGTGGATTATAATGTTATTTAGATGCTCCTACTTAGCATAGGTTAATGTTTTTGTATCTTGATCAAATAATGTATATTGAGTTTAAGGACGAGGAGATGATGGACTCGGATCATTGAGCACTTGTCCCAACGGGGTTCACTTACGAAGTTTCCCTGTGGCTTTGAGCTTGTTTGTAGAGGGATCTAACCATCGTGTTAGGGACATTATATGGAGGTCAAGACCTTCCTCTTTAGTCTTAATTGATTTTTTATATATCGTTTTTAATTGGCTAAATGTTGTTTTCAATAATTAAAGCATTTATATTACATTGCATGAAATTTGTATGTACTTTCATTAGAAGTTTATTTATTTAAACTACTTGTTATGGGAGTTGGGTAGGGGGATTTATAGTATTCTTTATTGTCTAGGAGGAGAGTAAGGGGGTGGTTGATTCTTTGCCGAGTTTTATGGATTGAGCCAGGCCGTGTGGGTTCTCACCGCTCGGGTATGAGGATTACCATGTTCATGGTGTGCATTCATGATGGTTGCACACATCTAGCGTTGCGAAGGCAGCGAGAGCCAGCTTGGCTTGAGTTCCGTACATGGAACTCATCATGGGCCCACCATAGAGTTCATCACCAGGAGGAGACATGGCCTAGAGCTTCCATGGGTCGCCCCGCGTGACCTGCCTCTGATTAGGGCATCACGTCAGCGAGACTATGAGCGAGAGAGGGCCCGACGTCGTAGACTAGATCCAGAGCTCCACTTGCGATACTCAGATGCATCATCACGATCCAGGGATGCCGCCTTAGTTTCTAGTCTAGGCCATAGAGCTACCACCACCTTGTCTCCAGAGGAGTTGTTGCAGGCCTTTCCAGATGGTCTTGATGCGGATGGTCGTGTGGTGGCTCGAGAGGAGTACGAGAGGGAGACTACTAGACCTCTTAGACTTGATGGCCGGGCCCATCCGCATTGCGATAGTGTGCTGCCCGCGGGGCCGGGGTTTGAGTCAGAGGTGGTTTCAGAGACGGTTTGAGGAGCGTATGAGGGCAGGACGCTATCCTAGTCAGGCAGACTTGGCAGGGTTCAGGGATAGGTTAAATGCATTTTAAAATTCAAATTCGGACGTATAAAGTCAAAAATACATATTTTTAATAAAATACGTATTTACGCGTTTTTAACCTCGCCCAGCCGGAAAAAAAAATTCACAGACGCTGAAAATTTTTCGCGTCTGTAACAGTTGAAAAGCAGCGTCACAAAAAAAATCGCACAGTCTGCCGAAACCTTCAGTAATGCGATGCGAAAGTATTTTCGGACGCAGCGATCTGAAGAATTCCAGACGCTGTCTTAAAAAAAATCCGTATAAAAAATAAATAAAAAAATTGAATTTCACAGACATAAAGCATAAAACCCTTGTTTCGCTTACACAAAACCGCGGTTTCTTCTTGCTGAACGCGTTTTATAAAGCGAAATTGAAGGTTTCACTTACGCCGATTTTTTTTTTTTTTTTTTTGTTTTAGTTAAAAAACCTCCTGTTTCGCAACGAAAAAAGTTTTGCATTACGCGAAAAATTCCCGACACCAGAATTTTTTTTGCTGTATTTTTGACGTATTATACTTCAAATCATATCATTCAAAAAATATGTATTGAGTATAAAAGCATTATCTGATTGAACCTATCCCCAGTTTAAAAGCAGAGCCGTGTCACAATACCACACAACAAGCAAGCGGCTTAACACAAATCATGAGTTGGCGACTTCCCAATCAAATATTCCTAAGAAAGATCATCATGTTAGCTGCTCAGCTGGAGCAGGTGAAGCCAACCCGGATGAAGCAGGACCAAGCCGGACATCCCTACCACAACAGGACTTTGAACAGGAAGCGAGAAGGGGCAACACTGCAAAAAAGGAAAAAGCCAAAGTAAATGAAATACAGATAACCCTTTTGGACGATGCAGAGCTTGCTCTAATCGAAATGGAAGCTCAGAAATTGAAAAACAGCGCCATTCTTCTCAAACATTCCAATGTATGGATGCCTGCAGAGGAAGTACTGAGATGGTTCAATGCACAGATGTCAAAAGTCACAGGAATCAGGTGTGCTTCCTTGAGCTCAGCATGGTTTGAAATAGTCTTGAATGATTGTAAAGAAGTAAAGAGTGTGCTGGAAAAGAAAAGGCTAATTGACTCAAAAGGAAATAGAGCCACCATTCTCCCTTGGATTGAAAACTTCGACCCACAAAAGGGGGAAAAAATGCTAAAAGGAGACCAGGAGATACAAATCCTATTGTCTAACATCCCGGGAGAACTCAGAATTCCAAGCGTGATGACAAGGGCTATCAGTAGCTTTGGAGAAGTTTTGTTTGGATTGGACAATATTGGGGAACAGGGAATAAGAGGCAAAGCAAAAGTCACAATCCTAACGGATAACCCAGGTAAAATTCCACAAGCAATTGCAGTAGCTGGAAGAATCATCAACATTGAGGTGCTAAACTCAGGCATAACATGCAACTACTGCAAGGAGGATGGCCACTGGAAAAGGGACTGCCCAAACCTTAAGACCAAATTGGGATCACGGACTAAGCAAACTCCTGCAGGTTGGAGTGAAGGCAACAAAGTGCAGACCACCACAAAATTTCCTAACAAAAAGGGGGCACAAGGCAATGGAGAATATGGAGCAAAAAACCAGGAAAGGGAGGAACAAAACCAGGAGCAAAATCACCAAGGCTGGGAAAACTCACTGGAAGCCTCTCAAAGAAGGGCCAAAAAACCCAGAATTACCAAACAATGGGTTCGAAAGGAGAAGCAGCAGGTAAAAGACACAGGTTTTAATGAAAGCACTGCAACGGACCTCATCAAGGAATTTAACAATGTGACGAGCCTGCCGAGTTGACCCTCCGGGCAACTCGGGATCTTGTCTGACTTACAACTAGATTTATGCACAGGTGAATTTAGGTGAAGAATCAAATCTTCCTTTGAAAATTAAAATCCACAGTTTAGGCTCAACAAGCAATCCTGGTTCAGGCATTCAACATATTCATAAGCTTAATACATTCCAAGTTCTAACTGAGAAAATCAATAGCTCAATATTTACAATGTGTTATAAATATACATGCACAATAGCACTGAGCAAATCAACAGAAACTGCTAGCTCTAGAACTCAAGCACGGTTCCCGGCCACATTGCCATCAACTTGACCGCCACCTTGCGGGTTCACTGCACATGCACTCACTGGGGTTAGTCCTCGTGACTAAGTGGGGATCCCATAGCTGCTGCTGCATACATGGAAACACTCGGCATCTTGGATAACAAGAACATAGGCAATTCAAACACAAGATTCTATGGTGCAGTGCTAGACAATGACAACAAAAGAAATATCATAAGAGTCCAGAGCAAAGAACACAAAGCCAAAGTACCAAAACAACATAACAAAGCTCCGGGACAATGGGAAGCTCAGCCAGCCTACATGCAGGCCCTGTTAGCAGAGAAATGCCCGGCCAGCTCACATTCCGAGCCCCGTTGGCGGAGTTGGTGGGGTAAACCTCGTATGCGCATACCCTTCCCAGCCCACGTCTGGCGCTGGAGGACCTCTTACCATGGAGTCACAGGAGTTGACGTACAACCTCACCGGGAAGCTACGCCCATGAGGAAGCCACGCCCGGTGTCACAGAGCATAGATACAAAGAACACAGATGACATGAGAATGCCGGAACTACCCAGGCCACCGAACCTGGAAGCCCGACCCCGGAGGTTCCAAGTACATACATAATATCAAGAACAATAGTGGAACAATTCAAAGACCATAACATGTGTGTTCATTAGAGAATTTACTATAAATGTGCCTAGATCACACTCTTAGCCCTTGTCGAGGTTGCCCATACAACCTAACCATGCCGATGTAGCTAAATCGGTGATGAAAACCATAATGACTACTCAAACGTTGATGTAGCGTGCTCAAACCACCCCTATAAGGTTGATGCAGGATTCACTCCACAACATTATTTATTATAGCTCCCTTAGATATGGTTTTAATATTTTAATATCAAAGTTTTACTCCTTAGCTAATGAATTAATGGTGCACTCAAACTAGAGTATCCGATTTACAAGTTTTTCTGCTTAAAATCCATAAGGTCTCCTCGATCAAGAATCGCTCGAACTCCCAGCAAGGCAGCCCCCGTGCAAGCCCCATCTCTAGGAGCAAGCGGGTACAATTACCTTAGTTATCTAATTATAAATTAAACATTTATTCATTCTTAATGTTATTCTTACTACTCATAATTATTCTCCCCAATCTTCATGCTCTGATCTCTTACGGGCTTAAATCCTTCCTTTTGCCTTAAGCCAAAATGCAAGCCAACTATATCCTTGGTTATTTAGCTTTGTAATTTAATATGCAAACAATTTGACAACAAAGTGAACTCCAAATATAAACAACAAAGAAAAATGTAAACAAAACCCAAAAGTTACGGAACGAAAATAGAGACTTCGGCCTCTTTGGGCTTTGATTCCTCGATCGATCCTCCCCTATACTGGTGACCCATAACTAAATCGACATGTTCCAGGCTCAAATCGACCCATTCCAGGTCGTTTCCAAGTGTTCTCGACCGACACTCTTGATTTGCTTTTGTGGCAGCTCCAAAACTCTCGCACATATAATTTCTCTTAAAAACCCCAATTCGGCTCCTTAGGAGCAATTTCGACCTCTTGTTGTATCAATCAGAGGTCGTTGGATTTAGTTCTACAGCCTGAAAACCCTTGATCTCCTCGATTCACCGCCGCCAAGGACAGCTCGGCCCTTCTATGGCCCAAATCGCCCCTTTTCATGAAATTCCAGCCGATCTAGGCATATGATCCCCCGGCTTCATGCAAAGAATCGACACCCTTTTTTCTTTGTCTCCTCCTCTTATATTTTATCCGGGTCCCACCGAGAACAAATCCAATCTATCTTTCAAGCTTTCCTAAGCCCCAAATTTCTGCCATGTTGCTCTATGGAACACCTCAATTAATTCTAAGATACCGCATATTCAATCTCGCCTCATAGGCTTTTACTAGAGCCTTTAGCAATTCCAACAAGAAGCTAACACGTAAGAAATCTACCATCCAAAGCATGTACATGCATTGATTCCCGCAGCCTATGCAACTACAACTTGAATCCACAAAATCCAAAACCCCACCGGAAAGGAAGAACAATTTGACGCCGCCTATGCAAGCTCTTGCCTCCAGCTAGCCTCCTCCGCTCCCTCAAGAACCCAAATCCCTTCGAGCTCCTCTCTTGCAAAAAGAAACCTCACGTACCACCAACAAAAGCCCTCTTCTATAATTTTTTTCCCTTTTTATAGTTTTGCTTATGTGGCTTTGCTTATGTAGATATTGATATATATGCCACATGTCCCAACATATATCCCAATCTATTAAATATATGTTTATGTGCAATACCAATGCCGGAGTCTTAGGGCCTAGGATCGCTACAAACAAAGTGAAAAAAAGAAGGAGCCACACTAGAAGTCCATGATGTCAACAAAGTCTGCAGTGGGAGTCGCCGCCACCGATGCCCCCGGACGCCAAATAAATAGAGAAAATAGAACCACAAATGGTGACATCAATCCAACAAAATTGAGGATGGACCAACTTGCAAAATGAAACAACAAACAAAGAGAATCACCGAAAATGATCCAATATAGTCCGGCTAGCCCATGAATGGTACTACAAGGGTGAAAAGCACCGGCTAGCTCACGTAAAACTCGTGTGAGTTCCCCAAAGTAATGCTCCCACAAAATGCTAAGGAAAGGGAAGAGGTAGCCATTAACATGATGATAAATCTCACCGAATGGCCCCGAGACTCATTTAGGTCGAGAACTACTAATGTCATTGAATATAACATTAACTTCATGGTGCTTTGATTGGTGAAAGAAACCCGGAGGGGGGCAAAGCAGATTCTTATGGTTCAAACCTCAAACCCTCGGTAGGGGATAAATGTACTGAATGACTAGCCTCAATTTCATAACATGGAATGTGCGGAATAAGCTCAAGGGATACCAGAGTCACCAAACCGACAAAGCTTAAACCGCATTATTAAAAGAAATTGAAGCTGAAACAGGGAAATTTGACATAATAGCAATTCAAGAAACAAAAATAGCTGACAGTAATGAAAGCAGAAAAATAGCTGCAGGGCACCACTATTGGAATCCAGCCACAATATGTAGCACAATAACAGGGGGTTACTTTTAGATTTTTATACGCTTTTTCACATGGTTTTTCTATGATTTCGTTGTTGTATTCGTTGAGGTGTACTAAATAGTATTTCTAGAGTGCACCCTTTATGGGCCGTTGATTTTCGTTAGTTGGAACAATCCGAGGGTTGTTGTCTTTCTCTGCATGTGTTTGTCATGAACACTGCGCATGTATATGCATGTGCATGTGCACATGCACGTGCATGTGCACATGCACGTGCATGTGTGTGCATGTTCATGTGCATGTGCATGTATATGCATGTGCTTGTGTATTGTGCATGTGCAAGTGCATGTGCATGTGTGCATGTGTGTGCATGTGTGCATATGCATGTGTACTTGCACTCTTGGATTCTTATTGCCCGAGTGGATTTTACTACCACGAGATGGATTTTTTGCTCACACTTACAAAGGTATTTGTTTTTTAATGTTTCTTCAGTTAGCATAATGTTTTTTTTTACAAGGTATTGGTTTCCCCGATTCTACAATGTAGTCTTTGAAAACCCCTTTTGTTTCCTTCATAAGATTTGCTTTGCAGATTCAAAAGAGTTTACGCTTTAGGCCCTCTGTTTGCTTCCAACTCTTGGATATTCCCGATCACGGATTGTTCATAGCAAAACCGACCTTTAGCTTCAATCAACAAACAGATTCTTATGCACACAACAAAGGATTATTCCACGCCTTTTCCATGTCACGCAAATCACCAAACAAGCGGTGGCCAAAGAATGCATTTATATTGTAGGTTTGGAACTTTAATCGAACCATAAGGTGAATCATGCATTACCTTTAAGCTAGAGATGGAGCATCCAAAATCATATGGATTGATAAACAATGGTGTCATTGTGAAAGAGAAATAGTTGTAGCGGGTATGGTAACTTTTACTTATGTTCTATTTGTTTTATTGTGATCAAATTCAAAGGCTACGGTGATGAAAGCCTCAAATGAATTCTAGTTTTTTTTTAAGGTTTGAATTCAAATGAATTCTAGTTTTTTTCGGTTTGAATTCTAAAATTTTTGTCACACCCGGGGGGGTTGATTTGTGCCTAAGGCCCTCGAAGGGGCCAAAAATTTTTTTGCAACACAAACCATTAACATCCAACATATAAAAAATTAAATTCCCAACACATAACAACCAATACATAACAACCATTGACATTAACAACCAACACATAACTACCATTGACATTAATTAACACAACCATTGGGTCCAACACATTTAAATTAAAATCCCCCTTAAACCCCCTTTGGTTTGAGTGCATATTCACACCTGGGGTGACTCCAACAGAGAGCTGCTGGATAGGCATATTCACCCCATGGAGACCAGAGCAGGAGGGGGCACCCTCATGGTTGTAGGTCCGAACTGGGTTTCTCTGGTGGAAAACCACCAAATTTTGTTCCCAGGTAGGGCCCAACTTATTGTAATAAAATATGGCAATGATAAACTGGGTTTTCAAAATGTGTATGCCCCAAGTGGACAATCTGACCTCAGAATTTCAATGTGGAAGCAAATATTTCGTCTCATACCAGATAACCTGCAGGGCATAATGATCCTTGGTGACTTCAATATGCTGGAAGATATCCAAGACAGAACGGGTGGCAGCAATGAACTCCAAATGACAGAGGGGGAAAAGGCAATGTGGTTTGAAATATGCTTTGACCTTGGCCTCACAGATTGCTTCCTGCATAAAAATTTTGCACCTCACTACCCTGCCTTCACCTGGGTGTCCAATGCTAGACTTGTGCAAGAAAGGCTTGACAGAGCTAAAAAACTGGCGCCCCATCTCCATGATGTGTACTATATATAAGATCATTGCAAAAACTTTGTCAATAAGGTTAAGAGACATCCTCCCCAGCATTATAAGAAGCTCACAAACTGGTTTTGTGAAAGGAAGACTGATATTTGAAAATATTTCTACCCTGAAACTAGCTCAGGAATGGGCCATGGAATCTAGAAAAGATTTGGCAATCATTCTGTTAGATTTTGAAAAAGCATACCACGTAACGTGCATCGGGTTTTCATGGAAAAAGTTATGGCTAAGCTAGGAATCTCAGGCCAATTTATCTCCATGGCCTCGATCCTATATAGGGGCACCAAGAGTAGAACTAGTATCAATGGCTACCCAGATCCAATTGCACAGGTCAGTACGACAGGGCTGCCCACTTGCTCCAGCCCTTTTTATATTGATGGCAGAGGCCTTAGGTTATTACCTAGCTGGCAGGCCCTCAGGGCTTAGAACTTCCAAACCACAATGAATACCTAAGGGACATAGCTCTACAAGACAGACCTTAGAGAATGTGAATTTGCAGATGACACAGCTTTGTTCATTAAAGGTTCAGAGGAAAACTTGGATAAAAAGGAAACTTGCTTATCCACCTTTTGCCTAGCAGCTGGAGCAACAATCAATTGGGGGAAATCTTATGGAATATGGGTTTCTAGCAAGCAAAGGCCAAACTGGGGTAATAACAGGGGGTTCAAATGGCTGGAGCAACATGAAACAGTGAGATACTTAGGGTTTCAAGTTGGGCCTGATGTCAATAAATCGCACCGAGAAACACATATGGTTGCCCTAATAAAAAATCACCTAGCAAAATGGGCTAATAAGGGCCTCTCACTCCATGCCAGAGCCACAGTTATAAATAGTATAGTATCTCACAAGTGGCTGGATGGTAAGGAAGAAGTACCTTGAGGAGATAACGAAATGCATAAGAATATACCTCTGGAAGGGCAGATCTGGTATAATAAATCCTGCTTCCAAAGTAGGCTGGAAAAATGCGATTCTGCCAAAGGACAGGGGTGGCTTGGGCTTGATAGACCCAGTTAAACAGGCAAAAGCCTTGCTATTCAAGATATTTGTGAGAGCCTTCTCGCCAGGTCAGCAACCATGGAAGCTCCTCTTTAGACACATGTTACTAAAGGTAACGTCTGACAGAAAAAAGGGAATGGATTAGCACCCTGATTCCCTATGGATTTTTGCTAGCTGCCCTCTAAAAGCTAAAAGACTCCAGGGGTTTTCAGCTGGATTATTCAATCTATGAGAGTAATTCAAACCAATGCTATTGCAATTGGAGCACACAACTCCAAATCAATTTAAAAAGCAGCTCCTATACCATAACCCCAGAATAAGTTCAGGGGTCAGCAGCTAGGAGAGGACAGGTGGAAAATAGGGTGGAGATGGCTACATGAAAGGGGTATCAAGTTGGTAGAGAATCTGGACAAGATCATCGTGCCAACTAGAGAGGCCACTCTACAAAAGATCATCCAGGTGCTGGGGCCATGCAATAGGAAAAGAATTGTTAGTGATGTTGAAATCTTAATGCAGGCAGTGAAGGATGGCTGGACAGAACTAACTCAACCCAATGCAACCTGGCAAGAGAAATGGCACTGGATTCCAATAGCAAACAGCAACAATGAAAAAGAGGTATGGTTCAAACTGACAACATCAGAAAACAGAGGTTATAAGTTCTTAGCCAATGATCGAGGTATTGTCCAGCAGAAGATTGTAGCAGATATATAGGATATACCCCAACAAACCCAAAGGCAATGGAAAAAAAATAAGGGTGCTAGACCTTAAAGGCAAAGATATGACCCTGGACCCTGAAATAGAAAAGGACGAACCTGTTAACCTGATGGTTTTCAGGAATTGCAATGCTTCTGAGCTGGAATGGGACCCCCAAATGTGGTACTAGAAGTTTGGCAATGTGGGGCAGTATGACTTCTTCTCCTTCACCCCAAAGATGGGCAGAATCATGCAAGCTGTGCAAGAAAATGAAACATCAAAATTATTCCAAAAAGCATTAACCTTGGGAATAGAACGAGATATCAAAAAAGCAAGACTGTTAAAGCTCATTTGGACAAATGGATGTCAAGCCAAAGTAAAGTACTTAGCTTGGCTCATGGCAAACAAGAGTGCAATCCCCAGGAAATATGTTAGGGGGCACCCCCAACTTATAATGATTGCAAATGTTGTGGAGAACCTGCAACTCAAAAACATGTATTCTGGTCATGTCAGCAAGCTCAAAGTATATGGAAAAAAGCAGTAAAGATTTGGCATAATCTGACAATTACTAATCAGAGGAGCAGCATCACATGGCATATGGTCCTCACGGGCATGAGAGAAGATGACATGAACTATGACCAGAATGTGATTACCTGGAACTGGGAAGGAACCACAATGCCCCTGTTTAATGAATCAGGTGGGCCACACCAGATTAGTGGAACCAGAAATGACCAAGAAATCTGGAATGTGGTAAGAGCTTACACAGCATGGTGCATTTGGAGATGTTATACAGTCAAGCTGTTCGAACAAAGGGATATCCCAACAAATCTGCTAATGGTGGAGCATGCCTGGATCCTGGAAAAGAGAAAGAAGAGGAGGCCAGGAAATGGATTGAAACATGGAGTCCGACCTTTTGTATAATGAGGGAGACAGAGCCGAAGTGGATCTAGACTCCTCCAACTTGGATCCTAGAGCATTAAAAAACAGGGGCAAGGCAGGGGTCGATACATCTCAAGCTATAGAGGCACTCAACTCTTTCTGGAAGCTGATATCCACAAAAGTAAGCACCCCTCGCCCATGAGAATAAGATCTTGGCAATGGATGGCAGTCTTCATGCTACTCCTGAATCCCAAGATCACAAAATCAACAAGGCAAAAGTAAAAACATGAATTAGCAAAGCACTACTTTGGGAGATCAGTCCCAGCCAGATCTGATTAGAGCCAAATCCCCGCCTCTAAAGCCACACACGAATCAGGGCCCCCGATGGATGAATCTGCAGCAGAGCACTGGCCTTGAACAGAGTTGAGGCGAGAAAGAAAACTGGCCAGCACATGTAAATGAGCTTTTATGTACTACAACCTGCACCCATGCAGGCCACGTGTAGCCTTCCCACTCGCATGCTGCAACTGCATGCTAATCTCTGCATGTTCAGGGTCGTGAAATCACTTGATCTAAATGCACTTAAGGTGCTAATAGGCAGGCAGTAACAATGATTGCATCAGTACAAAGGGGCCAGCAGGAACTTCTAGAACCTTGAAGTAAAGGAGTCACAGGCTCAAACCTGGTCAGTAACTTTGTTTTTATTTGGGCCCCCCCAAAGGCATAAGGGGGTAACAAGCCTTTTAGCTCTGTCAACATCATGGTTGATGATTTGGAAAGATGATTGGCCCTAATCCCTTAGATCAGAGGTTCAAAGCCAAGCAAAAATAAAATAAAATAAAAATTAATTTTTACTCCTTTTTGGGAGGAACTGCCCCCTAAAGACATAATTATTCCCATCAACAACATGGCTGATGACTTGGAAAGATGATTGGTCCTGATCCCATAGATCAGAGGTTCAAAGCTAGGAAGAAAAAAAAAATATTATTATTATTATTTTTTCTCCTTTTTGGGAGGGGCTGTTTTGGCTATCATTTCCCCCCAAGGTGTTGTTTTTTGTATTGGCCTTCTGGCCAGCTGGGTTTGCCCCCATTTGTTCTTCCCTAGGTTGGTGGATTGAACCCCTTTGGGGCCCATGTTTTGGACTTGTATGCTCTAGATAGGTGTGGGTGGTAAAAACCCCACGCCTATCGTGCTGGCGCCTCTCTCTTTTTCTGTGCCCCTCTCTCTCTATCCTCCCTCATCCTCCCTCCCTCTCTCTCTTTCTCTCCCCCCCGGCTCTCTCTCCCTCCTCCTCTCTCTAAAAAAAAATAAAAATTGATGGATGGTTATTTGTTTGCAAACATGTTTGCTTATAGTAGACATGTTTGCCCGAGCTCTAGTCCCTTAGCTTGTTCGCCCCTCCCTCTTTAAGGGCAGGAGGGGTCGCATGGCTATATCAGTGGTATTGGCATGGCGACTTAGCTCTCAAAGGGGGAAGGTCCCACTCCCTTTGACCCCAGTCAGTGGGGACTCTTTGGGACCATTAGGGTCCGATGTGGTAAGAGTATGATTATATCTATCACCCATCTAGCATCCTGATAGGTCCCCTGTAGGATGTGTCGGATCCTGCACCAGACAATGTATCATCGTTAAGGGATTTAGATTGTACTCATTTCAATTACCAGACTTTAGAAGCCCAGTATTGTTATTTATTGTCACTACCTCCCCGTATCGAGATTGGGTAATTTGCGCGCCTGCTGCCTTCCTTGGATGTGGTAGCCGTCTCTCAGGCTTCCAATTCCTCAATTCCTTTCCCGGAACCCCTCCTCCTTAGGCGTTTGGCGCTCGTGCCAATGGGTCTCCCCCCTTCCCCCCTTTTCATCGCCCTTCTTCCCTGCCCGTCAATTCCCCACCCACTTTTCCCGCCTAAAATTCCCTTCTCTGCTTTCACGTGTCACGGGGTACGGGGGTCAGCAATGGCCAACCAAAGTTTGACACATAGGCCAACGGCCCCCTCCACTCCGTATCCTGGCTCTGCCTGACAGCCCGTCTCCACTCTGATCGTAAACGTCAAGCTGCCGGGACTGAATGCTAGCGAAATCTTTCGTGAAATTTTCTAGTTAAGTGATTGAGGCGCTGGAAATCTTGATCCCTGAATCGTGTTGCTTGGATTGTGAGCTTTCGAGTGAATACTGATTTGCCCACAGTTGGGAGAAGCCCCACGATTTACCTAACAGAGTTCTGGCTTAACGTGGTGAATCGTCGGAACGGGATAATCCTGTGTATTGTTGTTTAAGAGTTCCTTTTAAGTTGCAGCTATCTAAGTTGTGTAAGTTCTGATTGCGGATCGAAGGGTCTCAGAGATTCGCATCTTTCCGAGCTGCTTTCGGTGAAAAACTGAAGCGGAGCCCTTATCAGACCATATGGCCTGCTCAAATGCGATGGTAACAGCAATGAACAGAATGAAATGCAAGCACGCAAGGGATCACGAAAGCAGGAAATCGGGGAACCGCAAAAACAAAGAGCATTCAAATGAAGATCAGCCCGAAAAAGCTCCGACCATAGCTATAAGATCCTCCCCGAGAAATAAGCTGAAAAAAAATAGCAGAAACATCAGGACAAAACCTCTGAAGGGCAAAAAAAGAAAGTTGTGCATAAGCCCCACAGACAGCAGCGAAAGTAGCAAAGCTCGAGACTCAGCCCATGTGAGCAGGGGGAAAAAGAACAAAAAAATGGCAAGAACTGTGCAATCCCCCCAGCTAATTATCGACTCATCTGCAGACGAACCGGATTCAGACGACCCACTCAAAGGAAGATAAGGACGAGCATCCTCTGGTCCAACCCCCAGCAAAATAGAAAAAATCAAGGGGCGGGAAAAGCAAAAAGAAAGAAAAGACCTCAAGGATTAAGCAGAAAAAGGTATGAAGATCAAACAGAGGAGTTCCAAGAGATGTTCGAGGAATATCAAAGGGCAAAAGAAAAGGCTGAAAAAGGGTGCAGCATACTGGAATCTCATCCCAAACAGGAACCACTGGATAACGAGAACATGAAAAGGCAGCATACCAACAGTAATCCCAACAAAAGATCAGTGCAAGATGGTGGTAGATATGGGAGAAAAACTCAGTATAGTGGTGCTCAAAGTCAATATCAACAAAGCCAAAAATATCAAAAATATCAGACATGGAAGGGAAAAGATTGGCTTCTTAAATGTTTATGCCCCAAGTGGGAAGTCAGCAATGAGAATAGAAATGTGGGAACAAATCCACCCCCTAATTCCAACTGATCTTCAGGGTTTAATGCTAATTGGAGATTTCAACATGCTGGAGGACAGAATAGGGGCAGTAATGAGCTGCAAATGTCTGAAAAAAGAAAAGGAAATGTGGTATGAAATCTGTTTTGACTTTGGCCTTTCTGATTGCTTTTTGCATGAAAGCTTTGCAGCACATCACCCAGCCTTCACATGGGTTTCAAATGCCAGCCGAGTACAGGAAAGACTGGATAGAATTTATGCCAATGATTGGTTTTGCAGAAAAGGAGGTCTTAAAATTAAAACAATGTACTCAGATTTCTCAGATCACAGACCCCTGATTCTACAAAGCAGAATGGAAAATGGGAATGGAATAAAAAGAAAAGCTGGCATTAGAAGATCAATTGCAGAAGATCCGGAGCTACAAAGACTATCCATAGAACACTGGGAACAGAACCGCGAGCAGGGGTTAGCAAACTTAATTAAATGGATCTCCATAAAAGCTAGACACATGCAAACAGAGCTGGAAAAAAAAACTTTTTGGAAAAGAGCTTGCATTGAGAATTAATCTTGCTGCTGCCAAATGCCAAGCTGAAAGGGATCCAAGCAATGGATGGGCAAGGGGACAGGCTGAAAGGCTAAAGGATGAGATAGAAAGGGTGGAACAAGACAAAATCCTTAACTATTTTGAAAAAAGCAATGTTGCATGGTTATTAAATGAAAGATGTCTCATTCTCATTATGTAGCACTCAAATGCAAATCAGTGACCCCCCCCATTTTGGGATTGAGGGACTCTAACATGAAATTGTTAACCCAACAAGATGAAATGCAAAAACTGGTTGACTCCTACTTTTCAGAAGTGTTCAAAGCAATCCCCATGGATGTGGACAGATTGGAAGCAATTGATAAAGTTCTTGCCAAAGTTCCCAAAAAGCTAAATGCTGAGATGAACTCAGGTTTAATTAAACCTTTCTCGGTGGAGGAACTGCAAAAAGCACTGAAGGAACTCAATGAGGAGAAAAGTTTAGGACTGGATGGCATCCCCCCATCATTTTTTGTGAAAAATTGGGAGTGGTTGGGGCAGATCATTCTTCAATCCTGGACAAATGCCATAGAGCAGGGTCACTAGGAACAGGACTTTCTAGAAGGTTGCATCTCTCTAGTTCCAAAAAAAGGGGACCTAACTGATCTAAAAAATTGGAGACCCATATCAATGATGTGCACTGTTTACAAAATCATAGCAAAAGCCCTCTCCATCAGGCTAAGGGACATCCTCCCCTCAATCATAAGAAGCTCTCAGACCGGGTTTGTCAAGAAAAGACTTATCTTTGAAAACATTGGTATCCTAAAATTGGCTCAGGAATGGGCTCTAGAATCCAAAAAAGATCTGGCAATTGTTCTTTTAGATTTTGAAAAAGCCTATGATAGAACAGACTGGTTCTTCATGGAGAGAGTAATGGAAAAGTTGGAGATATCTAACCAATTCATCTCTATGGCCTCCATGCTCTACAAGGGCACAAAAAGCAGAACTACTATAAATGGCTACCTAGGTGATCAGATCCAACTGTACAGGTCAGTTTGACAGGGCTGGCCCCTTGCCCCAGCACTCTTCATCCTAATGGCAGAAGCCCTGGGGTATTATCAGACCTAAGATGAGGGACCTCATGGCCTGGAGCTTCCAAATAATGATGTTCACTTAACAGACCTAGCCTCTCATGACCCTGAATTAAGGGAGTGTGAATTTGCAGACGACATTGCACTTTTTGTAAAAGGCTCGGAGGAGAATCTAAAAAAAATGGAAACATGCTTATCCACATTTTGCTTGGCTTCAGGGGCAGCAATAAACTGGGGCAAATCCTATGGCATATGGATATCCAGCAAACAGAGGTCAATTTGGGGCAATAACAAGGGATTCAAATGGCTGGAGTATAATGAAACTGTAAGATATTTGGGATTTCAGGTTGGACTAGACATCAATAAAATTGACCAGGAAGTTCACATGGTTTCCCTGATTAAAACTCACCTAGCCAGATGGGCAAATAAAGGTCTCTCACTTCCTGCTAGAGTTACAGTGGTCAACAGCATAATCCTGGGTCCCCTATGGTACCTCACCAGTGGCTGGGTGGTAGGCAAAAAATATCTTGAAGAGATTACTAAATACATCAGAATATACCTTTGGAAAGGCAAGATAGGGGAAATGAACCCGGCTTCTAAAGTGGGGTGGAAGAACTTAATTATGCCAAAGGATATGGGAGGACTTGGGCTAATTGACCCAGTCAAGCAGGCAAAGTCACTACTGTTCAAGCTATAGCAGCATGGAAGTTGATTCTAAGGCATATGCTCCTAAAAGCAACACCAGATAGAAAAAAAAGGGGAAAATTGGAAACCTGACCCCCTATGGCTGTTTGCAAACTGCCCCCTGAAGGCAAAGGATTACAAGGGCTATCAGCAGGACTTTTCAAGCTATGGGAACATTTTAAATCGATGACAACCCAGCTGGAGCAAATAACCAGCCAGTTCAAAAATTAGCTTTTGTTTCATAACCCCAGAATCAAATTCAAGGGCCAGCAACTGGGGGAGGACAAATATAAACTAGGTTGAAGATGGCTCCATGGGAAAGGCATCAGATGGGTAGAAGATTTGGATAAAATCATCAGGCCAACAAGGGAATCTACCCTTCAAAGGATAATAGAGGTCTTAGGTCCCTGCACAAGAAAGAGAATAATGAGTGATCTAGAAATTCTATTGCAAGCAGTGAAAGATGGTTGGGCAGAACTGACTTACCAGAATCCATCATTGCAAGAAAAGTGGCATTGGAACCCAACCTCAGATCTGAACAGGGAAAGGGAAGTATGGTATAAACCATCACCAACAGAAAACAGGGGGTACAAATTCATGGCAAATGAGCGTGGCAGTATCCAACCATAAACACTAGCAGACCTGCAAGAGATCCCTCCCCTGAGTTAGACACAATGGAAAAACATAAGGATTATGGACCTAAAAGGTAAATATATGGCAGTAGACCCTGATATTGAAAAAGATCAGCATGTAAACCTTATGGTTTTCAGGAACTGCAATGCAGCTGACCTTGAATGGGACCCTCGCATGTGGTACTGGAACTTTGGAACACCTGGCCAATTTGATTTTTTCTCCTTCACCCCAAAGATGGGGAGAATCATGCAAGCTGTGGAAGAAAATGAAACCTCCAAATTATTCCAGAAAGTACAGACCATGGGAGTAGAGCGCCATCTCAAGAGGACAAGATTATTGAAATTAATATGGTCCAGTGGCTGCCAAGCTAAAGTGAAATACCTCATATGGCTTATGGCAAATAAGAGTGCAATCCCCAGGAAGTATGTAAGAGGCCAGCCCCCAATGTACTTCGAATGTAAATGGTGTCGTGAACCTGCAACCCAAAAACATGTCTTCTGGACCTGTCAGCAAGCAAAAATCATTTGGAAAAAAGCCATCAAAATATGGAACAGGCTTACCATTGCCAACAGCAGCAGCAGCATAACATGGCACATGGTGCTCACAGGTATGAAGGAGGATGATATGCAATATGACAGGCAGGTGATAACTTGGCAATGGGATGGGACTGGAGACCCTCAGTTTCAGGATTCAAGGGCTCCTTATCTCATCAGTGGTACTAGAAATGATCAGGAAATTTGGAATGTGATAAGAGCCTACACAGCTTGGAGCATTTGGAGATGCTACACGATAAAACTGTTTGAAATGAGAGATATTCCCATGAACCTCTTGATGGTGGAGCTCTGGACGAGTATTGTTACAACAGTAGCAACCCAATACACCTGGATCATGGAAAAAAAAAACAAGAGAAGATAAGAAAGAAGAAGAGGCAAATAAATGGATCGAAATGTGGAGCCCAACCTTCTGTGCAAGGAGGGAGACAGAGCCGAAATGGAACTGGACTCCCCCAGCTTGGAGTCTAGATCACTGAAAATAGGGGCAAGTGGGGGCAGTATCAGATACAAAATAAAAGAACTCCAAAGCTTTACCGAGAAGCTCGCAGGAAGCAGAAACCCCAAAGCCCCCCCACCGGAATAAAACCTTGATAGCATGATTACCCTGCACATGCAATCAAGACAAACAGGTTATCAAGCTTCACAATGGACCTGTAGCAGCAGATAAACAATCAAACGCATCCTCAACCCTCGGCATCAAAAGGTATGGATCTGGAACTTGGAACCTTGCCGGATCTTCTAGGGGAGCAGCAGCAGATTCACGCCAAGTGAAAGAAGATAAAAGAAAAAATAGCTTCCCCCTGAAGTGAGGCTTAAATACTTCAAGTACAGCATGCGATTTGTACATATGGGACTTAATTTGCATGTCTCACCTGCATGTGAGGCAATGCATGCTTAAGACCAGCCTGTGAGCTCCAGAAGATCTTAAAGAACTAATCGTCATTAATTATCTTAGCAGCCGAAGTGCAACAGGGCTAGAGGCAGCTAATGGAAAAGCCAGGCACAACATGGGGTAGGTTCGAAACTGGCCATCACAATCTCAGCACTTTATCATGCTAGACATGCTAAAAGACACACTCAACATAGAAAAAACAAGGGAGGTGGGAAGAACAGCAGCCAATGCAGACAAGGTCCAAGGATCGAGGTTGGCTTTTGCCTTTTTTGACCCCTGCCCCTAAAAGTTTAGCACCCTCTCCAGCTGGAAAAGATTTACAAATCAAGCAAGCGGGCCATGTTGGTAAGATCAATGGCAAGTTTGACCAAAGTCAAAGGTTCAAGCCCAAAAAAATAAAAAATAAAAAAATTATTATTAAATTTTGAATATTTTCCTGTGGGGCAGAGCTTATCTATCACCCATAGTGAGAGATTATGTTTCACTAGCCATAGGCTATGTGGCAAGGTTCACATTGGTGGCCCCAAGATCTGTTCCACCCTTTTTGTATGCAAGGGGCATGGTTGTATCTTGTACATTCTCGTAGGAGTTGGAGGTATGAAGCCCCACTCCTGCGGTCTCGATACACCTCCCCTTCTCTTTCTCCCTCTCTCTCTCCCCCATCTCCCTTTTTCTCTCTTCTCTCTCTTCCCCATCTCTCCTTATATAGAGGCGTTACTAGGCTAGGTACAAAAATTGTACCATTTTCCAGGATTGGAAGATAGGGTCAGCGTACAACATTTCACAGATGATAAATGGGGTTTCTCAATGAATGATATTGACATGGGACTGCAGAAACTAGCTAATGGGAAGGATGCAGATGCAACTGGTTTGGTAGTGGAGATGTTTAAGTGGGCTGGTGAGAAGACGCGCGAAATCCTCCTCAAGCTGATGAATGCAGTCTTACGAGATGGGTTTCCACGATCATGGCAAATGAACAGGGTTGTCCCTTTACATAAGTCTGGAGATGTAAGCGATCCAGGTAATTATAGAATGACTAGTAATGGTGCCCAGCGTTGCTGGGTATAAGTTGAGAGCTTGTAAATTTTTTGGGCTGCAATGAAACAACATTCAAAAGACACCTAGCTCCTTCACATTAGAGAGTGTTGCATCGATATCTCTCATAGCTTTGAGTTGCATCAATATCTCTTAGAGCTTTGAGTGGAACAATGGTCCCGTAACCTCTGAAGGACCTTCTTGTTGATCTTCGGCGTGTCTTCACTCTTTCGTGTCAAGATGGCCTTGTCATGTAGCAAGTGCACATCTGCTTCCGTTTCGTGATCAAATCCTATCTGCTTATCCTGCATATTTTGGTTCTCACACTCCTAGTTTTGTGCCAGTTAGCCTTTAGTCTCCAGTCTCTCACCTTCTTCGAGGGGTCATCCTCACCATGCTAATTAGGGTAAAAGTTGGAACCTTTCAATGATGCGACAAGCTATCAACAATGGACTATACGGGATTTGTTTTTTGTTTCCATAATGACAAAAGCTTAGGTTGAAATATAGTAAATATTGTATTTTATCTTACTTTGTGGGCCGTACATTTGGAGTGTGTAAATATGCTCGCTATGTGATTTATAGGATTTGTTTTAAATGCTTTATAGTGAATATTTATATGTTACATTGCGGGCCTTACATTGGGAGCTTGTAAATATGCTCGCTCTTATTTTTATAATGGTTGTGTATGGTTATTTTTGCGAAGTAAGTTTCTCTAGCATGTATCACTCTTATATAATGCATTTACATTTTTTTCATTTCATATTTTGTTTGATCTAATTTCGTTGCAATTGATTTCCATGCTGACACGTGTCGTGTTTCAGCCCTATACAGGAAAAGCCAAGACTGTATCTGTAGGCACCAACGGAAACGTCATTTTCATTCCTTCTGCCAATTTACAGTCATCCATGAACCACAAGATTTTTTACAGACCGGTCCTTCTGAGCCATCGTTTTTTTTTTGTGCAAGGATTCGGCTATGCTCATGCTGCAGACCAAGGCAACAGGTTTGGCATACGTTAGAGATCTCGAATCGGGTCTGGCTGGCCTGGCAATCATAGATCGCAGGCGATCCGGCGTCCACTTTTCAGATCCGACACTGGCCGGATGCATGAAACCAGGGGATTGTCATATTAAGAACCGGATTTTCACAGGTTCTTAATCTTTGAGGACTTGAATTTGCCGTAGCAAGAAAGATGAATGTTGTGCAAAAGAAGGCCAGAACATCGAGCTAATTCTGTGGTGATAACACTCTGATTTGCCCCAAACTTTGCTGTTTGTCTTTGGCGAGCATGTAGGCAGCTAATTCCGACCCATTTTGAACCTGATTGTAGAACATATGGCCAGAGATAGAGGCGAATGATCTTTCCTTTGCATACACAACATCACATTCATTCATCACAGACGAATAGGTAAGGCTAAATAAGGATCTGCGTTGTCTTCCATGCCTGTAGGCAAATTCCCCACTAAAAAGCCCAATTTTTTCCCTGTTCGACTCCAACAGAGGAAGTAGGCTTTCTCCCAAAAGATCAGATTTCATGTTTAAAACCTTGGCCATGTCCTGAGAAGGCTGCTGCAATTTGCCCTCTTCCAGAGCAGTGTATCGGGCAGTTTCAGGCATTCTCATCCTGCGATAAAATGTCAAAGCTGTCGGAATTGCTCCAAGCATGAAAATAATCCGCCAGGCGCAATCCGCCCGATTTGGGGTAGACAGAATCGATCGGATTTCGTTGAATGTTTAAATTGGGTAAAGATTTCTGTGGCAGCGACAAGAATTCCAATTTCCTGCATGGCAAAAAATGAAAACTCCCCGTGTGGCAATGTTAGCGTACTCTGACATAAACATGGCAGAAAGGGGATAATTCCTTCCCTCCAACGCCAAATCCAAGCCAGAATCTGAAAAAACACAGAGTAGCCATAACCGATTTAGCTGTGCGCCCAAAGCTCAAGCCCGAAGCTATGGACATGCCCACCATAAATATAAGCGTAATTCCATAAACCCTTTTTGCCCAAGCAGCTGAAGAAAAGCTGCCCAGCAAAAGTTCCACAGAGGGCTACTCGGTTAACAGCAGCAAAGACATTTGGGGGCAGAGATCCGGGCTTTTCTGTGGGCGGATCGTAGTAATATAATCGACTCAATAATCTGGTTACAGAGGAGATGCATAGTAGATCATATGCATCTGCGAAAAATCCCATTCTGGCAATCACTATGGCATTGAAATGGTATAGCTGCGTTTTTACCCTGTCCAATGCTTTAAGTATCTGAAACCTTGATCTGCCATTTCCTTTGTAGCTTACATAAACTGTTTCCATTGATTGGATTTTGCCCTCTAACACTTCTCTTCTTTGCCTAAATCTTGTGGCTACTGCCTCCAAGACATATAATTTGTCTTTCTTTGATACACAGAGAGTAAGTATATAGATGATCTGTGTTTTTTTTTGTGTAGTTAAAGATGTGAAATAAAATGGTAGAAAGAGACATTCATATAGAATAGGTGCCATTTTTCATTTCAAGATTATCACTAGATGCAAAAGTTTTCCTTCACTTACCAGATGCTGTCTATCTGTGCAGGGCATCTAATTTCCAAAGGAGCATACTTTGAGCAGAGCAAATAATCGTGTTGGGACAATATTGCATGAAGGACCATCTCCATGATGCATATCATAAATTTCTTTTTACCTTATGGAAATCTATTGGGTTAATAGGTCATGTTTTATTCATATGCATTTTATATAACCATTTTGCATAGATATATTGGCAACTACAGATGTTAGAATTCTGTATGCTCAAACACAGTTCAATTTTTGTATGTCTAGAACTTAGGTTCTTTTGATTTAATACAAAACATCTTTCATAACAAGTCGTTATGGTCAGCATTTTCTATCGTGCGAGGGCACTGAACACAAAGCAAAAAAATGCAGGTTCAAATTCTGCATGTTCTAGCATGTAAATAATAATATATTATAATAATAATATATTATCTTCATGCATTAGTTGCTTATGAAGTCAATATTCCTCTCATGGCATGGCCACCCTATGTGGAGCAAAATTAGGAAGTATATCTAAAAAAGGTGTTGTGTATTTAAGCACATAAGCTAGTGTTGGTGTGCTATCTACTAAATGAATCTTTTTTACATCTTTAAATCATGCATATCATTACCATGCATGCAATTATTGCTTTATGGCAACCCTATATGTGGAGCAGAATGAAGAAGTATCAGAAAGGTAAAGCCTTAGGGTGAAAGCATGTTGTAGTGGAACACCCTGGGTGTCCCCCCTGTCCTCCTAAAAATGTGGTGGGAGATATCAAATTTGTGGTGCGATTTTAAATGTTTGTTTGGCGCCTAGTGATGTACTGCCCGGATTCAATCATTTCCTGAATCGCAACAACCCGATTCCTACGCCACCCGGCCCCATTCCAATTTCCCTACGCCACCCGTCCCCATTCCAATCTCCACCAAACCAATTTCTAAACCCACGACCCACCCGCGCCTTTCACGAAGCACACCTGGCTATGGCGCTTAATCCGGTTGTGGATCAATCCGCTTCATACCTTCAATCATTTAATTTGGAAGCAAATCACGCACGTAAGAGAAAGAGAACTCGAGAACAAGAACGGGATCATAAAAAGACGCCAAAGGAAAAGACAAAGGGAAGCTAAAGAAGAATTAGCAAAAATTGCAACAAAGAGAGGGATGATCCACTGTAACGGCCTCTACCAAAGGCCGGATGGTATTAAAATTGTTATCTTCATTTCATAGCACCACTAAAGGCTTGTCTAACAAATGATAAGAAAGAGGTTTTACTAGATTATCTAAGCAGGATGACACAATGGACAGCGTGCTTGGCTTAAGAGTCGAAAAGATTTGCAAGCCAAGAGCATTGTGGTCAACAACCTCGTGGCTTCCATTCAACTTGTGAAGAAGTCTAACAAAGAATGACAGCTTTAGCGACCAAGAGTAGTTGCCTTGCTATGGCCGTAAGAGGAAGCATTAATACCGAAAGTGCTAATCCCGCTGCTTTCTGGGGTTTTGGTAAACCATTTGGGTGTTCATCCTAGGAATCTTACCAAAGCAAAATTGAAGAGGGAAGAGATAGATTGCAAAGGGGGAAATGGGTTTTGTACAAAAAGAGTTAGAAGAGCGTGTCATAGAACTTGTGCAAAGAATTTTGGACCTAAAAGTAGGGTCTCTCCAAATGCAAAGGATGTTAAGTTCAAGATTGGAACGAAATGTAAGAGAGGATCATGCCACTCACTATCCGGAAGAATCACAAAGTTATTTCATTTCTTCATCTTCACCACATTTTTATTGTTAATGTGGTATGTGGTTAGTGATTGCTTGTGATATGTGGTTGCCGTGGGTTAGTGATTGCTTGTGGTGTGTGGTGCCTATTAATGCCGCGGATATATGATATGTCTTTGCCCTAGTGTGGTGAGGCACGTGGTGTGAAATAAATGTTGTCAATATATGCTTTGTGGTGCCTAGTGTGGTGAATAACATGGTGTAAAATACATGCTGTAATGTATGCTATGTGGTGCCTAGTGTGGTGAAAAATATGGTGTAAAAAATAAATGCTCTAAATATACGCTTTGTGGTGCCTAGTGTGGTGAATAACATGGTGTAAAATAAAATGTTTGTAATATATGCTATGTGGTCCCTAGTGTGGTGAATAACATGGTGTGGTGTCTAGTGTGGTGCCGCAGTGTGTGGTGGTGCCCAGTGTGGTGCCTAGTGTGGTTAAAAATATGGTGTAAAATAAATGCCGAATATATTCTATGTGGTGCCTAGTGTGGTGAATAACGAGGTGTAAGATGAATGTCCAGTAATATATGCTATGTTTAATAGAAATCTCACCGTTTAATTGATGTGGTGAAAGTGACATACGTAAAAAATTACATTAAGGATGGACGAATGGGACACAACAGAATCATTGGAAATCATTCACATCAAATGCAAGGTCAATCATTCAAAAGCCGGGCTGCGGCAGAAGCATTGGGGAAAACCATAAATCTAGTTTTGCATGCGCACATTGGCTTATCACAATCCAATGGCGGAAGAAAACGTAAGGAGAACACGAGCACAAACAATTTCACCAGCTCAAATGCAACATGATCCGGTAGGACCTATAATCGAGCAAATAAACCAGAAACAGAGGCGATATTAGAGGAGCGGAGGACCCATGAATTCGAGGTATTCTAGGCTTAAAACATAGGTTAATTCCCTCGATGGGCTTAAAGAATTAGAAGCCAAGGCGCTGATAGGCTGTTGCCTTTCTTTGTAGTAGATGTTGTTTTACACGATGATGTTGTTTACACGTATGCGGTCGAGACTTAACAGAGCGGTGCAGCCGGACGGTGGTTCCGGGGTGGTGTATGATTCGAGGATGAGTTCTCAGCTCTCCCGTGCTTGAGGAAGCGGATATGTTCATCCAACTAAAGCAGAAATGATCCATGCTTCAGCCATTAAAAAGTGCTCGACAAAGCCGATGCATGGAGACACAACAACCCGAGACAATACTTTATGAATCAGATCATAAGTGGGAGCGTAAACGAGAAGCTCATGTTTTAGTGTTGCCGGATTACACCAACTATTCAAAGAGAAACACTTGATGAAGTCTTGAACGCATTTGGAAGAAGAAGAGTTACAGATCTCACAATGCGATCCGATTGAGGCCCAAGAATTGTATGTCATCTCTAATGCATTTTGATAATACTAGAAGCTCGGGTTATAGTTTTCCCCGATTTTTCTCGCATACTTCATTTCATAAGAAGTATGAACTATTCTACCGGTATGGTAGATTTCCATATGTATTTTTCTCCCTTTGAAATATAAAAACAACGCTTTGCATCACCACAAAATCACCACCACTGCTTTTTCACCAAAGATTTCACCATAATCACCCGGGGCATTGACCATTTTTGACCCGTCCGAAAATGGAATGGCTCTCGATTCTCGATAGTATCTTGACTGATTTTGGTGACAGCAATATATGGATCCCAAATTAGGTCCCTGAATTGATATGAAAGTATTAGGAAAATCCACTTACTGTGGCAATTGTGTAAAGGGTACTTTTATGAATACAAAGAAGTTTCGCTTTTGCATTCTCATTTTTATGCTTCATTCTTACGTAAATTTGTACTTGAATGTTGAATGAATTCCAAGGTATAACCGATTAAACTGAATTAAACTGAATTAAACTTGCACAAGGCCTCAAGTTAGACATATGGGTGAGATCAAAGAAAGGCACTAAGGCCTGTGGTATCTGTTTTTAGAAACAGGCCTGTGGTAAAACAGAATTAGAAATTTACACAAGGCACAAATTTACACAAGACACAAAGCCATTATAAACTATTTTCTCGATTAAACAAAAGGCACAAGGCCTGGATTATAGTCGGCACAAGGCCATCATATGTTAAAACGTAAGATACCGTAATACTTCGAATTAGAAATTTACACAAGGTTCAAAAAGGCACAAGGCCATCATATATTCAAAAAGGCACTAAGGCCATCATATATTACAAAGAGGCACTAAGGCCCTGTGATCACAAGGGGTGAGTTCATTAAGGGGTGAGATCAAATGAAGGCACTAAGGCCTATATACCATCCGCTTTTCAAAAAAAACACAAAGGCACAAAAGGCCCAGAGACTAACTTGATCAAAAGAAAAAAAAAAGTGGCACAAAACGACTTCAAGCTTCATCCGTAAGAAAAGTGAAGAAAATTAGTTTAGAATACATAAAAGAAAGCAAAAATTTAATGCATGCATGCTACTTACTCAGAGAACATTTTGGAGTTCCAAAAACTTCATGTTCTTCTTCTTCGCCTTCTACCTCTTCTTCTTCTTCTTCTGTCTGGTCTTCGCCGATTCGCTATCGTAATCTTGGGAATCAAATTGATCATCGAAGAAGCTTCATCGAGGAATCGAATTAGAGGAGGATTCCACCTCTTCCGAAAGTCTCAAAGATCTTCGAGCTTTAAGAGGTGGAATGAGACTCCAGCTCTCGTGCTCGGGCTCTGCACCGGGCTCTCATGTTCTGCCCAAAGAAATGGTAATTTGGCCAAGATCCTATTTCATAACCGCCATCACCGCGCCAAAAGGAATTGAAAAGCAGCTTTCCAGCTTAGGGAGGGAGAGAGCCAGAGCGAGAGGGAGAGGGAGAGGCAGAGCCGGGAGGGAGAGCCGCGAGCGCATCGACATTCTCAGGATCTGGAAGGAATTGACGATAAGCCATTCCGACATAGCCTATTGGAAGGAATTGACGATGCTTCTCCTTCACGACCATAGCCTATAAAAGTCTTTAGTGAAATTAATTTAACTCAGAGGACTCATTATTTTAGGATTTATATACCATTAGCATCTTTATTCCTTAAGATTTAGTACCATTAGCATCTTTATTCCTAAAGATTTAGTAGGCAACTAATAATAACCATCGAAAGGACCATTATTTTATTTTCTAAAAACATAAAAAAAATATATATATCTATCTATCCTGAATTGGCCATTCATGAATAGCTCCAACGTGCCACCTACGATGCACCACATGATTCACCACATGATTCACCAAATACACCACATGATTCACCACATGCACCATTTGCATCACCAAACATGTTGGTCAATGAAAGTCAAACATGTAACAAAGGTCATGTAAAGGCTCAAGCATGCCAAGGTGGCTCAAATATGCCACCTAGGCTCCAACATGCCAAGGTGGCTCAAACATGCCACGTAAGCTCCAACATGCCACCTACGATGCACCACATGATTCACCACATGATTCACCAAATACACCTCATGATTCACCACATGCACCATTTGCATCACCAAACATGTTGGTCAATGAAAGTCAAACATGCCACGTAAGCTCCAACATGCCACCTACGATTCACCACATGATTCACCACATGGTTCACCAAATGCACCACATGATTCACCACATGCACCATTTGCATCACCACATCTATCATGACATGTAACACCACATTGTCATGAATCTTTGAATACATCAATTTCTTCTGGAGATTTGAACTCCACCAGAGTGTTGCTCGGTCACCCGAAAGTCTATTGTATACAATAGTATACAACAATGTACATTAGAGTGTCAATGAAAGAATAGGTTACAAGAATAACCTCTTTTGGTTACAATAATACAAACATGTGATTACAAGTAAAGATCTATTGATCCGTCAACCTCAAATTTCATTACTACAAAGAATCGTGCTTCACAACATCAATCATCATTCTCACAAGTGTCCAACAAACTCGCAAATAGAAATTGGTACACCCCGCAACAAACATATCAGGCCTCACATTGGATGAGTAATACCTTCAAATTTACTTAACTCACCTTGCATTGGGATAGTATGTCCAAGTCTCGTGACATCGCAGCCCACAACTTTCTTTACTTAAGACACATATAAGCGTGACCACACCACCAAAGAATCCGAAAGTGGGGAACTTGTAATTTTCTTTGTGGCGCAGCTTTTATGGTGCTTGGGAATTTTGTGTTTGCATCCTCAACAAAACTCATGACAGCTCGGAGCCCTTGTACATTTCTAGGTCAAAAATGGTACACACCGGGCCGACATTTAACCGGGTGACCTCCAAGACCTACATGATGACATACACCGGCCCGGTCTTGCCGATAACATGTCGGGCGTAATGGTACATTCCGCAAATTGCAAGTTGAGGGTGCAACAGCTTTGTCCTTTGAAGCAAGCTCGCTCGACAAGAATGTGTAAATGAGCGGATCCATGAAATGGAACCTCTGTTCCATGTCATGCTTGATGCGTAATTGGTGCATACACCGCCAAAGTCCAAGGTCCGGTAAAACAAGATGATTTAAGAAACAAATGTAAGACTTCAAATCTGAGTTGTTTATATTAAATTACTAACCTCATGAAGAAATGGACTATCCCGCCACATGAACCAATCCCTACTTTTCTCCAATATTCGATTGCCTCTTGATCAAGCACAAGAGGCTCCTCATTGGCCCTTAAACACTTCAAGTGGCAAGTGTTCGCCGTCGGATGTGCGCCTTTAACACCGCAGCCCTCGTGGCCGGTGGTGTAAAGTTTACATTCAGCAAATGGAAGATCATTGAAAACCTTGAGGAACATTGAAATAGCCAAGAACAATTGAAGTAAAACTTTGTTTATATTAAAAAGTCAAGAGAGGTTACATCATATATACAATAATACTATTTCTAGGCTTTAGTTCTATGTTTTTCATCATATTAATACAAATTTGACTCTCGCTGTCAAACATATTCAAATTTTGTTGCTTTCGACATAACTTTGCACATTCCCCACCTTCAAGAACCCCGGAAGCCAAACCTTTAGATCATTCATGAGGAAATTGCCATCTACTCTATCGGGGCTCCAGCTGTTTGGACAGATCATGGTGTTTGGTGCATTGAGGTACCCTTTGTATCTGCTGTTATCAATGAGAAGCACGCTTCTCTTTGTGAAACCTCGAAATTGCCGTCGACCTTTTTCAAAAAGCTTCAAAAAATTGGCTTTTACCGTTAAATAAATTTGTGTTGGTACAGCGATCCCGACTCCATATGAACTTGAATTTGTCCTTGTGTTTCATCAATGCTCCCTTTAACTATGACTCTCAAGTTTTGAGCCCGCAGTCGGACCAAAGTGCTATATGAAAATTCTCGATCACCGCACCAATCTATGAACTCGCTCGCCCTGGTCTAGTTACTACCCACTTGGTTCATTAAGGCGTGATCAACTTAACATCATCTTCTTTGGCAAGGGTATGGACTCACTCTTGTCATAGCTTCTACCCGAACTCCATTGTAGTAAAAACAAGCGAGATTGGGCTTAACCTTGTAGTCTTCCATGGACAGAGTTGGTGCGGGTCGAAACTTCGCTTCAGCATTTCTTGGTGCGTGGCTGAAACTTCGCTTCAAAGATCTATTCGCGGCAGGATAGAAACTTCGCCTCAGAATGTCTTGGAGGTGTCTTTGCTTGGAATTCTCGCTCTTGCTTTTTCTCCAGACACTTCCAAATTGCAAAAATTTAACAGATTCGGTAACTATATGGGTCAAATTAAAAAGAAGACAGGCACAAAAGGTTGGAAGTTACCTTGTGACTTACATTCACGAAACGATTTGTTCAGATCATAACCTGATGCATCTGCTGATTTGGCAGATTGGTGTGGAGCATGACTTAATGCATCTGTTGATCTGGCAGATTCTTGTCCAGTTGGAGCACCTACTGGAGCTTGACTTGATGCACCTACTGATTTGTTGACATCTACTGATTTGTCCGACTTCCCAGAACTTTGATGCATCTTCCGATTTGCCCGAAGTTTCTATCTGTGTCTAATGCTTTCGAAGGGGTGTGAGTGTCTTGTCCCCCTAACTGACCACATTGTACATCTATATCTACAAAGTAGGGATGAAGAAGTAAGCTACATATCCCAATTGCATCAAACAAGACTTGGTTACCTTTGAGGGTAGAAAATAATTCCCTTTTTGGTGTGCTAGATGGACTCACATAGTCATTGCCACCAGTATGAACAGTTAGACCTGAATTAGTAAACGGCACCATGCTCTGCAAACCTGGAATTGAATCACAATTGATTGTAACTATGCTTTGGTTTTTTTAACTAAGTTCCAGACTTTTTTACTCTCTTTACGATGTTCCTGTTTTTATATATCTAAAGTGTCCCTAAAATGAGCGGCGATCTCATCCCCTGTGGGGCACTTTAGATACACAAAACAGGAGAAGCAAAAGAGACTAAGCTAGCCGGGATCTTGTTTTATGTCTGGGCTTACTCCTTTTGAAGTTTTGCTTGAGGTATCTAATTCGCCACCGAGTGAGCGAGATGTCATCCTAGGGGCAAATTAGATACGATAAACAAAAACGAAGGAGACTAAGCCGGCTTACTCTTTTTTCGAGCTACCTATAAGTGCTCACCGTAAGTGCCTCGAGCTTGAAGTTGCTTTTGATCCTCCCTACTCACACCTAAGGCTTGTACCCATCTTTGTAGAAAATTCATGACAAAGAATTCTCAATGCAACAAAGTGATTACAAATCCCGCAAAGTGAACGCAAATTTGTCAATGAGAATACAATTATACTAAGCACTTCAGTGAATTTTGTTATGAAGTACCTCAAGAGGCCGAAAGGCATTTATGGAAGATGGTATTGGTGACTCCAGATTCAAAGAATCAAAGTTGGTAGTGGTTTCCCCATCCACTGGAGGATCTTGCCACGCACGGACAGCCACTACCATAATCTTCACCTTTATCAAGGTCCGAAGTAGTGGATCCAAGACAAATAAAGGAAGACGGTCCTTGCAAGGCGAAACCTCTCTAACCTTGGTTCCAAAGACTTTCAATCTTTGTTGTTCCGCTTCCCCCGGCGGACGGCAGATTAAGCTCCTCGATTTTTGTCCGCTCAAGTTCGTAATAGTTCCTTCAAAATTCCTCTGTATCTTGGCATATAGCCCGAATACCGTCTCTGCCGACGACTTGGTTTATCCTTAATCATTCCTTCCCATTTTTTTTAAATCTTTATTCATCTTCTCGATGCGGAACTCAAGTTGTTTAACCTTCATTTGTAGCACCTGTGCAGGCTTTGATCACAAGTTTGCAACCTTGCCTTACATCAATCACTTCGATCTTGTAGAGTTGATCCATTCTCCCAAAGTGTCTGTTGAATTCATCCGAAAGTAATCCAAGGTTAGTACCACATGACACAACAGCACCACTTTTACACACCACAAATTCCATCATGACAAACTTTGCACCACAAATGGCGTCATATTCACCACATGTGGTGTGGCATGTGGCACCAAACCGGTGCCACATGCCACACCACATATATGGCACCACAATGCACCCAAGGCACCACATATGGCAATCCATTACTTTCAAGACCACCACAAATGGCGCCAAAGACACCACATGTGATTGCAAAATGTGGATCCATAGTGGTGCCACATTAGACACCACATGTGGCACCACAATGCACGTAAGGCACCACATCCTAAGCAGGCATCCACCACCCCATATGTGGCGGAGATAAGCGTGGTGCAATATTTAGCGCAGCTAGCTTGGCACCACATATGGCGCATAATCCACCATTCACAAGTATCACCATATCTAACATCACATATGACACTAAGTATAGAAACATATGGAAGCCAATTCACTATTCGTAGATAAGGTACCACGCTTGGTACTATATGTGACACTACATATGCTACAAACTACATTATTAACATATAACTGCACCATATGACCGCCCCCAGAACACATTTGGAGCTACATACTACCGTGAACTGAAATTATCCACCACAACTCAAACTAGCAAGACAAATTTCCTACACATAACTTACAACACACCCAAATAAAGAAGTAAGTGGTGTGCACTGATTGTTCAAGCTTGCTAGACCTTGCTGGAAAATAACAGTTCAATATTAAATTGCATCATATGGTGGTTCCGTAAGAAGAGGGTTGAAAAGTACCTATTTTTTCGGTGATTTTCCCGAGATTCTTCTTACGACTTGAGGAGGCTTGAATTGTGGCCTAGTCATTTCAAGAGAGGAAGCATCATCGGGCGTGTTGCTCTCGCTTCCTCACTATTTGAAATGATTGCATGCTTTTTCTTCGTTGGGGACGTAGAGGCTTGAACCCTTTTTCTCTTAATGCTGCTTAAACTCAACCAATTTATTTCTTTTCCTTTTTGTGTGAAGGTAATGCGCAATGACCATAGTCCGTGAGGCCATGCCTCCCCGTGCACACTTCCCCGCCTTGTGATTTTTTTGTAAAGGCACATATATTCATTATACCTCTCCTTGCTCATATTCTTCAACCTTTGCATGATGAAACAAAACAATATTCTAAACAACAGAATCATGGGCATCCCCAATCTAGAATGCAACCCACCTTGTAAGTGGATTTTCCTAATACTTTCGGTCCCCAAAGCAAACTCGATTTCTTCTTGTGTGGCGTAATGCTTTTCTTGCCTGTACATTTCCTTGTAGGTGTATCCTGGTGGGCATTCAAGTCCGTATGATCAGAGCCATTTCGTTGATCGATCTTCTTGCCGAAATCGAAATGGTCTTGCCTTTTGATTAAGGAGCGTGATCGAGTTTTTGAGGGAAAATGAAAATTGAGAATCGTCGAAATGGTCTTGCGGATTAGGGGAGCGGATCGAAGTTTTTGAGGGAAAATGATCGTGGTATGCGTTCTTGAATAAGCCTGAATAAGACTGAAAGGACAAAATTTTGAATAAGTAATCATGTGTATTTTTGAAAAAATAACTCCCTCTCCCACTACAAATTCGGTAGTTCCCACCACACTTAGCATCCAAAAATGTGGTGCTAAAATGCACGTTTTTGTTCCACTACAACATGCTTTCACCCCTTACGTGTATTCAAGCACATAATCAAGTATTGTCTATTAAATGAACCTTTTATACATCTTGAAATTTATAATTGTAGAGCTACTACAATTCAAGATAGCTTTACAGTTTTTAGAGCAGGTTTATCTTCTTGAAATCCTACACTTACACTGGAATCCTAAATATAGTGCAAATACAATTCCGATCACTAAGATAGATACCTTCTGGAATATCAGTAGCGATGATACCTTCTGGAATATCAGTAACGATGACTGCAAACTCGGCGAAGATACAAAGTATGAGATATTCTGCCCTGCAATTCTGCCTTGCAATGCTCTGCTAAGTGTTTTCATGTGCATAGCCAAGTCATATGTGTTATGTGTGGGAGTTTTAGAGGTCCATAATATAATGATCTATATTACATTCAAATTGAAAACGGCACCAATTATCTTTTAATTCCATAAGACTCACGTGTCACAACAATAAGCCACAACAACTGCATTGCATAAGAGTTCAGGATGAAAATGTTAAATGTTTTTCAAAAATACAATGAAATAAGCTTAGAGTTCATCTGATATTTGTGTTCTACACCATAATGCAGGTCAATCTCAACGATCCATTACACCAAAACCAAGACAAAAAACATGGCTTGAACGTGGCAACGATGTTCACATTTTGTAAGAGACGACCCATCGTTGCTGGATCTATGTAGGCAATGCAAACCAAGAATCTAGGACCCAAAAAGGCAAGAAGTTCTAAAATTGCCAGAAATTTTGTTGTTGCCACTGTAATCATAATGACTTGAACGTTTTGACTTACACTGCGTTACTTTTTGTCTTGTGATGCCATCTTTCTTCCAAACTTGAAGCAAAGCCAGAACTGAAATGAAGCATTTGAGAACCTTTACCTGCAATGAACATATGTATAACAATTTTAGAACACATTGACAATGCAACTCGCAAATGTAATCCATGAAAAGCCTCTCCGATCTTCATAATATATGAGCTATATCTTCATAATATAATGACAATACAATTTATATATCAAATTGTAATATACATTTTAGCATAGTACAACAGAAGATGAGGATCAATGACTTTCAACTTGTAGATTTGAAGAGCGCAATATAGTTACAAATGTCACGAACCAATAAATAAGATAGCAATTACAATATATAATCTCAAATCCAGCTGAATACGAACCTGATCAAGGTAATCTTTTGGAGCAAGAAATAGCAAAGAAGTTGTAAGATCAATATAGGCTACAGACGCAAGCATGACAGCTTTATCAACAGAATCACACCTTCTATTCTGATAAAGCTGCAAATGCAGTTTCAATAATCCCAAGTGCCCACTGAATTGTTAGAAGACATACCGTAAGTTCTTTGCCTATCGCCAAACTCCGTTTGCCCTTGCCTATTCCAAAGTGGCTTTTGCCGTACTTCCTTGAGGTGTTAGATCATAGATCCGGCGTGCACCACCAGCCTTCCAAGCAACAAAACACAAAATTATTTACATAGATCCTCCGATCTTATCTTCAAGGAACGAAACCCCAAATCATGCTCCACGAGAGCGATTTTTTGGGCAATGTAAATAGGCCACGAAAAAAGCATACTTACATACAATACGCACCATCGAAATACTTCTTCAGCGTTGATGTTATGGGATCCTGCAATACCCAGTTCGATGGTGTTGATGTTATGTTCGAAGCGATGACTGTAAGTAAGCAAATGCTACTCCAAGAAGGGCGTTTGCCCTAATCTGGCAAAATGAATATACTGCTTCACAACTCAAATGCCATGCCTGAAACAATAATCGGCTCTGTAGAACGAAGAACAAAGAGCAAAAAAGATAATGGAACCGCCTAGAACGGAGGCCTTCAACATCAACTGGTTCATCTGTGGATACTAAAGGAGGCGCCCACAGTGCTTGAAGGCATCATAGCCGCCCTCGCAAACCCTGGAACCATCACCCTTTCTCTGCTCTGCTACTGTAATTTTCGATAAGGCAGCATCGTTGTCCTTTTGCGTTGAATCCCCACCGTCCGTTCGGCAAATCGAGCCCTCACCGTCGGATCTAGGGCGTGGTCCATTACATAACATTATAATATAGGATTACTAGTAAATTGCCCACCGTTGGTGGGCTTTACATGTGATTGTTCACCTTTTGTGATCATTCCATGTGATTTGTGATTGTTCACAAACAATGGGTTAGTAATGTGTTACCAGTAGTTTGAGGAGCCCCGTAAATATCAGATGAATTAGATAAATCCGGCAATAATTCGTCAATTAGGATCCTTCAGATAAGCATTTAACGGGATCCATTTTCACCAAGCATTAGGAAGACGGGAGTCAAAAGGGGATAGCATGTGAAGATGGAAGCTAATTAATAAGGGCAAGGGACAGCGAGGCAAGCTCTGACGCGTGCCATAAACAAAGCAACAACAACATACAAATATTTTGGCCAGACAAAAAAAAAATAATACAAACAAAAAGAAAAGGGAGCGCACATGGCGATGCAAAGTGACGAATCAAAGGGTCCTTACTCGTACAAAGGAGCCATCGTTTCTATGTTTTTTTTTTTCTTTTTCTATTCTCATCCTGAAGTGCAATCATTTGATTGTTCTCCTTTCCTCTTATCTGGAGTGACATTAATATCATAGGCTGCTGGGGAGAGAATAAAATTTAAAATTGCCATTGGATACAGAATTAAATGATTTGTAAAGCTCATTTAACAATTTGCTGACTTTTGGCATATCCACAGGACGTCCATTTATGTAGAAATATTGCCTATCCCCAGATGATCTACCGCATCCAGTGCCTGGTTTAGAGACAAAGCCTTCTATTGAAAATCCTTCGGCAACAGAAACACCCAGGGGATCCAAACATGCTGCTGTTTTTGTCCCAAATACAGTTATGATATTATCTTTGATTGAATTAGTGCCCTGCGTATGAAGAATATTTGATCTTCCACCCTTTGCGTATGAAGAATATTTGATCTTCCACCCTTTTTCTGTTTGACTGGTACATATCAAACAAACGCCTTTGGCAATCAAAGCATAAGCCTGAATAAAGTGAAATTAGAACAGAGGCTGGTACTTGACCAATGACATGCACATAACTACTTGTTCATTTGTTTACAGAGAAGTTTTGTACAATTTACATTATTTTGAACCATGTGGAAATTATTTCGGAGAGTGTTTCCTTGCCCACTGGTACGAACAAAGCATAAATTTTGCACCACTAACTTGGGAAAGTTTAGTCCCTCATATTCTCGTTATAAATTAAACTATAATGAGCAACTCCTGATGATGCAAAAGCAACTTTGCATTTGTGACTTCATATGCCGCATGCCCAATATTTCAAAAATTATATCAGTTAACTTACTTGCAAAACACTATGGAGTCTTGCATACTCTCTTCTGATATTGCGATTGAACTCCTTATGTCGACATGTAATAAATAAAATAGCTTCCCCCATCGAAATAATCCCTATTGTAATGTGCTAAATTTTTTATGTAAACAATATGACCGTAATGATCAAAGATTGACCGCACCCCAACCGGCCGATCCTTGGACCTTGTGTGGATTGTCACATCGCCTAAAGCACAAAGCGAACTTAGTGCCCTCACCAGAAACCCAAATGACGTAAGTGATCGTGAGATCGAATGCACGAATCGCACAAAGACATCAAATATGCCAAAATCAATATTGGCAAAACAACTACCCGGCAAGTAGTAATGAAAAGAAAAGGGGGCAAGTTGGTCCCAAAGCAATCATGAACAAATAATGAGTATAATGAGTCCAGAATACCATTGTGCATCTAGGTGCATCTAAGGTTTCAGAGCACAAAAATAAGAGACAATGCTCCTGACACCTTAGCCTAGCCTTATTCTAAAGACCCCTCACGATGTAAAGCTACTTGGTAAGCATGCTACGATCTAAACTTTGGTTAGAAAAACACTGCACCATGAATGCTTGCATTTCCAAAAGGTTGCTTTTTGAAGATGCAGCCTTGGCAATTTGATGCACAAAGCTTTATTAAGGTCGGTTAGCCAATAAGCTAGTATCCGTCTGCGAGGAAAACATATGTGCCAAGACCATTTTGGAATGCTATTGCACAAAGATTTAGATGAGTGCCAAAACCATTTTGAAATGCTATTGCCCAAAAGGTTCATTACCTTTGCATGATCTAGCAGCAAAAAAGATGATATTAGATGCCCGATGCAATCGCCATTGATTCTAGAAAATTTTATGTGGTCCTTTGCCATGACCGTAAAGCACAATAATTGCAATAGAGAGGGCCGAGTCGCCATAGTTCGGATTGTCGCTATGCTCATTCAGAAGTTGGCACAAAAGGGAAGGATTTAATGCCCACATTCAATAATAGGTGAGCTAACTCCTATCCAAGGGGAAAGGATGAGCATGATATATAAAAGCGAAGCGTGCTTTTTTGGCCCTAATGATCCAAAATTTAATGCGCCAAGTAGCAAAAAAAATTTCTCAAGTGGGTCCATTCCAATCAGGCATTTTGGGCCTTAAGGAACAAAGGTCAGATGATCGGTGGTTTACTAAGGAGCTAGTAGACGGAAACCCGGGAAACATGAAAAGGCTATATGATTTAGGGCTCGTGAATATGATTTTCAATCTGTCCTTTTGGATGTTCACCTATCATTGCAGTTAAGACAAACTATACAAAGTGCACAAATGACACGTATCGATTTGCAAGCCTTTCACAATAGTCTGCTTTCGACTCCGGTGTCAAGGAGCTCAACAAACTCCCTCCCCGTGAGGGCGTTTCATAATCTTGGACCAGAATAAGGCTTTCAAGCAAATCCTCTTGAATGAGACAAAGTAATCAAATTTACCTCATACATACATCAATCTTCATACTTTTAAAAAGAATGATTATGGGCATGAAGTAAAATGGGCCTCTAACAAACCGGAACCAAGCGTAAGCCAAATCTCAGAGAACATCTCAAAAAAGACCTACTACAGGTCAGTTTTTTGCTAGGAAACATAGCTTGCAAGCATGGAATGAAGTAATAACGGTATGTCAAAGATTGCCATCCATATATACATCCGTAGCTCATTGTTGTGACGTTTGTTGTTCCCTCGCTTCTTGTTGTAAGGCAAAGGCAGCTTTGTTTGCTTCCACAAAAGTAATGAACAATAAAAAATGGATGGTAAACTCACCTAAAAGCTCTTGTTGAATGTTGGCCAAATCTGCACCTTTGGTCGAGTGTTGCCCTAATGAAGCAGCGATCTGCTTTGCCAAATTTGTTTGGCGAATGAAGCTAGAATCTCCGAACATTAAATGCCACGCTCCCCAAGGTCTTCATACTACTATGGGATGAAACCGAAATAAAGTAGATAGGTTACTCTTTCGCCAGCTTCCCCAAAACAAAAAGTTTGCAAGATCCTCCGAAGCTCCGCGTTGGATCCATGTATTGAATTTTTCATTCTCTCCTTCTACCCTAAAAATAACCCTAAAAAAGATGGCACGATGCTTGCTAGAAGAGATTTTGGTACTAAAATTCCTATGCTCTAGGTATCTAACCGTTTTGCGAAATACGCCCACTTCCTATACCCCTTGCCGGACCAATGCCATAAAAAGCGCCCTAGAGAAAACAACCTGTTCCACAGTTTGGCATTCCACAAAGAAAACCCCGCTGCATGCACTTGGCTACTATGGCTGGAGGAATCATGGGCAACAGAAATCACGAACAAAAACATGGCAAATTCTCCCTCAAGGGCTTTCCCTGTTTTGTAACTCGTTGGCGATTGTTGCTATACATAGAAGTGGGTCGAGCAAACAATTTTATCACCTCTTTCGCGCCTCTCAAGCACCTCCCACCGCGATAAAAACCAATTCCGGTCCACATACCATCAAACTTGGCGATGTCGTAAAGGACAATAGAAGCTCCATCGGCTCAAGATACTTCTACCACGGATTGATCCGGAGCTAGAATCCGATCCTCCGGAATCCCGAGGCGTTCTGCGGGATCCGTTCGGGGACCCGTTTTCCCGTCTTGACACATGCACGCATTTGTCGGCCGGTCGATCCGCCGTCCCGAAACCCCGTGAATCTCCGCCCGTCCATGAGATCCCCTCCTCAGGGATCACGCTCGTTGATCCCCTCTCGGATCCGCGGCTGGTCGATATCCTCTCGATATCGGCCGTGGTGATCCCCTCCTCGAGGATCACGCGGTGATCCCCTCCTCCCGGATCACGAGGTCCCGGTGCGATATCCTCTCGATGTCGGTAGCCGGTGATCCCTCCTCGGGATCACGAGGACTGGTCGATATCCTCTCCCGATATCGGCCGTGGTGATCCCCTCCTCGGGATCACATCCATGATTGTGGCCGGGTGATCCCATCCTCCCGATCACCCCCCGCGACCCGTTATCGCCATCGACACGATGCCACGATGCCAATGTGGTCGTCAAATCGTGACCGTCGGTTATCCCGCCCTCCGGAATCACGCCCTTGCAATTACGAAGCCGCCCACGGTAGCAGCATCTAAGCGGGCCTTTCAAATTTAAGGCTGACGATCGAGTTATTACGCCGTACATTGGCAATAATGTGCTGCCACGTGGACAAGTGATTCCGGAGGAGGGAATTCCCACTCTGCCGGAGTGCAATTTTCGGAGGGCTCTGAACACGACCTCTGCGCCATTTTCTGAGAGGAGAGGGCCCGACCAAAGCGGGCCAGAAAGCCGCGGCTCTCGAATCACGGGCGCCAGAAAGTTACTTTCACTTGTTTAAGGTAAAAAATCGATCAATAGACCCTCGCCGACCTCTACATCTTTTTTTAACCTTTGCTTTGTTTTTTAACGCTTTTCTTGCCTCGCCCTTGATGGACGAATCTGTTAACCTGGAAATTAGCTTGAATACCTCCATAAATGAGAACTGGAGCCCGGAGATGAGGCTGCAAATTCTCTTAAGTTACCAGAATGTTTCAGAGATATAGTCGGGTTTGAATCGGGATCTGAGGGTGGAATCCCCTTCCAAAGAGAAGAAAAAAAGGGCTTAAAAGCCTGATCCGGACAACAATTGTCGAGCCCCCTACAGAGATAAAAATCCAGCCTCTGTTGAGGCTCATTGGAGGAGGATATTCATGGGGCTCAAGGGATGGCGATGTTGATAGGGAAGATTTCTTGGAGCACCCACAGGAAGAGCCCCCAGACTACCGGTATGATCAGTTGGCCCGCAGATGGAGGTGCCAGGTAGACGTCTGCGATAAGAGCTACAGCAGAAAGGTTGATTTAGAAAATCATAGGTTCAGGGCACACCAGATTTATGAGAATTTCAAGCTCCCCGATGCTCCAAGGGGTCGATTCCCCGGCAACAACAAAGAAGGGTGAATCCAAGAAGAGGGACTATGGGAAGATAGTGTGGCGCCGATCTTGTGATCCGGATTTCAAGTACGCCCCATAACTTGACCAGAAAACTTCAAAGGACTAGACGAAGCTGCAGCAGATTGGCGGATCAACGATAGATATTGATTGCTTCTACCCGGAAGGGCGAAATGACTTCATCAATTTGCGGTGTTCAGAAAGAAAGCAATGTGAGCTCGAATCCCGTGAGAAGCAAATAAGGAAATTCGGCCGAATTGCCTTGAGCCATGGCAATGGGGTCACCGAAAGTCGAAATTTGGCCCACCCTAAATGGGATTCCGAAAGCAGCCCAAGTGGACGCAGACGATTGAGTGCCGAATCTGTGGCTGCTGCAGATGATAATCTGAAATCTCCCCTGTGTTAAAAGGAGGACACCACATCGCTCGGATGCACCATTGAAGCCGGTTTACTAAGTCCGGCGAGAATCTGCTACCATGGCTCCCAATCATATTATTTCAAGAATCCGAGCCCGATGATCGAAGAGGAGCCTGTTGATTCCAAAGATAAAACCCAAAGAGGATAAGATTTCATTATTTGTATTGCATAGATCCCCTCCTTTCACATTGCTGTTCTCGCCCTACCAGAGAGGTCTCGAATCAGGAGAGATGGACCTTTAATTTCACATTGACATATCCAATTGTTGTGGAGAGTCCGCTACTTAAGGTGGGCAGCAAATCGTGGAGTTCTTCATCACCGGGCGGAGGCCCAAAATTCCAAACAATTCCAAGTGGCCTCGAGATTTGGCATCGCAGGTGGATGCCGACGCATTGAGGGATCACCACGGCGATATCGGGAGAGGATATCGACGAGGGCCTCGTGATCCCGGAGGAGGGGATCACCACGGCCGATATCGGGAGAGGATATCGACCAGCCCCTCGTGATCCCGGAGGAGGGGATCACCACGGCCGATATCGGGAGAGGATATCGACCAGTCCCTCGTGATCCCGGAGGAGGGGATCAGCGAGCGTGATCCCGGAGGAGGGGATCTCTGCGGACGGCGGAGATTCGACGGGGTTTCGGATGGCCCGGATCGACTTTGGCAGAATGCGTGCATGTGTCAAGACGGGAAAAAGGGGTCGAATCGGATCCCGCGAGAACGCCTGGGGATTCCGGAGGACGGGATCTCTAGCTCCGGGATCCCCGAATCCAGGGTAGAAGTATCTTGAGTCAGCTCCATCGGCCTCTCGTAAGCAAAAAACAGAGTGAGAATACGCAATCTTTTTTTTCCTTTAGCTTTTTTTTTTTTTTTTCAACCGTGAGATGGGCCAAACAAATAGCAGCCATTGGATCTAGGGCGTGGTCCATTACACAACATTATAATATAAGATGATTAGTAGTCTTTTTGCAAAGCTTTTTGCAACTATGGTGACTATCAAAATTAGTGCTTGGGCTGAAGAAGCTAATGTTCGAGCTATGGGACAAGCAGGCTTTAGGCCAAAAAAATCTACCATAGACCATCTAGTGGCATTGCGTGCGATGATGGATTTAGTCATAGGGACAATGAAACCCCTATATGCCCTCTTTGTGGATTATACTAAAGCATTCGACACAGTAGATCGAAGTAATTTGTGGGAAAGAATGGATAAACTTGGGGTGCCGGGCGAACTGAGACAGGCAACAAAACTGTTATATGAGAAAGTATTGGTTCGGCTATCTTTCCCCTATTATGAAGAATGTCAAGAAGTAGTAGTCAGTAACATCGGTGTTAAACAGGGCTGTCCTATGTCTCCCACGTTATTTGGTTTGTTTATTGACCAGCTGGAGGAGTGGGTTTTAAGATACGGGGGAGATGGCATGGCATTGGGTCAGTATGATGTTGCTACTTCTATATGCTGATGACGTAGTAATTTTATCAAGATCAGTGACAGGTATGCAGAAACATCTGGAGGCTTTAGCAGACTTTTGTGATAATAAGGGTATGAAGGTGAATATGGCCAAAACCAAAATGATTGTAATTAAGGCCCTTAAAGTGGACAATCTTAAGTTCTGTTATAAAGGCGATCAGGTGGAAATTGTGGACTCATACAAATATTTGGGTATCCAGGTAGATAAGAGCCCCAGTTGGAATCAGGCGGTGGAACAAAGGATCGATGGTGGTTTGAAAGCTCTCTACAACGTAGAAGTGCTAAAGCTGAAATTTGGAATTTCAGCCTTAAAAAGACATTATATGCTGTGTTAGTAAAGTCGGTATTATTGTATGGTTATGAAGTGTGGGCACTTAGTTTGGCAGACGATACCTGGAGGAAAATTGAGAAGGTTCAAAAAAAGTTTTTTAGAACAGAACTGGGTGTTAAGGCACAGACTCCATATGATATGTTATTGGCTGAATGTGGGATGATGAGTTTAGAGGCGGAAGCGTTACGTAGGACGCTTGCTTATGTATGTAAGGTGCAGCTAGGGAGGCAAACCTATATCATACCCAATATGGCTTTGGAAGTAACTAGACATAAGGGCTGGTATGCAGAGGTAGAGGTATGGATGAGGAAATGGGATCTTAATCCTCACGAATTTCCTGCACATCATGATGACCTTAGATCCTGGGTGCAAGAGCATGTGGTAGAAAAGTCATGGCGCGTTCCAGAAGTGAAAAAAGAATATTATAGACAGTTTATCAACCCTCACCTGCAATCACCAAAATATCTCGAGATGGGGATTTCAGTTAAGTCCAGGCATGCAATCAGCAGAAGTAGACTTAGTTCACATAGGCTGGGCGTGGAAGTAGGGCGTTGGAATCACATTCCACATGCTTTACGAGTATGTAAGTTGTGTGGTGCGAATGCCGTTGAAGATGAAGCACATACGCTTTTAAGTTGTTCAGCGTATACATATCTTAGGGGTAAGTATCAAGTCAATTGTGATAATTTGAGGGACTTTTTTGAGCTACCAAGCACTAAGATAGAACAATTTATTATAGAAGTGCTTGAGCATCGAGACCATTTATTGAAATTATCTAATTGTAAAGAGAGAACGGAGGATGAGTGGGAGGAAACTAATGCATTTCTATCTGAAGATGCAATAGAAGATATTTTCTACAATGTTGATTGTACTCATTGAACGTCTCATAGGCCTGGTGGCCTGCAGGCGTGATATTTATATACATTTCATTTCATTTCATTTCATTTCATTTCATTTCATTTCATTTCTCTCCTTTTGTCTATCTCCTCTCTCTTCTTCAAAAAAAAAAAAGTTTGGTTCTTTCCGAGCCTCTGTCCCTTAACATGTTTTCCCCTCCCTCTTTAAGGGAAGGAGCTTCACCCTTGGTTCCAGCTTGGTGACTTGGCTCTCAAAGGAGGATGGTCCCACCCCCTTTGACCCCTTTCCAGCCCCTGGTTGGGGCTCTCTTTGGGACCATTAGGGTCCGATGTGGTTCGAGAATGATTATACCTTTTACCCATCTAGCATCCTGAGCGTGAGTCTGGATTTGTCTGAGTTTTGCGTGTAGGATGGCTTGGATCCTTGTTTGGGGGTGAGTGCGTGCATATGCTTACCTTGTAACCCTCTCCCGTGAGTCGGTTCCCCCTCCCCTCCCCTGTTTGTTGGTGCTTGCATTTGGTGTGTCGTGTGGATGCCTGGCGTCTGACATTCTTCCCCGTCCTTGTGCTCGCATTTATTGGTTTGTGGGTGCCCACGGTCGAGTTTGTTGCGTAGATGTGTCTTCATCTAACGTTCTTCCCTTGGCGTGTGGGCTGCCTTCTTTTGGTCTTTTGTCTTGGAGTTAGCTTGCGTCCCTTGGTTGCTTCATGTATAGTCTTCGTATATCTCAGGGCCCCTTGCTAGTTGTTTTGGGTTCATACATGACTCCACCTACCACATCGAACCCTAGGCTCCCTCTCTGAAATCGAACCCTAGTTTGAACATGTTTGCAGGGTATGAGCTCAAGGGATACTAGAGTTACAAAACTCGATAGACTCAAGCTGCATATAAGGGAATTGGAGGCTGAAACAGGTAGTTTTGATATAATAGCTATTCAAGAAACCAAAATAACTGATGGGAATGAAAGGAGAAAAGTAGCATCAGGGCGACATTTTTGGAATCCAGCAGTCATATGTTAGAGCAGGTGGAGGCACCCTCATGGTCATAGGGCCAAAATGGGGCTCACTGATGGAGAGCCATCAAATATTATACCCTGGCAGAGCCCAACTCATTGTGATCAATCATGGAAAGGACAAAATAGGACTGCTAAATGTCTATGCTCATAGTGGCCAACCAAATCAAAGGACAATCATGTGGAAGCAGATAACCTCCCTCATCCCTGGGGATCTGCATGGCCTAATGATATTAGGTGACTTCAACTTGTTGGAGGACATTGATGACAAAAGGGGGGGAACAATGACTTACAAATGTCAGAATAGGAAAAAGAGGTGTGGTTTGAAATGTGCTTTAACTTTGGTCTCACAGACTGTTTTGTACATGAAAAGTTTGCCCCCCACCACCATGCATTCACCTGGGTGTCAAATTCTAGTCAAGTGCAAGAAAGACTAGATAGAATCTATGCAACAGACTGGTTTTGTAAAAGAGGAGGTGGATTGCAAACTAGAACAGGGTATATGGACTTTTTTGACCATAGACCCGTAATCCTCCTAAGCAAGAATGATAGCAGGGGAGAAAAACGCAAAGCAAGCATAAGAAAAACAATTGTTGAAGACCCAGAGCTGCAGAGAATGGCAATAGAATTTTGGAAACAGAACCAGAATCAGGGATTGGCAGGCTTGATCAAGCATGTTTCTTTGAAAGCAAGGCAGATGCAAACAGAACTAAAAAAAAATTGTTTGGCAAAGAACGTGCTCTAAGAAACAACCTTACAGCAGCCATGAGCATTATCGAAAGAGATAGGGGCAATGAATGGGCAAGGGGACAGGTTCAAAGGCTCAAGGAGGAGATAGCCAGGGTGGAATAGGAGAAAATAATAAACTATTTTGAAAAAAACAATGTAAACTGGCTACTCAATGAAAGATAGCTATCCCATGCTCATTATGTGGCACTAAAGGGAAAAGCCCCATTCTGGGCGTTAGAGATCACCCAGCAAGAAAAAATGCAGGACATGGTGGATACCTATTTTGCTGAGGTGTTTGAGGCAATCCCTATGGACCACAATAGAAGGGAAGCTATGACCAAAATCCTGGAAAAAGTCCTCAAAATCATGAATGAAGACATGAATAGAATATTAAATAAACCATTCTCAGCTGAGGAATTAAAGAAAGCTTTGCATGAGCTAAACGAGGAAAAAAGCCCTGGGTTAGATGGCATCCCCCCATCATTTTTCCTAAAAAATTGGGAGTGGTTGGGACCTATCATTCAATGCCATTGAACAAGGTAAATGGGAGCAGGATTTTTTGGAGGCTGCATCACTTTGGTCCCAAAAAAGGAGGCCCATTTCAATGATGTGTACCATCTATAAAATCATAGCCAAATCACTATCTTTGAGACTAAGGGACATTTTGCCATCTGGTGCCAGCCTTCAGCAGTAGAGAGCAGAGGATTCAAATTTACAGTAAATGAAAGGGGCATCATTATGCAGAAAACAGTGGCAGATCTACAAGATATCCCACTCCAAGTCCAAAGACAATGGAAAAAAATAAGAATCATTGACCTTAAAGGCAAAACCATGCTGTCAGACCCTGAAGTGGAAAAAGACCAAACAATTAACCTCATGGTGTTCAGGAATTGCAACTCTGCAGACCTTGATTGGGACCCTCGTATGTGGTACTGGAAATTTGGTGATGCAGGACAGTTTGATTTCTGTGCTTTCACCCCTGAAGCTTATCTGGTCTAATGCCTGTCAGGCAAAAGTCAAATATCTAATTTGGTTAATGGCAAACAAAAGTGCAATCCCCAGGAAATATGTCAGGGGCCAACCCCCAACATTCTATGAGTGCAAATGGTGTGGAGAACCTGCATCACAGAAGCATGTGTTCTGATCTTGCATTCAAGCTCAAAATATCTGGAAAAAAGCAATAAAGATATGGAATGAGCTCACAATTATAAATCACAGCAGCAACATTACCTGGCATATGGTTCTCACTGGTATGAAGGAAGATGAAATGCAATATCCGGAAGACATAACAACCTGGCACTGGATAGGCAACAATGAACCCACCCCATTTTAGTGAAATAGCTCGGCCATATCAGATAAAGGCAACAAGAAATGACCAAGAGGCATGGAATATGATCAGAGCATACACATCCTGGTCTATTTGGAGAAAATACACAGTGAAGCTTTTCGAACAAAGAGATATGCAGCCAAACCTTCTTATGGCAGAGCTGTGGACGAATATAGTAGCTACTGTAGCAGCCCAATACACATGGATTATGAATAAAAAGATCAATGAAGACAAGAAGGAGGAGGAAGCTTCCAAATGGATAAAAATCTGGAGCATGACCTTCTGCACAATGAGGGAGTTAGAACCGAAATGGAACTGGACTCCCCCAGCTTGGATCTTGGAGTTCTGAAAACAGGGGTAAGGAAGGGGTCAGTGCAATCAATTGGCATAGAAGTGCTAAGCTCGGGAGTGGCATGCCACTATTGCAAAGAAGATGGGCACTGGAAAAGGGATTGTCCAAACCTCAAAGCAAAATGGGATGTTAAACAAGAACCTCTGGGGAATGAGGGCATCAAGAAGCAGTTCACCAACAGCAACCCCAATAAAAGGTCAGTACAAGATAGTGGTGGCTATGGTAGAAAAACACAGAATAGTGAGGCACAAAATCAATATCAGCAAAGCCAAGACTATCAAGCCAATCTGGACACCACCCAAACAAGGACCAAGAAGCCCAGAGTCCTTAAGCAATGGGTAAGAAAGGAAAAGCATGTGGAGGACGGTTCAGACATAATGGAGAACACAGCCACAGCCCTAATAAGGGAATTCAATAGAGCAGAGGGAAAAAAAAGCACCGCAGAACATCACACAGATGGAGACAATGCCCTCTGAGCCAACAAGCAACATAGAGAAGATGGGACTAAGCTCCATAGCTGCCTCACCTGCTGTTGAAAGTTTGCTGACTACCCCTCCTGTTGGGAGAAGCTTGCTGAACTTTGAGAACCTGGAAGACAACTGTCATGAGGACAGCTCAAAGGTAACAGTAAACAAAGAAAAAGAAACAACAACAAGCCAGCAGCAGAAAATCGAGTCAGAAGGGAATCAAAACCGCCTGTACACTCTAGCAATTGCCCATGAAAGATACTATAAGGGAGAAAAATATTGGCTGGCAGATAAGAGCACAGGTGAATTTCCTTTGGTAATGTTACCTGCTAATGAAAACATAAGAGAAAGAGTGGCCCTGGATATGATGTGCAACAGCACCCAATGGGCAGAAGATTCCTTTGTGCTTAGGAAGATTGATGCAATGAAAGATGGAACCAGATTTCTGGTGCTAATAGGAGCAAGGAACCCTAGAGAAATGCCAAATGGGATATACAGCTGGTTCAAACCTGAAACCCCCAGAAGTAGGGAGATTGAGATTAATATTCCTGAATGACAAGTCTCAACATTTTAACATGGAAAGTGCAGGGAATGAGCTCTAGAGACACAAGGGTCACAAAATTGGACAGGCTCAAACTACACATAAGAGAACTTGAAGCTGAAGCATGTAGATTTGACTTAATAGCAATTCAAGAAACAAAGATAATTGATGAAAATGAAAGGAGGAAAGTAGCCAGTGGTCGACATTTCTGGAATCCACCCCCAAGGAGAGATGTCAGGCCAGGAGGAGGCACTCTTATGGTCGTAGGGCCTAAATGGGACACCCCTTGTGGTAAGCCACCAAATTCTTTTTCCAGGCGGAGCTCGGATCTTGGTGATCAAACATGGAAGAGAAAAGCTGGGTTTCTTAAATGTTTATGCCCCAAGTGGGCAATCAGCCCTGAGGATTGAAATGTGGAAGCAAATATACCCCCTCATCCCTGCTGACCCCCAGGGCCTAATGCTAATAGGAGACTTCAATATGCTAGAGGACATCCAAGATAGATGGGGGAACATCAACGAGCTTCAAATGTCAACAGAAGAAAAGGAGCTGTGGTATGAAATATGCTTTGATATTGGCCTCACAGATTGTTTTTTGCATGAAAGTGTGGCAGCCCATCATCCAACATTCACATGGGTATCTAATGCCAGCAATGTCCAAGAGAGACTGGATAGAGTGTATGCCACTGAATGGTTTTGCAGAAAAGGGGGAAGCCTCCAAATCAAAACAATGTATTCAGACTTTTCAGACCATAGGCCCTAATTTTTCAAAGCAGAAGGGATAATGGGAATGGTGAAAAAAGAAAAGCTGGCATCAGAAAATCAATTGCAGAAGACCCAGAACTCCAAAGGCTAGCTATAGAACATTGGGAGCAAAATCAGGAGCAGGGCTTGTCTGGCCTGATTAAATGGATATCTCAGAAAGCCAGACTTATGCAAACAGACTTAAAAAAAAAACTTTTTGGAAAAGAACTAGCTTTGAGAAACAACCTTGCAGCTGCCATGAGCATAACTGAAAGAGATGCAAACAATGCATGGGCTAGGGGGCAAGCAGAAAGAATCAAGGAGGAGATAGCAAAAGTGGAAGAGGACAAAATCCTCAACTATTTTGAAAAAAGCAATGTAACTTGGCTTCTTAATGAAAGGAAATTGTCTCGTGCTCACTATGTGGCACTAAAGGGTAAATCTGTGACACCACCCATTCTGGGATTGAAGAACTCAAACATGGAATTGATAACTCAGCAGAGGCTAGTAGACACTTACTTCTCTGAAGTATTTGAAGCAATCCCTATCGATGGTGACAGAATGGATGCAATCAACAAAATTCTTGAAAAGGTCCCCAGAATTCTGAATGAGGATATGAATTTAGTTTTAGTAAAACCTTTTTCAATTGAGGAACTCAAAAAAGCTCTTAAAGAGCTCAACGAGGACAAAAGCACACGGCTGGATGGCATCCCCCCTTATCGGACTCTTGTATGGAAAGGGAGAGTGCTTTTTTTTTGCTTATCATTACTAGAAACGATCTTGATAATTAGTTATCGCACCGAGTTATCGCGATACTCCTCGATCTTGATAACTAATTATCGCATTCTCCTCATCGATAACTAATTATCGGGCATTCTCCAAACTAATTATCAAGATTCCATAACTAATTATCAAGATTCCTCCATCTTGATAACTAATTATCAGTACTTAATTAGCAGCCCGATAAGGCGGTTATCGGTCGGTCGCTTCTGATGTCACCTTTGATAACCACCTCGGCCCTAATGGACCTCGGCAGTTATCAAACGATCTGGACTTCGGCCCTAACGGCCTCGTCTAACGGTCCAAAATCGCGTGGCCTGGACGTCTGATTTCGGTCACGCATTTTTGGTTATCAGCCTTAGCTAGACCGATAACCTTACCTTCCCTTTTTCTTAAAAACTGGGAGTGGTTAGGGCAAATCATCCTGCAATCATAGACCAGTGCCATTGAGCAAGGCCATTGAACAGGCCGGTTTTGAAGGAGTTTTGAGCTTAAATCTTAGATATGGAGGGCCTTGACGCATGGGTCGTGAAATAGCTTCAAGCTTTCTCTCCTTTCTTGCTGAAATTTGATCCTAAAGTCTCTTTAAAGGTTGGTTTCACTCCGTAATACTGTATCCTTTTGAGGGATTTTGGGAGTGTTAGAGATGATGGGAGGCAAGAATGAAGGATTTGAAGATAGGAAACAGCCCGGATTCAAGGAAGGAAACACCATAATCGAGTTCAAAACAGGCTAGGAGCTGCCCATATCAGAAAATTAGGAAATGGGCATTTCAAGTCTGAAAATCCAGGTTGGTTTGTCATTCTTTGATCAATTTTGCTTCATTGGAGTAGGTAAATTTGTTGTTGAAGCCCTAAACTGATCTATTTTCGGGTTTAGATTAGCTAAAATGGTAGACTTGTGGATTGTTCATGTATTTAGTGACAGTCCCGGATTTGGGGAAGAACAGCAGAACAGAGGATCCAATTAAGCCCAAAATAGGTCAGATTGGATGGGGCTTTTGGCTGATTCATGCTCGGAATTGCCATGTTAGATTATAGAAGAAGTTTCATAGGCTAGTTTTGAGAATTGGGGGAGCAATCGAAGTTTTTCTATTCCCCACAGAAACAGTCTTTTCGAAATGGGTCCAAAATTATAGAAGATCTGAAGGGGCTTTTTACATGGGTAGATTCGGAAGCATGGGCCTACCCATGTAGCAAATTTTCAGATCTCAATTTGGTGTAGGGAGCTCTGAATTGAAGAAATTGAAAATTCTAATCAAGGGAAGAGAAAAAACAGGGCCGATTTTAGATTCAATCTTGGAAGATCACATTCTGACATGCTTGGGTGGTCAGCCGAGGCCGTATGATTATGGCGTGGCCGACATGGCAAAGAGGTGGCAAAGGCCTGCATGGCAGGGTGGCAAAAGTGATTGGGACCTCCCCAACCGTACATTTCTTGGGGGGAAAAGAAAGGTCAACCCTTGACCTCTTGGGATAGGGACACGTGGCAGGTGTCCAAGGGCACGTGGCAGGTGCCTGGCAGCTGATGTGGGCACTCAAGGGCAGGGTGGAATTTAAAAAAAAAAAAAAAAAAAGGGGGTCCACAAAACATGAAAAAAATTATGGACTTGTATTTTTTTCGTGACCCCATGGGGAATGGTCTCTTCCATTGACACCTCACATGGGGTGAATTTTTTTTATGTTGAGAGCCATATATTGGCCCATGTATGGGGGCCATATTGTATCTGCGGGGTGGTAAGGTACGGCCCCGCGCGCTGCCGGGTCGTGCCTTGTGTGCCTCTCATGTTTTACTTTCGTGCATGTTCTTTGCATGTCTACAATCGGGGACAAGGGCATCCATGCATTGGGTTTCAAGGGGCAAAAAAAAGGAGGGGGAATTAGCCTATGTCCCTTAACATTTTCAACCCTTCTCTTTAAGGGAGGAGGGTTTAGTGACGTTTCCTTGGGTGTTTAATGTGGTGACATTGCACATGTCCCTTCACCCCTTCTCTTTAGGGAGGAGGGGTATATTGACGTTTCCCTTGGCCTTTAGTTTGGCGACATGGCTTTCAAAGGGGGAAGGTCCAACTTCCTTTGACCCTCCGTTCGGGGGAATATAAAAAAAGCAAGACTGCTAAAGCTCATTTGGACAAATGGATGTCAAGCCAAAGTAAAGTACTTAGCTTGGCTCATGGCAAACAAGAGTGCAATCCCCAGGAAATATGTTAGGGGGCACCCCCCAACTTATAATGATTGCAAATGGTGTGGAGAAGCTGCAACTCAAAAACATGTATTCTGGTCATGTCAGCAAGCTCAAAGTATATGGAAAAAAGCAGTAAAGATTTGGCATAATCTGACAATTACTAATCAGAGGAGCAGCATCACATGGCACATGGTCCTCACGGGCATGAGAGAAGATGACATGAACTATGACCAGAATGTGATTACCTGGAACTGGGAAGGAACCACAATGCCCCTGTTTAATGAATCAGCTGGGCCACACCAGATTAGTGGAACTAGAAATGACCAAGAAATCTGGAATGTGGTAAGAGCTTCCACAGCGTGGTGCATTTGGAGATGTTATACAGTCAAGCTGTTCGAACAAAGGGATATCCCAACAAATCTGCGAATGGTGGAGCTGTGGACGAACATGGTGACAACAATAGCAGCGCAGCATGCCTGCTGGAAACGAAAATCAACGAAGATAAGATAGAAGAGGAGGCCAGGAAATGGATTGAAACATGGAGTCCGACCTTTTGTATAATGAGGGAGACAGAGCCGAAGTGGATCTGGACTCCCCCAACTTGGATCCTAGAGCATTAAAAAACAGGGGCAAGGCAGGGGTCGATACATCTCAAGCTATAGAGGCACTCAACTCTTTCCTGAATCCCAAGATCACAGAATCAACAATGCAGCATAAAAAGTAAAAACATGAATTAGCAAAGCATTATTTTGGGAGATCAGTCCAAACCAGATCTGATTAGAGCCAAAGCCCCGCCTCTAAAGCCACGCATGAATCAGGGCCCCCGATGGATGAATCTGCAGCACAGCACCGGCCTTGAACAAAGCTTTGAATAGAGCTGAGGCGAGAAAGAAGACTGGCCAGCACCTGTAAATGAGCTTTTATGTACTACAACCTGCACCCATGCCACGTGTAGCCCTCCCACTCGCATGCTGCAACTACATGCTAATCTCTGCATGTTCAGGGTGAAATCGCTTGATCTTAATGCACTTAAGGTGCTAATAGTCGCAAGAATAATGATTGCGATACAAATAAAGGCAGCAGAACTTCTAGAACCATGAAGTAAAGGAGTCACAGGCTCAAACCTGGCCAATAACTTTGTTTTTTATTTGCCCCCAAAGGCATAAGGGGGTAACAAGCCTCTTAGCTCTGTCAACAACATGGCTGATGATTGGCCCTGATCCTTTAGATCAAAGGTTCAAAGCCAAGCAAAAAAAAAAAAATTAATTTTTACTCCTTTTTGGGAGGAACTGCCCCCCTAAAGACATAAGGGGGTAACAAACCTCTTAGCCCCATCAACAACATGGCTGATGACTTGGAAAGATGATTGGTCCTGATCCCATAGATCAGAGGTTCAAAGCTAGAAAGAAAAAAAAAAAAATATTATTATTATTATTATTATTATTTTTTCTCCTTTTTGGGAGGGGCTGTTTTGGCTATCATTTCCCCCAAGGTGTTGTTTTTTGTATTGGCCTTCTGGCCAGCTGGGTTTGCCCCCATTTATTCTGCCCTAGGTTGGTGGATCGAACCCCTTTGGGGCCCATGTTTTGGACTTGTATGCTCTAGATAGGTGTGGGTGGTAAAAACCCCACGCCTATCGTGCCAGGCGCCTCTCTCTTTTTCTGTGCCCCTCTCTCTCTCTATCCTCCCTCGTCCTCCCTCCCTCTCTCTCTTTCTCTCCCCCCGGCTCTCTCTCCCTCCTCCTCTCTCTAAAAAAAATAAAAATTGATGGATGGTTATTTGTTTGCAAACATGTTTGCTTATAGTAGACATGTCTGCCCGAGCTCTGGTCCCTTAGCTTGTTCGCCCCTCCCTCTTTAAGGGCAGGAGGGGTCGCATGGCTATACCAGTGGTATTGGCATGGTGACTTAGCTCTCAAAGGGGGAAGATCCCACTCCCTTTGACCCCAGTCAGTGGGGACTCTTTGGGACCATTAGGGTCCGATGTGGTAAGAGTATGATTATATCTATCACCCATCTAGCATCCTGATAGGTCCCCTGTAGGATGTGTCGGATCCTGCACCAAACAATGTATCCTCGTTAAGGGATTTAGATTGTACTCATTTCAATTACCAGACTTTAGAAGCCCAGTATTGTTATTTATTGTCACTACCTCCCCGTATCGAGATTGGGTAATTTGCGCGCCTGCTGCCTTCCTTGGATGTGGTAGCCGTCTCTCAGGCTTCCAATTCCTCAATTCCCTCCCCGGAACCCCTCCTCTTTAGGCACTTGGCGCTCGCGCCAATGGGTCTCCCCCCTTTCCCCCCTTTTCATCGCCCTTCTTCCCTGCCCGTCAATTCCCCACCCACCTTTCCCGCCTAAAATTCCCTTCTCTGCTCCCACGTGTCACGGGGTATGGGGGTCAGCAATGGCCAACCAAAGTTTGACACATAGGCCAACGGCCCCCTCCACTTTGTATCCTCGGCTTCTACCGACGGCCCGCCTCCAATCGTGAACGCCAAGCCGCGGATCGAATGCTAGCGAAATCTTTCGTGAAATTTTCTGGTTAAGTGATTGAGGCGCTGGAAATCTTGATCCCTGAATCGTGTTGCTTGGATTGTGAGCTTTCGAGTCAACACAGATTTGCCCACAGTTGGGGGAAGCCCCACGATTTACCTAACAGAGTTCTGGCTTAACGTGGTGAATCGTCGGAACGGGATAATCCTGTGTATTGTTGTTTAAGAGTTCCTTTTAAGTTGCAGCTATCTAAGTTGTGTAAGTTCTGATATTGCGGATCGAAGGGTCTCAGAGATTCGCATCTTTCCGAGCTGCTTTCGGTGAAAAACTGAAGCGGAGCCCTTATCAGACCATATGGCCTGCTCAAATGCGATGCTAATAGCAATGAACAGAATGAAATGCAAGCATGCAAGGGATCACGAAAGCAGGAAATTGGGGAACTGCAAAAACAAAGGGCGTTCAAATGAAGATCAGCCCGAAAAAGCTCCGGCCATAGCTATAAGGTCCTCCCCGAGAAATAAGCTGAAAAAAATAGCAGAAACATCAGGACAAAACCTCTGTGCATAAGCCCCACCGACAGCAGCGAAAGTAGCAAAGCTCGAGACTCAGCCCATGTGAGCAGGGGAAAAAAGAACAAAAAAATGGCAAGAACTGTGCAATCCTCCCAGCTAATTATCGACTCTTCTGCAGACGAACCGGATTCAGACGACCCACTGGCAAAGGAAGATAAGGACGAGCATCCTCTGGTCCAACCCCCAGCAAAACAGAAAAAATCAAGGGGGGAAAAAGCAAAAAGAAAGAAAAGACCTCAAGGATTAAGCAGAAAAAGGTATGAAGATCAAACAGAGGAGTTCCAAGAGATGTTCGAGGAATATCAAAGGGCAAAAGAAAAGGCTGAAAAAGGGTGCAGCATAACTCAAAACAAAGATGATAAGAAGGACAATGACACTAGGGGAAAAGAAACCGTAGTATACAAGGAGACTGCAACCGCACCATTTCTAAATGGGGACCTGCCTAAGGAGGAAAATACAGCAAAGGGAGCAGGCCCTAGCCATGGCAACCAGCCTTAGAGCAAGGATCAAACCAATAGCATTGGGGTAAAGACTGCAACCCCTGCAGTCCAGGATACAGGGGTAATGTCTGCAACCCCTGCAGACCTGATGGGCAAAACTGGGGTAATGGCTGCAACCCCTACAGCCCAAAGCACTGGGGTAATGGCTGCAACCCCTGCAGCCCAAATCACTGGGATGAATAAAGATGGAAAATCACAAGAAAGTGGGACTGATGCTCACATGGTTAATCCTAAATGCGGAAGTAGCACAATCATAAAGGGAAAAGAGAAAATGGTTGAATACCTCGATAAGATTCTCCCGAATGTCAAAATTTGGGAAAGGATGGAGGATCTGTGCAAGCCTGCTGAGATAAACAGAAAAAACATCAAACAAGAGGGGTCGAATGATCCAACACCAGATGAAATAACACCTCAAAAAGCTGCAGCTAGAGGGATCGAAGCTGTCGAACAACATTGTCATAATCCAACAAAAGCGGGCCCGAATCGATTGATGGAAGTAGAACCGGCCCGAGACAAAGCTGAAGCAAGTCATCAACAGATCCCAGACCGGAAAGATGAAGAATACACAGGCAACTCACCATCTAGAGGTAACCCTGAATGAAGAAGAAATGGCCTTATAGACGTGGAAGCCCGAAAGCTCAAGAACAGTGCCATCCTTCTGAAATACTCCAATCAATGGATACCAGCTGAAGAAATTCTCAAATGGTTTAATGCACAAATGTCTATTGCAACTGGAGTTAGATGCTCTTCCTTGAGCTCGTCCTGGTTCGAAATTTTCCTCAATGACAGCAAGGAGATTGAAGGGGTCCTGCAAAAGAAGAGGCTGATTGACTCAAAAGGTAACAGAGCCACTATCCTCCCATGGATTGAAAATTTTGATTTACAAAAGGGGGAAAATATGCTAAAGGGGGAACAGGAAGTACAAATCCTTTTCATCCCGGGTGAACTGAGAATTCCAAGAATCATGAACAAGGCAATCAGCAGCATAGGAGAAGTTCTATTTGGTCTTGAGAACATTGGGGAAATGGGAATAAGGGGAAAAGCCAAAGTCACAATCTTAACAGATAATCCAGCAAAAATTCCACATACCATAACAGTTGGAGGCAGAACCATAGGCATAGAAGTGCTAAGCTCGGGAGTGGCATGCCACTACTGCAAGGAAGAAGGCCATTGGAAAAGGGAGTGCCCGGACCTGAAAGCAAAGCTGGAATCTCAGCCCAAACAGGAACCACTGGATAATGAGAACATCAAAAGGCAGCATACCAACAGTAATCCCAACAAAAGATCAGTGCAAGATGGTGGTAGATATGGGAGAAAAACTCAGTATAGTGGTGCTCAAAGTCAATATCAACAAAGCCAAAAACATCAAACCACTGTGGACATAGCACAAAGAAGGGCTAAGAAGCCCAGGGTTCTTAAACAATGGGTAAGAAAGGAAAAACACTTGAAGGATGGCACAGTTACAATGGAGCATACAATCTCAGCCATTATAAAGGAATCCAACAGAACAGAAGGGAAAGAAAGTACCTCAGAACACCACAAAGAGGCAGGCAAGGACCCTGAGCCAGCAAATGAAGTGAAGAAGTCGGGATTAAGTGCCTCAATTGCCCCACCTGCTGTGGGAAGTTTGCTGACAACCCCACCTGCTGAGAAAAGCCCAAAGAACATTGAGAACCTGGAGGAAATAAAACGTCAGCCTAGCAACTCAAAGAAGCCAATTAGTGGGGAAAAGGAAGCAACAACAAATCAACAACAGAATATTGAAATTGTAGTGACCAAACCAACTTAATACAGTACACTCTTGCAATTGCCCATGAATACTACTACAAGGGGGAAAAACATTGGCTGGCAGACAAACACACAGGTGAATTTCCATTGGTGGTGCTTCCTACTAATGAGAGTGAAAAAGAGAAAATGATCCAAGATATAATGCGTAGCAACACTCAATGGGCAAAAGATTCTTATGCTCTTAGGACAATTGATGCTATGAAGGATGGAACCAGATTTCTGGTACTAATAGGAGCAAAGAACCCAAGAGGAGCACCAAATGAGAGCTACAGCTGGTTTAAACCTGAAACCCTCAGAAGTAGAGGGGTCAAGATCCCAGAATGACAAGTCTCAATATTCTAACATGGAACGTCTCAATATTCTTGCTATGTCTAGGTTGTAAATGTGCTCTGTCAAATGATTTGAGGGTTTTCACGTCTACCCTTCAAATGAAAGTCATGCTTTATTGAAAGTAAAATTTTAAGATAGATTGGGTTATTCAGGGTATAATTGTTTTGAAAAGATGTATAAGGTTACTGCATGAATTTTGATAAAGTGTAATTAATAAAGTGTGATTAATTTGTAGGGATGAAGCGCAAAAGCGCATCCATGAGTTGGTTTCACAACCTAAGGATGAGCGGGAGGATGACATTTTTGGTGGACACTAACTAACTATAGGTACCATTATTTTTACTTTCGAGGTTCATTAGCATGTTCAAGAAGATTTGTAGCTGCAAGTCTGCTACTTGCCTACCATATTGTTCATGCTTGTCATGGGTGTATGTATATAGATGCAAATTTATAAGCGTAACTACTCTTCAATGGCATTCGCCAGGGGGATACCCCCAATTTATTCAGAAAAATATACCGTTGTACCACCATGAGTGTAAAGCATGGATGTGTATGTTTTCTCAACTCATAAGCGTCTTTTTGTTAGCTCTCATTGGACTCCATATAGAAATTTTGGCCTGATAATGTTGTTAAAGCCAGATGTATATTGCAGAGGAAAGCTGTTATGTTTTCTCGCTTTGTATCTTTTGAAGATATTAAGAAATGAGATTGAGTAATCTGGTAAGAGATTACTGTATTCGATAATACTGCTATGCACCATTTATGTCATACCTTAAATATGAAGTCTTTAACGACATTCAATTTGTAATTGTTTTGATGTGCCATTTTGTGTTGACATACAATTCGTGTCGACTTGAACGTTTATAAAAGATTGGGGTCACATGTTCATTTAAAGAAGTAATACCATGTCAAAACGTCATTAACCGTTAATCTTTTCAAGATTGCAAGGTGTCAAAATTAAAAGGGTTCATGTCAACATGAACTCCTTCAGCCGAAGAGAGAGCCGGTTGAATCCATCGATGTTGACATCAAGCCCTCCATGTCAAAAAGCATCATGTGACCCGTAATTTTTTACATTTTGACGTCTATCCCTTCATGTTGATATGTACATGTGACCACACCCTTAATGGCATTGCAATGTTCAAACTTAAGGCTTGCTAAAAAATAGTTTGCATGGCCAAAAAAATAGACAACCATTTCTTCATTTGCATGGCCAAAAAAATAGACAACCATTTCTTCATTTGCATGGCCAAAATAGACAACCGTTCTTTGAAGGGTTAATGGCATTGCAATGTTCAAATTTAAGGCTTCCAAGCAGGAGCCAAAACATTTCTATCGAGTAGAAGATTCTGATTTGTTTCTCATTCGTGTGGCGTGGGCTTGGGCACGCTGGGCGCTGGCCCGTGACCGAATTCCCCATGGTATTCCAGCCGCCTACCTATACCTAGTTCTTTGGCACCTTTCAGGGCGTTAACACGTCTATAAATCTGTCAGGTAAAGTAATGCTAATAGTTTGTATGATATCTATAAGTAGTACATCGTAGGAATCTAGGGCCTATAAGAACAGGGACCAAATTTTCATTTGTATTCTGATCTAAGCTATGGAGCTGTCTAACAAGAGCCGTATGCCTCATATTGTGGCATTTCCTTTCCCAACACAGGGACACATTAATCCCATGCTAGTTCTGTGCCAACGTTTAAGCAGCTCATTTGGGTTTTGCATTACGTTTGTGAATAGCAATATCAATCATGCTAGGCTGATGGAAAGAGGAGATCCTCTTTTAGATGCAGAGAAGAACCTGAAGATCAGATTTGTTGGAATTCCTGATGGTTTAGATTGTTTGTCTCCAGGAATGGACGGAGTGAGGGAAGCCATAGCTGCTTCTAACAGCATGAAGGGGCCTTTCCAGGAGCTGGTTGATAACATGATCCGTGATGGACCAGGTGTTTGCTGTATACTATGTGATACCATGGTTGGATGGACCCAAGATGTTGCAAATGAATTTGATATACCATTGGCTGCTTATTCTACAACCTGTGCTACCAGTGATCTCATAGCTTCTTCATTGCCTCAACTTATGGACCAAGGATACGTTCCTCTCAATTTCAAAGGTAGATCTGTTACCCTTTCTGCCAAAATCCAAATTGGAACATTTATTCCATTTTTTTTCTTGCATAATGACGCTTTGTTCCTGTACAAACAAATCATGACCCCTGTACTGACACAGACTTCTTTTTCTCTGCTTTTCTTTTTTCAATGCAGCTGACTACATGGAACCTAACCATCGCATCGCCTGTATTCCTGGTATCAGACCTCTGCATCCTATGCAGCTTCCATTTGCATGCCGTATGAAGCATCAGATCAGCTCACATGTCTGTGACACATATACCAGGTTGCCAGAGGCAGATTTTGTTCTGATGAACTCCATAGCAGAACTTGAAGAAAATGCTGTTGAAACCCTGAGGAATATTGCCTCTAACTATCTCCCCATTGGTCCAGTTATACCCATTGTTTACACTAATTCCAAGCAGAGGCACTTGTCTGCTGAAGAAAACAAGTGTTTAGAATGGTTAAATGGCCAAGACCCTAACTCTGTATTATATATCTCGTTTGGTTCCATAGCCTGCCTGTCAAAGCTCCAAATAGAGCACCTTTTGTCAGGTCTACAGGCAGCAAAGCAGCCCTTTTTGCTGGTAATGAGGGATTCATTAGTATCTGGACTCTCTGGTAATTTCTACTCAGATTTTCTAGATGCAACTAAGGATTTTGGTTATATAACATCTTGGGCTCCTCAAATGGAGGTGCTGGGACACTCTGCTGTAGGAGGATTTTTGAGTCACTGTGGATGGAATTCTACACTGGAAAGCATATATAATGGAGTGCCAATGCTGGGATGGCCATGTATTGCAGAGCAGAATCTGAACTGCATGTTACTGGTGGAAGAATGGGGCGTTGCATATGGATTCAAGGAAAGGGAAGATAGAATTATAGAGCAGAATGAGGTGGAAGAAAAGGTGAGGAAGCTAATGCAGAAAGAAGAGGGTCAAGTATTGAGGAAAAAAATGTGGGAAATGAGAGACAAGGTTAGACAGGCAGTCCAAGAAGGGGGATCCTCTAGATCAAATTTAGAAACTTTTGCCAATGCACTTAAAGGTAACACCGCAATACAGTCTGTCAGAAGGAAAATTGGAGAGGAGATCATATCACCTACATAGTGATCAACTTTCATGGCCTGCACACCCTTAAATAAGTCTCCTCCCCTGCAAAAGAAGGGAAAAAAATTATAGCCATTATTACAAAAAATGCCCTTCCCCTTAAAAAGGGCAAAAATTTAAGCAACCTTTAAAATAAGGGCAAGATTTAAAAAAGCCTTAAAATTCTATTCACATCAATAGTCAAAATGTATATCGTTATTCTATATACTAGAAACGTGTGCCCGGCGATGCCGGGCATTAATCGTGGATGTGTGAAGGCATTTATGTGTGTTAGTTGTTGTTGTGTCATGAACATGCACAATGCATCTAGGGCAATATATGTAGAGGTGCATTGGACACATATAGATAGTGAACAAATTTACCTTTAAATTGTACATATATAATATGAAATTCAAACAAAATATTACACAAATGTACAGGGTTTACATGCAAATACAAAATATTTTGGTGCAAATAGAAGTTATGTTTGTCAGTCTCTATGAATCCACATCATGAAGAACCTGTCTCAAAGAATTATCATTCACAATCATTCGCTTGATGCATGCATTCTTTAATGTCTCACACAAATGACTGTCAATAATTCTCAAATCTTCAAAACATGTAGCTCCTGATACATTGCTAAGCAGCATCTGCAAATAAAATCGTTCGCCCTATGAGGGAGTTACAAAGTACATTCTACCCGTAGATGGCATAATCTGAATTGCGATGATGAATCATCCATTTGCATGTTGCTTTGCTCCAAGTAATCACTTTATCTATATCCTCGACTGCAGACGGAGCATTATCCTCTCCAAGTCCGAAACACTCACCGACGCAACTCTAATGTTACCACCATAGAACACATTCCCACTCTGATGTGTCAAACATGAAGACATTGCTGTGCTTCTAGGCGTTAAGGTGACATTCTCAAATTTTGTAGCTAATGATCTAGCTTTGGCCATGCGTCTTCGGGCTCGACGATTGCTTTTCTCCAATTTAGTCTCCAATTCCTTAGGTGTTTGATAAGACGGATTTTGACGTACAACATCTGGGGCTTGAGCAATGTTCAAAGGAGTGCTATACATAGTGGATCGTGCGGGTAGACCCTCAGCACACTCATCATCAACAATCTCACGGCAACAAAGAGAGGAAGTTATATTCTAAATAATGGATAGATTTGGATTAATTGAATATATCATAAGAAGGAAATAGATAATGAAAATAGAGGATGCACTTTTTTACAACAGAAAAAAGAAAAGAAAATTCAAACCTTGTGATTGATAAATGATAAGGGGCAATAATAGAGCTTGAAAAATAAGCATTCTGCTCTATTTTACATGTCAATGAACTTACCTCCATGTTGTAAGAGGCCAGCGTTTTTCTTAAGCAATGCCATACTTATCTCCCACTTATTAACTTAGCACAATGTTATGTTTACAATTGTGTTAGCATTACTGACTGGGTTGAGAAAAATTGAGGGTTGCGACATATTAGCATATAAGGGGCAACCTCTTGTATATTAACACTAATTTCACACAATAATCATTCATAGTCCACCAATTTTTGCAAGCGTCGTTCATTGTTCACACAATGTAGCAAATGAAGCATTATAAATCCCCACTTTATTAGGGTGGCCTCTTCATGTAAAGCTAAACGTGGTCATCACTTGCAAGCAGTACAAACACACATGGACAAATTTATTATCTTGATTGCATAAACTTTGTAATCGTTTTTGCTTCAATGGTAACCTGATTATAGACAGATTAGAATGGTGCTATTTATCTAAGCATATATTTTCTTAGTTACCAACTTACCAATCTTGCATGATGGTGCTATTTATCTAAGCATATATTTTCTTAGTTACCAACTTACCAATCTTGCATAACTTTTAGTGCCAATCTTCCATTGCCGCACATATTTGTTGATCATTATTACCATCAAAATCTTGGAATAGTCAAGTACATTAACATCTATTGGAAACAAAAATGCAGAACAGGAGCCTTAGTGGTGGATGGCCCTTCAACTCTCCAACATTTTCATAGCAAAGCCAAAATTACAAATTAACATGAATTCCTATGCTCTCTATTACTCCAAAATAAACAAAGGTCACACCTGATTCTTCTCAACAACGGCTTTTCTAAAAACTGGGGTAACGCAGTTACTACTAACATCCCAATTTCGTGACTGCCCCTCAAGGATCTAACCCATTAGCTGGTGCTGCTATCTGGTTGGTGGATGCCCCGATGTGAAATGCCGGATGCCTGGGAGGGATGAGCAGGGATTTTAGCAATGTTAAGTGGCAATGCAATAGGGAGGAGGAGAGAAGAAACCATGATGTATGGATAAGGCTTCGATGCTAAACAAACACGCGTGTATCATAATCTTACAGACGTTTTATTAAGCAACTAAAAGTGTTAACAATGGGGCTAGCTCTGATATTTATCAGCTTTTTCTTATACCATAGCCACCAAAACACCCAGCAAATGTTCTTTTGGCATATTTTATGTTGCCCATTGTCCTCCTAGTGATGTTTGCCTTTATTCCCTCTTCATTTTCTTCTTCAGCATATCAGGAGCAGATTATATTGAAGCTTACAACAGCTGAATCGTCAACCACACTGGACTTTTTACCATATCAAGCCATTTCATTTCATGAAGCAGAGCAAACAGAGCAGGGGTATAACCATGGTAATTTTGATAAAGTTGGGAAAAAAGCATGAATTTCTGCAGCAATTAATAGCCAATTTGAGCAAATCTGTAGCATGATACGTGTCTTCCTCAGGAACATGAAGAGAATATAGTGCTCAGTCGAACGGGCTCTTCCAGGTTCTAGTAACATCCTCAAACTCCCATCTGATACAACTTATGCAAAATGATTGGTCTGTCTCCTTTGACAATGGTTTCAAAAGCCTGGGCAAATAAAAGCTTGTCATACTGCCGTCGCCTTATCATGGAAAAGTTATTGCTCCTTGTACAGCATCCTGTAAGCTAGAAAAAGATGAGTTGTTATGCGCAAACAAATAGTAAATTTACACATTGGAATAGCGTTTAGCCCTAATGGCCATAATATTACCTGCTTATTAGATCAAGTTGAACACGTATCCTTTTGACATTTTCTGCAAGAGCGGCTTTCAACCTGACAATTAGCCCAATGTACTCAACAACATTCCTAGTTGATTGTGAGAAAACATTTCACTTGACAAAATTTACAACATAATTTGCCTGTATATTGCCGCCATTTGAAGGTGTTCACTTGAAGTTTGAGGAGCATCAAAATTCATGTAGAAAAGATATTTAACTGAGCTACAAACTTATATGTCCACGTGGAACCCTAACGGAGCTCCAGCACACCAGCTTTTCTAATTCTTATGCATGCGCCATATTATTCAAGACTCTATAGTGGCATCAAGATACTATGTATCCTCAAGATACTATGTATCCTAGATTAGGCAATGGAATTTGGAAGTCTTCATCTAAAAATTTGGATGTACATGTGCTCCAAATTAACAACACAACATAACGAAATTAAGTACTGAAAACTATCTCCAGGGAGGTGCTAACCTTCATGTTTGAGGGACTGTTTGGCGTCAAACATGATCGTTACAATTAACACTGGTGGTTACTATCTGGCTAATTTTACTGTACTCTTTTGCAATCATACCCTTCTGTAATCTGCTCAAAATTATTAAGAAGACATTTTATTAATTATAAGCCTATTTCTCACCATTGCTTTGGTATTTTTATATTATGCTTCAAAGTCATGAGTCATGACTGGGCTCTTCTAAGAGAATAGCAAGGCATAGGATAAGTAGGTTATTAAGAAGACATTTTAATAATTATAAGCCTATTTCTCACGATTGCTTTGGTATTTCTATATTATGCTTCAAAGTCATGAGTCATGACTGGGCTCTTCTAAGAGAATATAGCAAGGCATAGGATAAGTAGGAATGCATTTGAAAAGGAGAAGAAACAAAGTGCATATCATAATAATAAAATTACATAGGAAGAAGCAAATAAAACAGATGGGATTTATCTCTTTGGTTGGAATTTGCAATAAAAAGAGATAGGAAATTTAAAACTTACTATTATGAGAACCGAGAAGTACCTTGCAAGTCTCAAATCAATCTTTAGCCTTCCATAGACCAATGTATCCTCTACTCTTCATAAAGCTGTTCATAAAATAGGGGAAAGCTTAGCGTTGAGAAATAACAGAGGGGGAAGTATATGTAACTCAGAAAGTAGATTAATACCTGATTGCACAACATCTAGTTCTTGAAAAATGGCACAGTTTCAATGTAGGTCTGAACATATGTTCTCATTATATAACTTAAGAGGCTGCTATAACATTATAATATAGGATATAATTTATTGACACCCTATAACATTATATAAAAGCTAAAAACGTCACAGGCTGCAAAGATGAGCTACCTTTATAGGAAAGCCTTCGCCTAATGCACTCAGAATCTTGAGACTACGGATTCCAATTTTCTAATGGTAATTTGCTAAGCTCCTCCTCATGCTTACCTTTCTTCCCATTGTCTCGTTGCTCATTCTATAAAAATAACGCAAAGCTGAATGAAGCATCTTTAAACCTTACAGAGCCACCAAACCAGGGAAGAGATGCTTCCTTAAACCTTTCAACATGTCCTCCTAGCCAAGGTTGTGCCTGTTACAGTTAGGATTTAACCACTTAGGATCAGTAATAAATAAGCCAGAGTCATATCAGAGCGAAATAGAGCTATAAAAAATCTGGTTATATTCTGCAACATGCTACACATTTGCTATATCTTGCAAAAAAATGAAAGTTCAACAATGGTAGACTCACCTTTGGATTCGTTGCTGACTCTTGCTGAAAAAGTCTGGCTGGAGTTTCAATAAATAGACTGGGGACTGGTTTATAGTGCTTAGATCAGAGCAGAACCTATTCAGTAGAAAAATTCAGTAGAACCTATTCAGCGGACCCCAGAAACTTATTCAGTAGAAAACCAGTGGAACTCATTTCAGTCAAATTAACCCAAGGATGCTACAGTTAACATGAACTCGCCTTTGGATTCGCTGCTGCAAAAGTCTGGCTGGGGCTGGACTACCCAGATCAGAGCGAAATAGCCTATAAAAACCACAGTAAATCGAACCCACAGCAAGTCAAAAACCCGTGAAAACTGTTTCAGTAGGAAAAACCGACTTATGTTTGTCGGTCTATTTGGAGTATGAGACTGCCGCTATCTAATCACCTACCAAAATCCGACCTAGGTGAGGGAAAAATTAGACCCAGCCGACAAACTCCTAACGCAAGAAAATCCTGGGAATCAGAATGAAGCTTCATTAGTTTCATGCAAAATAAGATGATTGCAGAAAGATCCGTCCCAGCTGAGCTCACCTTTGCAAGATTCGACCAAGGTGAGGCGCCAGAATGAGACCGTGAGGCGCAAAAAATTAGATGGAGGAGGAATCGAGGGAGTCCTTGGAATTCGTAGCAGCATGCCGTCCACATTTTTCAAATTCAATCTGGGGGGTTTTTGCTATTCAATTCCGCCAGCCCGCGTCCCGCTAGGGGAACACAGAGTGGAAGGGAACGCCGTATGCGGCGTAAGATGCGGCGTTCCCCTGGCACGGAACCCAATGCAATCCCAAAATAGAAAAGAAGATTATTGCAAAAAAGAAAGAAATTAAAAATCTATAATTACAAAAGCCAATTTTTGAAAAGCAAAAGAAAAAAATAAATAAAAGAAAAGCAAAGAAATTGGAAAAATAAAAGGCAACGTTCATTTTTTGCGGCGAGCGGATGGCGAGTGATAGGGGCTGGAAGGCGCTTCATGCAATGCAGAACAACAGTCATAGAGCGGAGCTGTATGATGGCGGCCATCAGTCACACATGTTCAGGGTATTGGTGGAGCCTGCCCTTTTGTATGGGGTCGAGGTTTCGGGCCCAGTGGTCTTTCTTGCTACCTGGAATGACTTGGAGCAGGTGCAGGAAGACTTTTTAGCTCGGGCACTGGGGGTGAACTCCACGATCCCATACCAAATCCTGTTGCAGGAGACAAGGTTCGTACCCCTTTAGAGGGCGGCCCTTAATCGCCACATCGTCTATTTTTAAAAGGTAGTCAGCCTAGCCTATACCACGGCAATGGGGCCACAATGCCTAAAGGCCTGTTGGAAGGAAAAGCGAGCTCAGTGGCTCGCCAGATGGAACATGCAGGAGCGCGTGTGCATATAGGTGCAAACAGAGGCAGACCGCTATAGCTTAAGGCAACCTAGACGCTTGCTTCTTTAGCAAGCTCTGGGATATCGACGCTCTTGAACACATCAAGACAGCATATTACCAGCACCACATAAACCCCAACTTGGAAAGGGGCCCGCAACGCTACCTGCATACCCATCTGCCTATGACAAGGCATAGACTCATTGCCACCGTCTCTGAATTGAGACAGGCAGATGGATTGGGGAGCCACACTAGCACAGGCTTTGTCGGTGTTGCCAAATGGGAGCAGTTGAGGATGAGTGTCGTACCCTCCAGAGCTGCCCAGCATATGACCAAATCTCCCTTCACACGCCATGCTGAATTGGTCAGGCTTGGCCAGCCGCTACATGTGATACTGTTCCTGATGCTGGGATCATACCTTCAGGAGGTCATGAATGTGCGTGTTCATCTTTGTCCTTGGACACTTGCCTGACTTGTATATATTTCATGATATGTATATTTGTACAGTTTGACAACACTCTTATTGCTGCCATGGTTTTTCCCTCGAAAACTTTTCGGGCGGGGTTTTTTTTAACCCGTGCAGCAATAAGTCTGATGCGTTCTTTTATTGGGTCCCATAGGTCGATTGGTCTCCGCGGACGATAAAAACCCATTCTATTCTATTCTATTCTATTCTATTAATCTCAGTATTTCCCTGTTGTTTATGGTCTGGATATTGTTAATGTTGGCAATGAAAGTAGACTGTAAGTCAAAAATAAGAAACAAGACTTCAAATCAGAGAATAGTCACATTCCATATCGCATCATTCTCTTAGAACATAGGGACAAGGGAGGTGCACATTTGTAGTGCGTAAATAACATTAGCGACTACTTTTAGGGGTCTGTTATTAACATTTGCTTACGTATATGTACCCAAAAAACCATGTAAGTATAGGATTAGTCTCATGAAAAATATGCCAAGGGGTATAGACTACACCGACCCCAATTTTTTGTCCACAGTTGTTTTTAAGTGTTGTTTTATGCCAAAAACAACACCAAAATGGCCCCAAAAGTCCAAGTGGCCAATTTATTTGGATTTGCATAAAGAGTAGTTTTTTTGCAGAAATTTCCCACAGTGGTCTTTTGGCAGAAAAATCCACGCGTAGAAAAAATTGATATAGTTTTTTGTGATTTTTTGTCAACGTGTATTTTTTTCCTTCACTCTTGTTTTTTTCCTTCACTGTTGTTTTTAGTGGAACCATGCATTATTTATCTTCAGCATTACATGCGTAGGTCTCGATATTACCAGATGTGAAAAGCTAAATTATAATGTGAAAGTAAGGTTGTTTTTAAAAATAGTTACACGTTGTTTTACAAAGTACCACATGTGTTATTGAAATTTTGCTATTGTTTTTTATGCTATTAAGTATTGATTTTTAAAAATAAGGACATGTAAAAAAGCATTATTATAACACATAGAAAAAATGAGGTGTTGTTTCCAATGTGCTTTGTAGCTAATGAAATATTGACACGTGTCCTACTTTTTAAATAAAAACGTTATTTTAACTAATAAAAGACATGTTTTTTCCGGTTTTGGATCAGGTGTTTTTCTAATAAAAGACATATTTTTCCAATAAAAGACATGTCGAAAAAGTTTATTATTATTTTTAGATATTATTTTAATCTTAAAGGTTGTGCATTGCTCTTAACTAATGGTTGTTTTCTGCGCTCTTGGTTGTTTTTTTGCACTGGTGATGTGCATTTATTTAAAGCATTTGGTTAAAATACAACTTATTGCTGCCATTCTTTGTTTAGAAAGAAGATTTTACGTTCTTGTTTTACAGCCTTTAATCTTTGCTAGAGAGAACATTATGATATACTGGACATCTAAAACTGTTGAATTTTAAGAACAATAGTTGTTTGCAGCTTTCAATGGTACAAAGAGAACAATGATATTTAGAATATATTGCTACAACATAGCCAAGAACAAAGACTAAAAGGGGGAAAATCATAAGCTACCATCAGTTTTGATCAAAAGATCTTACATCTATTTCTATAAAGAGAAAAATAAACAAGGCTTGCAACATCTGTACTATTCTTCAAAAATAGAAGCCCGAAACTGTACTATCTTTACAAAAAGTAGGCCGAGATGTGAGCCTTGCAGCTTTGTTGTTGCTGTTGCAAGCATTCTCCTTAATTGTTTGATGAAAATTGGGGACATAAGAGACGGTAAAAGCCTCCAGTGACTTCCCTTCTCTTGCTAATACAAGGCTGCAAATGCAGATAAACCTGTAAATAGTTATTCAGGGAAGCAGAAGCAAAATATGGAATAAATTAAAAATATTGGAAAGGTATTTCCTTTTCATCATTCGTCATTGTACCATAAGAAGTTTTCGTTGTACCATAAGAAGTTTTGAATCAGATGCAGCCATTGCACAACCAAAAGCTTTTGATCTCTGCAATATCAAGGTTTTGTAGGACTGTGTGGTAGCAGAGGATATCGCTATGAAAAGACGAGGCTCGTGGATTATCATAGCGGCATGAGTAGATGTGTAGCAGAGTTATAGCATGAGTGCTGAAAAGGTTGTTGGAGATGATCCTGTATCTGGCATGTTGAAGATGATCATTGTATCTGGCATACGAAAACCAATCTCATCTTAGACATCGTTTATAAGTTATTAACATCTAATTAAAAAATGCATAAATTTTCACCTGTCAAATTACTATTCTCATACCAATTACGAAAGAAAAGAAGCTGGGCATATCCAACTCAGGCACATCCAACTGATATAGGAAACTGAAGAGAATGGTGCGACCTGCGATTTGAAGAAAATGTTGCTAAGAAGATTGGATAGGAAGAGAGCAGGAGGTGCAATCAAGGGCCACTTTGGAGAGAATCGCAAGCAAAAGGGGAGCATACAGAGATGTCATACAGAGATACCGATGCTGATGTCTTGCAAGGAAGGAGATGACGCCCGAGAAAAGAGGAGGGAAGGGTCGGGAGGGAGGCATGGTGGAGGAGTAGGGCAGAGCTACGCCCAATCGAAAAGCCAAGGTAAAAAGGAGGGAGATAAAAGCGGCAAAAAGCGGAGGGCACGGATCAAATCTGGCTTGCTAATCTCAGCCGTTAATATGGGCCAATAGGATCCAATGACTTGGATCACAATCTTAGCCACTCATCTCGCGGTTAAATGTGATACAGATTTATAATGCCCATTTTTTTTAAACTTCACACATGACAACGTTGCAGCTTTCTGGGTTTAAATCATATGGGCTAGATAATGTCCTGTGCAGAGGCATTATGGCCTAGGAAAAAATGGCCGAGTGGCCGTTAATTTACTTACTCCGTGAGGTGGAGGCAGGGCCCGGCCCCTGCTTCTAGTCTTAAGGTCCGCTATGCGGTCCGATCCAGGCAGAAGACATTGTGAGGTGGCATGTGGATAGGAAAGTCCGAGGCTGCACAGTACTTTCCTAGCCACATGGCCACTCGGCCATTTTTTCCTGGGCCATAACGTCGCTGCACAGGATGTTATCCGCTTTAATGTTTGGGTCGAGTCATTTAGGCTAGAACAAAAAAGAAAAGAATCATTCTGCAGTGCATAAATACAAAATATACAGTAAAGATGAAGCTAGAAAGCAAATTTTGTGATCAAAGTACCAGATAAAAAACAGAGCCGTGATTTCTAGAAAGGATTGACTCTCCTTATGTTGCAAGCCATAAAAAATAAGCTGTTTTTTAAGTATTGGAAAACAAAAATGAGAGCATCCGCTATCAAAGCTATTAAAACTCCTATTTTTCAGGTTTGATTGATCTCATACATTATTTGTTATGGTTCAAATGTTGTACCCCGAGGATCTATCATGCCACCTGATTGGCTCCAACATGCCACCTAGTCTCCAACATGCCAAGGTGGCTCAAACACGCCACGTGGGCTTCACCATCCCACCTAGGCTCCGACATGCCGAGGTGGCTCAGACATGCCATGTGGGCTCCAACATGCCAAGGTGGCTCAAACATGCCACCTAGGCTCTGAAATGCCAAGGTGGCTAAAGCATGCCACCTAGGCTCTAACATGCCAAGGTGGCTCAAACATGCCAAGATGGCTCTAAGGGCCAGATTCCACATGCGGCAGTGAAAGTTTGCTGTAAAAACACAATTTTCCCTCTAGGTGATTCCACAAACAGGCACTGCAGTTATCAAATTTGTTATGTGTCATAGATCTACGGGGATGCTGAGGATGTGATAGAAATCCCGCAACTACTAGCTAAGCATTTTGAAAAGGTCGGGGTTCAAACATGCCACCTAGGCTTTGAAATGCCAAGATGGCTCAAACATGCCATGTGGGCTCCACATGCCATCTAGGCTTTAACATGCCAAGGTGGCTCAAATATGCTAAGGTGGCTCAAACATGCCACGTGGGCTCCAACATGCCACCTAGGCTCAAACATGCCAAGGTGGCTCAAACATGCCATGCGGGCTCCAACACGCCAGGGTGGCTCAAACATGCCACCTAGGCTCCAACGTGCCACCTAGGCTCAAACATGCCAAGGTGGCTCCAACATGCCATCTAGGCTCCAACATGCCAAGGTGGCTCAAATATGCCACCTAGGCTCCAACATGCCACCTAGGCTTCAACATGCCAAGGTGGCTCAAACATGCCACGCAGGCTCCAATATACCACCTAGGCTCCAACATGCCAAGGTGGCTCAAACATGCCACCTAGGCTCCAACATGCCACCTAGGCTTCCAAGGTAGCTCAAACATGCCATATAGGCATCAACATGCCACCTAGGTTCAAACATGCCAAGGTGGCTCAAACATGTCGCGCAGGCTCCAACATGCCATCTAGGCTCCAACATGCCAAGGTGGCTCAAACATGCCATGTGGGCTCAAACATGCCACCTAACCTTCAACATGCCATGGCTCAGGCATGCCAAGGTGGCTCAAACATTCCACCTAGGCTCCACATGACAAGGTGGCTCAAACATGCCAAGGTGGCTCAAATGCCACCTAGGCTCCAACATGCCAAGGTGGCTCAAATATGCCACGTGGACTCCAACATGCCACGTGGGCTCCAACATGCCAAGGTGGCTCAAACATGCCACCTAGGCTCAAACATGCCAAGGTGGCTCCAACATACTACGCGGGCTCCAACATGCCACCTAGGCTCCAATATGCCAAGGTGGCTCAGGCATGCCACCAAGGCTCAAGCATGCCACCTAGGCACTCCAATTAGTGATATGGCATGCCAAGTAAGCAAGACCAAGTTTTGACTAGACCAAAAATGAAAAGATGTCCATCTTTGGTCTTTTCATTGGGTGATATTGGCAAATTTTGGGTGACATGGCTAGATGGTGGTGACATGGACATGATGACTAGGATTTTATGCAAGAAATATGATACCCTTTGGAATTTTTGGTAGAGGAGTTTGGCAAGGGATAGAATAGAGGGATCTTGAAGAACTTAAAGCGCACACCCTTCCCCAAATCGAACCATGCCAGGACTTTGCGCGGCTTCCTCACCAGGAAGAAGAGGCCAGACCTTAGGAGACGGACCTCAGAAAGGTTTTCAAGGCAGCCTTTCCTGCCAGCGCTCCTCTGAGAGGGAAAATGCCAATGCCTCTCCCCCCCCCCCCGAGCTCAGTTTCCCTATCCGACCGTTGAATCCGTCGTTCAAGTAACCTGTTTCGAGCAGGTTAAAAAAAAAATCCAAGATCGGTCCGGGAGATCAAACCGCGAAGTGTCTTATGATCGACCGTGCAGAAACCCAAGTGTTTTGTCGTTCGGGCAATACAAAGGCTCCGGAAGCCATATCATCAGGAATGGCGAAATTACCCTAGGGACCAAGTTACAGGTCATTTTTTGCAATGAAAGAAATACGATCCTCTACAAGGCAGTATTCCGCAGCCATCTCTTAGGTCAATTGACTACGAGCGTGTTGGACATGAGCTACTTTGGCGCTTCTTGGAGAATGGGTGGTCTTTTGCTCACGAAACTTGATCCCTAGGGTAATGTCGACATTTTGAGTCCAATTAACGAGTCAGTTTGATTACGGGTGGGGAGAGTTGCCCGTCCAGTGGCGGGGTTCTTGAAAGAGGGCTGAGGCTGGCGCTGAGGAAGGTTTTAAGGGTCCGTCTTCTGGCGTCAATACCCTCCCTCTACGTGATGACATTGTGCAAGATCATGGTCGAACCTGACTAGGATATGGCCTCCGAAGCGTAAATCCTGTGTGTTGCTAGGTTATTGGAGGGTTTATGTTATGGAGGTTGAGTTTTAGTCGGTTGCACTTGGGTCATGGTCGAGAAGCTGTAGTTGAAGACGCGAAGCAATAGGAACTGACAGAATGGGGTTTGGATTTATCCTCCTCCCAGTGTGGCAATTAGAAATCAAGAGCACCTTCTGCAGTACTAGCAAAATTGTTTGGGATCATTTGGGATGGCCAATAGATCCAAACTCTGTTTTCCAGTTGCCATGACTCTGCATGCATTGTTTAGAAAAGGTGCACCTAGTTATACAAGAAAACGACCACGTTTTGACCTCCTAAATGTAAACCCTATGTGTTGCTAGGTTATTGTAGAGTTTATGTTTTGGAGGCCAAAACGTGGTCGTTTTCTTGGATAGCTAGGTGCACTTTTTCTAAACACGCATGCAGAGCCATGGCAACTGAAATAACAGAGTTTGGATCTATTGGCCATCTCGAATGATCCCAAACAATTTTGCTACTGCAAAAGGCGCTCTTGACTTCTAATTGCCACACTAAGAGGAGGATAAGTCCAAATCCCATTCTGCCAATTCATATTGCTTCATATTTTCAACTGCAGCTTCTAAACCATGTCCCAAGTGCAACCGACTCATAGCGTAAACCCTTCAATAACCTAGCAACATATAAGGTTTAGGTTCTGGAGGCCATATCCTAGTCATATTTGACCAGGATGTTGCACAATCTCATCTCGTAGAGGGAAGGTGTTGACACAAGAAGACGGACCTTAAAACCTTCCGGCAGTAGTTCGCCCCAAAGGTCTTCTTTCAAAGAACCCTGGCCATGGACATGCAACTCTCCCACTCCGGAACTATAAACTGACTCAGCCAATGGACTCAAAACGTCGACATTACCCTGGGGACCAAGTTTCGTGGGCAGAAGACCACCCCTTCTCTAAGAAGCGCCAAAGTAGCTCATGTTCATGTGGCTGTAAGAATACTGCCATGTAGAGGGTTCGTGTTTCTTTCGTTGCCAAAAATGACTGTGTAACTTGGTCCCTAAGGTAATTTCGCCCATTCCGGATGACATGGCGAAGTCGAATCTCCATTCCGGAGCCTTTATATTGCCCGAACGACAAAACACTTAGGTTTCTACACGGTCAACCGCAGGAAGCTTCGCAGTTTGATAAGTTCTCTCGGACTGATCTTGGATTTTTTTGAACCTGCTCAAAGTAGGTTACTTGAACGGCGGATTCAACAGTCAGATAGGGAAACCAAGCTCAGGGGAGGGGACATTTACTCCTCTACCAAAAATTCCAAAGGTTATCATATTTCTTACATAAAGTCCTAGTCATCATGTCCATGTCACCACCATCTAGCCATGTCATCTAAAATTTGCCAACATCACCTAATGAAACGACCAAAGATGGACATCTTTCATTTTTGGCCTAGTCAAAACTTGGCCTTGCTTACTTGGCATGCCATGTCACCATTACATATCATTTTTAATATAAATGAATCCTCAAATATCACTGAAAAGCTTTCTTGGTATATATGCCATGAATCTGACAAAATATGACAAAGTGAAGTGCACCTCAGACAACCTCAATCGTTGGATCTCTCTATCTTATGACCCATACCGTATGTTTGGGCCTCTGGGCGCCTCTAATTTCGATTATGATGATTTATGATTGGGGATGCCTATGATTTTGAAATATGAAATATAGGTTCGCCGAAGGTTTTGGATATGCAATATGGGGACTCATCTCTATATGGGTTCACCTAAGGTTTTAGAATATGAAATGTAGAGGCTCGAACTCCTACCAATGTAGAATATTTTAATAAGAATGATTTAACCAATGCAATCAGCAAGCTAATTCGCTTATTTTCTCTATTGAATCTTTTTTTTTTTTTTTAATAATAACCTATTCAATTTTATTTTATTTTTTTCTTTGAAGAACTGTGTCATCAATATATTAAAAGAACTAGTAAGGTGCCCAGCGTTGCTGGGCATTAGTTGTGACATTATCCATTAGATTATCCTAGAAAATGTGGTGCTAATGAGTTGCCCAAAATCAATGACATTACACATTATTTGTGCATTGGAACATGGTACTAAATTGAAAGAAAAGTGCAAAAAAATTCCAAGGGAGCAAATTCAAAGCGTATGCTGTAGTCATAAAAATATGGTTGCAGCATCCAAAATCCAACCTATAGGATATTCATTTTAAAATTTTTGCTTTCATTTCTGTAGGCAAAGTATCTTATTTACATGGGTGAGACAGAGTATCTTACATATACTTGGGCGAGGACGGACTGTCACATCAAAGATATTTATTAGATCTTCTTTTATGGGGCATAAAATTGCTCCCACTCTTAAAAGATAATATTGCCTTGGAGTGCTGTGAGATAATACTTCTCATGATACATATCTCAAGTATGCTCAACTTTCTTTAACACGTGCATTGCACCTCATGCTCCCTCAATAACTTCTAGAATGTTGTGCCATGATAAGAACACATTATACTACCATTCGATGGGTTTTCCATGTGATAACAACACAAATATCATATCAAATCTGCATTACTCAGCATGTTTTCCACATATTTGCCTAACAACATTGAATCTGTTGTTGCACCTAGAAAGGAGCAGTTCAAGATGCAAGTTGAGTATTACCAATGCCAGTGTTATTTGGAGGGGATATCTTGAGGGATTGAAGTTGTCTAGAATGTAGATGCAAGTCTAACGTCACAAAATCATGGCACAATTAGTTATTCGATGACTTTAAGCACATTTCATGTGTAAGGGTCTCTAGTTTCATATTTTAGCAGATTCTTCAAAATGATATTCATAGTATTGGAAATGTATTTATGTTGACATACTTATACATAAACAATTGAAATCCTTTAAGAAAAACCCTCCAAAAAAATCTGAGCAACATTTTTGGCAAATTGATCTACCCATTGGATCAATGCAAAATGTAAATATTTAGAAATCCATGTAAAGGCGGTTTGGCACCATAGGAAGCTGTATTAGATCAACCACCCAGAAGTTGAACTACAAAATAAATGCTTTGCCTCAACAACTATAAGAAATTTATTCCAGAAAAGTCAATGGCAGACGATGAGAATTGTGCATTTAAATCTACAACGTGCAAAGGAAAAGAGAGTAAGCGAAGGAAAAGAGAGTAAGAGAAGGTTGGATAAGTACTTGAGAATCGTGACTATAGGCTGGTTTAGAAGAAACCTCCAAAATGAATGGGAAACAAAGACAACTCAAAAATGACCTCTACTACCACCTGATTATATTTTCAGATAAGAAATTACCTCTCTTTCCCAGTAATCAACTTCCCTTGTGCAGATAATATTTTTGTTTGTGAAAATGTCTCCATAAAATGGTAGGATAATCCCATCGGAACTGCCTTTTGCCCTTTTCACTTTTTTCAGAAAAGAAACGGAAGCTAGCTAAGCATCTGTCATACTACATATTATTTTTAAAGGTGGATTCTCCCGATTTCTGCATATTCTACATAGGATTGATAGACAGAATAGATAGGGCAACTTCATGCATGGCTATTTTCACATACATGGCTATTTTCCCAGAAACCTTTGCCGTGGCAGCAAAACAATTAAGCGGTATCTTGCAGCTTTATGTCTTTTGGCAACTTCGAGGGTAACTTTCTCAAGAGAAGCGGCAATCATAGTCAAGAAAAACAGCTCCTCCATCTTAGTCGAGAAAAACAGCTCCCATCGCATATTCGTTAGAACGGAAATGGATTAATTTTGAGGAAGGAAAAACTTACAGCAGCAGAATAGTTGCTGAAAGTACAACTTCTGCAGTCAAATCTGGCTCCTTCTTCCTTGACAAAGACTTGGTTTGTATCATCTACAAAAATAGATCCACCATATTCTGCAAAATTCTGCATGAATTCTGCACTAACAATTGTGGCACAACTGCTTTGGCCACACCAAACTGAGCTATCTTTCTTTGAAAATTCTTCGCTTGCACCCATGTATATAGCACCTCCTTTAACGGCCTGCAGCATTAAAAATTATGAATTAGACATATTTGTTTGAATAAAGAAAAATGCTTTGTTCAATTAAAAATTCAGAATGCAAAGCCTTAAATCTCCGACAGTTTACTTTGTTTCCTTTGAATCTTTCGTTGTGAATGAAAGCTGCCCCTCCGCTTTTGACATTCAGCGCTCCTCCACGATCCTAGAATTGGGATTTTATAAAACCAAGCAAATACGACCGAAGATTTGCAATTATCTAGTGGCTGTAGCAATCTTTCTCCTGGTACTTTTATAGCTGCTTGTTTCACGATAACTGCACTCCTGCAAGTGCCATCTTGTGTGAACATCCACTCTCTGCCTCATATGCTTCTCATATGCTTCAAGCACACCAACAGTGGAAAAGATATGTTAAAATTATTATGGTTTCCCTTTTTCTTATAGATCCTTTAGGTCTTTGTCTCAGTTTTTAACAGATTGAACGCCCAGTCTACATATTTTCCAAAAATAGTCAGGTCAACGCAGCTTTCAAATAATGTGCCCAGAATAATAACTGCCTCATGAGTCTAATGGCCTTATTGGAATGACCACTAAAGCAACCTTATGGCATTGCTTTTAGCAAATCAAGTACCTGAGATAACATTGATTATGGTCTCCTAATATTAACAGGGAGAAACCAAGCAGGAAAAGGACATAAACGTTTTAACATTGCATAAACAGGTTCCTTTGTATTGAAGATTCGGGTAGCAACAGATAGATGTAATGATTGAAACAGAAAAATAGATCCAAGAAAGAGAAGGATACCTTTCGCTAACAATTGTCAGTTCATCTATGCTTGGATTATACCTCTTGCCCACTAATGCCAGGAGCCTTTCATTCTTTGCATATAAAGACACTTTCACTTTACGATTTGCAGGATGCCATGCATCACCTCCTGGTCTTAAAACAATATGAGTTTTCCACCTGAGAATTAGACCTCCTGGAGGATCGATTCCTGGCTCAACTACATCTGCATGTATAGACAACACACATTAGCTGTCGTATTGCTTGATGGATAACTGAAATAAATAAGCCCTATTGAAGTTTATATCAGAGGTACATTTGCATACAAATCAAATTCCATACCCAACATTGTGACATTCCAGTACGATATACGGTCTCAAGACGTATACCGTACTGCACCGTCACGCGTACACGCCATTCTAATCGACGTGTATGCCGACGTGTAACCAAGCAAGGGCGCCCTAGGGGGCAACTTGCAAGGGTGCGCACACTTAGCAATGTGCGCACTTTAGACCTTTAACCCATTAAAGGCAGACCAAGGGTCATAGAAACCCTAAACCTAACTGATAGCCTATATAAGGTAACCAAACCCTAATTCTTCCCCTTTCATCCACGAACCTTCCGAGCTCCAGTTCGCGCGCCTGAGGAGTCAATTCCAACTCCCAAGATCTGGTCGTGCGCCCTAGCTCGTCAGATTCTCCTTCCGACCGCATCCCCAAGCAGAACAGCGACATGGACGCATTCGGATCAAGAGGAGTGAACCAGGGATCAGGTATTTAGTCGATTTAATAGCCTAAACCGTATTCCAGCCATCGAACCAATAGGTTTAGCCTATTAAATTGCCCGTAGTAGCCAAGCAGATCCCCAGACTGACCCTAACTAAAGAACCTAACTCTATGATATAGATTAGTTCTTATTCTTTAGTTCTATGATGATGTGATGGATGGATGAATTCTGTGGACTCATTGTATTGGGAAGGGGGGTAGAGACCTACAGCTTAGTAGTTGATGCTCCTAGCTAGTCCCTCTTAGTGCATTACTAGATTTAGGCTGCGTACAAGAACCACACACGTTGTGGGTGAAGGGGCAGGCCTGGCTCGAAGGAGGTTAGATGTTCGACTCTTGACCGATCCCTCTGGTGTGTAAAGTCTACCGGGGATCAATGTAGACTAGGTCTAATGGCTTGCCACTGAGTGTGGGTAAGGCATGGGCTCGACACCCGTGGAGTGGGGTTCACTTTCCAGTGGGTTAAGTCGAATAAGGGCAGTGGCCCTCTAGTCACCTTGAGTCAGCATGGAGACCTCTGGTGGGAGTGATCCCTACCTGCCCCATCGGAACTGGGGAGATGCAACCCAAGAATAGCCCCTTTGGCTATGCATCCCGTGAACTCTGTCAGTCCCACTCTTCAACCTACTCGCAAAGTGTGCACAGGAGGGGCGGATAGAGTGGACAACCCTATGCCATGTTCTCATGCCAGCCAAATCCATTGTCATGATTCTGTCTGCAATAAACTCTGGAGACCCAAGTTGTCAGTCATTCCCTTGAGTCTGAGCCTTGGGTAGGATTCCCCATGTGATGTACTGATCTTTGTCTATGCAGATATGTGATGAGCCATCCTTCGAGATGGTTATGTGATGTTGATGTTGATGTTGTATACTGACAAGTATGTTTACGCTTCCGCAGCTAGGTAGGCCCTGAGGAAGACAAGGTAAATGACCCCTTCATTCTTCCCACTGGAACGGTTGCAGTGATACGTGGAGGGCCCTCTATCAGTATGGTGCTGGTATGGGGGATGAACTCCTGTTTGTATACGGTGCGGGAACCGTATATGAGTAGGGGACGTCACAAACATCTTGTCCCAAATAGTGGGAGGACCCATTTGTTCTTCCAACATTCCTCGAGCATTGTATAAAGGACCAAGGGTTTCATCCTCCGGTAATTGTTCTATCGAATCCGCAAAAGCATCATCGTAAGTTCCATATACCTTCTTTCTGTTTATCCTTTTTGGGTATCTTTTTTTTTTAGCTCCGGCGACTGGTTAGCAGAGAACCCAACAACAAATTTCATAACCTGAGATAAAGGATACATGGAAAGAGCTTATGTGGATTACCTCCCTCTGTGACATTCGAACAGAAGAGGCGAAGAGAAACGTTCTAAAAGCAGCTATATGTCTCTGCCTTCATCTGTTGCTCCTATTTTTCCAGAAGCTTTAAACACAGAGGTAAGCGTAGAAACATCTAGAGAAACATTTTGTAATACCATCTGCTCAAGCACTTCATTGCTTCTCTTCCAATTCCATCTTCTTATATTATCAATTTGTTGATGTCCTTCACATGGCCATGCCACAGCTCCACTGACATGGACATGAATAATGTAATCATAGGCAACAGAGCTCCAAGCTGCTGTCTCCACTGGAAGTAATGGACATAAGGAAATATTCAGCAAGGGTTTCGGGAAATGGAAATAGCAAGCTATGCGTACCTTGAGCAGCTCCACTGACATGGACATGAATAATGTAATCGTAGGCAACAGAGCTCCAAGCTGTTGCTTCCACCGGAAGTAATGGACATAAGGAAATATTCAGCAAGGGTTTCGGGAAATGGAAATAGCAAGCTATACGTACCTTGAGCAGATCCGGTGAGCTGATCGCGACCTGATAATCTGCTGCTAGAACGAAGCTTGAATCATAGAAAATACAAATCGGCCGCGACGTAAAAAATTTCCCTGGCCCTAAACTCAACCTCATCAAAATCCAACCGTAGAATAGCGTGATCAAATCTCAACCACCCAATTTAGGGCGCGATGCACTACTTACACCAAAACATTATAATAAGAGATGGTAATGTTACAAAGCAAGTGAGGAGGAAGGAGAATTGCCCCAAAGAGACAGCGATACCTCGACACTCCACAAGAAACTCACAGAAAAACTGTAACTCTACTGCTGTACAAACCGACCATCACCATCTACAACACCCAAGAAGTCCCGCCAAATGGCAAACTTCCGCTCTACTAATCCCGGGAACACCAGAAAGCTTTGAAATAGCTTGTACCTGAGTCGAGGAATCGAGAGGGTCACGCAGTCGTTGAATCCCCCGAAGATCCACAAATCCGCCGCCTCAAATCAACCACACCAACCAAGCCACACACAGATGCAAGGCTTGCTGCCCAAGAGCGGCCAAGCACCAGGATACACATGAAGCAGCAACTACTGGCTAGTCAATCTCACATGAAACAGAGCCCTAACCCAATCCCAGGCAGCCTGCAAGTGAGGACATAAAACCAGACAATGCTCCACAGTCTCATGATGAAGGCCACAACAAGGGCGCAGAGGGGCTCACACGCCTAAACCGACTCACAAGGGCATTCACCACGATCATACGTGCACCACCGCCATGAAGCACCCCTAACCTTCGGTTGGGGGGAAGTGAGCTCCATGTCCACGTCCAAACCGAGCGCCATCGAGAACCCGGAAGCTGCAGAGACCACTTGCCTGAAGGGGGTAGTGTGTCATGAATAGCCAGTACCCGGTAACAAGACCGCACAAAGAAGACACAACATCCGGATGAACCTTCCAAACCTGCACCACCACATCATCCTGAGGGACTATAGGTATGTGTAGCGGAATACTCCCCGCCACTTGTTCCCAGATAGCCCGGTCACTGCCCCTCCGGCGAAAGCGAGCTCGAAAGAACTCCCACGAAGCTAGCTGAATGGGCTCATGAATGGTGATTTATGCATCCATATATCAAATCCCCCTGGACCCCCCTATGATTGTGCTATATATTCATATTCTGGTGCCATCCGTCAGCGAGCCCATTCTTCTCATCCTAACCCACCGGGATTTTGAAGTTCCTAAAAATTACCTTGTTTGTTTATTTGCAAGAACCTTATTTGTGTTGTTCAAATGTATGGTTCGAAAATAGGGGAGTTCCTCCCTCAAAAATCCGCCTCCTTTTGTTAAATTCCGATCATCCTAAAAAATTTCCGTCAATTTTCCAGTAAGAAAATAAAAACTTTCCAGCAAGAAAATGCACTAACATATATTTTTTCCAGTTGCCTCAAATACCAAGCAGTACTCTTACTGGTTGGACATATTGCTATTTTCGAGACCTGTTCAAATGGCTATGTCTACTCCGTTGACTAAATTTCAAGTCCCAATGGATCATGTATTGTTGTCTCCTAGGTGTCGGAGGTCACCCGTAGGTAAACCCACATACGCCAATATACGGCAATGCCACTCGTGGCTAGTGCTGCTCATGGCAACGTCTGTGGGTTTACGACGGGTAACTAACCTCCTCCACCCAGGAGGTCACTATGCACATAAAGACCTCTGGAGCTTCAAAACACAGACAAATCCTAAGACAATTCTCATGTAGAACAGCATATGGTGCGACTGCAGGAAGTCATGGGCATGGGCAAGAGTTGTTAACACATGACATGGGCAAGAGCATGATCGATTTTTCTCATCATGCAAGTAAAGGGCAAGAGAAACATCAATCATGGGAGTCCATAAAAAATTTCCACAAATCTTGGCCTTCCGTTACTAATATTCAGCAGATATTCTCCATGGACAAGCAAGGGCAATCCAGGGACTTTTCCACCATTGGAATGTCATCTGTGTGTTTAGTAATTAAGGGCTTACGACGTCTATGGGTTTGGACATCTATGGGTTTAGGACGGGTAACTAACCTCCCCCACCCAGGAGGTCACTATGTAAAGACCTCTGGAGCTTCAAAACACAGACAAGTCCTAAGACAACTCTCACGTAGAACAGCATATGGTGCGACTGCAGGAAGTATGAACCGTTGAAGTTGTTAACACATGACACGGGCAAGAGCATGATCGATTTTTCTCATCATGCAAGTAAAGGGCAAGAGAAACATCAATCATGGGAGTCCATAAAGGGCAAGAGAAACATCAATCATGGGAGTCCATAAAAAATTTTCACAAATCTTGGCCTTCCATTACTAACATTCAGCAGATATTCTCCATGGACAAGAAGGGCAATCCAGGGACTTTTCCACCATTGGAATGTCATCTGTTTGTTTAGTAATTTAGGGCTTAGCCTGGCCATGGCGCTAAGCTTGTCCATTAATTCGATAGCGTTTGGATGTCCGGCGGGAAGGTCCTCCGTAGCTACACGACCTTGCCCTCTTATCATCAGTTGCAGTGGAAAGATCGATAAAAAAGATGGCGCTACTGCTAAAGCCAGCATTCCAGTGAAACTAGCCTGGTATGCCTCTGAAACTTTTGGAAACCTTGCCTCCATATTCCGTCCTGCCGAGGAGCTTGATGCACCAGAAATGGAGCCTCCTTTACAAGGTCCTCTTTCTAGAAAAATTGCTGCGGACTTGATTAGGGCAGATTTTGAAAAATCGTACTTTGTCACAGGTAGTATTTCCTTGTTTTCTAGGCTTCATATGCAAATGGAAAGTTTCATTAATCTTACAACAGGTGTGGGCAGGTAATATGTCAACAGGAATCTATGATGAGAATTGTGAGTTTGCAGATCCTTTTGTGTCATTTAAGGGATTAAAAAGGTTTAAGCGGAATGTGAGCAATTTGGGTTCTTTTATGGAACAATCAACCTTGAAGATAAGGGATTGGCAAGAATATGAGGTTTTTATAATCTTGACTAGTTTTGAAGCATATTGTAAAAGCTCCAGACAGTATCATGTTTTATTCTTGTTTATGGCAGGATAGGATTCATGTCAATTGGCGTTTCAATTGTGTACTGGCTCTTCCTTGGAGACCTATTCTTGCAGGTAATTGTTCCCAATTCGGATTTACTTTGTCATTCTTAATCTCAAAATGGCCAAGGTTATGCTGTTCTTAAAAGATAACACTTCTTCTGCCTGCAGCATCAGGCAGCACAGAATATTACTTCGACAATGTTTCGGGTAAAATTACCAGGTATTTTCTAATGCCACAGCCGGATTCATTTTTGCTTATGAATACTCTAGGATGGACTAAGGTCACAGGTACTATTAATATTCCGTTTTCATCATGAGAAGTTGTTGAATCTAGATTCATAACATTCTAGTAGATGCTGCAATTGGCCAGGACCTCCGTTATTTTCCTCCATAGATCCATGCCATTAGATTTTTCTTTTCCCCACTTCTTCAAATGAACCCGTCAATCGACCTAGGCTCTGAAAGGGTCCATAAGGAATCTTGGACTGCGTGTGCGTACATCAGCCTTTGTAATGGAAATGTATTTGTCAAAACTTAACCTTAAAAGTATTTTTCCATGTCTCTTTACTAGAAATAAGGGAAATTTGCTTGTGTAGACATGTCGAAATATGGGATATATCACCTATGGATGGCTTGCGTCAACTTGTGAAGCCAAATCCAAAATTGGGGAAAGCTAAAAACGTACCATGATGTGCACAATATATTATTAATGATTAACTAGTAAACGTGTGCCCGGCGTTGCCGGGCTAATGTCCTAGGCAAGTGCTTTTCCTTGGCCTTTAACACCCTAGTAAATATGTGCCTCAAATGTTTATATGTGAAATTTTCACGTAATTTTTTTTTTGTAAGAAATTTTGTTATTGAAATAGTATAATGCCAGTAGCATTTGCGTTCATGAATTTCAGTAGAGAAAACAATGCGTTATAAGGAATGTAGGAGATAGTTTAATCTACGATTGAAGGCAAAAAACCTGGAAAGACAAATACAAAATTAATGTTGAAAATGTCAAAGTACATCAATAAGAAATAAGTAGAAAAATATATAAAACACAAAATCTTGTCTTGGCTCATTGATGTTTTACTTCACGATGGAACTCTAAATATATATCTCCACATAGCGCACATCACCAAGGGCTTAATGTTGTATTTCGTTGGATGCTCCCGTGATATCTTCTTACCTCCCACCGGATAACATCTTAAATTTTGGGTAAAAGTGAAATGTCTTGCGCGAAGCCATTGATTTGAACTCGCCCACACGATGTCTCCCGCACTATCGAAACACGTAGAGATAACTCATCTCGAAGGTAGGCTCGTATAATGGAATCAGATACCGCATCGGAAAGAAAAATGATTTGTAGACCTTAAAAAGTGTTCCATTACATATTCTAATGCAAGTGAGTTCTTTTTTGCTACCAAAACACCAATTCACCAAAGGCAGTTAATGTCGTTTCTCATCGATAAAAAAGATAAACAATCGAAGGTTAGTCAGCGCACTACATTACTCAATAAATGATATCATGTACTCATCCTCCACCTACCTTTCTCAAAGACATCCACGTAAACAACGTTCGCCGGGTAAACTCGAGCAAACGAGGAGTCATCAATTAGTTGGATAAAGTGTTCAACTGACAATCTACGTCGATTGCTAAATATTGCTTTGAGGCTTTCGAATGAGCTCCTCAATTTCCACGCTACAATTTACATGCATACGTGAGCATGGTATTTTCGTTCTCAGTCATATTATGATCCAAGAGCGCGTATGACATAAGTAACACGGGAAATGTGGTAGCTCCTGTCACCCTTTAGGCATTTGGCGACATAGTGACCGAAGACATACTACGGGACCAAAATATGCACCATCTACATGGATGAAGATATAAGTAAGTAAGATAAAAATAAAATGAAGATTGAAAGTAGAAGATATCAATGAGAAGAAAGAGAAATTAGAAGTTGGGATTTTTAAGTATTAAATTCACTTAGAGGAGTTTTTTGTATACTATATTTGTTGTATATCGTGATCTGTCGTCATCTGCAGAAGCATCTCCATCTTTCGATAGAATGAGTACTTTTATGCCTTGGATTCCTTGAGCTCTCGAGAGTGCCACGTAGAGTTGTCCGTGACTGAATACTGGATTTGGCAAATACAAACCCACCATTTTCATTGTTTAGCCTTGGGAAATTGTATGGAGATTGTAATAACGTGGGAAATTGTGATGGAAATTGTATGGAAATTGTAAAGATTGTATGGGAAATTATGACGTAATGGAAATTGTATGCGCTCAAACTGAAATGGGAGTTCTGCATTATTGGGCACCAAATGTATTCTAAATACGAACACTCTGCTTCCAATATTCTTTCCAGTAACAATCTCGGTATTTATAGCACGTCTTCCCAATGAATGTATAATGAGGCGAGTGCCATTGTAGAGTCCCTTACGAACCTTCAAAGTTAATTGATGAGGAGACATCCCACTCGGAGTTTGTGCATTCAAAAATTCGATAGGATAGACCCCTACGTCATTCTCATTAATTTCGATCAAGATTTGTAATAATCAATAGGTGCGTGAAACCACTCTGTCATCCTCTTTTTTTTTCATCTACATCCTCATTCGATTAGGCGTAAGTATACCCCTTTGCACCCAATAGGACACACTTCCATAATTCGTTGAATCGTTGAATCATCAGGGAATGTCACGGCTAGCAGTTCATTTAAGTCTTGCGACTTCACACAAATCTATTCTGGAAGACGTATCACGTTCGATCCAATATTGGGAAACGTGGCCTCAAGTCCAACTCCAACTTCGTAAAGATACTCTCATAAACGCTTTTGCTCTTCAAATGATCTCTTCCCACCTTTGTTTGTTACTCACATATTTACGTTCAACTTATGCTCTTCGACATGATCCCATATGTAAGAGCATTTCAAGGAAGCATGCACAATTTGGGGGCGATTTTCTCGTGGAACCACAGGTGGAAGCTGGCAAAAATCTCCTCCTACAACAACAATGAGTCCCTCAAACAATTTGTCACATGACATCACGTCACGGAGTGTTCTATCCAGTGCTTCATAAACATATTTATGCATCATTGGGGGCCTCATCCCATATAATCATGCGAGTCGCCCATATCAATTTTGCCAGCTCCGACTGCTTTGGAATATTGCAAGTTGACGTTTCATCTATGTTTATCGGTATCTTTGATATGAAGCAGGCTAGGGGGAGCGATCCAAATCAAAATGGCTAAGGCAATTCAAGGGGCGATAATATTCCAAGGACTTTGACGAGGGGAATATGTGTTTATAAACAACCATTACAAATATGGACAAAAGGGTTTTTACAAATGTAACATATGTTAATAAAAAAAGATGGGGTCGAATAAAAAAGGGGGAATTGCATGAAACACTTGGTGCGCCCGCTATTTTTGGCCAAAAGGGTCGAGACGAATAATTTGAAGAAATGCCTTTACGTAAGAAAAAGGCCCGATTTGGGTTTAAAAAGAGACACCTATCGATTTGGAGATCGAAGACCCCGCCTTCAAACCCGACACTAGCAACCCTGGTTTTAGCCTCTGCCTCCGTTTAACTTGAAATTTGAACACGATAGGAATCTGTTTGTGAAGCTCTGGATTTGTAACAATCTGCTTTTTACGTGATATTTGGGGGCGAACCCCTAATCCCTCGCTAGTCTTCTATCCGAAAGCGGGCTTAAGTCCTAAGTCGATGTAAATCGGATTATCCGGGTGCTTAAGGAAGATAAGCCCTGATCTAATCCTTTATTGTAAATCTCCTTTGGAATTGGCCTTAGTCTTGGATCCGGTTGGACGGTTAAACTGCTGCTTCATTCCCTATTGTGGAAACTTTGTATTCTTGCTCATGTGTTGAGCGAATCCATAAATTTATTCTAAATCTTAATTCCTGGCTGTGTTCTTGTTGTTTTCCTGTTGACGGATTTTAAACTGCAACCCTTTGAATTGTATCAAGTGGTATCAGAGCCTATCGATTCCCATACCTGAACAATGACCCAAAACCGTTTCAATATCTCTGATAGTCAGTATCAGCAAGCTTTAGCTAATGCCAGCCACATTGCATCCCATGATAGCATTGCCTACACCTGCTAATCAGCAGGAATATGAAAAGCAAATTGAGCAGTTAGCTATTCTGTACCGTTTCTTACCGGATATTCCCCAGCAGCCACCTCTGTCGAATGATCCTCCACCTGTAAATCCTCCACCGCCGCCGCCAATTAATCCCAGTAAGATCAGGAAATGGTTGGAGAAAGTAGATATGCCTACTTTTAAAGGGAAGAAGATCACGAGGCCAATCAAAGTAGTCAGTTTCTTAAGTCAGTGGGAAAAATTCTTTGATCGAGTACAAGCAACTGACTTGAAAAAACTGCAAGCTATGGATAGCTATTTGAAAGACCAAGCCCAAGCCTGGTGGCAAGGTCGACGAGAGTGTGATCCTAAGATAGACACATGGGAAAAATTCAAGAAAGCATTTGAATCGCAATACCTTCCTTCTAATTATCAAAGTGAGTTAAGAAGAGCATGGGATCAACTGAAACAGCAAGACAAGGAAACAATCCAGCCTTACACTTCGAAATTTACCCATCTGGCCGCTCTAATAAGGAACCTAGATGGGGATGAACTCTTACGAAAATATGTTAGTGGGTGTAAGGATGATATATATGCAGAATTGGAGATCCTAAATCTGAAAGATTTAGATGGGGCTATAAAGATGGCATCTGCAGTAGAAAGGAAGTTGGATCCCAAAACGCGAAAGTTAGATATTTGGGACGAGGGCATCTCTGATGAAGAGAGTAAGAAGAAAGAGAAGAAAAATGGGAATAAAGATTCTGAAAGACAGTTCAAAAGAAAAAAATACAACGGAGAGAACAATGGATCTGAAAGAAGGCAAGAGGAAGTTGACACCTCAAATAAGAAGAATGAACCAAAAAGAGGATGCTTTAGATGCGAAGAAAAGCATTTTATTAAGAACTGTCCTTTTGGAAAAGGGGGTATTACAAAAGTTGAACCTCCTAAATCCCAGCATACAATTCAGATGCATGCTTTAGAGGCGCCTAAGCCCGTGGAGCCAATAGTTGAGACCTCAAAGGCGGGAGAGGAGCGAAGAAGAGTAAGCTTCCACGAAGAGGAGCGAGAGAAAGCTGCCGCTAAGGAGAAGAGATGGCTCCAAATGGGAACTTTAGGATGAATAACTGGTGACTTCTCTTCCTGGAGAGGTTGCGGAAGCTTTTGTAAGTGAAATTCTTTATTAGGTATAAAGAGTAGGATTTTCAACGTTGATTTTCTTTATTTGGCATAAGGAATAGATATTTTGAATGTGTATACCATGGTAGATTAGTGACTACGATTGCAACGTAGCCGGCTTGAACATGGTATATTAGTTGTAAATGCCTCTTGAAGAAGTGGTTGTGACTGCAGCACAATCGGCTTGACAAGAGAGCATAAGATGTAATTCTTGGAAGATTGGTAATTGTGATTGTAACACAATTGGCTTGACAAATTACATCTGTACCTTGGAGGTACGAGGAGTATTCAGGTACTTTGGTAGTACAAGAATATCCGTAACTATTTCTGAGTTGTGCAGGAATAAGAAATCTCTAGAATCTTGTTGAGGGTGAAAGCACGGAGTTGGGGGGCAAATTCGCGCACAGGAAGCACCCCATCAGCACCCGATCTAAGAATATTGTTTTATTTTTATCTTTTTTTCTGCAACTCCATTGAAGCTGAAATTTTGTTTTCTTAGACGAAATATAAACGCGTTTCAGGAAAAAATATCAAAAAAATATTTAAAAAATATTTTTATAAAATACAAAGAAAATAATTTAAAAAGCACCCCATCAGCACCAAATGTCACCGACAGAAAAAGTGTCCCCCAATACCGTGCTTAAACCCTTGATCGTGGGCGATCAACCTTGAGAAGGGATGGATTGATAACTAAGGCAATTCAAGGGGCGATAATATTCCAAGGACTTTGACAAGGGGAATATGTGTTTATAAACAACCATTACAAATATGGACAAAAGGGTTTTTACAAATGTAACATATGTTAATAAAAAAAGATGGGGTCGTGAATAAAAAAGGGGGGAATTGCATCGAAACACTTGGTGCGCCGCTATTTTTGCGCTCAAAAAGGTCGGAGACCAGAATAGCTGAAGAAATGCCTTTCACAGAAGAAAAAAGGCCCGATTTGGGTTTAAAAGAGAGACACCGGCATCGATTTGGAGATCAGAAGACCCCTGCCTTTAAACCCGACACCAACAACCCGGTTTTAAGCCTCTGCCTCCATATTTAACTTGCAAGGGCTGAACACAGATCGGAATCTGTTTGTGAAGCTCCCGGATTTGTAGCAATTGTTTTTCTGTGATATTTGGGACGAACCCCTAATCCTGCGAGTCTTCTATCTGAGCAGGCTTAAGTCCTAAGCTAATGTAAATCGGATTATCTGGTGCTTAAGGAAGATAAGCCCTGATCTAATCCTTTATTGTGAATCCCCTTTGGAATTGGCCTTAGTCTTGGATCCGGTTGGGCGGTTAAACTGCTGCTTCATTCCTTATTGTGGAAACTTTGTATTCACTCATGTGTTGAGCGAATCCATAAATTTATTCTAAATCTTAATTCTGGTACATGTTCTTGTTGTTTCCACGTTGTGATTTTTTAAAACCGCAACCCTTTGAATTGTATCAATTGCCTCCTCACAGGATGTTGCACATTGCAAGAAGGTATACGCAAACGGATATCCATGGTTGGATGTATACGCATAATTTGTGCCGCACTCAAGAATATGCTAACAAATGGATTGTACTCTGTCATAAGGGCTTGCAACTGCACCACTATTTCTTGCCTCAATCCATAAAAAATGGACATCCTGCGTCTTGCATGTCCTCACCATCCATGATGTATATCTGTGCAAATTTTGCATGCTCTTGATGACCTCGCGGCGGCAATAATGTTCCCATCTTATGGCACATGCAGCCATTGACCCTAAAAGTGTAAGCTCCACCAATAGCATTTGCCAACGCCTCATCAATCTTCACACCCTTTTGAGGCAAAGCGAAAAAATATTCTTTTGTACTTTCTAATGTTCGTGCAAAAAGTGATCACCCAAACTATCTCGTTCTCGTTATATAGGTCAAACAATGCACGTGGTGGTTACGAAATCAATGGCGGTTGCACATTTCCATTAGCACATGCCCTACACTTCTTTTTAACTGTGAGTTCTGCTTTCCACTGCATAGCCCCACAATACAAACATCTATGATCCATGTGTACCAAGGTCATGAGGAGGAGGTAAATTCCACGTCCATGCTATCCTGTTGAAATCGATATTACCAGTAGGACGTTCCCTAGGACCAATAGGAGTGTTATGAGATGTCTTATCCCTTATTGTTATAGTTTCTTTGCAAAAACGCGTTTGGTCATTCGTTTTGTTCTGTATTGTGGAAAATAATTGCATCCTAATATCATTCACTTCTGATGTGATGATATGTGAATTCCCCGTATGTGTAGCAGCTCCTTCCATAACCATATCATTCAAATCTGGCGTCTTGTCGATAACGTATCTACTTGACCAGACAGACAATGCATTGGCTCTTGCGTGACTGTCTCCTCAATTGCGGGTGCATTATATGATTGGCCAACATGAATTGTATCTGGAACATTCACATCATATTCTAACCTCAAAGCCTTACCCTTTGCAACATCTCTTCTTAGCAGATTTATCTTCATTGACAGACGTCATATATGAGGGGTTGTTGGCCACAATAGGTGGCGTCTTTTTGCAAGATCTTCCCACACCCACTTGACCAGACAAACAATGCATTGGCTCTGGCGTGACTGTCTCCTCAATTGCGGGCGCATTAGATGATTGGCCAACATGAACTGTATCTGGAACATTCACATCATATTCTAACCTCAAAGCCTTAGCCTTTGCAACACGCTTACGTGTCAAACGTCTCTTCTTAGCAGATCTATTTTCATTGACAGGCGTCATATATGAGGGGTTGTTGGCCACAGTAGGTGGCGTATTTTTGCATCTTCCCACACCCACTTGACCAGACAAACAATGCATTGGCTCTAGCGTGACTGCCTCTCTAGTTGCTGATGCATTGGTTGATTGGCGAACATGAACCACCTCCGCAGTATTCACATCATATTCTAACCTCAAAGCTCTAGCCTTTGCAACGCGCTTACGTGCCAAACGTCTCTTTCTAGCAGACTTACTTTCATTGATGGGTGTCATATATGAGGGATTGTTGGCCACAGCAGGTGGCGTCTTTTTGTAAGACCTCCCCATATCGAGTCTCTGATATGTGTAACCCTATATCCGTTTAGGTTTTTTGCATGAAAATAACCTCCTGATACATACTAAGAAATTACGCACCACATTCAATAGAATGCACAATTAACCTAAAGGATATAGGACTCACCTCTGATGTAGTATGGTATTGAGATCAAGAACCAATGCAGATGGTAATCATCAATGTTGAGTGGGATTCGTACCCAAAATTGCTTGCCAAACATTTTGAGGATGGGCATGATGTGCCACCATTTAAAGATGACCTTGATAAATATGTTCAATACTTGAATAACTATGAGGATCTTTAGGAAATTATGTTAGACATTGATGCTGAATCCTCAACATCACAAAACCAAGAGAGAGTTCCAAAGCTTGCCAAAGTTGAGAGTTTTCTATGGGCCGTTAGAGTTTTTGCATAGTGGTATGGAGTTCAGGAGTCGCTTGGACTTCCGCTATCTCAAACATCTAAAATTCAATTAGATGTTGATAAGTTCATCAGTCTCTTGGAACGTGTGTTTCATAAACACATATATGTCCGTGTTCAAAAGTTCGCAAATGCCATGGATGCTATTTTATACACTGAGTACATGGTACAAAATGGTTTAAATGTGTAGCCTATTGAAACGCCTGAGCTTTTGGCATTGCACATTTATTACTAACAATGCCAAAAGCTCAGGCGTTTCAATAGGCTACACATTTAAACCATTTTGTACCATGTACTCAGTGTATAAAATAGCATCCATGGCATTTCAAAATGTTTGAACAGCAATTATATGTGTTTATGAAACCACGTTCAAGAGACTTGATTATCAACATCTAATGGTTTTTGATGTTTGAATACCATACTACATCTCTTGGTGAGTCCTATATCCTTTAGGGTTAATTCTCTATAGAAACTATCAATTTGAATTTCTTAGGTGTTGGTTAGATGTTGAGGATTCATGCAAAACCTAAAACATAATTTAGGGTTACTCCATATTCAAGCATCGAACATATTTAAAGGTCATTTTAAAAACGCCACATAGCCCATCCTCAAAATCCTGCATATGACACCCATTGAAAGTAATCCCGCTTTCAAGAGATGATTACGTATCCCGCATTGGTCCTTTGAGGTTAGAATATGATACTGAATATCTCAGAGGTGAGTCCTATATTGGTTAATTGTGCATATTGAACCAAAGAACTTTTTAGGTGGCATTAGAGGCATTTTCATGCCCAAACCTAAACATTGTTTGTCCGGTACAAGACTGGGTGTGAAAAGATCTTGTAAAAAGACGCCACCATCATTGCCAACAACCCTCTCATATGACACTCACAATGAAAATAAGTCTGCTAAGAAGAGACGCTATAAGTTGCTGCAAAAGGCTAGAGCTTTGAGGTTAGAATATGATGTGAATGTTCCATTTCTTCATGTTGGCCAATCATCTAATGCACCAAAGAATTGAGGAGACAAAACGCTAGCCAATGCGACGTTTGTCCGGGTCAAGTGGGTGGGGGAGATCTTGGGCCAAAGACGCCTTTTCACCTTGACTGCAAAGGCCAACAACCCTCATATATGAATCATCTAATGCCAATGAAGATAACCGTCCAAGAAGAGACGCTTGCACGTAGTATTGCTGCAAAGATAGGGCTTTGAGGTTGGGGCTATGATGTGAATGTTCCGTATACAATTCATGTTGGCCAATCATATAATGCGCCCGCAATTGAGTGAGACAAATGCTAAGAGCCAAATGCATTGTCACCCCAAGTAGATACGCTATCGACAAGACGCCGTGATTTGAAATGACATGGTTATGGAAGGAGCCGCTACACACGGAATTCACATATCATCACATCGGCGAATGATATTAGATGCAATTATTTTCCACAATACGGAACAAACGAATGACCAAACGTTCTTGCGAAGAAACTATAACAATAAGGGATAAGACATCTCATAACACCCTATTGGTCCTAGGGAACGCCCTACCGGTAATAAATTTTTTCAACAGATAGCATGGACGCAAAATTTACCTCCTCCTCATGACCTTGGTACACATGGATCATAGATGTTTGTATTGTGGGGCTATCAAAGGAAAAAGCAAGAACTCACAGTTAAAAGAAGCGCAGGGCATGTGCTAATGGAAATGCCATTGATTTCGCGAACCACCACAGCATTGTTGGACCTATATAATGGGAAACGTATAGTTTGGGTGATCACTTTGCACGAACATTAGAAAGTACAAAGAATATTTTTTCGTTTGCCCCCGAGGGGTGGGAAGATTGATGAGGCGTTGGCAAATGCTATTGGTGGAGCTTACACTTTTAGGGTCAATGGCTGCATGTGCCATAAGATGGGAAGGTCATCAAGAGCATACAAAATTTGCACAGATATACATCATGGATGGTGAGGACATGCAAGACGCAGGATGTCCATTTTTTATGGATTGAGGCAAGAAATAGTGGTGCAGTTGCAAGCCCTTATGACAGAGTACAATCCGTTTGTTAGCATATTCTTGAGTGCGGCACAAATTATGCGTATACATCCAACCATGGATATCCGTTTGCGTATACCTTCTTGCAATGTGCAAAATCCTGTGAGGAGGCAATTGATACAATTCAAAGGGTTGCAGTTTAAAATCCGTCAACAGAGAAACAACAAGAACACAGCCAGGAATTAAGATTTAGAATAAATTTATGGATTCACTCAACACATGAGCAAGAATACAAAGTTTCCACAATAGGGAATGAAGCAGCAGTTTAACCACCCAACCGGATCCAAGACTAAGGCCAATTCCAAAGGGGATTCACAATAAAGGATTAGATCAGGGCTTATCTTCCTTAAGCACCAGATAATCCGATTTACATCAGCTTAAGACTTAAGGCTGCTCAGATAGAAGACTAGCAGGATTAGGGGTTCGTCCCAAATATCACAGAAAAACAGTTGCTACAAATCCGGGAGCTTCACAAACAGATTCGATCGTGTTTAGGCCCTTACAAGCCAAATCTGAGGAGGCGAGGCTTAAAACCGGGTTGTTGGTGGTTCTGCTTAAAGGCAGTGGGTCTTCCGATCTCCAAATCGATGCTTCTGTGTCTCTTTTTAAACCCAAATCGGGCCTTTTTCTTCCTCGAAAAGGCATTTCTTCAGCCTAATCCGTCTCCGACCTTTTGAGTTTAAATAGCTACAAGACCAAGTGTTTCATGCAATTTCCCCTTTTTATTCACGACCCCATCTTTTTTTTTATTAACATATGTTACATTTGTAAAAACCCTTTTGTCCATATTTGTAATGGTTGTTTATAAACACATATTCCCCTTGTCAAAGTCCTTGAAATATTATCGCCCCTTGAATTGCCTTAGCCATTTTGATTTGGATCGCTCCCCCTAGCCTGCTTCATATCAGCAATATAATGCTCCAACTATAAATGAGGTGGCTGTCTTAATGCCTATCAACGATAAGCCCGAAGATGGTCAGAGGGACATTATTATACACTCTAAGGATGGTGGCATGAAGTTTATAGATGCATATCACTCAGCGTATGATCCATTGCACTTTGTGCTACTTCTTCACTTTGGACGGAGAGGCACAAAGGAAGTAACAATTATGGAGTACTACAGATACCATCTGTTCACGCGTCGTGGGCATGCATCTCCCCTTCACATGGCCGGCCGATTGTTTCAAGAATATATTTGTGATATGTTTGCAAAGATGGAATAAGAAAGACTGCAATTCGTGGTGTTGAATCAACACACCATTCGAAAAGACATGTTACAGAGCATTATAGACTTTGAAGGAGACGATGCAAGTGCTATTGGCAGAAAAGTGGTGTTACCATCCTCACATGTGGGAGGTCCGAGATACATAACCCAACGATATGAGGATGCTATGTCTATTGTTCGCGAACATGGCAGGCCGGACCTCTTTATAACCATGACTGCCAATGCAAATTGGGAAGAGATTAAGAGGGAATTATTATATGGCCAATCGCCAAGTGATCGACACACAGTTAGTGGCTAGATTATTCCATATGAAGGTAAAGGAGCTGATAGATCTGATAACTAATCATGGTATATTCGACCGCATAGTTGCAAAAGTCTATGTCATTGAGTTCCAGAAGAGAGGCTTGCTACATGTACATTTGTTGACTATGTTGGATCAGGAAGACAAGCCCTTCACAGCCGAAGAGATTGATCAAATAATTTGTGCTGAAATACCACACAAAGATGTATATCTTGAATTGTATGAGGTAGTCACCCGTAATATGATGCATGGGCCATGTGGTATTGGATATCCGAATAGTCCGTGCATGCAAGATGGTAAGTGTACAAAACATTATCCACCTGCATTGTCAGATGAGACGACAGTTGTTGATGGATATCCGTTGTACCGAAGAAGGGATGATGGCCGAAAGGTGAAAAAAGGGGATATAGATTTAGATAGCAGATGGGTTGTGCCATATAATTCATGGTTGACATCGTATTTCAAGTGCCATATCAATGTTGAGGTATGTGCTGTTGTAAAGGCCGTTAAATATCTATACAAATATATCTACAAGGGGCCGGATATGATCAATGTGAACTTAGAAGCAGCGAGTGATGGTGCATCTACTAGCAACAGACCCACCATAAACCATGATGAGGTTGAGCAATACTTGAATGTATGCTATTTCTCAGCTTCTGAGGCATCATGGAGATTCCTCTCATATGAAATACAACAGCACTTTCCTCGTGTCACTAGATTGGCTGTGCATCTCCCAATGCAATAAGATGTATACTATCGAGAAGGTATGAGCATGGACAGTATAAGAAGCAAGAATAACGGAACAACGTTGACAGCTTTTTTCGAGATGAATGCATCTGGAGATAGAGAGGCTACACAATTGCTCTACCATGATTTTCCTAGAAAATTTACCTATGATAAACCCAGTCGAAAATGGAAGGTCGGAGAGAATATCCAGAAGTTTCCCACTATTGGACGCATGTACTTTGTTAATCCTTCAGAAAGAGAACGATACTATTTACGACTCCTATCGACCCGCGTGACAGGTGCAATTAGTTTTGAAGATTTAGGCTCTTTTGACGGGGAGTTGTGTGCAACATATAAAGAAGCTTGCATTCGTCGTTCGAGATGACACAGAATGACTTGAATCTCTTCAAGAAGCAACAGCATGGGGCATGTCATCACAATTGCGGCACATGTTCGCCATGACCGTTTATGTCACGACCAACGTGTTATCCTCGACCATATGATCGATGAGCATGTGATGTTAGAAAAAGGACGGGTGTTTTTCGTTCAGGGTGTAGGCGGCTCAGGAAAGAGTTTTCTTTTTAATACCATGTTGTCTTATGTTCGTGCCAAAGGTATCATTGCACTGGCAGTTGCGTCTTCAGGAATTGCATCCACTTTATTAAAGGGTGGGCACACTCCACATTCAAGGTTCAAGATACGATAAACATAGATGAAACGTCAACTTGCAATATTCCAAAGCAGTTGGAGCTGGTAAAATCGATAAAAGCGACTCGCATGATTATATGGGATGAGGCCCCAATGATGCATAAATATGTTTATGAAGCACTGGATAGAACACTCAGTGACGTAATGTCATGTGACAAATTGTTTGGGGGACTCATTGTTGTTTTTGGAGGAGATTTTCGCCAGCTTCCACCTGTAGTTCCACGAGGAAATCGCCCCAAATTGTGCATGCTTCCTTGAAATGCTCTTACATATGGGATCATGTCGAGGAACATAAGCTGAACGTAAATATGCGAGTAATGAACAATGTGGGAAGAGCATTAGGGCGGATTTGGAGTCTCAAAATGGCCCTTAACTTTAATTTCTAATATCCACGTCATAATACCTTCAAGCCAATGAAAGAGAGGAATTCAAAATGAAAATCAGTATTACGTGGCACTTTTGCAATAAATAGTACTGTAATAATTGCACTTTTTAACTCAAATGCATCGTTTTTTTGCTATAACTTGTGATTGTGATGTCAAAATTGCACGCCGTTTGTTGCGTTGGATAGCCCATGGCGAGAACTTTCCAATGAGTATAGCCTTGATATGCTTTTGATAAAAGGAAAGACTAAAGAAATGCAAAAAACCAGGTTTTTTTTTTCGTTTTTTTAACTTTTGGTCATCTAGATTAGATTAAAATATATTCAACCCATATACTATTGGATAGATCTTTTGATTCCGCATCCAATGAAACAAAAATCTTGCGATTTGAAGCTATGAATCAAAAGTTATGGCCCAAAAACTAATTGATGAAGTTACTTTTTGAGTATTTATTGCGATTAAAGAGAAGGAAAGTACAATTAATAAGCAAGAGAAAATATGACATGGAATTTTTCTTTCGAGGCCATTTTGAGACCCCAAATCCGCCCTAATGACAGGAAGAGCAAAAGGCGTTTGCAGAGTATCTTTTACGAGTTGGAGATGGACTTGAGACCACATTTCCCAATATTGGATCGGACGTGATACGTCTTCCAGAAGAGATTTGTGTGAAGTCGCAAGACTTAAATAAACTGCTAGCCGTGACATTCCTTGATGTTTCAACGAATTATGGAAGTGTGTCCTATTGGGTGCAAAGGGGTATACTTACGCCACTGAATGAGGATGTAGATGAAGTAAACAATAGGATGACAGAGTGGTTGTCTGCTGCACCTATTGATTATTATAGTGCTGATCGAGCTGTTAATGAGAATGACGCAGGGGTCTATCCTATCGAATTTTTGAATGCACAAACTCCGAGTGGGATGCCTCCTCATCAATTAACTTTGAAGGTTGGCATGATTGTCATGTTATTGAGGTCATTATACGTTTATTGGAAAGACGTGCTATAGATGCCGAGATTGTCACTGGAAAAAATATTGGAAGCAGAGTGTTCATATTTAGAATACCTTTGGTGCCCAATAATGCAGAACTCCCATTTCAGTTTGAGCGCATACAATTTCCATTGCGTCTAGCTTTTGGTATTACAATCAACAAGTCCCAAGGCCAAACAATGAAAATGGTGGATTTGTATTTGCCAAATCCAGTATTCAGTCACGGACAACTCTACATGGCACTCTCGAGAGCTCAAGAAATCCAAGGCATAAAGATACTCATTCTATCGAAGGATGGAGATGCTTCTGCAGATGACGACAGATCACGATATACAAACTTACTTACATCTTCATCCATGTAGATGGTCCGTATTTTGGTCCCGTGGTATGTCTTCGGTCACCATGTCGCCAAATGCCTAAAGGGTGACAGGAGCTACCACATCTCCCGTGTTACTTATGTCATACGCGCTCTTGGATCATGGTATGACTGGGAACGAAAATACCATGCTCATGTACATGGGGTAGCAAGCGTGGAAATTGAGCAGCTCATTGCAAAGCTCAAAGAAATATTTAGCACTGACGGGGTTGTCAAGTTGGAGCGCTTTATCCAACTAATTGATGACTTCATGTTTGCTCAAGTTTACCCGAGGGAACGTTGTTTACACGGATGTGTTGTGAGAGAGGTAGGTGGAGGATAGAGTACATGTATCTATTTATTGGGTAATGTAGTTCGATTGTTTATCTCTTTTTTTATCAGATGAGAAATGACACCATGCACTGGCGAATTGGTGTTTTGGTAGCAAAAGAACTCACTTGCATTGGAATATGTAATGGAACACTTTTTAGGGTCTACAAATCATTTCTTCCCGATACAGTATCTAATTCCATTATACGAGCCTATCTTCGGGATGAGTTGTCTCATGTGCTTGATAGTCGTGAGACATCGTGGGCAGTTCGAATCAATGACTCGCCTGTACATTTCACTTTTACCCCGGCTAAGATGTTATCCGTCGGAGAAGTGAAGATATCACGGGAGCATCCAACGAAGTACAGCATTAGGCCCTTGGTGATGTGCGTCATGTGGAGATGTATATTTAGAGTTCCATCGTGAACTAAAACATCAATGAGCCAAGACAAGATTTTGTGTTTTATATATTTTTTACTTATTTCTTATTGATGTACTTTGACATTTTCAACATCAATTTTGAATTTGTCTTTCCAGATTTTTTGCCTTCAATCGTAGATTAAACTATCTCCTAGATTCCTTATAAAGCATTGCTTTCTCTATTGAAATCCATGAACGCAAATGCTACTGGCATTATACTATTTCAATAACAAAATTTCTTACAAAAGCAAATAACGTCAAAATTTCACATATAAACGTTTGAGGCACAAAAATGCGTCAAAAGTGTTTTAGAGACACTAACTAACAAGAATATAAAATAAGTGAGTAGGGGATTCAGGTTGGGCAAAATAAAATGGAAGAAAGCAAATGTTTATAAATGTTGGGGCAAAACACAAGCTCGTACCTTCAGCTGACAATTAATATTGCTAGATTACCCAATTCCGACAACATGGATGCTACTTAAGGCATGTAGATGCAAAAACAAAATGGTTGCTTGCAAGTGCAATGTCATAGATTGGAAGCGGATCTGAGGCGTACATGAGTTGAGCAACTAAACTGTATGGCAATGGATAATAGGATCAGCATCTGCAGGTTTGGTAGTAATTCTGAACATATCATAGTAATAGGGTTATTTGTTCCACATGAATGGATTTGGCATGATGTTTATTTAAGATGTATTCAACAAGAATGGATTTGACATGTTTATTTATGCTGGCAATAGGCAACAATGCATCAAGTGCTCAGGAATGGACTTGGCCAAAGAAAAAAACTTGGGCATGATTATCACTTGCAAGAATTACTTAAATAGCTGAGCAAAGTTAAAAGGAAGTACATATGTGACTGTCATGATTCAGAGTGTTATCTGTGTTGCATTGCTAGCAAGCATCAGACTTAATATGCACAGATACTCTTGCCTTTCAAATCAATAAATACAGTAGTTGTGCCAGTAGCCATAGCCAAAATGGAACAGCAAAAGCGGTGCCATAGCCTGGCTCGAAGAGAAGAAAAATAGGAAGGGGAAAATAATATTTTGAGAATTCAGTTTTAGGTCCTTTGGACTAAAGCGCATATTTAAGCAGCTTTCCCGCTTCGCCCCCCATAAATCTCTCTGCCACCGGATTTTTTATAGCAAATGACTGAAACCCCAACAAACAATTTTCCTTTCTTAACCTTGAAGGATGCAATGTAAGAGTTACCAATGATATCCTTGCAAGCTTTTATGGTTCACTTTCTGCCAATTGCCTTCATTGCTGCCCAGGGCTTAAACCAGAGTGGTTATGTTGGACATGAATTTAAGGCTGGCACTTCCACCTGCGACTGCGACCGGCAATTTACCTCCAATAGTAGATTTGGAGCAGTCACAAGGCATATCACAAGGTATATCCGAGTACATACTGGCATATACCCAGTATATGCCCAGTATCCACACAAGCCAGGTTTTGCCCTTTAGGAACAACCCAAAAAACAGAAAGGATAAAGCTGTCATGTTGGATAATGAACGATCAAAAATCCAAAAGATGGTCTGGCAAAAAAATAGTTCAAATCGTTCTTGTTATAAAACTGTCTTGAGCATAATGCACAACAACAAACAGACCAAATAACTAAATTCAGCTATGATCAGTTGTTTTCTGCAAGAAAAAAGGCTCTTAGATCCATGTCCAATTGGAGAAGAAAAAAGCAAAGCTGCTTTCTACATGCAGAATCAAAAGAGAACCATTTTTGAAGTTTCTGAATCATTGCTAAAAGCTTACAGAAACTAGTTGGTATGTGCATTCATTAGCCCTGCATTTTTGCACATAAATTACGTAATCAGTAGAGATCTATAGCTTGAATTTGAGATCAAATCCAATTAAAAGACTGAAAATTAACATACGAAGGAACCACGGAATTCAAGACGTCGAATTCATACTTGAACAGAATAACGAGTTTAGGAAGTCGTAATTAAGCAAGAGTCCCCGTAATTCTGAATTTAACCTAATCTCCTCGGCTAAAGTAACAGCTCAAAATTAAGGGCACTTTTGACAAATAATAAAATTATAGAGGCACTTTGACAAATACTCAAGCATGGGCATTTTAAAAATTTTCTCAAATAAATATTATGATGCCCAAAAGGGAATGCCACTTAAACCTTGCTGACGTATCTTACCAAACAATCCATTGGGCCTATTGGGTTTAAAATATTTTTTTGTTTTTTGCTTCTACTTGGATTCTTCCGAGATGCCTATTAAATCTCCTCACAAAGTCCCTGTGCTTTAAATCCTTCTAATGTCATTCCAAGACATTGGGCCTTACATCCTCCCTCAAGCAGAGGAAGATATATGGCAGCATATATATCCAATACTAGGGCCTCAAATCATCCCTTGAGCAGAGCTGAGAGGAAGATATGGCAGCATATATGTATATCTCTGCTCAAATGCGGCCCAAAACATTTTTAGGCTCTCAAATTATGCCCAGCAACGCTGGGCACCATTACTTGTAATCTATAATGGAATTAACTTTATAAGCTGATCTCTAGTATTTATCTAGCCACAACAATTTATTCAGACGCTTATAGAATAATCACAGCTTTTTTTAGAAAGGTTAGCTCAAATTGGATTTTCTCTTTCTTAATCGGCCTCAACCTACCCAATGTTGCCCAAATCAGCTAAGACCAAGCTTATCAGCCATTTCTGGGCCTGTCCAGCCAAGTCCAACCCAGTCCGAACTGATCTGCTGGATTCCAGAAGTTAACTATCGCTACTACGGTAACAACCAAGTTTACATATAGTTGTGAATTTTTATTGACTATCTAAGGTTTACTTTATTAACTTTTATAATATTGCATAGCTCCAAGGTTTTTAAATTCAACTCTCATTTGCTCTTCTTGGCCAGGCTTTCTAAATCTGTATTTGCATCTGTGTTCATGCTGCAAGACCTCTGAGCCACACCCCCGAGCTTGTGCCATAACACTCTCCTTCACTTATCAAGAACAAAATGTGGAGGTGGCTCCGACCTACAAGTATTTGGGGATCGAGTTTCTTGCTACCACATATTAGGATGCTTCCATCAGATTGTATGTCACAACAAGGTGGAATGCACTATATGCCATGCAGAACAACAGCCACAAGGCAGAGCTGTATGCCTGGGGTCACCAGTTCATGGTCTTGGTCGAGTAGGTTCTCCTGTACGGGGTAGAGGTGTAGGATCCAGTAACATCCCTCGCAACCTGGAATGACCTGGAGCAGGTACATAAGGCCTTCTTAGTACGAGCACTTGGGGTAAAGTCCACAGTTCTATATCAGATCCTGCTCCAGGAAACATGTTTCCTAACGCTTCAGAGGGCTGCGATAAATCCTCATATCATTTACTTCCAGAAGGTAGTTGGTATGAGGGATGCCCGTTTGCCCAATCTTACTTTGGCCATAGCAATGGGTCCACAATGCTTCAAAGCCTGCTGGAAAGACAAGCAAGCTCAGTGGTTCTCATGATGGAATGTACATGCATACAGATGCATGCATGCATGAACAGAGAAGGACCACAATGCATTGAGGCAGTAACTTGATGCTTGCTTCCTTAGCAAGCTCTGGGACGCAGATGCTCTAATGCATGTCAAGATGGTACACTATCGGCAACAAGTCAATCCCAGGCTCACATAAGACCCACAATATTTGTCCATGAATAAGCGCAAACTGATATCTTCCATTCGCACGGGTGCGCATTGCCTCCGCATTGAGACAGACCGATGGACTCGCGAGGCGCGTGAGGATATGATCTGTCAGTGTTGCCAATATGACCCTATTGAGGATGAACACCATGCCCTTTAGACCTGCCCAACATTCGATCATATATGGGCACATTATGTTCAGTTAGTTATGTTTGACCAGCTACTGCATGTGCTGTTGAACACGACCTCCATGGGCTTGTTGAGACCATACCTTCAGGAGATTATAGATGCACGGACCCAGCTATGTCCTCCATTGCAGTATTGAATTGTCCTATACAATTGTACAATCTACCATCATACTTATTACTGTTAAGGTTTTTCCCTCGAAAACCATTCGGGGGAGGGGGGGGAGGGGGGGGGAAGAGGGGGACGGAGTTTTTAATCCTGATAGTAATATGTTTGCTGCTCTCTTTGTTTGGGTCCCATAGGCCAATTGGTCTTTGTGGATGATAAAATACATTCTATCATATTCTATTCTATTCTTCTCCATAAATATATCAAATATTCAAAAATATAAATTGCACATAGATTTCAATTTCATGTATTAAATGTACTTGAACACAACTACTTGCAACTTCATCGAATCCAACATATGACCTCATGAAATTCATGGGGGCAACACATTGTGCGACAAACCTTGTTTGATATGGCTATGTCTAGGGTATAAATTAAGAACTTCTTAATGTTAAGACATGAATTTGGTTTAGCTATAGTTGCATGGAATTCCTCTAATTTCTAGCTATACTTTGGCTGAAGTTTCTTTAAAAAAAAAGCAAATAATTAGCCAAATTTATAAGAATTTTAGAGTTTTAATGAAAATTTTGTAAAAAAAAATCTAGCTGTGAGAAAAGTACCTTATCGGACTCTCTTGTGTAAAGTGAGGGTCCTAGTTTTTTAATTATCATTATGGAGGAGTACTGATAATTAGTTATCAGTACTGGAGGAGTACTGATAATTAATTATCAGTACTATTCCACCCATATAAGTCCGATAAGGTGGTTATCGATCTTCGCCTCTGCCGATAACCAAAAATGCGTGACCTCGGTTATTCGTCCTCGGACAGATATACGTGCCAAATATCTGTCCGAGGACGAACAACCGAGGTCATGCATTTTTGGTTATCGGCCTTGGCCAGACCGATAACTTACCTTGAAAAATTGTGGATACTTTGGCGAATTTTTCAAGAAAGTCGAAGAGCATCATTTGCATTTGGCTATTTTTTTTTTAACTTGGAGAGTTTTATCCTATTGAAAATTGACAAACAATAATGGCCGAGCCGAGATTTTAGCCAAGCAATGCCATCAATTTAAACACTGGCTATGTCAAAGACCCGGATATACCTGTGGTTTAAACATAAATGCTGGCTATGTCAGAGTCCCGGATATACCTGTGGTTTAAACACCGACGGTGGTTTTGTCAGAGTCCCGGATATACCTGTGGTTTAAACACCGACGGTGGTTTTGTCAGAGTCCCGGATATACCCGTGAGGTTTGATAAATAAACGCTCGGTTTGAGAACTGGAAATTTTAAGCCCTGGAAATTGGGCAAATAGAAAGCTGCTGCCGTGGACGCCAGATATAGAATGGTAGATCGCCGATTCCTGTGGAGGAATCTCGCCGACGCTACGAGCGGAGGCGGATGACTGAATCGGCAGAACCGCCATTCTATAACGGATGCAATTTTTGGGTTGCATTCTCGCGCCTTGGAGCTCCGGAATCAGAGGTAAAATCTCCAGAATCAGGGGTAGAAACGCCGGAATGGGAGGTAGATGGTGAGAATCGAAGGTAAATCTTCAAGAACGTTGAGTAAATTCAAGAACGGCTGCCGCTGTAAGATTAGGAGAGGTTCTGGAAAAGAAACTTAGCCACATGGCGCAATGCCATTGGCGGATATGGCAGAATGCAACCTAAGTTGCATTTACGTGCATATAAATTGGACACGTATTAACCATAATGGGCCGTCTTGCAAACACAAAAGGAATTAGGGAAGCGGCGGACGAGGAAATGGATACCGGAGATGTCCCGTCCGTTTCCGAGGATATACTCTGTAATATCCTGTCCAGATTAGATGAGGACCCTAAAGATCTTGCAAGAATGGTTTGTGTATGTCGCAGATTTTCCATCCTGGTCCGGAGCATTTGCTGGAAAAATTATTGCGTCAAGGTAATTCCTACCATAGTTGATGATCTTTTACAAACTACTAGAACATGTTGCAATAAGCTTTCAGAGCCAGCTGGTGGTTGGGGATCGTTGTATAAGCTTGTTCATTGTTGCCCTGGGCTAAGAAGTGCTGGGGTTCTGTTAGATAGTTGGGATTTTGGCCTAGAAAGAGAACTAGGTTGTACTGAAAATTACATGGTAGAGGAGGGATCAACTAGTAAGAATATTGAAAGCATCAGCTCCAGAGACATCTGCATGTTTGAAGAGGTTTCTGTGATAAATAATTCAGCTCATGGTTATGTATCGCTAAGTTCTTGCACAATAAATAAAGAAGGTCAAGTTCAGGGCTTAAATAAGCGCAAGGAAGGAACAGAATCAAATGCAGGTTATTTATTGTCTCAGAGACAGAAAATACATGACAAGCCCTCTTCTTACAGGGAAATTAGGACATGCGATTCTAGTCCTTTAAGCATGGTCTCAAATACCCCACCAGAGGGACCTCATCTAGCAAAGAGTAAGGCGTTTTCTAGAGAACAGGGCACCAAGCTTCTTGCTGGCAGGTTTAGAGCAGACAACTTGTATATATGTAGTTGGCCAGGATGCACGCATAGAGATGAGAAAAAGAATTATGAGCTTTTTCGAGGGATTTTCAAGAACTTCAAAGGATCTCAGGTTTGGAGAAATTTGAGAGATTTGAAGGCTAAGAAAGTTGATATCAGGTGTGCTTATTGCAGCTCTGTTTCAACATGGGATATGGTCACAACCTTCTGCTTGAGAAGATCTCTTGAATATCATGATGATGGAGAACCATATATTCGAGCATATGTGTGTGAAAATGGCCATGTTGCTGGTGCTTTGGCCTTACCTACTTGAAAGGAAGTGAAATGCATCTTTGTGCCGCATGCTTTGTGTTGATTTAGTATTGCAGAGAACCCTGCAATAAACTTACAGAAAGTATGGCCAACATTTCTCTTGTTTGGCCTGCAGCTTAGAAGTTCTGGATATGCTTCTGATTTTGGAGGACTTTGTTGGTTTTAAACATTTATGTCAAGCTTTTTTGCCATCGCTGGATCAGGAAAAAGAAATGTTTGCTAAGGTTACTTTCTTGCCTATCCCTTTGAAACTTTGGGGTGATTGGAGTATTCTTAGTCATAATATAAGTAGAGGTGTGAGGGAGGGCAAAGGCCATGGGGAAAATTTGAATTGAGATCATGTGGGGCAGTGTCCACGCCACTGCAAGAGTTAGAGATTTAGATCCAAACACATGACTTTCTTCTTGACCATGTAGTTATGTTAGGAAGGTCAAATTGAAAAGTGCAATGGATATTTTATTTTGTCAGGCCTCATTTCTTTTACCCTGATTTTGCAGGATAAACTAAGAGCAAACCACCAAAGGGCTAGCACCGCCTAAGATGGGCTAAGATGTAATGGAACTTGAGTTGAATATAGAGGAACATTGGCATGTGGAGTATTATCTGAATGACTTCTGAATAAATAAGCGAAGCCACAACAGAAGCTTCAAGTAAAGGGCATCTTTGTTGGGTACCTTGTCTGATTTCCCATAACTCAAACCAACTATAAGGGTATGCAAAACTGTCCCAAAGCTCAAGTAAAAAGCATGGCATCTGTAGAGTCCCAACCTACAACATTGTATGCGTTTTCGAACTTACTTTCAAAGAAAGAATCTTCTTGCGAGATTAAGAATCTTCTTGCGAGATTGCAATCTCATTTTTATGCAACATTCTTGCACTATAGCCCCATGCTGTACAGATTTAAAAGTACAGATTTAAAAAATTAGCAACCGCATTAGTAGTTTTGCCAAATGCTCACATCGTGTCCTAGTGCTTCTTAGTTTTTACAAAAACAATTAAGAAATAGAACGTCAATGGATCGCTAATTCCTCTCAATTTTTGGGTTGCCCCTAGGTGGTCAAACCCTTGCTCATATGGGGTTTCTGGCATATTCTAAGTATATGTTGAAATATACTTAGTACATGCCAAAAACTATAAATGGCGGTTGCGAGCCCGGGTAGGAAAACCGCCTAACCGGCAGCGTGCTGGTCTGCTCAGGTATCGACACCGCCTCGCTTAGAACATGCAAACCCAAAGATGCATCTCACCGCCGCAGCGGCAGATCCGCATGCATTTTTGATGGGTTGTGTTAGAAAGCGAGGGCTTCGATCCGTAACTAGGCCATGCCGCTCTCGGGATGTGTTGAGGCAGAGGTTCTACGGCGGTTGTTTACATTTAAGATTTTCTTTTGCATTCATGTTTTGCTTTGGTGATCCTTGGCGTGACGATCTAAAGCTATTCGTAAACCGTGGCTCAGAATGCTTGTTTGCGAAGTAAAAGCGCTTAGTTTTTTGGGGTAATATTAGAACATGGAGATCGATGAAAAGAAGTAAAAGCTCCAAAAAGAAGTAAAGCTCATTTCTTAAGCGATTAATGATGTTGGGTCCGGCAGCTCTTTCCCGATTAATTGTAGTGTTTTTACCAAATTTGGGTATACTTCCTTGTCCACAGAGGCAAATTGACTCTATAACCTGTTGAAGCTCAATATGGATTGGAGCTTATGTGGTATCTTCCTGGCAATTGTTCATGTTCTAGTTGCAAAGCAAATAGTGATTGCTGCGATGATCCACAATTTTTGTCTGGTCATGTTTGCAAGTGTAAGGAAGGATATGATGGTGATCCTTATCTAGGAGGATGCTCACAAAGTACCTTGTTTCATCCCATTTTTGATATTCCATGACATCAACTTAGAACAAACTTACCCTCCATGTTTATGCATTTTAGCTTAGTGGTGCAGACATAGGACTTCTTGCTTATTATGTTGCTTGTTTTGAATGATCTAGATATGGTGAGAAAATTATTGACTCCCTTAAATAGGTGTTCCAAAACAACTTGCAATGAAGTTCAACTCTTAACATGTTAGTAAACGAACAAGTCTACATTCTGCAGTTGCGTGAAATTGACCCTTCTCACATGATGCTATGAACCTAGTGCATACAAATATTCAGAATCAGATCTAACCTGTTGTCTTTCTACAAACAATGGAATGCAATGCAACACATACATCAGGCTGCAGGAAGCGAAAACACACATCCTTAGTTACATTCGGTGGTATGTTCTCTCTTGTCTTGTGCCTTATACGCAAATGAGCATTTGATACCATGTCCCCAGATGTAGCATTTGGAGTAAGGCATCGACGATGTTGGGCCTGCAGGCAGATGACGTTAAGCGGGATGTGTTGAAGCAGAGGTTCGGCGGTTGTTTACATTTAGGGTTTTCTTTTGCATTCATGGTTTGCCTGGTGATCCTTGGCAGGACGATCTACAGCTATTCATAACCAGGGCTCTGTAAATGCTTGTTTGCAGATCAATTAGTTTTTTGGGGTAATATTAGAGCATGGAAATCGATGGAAAAGAAGGAAAAGCTCAGCTATGCGATGTGCGGTGATGTTGGGTCTGCAGGCAAATACAATTTGATACCATGTTCCCAGATGTAGCATTTGGAGTAAGGCATCGGCGATGTTGGGCCTGCAGGCAGATGACTTTAAGCAGATCATGTACTGGGGGGGACTTAGAGTATTTGGGTTATGGGAGAGGATGAATTGTCAAATGAGGCTTCTCATTTGGAGTGGATACATAACAAATTGGATAAATGTCAGGTTGCTGAGAAAGCATTCAAAATGCTTGCTGATGATCAAGATCTGGTTGATGGTATATCACGCTCATTATTTTTTGTTGAGCATTTTTCTTCCATTGTGAATGGTATATTTGGGGCATTGCAGAATGGTAAAGTAATGGTATACAAGAAGTGAGAGTGGCCCTCTTAAGTAAATGGCTGCCTATTATTGCTCGACATAAGGGGGGCATAGTTGTATGCTTTCAAACAGTGATTTGCTTTGCAATGTTGTTAGTTCTCTGCCAATGATAAATCAGAAGATGATTTTCAAAGTCTGGATTGAGTCCGGGTATAAGCCGCGGATTATTGAAGCATCTCATTTGGAGTGGCTACTCTCTCAATTGATTATATATCAGATTGCTGAGAATGCATTAGAAATACTTGCTGATAATAAAGATCTGATTAATGGTATTATATTGCGTAAAATGTCGAGGCTGTTTCCTTCTTTGTGAATCATATATTTGGGACACTGCAAAATGGAAAAGTGATGGTATCCATTGCAATAAGAGTGAATCTCCTAAGAAATTGGCTGCCTGTTATTGCCCAGCAAGATCGTAAGATTCTGAAGGGTGAATTGGTGTGCATTATTGTTAAATCTCTTCTAGTGATAAACCCGAAGATGATTTTCAAAGTCTGGATCGAGGCCTCATGTGTATGCAAGGGATTCTTGAGGAAGCTTTCTATTGCTAGTCTGGAAAGCTAAGGAGAACTCAAAGTTCGCAATCTTGAACCTTCAAATCTAGAGCCAATGGAACTTGTGAGAAAGTAGCCAGTTTTCCTTAAAGTAGCCAGATTCCCTTGGAGTGTTTTTTTGTTGTTGTCCTATATTCTTATAGACAAGGCAACAAGTGCCATCAAAGCTTCTGCAGCATGAAATTTGCATGATATATCTTGTGCGCCACTTATATGAACATAGTACAAGAGCAGATGACAAGATGTGCTGCACTGCTTAACCTCTGCATGTGAAAATCTTATGGGCATCAAATGCTCATGTTTTCATATAGGCAGGCTTTTGACTGGATGCTGTTTAAGAAGTTGCATAGGAATCAACTATAAACGTAATTTAGAAACATATATGAGCACCATTCAACTTTGAGTTTATTATGTGGGTAAAGCTAGCTAATACTTGAAGAGAATGGATTCCGAAACTACCTCCCGTAAAACAGGAGGAAAATTTTTGGAATACCAAAGACCGCGTTGTCTTCTCGTGTTAAGAAATGAAGTTGTTGCTTTGTTTTACTAGGTTTTCCATTTAAAAGAAGAGAACAACTGCAAATCCAAGACCCTAACATTGGTACCAGTTTCTACATTTTAGATGACAACAAAATAATGTCCTTCCAAGAATAGGCTTGGTTTTGATGTTCTTTATGAGCAGAATATAGTCCTGTAGTTAACACTAACTACTGAGAAAGCATGCTCAAAATATGCTTGCTCTGTAATTCTTACTTTTGTAATTGTTGTGCGCGTAGTAGGAACGATGCATTTATTTGCAAGACTCTACCTGTTATTTTATGAAATCTTTAGCATGAGTGAACATTAGAATGGGAGGGAACATTTGTTAGAGAATCAAACACTCTACTACTATTGAATAGGTGGTAGTAATTTTCTCAAGTGCTAACATGTGGAATCCTGTAGTAAATTTCTCAATCGCAAACATGTGAACAATGTAACAATGCAAGAAAGCTCTTTCAAAAATAGAATGGCCCTTTCGTTTCGTTGTTGTCAGTACCTTCTCTTTTCATGATATTCCAAGTTTATCATACTTATTTTGCTTGCTATATAGGTGTGGGATCAAGATTTTTTTACCGTTAAAAAGGAAAATGCAAAAGTAAGCTTACCATAGTTGTGAACTTGTGATTATATTATATTATAATGTTTTGATGTAAATCCTCTTTATTTGTCTTGTCGTCAGGAGTTTAACAGATCGATGGGAATGGCTGTTGATTTGTGCATCGGTCTAGGGTGACATGACAAAACTCAAGGAACCCAATCAACACTCTTATGCCCTTAGAAATGGTTGAGCATATATGAGTACCCAATGGATGACATAAAAAGCAAAGTGTTGCAAAAATTGACTGGATGACACAATAGAGCAAACCATTAGAATTAAGCAATCATCCCAAATCAAGATATGGTGTTAATGTCCGAAAAATCTTTGTTTGAGATGTCTACCATCTTTTGATCAACATGTAGACCCTAGCTCAAATGGCATCCCCGACCGCATACGGTTTAATCATATGGCAAAGAGTTAATATCTACACCATCTTTGTTGAAGATGTCAAAAATAGTACACAATGTTTTCCCTTTTGCAAGATCACCTTTGAGGCCCCAAAGGCTCCTCCCGCTAATGAATTTTGGTGAATATCTCTATCAAAAATGTCCAACTTTGAAAAAGAATCTCAAATTTTCAATTTCCGCCATTACATGCTTTCCGTCCATATCTTCTTGTTGGTCCTTTCCTTTCTATCATGGCAAATGCCAAAACAAGTGCTATTAAGAATGATGTCAATTCTCCGAATCCATCGCTTCCGGATCATTGTATGGTGTGATCGCACGGGCATGATCCACCGGAGCCGGTGCATGTTTTGGCCAAAGTAGAAACGACGATGCATTCATCTTCATTCATGAGTATCCTAGCAGCCAGACACAACCTCGTTCACCTTCTTATATACATCAAAATTTGAGGGATTTAGAAGCTGTTTTCATGCACCAACACTATTGAGTCAATATGTACACTTCCGATACACATTAAAAATGAGAAAAGTTCCCCGCAAAACCGGATAAAAATGAACGAATAAATCACCTTTTTTTTTGAATAAGTTGGTCAAGCTCCTCATGAAGGTCAAGCAAGTATATCTTAGCCGCTTGGGATGTCATGACAAATTCTAGCAAGTCCTTGCATTATGCCTAACCGCCCGGGAGGAGGAATCTAACCGCTCTTCGCAACGTAAAAAATAAAATTTCGCTTCACGTGGTGAATTGTTACCTTAGTGGTGAATTGTTACCTTAATGCAACCGGGTTTACCACCAAATAGCAAAAGTGTTGAATCGTGACAATCACTGCTTGAGTCGCAGATAAAAATGCTTGATGTTCTTACTTTCTCAACAAACACTAACCACGAAACCACCGAGCTCCACACATTTTGCATTGATAGAATTCTGTAACATTTAGATATATAAGATGAGATAAAATGCAAAGAGCCCAATATAGATCCACACATTCCAATATGACTAAAACACAAAGTGAAAATCGTCTCCACCATTGAATTTCTCTGTTATATTTGATTTTCAAACAGGATTTCTTCAGGGCGTGAAATAGAGGTTTGTTAGAAGTTACACCAGAACATCTAGCTTTCAATAACAAAGGGTGAATATACACAAAGACCTACAAAGGTAAACCGAAATCGCCACCGCACCGGCAGGTGCAATCAAGCCCATCCATGGAAACTGGTGTTGCCCATCCATGGAAACGGGTCGGGAAAGCCTTCAAGCCACTGGGTAAGGCTCACAAATCCAGCCTTACCCAGCCTTCAGCAGACATGTACACCTGCTGGAATACGCTCAACTGCCATAGCTTATTCACAATGATCTTCCAATCTGAAAGTGTAGCGAATTCAATCCTGGCATACGAAACAGCCAGAGATTATCCAAGCACATAGACTTCTTGGTAAGGTCCATGAATCAGTTGAAAAAACTCTAGTAAAATGGCCCGAAAGCTTTTCGTGGGAAGCTCCTTTCGAATCTGTAAGGAAAAGCCAAAAGATAAACCTACGGAGCAGTTAATCGGAACGTCATGCCTCGCCTCATCATATATGCCACCGGAACTGGTGCATCACTCAGGCATTGCTGCATAACGAACAGGAGAGAGCATCGCCATGCCTGCACCAACAGAAAAATTCCAAACGGATCTCTAGAACGGGAGAACCCTGGCCCGATATAACAGAACCTAAATCGAAACTAGGGTTAGGATTAGGGTTTCATTGACGACATACTTACCCAATATTATAATAAAAGATAAGCCCATTTGTCGTTGTAGCCTTAATCCTGTAATCTTGTGTTTCCTTGAGAAGCTATCCTGGTGCTTTAGTAGATTCTCAGAATAGGAAGGAAGAAACCGTTGTTGTTCTTGAGTTAATATCCCTATAAAATTATAATCCAAGTCCTATTTCCTTAAGTTGTAAACTTAGTCAGGGCCAGAGAAGATAAATCGGTTGCTCTATCAATTTCTCAGGAATGGGTAGAGCCAGATAGACCCTGATTGCAGTGTTCGCAAGACTAAGCCCAGTTGGGTGATGAATTTGTGCCAGAAGATCTAGTTCCCAAAGATTCTAACTGGCTTTATAAATTTGAACTTGTTGAGTTTGTAGGAACTAAAGACGATTCGTAACAATTGGTATCAGAGCGAATTTGATCTTGTTAAACAAAAGTTCTGTGTTAGGGCCTTAAAACATTTCCAAATTTTGTATGTGCAAGGATCAAATGCATTAGGAATCATGTCTTTATGCTATGCATTCCTGCGAAAGAAAAATTATAAAGAGAAAGAAAAATTTAAAAGAATCCCATTGGTGCTGCAAATCTTAGTTGGGAAGAATGATGCTTTCATAAATTGGAACCAAAGTAGCTTCATTTTAAAGAAAAGATAAATTCAAGCAGATGAATATGATGCAATAGGAAACTGCATTGTGCCAATGCAGCCGTAGTCATTAGTTGAAGCTCCATAGTGTTAATGGGAAATCCCTGCATTGAGCATAATTAAAGGAATGTTATTTTGTTTGAATTTTTCCTTAAGTGGTGGTAGTATGTTGCCTTTGTTTTTGGAAATCTTGATGCAGGACAGGGAAACATGCAATTCCTTTGCTTACATACGTTTTAACTTTATTTTGGGATTGGTTTTGATTGTATATACATGAGGTATTTTGTGTACATGAGAAGAAATAGGATTGTTCTGAACTAGCTGAGGCTCCACGTGAACAAAGGGGAATTGGATTTGTTGAGGAGCAAAAGCACAACCTACTGCACAGATTGCACATGTTATTTGCTAATGTTGAGTTTGGAATCTCATATTCAATATTGACAAAGAAAAGGCAGAAGTCTATGAGAGAGGACAACTCAGATTGGTTATTAGAAAGATAAGTAAACTAAACAAGTTTGTGCGTGCTAGTGATTGCAAGTTTGACTGAGCATAGTTTTTATTTGAGTTAAGGAAAGAGTTTCTTTTTCAATCAACTATTGCTCTAGAGTTTAGAAGTAAGGGGTAACTGTGACTGCAGCACAGAAGCCAGATCCTTAGAGTCTTTTAGGCAGATGGTAAGTCTACCAGCCTAGGAAATCCTTTCAAAGCAGATAGTCAGATGACTAGCTTAGAGAAAAGGTGGTTAATCCATCAAAGTAGATAGTCAGGTGACTAGCTTTAGGAAAAAGTTTGGAATCTTTCAAAGTAGATAGTCAGTCGGCTAGCTTTGGGAAAACATTGTTATTCCAGTAAGGCAGATGATCAGCCTTGGGAAGGGAAGGAAATGTTATGGCACAAGCTCGAGGGTGTGGCTCAGAGGTCTTGCAGGATGAACATAGATGCAAACACAGATTTAGAAAGCCTGGCCAAGAAGAATAAATGAGAGTTAAAATTAAAAACCTTGGAGCCATACAACATTATAAAAGTTAATAAAGCAAACCTTAGATAGTCAATAAAATTTAACAACTATGTCTAAACTTGGTCGTTACAGTAGTAGCGACGGTTTAACTTCCGGAATCCAACGGATTGATTCGGACTGGGTGGGACTTGGTCGGACAGGTCCAGAACTGGCCGATAAGCTTGGCCTTAGCCGATTTAGGCAAACTTGGGCAGGTTGAGCCAGATTAAGAAAGAGAAAATTCAAAATGAATTGAAGACGAAACCTTTCCAAAAAAATCTGTGATTATTATATAAGCGCCTGACTAAGTTGTTGTGGCTAGATAAAAACTAAAGAACAACTTGTAAAGTAGTGATTGTGTCTGTCTATCTTGTGCAGAGAGATTGATTGCATCAAGGCCACGCAATAGTAGCAGGCGACACACCCCTCCCCCCTAATGTCCACGCTTTCCTGTGCGCTCGTTGAACACTGAGAAATGCGGATAGCCTGGAAGGTATGGGAGTCTATGCTTTGCATGTTCCCATGTTTTCATGAGGAAAATGAGATACATATCTGATGCAATGGAGTTGAGAGTCTCTCCTTTCTGCCAAGAAAAACCTCGATAGTTCTAGGACATCATACGGAGGCACAATTCCTATATTTTGTCAGCGTTAGATGTAGATGCACGAGAGGTTGCAGCGGGAGCAGGGGGAATAATGTGTGGTGCCTGAGCGGGAATTGCTGGAACAGCTGAAGCAATGGGAACAGGAGGGGCAAGGGGAGTTGGCGAAGCAAATGTGCTAGCAGGGGTAGTGGGGATGGTTGCTGCAATTGCTTGGGCAGCAGCAGTAGGAGTAGCAGCTCCTATAGTGGCATCAACAGGGCCTCTGAGTGTGACAATAGCATGATGCAACACATCTGTGACCTCAGTAGGTGCTAGTCTGAAAATTTGCAGCTTGTCTCCGACTAGTCTTACGGCCTCCCCTTGGCGGCGGATGTTCCTGACTTGGGCCAACTCTTGTTGGCGATCCCCTTCAATTGCTTGCCCCCTTTCATTGCTTGCCCTGATGAAATATTGCCCCTTGCACTGTGAATGTGACAACGCGTGGGCGGTCAAGGTGTTGAGCACCAAGGTGGTTTGCCCTTATAGGGTGTATTAGTGTCTGAAATGTCATGTGAGAGAAGACCTGATCCTGAAGGTGCTTATTGAGATGCTCTCCTGTCTCCTCTGGAAGTTCAGGAACCACCATGTTGTGGCGTCTCTTACCTAGCTCTTGTTGCTCACTAAGCCTCAGAGAAACAATGGCTGCATGAACATATGATATCTGCTGCCTAGAAGGTGCAGGCTGTGTACGGCAGGGGGGTGTGTTGGTCGAGGTGGAGCAACTCCTGTCTGTCTGGAGTGGTTGGCAGAAGTGGCTCTCCACTCTTGAATTCTAGAAAAATATCCAAGTTACAAAAAAATTTCGATCCCAAAATTTCGCACCATAAACTGAGATGTTACTGGCGGCCGAAAAAAGGGAGACACCCTCCCCGAAAAACATTTTAAGTAGACTAGTTATGTGTGTCCGGCGTTGCCGGGCTAATGTCCTGCATATGTTTTTACTCGATCTTTAATGTCCATATGTGCAACTTCCGTCAATAGCACGTCTTGATATTTGCATTAATGGGTCATTATTTGCCTTTGGAATTATTTTGTTATTGAAATTGTCTAATGAGATTATCATCAACATATTAACTTTACGTGTATGGATTTCAGTAAAGAAAGCAATGATTTATAAGGTATGCTAAGGGACAATTAATTTACCTCTAAAGACGTAAAGTTGGGAAAATAGATCCAAACCTTATGCTAAAAACGTCGCCCTTAGAAGTAATTAAGTACAACAACAAAAAATAGGTAAGAAATGCAAACACAAAATTTTATCCTAGTTCATTGGCGTGCGTTAATTCATGATGGAACCCTAAACATGCATCTCCATATTGCGCACATCACCAAGGGCCTAATATTGTACTTTTTTGGATGCTCCCATGATATCATTAGTTCTCCTACAGATAACACCTTTTTTGGGGTAAAAGTGAAATGCACGTATGAGTCATTGGTTCGAACTGCCCACGATGTCTCTATCTATTGAGCACGTGAGACAACTCATCTCAAAGGTAGCTTCATATAATGGAATCAGATACCACCTCAGGATGAAACGATTTGTAGACCCTAAAACGCATTAATTACATGTTCCAATACATGTGAGTTCTTTTGCTACTAAAACGCCAATTCAGCAACGCATGTGTCGTTTCTCATCTGATAAAAAAGACAAACAATTGGAGGTTAGTCAAAGCACTACATCACACCATAGTTACCCGGAACGGGACGAGAACGGGAATGCGGACCTAAAATTTGGAACCGGAACTTGAACAAATCGGAACAGGAATGGCCAACATTCGAATTTTTAAAATCTAAAAACTATTTTGGCATTCCCTTTGCATAATGATCATTGTGAAACACTTAAAATTAAAAAATGATTCATGGAGACCAATTTGAAGATGAAAACATATTAAACCACTCCGTAGCGTAGATGCTTAATCTTTTATATAACATTATATTCAAGACTTAAAACATAGTATTACATCTATAATTCTAACACAATAGAAGTCTAAAATAAGCAAGATAGGGAAGTTAAGCTTAGCATTGAGGCCTTTGACAAACTAAAAAAAATGCATGTTGCAATGTTTCCCTTCCCTTAGAGATAACATTTCTCAAATCAATAGTGCCACTTAATCTGTTACAATGCAGCACTACAAATTTTCTCAACTCTTTAACGCCCCTTAATGCTTCTAATTTTCCCAACTAGAGTCTCCCACAAGTCGTTCTTCAAGAACACATGGCTTCCTGCAATGCAAGTCCCTCTGACTGAGCTGGGAAAACAAATCGAAATTTCCATCATCAAAATGCAAAATGGATAGATTATAAATCAGATCGCAAATTGAGAGATACAGCAGAGGAGGAACGTAAATTAAACAACAAACAAGAGACAGTCACGAAACATTTACAATAGTCTGCTACAGAGCACTTTATGTGTGTGTTTATGAAAAACACTAAACAAAGAGCCATTGCCAGTTGCACCATTCCTTCCTACCAAAAAAAGAAGCAAAGAAGGAGAAAAAATAAACTATAAACCATTGATTTTCTTACTTTTTTTGGGAACTTACCAGGAACGTCGTTTCCAAAGATGGAAACGGCATTCGGAACGGCGTTCCCGGTAACAAACCATCCGGAACTGGAACTTGGGTGCATCACACAATAGGTAGATACATGTACTTCATCCTCCACCTGCCTCTCTCAAAGCAAATCTGCGTAAACGACGTTCTCTTGGGTAGACTTTAGCAAATAGGAAGTCATCAATCAGTTGGATGAAATGCTCCAACTTAACAAGCTCGTCGGTGCAAAATATTTCTTTGACCTTTGCAATGAGCTCCTCAATTTCCACTAATTGGATGAAGTGCTCCAACTTAACAACCTCGTCGGTGCAAAATATTTCTTTGACCTTTGCAATGAGCTCCTCAATTTCCATGATTTCTACCCCATGCACATGAGCGTGATATTTTTGTTCCATTGATACCATGACCCAAGAGCGCATATGACAAAAGTAACACTGGAGACATGATAATTCTTGTCACCCTTTAGGCATTTGGCGATATGTGGATCAAAGACATACCATGGGACAAAAATACGCACCATCTACATGGATGAAGAAGTAAGTAAGACAATAAAGAAGTAAGTAGGAGAAATCAATGAGAACAAAGAGAAATTGAAAATAGAGATTTTTAAGTATTATACTCAAGGACAAAATAGAGGATGCATTTGAAGAAAGAATTTACTTGGATGGTTTTTGTAATACTCCTTTGTCTATTTCGCTTACTGCAAAGAACTCTTCAAGCTGCGAAAATAGAAAGAGAGAAGTAAAATCATACACTTTAAGCTCTACCAAAAGAGAGAAAAACTAAACCTGCTTGTGGTGAAATCCAAAAACTCTCTCAGATTTAAACTTCATTTCCCTAAGCATACGTTGTAAGGGTCGTATTTTTATTTCGATAAATCTGAGTATATTGGCGTTGACCATATATTTGTTCATGCAAAAAAAAAAAAAAAAAAAAAAAGGGGTTCCACGGGGTATCTTGGTCTTCTTAAAGATGTAATCGAATAAGAGGTTATTATGGAAGGACAAGCTGCAAAAATAGAAAGAGATAAGTAATATCATACACTTCAAGCTCTATAAACTTGCTTGTGGGGAAATCCAAAAACTCTCTCAGATTTAAATTTCATTCCCCTAAGTATACGTTGTAAGGGTCATATTTTTATTTCGATAAATCTGAGTATATTGGCGTTGACCATATATTTGTTCATTCACAATACATGTGCTTTGACTACTAACCTTATTGCTTTGAATGAGAAAATACTTGGATTGGCAATATGACATTAGGAATTATTTGGAGAACAATGAAGTACCCAAGGATATGACCAGCAGTCAAGAAAGAAGGTTCAAAGAAAAATGCAAGAAATTCAAGCTGATAGGAGAAGTTTTGTGCAAGATTGACAAAGAGAGAGTGCTGCTAAGTGTGTGGATTCTAAGGAGGCCAAGATGATTATTGAAGCATGCCATGAAGGCATCTGTGGAGGCCATTTTGCTGCTAACACAACAGCTAAGAAAATATTGAGATCAGGGTATTTCTGGCCTACTCTCTTAAAAGATTGCTATAATGTTATAAAATATTGTCATAAATGCCAAATTTTTGGCAAAAAGTGTTGCAACCAGGTCTCCTCACTGCCATAACCTCTCTAGGTCCATTTCAAGTGTGGGGAGTTGATTTTATAGGTCCCATAGACCCTCCTTCATCAGCTCAACATCAATTCATCCTTGTAGCCGCTGATTATTTCACAAATGGGCTGAAGCAGTTCCACTTAGAGAGGCTAGGTTTCTCCATGAAAACATTTGTATTAGATTTGGAATCCCTTTCAAGATCATATCTGATAGAGGAACCCAATTTATGAACCAAGTCATTGCCTCATTGCTAGCTACTCTCAAAGTCACCAAAAGTTCAACATACTATCCTCAGGATAATGGTCAAGCTGAGTCAACAAACAGAGTTCTGAAGTCAACTTTTAAAAAGACTATTAGTATTTCTAAAAGGGATTGGCATATAAAATTTCATGATGCCTTATGAGCATATAGGACCATTATTAAGGCATCCACAAAGCATACACCCTTTAGCCTTGTATATAGTGTCGAGTTTGTTGTTCCCATTGAGCTTGAATTACCCTCCCTTAGATTGGCTTATTAAATCAATTTAGAAATGGAGGATGCACTAAAAGAAAGGTGTGTGAGATTGATGCAGCTGGAAGAATACAGGTTTGAGGCTGAAACTGCAATTCTTATCAAGAAAGCCAAGGACATAGCAGCATTCAAGACTGCTCACAAGCTTCAAGATACTCTCAAAATTGGAGAATTGGTGCTCAAATGGAACAAAGCAAGGGAGGATATGGCAGCCAAATTTGAGAATCTATTAATATCTTACATTTGAGGAGGTATTGGCCATAACATGTTGCCTTAAGTTTGTTTGATTAAAATCAGAAAGTGTTTTATAGATAGGTTAGCTTAGATTGTTTTTGAGCTGCTGAGCATGTCTAAAAAACAGTAAAAGAAAAGACAAAAAATATGTTTAAGAGTACTTCAAGAATTAGCTTTAGGTGTTTGCACAAATAGACAAAATTAATGCAAAGTTTAGTTTCTTTCATGCTTTGATGATCTACTACTGTGATTAATGCAAGAACAGTGAGATGCATGCAGGTTCCAGCTCATACAAGGCCAACATTCTGAGTTATCATTGTAAAGTGATTGATTTCCATGCAGGCGCATCTGAAAAACACATTTATACACCTCATTCTCATTTACACATCTTATTTTCTTCCACACATCTCTACGTATGATGCTGCTGCCATCCCTGCCACAACAGCAGCTCTTTGTACTAACAAATATTTTGCCATATGCAGAATCATCCTCTCATACATTCATTACATGATAATCTACTCAAGAGTTGCCCTTGATCCATATAAACCTCTTCTATCTCACCATTCCCTATCATATTCATCAAACTGCCATCACACCTCCATATGGCAGCTCTGTTTTTGCTTTTCACATACACTTGTCATGCAGGTTCATCAGTTTCATGCTCTCACAATCATCTGCACTTCATTTGGCTTGCTACCACCTCAATACCATCCATGAACATCATACTTGCTTCATAATCCATATTCTCTTGCCTTACCATCATTTCACCTAGCCAAAGTTGGCAAATAGTCTTTTTTCTAGTCAAAACACACCATTCATACACCACACATCCACCATCTTCAAAAAAGCAAAAAATTCCACCCAAATTGGTTTTTTCTACGATCTAAGATCATCTTCTCTCTCTAAAAGTTAAACTAGAGAGAGAAAGTGCACAATTTCCCCAAACAAGCATGGAGAAGTAAAATGTCCAAAATATTGCATAAGGGATCCAAGGTTATGTGCACTGGTGCCAAATTGTCCACATCATCATCAAAATGCCAAGTAGCATCCACATCATCACTCAAGCATGTCCATGTCATCATACACATGTCACCTTTCACAAAATTCTCTTTCAACATTTTTTACCTAAGTAAAGCCATTTTGACACCCTAGGTGACATGTCATCACTCCATGGTGCCACATCATCCCTAAGTGTTTCCACATCATCACACACATGTCATCCACATCATCTCCACTTCATAAGAAAGTTTTGACTAGAAAGAAGTCATTTTGCCACCTTGTTTGACACATCATCATCCCTTAATGCCATGTCATCACTCATTTGCCAAATCACCCCACCAACTTGCCACATCATCAAACTTGACCTCCATTTTGAGCCAAAAAAATCAAATGCTCCTTTTTGCAAAGAGATTCTCCCATCTTATAGGCGCATCAAAAAAGATTCCTTGTGAAAAAAACGAATTTTTGAAAAAGACTTCATTTTGACCTTCACTTTTGAGTTCTTGGGATTCGTACCAAGTTTTAAAAAATAAAAAAAAATGTTTCCTATCTACCCCCCTCCCCTGGCTTAGTCACTCCTCCCATCCAGTCTCCCCCTGCCACGTGGTGCCTCCGGGCATATGAGCTGGCAACGGGCCAGACATCACAGGGAGACAGCATGCAATTGTTATAAGCCACGTCAGATCAGGCCTTTTATACTCGAGCTACCTTTTTTTAAAATGCCTGTGGGATATTGTTTCAAGAATCCTCAAGAATCCTAAATTTTTGTCATGCCAAGATCCGGCCTTTTATCACGATTCAACCACCTAATCATAGTAGAATAGTCCCGAATCTACCTATTCTAAGCCAAGAACTCTTAAAGGTTATAGGCCTGATTTGCCAAGAACAGGCCAGAAACAGGGGATTAAGAAGAAGAAATCATGTTCAGAGAATTTTCGAGGGCTTTGGGCGCAAGAAGTGATCGAGACATCTTTATTAGAGACCGGTTTGACTGATAGTAGCTTGAACCTGCCTTCCGTGCTTCATAAATGCATGGATTACTTGAAGCAAACTGCTTAATTTCTATTGTGAGGCCTTTTTTGATCCTGTGCCCAAGACATCAGAGCTTGGGAATCTTTTGATTGTCTGTATGCTATTCTTATGAATGAAAATCCGACCCTTGGCATTAAAATTATGTTCAACTTGCACTCAACATTGCAGATGAGGTAAAGTGAGAAGGTAAAAGTGATATTTGAAAAAAGTAAATAATCAAGCATAACATATCTCAGAAAGATTGCATCATACTCTGCTTTCTGAACAAATCTCAAAGAAAAAATTAGATTAAACTGTCATAAGTTTAAAGTCGTTTGTTACATCAATTACCTTAAGTAAGTTTAGCATTTCATTTTGAGTAGCACTTTGCATAGGGAATTATCAGAGCAAGGGTACCTTCGCACCCGCCGTTAAGTTAGAATTTCGTTAAGGGGTTTTTAGATTCACACCACAAGTTAGGTTAATGTTCCGTTAAGTTACATAATTAGCCTTCCGTAATTTTTTTAACTTAAAAATCATAACCCAAACAATGTTCACATTATATTATGTTAGGTTAATAAACTGAACCCAAAGTTAACCGAAAACAAAAAATGAACGTAAAGTTAAAGTGACCTTCGGAGGTCACTTTAACTGTAATTTTTGAGCTCGAGCTCCAGTGATGTCGATGGCGAACTGTCGTTGAGGCGATCGCAGAGAGGGAAGTTGACGGTCGTGTGGTGTTGGTGGGAAGTTGTGGGATGGGCTGCTTGTAGAGCTTGTAGAGGTGTCACGAGAAGTAGGGTCTGGAGAACAGGTAAAGCATTTTAAATCCCATTTTCAATGAGCTCAATGTCAAAATGTCTGTTTTTAGAATCCTAGCTAATGTTGGCACCACTTTCCTCTTCCGGCCTTAGATTTCAGGACTTGGTGGTAACCTCTGCTTCCTGTTTCTTTTCGGCACTGCTTGTAAATTCCCAATTTCTTTTCTGCACCTTCAGACTTGTCTATTGCACTCTCAAGAACTTCCCCAACTTTCTGTTTAGCTTCCCATTTTGTTTCCCCTGCAAGCCTCCTGCTGCAGTATATGAGTGTCTACATTTTTTATTCTGTGGTATAGAATATAATTTTATTATTGAAGGGGAAGCCTCTTGAGTTTTTAGAAAGGCAGAGTGGATCATCAACATCTTTACTTTGCTTGAAGATGAGCATCCTTTCAGCCCAAACTATCTGCAATAATGATACACCATAACCATTACTAGATCACTAGATGGTTAAACAACTTGGTACTTAATTGGTAAGAAATGTAAGCAAGGATGTCCATTATTGGTTACAAGGAAGAATGAACAAATTTCTGTTTGCCTTAGACCCTTTGAGTTAAAATGCTCTGTCATTCTTGGGCAAGCTCACGAACAAATAATCGTTCTCGGACAAGCTCATGAACATCTAATGTCGTTTATCATAGTATTTCATGAGTTGCTGTAAGGACGCTGGATGTCCAAAAAGCAATGACACTACCTCTTATAATGTAGGCCAGTCAAGTGAAGAAAAAATGTTCTTGAGACTCCAGCATAACACAAAGTGTGTTTTCTTTAGCACGTCCATTTTCAGTCTCCAGCTGATGAGAGTCACTTCTGAATTCCTCCTTAAACTGACCTCTTGCATTTATCAGAAAAACTCATGACTTGAGTGCTTAGCTTCCTCACATGTACTTATTATAATCTCAGACTGGGGAATGCATTCTCTACCGAATTTCCTACCCCTTAACTCACTTTTAATCAGTGGATTTAGAAAAAGCAGCATCATGTTAAGTCTTATGTCTCATAAAAGAATGCCATTATGCAAGATAGGTTTTTTTGTAAGTGGCATGTTTGCTTTGTTGATGCAGGGATATGCGGCAACATGACAATGCCAACAAGGGTGGACTGACGATGAGCTGCAAAAATGTGAATGATCGAAATGATCCAGACGGGATCAGGAAATACCTGGCTTACCTGGACTCATGTGCAAGAGGCATATCTCTGGTCTCTTGAATTCGATGGAAAACTTTTGTCGATATCTTACACTTGATTCCATGTTCCAGAATATTCATGTAATGGGTCTATGTAAGTAAGAAATACTGTTGTGTACAGGATTATCTAAAGTTACTCCACGTCTGAGCAAAATTACTTAAATTGCGTTCTAGAATTGGTTGTCATTTGGCAGGAGGAAAATCCTGAAAATCCTCACAGGAGAAGATTTTGACATACAATAAGGAAATAATGGAGGTGACGGTTAGAACTGACCTACTTGTAACAGGGAAAAAAAAGGAAAGAATTTTTTAATGCCTTACCAGAGATCAAATAAATATATCAACTCTTATTAAAGTCCTTATGGAGCAGCCTTTCTGAGCCTCAATTGTGATACTATTTTAGAAAAAAGATCACTTGATCAGAAATGGTTTGTTGATAGTGGTGCATTATCCTACTCGTGGGGTCAAAATTTCTATGTTGGACATGGTTTTGGACCTGATTAGCGACAATTATTTTGCAAAAGACAAGAAAAACTAGGAAGATAATACAAAGTTTGTCTCGTCAAAATTATTCTGAAGCCCTAATCTAGCCTGTACAGGCAATACTGTCCCTTATACCATGAATAATGTTACTATGCCTATTGTCGCTCACATCCTATTTGTATTCTCTGTAACTTGTTTTGGATCTGAACATGACAGCTTTGGGTAAAATTAAACAGGCTCTATTAATTAGGAGAGTCTTTGCATTACGTTATTTAAAATTAGTTTTATAAAGATAATTTTATTCTTTGTCCAAGTACTTTTAGCAATATTTTCTTCGTCCAAATATTGTTCAAGCATTTTTAGCAGCATGATACTTTCAACAGTATTTTCAACAGTATTTTCTTTGTCCAAGTACTTTGTTCAAGTTTCAACAATATTTTCTTTGTCCAAGTATGTTCAACAGTATGATGCGCTTGCTGCTAAGTGATGATGCCAACGTCTTGTTTGTGATCCATAAAAGCTCTCTAGATGATTTAGGGATAACTTGATAATTTGATAATGTTTAACTTGATAACTTTGTAAAACATGTGATTCTAGAACTTAAAAAAAAGGGAAAAAATAATAATAATGGAGGCATGTGCGAAGTTATTGTCGTTAGTATTAAGTTAGACTAACCTAATAGGCATATATGCGAAGGAATTGCCATTAGCATTAAGTTAGCACTAACTTAACCAAGGCATATGCGAACCCTTCTTTTTTTTCCATTAAGTTAAAAAAAGTTAACCTAACTTGTTTTGGTGCAAAAGGAGTTATCTAGTTTCCGTTATGTTAAAGTCTTAACGAAAACTTAACTTAATCTTGGTGCAAACGTAATGGCCTCTTGTAAGTTTAACTGGGCAGTTAAAAAAAAAATTAACTTAATCTTAACTTAATGGTAAGTGCGAGGGTACCCCAAGTAGGGAGCATTTAAACTCAGAAAAAGTGTCAGAAATCATTTTACAAAATCCTGTTTGCTACTTTTGAAAAATTATTGCATTCTAGTCAAAAAATCATCCACCTTGATCATTTGTGCGTCAATTCTCGCCAAACAAGAGGGTACCCCAAGTAGGGAGCATTTAAACTCAGAAAAAGTGTCAGAAATCATTTTACAAAATCCTGTTTGCTACTTTTGAAAAATTATTGCATTCTAGTCAAAAAATCATCCACCTTGATCATTTGTGCGTCAATTCTCGCCAAACAAGTTATTTTCCCCGGCTTGCAGACATGTCAGAGATGCTAAAACTTGCTTCTTGTTTTGGCTTTGTGACTGCAATAACCTATTTTCCCCTTACTTTGGATATTATATTAGCACTTGTTTTTTATACCAAAAATCAGGTTCAATATAGCAGCTATGATACAAGATAAGTTCATGTGGTATATGTTGAATTTTAAGTCGAAAAGATCTGGGTTGGGACCCTATACTCCATTATTGTATCAAGAGGTGATACCATTTCACACCAGACATTATAATTTGGCATAATAGTTTCAGGGCTGTGGCAACACATACTTTTCCACTCTAATGTCAGCATTTCAACTTTGCAAGCAGGATGTTAACCCCTCTGAATCAGCAAGATCTCTTTTCAGCTGGAAACAGGCTATTATTATTAGCAGCAGTATTGTGGACTACTAAACTTGAGCTAGTGAGCTTAAACCTGGCTGGAAATTTTTTCAAATGATAAAGCTCTTCTTCATGACCTTTGATGTTACAACAATGTCTACCAACAGAGTGAGCAAGGTACCAGATTAATCAACTTTGGATCATATGTATTATATGAAGCTGAACTCAGTCTTCATAAGTCTTGTTGCATATCGATGTGCAGAATGAGCAATCTGAGAGAAATTTAGTAACAAAATAGAAGGAACATGATTTTGAGGCTGAAAAGTCTGGCTATTAACTTGTTACATGGTTTTTTTTTTTTTAATCTGCTCTTCAGTGCCTCTTTAATTTCCTTGATGAGCTGATCCACTTCCTGCACAAAGCAACATAGACAAGTCTTATTTTAAGGATATTTTAGCAACCATGGAAGTAAGAAATATATTATTAAAATGCATAGATATAGATATTATTTCTTCATGTTGCCTCTTTTACTGTTACAAAGTAATTTAGAGATGATCTCAAGCATGCTCAAGCATTTTAGATCTTTTGGCATATAAATAAAACATTGGTGTAAAATGTTAGAAGAGACAATAGGCACAAGCCTAAACATACATGACTCTGATCATCAGCAGACTAACATGTCATTAATATGTCAGTCTCATTCATCTGTTCATGTATGTTTTTGAACTCGAACTTGGAACTAGCATTAGAATGTCATACTCTTTCATCTGTTCATGTATGTTTAGCTCCAATTTGGAATTAACATAGAATTTATAGTAAATCTACCCAACAATTTACCTTAAGGAGCTTGAAGTGCCATTGTTTGCATTTGATATAATTCGATGCCTAAGACTTCCAAGTTTCTATCTAAGTCAGCTAGGAACAAGAGAACAGATAAGCTCACTTCTGCCACAACAAACACCATACCCACAGATTTATGCAGCCCCAGTTGCTGGAGCGATTCCTGCCCTTGTGTTGATGCATCTCATGGGGATTTGTTCTCAATCCTTTATGCCATCACTTAATATGGGATATGCTCCAGTTGCAACCCCAATACAAGTTCTGATTGTCAATGGACTCATTGTCGAGGACGAATACAACAACCTCTTTGTAAAAGACTGTCTTGTGAGGCATCATGTTAGAACCTCTGTTGCTGGTTGATTCTGCTCTAGTTTTAGCTATGAGAATTGCCACAATGGAAAATAGAGTTTCAATCATAAAGCATCATTTAACATTTAGCATGCTTCTCCACCGGTAAAAACAACTAGAACCCATCCCAAAATCTTAAATCCCAAGATGCATCATCCTTCTTGTTAAATCTCAGCATGCAATGGCAGGGGCTAGGGTTTGAAGCAATATGCCACTGAATAATCCAATAATTGCTTCTTCAGTCTGCCATATCTCACTGATCCCATCCGTGCTTTTCTGGACAACATGGCAACTATATAACTTTGGTGTAGCCAAAATCAGCTGAAGCCGCGCAGAGGACCCATGCAGCCAAGAAGGTTAAGGAAAGAAAAAAGATTTCAGGGGTTTTCGAATTTTCCTGTTGTTAATTTGGCTCCATGGAAAAATGATTGTGGAGCATCTAGGATGAAAGTATTTACCTTATGTCAAAAATCTGCTTTTCCAGGAAATCTGGGAAAGGGAATAACATCACGTATGTTTTCTATCCCTGTTGCAAACATCAACATCCTTTCGAAGCCTAGTCCAAAACCTGCATGCTTCACAGTACCATATCGGCGCAGGTCCAAATACCATTCATAAGGCTCTGGTGGAAGGTTCATTTCATGCAATCTAATGAAACATTGAAACCCATTATTTGTCAGCTTCATCATATAGATATAACTACAATAAGAGTATTCTGCTTCACCTTGCTTGAAGGACATCATAACGTTCTTCCCGCTGGCTTCCACCAATTAGCTCTCCAACCTACAAAGCCACAGAAAAATTGATCAGATAACCCAAAATCATCAGATCAAGCATAAAAGCAAATATTCATTAGCACAACCAAAAGGAAATTTTGTAATGCCAGAAAAATGCAGTGACCTTAGGAACAAGCACGTCCATGGCAGCTACTGTTCTCCCATCATCATTAAGGCGCATATAGAAGGCCTTGATACTCTTAGGGTAGTTATACACTATCACTGGCTTCTTGAACATCTCTTCAGTAAGATATCTGGCACGAAAGACTTACATGTTAAACATAAGCACTTTTACCAGGTCTTGAATGATGATGCTGACAAATTACAAATTTACACATACTAGAAAATACAGACTTCTAAAGAATAGCTGCAATAACTGCATTGACGTGTCATGCACGCTGTAACAGGCGAGGATGGGAACTACTACAAATTTTCAAAAAGTACAATATCCAGCCTTCGAACCTGTTAACTCGCATCATAATGGCATGCTCAAGGCCGTCGTTATTTCAAACAAAACTTCTTTATGAATGCTCATAACATTTATTCCCATAAAACTACAACGCACCTCTACAACACACCTCTCATGCTCAGATGCCAAATCAATTCCCCATTCCACAGCATTTTCAAACACTTTGTCTTTCACCTGCATGATGGCAAAAAAAATTACTTTATATACCACCAAACTCACACCGTTGCCTCAATGACATCACTTCAAGACTAACCTCCTTAAGCAAGCTGATCGCCTCTGTATATGTTATTCGTACAAAAGGAGTGTTTGCAACCAGATGAAGACGATCTAGTGCTTCTTTATCATATTTTTTACTTAAGAATTCCATGTCATCATAACAATGGTCTAAAAGCCATTTGCACAGGAATTTGACATACTCTTCAGCACAGTCCATATCCTCCTGCAGAATGATAGTGATAAGTAAAAATAGCAGTAAACAAGCAAGCTGTTAAATTGTACCTCGAGTTCTGCAAAAGCAATTTCAGGTTCTATCATCCAAAACTCTGCCAGATGCCTGCTTGTATGAGAATTCTCTGCTCGAAATGTTGGCCCAAAAGTATACACACGACTTAAAGCACAAGCATATGTCTCAACTTGCAGCTGGCCAGATACTGTCAGATATGCTTGGCGAGCAAAGAAATCAGATGCATAATCAATTGTCCCATCATCCTTACGAAGAATACCACCCTTAATTTTCAACCTTTCTTCCATCTTTGCAACCTCTTCTTTTGCTTTTTGCAAATCCTGCACGGCATTATCAATAGCAGCTTTTCTTTGCTTTTCAGCCTTTAGCTTCCTTACAATTTCACCTTTCTCAATAACTATTTGTTTTTTGGCTTCTATATCATCTTTTGAAGGGGGTGTACTACTTTTTGATTCTCTCTCTCTTCTCTCGGCCTCAGCAAGGATTGTTGTAACTTGAAACATTTCTCCCGCTCCTTCACAATCACTTGTTGTGATAATAGGTGTGTGCACATAATAAAAGCCATGCAAGTTAAAGAACGTGTGTGTTGCAAAAGCAACAGCATGGCGGATCCGTTGAACTGCCGAAATCTGCATTGCACAAAATACAAACACTGATGTATTATAATATGTATTGGGCTTGACACACATAATACATGAGTGCTGTGGATTGCACGGATGAAAATATGGATTTTTAAACACTTACTGTGTTTGTCCGAGATCGAAGATGAAGGAAGTTGCGTAGGTACTCCAGCTCGAAATGTGTCTTCGCCATTGGATACTTTGATGAGTCAACTGCACCAACAGATATAATTTTATCTACTTTCAATTCCACCTTCTGCTTCTTGGCAGATTCAGGAGGTTGTTTCAGTTCTCCTTCAACAGTTACACACGTTCCAGTGGCTACAAGCTGACTCAGATTTCCAACTGAGGCATCCACCAGCACCTGCAAGGATATAATATTAAAATACACATTGGCAGAGGGAAAAGAAAACGATTTCTGAGCCAATTTACCTGTTTGCCAAATCTGAAACTATATCCTAATTGAAGTAAATATGTGCAAAAACTAGAAGTAGGCACGTTACCTGAAGATTCATAGGACACGAACCATCATTAACCTCGAGAAATGCGAAAGAACCTTTGCCCTGAAGCCTTCCTGTTTTCACCCAGCCTCCAACAACAACTCTCTTGCCCACAAAAATGGACCCACCATCTTCCCGACCGATAATAGATCTAATGAGCACAGTCCGGCTAAACGGGGCCGGCTTCAGAGATTCTGAAATAGCAAGGCCATCCATCGCCGCTTCGCTCGCAGGCTTAGGGTTTAGCCTTTGGACCAAAAAGGACCGCGTATGCTTCAAAATAGAAAACCCTGAACTTTTCTTCATTCATTATTCATCTTTACTAGAAACGTGTGCCCGGCGATGCCGGGCATTAATCGTGGATGTCTGGAATTGGTAGACGTAATGGAGTTTGTAAGTAAAATGAAAAGATGTAAATGTACTTTTGTCCATAGATGTAATGGAGTGCAAAGTGTGAAGGGGTTTACGGTTTAGGGAAGCCGGGCATTATGCTTTCCATTATTCCTACCAATTTATGGTTAGGGTGGAAAAGAATGGGTAGACAGCGTGCATATCATTTAGAGTATTGGTTTAGGGTTGTGATGGTTTGGGGTTTTCCTAAAAAACTTGCAAGATATTCAATAGTACATGTGTTGTTCTATTAAGTCGTCATTTAAATATTAGTAGGTACATTTGGTCTCAAGCTAATAATTTGCATCAATAGATAGCTAAATGAGCACAACTCATCAGGCCTTTCCTGCAACTTTATTCTCCAAATTCTGCATCAAACAGTTTGACATTCAATTTGTGAGGCCATCACTGCTTTTTCCCTAGGCAATACGATTTACAAAAATAGCATGTAACTTAATAGTAGAGACAATCACATTCTAATATGCTAATTCAACTTCATCATTTGACTTCTATAAATGGAATGTTTCTGCAAATATAGCCCATGTTCTGCAAAACATTTTATCTTCCTCCTCACCATTGCAACTTCTCTAAACTTTGCCAAGCTAGGATTTACTCCTTTAAATGTAGAAAAAATATCTGATAACCAAGTCTCCAACATGGCACCCAGTAGAGGTACACGTAGGAAAGGCACCATGTGGAAGAGCAAATGCTAAGCAAAGACATTCCATGTAAGAAATCCAACGTAGTAGCCAAACCATAAACAAATAGGAGAAAATGTGCTACCTTCATAATATGGTCAAGCTTTCCTGTTTGATTATTAAAAGCGATATATCTTTACGGATAAAGAGAGAGCGTCAAGCATCTTTGCCTGCTGCATAAAATGTGACAGGAGTTTATTATGAAAATTTGTCACAATATAGGAGGCAGGTTAGAGCCATATCCCTGCAGATGCTAGATTAATTGGAGCAATAAAAACAAAGCAAAAAATTCCAAATGCTCTTAGATGCAGGAAGAAGCATAAGAATTAGAAAGTGCACAAAAATAGCAATGATGAAATGAAAACCGGGATATGTTCATGATTTTTCCAACTGCTCTATGAACTGTATCCGTCTTTGTCTCTGTACATCTTCTCTACTTCCATATGTCTGCCACCAACATCTATAGATGAAATGAATCAAGATTCTAGCACAATAGGAAATGGGTGAAACTGCATTTTGCTTGTTCCTAAATCTATAAGAAAAATGGAAAAAGAACTAAAAGCTGCATTTATATCTTGCCTAAATCCAAGCGAAGTTGGAATCCTTTGTTTGTGTAAAAATTGTAGTTCTGAGGCATCCTTAAAGTCGGATTGGATTTGGCTTACGTAGACCCACATAAGAATCGGTGAAGAATGGCTATAGAAAGATCGGTTTGTCTTTATTCTGTTGTTGCATATGCTATTGTTTTGCTCGGTTCACGCAAGTTACATAGCCATATCTTTAACTCCATCGCCATATTGAACCTAAAATTCCATCGCTATAAGGCGAGCTCCCTATAGCGAGAACGAACCACGTAATCCCAAAAATCACAATCCCTTAAATGATACAAGCTTTCTACCTCTCATATAAAATATTCCCTGTTTGGAATCATATTGAAAAGGTGGGAGCCAACACAGATCGGATGACCGAGAACTGGGCATCAGAGCCAGAAGCTTCTGCTCATAAGCTCAGAACCCATAAGGGCATGCAGAAGCTAAAATGCAGGAAGAAACAAAATATACTTTAGCTTGTAACAAATCTTTGTGTTTTCATCTCTGTGTACCCTCAATGTTTTGAGCATCCCCAAGGATGAAGGGATTGTGCCCTGCAATCTGGATGAAACAGGGATGTTTTGTTGCAGATGATTACGGTGAAGATTTAGAGTATGAAGTCTGGTGAGATTGGCCAATTGGGTGGGAAGAGCTCCAACATGAACATTATCTCTTAGAACCAAGGATTCAAGGCTTTTTCCAAGGATGCCAATTTGAGGAGGAATGGGCTTAGGATTGAGCTTGCAACATTGGTAGAAGAGCCTTTTTCAAATGGCTGAGCTTAGCAACGGAAGGGGATATGGTGGAATTGGGCGCACAGGAAGGAAAGCCCGTATCATCAGACAGAACTCCAAAAGAATTGTACCAAGCATCATTGTAAGCTCCTATCAAAAAAACGTAAGTGTGATGGATATGCATAAATTTTCGAAGTTGTGGGCAAGATATAAACTAATGCAACAACGAAATAAGAAATATGTTTTTTCTGAATGGTGCAGACATATCCGCTAAACTGGTTTCTGGCATGTGGTAGGACGAAAAAAATGGTAAGCATGTCACTCAGCTCAGAACCTACAAAAGTGCACCGGTCTGACTATTAAAAAATCAGTTCGATGGACAAAAGACAGGGAGACTTTAGGTTCTGTCTCCTATCCTGTAAGAACTCCAACTCTAAAAAAACCCCAAAAAGATGGAATATATTGTACCTTAAGCTTCCTTTGTTTCAACGACTCCTATTATTTCGACGACTTCTCTGCTTCACAAACACAAACACAAACTGCAGACAGAAAGCATATCCATATTGTATTGCAAATCTGTAATACCTGCAGCAAAGAAAGAAGATGGTTAGCAAACATGATAAACACAATTAGTTATCCGCCAGATAAGTAAACTTGCTCACATGTAGAAACATCATCTGCATTTCAAGATTTATTTAACAGTCCAAGTCTTTAACATATTCTAACATGTGAGCACAAAAGAAATGGAACGACACGACGCATAAAGAAATATGGAACGAAACTCAGAACCGAATTATGCATTTGATGAAAATGACAACTTGTCAAGCAACCTAGGTAAGTATAAGAAATTAGCAAGAGGTCGAAGACAAAGATCTGCTCTGTACCGTTTGATGGAAAATAAATTATCAGAAATAGGAGCCGATCTTGGAACTTTTCATAGTTGATGCTTTCCAGATATGAGCTCGGATCCAAACTGAGGTTGATTCTAAAATAAGCAAAACATAACCAAGAAGTAGACCCTACTCTGTAAAAAGACCAAAGGATGCTGGTCAGATAAGGCTCACAAATAAGCCATGCTTGCATTTGTAACTATCCACAAATCAAGTATGGTTGATTTGAAGCTAAAGTTGCTGACATATCACACCATATCTCAATTCATCTTTCCTCCAAAATATAGGGCCGACATAGCTTTTGTGTACAAATAACCTCCTTTTCCTTTTCATTTGCCTGGTAGCAATGCAAATTCCTAAAGCCCTGCACTAAGTTCTAGCATGACCTTTACCAAGGAATCATCTACAACAAAATGTATGAAGTTGCAGACACCTATATAAACATCAAATAGTAAAGAAAAAATTCCTAAATGTTAAGAAACATACCTCTTATGCAGCCAAAAACAGAATAAATATTAGAGAAGCTTCGATTTGAAGCTATGAGAGACCTCAGAATATTATTTCCCAGAACCTCCTGTTACAAACACAAAATAAAAAAAAGAAAAAACTCTTTAGAGCTTCGCTCTTCACGTTCTTTGAACTATGGTGGCTCCCAAAACAAACACACAATCAGTTCCCTCAGATCATTTACGCATCTACAGATGGAACTTTGATAATGGAAAAATGTGACTTTCATTTTGCTTTGTTCGATCAAGAAAACGGGGGAAGCGGTACACAGGTATGGCGGTCCATGAAAAATGGCATAAAGGCGCCCCATCGAACTCCCATCTCTAACCATGGCTGTTGCCTTCCTCAATCAGAAATCCCTGTAAAAAACTATTAGGGTTCTATTGAGAAGCAAAACTACCTGATTAAAGACTACACCAAACTGAAGCTCCCACCGAAAGCATTTTATCCGATGCTGGATGGATCTGGTGCTGCCTGAGGCCTTAGGATTCGAGTTGTCCAAAGAGAGAAGTTGTAATGGCGATGTTCCTGTAACTGCACTCTGGAATGAAACATCAAAACAAATGTAAAAAACAGAGGATGAAGAAAAAAATAACCTTGACGTTTCTTTGTGTAGCCGAATGCTCTTCAGCTCTTCAGTGCTTCTTGCTCGACTCGGCGTATTTTGTACGAAAGAGGGAGTTTTCTCTTCAGACAGACATTTTCAAATCGGCTGAAGAAGAGCATTTCAAAACCGCTGAAGAAGAGTAAAAGCTAAATTCAAATTTCGTATTGAATAGATTGAAGAGCGAGCGCCAGCGTCCCGCAAGGGGGAAGGGGAACGCCGCATGCGGCGTAACATGCGGCGTTCCCGGCTCGAAAACCAACGCTATCCCATTTTAAAAAAGAAGATTTATATTCATCTTTCATTTCTGACCATCGATCTGGCGAATATTCCGTGCTTTATGCCAGATCAAAGGCCATCAGAATTTTGAGAAAAAAACACATGCCAAAGTCAATGGTTCAAAACGAACATATGGTCCGCTGGAAAACAAGGTGCTGCGCACGGAGGGTTGCCCTCCGTGACCCGAGAGTGAAATGGCTTAAATCACACTTCAACGTCATGTTTTCGAGCATATACTGACATATACTTGGAATATGCCACAAACCCACATGAATGAGGGTTTTCCCCTTAGGGGCAACCCAAAAAACTGGACTCAAACATATCAGTGGAATGCTATTTCCATGCCCAATTCATAATTCATAAGGCAAGGCATTCAAATACGCTAATAACTCACAAATTGAATGTTGCAAATAGGAAAAAGAAATTGAATGTTGTATATGTTAAAGACAGATGGAATAACAAACATGAACACTAAAGTTGTCTTTTTATGTCAAATCATTTTTATCTTATCCTTAGGCGCTCTGAAAGCCGGTCACACGTTTTCAATCATAACTGGAGATCTGGAAGTCCGTTTCAGCCGAAATTTGTTGCGTTGCAAAGCCATCTCAGAGCTCTTTCTGTCGGTATGTGATCTGTATATGTTTCACTAATTATTCTGCATCAGAAACACAGATTTCCGGGCTGCAAATTGGGGGCCCCAAAAAAACCCTGAAGTGTTGGTGGTGCTGCCCACTTTTGATCATATCTGGAGATCAAGAACTCTGTTTCAGCTGAAATTTATTGCGTTGGGAAGCCATCTCAGATTTCTTTCTATTGGTATGTAATCTGTATGTGTTTTTTATACTATTTCCTCAGCAAAAACTCAGATTTTCGGGCTGCAAATTGAGGGCACAAAAACCACAAAGTGCTTTCGTGATATTGTCCACATATTTTTTATCATATTTGGTGAATTTTAACTCCGTTTCAGCTGAAATTTATCGCGTTGGAAAGCTCCCTCAGAGATCTTTCTGAAGGTATGTGATTTGCATGTGTTTGAATGGTGTTTCCATAGCAAAAACACAGATTTTCAGCCTGCACCACCGCTTTGTGGTTCATATTACATTTTTGTTCATATCTATTTCTCTGTGGCTCGGTTTTACGGCGAAATTTATATCTTTGGAGAGCTCTCTCAGAGTTATTTCAAAGATATTTTATGTTGCTGATGTTTGAACATGATTTCAGAGTGAAAACAACAGATTTTCAGTGCTGGATTTAGGGTTTCCATTGTTCTATTTTTTTTAAAGACTATATACTTTTTTCTTCATATCTATTGATCCGCAGCTCTGCTTTTGGGAGCAATGCATATCATTAGAATGCTTATTCTGTGATGATTCTAAAGACATATGGTTTATCCACATTTGCTTAAGATCTGAGAGGAGAAAACATCCAGTTTTTGCAATCCGATTTTAAGGCAGGATTCAAAGGGTGTGATACCATCCAATCACCTTGGATTACAACATTTACATGCTAAAGCCTTGCGTATCGGGCCTGCAGAAGAGGGAAAGCCATTGCTTATTTTCATTTCGCACAAATGTCCGTAAGGTGGCGAGGTTGAACTTGAGGCTGCGCTAGATTTATGCACTTGAACACTTTCGCGGGTGTGCGTAAAAAGGTGAAAGAGCCCGACTTACTTCTTGCACTTGGAAGCCCCCGCTACCGCCGACACGTGGAAGCTTTGGACGGGGCCCAGAAAAGGGCAGGGTTTCATTTCGCAAAATTATCCATGAAGGTGGCGCGAGGTTGAACTTGAGGTCGCTGCGCTTGATTTATGCACTTGAACACTTTCGGCAGTGTGTCCGAAGGGGTGAAAGAGCTGCAGACTTGTTTCTTGCACTTGGAACTGCGCTTTTGCCGACGCGTGGAAGCTTTGGACGGGCGTCAAAAGGGGCGAGGGTTGTCGCGTGATCAAAGTGCTTGGAGGCTTTCGGACAAGCTGCCCTCAGAGGGTGACACCTATTCATGGCAACTCGGTGATAGAAGAGTCGGACGAGCCCGCGTCCCTTCATCCAACCCCACGATATGCATGTGGATGGTGCGTATACTGCTAAATCCCCTACCTAAGCCCAGCATATGGCGAAAAATCTTCTATTGAGAGAGTACATAGATGCCATCCCCAATCGCGGCAACCCGGATGACACCGCAAAATTGATAGGTGCACATTGAAAAGAGAAGCGCGGGCAAAGTTTAGTGCAACAAATATAGCTCGACAGGGCCTATGACGGATACTCTAGCCTAGCGGCAAGCGTCAGATCCCGGCTTCACCACCACCAAACCAGGCGGTTGAGGAGCACCGAAACAGGTTCAAGCAATGGCGAGGGGCAACAAAGCTCGAATTGCTTGCTTTGGCGGAGGAAATGCAGGCCTCCACACCCAAATTGCTCAAAAGCGGTACCGCTCTTGAAAAAGCAGCGTGTTTTACGGCATGGAGACCCGCGATACACCTAGAAGATGGCCTTCTGCCTAGTGCACTCTGAAGGCGCGTAAGGGCGAGAAAGAGTCTTGTCCGACATGCAGGCCGCATGGACTCCATGTCCACCGCCATTGAAACCATGACGAGAGGAAAAGCAGCGTGTTGAGCAAGAGACAATGGCAACCATCTCGCCCTTCAATCGAGGCCGAGGAGGTCACACCGTGGATGTTCGGTCGCTTTTGAAGAGAGCCCGGTCACTGGTGAGAGCCCTTCAAACTAGGGTTGAGACACAAGAAGTGGCCTCCGCAATGAACCCTATCTTTGGACTCTCGCCCGAATCTGGAGCATAGCTCAGCGGCCGAGATCGAAGGTGCGAGGAGCGGAGGGCAGCCATCATCAACAAGGCAAGGGCCTCAATGCAGGCTCATGAGCAGTTGCAAATGCATGCGTGAATTGAAAGGCAAGAACAATTTCAGCCAGGAGCTAAGCTCCCGGCCGTGAAGAAGAGAGACCGCTATACACCCGCTGGCAGTCCCACTCGCCAAGAGTCCGCAAGGTGTCGGCCAGGGACCGCCTGCTATTGCACCCCAAACCCTCTATGCCACCGCGGCCCCAACGTAGGCCCTGCCGGCGTTCGTGGACAACAAACAACTCCCCGTTGTGCCGCGATTGACCCAAAAATCGAGAGTTCCAGGAGTCAGGCGGAGAAGCCTACAATGTGGTGGTGGTACGTGGCCCCATTTAAGAGGCGTGGAGGACCTCATTAACCGCTCCAAATGTTGATTCTTGTTCAATGACATTCCCCGTAAGCAAGAGCATATTATTAGGGCGAGACGCCATGGCTTCGGGCCAAATGCCCGAGACGCTGGGTAGTCCGTGCCCTTATCTGAGATCGCCAAGGAAAGCAAAATTATCCTACGCCAGTAGGCAACTGAAGGAACCGCCTTTGTATGTTGACCGAGAGACGACCCAGCCCAACAAGAAGACGGCGCACGAAGTTGGCCAAAGTTAAAAAGTATTCGATAGTGGAGGAGCCGGGGATGATTGGGGTAAGATGCAAATTTTCAAGCCGCCAAATGCCGCTGCCGCTAATCCCGCTAATAACCCTCAAAGGCCCCTCGACCATGCCACTTCTTCTCATTGCTACCGCCGCGAGACCGTCACTCCAAGTTGTTTCACCTTCGCATTTGCGCGACATCTCAGGCGCCTCTGCTTCGCCATCCCCTTCTGCTTTTGCCGCCCACTGAATCCCCAGCTAACCCTGCTTGGCAAATAGGAATTGTGCCTCGCATGGTCTCCTAGAATTGTCGGGCTTCCCATGCGGCGTAAGGGAGATAGTCTCAACTCATGTTGCTGCAGATATGGATCCTGATCTTCCTTATGGAAACATGGGAGCATGCGTGACCGCGGATGCGGAGCTTGCGGGATACGGCGCTACTCAATCTTCAATGATTGCACAGAAAGGGGCATGGGGAGCGTTGCTCGCTACTATCGAACGCCCTTGGCACGGTCGGTTTCCTTTGTTCAAGATGCAATAAGCACAACCGTACTTGTGGGTGCGTGGCAAAAACTGCGAAAGAGCGGTACCCTCTTTGTGGCGGCGGCTACTTTCCACATGCGTAGTGCAACTTCTATCACACCCACTCGGATGTGGATAGGTCGGACCCCTATGTCGATCTATATGATGACATACGCTATAAGATAAGCGTAGGCGATTAATCATACTCCTTGGAGACTTCAATGCGCCAGACCGGTAGAACAACCTATGAGATTTGATCCCTTGATCGATGATATATTGCAGCTAATGTCCTGCGAAGCAAATTTTTGCCCGCAGACATCGATGACAATCGGTCACACGCTATGGTAGACAATTGCTTTTGCTCTCAGGGTATCTTTGACACGGTAACTGCAATGGACTGGCATTGGCGGGCCCACCCGCTAAGAGCACTTCAGAGACAGGAAAACCAGGGGAGGATCTAGTGTGGTGGACTATGTGCCGGTGCCCTGAAAGCGGGGATATGCATGTCGTCAAGCACTTCCAGGTGGGAACAACTAATAGGGATGAAGAGATCACTCGGACCACTTACCACTTTACTTGAAGTTGGCTTGGCGGGTTGTGCGAACCCCCGTACCCAAACTCCTCATGCCTCAGTCAAGATTGATTATGAATACGCGGGGCTTATGCCCGCATGCTTATAGATGACCCGCGTAAATTTTACAATATCCTACACTAGAGCAACAGATGCCCTACCGGGATCGATGTGCTTAGGGCTTCTTGGCAGAGATGCTTTGGGATAAGTCACCGCGACGACCTCCGTGAACACAACCTTCCCACGTAATCAATGGTTTGATGCAGAGTGCAAGGAACACAAACGCCGGCTCGCCAAGTCACGTGCACCTTTACCCCACATGTACGACAGACAATGCTGGCGTCTTCCTTAAAGCTAAGAAAGCCGAGTACATTGCATCACATCAAAGGGAAATGTTTTATCTCCCCGGAACGCCACCCCCGGACCTTCCGCTTAAGGGTTCTTAGAAAGCCGCGACAGCCCACAAAAGGAACATCACTTCGAAAGCAAAGGGAGGCAATACTGCAATGCTGACTAATGACCCTCGGGGTGCACATGCGGCATTACCCCTGCAGTTAGCGCCCGGTGCTGGAAATCCGCGGTCGGGGGCGTGGAACAGAACTTCTGACGCCTTGCCAATGGGAAAGCCCCGACACGATAGCATGCGGTAGTAATTGTTAAGTGGCAGGGCCGCCCATAATACCGATCTTTGACGCCTTTGTTCAGCAAGGCATTACGGAAGGCTTCCCGTCACGCTGGACCAATGGCGTATTGTTCCCATCTATAAAGGCGGTGACCCGCCACCGCCCGGTAGTCAATTACCAACAATCATGGCCGGCGGTGTTTGCAAAATTGCTTGGGATTCTCGAGCAGCAAAGCAGTGATGGCCGGTGAGGCAAAGAGAGATACTGCCCTCACCCGGGCAAAGTGATTCGCACCGGCGACTCAACCATTGACCACATCTTCACATTGCGAAGCTCGCTGAAGACAAAGCAGAACCACCGGCCCGATCTATATTGTTGTTCGTGGATTTTGCAAAGGCATTTGACACCGCGGCTCCGAAAAAACTATGGGCAAGATTGCGACATACTGGGTTCCCGAGAGATTTGTAATGCAAAGCAATGTGCTTTATGAAAGATGCTCGGGTCGGTTGTGTCGGCCATTGCCAACCATTTGATAGTAGTATCGGGTTCGCCAGGATGCCCTCTCTCCCCAACATTGTTTGGGCTTTACATTGATCAATTGAGAGCTGGCTTGTCGATAATGGGGGCTTACTGGCTCACCTTCTCTACCCCATCATCAAGGCATTATATAAGATGATGTGGACCCTCCTAGTTTACACACACAACCACCCCACTGGGGTCCACACCTAAAAACAACAAAATAAAAAGACCATTACATGTCGCTCCAAAAATCTACATGTGGTTATGTGGAGGTGTGTGTTTTATTAAGGAGGTAGTTTTTTTATGGAGCTATAGTTTTTTTTTGAAGGTGTGGCCTTTTTTGAGGTGTCATTTTTCTAAAAGAAGTGTTGCTTATTTTTTTGAGGGTGTTGTTTTTAAATTGGTTGTTTTTTAGAAGGTGTTGTTTTTTGAGGTGTAGTTTATAGCTAGGTGTAGTTTTAAGAGTCGTTTTTATGGAAGTATAGTTTTTTTGAAGTGTGGTTTATAAGGAGGTGTAGTTTTTTTTAAGTGGTTGTTTTTAAGGAAGTATGGTTTTCAAGCGGTATAATTTTTTAATCGAGGTGTTGTTTTTGAGGTGTCGCTTATAAGTGGGGTGTAGTTTTTAATAGCTATTTTTAAAGAAGCATGGTTTTTTGAAGTGTGGTATATAAGCGGGTGTAGTTTTTTAAAACGCATTTTTTTAATGAAGCATGGTTTTCCGGTGGTGTAGTTTATAACTAGGTGTAGTTTTTAAGAAGTCGCTTTAAGGAAGTATGATTTTTTGTGTGGTTTATATAACTAGGTATAGTTTTTAATAAATGCTTTTAAAGTAAGTATGGTTTTTGAGGTGTGGGTTTTAGGGTTTTTTTTTTTTCGTATGTGGTTCTCACGAGTGGCATAGTTTTTACGCAGCTATTTCTTAAGTATAGTTTTTTTTAGGCTATTTTTTAAGCAAAGCACCACCACCTGGAATATTGTTTGTGTGCTCAACTTTGGGAATGTAACGTATTGTTTTACATTCGTGAAAAATAACGTGGCTCAAACATGCCACGTGGGCTCCAACATGCCACTTAGGTGCCAACATGCCAAGGTGGCTCAAGCATGCCACCTAGGCACCAACATGCCACCTAGGCTCAAACATGTCAAGGTGGCTCAAATATGCCATGCGGGCTCCTATATGCCACCTATAGGCTCCAACATGCCACGTAGGCTCCAACATGCCAGCTAGGCTCCAACGTGCCTCAAACATGCCACCTAGGCCCCAACATGACACCTAGGCTCAAACATGCCAAGGTGGCTCAAACATGCCACGCGGGCTTCATGCCACCTAGGCTCCAACATGTCGGGGTGGCTCAAACATGCCATGTGGGCTCCAACCCCGCTAAAATTTGGCTCAAGCATGCTTTGCCCTAGGCACCAACATGCCACCAAGGCTCAAACATGCCTAGGTGGCTCAAACATGCCATCTTGGTCCAACATGCCATCTATGCCAAGGTGGCTCAAACATGCCACCTAGGCCCCAAACATGCCACTGGGCTCAAACATGCCAAGGTGTATGCCACGCCAGGTCCAACATGCTAAGGTGGCTCAAAATGCCACGCAGCTCCTACATGCCACCTAGGCTCCAACATGTCGGTGGCTCAAACATGCCACGTGGGCTCCAACATACCACCTAGGGCTCCAACATGCCACCTAGGCTCAAACATACCAAGGTGGCTCAAACATGCCACGGGGCTCCAACATGTCACCTAGGCTCCAACATACCAAGGTGGCTCCAACATGCCACCTAGGCTCCAAAGATGCTAAGGTGGCTCAAATATGCCAAGGTGGCCCAAACATGCCACCAGCCAGATCCAACATGCCACCTAGGATCCAACACCTGGATCCACCTAGGATCCAACATGCCAAGGTGGCTCAAATATGCCATGTGGGCTCCAACATACCACCTAGGCTCCAACATGTCAAGGTGGCTCAAACATGCCACCTAGCCTCCAACATGTCACCTAGGCTCAAACATGCCAAGGTGGCTCAAACATTCCACGCCTCCCAACATGCCACCTAGGCTCCAACATGCCAAGGTGGCTCAAACATGCCGTGGGCTCCAACATAACATCTAGGCTTAAACATGCCAAGGTGGCTCAAACATGCCAAGGTTCTTGAAGGGTTTACGTTTTGGAGGCCGCGCTTTGGTCATTTGCACTTGGGACGTTCTTCGAAGTCACAGCTTGAAGACGAAAACAACCGAATCGACACAACAGAGTTTGGATCTATCCTCCTCTCTCGGCGGCAATCAAAAGTCAAGAGTCGCTTTTGGCAAATCAAGACATTGTTTGGGATTATTCGTATGGGCCGATAAATTCGGGACCTCGTTTCTTCGGGCTTGTCATGGCTCGCATGCATATTTAGAGATGGTGCACTAAGTTATCCATGAAAACTAGCATGTTTTGGCCTTCAAAATGTAAACCCTGTGTGTTGCTAGGTTATTGAAGGGTTTATGTTTTGGAGGCGATATCCTAGTTTGATTCAACCAAGATCTTGCACAGTGTCATCACGTAGAGGGACGGTGTTGAAGCCAGAAGATGGACCCTTAAAACCTTCTGAAAGGGGCTTTGTCCCAAATGCCCTCCCCTATGGCCTGGCAATGGATGTGCAACTCCCGCGACCAAACTATAAATTGGCCACATAGTATCAACCATGCCACTAGGCTCAGAACAGAACACATGGCTCAAACATGCCACTAGGGTCATAAAAAAACCCTTTCAAATGATTTATTTTTTGAAAGAATGAGATACAAGTTTGTATGTTTTCTTATGGTTGAAATGTTGTGCCCCTAGGCTCAAGCATGCCCTTAGGCTCAAACATGCTAGATTGGCTCATGCATGCCATATAGACTCAAATGTACCACATACTCGACTCAAACATGCCACCTAGGCTCAAGCAGCCCCTAGGGTCAAACATGTCCTAGGCTCAAACATGCCACATAGCCTCAAATACCTTGGCGCAAATGCCACATAGGCTCAAACATGCCACCTAGGCTCAAGCATTGCCCCCCTTGGGTCAAACATGCCCTAGGCTCAAATATGCCACATAGGCTTAAACATGCCACCTAGCATCAAACATGACACGTGGCTCTAACATGCCCCTAGGCTCAAACATGCCTGCATGTTGTGGTCGAAATCTGCTTCGTTGGAGCAGAGTGGCAATGTAGAGTGGAATAGTGGCACATAATGTGACATGGCAATGATATGGCACTAGAATGATGAGGTGGCATGAAAAAAGCAAGCAAAATTCTTTCTTTTTGAGAAGGTGACTATTTGCAAAAATTATGGGAGATGACATGGCATGAGTATGGTGAGGTGGCAAAGATGAGTGGTGAGGTGGCAAAATATAAAGGGGTGGAAAATAAAGAATTTGCCTACACAACTTTTCAATTTATAGAAAAAACACATTTCTCCATGGTGACATGGCATTTCTTTGGATGGTGGGCATGTGACATGATGACTAAGCATTTTATGCACTTTAGATAGAAAAATGACCGGGAAGGGGGATTTTATGAGTGAGATAAGTAATTGTGGCAAGCAAGACGTGGCATTGGACTATGCAAAAGTTGTGTTGTACTATAGAGGGTCTAGCTGAGTCCATTGAGGGCTCAAACATGCCCCCGGCTCAAACATGGCACATGGCTCAACCGACATGTGGCTCAAACATGCCACATAGACTCAACATGAGACATGGCAAAATTTAAAAATGACAAAATTTAGAAAAACATGCATGATATAGTTATATCGCATCCAATGGCCAAGATGAGCAACTGAGATTGTGATCCAAGTATTGCATTGTAAAAGTGTTTTTTTTTTTTTCCTTTTAAGAACGGTACTGCTATTTTTGTTCACTAGATAGGAAAATTTGTATATAAGGATCCGATAGAAAGTATTTACGTACAAGTCGCGTAAAAGTTCAATTATAATTAAATCGAAATCCTAATCGCCTTGTTCATGCTAAAACACCACATCCTTAATGGTTTGAATACCATAAAATATTTGGACTATTCACTCTATTATGGGAAACTTGGCCATGCAAATATCTTCTTCTAACACCCTTGTTTTTTAAGGAAATTTGTCTCCCAAACGTTGTTTCATCAGAATTGAACTGTAATGCACGAGGATCCCAACTTGATTTGAACATTTGTCTAATTGTGAGGAAACGAAATTCTTAATTTACCCTTATAATCTAAGTGGCGTCAATGTCTAGCATAGTGTGGAGAAATTATGGTTCTAACTTGATATCCATGGGTATTGTCTATATCCTTGTTGCATATAATGGTAATCCATTAAACTATGCCTAGAAACTAACTTTGATTTTTGAATAAGTGTGTCCCTTGCAGGCCACCATGCTTGAAATTTTCAATGGTCTAGTCCTTTTGTCCATCATTTCCACATTGTTGATGCACAATACCTTTAAATTAATGAGACATATAAGCCAATTAATGATAAGACATGTAAGAGTGGCCCTCGTTATTCAAGTGGTGCCTAGGCCAGCCTTCAGATATATCAGTACTAGCCATGGAAGCTTTGTGAAGCGAGGGCCCAAGGCAGAGGATTTCGATGATGCTTCTCCCTATATTTGCGAATTTTGGTGTTTGCCTGTGCAACACGCATTGAAATGTATGGCAAATTTTGTGTATTTTGTTGTGTTTCAATGATTTTAATATGTATTTTATTCCTCTTTCAATGGTAAGCCAATGAAAAACAAAAACAATTAACACTTAGGGTGCTTTCCCATGGCCAATCTGGATTGCCCGCCTTGGATTGCCATACCCAGGTCGAAGACCTGGGCCAAAAAGAATTCTTTACGATTACTAATTTGTTAAGGTCTAAAACCTGACCGGAGCAAGGTCCGATTTCATGGGAACATGGCGGTCTGGAAGATTGGCCAGAAGAAAACTCAAGGTCGGATCTTCATGGGAACCTGCTAGCCTTGATCTGGACCTCAAGAAAACCTTGAGGTCGGAGGCCCATGGGAAAGCACCCTTAGATATAAGGTCTGATGTCAAATTAGAATGATAGATAGACACGTTCGACATAGTATAGCCCAATGGGTGCAACGAGCCACGCAATAATACGTTGTAGCAATGGATCCAATCTATTTTTAATCTGCGCTACCATCGATAATCTGGATGGCCGAGATGGACGGTCAGATCGAAATCCACGTACCTTCATTATTGTCATAACTATGTGTTTCTTCTCGCTAAGATGAATGGCTCAAATTAAATCTTCATTATTGTCTTAACTATGTGTTTCTTCCCGACAAGATGAATGGCTCAGATTAAATGATTTAGACGGCCTAGATTTCGATCTAGGCCTCCTCACGCGATTGGTTGGGCCAGTGTGCCTTGCCTTTTTCTACGGTTTCCCCTCCGCGGCATGCGAGAATGCTTGGGCGACTTTGATTATCGCCATAGCCGCCAGCCTTTGGCCAACGGAGCCATCCATGGATCAAATCGGGGCAAAGCGGCGGCCAGAAAACAACTATGCAGTCGGCTTGGCGCAATGCTATGCCTCGTGGGCGGCTCTACCCTTGCGATTCCAGGGGCTGAATGGGATACCCAAATTTTAATGTTCTCAGATTTTTCTTTCTCTCTGCTCTTCTTGATTCCGCCACTTTTTGTGCTTCCCCGGAACTTTCAATCCGTTCCAGAAACAAACATAACCAGTTTGGTACTTTATTCTTTCCGCCATGGTCGGAGCTCCTACACCTTCAAAAAAAGCTTTGCCCTTTTTTCCTCCACATTTTTCCCCGCACCAAAGCAAGTGCGAGATAGGAGATGCGTAAGCATTCTTTTAGCATAATAGTCTCTGCTAATAGTCTAAGCCCTTCCATGGCATTTCCTCCAATGATATTTTCTGAATTTATTGCAACAAGCCAACTCCGCCATGGCACCGTCGCACTATGTTGAGGATATTTCTCAAGCAGCCCCGTTGCGGGATTTATTTCACCGATTTGGGGATTCTAAGAGCTGAAATCATCATGTTAAGGTCCCAGGGCCTTGATTTTAGGGGTATTCGAATGGCTTACAATGAAGAACTAAGGATTTTGATGTGGGAATTCATCAGATTTTGATGTATGCAATTACCGAGAATATCGGTAAAAGGAAGAGAAAGACAATCCAAATTTTCTCACCACGTAATCAAAGGTCTTTGGACGGATTCAAAGCAATGTGCTTCTTGCTAAATTTCGATGGCGGCAAAGGCAAATTTGTTGCAAAAGAAACCCTTCCCAAGTTCCCTGTTCTATTGTTGAAAGCGGTTTTACAATCTCACGTCACGTATTGTTTTGTATGTGAATAGTAACTGAATTTTGGGAAATTAAGTTAAATAAGAATAGGTTTTCCAATGTTTGTTCTATTTATGAGATAAAGGTCAATAAGAATATGTTTTCTAATGGTTGTGAAAGGCTATTTGCAATTCTAAACCCGAAAAGAATTAAATTTAAAACCAAACATAATATGAAGCATTTCAAGACTTCGAAAGAAAAGAAGTCTAGAACTAAATGTGAATGAAAGTCATTTAGAATTTGTTTTTAGTTTTATTACCTTCAAAGGCATTCAAACCATGTCTCTTATTGAGAAAAAATAACACACGAACCATTTATTTTTATAAACCACATCTATATATCAAGATTCTTCTTTATGAGAAACAATGCTCTAAAAAGCAACAAATGGACAAAATTCGATACATGGTTTTTGGCGTTGTTTTTTTTACAAAACAACATTAAAAACAACATGTGGATTTTCAAGTGTTATTAAGAACCACATGCGGTTTTTAGCGTTGTTTTTGCAAAACAACAATTAAAAAAAACAACATGTGGATCTTCATGTTTTATTATGAACCACATGTCTATTTCTTAAGAAAACAACACTTGAAAATTACAAAACTACATTTAAAAACAACATATAGAAATACATAATTTCCTACATGTAGACAATTTTAAAAGTCTACGCGTAGACTTTTACAAAAAAACTACATGTATAAAATTTTGCTAAAAACTACACGTCATTTATAGCAAATCCCGACAAAAAACAACACGTAGTTTTTGGTGTTGTTTTTTGCAAAAAGACACCGAAAAACAACATGTGGACCCGGTTTGGGGTGGTAGTGACACCAGCCGGATTATGCAACGACATCTCGATGCCCCGACACATTTTGTCAAGCGGCCGATATGCTTGGCGTCAACCTTGGCCAAGACTAAGGTGGTTTTCATATCATCTTCACGACGGCGAGGATCCCCTCCTTCCATTACCAGGCGGTAATGTGGAAGTAGCATCCACATACAAATATTTGGGAGTGGAGTTTCCGTCTACTATGCACCGGGACACATCCATATCGCTACGAAGTTACGGCATGGGCTGGAAAGCACTATATGCAATGCAAAACAATAGTCATAGAGCTGAGTTGTATGATTGGACCCATCACCACACTGCTCAAAGTCTTAGTGGAGCCCTCCCTTTATACGGGTGGAAGTATGGGGCCCAAGGTATCCCCTCGCTACTTGGAATGACTTGGAGCAGTGCGAAAAGCCTTCTTGGTACAAGCACTAGGGGTGAAGTCCACAAATCCCATATCAAATTCTGCCCAGAAACAGGATTCTTGCCTCTTCGTGAGGGCTGGCCCTTGATCGCCACATTGTCTATTTATTTTGGAAGGTGGTCAACATGGACCATGCTCGCCTCCCAAAACTAGCTTATATCATGGCAATGGGGCCTAACGCCTCAAGGCTTCTTTGAGGGAAAAAGAGAGCTCAATGGATGGCTAGATGGAATGTGCAGAGCAACGTGCATACATGTGCAAATAGAGGCGTCATCGCCATAGCTTGAGGCAATATCTTGGCCGCTTGCTTCATCGACAAACTTTGGGATGCCAGCCCTTGAACAGTCAAGACACACTACACTAGCCACATAAATCCCACATTGGAACGAGGCCCACAATGCTACTGCGCACCCACTTGCCCATGAAAAGACGCGAGACTCATTGCCTCCATTCGCCTGAGGGCACATCATCTTCAATTGAGACAGGCGGATGGATTGGTGAGCCACGTCGGGGCGACTCTCAATCTTTGCCAAATGGGAGTCATTGAGGATGAATCCCATACCCTTCAAAGTTGCCCAAAGATATGATCAAATCCGGACGCGCTATGCCGAGTTGGTCGGGCCGGCACCGCTACATGTGACATTGAGCACCGCGCATCCGCATTTGGATGCTAGGATCATACCTTCAGGAGGTCATAGACATGCGAGATCAGCTATGTCCTCGGGCACGCACTTGACATGTACATACACATTTATTTCATGATGATGTATACTTGTACAGTTTGACAGCATTCTTATTACTGCCACGGTTTTTCCCTCGAAAACCCTTCGGGGCGGGGGTTTTTTAACCCGGACAGTAATAAGTTTGCTGCGCTCCTTCTGGGTCCCATAGGCCGATTGGTCTCAGTGGACGATAAAAAAACTATTCTATTCTATTCTATTCTTATTCAGTTATTAGTGTTAGACACCTAATAGTTGTTTGTATGTTAATTGGATACAATAGCAACAGAGTGAAACAATTTATATCACAACCTTGAATTCTAAGTGAGGAAATTCTTCTAAGGGAATTTGTCTCATTTTATTTGATATTTACTTGAACAATTGTGTTAATTGGGTACAATAGCAACAGAGAAACAATTTATATCACAACCTTGAATTGTAAGTGAGGAAATTCATCCAAGGGAAATTTGTCTCATTTTATTTGATATTTGCTTCAACAATTGTTCATTTCTTATAAATCTGGCTTGCTTGAGTTTGATTATCATGCATTCATCATCCTAAAATTGTTGGGATGGTAGTAGAGGTAGACATTGCAAGCTTCTTAGTAAGCCTTTTTTGCAAAGCATTGTAATATGTATTGCAAAACATACATAGCTAAGCATCATAAGAATTTTGGATCAGATGCAGCTAACATTTGAAGCCTCATTTTCTTCTCCAGGACTACTCTTCTTCAATGTGATTCGCAATATGAAAGTTATTTTAGTGTATGAATGTGGTCCAAGTAGAGAATGCAAAGCTAAAATTTTGTACAACACTACAGGATGAAACATAATAAAGCTACTTGATTCTTCATATGAGTTGGGCCTTCAACCTGTAATGTGAGCTTGCCAATATTAAAGATACATAAAACAAAAGATGATGTTCTCCATCTCTGATTGCATATAGAAAGAATCAATCCAGCCTTAGACTAATAACTTGAATGCCTTGCAAACTTCTCATTTTGCCAAAAGGTGCAATAGAATATTTAAACTGAAGCAACCTTCTACTTGTAGGGCCTGCTAGTCAATTGACCTTCTGGAATTGGAGGCAAAGCAATGCCCTGCACCGGACCCACCCCGAAATGCAAAAGGCTTCTTGTAAAAGTAAAAAAATGTTCTCTTCTACTTTTGCACCACTCACCTGGTCAAGGATCAAGGCTTCAGAGATGCACTTTGAAATGATTGATACAATTGGATGGGCCAGTTCACGCTCATCTTCTTCCCTTGCAATCTTAGCACTGTTCAAGCCAAACAGATCAAATCATTAATGAAGCTACCATAGATACCACAGAATTAATACATATGAGAGAGCACACTTATCAGTCAAAGCATCATGTTATTGTACCTTCTCTTTTCTTCTCTTTCAATGCTGTGAAAGTCTGCTAACATTTCTCTATCATCAAAATCTTCATCAGCATACTTTGATGGATTATACCTGCCAAACAGATAACATAAGCAAAAGGGAAGAAACCAGTTCAAGCCTAAATTGGATTGGGAAAAAGTATCTTACCCAAACATTCGCCTAATAGCTGATTGGTAATCAGCTGGACTATCATCATCATCTATAAATGAATCTTCTGAATATGTGTCCCAGTCTGCACGTCGTTTCTGGGGATTTACATTCCCCAGATTAGATTTTGTAGCAGCAAATTTTCCTGAATCATTTGGCCTAGGAATAGGCTTCACCCCTACAGCAGGTTTCTTTTGTCCAGGGGCACTAATATTTCCTTTAAGATTTGAAACTGGTCTTCCCTGAACTACAGCCGAAGACTTACCCTGGATTGCTGACTGCTTTGCTTCTATTCTCTACAATGCAATATAGCTAATAAACTTAATTATTACTGCACAGATATAAAATTATATATTGAACTCAATACCTGCTTTATTAATGCATCATATGGCATCTGCCTCCTTTGATCTCCACTTGCAGTTATTTTACCTTGATTGGACTTCTCAATAATCTTATGGCTATCAACATTTTTACGGTTCTCATGCATGGGTCTTTGTCCACTGACGTCTATCTTAGAAGACTTGGGCATTTGATGGCTTCCAGAAGGCCGACTGGAAGATGTTTCAAGGAACCGCTTTTCAGTCTTTGAATTTTTGGGCATGTTTTGAGGGTGTCCTTTAGCAGATTTCATTGATGATGGTGCAGGATTAGAGCCATTTCTATTCGCTTCTTTGGAAGAGAAACTTCCTCTGTTACTTCCTTGCGATTGTGGTACCGATGCTTTCTTAGGAACTGGTTGAGCCGGTTTTTTATCTAGGAAAAAGTGAAACAGTTGCTATGCTTTAGTTTCTTTAAATTGTAGTACTTAATAACGAACTAGAGCTCACCATGTTTTTGAGATTGCTTCTTTACATCCGTAGTAGGCTCTTCATCTGAAAATAGAAAAGAATAATCGCGGGCTTCTTTTAGATGTTGAACTTTAAGTTTCACCTGTAGAATGCCATATATAGTCACAAGAAATCTCCTGATAATCTGTATCATATAAGGATTTGAAGTAACGGATGTATGCATTATTTTCTTCTGAAAGTCCGGCACAGCCTTGAAATCTTTGTTGGGATATTCCCACCGGATTTTCCACCCGATGAAGTAGACTTTGATGTTCCCTGCACCACCGTATTTGTGGTTCTATGCTGAAAAATTACATAAGCATTTGGTAAAACAACAAGGAAACATATACATCAATCAGCTAGATTACCTCTTTCTGCTTGCGGCCAATCTTGCATTTATTGTCGAGCTTCTTCCCTCGCACGATATTCCTCTATGATTCTTTTTAGCCACAATAGGTTCGGATGGTCCAAAGAATGAACCAAAGTTGCAAAATGACATTCCCATAAGGATGATTAGTCGACACATAAAGAAGTCCACCAAATCCTCGCGTGCAACCTTATTTCACTTAGAGACCTAAAATAACATGTATCTAATTCTCCGACACAAAATGCAATCATGCACTAAAATGTGGCATCATCATCATACCGGAAGAAAGAAAAGAAACAAAAGAATGAAGCCAATAGAGAGTTTATTCATAAATGTAATCCCCAAAACCAAAACTAAATATGAAAGTTGGTAACATACGGCGATCATATGGTAGACTCTTTTTATCATTTGAGGTTGATGTTGGGTGATGAGGCGATTGTTGCCGATCTTCCCCTTACTCCCCATCCATTAAATCTAACTCTCTAATGCCATTGTTTAATCCACTCTTGCCTATTTTTTTCGTTCTAGCTCCTTGAGCTTCTCCCTTCTCACGAGATACAATTTCCTCTTGGCTAACATCATTGTCCAGATGGTCTAATTTGCCTTGCGCAGACGATTCTTTGGCTGAGAATGCCCGCCTTCTTCATCTTCAAGCAAATATGAGTAATCCCTCGTTGTTACGTAAATATTCACGAGAAATATTGATCCCTGAGTTAGCAAAGGCGTCTTAAGAAAACCCATAAAGGCCTTCATGAATCTCCTTACCGCTTTGTCCTCTCTCAACTTGTCTCTCTCGTCTCTCGAGTAAAAATTAAGGACACTCAATATTTTTTATGTTATTATCCATGGGCGATTATTTGGTATTTCTAGATTTTTTTTAATTAATATGTGGCGATTTTTTTCAAGAGAATTTATCTTAATCTTAGTGGGCATTTTTTTTTGCTTCACGGGTTATATTTTGTCACAACTCGGAAATGCATGTTATATTTCAAAAGCACACCAAAGGAAACCAAATATCACAAAGATTGAGCACTTCACATGTGATACTTTTTTGATAGTTTTGATAAGGTCTCCAAATTTCCTATGATACTTCTCTTCTAAAGTAAAGGGTAGGAACATTATGCTTGACCGGTTACAAACCCAATGCGGATTAGTCGAATGGTCTAAGAACTACCCTTTAGGCCCTACCCATTCCATTTAGACATTGCTTGTTGTCGTTATGATTACTAACACCACATTGCTTATCGGTTCCTATCTAAATTCACATTATAAAATGGCCTCTCAACGTTAACGTTGTCCTAATCCGGAGTTATCGCGAGTTTCAATGGATGATCATAGGCTATATCTTAAATAAAATATAAGATATCCGGAGTTTCAATGGATGACCATAGCCTATATCTTAAATAAAATATCTTAAATGAAATAAAATATTTCATGGATGACCATAACCACCATTCTCAACCAATCCTTACAGATAGCGGCGAACAACACTCTCAATTTGTGTTCCAACCTCAAGTTCTGTCCTACTAGCGACCTCTACTTGTGTTCCAATGGTAGCCACATTCTCCACATTTAGTACCTCTTGAGATGAGCTCACGCTAGCTTTAGAAGAGTGTTGAGTATTCTGAGAAAACGACATCGGCTTCGTTTGCATTTCTAGGTGTCTCACTCAAGCCAAAAACTTTCTCAAAGTGTTTGATGAACCATTTGATGGTACGATTTTCTTATGTCTCCCCATTAAGCTTTAGTTCAACAAGCAAACTATTAGCTTTAGTTCAACAAGCAAACCGTTGTTGTTCTACACGCATTCACCATTCCATAATTGAGCATTACAGGCATTTCTTAATTCAATATCTACGGATGTTACTAACTTTTGTTATTATGAGAAGTTTCTCAAACTCCGGATATGCGCTTTGCATCAAATATGTGATCCCCGCAACAAAATCATGTTATACTGACATTCAATAAGCATAAACAGATCTTAACTAAGTATCGGATATCAAACATATATCTTTCCTTTGTGGCAAAATGTGTAAGATTACATACTGATTACGTACATGAAAAAAACAAGGCAATGCAAAAGCACTCTCATACTTGTAACTTTCTTCCGCGAAGTTTCGGAAATTTAAGATCCTTCATGAAATAATTAAGCAATGGGAGATCATCTTCAATTCTAAACTTGAACACCTTAATTTGGAATGCCAAATGACACTAAAACCAAATGAGCTTCAATGAAAAAAGCATGTAATGCTATTTGGATTCACTATGGAAGCCTACAATGGGCCTCCTCAGAGATGAAGCCCTAAAAAATCTCCGAGGTAATCAATATGGGGTTCTGAAAATTTGAGCTCTGAAATTTGCCCAAATCTCTGAAGCCTTAAGCCCTAATTCGAGATTTCTTAATATGGGCATGGTGATAACGGGTGATGGTATCACCTCATCAATATTTTTTTTTGGGCGATTCCCTTTTCATACAAATGTTTTAAAATCATATATGGGCTAATCCTATTTTACTATGTCGATAAAAAATTACGATGTGGGCGATTTCTTTCTCATAAAGATAAAAAGAATCGAAATGGGCGATTGCAAGCCCGTGAAGTGCAAAACGGATCCTACTAATCTATCAAACCCTAATTGAAAAATATTAAAAAATAGCCAATTGGCGATTAATCGTCCTTAATTTTTACTCTGTCGTCTCTCCACATATCTAAGATTCGTTTAAAAGGCAGATCGAGCTTCCCTTTGCAAAAAGCCAAGTGCCCAACAAAACTTTGAGCGCAATTCAGTTCAAGGGAGTCGATTGAAGAGGTTACTTTCCAATCCTTGTGAATGGCACCGACATGCCGAAACAGAGAGCGCATATCCTCCATGCTAAGAAGAAGAAGATAGATGCTTTATGGGATCTCCTATAGAATGGATCTTGGGTTTCTTTGGTTTGAACCGGCAAAGCCCAGGGGTTTGGACCGCGAGCAGTCGACCTAACATTCTGAGGAAAGAGCCAGTTTTTAGCGTCACCCGGCATATCTTTGGGCATATGCCGAAGATATACTGGATATGCCCACATACCCACATAAGCGAGGTTTGCCCCTAGGGGCAACCCAACAAAAATGGAAATATAATAGTAAAAGTAGGTATATGCATTGTAGTGTAGTGCTAGCGTATGTAGCATGTGTATAATCAACCATGTTGTTGTTTCCGTATTGCGTTGCTCTCATGTTGTGTGTGCTAGCATTGTCCACGTGTTTTTGCTAAAACATTTTGATTTATCACGTGCATTGCAATAGATAGTAGCCTTCTAAACGCCATAGCAAAGCTAATCCAACAAATCCAAATGAATCCAACAAATGAATCCAAATGAATCCATCAAATCAAAGTCTTGCATGTTCAAAAAGGTATATTCTTGCATAAACCCAAAGTTTGGTTACAAAGATTGCTTCCCATGTTTTTATAATCTACTGCCATTCTAAACAATTTGAATGCATGCCTACAATATCAACTCATTTTAGCTTGGAATTGAATGTTTAGCTCTAAAGCAAACATAATATGATGTAAATAAGCTCATGGGAAAAAAATTCAAACCTGAGCAACTAAGGAAAAAAAATAATGGAACCAATGGAATACCTCAAGACACAATCCTCAGCATATCTATGGAAGAAAGTTGGAGACACTAATTCCACGAAAGGATTTACAAAGAATCTACAGATAATGCCCACATAGACTCAACACTATTTGTTGCTGCCATTCCAATATGCTATGTATTAAAGCTCAACTCCATATAAAAACAATGTATCCACCATCTAACCAAAGCATATTCTAGAGGTATACTAGAACTCAAGAATTAATATATGCACAGAATGCTACTAATCCACGGCAAGCTCCATTTCCTGATGGTGTGCTATATTGGTTACATTCGAACCACTTTCTTGAGGCCATTTCGTTTAATCCCAATAAATGATGAGGGGGCCAACGGCAATGCATTAACACACAAAATACATTGCCCGCTATGCATTATTCTGTTTTGGTCATATAAGTCATACTTCTGGTAATCCCAATACTCCATGAATTGTGACAGAAGCTTTACAACAAACCTTCATATTGCTTAGTTAACATATGCTGCAATGCATGTCGAGATTCATGGAACACAGTGTCAACCTGAACAGGTGAAAACAAAGATTCTGAGAATACCTCATAAATTGAATTAACTTGCTGCAATGAGAAGCTGATCACAATACTTGCTCTATCTTGATCCTTTAAAATCCTTATCAGATACCCAACTCCAAAAACTATGCAGCAATCCTGAGGCATGGGATCTGCTGCTGATATCATTGCTAGGTACACAATAGTATCAAGGGTCTAAAAATGATCATGAAGCCATCCATCATGTTTAATCTCATATGATTATTTGCTCTTGAATGCAACTGTCTACCTTTTTTCTACACATTGCATGACTATAAGACATGTCAAAAGTATGAAATGTAGATGATTTGACAAAGTATTTCATGTCAATCTTTGAGCCATCTCGTGTTTGTGAAGGCTTGGGGATTTATTCCTGTTCATAGTCCTTGCGTTGGACCTTGGCACTTGCAAATTGTTGCCAGCCTAATCTTATCTGTTAGGAACTAAAAAGTGGCGGCTATTTCATTTCATGATGTTCACAAAGTTGGCAACACGATGTCAGACTATGAGTAGTCATGGTTTCCCTTTCCTGCATATCAGAGGAGCATTCAAATTATAAAATATGGAATATGCACAATCAAACATAAAGTTTTTCCACGCTGGAGTTAACCAGATCATTATCTAGGTTCCAGCTCTCTACCAGACCATTAGGTCTTTCTATGCATTGTTGAGGGGCATAGTAAGCAATATAAAGAATTATGCAAAGCACATCTATTGGAACTGGCTACTAATAATCGGAACTCATTGTTGTAGAACATTTTCTTCTCTCATCATGCTATAGAGAATACATTAGTTCTGTGTCAACAAACCTAATTAATAGCGTTGTTAAAAGGTAATGCTTCTGTTGGATTTGGAAATAAAGCCCATCAAAGATTTAAGCCTCCTTGCAAAATTCAAAGTACATGTAATGCATATGTAAAGAATTTTCTAGATATGTGAAAAGCGTACCAACTGTATAGACAACTGTGTCAAAGGAATCGTAGCAGAAGGCTTTGCAATACTCGCTGGATCAAGTTGATAACTGGTTTTGCCGCGTAATTATAAGTTTCTGTGGTTGATTCCCTGGAAAACAAATACGTAATAAATATCTCGCAATGAAATCAAGAGATGGGAGGATAGCAACCATTCTATTTTCCCCTTTTGTTGTTTCTCCATTCAGTCCTGTCTTTTGAGCAAAGCGTGACTCCTTTACAAATAGTGAGTCCGCCTGCAAAGATAAAAACGGACACAAAATCCAAACCAACAGTGTGTTTTTTGACTTTCCCATCAAAATATTCTGCCCTGTGTATGCAACTCAAGCTAGTTAGTCTAAATACGTCGTAGCCTTAGCTAAAATCAGAATCATGAGTTTCTGGCAGAAGAATCCGTACAGACATCAGTGCTTTTCAAACCTAATGGTCTGATACAGGAAATTAAAAGTGATGTGGACATATCCAAGCAAGCTCTTTATCAGCATTAACCACGGTATCTCATTACCATAAGAACTATCAATCTTTCAAATATTGTCAAGCAGGCGATTGCTGAGGCTGAGAATGCCCGCCTTCTTCATCTTCAAGCAAATATGAGTAATCCCTGTTGTTACGTAAATATTCCTGAGAAATATTGATCCTGAGTTAGCAAGGCAGTCTTAAGAAAACCCATAAAGGCCTTCATGAATCTCCTTACCGCTTTGTCCTCTCTCAACTTGTCTCTCTCGTCTCTCCACATATCTAAGATTCGTTTAAAAGGCAGATCGAGCTTCCCTTTGCAAAAAGCCAAGTGCCCAACAAAACTTTGAGCGCAATTCAGTTCAAGGGAGTCGATTGAAGAGGTTACTTTCCAATCCTTGTGAATGGCACCGACATGCCGAAACAGAGAGCGCAAATCCTCCATGCTAAGAAGAAGAAGATAGGTACTGCGGGATCTCCTATAGAATGGATGCCGGTTTGCCGGTTTGAACACAGGCGACTGGGGCTGGACCACGAACAGATGCGACCTAACATTTACAGGAAAGAGCCAGTTTTTAGCAGTCACCAGCATATGCTGGGCATATGCCGGCATATACCTGGATATGCCCACATACCCACATAAACGAGGGTTTGCCCCCCTAGGGGCAACCCAAAAATCAAGGCCAACAAAAATTGAACACAATGGCAGCAAATGGGTAATATAGCAGACTGTCGGAATGCAATATAGCGGATAGCTGAGCCAAAATGAAGCTGCGGAATGCAACAAGCCTCGCCAAAATGAAGCTGCAGAATGCAACAAGCTACGCCTAAACTCTCCCAGAACATAGAGAAATAGGTTGGACGATTTGAACCTCTTGACCAAGCCAGCCTCACCAGAACCCAAATGAACAAGCTCTCTTCTTCGCTCAATCCATCCCGGTAAAAAGCATAATATAAACAGACAAATCCTAAGCTTGGAGTTCTCTACCGATAACAACGGCATGCAGCACTCACCTGTCTAGAAACATGCCCATGTGTGCATCCATCTCCTTCTAAATTCATACCATGCAATCAGAAATCACAATAAATAGATGCTACAGACCATTTCTGGACTTCAACCTTCAACGGCCAACAAGCTGCTTAATTCACTCCAAACATACGCCTGCCATACGATTTCTTATACAATACAGCGGCCAAATCTTGGCCTAACCATACCTGAAATAGCTCCAGCAAATACAAAACGCAAATATTGCAAGTTTATCAATTTGCATTAGGCTATGCTCTATAGAACTTCCCTGATTTTTTCACCTTGCTGTTTAAAACATGTGTGATCCACAAAAAGAATTTTCCAACGACGTTAATTTATTGTTTCAATTTTTGGGTTGCCCCTAAGGCAAGCCTTCGCTTATGTGAGAATATGGGATATTCCAGGTATATGTCAGAATATTTGCAAATATCCTACATGACTGGTCTAAACTAGGCATGATCGTCATTACGCGTCATGCACATTTGCGGTCGAGCCCTATAGCTTTTCAAGCGGTAAACCCGGATCGCGATCAAGGATTAGATGTAGTCACATAGATCCTTGCTACTGATCCCTTCTACACTCTATCAGTGGTTTTCCATTCAATCCTAAGTTTAATATACAAATAATAGCGATGGAGCTGGAGCTGATACCTTAAATGAGACCCGACTTGCTTTGCCAGGTTTAAATTGATTCAAGTTTTGTACTGCATATTATTATTGCATTCTTATGCTTGCAGTCTAGTGGTAACACGCCAGGTCTAGCAACTATAGGTCTCGAGTTCAAGACCGCCCAGAATCGCACTCTGAACTATTGGGTGTCAAAAATCCACAGACGCAATGTATAGTGGTTGGGGGCAAGGCCCAACTAAGCAATGTAGTGTGGTGTGTGATCACATGTCCAGTTGGATGCTGCTGCCTAGTGGCGTGACGTTGAAATACTATTTATCTACTTATCTATCTATATTTTACTTGAGGGGATCAATATTTTATAGATATTGAGAGTTTTATACATAAGTTCTACATTTTCAATCCCAGATAGCCCCTTTCGGTGCCTACCTGTCATCATCCATCATCTTGCTCATAAGTTTTAAGCTCCTGCTGGTCGTGGTATTTTGAAGTTTGCAAATTGCTATTGGACTTGGTTTTTCTTTTTTTTTTAGGCTTGCCTACCCCCCCCCCTCCCCCCACAACATTTCCTGGCTTTCTAGACTGTCCAGTAGCAAGCTACCTCAACTCAAATGAATTACAGCCATTAGATCTATGAAATTCTCCATATACGGTGAAGGAAATTAGAAAAGCTATGGAAATTACTTACCGCCATTTCTACAGGGAGACCTTAATTTCTGCCATTGATTCAATCGGGAAGGTCCAGACACTATCTTTCCGCGTCCTCTGCTTTTCCAAAATTCCTTTTCCTAATAACAATAATAAGCAGTTGTTTGCAAGACGTTTTTGCATGGGTACAGTTCAAGTTGTAGCAATAACAACTCAGTTCGATCCATTCTATAGTTTGTACATTCAACCAAACAGTAGAAGATTCGAGTGTAGCAACTGCACAGTTAGATGTTTTCTCTTCATCAATAATCCTTTGACACATCACCTGGAAAAGAACATTATTTCGAACCTATTCAAGTTTCTCTAGGATATCCGATTGCACCAGTCGGAGCACAAAATGATTTCTCTTCGTTACTTCGTTCCTCCAGCACCCTAGGGTTCACTTGGTTTTGCAAACTTTATGGGACCAAATAGCATGGACCAATGGAATGATACTCTGCCTGTTGACTCCAAACGAGTTGTGAATAACAATTTTGTCCCTATACTCAAGAACCTGGTGAACAAATTGCAGCAGATAAGGTCCAAATATCCTCTTACATAATGTGTTTGCCATCACTATGATGCAGTGAACTTAAATATTTTTGCATTTTATTTGCGGTGGAATATTCCTTCTCATCATCAATTGAATCCACCCAGTATTCCTCAAACACAAAGACTACAACCAATAGTGCCAGTTAAGTTGCAGAAGAGAATGCCAACATCAATCCCAAACAGTTCTAGGAAAGAACTCTCGAAGGTTTGTTCAGAGCTGAGGCCTGCAATTTGAGACATCTTGTATCTGGGTCAGAAATATAAATAACTTATTTAAACTAAAATTCACGTGCATGTGATGTGTAGGATTTGTTTAAAATTCCACCAGAGTCTTTTGGTTACATGGCTGTGGCTCCTCCAAACTACGGAGTATTATCTAGAATCCCCCACCAGCCAACAATGCCAACAGATCAACAGTAGAATTTTCCCGTTTAGGTTATGAACCCTCCCATATACTCAGATGTCAAAATCAACAAATCCAATTGACCTTTTGAGAGATAGCAACCCTACCCAAAGCTTTGGTGTAAGTCTGGAACCTATATCATCCCAGTTTTATATCTAGATTTTGTATGAAACAGTATCATAAATTCCAGTTTCCAATCATGGCTTCACTTCAGTCCAACTTGCCAAATGCACCACCATATGGACCTGTTTTTGTCTGTACCAAAAATGTGGCGGTTATGTTTGCTCAATGGATGTAAAGCGTTGTCTCCAGCTTCTTTTCCTCCAGCCACATTGCAAGGTATGTTGTTAGTTGATTATTAAGGCATGGGAATTTTGCAAGGGTTCGATTATGCAACCAATCTAAGTTGTTTTTATATGTGCATAGTAGAGTAATACTTTAAATCAGTCAATGCTGCTTTGTTTATTGTTCTTTGTTGCTAGGGTGGAGGAGGGCATTTGTTCATCCATCTGCCCCAATTGCAACGTAAGTTTAGATTATAAGCTACAAATCTATTAAATAGTGAAATTTCAGACTTTATCGTGTCATTCAGCAGAGTATATAAGCGCTTCATCTGTCAAGAGAGACTGCGCATTGTTTAAAATGTAGAGAGAGGTAGTCAGACACATACAAAACACATTTATCTGCACATTATGCCCTTTGTGTAATTTTGTAGCTTTTCTTAGTGGCTGGGAGTAAGTGTGTGCAAAGTTGTGGACAGCTTCTGGTCTTTTCGCACCGTATTGATTACTTAGTTACAGGCAGGATATCCTCCAATTTCTGGCATGGAGTAAGATTCCATGGGCAATTTTTCTGATGGACAAGCTATTAGCAAAGATTCTGGGGTTTTAGCACATCCAAGGCTTGAGAATTCAGGTTTTGGTGGCTCTTTTTCTCCTCTGAAAGCTCAACATATTCCTCGGCTTGGAATCCATTTGGTTAACAGTGGGTGGTTACTTTACTATTAATTGGATTCTAACATCCTTCAGACCAACACTACAAGAGAATAAGCAATTTAAGTTACTAGTTTCATCAATTATTTGCTTAAAATCGCTCTTTCAATTTTTTTATCTTTTGATACAATAAGTGACGGTAGTTGTTGATGAAATCGCGTCATCTATATCGTCACTTATAACATCACCAATAACAACAACTTGCAAGTGCAGACTGTTTGTATGCAACATATTATTGGTAGTTTATGATCGCCGCAACAAATATGCATAATGATCAGCCAGAATGATGAAAGGCATTCTTTTTAATTATTATGTATGAGATGTGATCATTGAAGATGATCAAACCTACAATGATACCATTGTATAAATATTAGTCACGGGCAGGTCAGAGTGAATGACCTTGTGGTGATATTTCGACTTGAGGTGCTAAATATTATAAAGTGGTATGAGTAGACATGGCGGATAAGGATTAAGCATGATGGTACATCTCTTATGTTATGCATGTTAACTAGTGCTTTGTCATATCAGTTGTGACTGCTGCTGATGAAGTGCCAACTTGATTTAGTGCAGTGTGTTTCCACGAGTAAGATTCTGAGATATTATTTGTATGTTCTAATCAAAGTGACGTGATCATATAGAATTTATATGGAAAATGAAATCTGTTGATCCACCCTTCCATAGTTTGTTTTCTTGCCAAGGCTTCAAAATGGCAGAAGCAAAAGGAAACCCAGAGGATTTGAACGAAGGACTCAGGTGCTGCAAGATGGTGTGAATGAAGTTAAGTCCTACTATAGTTCATAATTTCCATTTTATTTAAAAGGGACATTAACTTATCATTGTGCCATGTGTTTTCCAACTGAGGAGGATGTAATCACATGCTGGATCAGGTCTTTTTTGTACCGCATATGGTTTTAATTATTTTGCATTCCTTGTTTTATAATATTGTGCTTCTCTAGGTGGTCTGCCATATAGACTAAATTATGAATCATCTTTTTGTAGCTAACTGTTGCTGCAGCTAACGACATTGAACACAAATATCTAAATGGATCTAATGAAAGAAGCTGCAAACAAATATCTAATGTTTCTGTTTTACAACCATGAGAGAGATGTTTGCCATGGCTGGATTGTAGCCGTAGAAGGTGCCACGTAGGCATGTTGGAGAGTGGATATGCATTGGTGGTGGATGTGGATTTTTGCTGTCAATTCGTCTGTCCATGTGGCAAATCGTGAGCCTGAGGCAAGGGGCTTGTGCAGGAAGCAAGCTTAATGACTAGTGTTGGAGTTTTGATGTTTCGAGTTTGAGCAGGGTCGGGCCGATGCCTTACCGAATTGGACGCGAGGTACAGCCGGTGTTCTGATGAGATGGAAAATCATGTGGTTAAGGCTAACATTTATACTAAGTAAAGTTTACCTAGCCTTCATTCTGTCGATTTTAGGTCTCATTTTGCTATGTTCTTCTTTTTCAGAAATGTGATAACTTGGTTGCAATTCTGTTTTTACTTGCATTCTTCAAAGAAACAAATTTCAGACTGAAAATTTCTTGCATTCATTTAAGAAACACTGTCCACATTACAATTCGAAATATGATACTTCAAGTATCAATTCCAGCAACACATTACAACTCAAAATATGTTACTTTCAAGTATCAATTACAGCAAACACAGCAGAACTTCAAAGAGAACTTCCAGCATCATAAATTTCTCTAATAAGGAAGCAAATAAGGAAAGATCCAACTCCTCAATAGATTTCTCCAAAGAAATGCCATAAGTCTGCCTCCAAAGATCAAATCTGTTCCTAGCCCAAGCGATCTACTAATACCTCCAGCACTCTTGCTGTAATTTCTCATCTAACTCCACAAATGGAATCCTCCTACCACTAGGATCTGCAACGGGAACAATCACAGGTTCAGCACTGGCCTCTATTATATACTTAGTAATGGCTTCCTCTCCAAACTCAGAAAGTAAAGCCTTCTCAAAATCAGCAACAGTTTCATTGGCCTCATCCGAAATGTTCAAAGTAGCAAGCTTCTGTGTCTGCAGCTCCCTTTCAGCAATGCTATTTGTGATATCTCTAAGAATAGGCTCCTGAAGATCATCCATCACACAAATCTACAAGAAAAAAACCTAAATTAGTAACAAGAACAGAAAAATAAAAGAAGAATGACGAAAAACAAGAAAGATACTTGCCTTTTTTAGAGAATGCTTGAACAAACCGCCCGGATCGAATGAAAACCTAGAATCCAAGTCTGAAACTCGTCCTAGAGTATAAATCAGAACTTGAAACAAACTATAAAGCACAAAACTTCGACAAGAGAACATGCACGCAATGATTTCTTGCAAAAAGGCCATCCTAGATATCTTTAGAGCCGTTCTACATCCTCCAGCACGCATATTGAAGCAAGAAATATGCATGCAAGTAAAAAAACTTCTATAATCTTCTCACAGCTTCATCAAACAAAAATAGCACCAGCAGAAACCATGAGATCGGCTATACTTTCACAGAAAATAAAGCAAGAACCATAAAACAGACCAAGAAACTTCAGAAACTTCGTCAAAACTTCAGAAACTTCGTCTAACTAACCCTCAGACCTAGATGGCGCCGCCGGAAGGAAACACAGTGATGGCGCCACCGCAAAGAGGACGATCGGCTAAAGAAACACAGCGATGGCGCAAGAAGAAGAAAGGGAAAAAAATGCGACAGAATGAAGGCTAGGCAAAACTTCACGTTAGGGTAATGTCACTTTAGATGACATTCCCACGTGTCAACGTTGCCTCCGCGCTAACGCGCGTCGGCAACATTTCTACGTGGGAATAAGTGACATTTCCCTATACGGCAGTGGAGGCCCAGATAGTATTGCCAATCAAATTCCGGCTCCTTGCCCTTGCTTGACACCGTCTTATGCGCTGTAAGTGCTATTGTGGTTGTGTTAGAGCAGTTGAAGCCTGGAATTTCTCTTTGTTAATATTAAATCTGGTATTGTAGCTCTACAGCCATGCCTTCTTTGTGGAAAATGGCTCATCCGATGCTACAATTAGGGTCCTGCCATGGAGAGCTCCAAATTCGGTGTTGTGGAGGGCTTTCTCAAAGAGTTTGGGTAAGAAATAAGTGATGCTGGACTAATTGGTTTTTTCTAGGGTTCTTAGCATGTTTGAAACCTGGCCATGCTGACGAAATGATCTAGCTTCAATACCCGATGTATGCTCAGTTAGGTTTAGATCTGACATATGCTCAGTTAAGTTTGAATAATTTTTATTGGATCTTAACAGTTTCAAGAATCTCCTATTTGTGCTTTGTGAATCTATGGTGAGAAGGCTCCCATCTTTTCTTGCGTTTGCACTTCCTCACATTATAATCATTTTTGAAATCTCTCCATCATGATGGATAATAGGTTAGGTAAGCAATTAGCCATAAACACCAGAGGTCAAGGAAAAAATTGATTGAGGAACTTAATATGTAGCATAATAACAGGGGGTTTTCTTTGTGTTTTTGTACGCTTTTCACTAAGGTTTTCCTATGATTTCGTGATGTATTCAAATGGATGTACTAATGCGTACATCTAGAGTGCACCCATTGATTTTAGCCCCCTTTTTTTTTTCAATGGTCAACAACCAATGGCTCACAACAAAAGCCCTTTTTTTGTGTGTGTGGTGCATAATGGTCAACAATCAATGGCTCACAACAAAAGCCCTCTTTTTGTGTGTGTGGTGCATAATGGGCACATGAAGGGTTTGAAGGGCGCATGTAGTGCGGTTTCCCCGCCAGCAACACATTTCTTATCATAACTTTTGATCCAGAGTTCTGTTTCAGATGATTTTTATTGCGTTGGAAAGCTCTCTCCGAATCTTTTTGATAGTGTATGATATGGATATGTTTGGTTAAGTTATCTATACTAAAACGGCAATTTTTCGGCCGGGTTGGGAACATGAAGGGCTTGAAGGGCGCATGTAGTGCAGTTTCCCCGCCGGCAACACATTTCTTATCATAACTTTTGATCCAGAGCTCTATTTGAGATGATTTTTATTGCATTGGAAAGCTCTCTCCGAGATCTTTTTGATAATGTATGATATGGATATGTTTGGTTAAGTTATCTATGCTAAAACATCAATTTTTCGGCCGGGTTTGGTAGGCTTTCACATCCTACCGGTGATTATCTGAGTTAGCTATTGGATATTGTTTTATGGCTCATTCCGAATGAAGCTTGCAAAAAATTACCATGCATTTTTAGATTTTGAGGCAGTTATTAAGCAAATTCCAAGGCTTATAGATCCTTGTGCTAACAAGCAGAAAAATTTCCCACTTTGGTTTCTCACCACAAGAATCCATGTCCAGTTGAAAAATGTTTGTGTATGGGTGTTGCAAACTTTATGACTTTCAGAATAATGGGATCAATCTGCTCTATATTTATGGTAAGTTTTACTTATATTCTATTTGTTTTATTGTGATGAAATTCAAAAGCTACAGGTGATGAAAGCCTCAAATGAATTCTAGTTTTTTCTTACGGTTTGAATTCTAAAATTTTTTGTCACACCTGGGGGGGTGGCGTCCCTAAGGCCCCGAAGGGGCCAAAAAAAAATTTTTGCAACACAAACCATTAACATCCAACATATAAAAATTAAATCCTCCAACACATAACAACCAACACATAACAACCATTGACATTAACAACCAACACATAACTACCATTGACATTAATTAACACAACCATTGGGTCCAACACATTTAAATTACAATTCCCCTTAAACACCCTTTGGTTTGGGTGCATATTCACACGGGGGGTGACGTAGGGCGGGAGAGCCCTCATAATTGTATTTGCACGCATGAAATCAACACCATATAGTATTCAGCTTGAAATCTTATAGTATTTTTTGCGAATCTTGTTATCTGATATAGCAAATTTTGTACTTGCATACCCACAAGCGAGGAACTTTACGTGCGGTGTAGATTAAGGAATAAGGGGTGAATATGCCTATCCAACAACTCTCGTTGCCCGGAGTCACCCCCCGTGTGAATATGCACTCAAACCAAAGGGGATTTAAGGGGAATTTTAATTTAAATGTGTTGGACCCAATGGTTGTGTTAATTAACTAGGTATTTTTATGGTAGAGAAAGGCATTAGCAATAGCAAAGGCATTTTTTTTGGTGCCTTTTATTCAAGGATTAGATTGTTTTTCCCGTTTATGGTATGCAGCCAATTGATAATTGTTATGGCTATACAAGTTCAGGTAAATGTGACGTTCGATCACGATATCACGGTCTCAAAGCGTGTCGCCGTCTTGCAAGTAATCGCATTACGCCGCCATTTCAAACGGCGTGTAATGCGCGGCGTATAACCAAGCAAGGGCGCCCTAGGGGCAACTTGCAAGGGTGCACACACTTAGCAAAGTGCACACCTTAAACCTTTAATCCATTAAGGCGGACCAAGGGTCATGGAAACCCTAAACCTAGCGAGAGCCTATGTAAGGTAACCAAACCTAATTCTTCCCTTTTTAGATCCACGCGAACCTTTCGAGCTCCAGTTCGCGCGCTTAGAGTCAAATCCAACTCCCAAGATGCCCATGCGCCCTAGCTCGTCGGTTCTCCTTCCGACCGCCCCCAAGCGAAACAGCGACATGGGCGCGTTCGGATCAAGAGGGGTGAACCGGGGCTCCGGTATTTAGTCGATTTAATAGCCTAAACCGTATTCCACCATCGAACCAATAGGTTTAGCCTATTAAATTGCCCTTAGTAGCCATAGCGATCCCAAGATTGACCCTAACTAAAGAACCTAACTCTATGATATAGATTAGTTCTATTTCTTTAGTTCTATGATGATGTGATGGATGGATGAATTACATGGACTCATTGTATTGGGAAGGGGGTAGAGACTCAAAGCTTAGTAGTTGATGCTCCTAGCTAGCCTCCTTAGCACTGCTTGTAGTTTGCCTTTGTGTACAAGAACCACACCTAGTTACGGGTGAAGGGGGGTGGGCTTAGAAGGAGGTTAGTGTTCGACTCTTGAGCGATCCCTCTGGTGTGTAAGGCCTACAGGGGATCATTGTAGACTAGGTCTAATGGCTTGCCATCGAGTGCGGGTAAGGCATGGGCTCGACACCGCGTGGAGTGGTGTTCACTTTCCGATTGGGTTAAGTCGAATAAGGCGTGGCTCTCTAGTCACCTTGAGTCGGCATGACCTCAGGTGGGAGTGATCCCTACCGCTCCATCGGGCCGGGGAGATGCAACCCAGGGAGTAGCCCCTTTGGCTATGCATCCGTGAACTCTGATCGGAGTCCCACTACAAGAGAATGCATGTTCTGCGTCAGAAAAATCGTCAGATGGTCTTCACAAAACGGAAAATTTGCCCATACCCTCTTGGCATAACGATTTACGGCGACTTTTATCGGCGATGAAGCGTCAAAAAATCGTCGAGAAAAATCGTCGATTTTACGGCGATTAAGCGTCGAGAAAAATCGTCGAAATTCGGCGATTAAGCGTCGAACAAATCGTCGAGGATTACGTCGGAAAAAGCGTCGAGAAAAAACGCGTCGGGGAAAAACGTCAGAAAAAAAGTCAGCAAAATCGTCAGCAAAATCATCAACAAAATTGTCAAAAAAATCGTCAAAAAAATCGTCAAAAATTTTGTCATAACAACTTTTGCCAAATTTATCAGGTTGTTCGTCTATTTGCGTTTTGTGTGGATTTGCATTTTGTTTGGAATTTAAATTTTGTATTGATTTGCAATATATGCGCATTTTCAATTACCACGACTTGTAATGCATAAATAAAGCGAGAAAGCGAGCATAAATAAAACAAGAACTCCTTTATTCAAATGCAATAACAAGTCACAATTACATGTAACAATCTCTACAATGCCAACAAAAATATACTGTGGCAAGTGCTCACTAACAGTTTCATTTCATTGTTGCGATATGCTTGTTCTCTGCAAAATGAAAATATACGATATTATTGATTGCATGCTCGTGCTACTAGACTACTAGTATAACTAGTATACCTTAAAGGCCCGAGTTATTTTATAAATCATGAACCTAAAATTCAAAATGGGCAGCGATATATAAATCAATTTAGAATGATTGTTTCTATCTTTTTACACAAGTGACTTGCCACTTTAATAAGCGGGAGATTTGTTGAATTCTTCACTTGTCACTTGCTCGGGCTTATTGAAGGTAAGCGTAGGGTCTGCGACCCGCGCATTTCGATGGTGTTAACAACTATTTTTTTACATATACAATTCAAGTAGTAGTAGAATACCTTGGTTGCTTATTGAGGGCATCGCGAGTCTGCGACCCATAGTTGATGGTGTTAATAGAGATCACGTAACAAGTAACGGGATCAAGAACATTTTAAGCCAAATAGAGATTATTTCCAAATGACTTCTTTAAGAATACACCTTGTGTTACTAAAATATTACGACAATATTAAAAGCTGGTGAACCATTCAATATTTGGGAGCAAACAATGGTTGTTCTACCATGCCATGCATGCACACAAAATATTTAGTACAATTGTATGTTTATCTAAACACGTGTTCTGAGAATGTGCATATTCAAAGCTGCCTTTTCCTTAGGCAGAGAAAATGCATGCGATAATATATCAAGTTTCAATGAATCAACATCATCATCACAGTAAAAGCCTTTTATAGCAAAAATTGGAGAATCGGACATCTATCCACTATTTTCAAATGCAAATGGATAAAGACCTGATTATATGAGCGAGGCGTATCGATGTATGATGTATGGAACAACCTTAATATGGCCCGGCTTCTCTCTGCGGCATCAAAACTTGTATAGCTAGTTATTCCTGCCATATCTATGTTAGAGCGAGAAACTAGATTAAGCATTTTCTCTCATTGCTTAGAAGGCGAGAAAGCATAAATGCTATATCAGCAGATGTGATGATTACTCCAAGCAATCACATTAAAGAACATCAAAGAAATTCTTACGGTTCCATCATGACAACCGGCAAGAATGCGATCATGATGCACACCTGCGTGACCATTCCACTTTGTCAGCGAAATCTTTGTTCTAGAACTACTACCTACTACCCGAATAGACATGGACAAATATCTTTGAAAAAAGAGGCGGTGAAAACCGGCTAAGCAAGGCCAAGAGAAAGCGTGATAAATTACTCATACAATTTGAAAAGGCCCAAACTTTGGATAGAAATAAAAAGGCCACACCCTTCCCAAGTTCAAATCTGAAAAGAAAAAGAAAAATTCTTAAGGAGCATGGCGGCAAAGTAAAGTAAATGGAAAGGAAAAATGTAAAATGTAGTTGATGTCCAGAAAGACTAATGGTTAAGGGCATTAAGGTCAACGTAGAAGCATTCATTTTTGTATCATCATCCAACAACCTTATATAATCATAGAAATCCATTTGATCCAATAATAACAAATGGATAGCTAGTAACATACCAAACCATTATAATGCTTATTTGGTTAAAAGCGACCCAAGTAACTATACAAGCGGTTATTAACAATTGGTATTACATAGGAATCCCCTGGGCTAAATCCACTAAAAACAAGCTAAAAATTCTAGAATTAAAAAATAAAGCAAAAAGATAAAAAGGACAACAAGCTAGGAAAGAGAACTGCGAGAATATACCTTGGGTTTTATGCAGGTTCCATGCTAGGATATTGGCATGATCCATTATACAACACGTTTAGGTCAGCGAGATATAGGGCCGGGTAATGGGATTTTGATTCATGAAAAACTAAGCAAAACTGGAAATTGGTAGCCTCTCCTTGCGATCAAGTTATCCATGGCTAAGCCTTTAGCACGAGGAAAAGGATTTACCTGAGGTTTAAACAAGAATCAAATAAACCTTGCACGGTTTACACCGCGGAAATTCAGCGGCCTAACCTTGCAATCAAGTTATCCACGGATAAGCCTTTGGCACATGAAAAGGATTTACCGGGGTTACAAGATCAATTTACATAGGACTTATATCGACATCGGATAGACCGCGAGGCGGGTAAGACAACGAAAAATATTATCTTGGGAAGCTTGATGAAGCATTCAATCTAGAAAATACAAAATCTTGCTGCAAGCTTCCTTTTTGAAGCTCTACTTCTTTCCAAAAGACCTCGTTTAATAACTCAACAACAAGCTTCATGCGGGGAGCGGGACCTCAAATTCAAAACCATAAAGAAAAAGAGAAGCGGAAGAGCGGTGTCAGTGAACTAAAATTGATGATGCCTACACAGCAAAAATAAAGCGATCTTACGGTATTGTAAACCTGAATCTTTGCTTTTGAAGTGTTCAAGTGATCAACAAGGGCTTATTGCCTTTTCGGTGTAATTACAACATGGCTGAATCAAAGTCACTTGCCCGGTGAAAACCCCAAAAACCCGAGTCCGGATTACGTAGTTGTGGCGAAACCTCCAAATCCGGATTCAACCGCCATTTACTTGCAAATCCGGGATGCATTGAGAATCTTTGGGCACTATTTGCATTCTATGATCCTAGTATAGAAACATCAAAAGCGAGGCCATCGCCTTCCGAATAAGAGGCGGCCGTTTTTGCCCCAAAAAGAGCGCTAGGGTTTGATTACCCTAGGTTCGATTTCAGTAAACATAAAGAAATTAATTTTTTAAAAAAACTTGTATTGAAATTTTCAATTATTGGCAAAGGTTGTGAAATTTTCAACTATGGGCATCCAAGCCACAACGTCCCTTTACATTGTCACCTTCTAAAATCATGACTTTAGATAATTACCATTGTCACCTTCTAAAACTATGGCTCATAGCACCATAACGTAAAAAGCCACATAGGCTCCATAATTTTAAAGTCCACATATAATAACATGGACAATTGCATTATATCTAACAACAAAGCAATTGTTCAATCGCGGTGCCATTGTATTATAGATAACCATGGTGCCATTGTACAAACACCGTGCCATTGCATTTTAGATAACCATTGCATTATAGGAGATAGTCCCTATTGCCAAAATGACCAATGAACTTGAGCCTTGACCTTATGTGACCACTTCATATTTCCGTAGAACATTTGAACTTTTGGGTTTTAAAATTCTAAAAATTACACATGTCTGATGCATAGTGCACAAATGTCAGAAACAACCATAGCTTATGATGGAGGAGGTTTCCACCCATGCACTCTAGAAAACATGGTGCCATTGCATTATGGAGGTTACACCAAACAAACCATAACTAACGCCAGCCAAAAGGTTATGCTTGTCAACCACATAACTTAATCAAACTTGATTCAATTATATACCATGGAAGAGATCTATAAGAGAGCTTTCCAATGCAACAAATTTCATTCAAAACAGATTTTTGGATCAACTTTTATGATAAAAAATAGTTAAAAAAAAAAAAAAAAATTGGCGTTTTTTACGGCGATTTTTTCGACGATTTTCTGGCGCATCATCGGCGATTTTTTCGTGAAAAAGTCGGCGTTACACTGGCGCAATATTACGGCGATTTTTGGCGATTTTTCCGGCGATATATGTGGCGCAATTTTTTGCGATTCATCGGCGTTTTGTCGGCGATATATGCGTCCGAATTTATCGTCGGGGGTAAAGCGTCGGGGATATTACGTCGAGGACATAATCATTCAATTTTCACGCGATTTTTACGGCGCCAAACCCTCATCCTCTTGTAGTGTCCCAACACTCTTCAACCTACTACGCAATGTGCCGCGAGGGGCGGATGGAGTGGACAACCCTATGCCATGTTCTCATGCCCGGCCAAATCCATTGTCATGATTACATGCGCAATGAACTGGGAGACCAAAGCGCCTACATCCCACGGAGTCCGAGCCTTGGATAGGAACCCATATGTATTGTGCTGATCTTTGTCTATGCAGATGTTGATGTGCCACCCTTCGAGGTGGATATGTGATGATGTTATGCACTGACATGTATGTTTACGCTTCCGCAGCTAGGTAGACCCTGAGGGAGACGGGGTAAAATGACCCCTTCACTCTTCCCACTAGGACTCGTTACGGGTGCAGTGATATGTGGAGGGCCCTGTATCAGCATGGAGCTGGTATGGGGGATGAACTCTGTTTGTATCACGGTGAGTGCATATGCAGTAGTGGGGCGTCCGCGGTGGTATCAGAGCAATGTTCTTGGAGACGAAGAGCAAAGCACTGACCATGCTCCCAGTAGTACTAACTTGATAGGATCCTCGAACCTCGAAAAATGGGAAAATTTTTTCTCATTTTTGTAGTATATGCTAAGCTAGTAACAGTAAGTGAATGAGAACATAAAAAGACTAAAATTAGTGAGCCAAAACCTTGAAAAGTAGGATGGTCTCACACGTCGCGCCAGGACCAATAATGAAAAGTTCATTTTTGAGCTGGGCGCAACGTGTAAGACATTGAGCCAAAAACACCTTAAAAAGTGATGAATTTCAGAAAAGTAACATGGTAATTCGAATTTTAAGCTAAAAACTAGCTAGATTAGTATGTTACATTGCTAAAAACATGCCTAGAAAGTATAAAATTTAGCATCAAAATTCACCATGTCTCTGCGATCGCCGCCGAGGGGCAAAAATGAAACTTTCATTATTGATCTGGGCGCAACGTATGAGACCATGAGGTTAGAAATGTCTAAATTTAGCCATGTAGTAAGATAATAAGTGTTCTAGGTGACCCAAAAGAGCAGTTTGAAATTTGACCTAAAATTGCCCCTCTATAAATAGACCTAGGATCCTCCCCCCCCCTCCCATTTCTACGTTCTTCCTTAGAAAAATCGCTCCCCCTTGCTAAGGCAATTTTTGGGCACCCGACGTCGGATTGACGAGCTGTCAAACATGGCCCGGACGAAACAAACTGCTAGAGTCCCTCCAGGTGACACAACTCCCAGCGCATACTCCAAGAAATGCTTCGGGAGCGCCTTTTTCACCAAAGAGGCCATCCTTACATATATGAAGGGACATCGTCCGAGGAGCATCCCACAACACCACCAACCAAGGAGGGGATGAGACCGGTTGAGGAGGACGACACTGATCGCGGGCACAGTAAGTCCTCGACAATGAGGAGCCGGGACGTGATGCGCAAGTTTTGAAGAAATAGAGGAGGAAAGGAAGAAGAAGGAGGAACAGGATCGGGTGGCTGAGGAGCAGGAAGAACAGAGAGAGCCGACACTCGATCCAGCCGAAGAGGAGGAACTAGCGGCGTGGATAAAGAAGCACGGGTTAAAGAACGCCACGAGAGAAGAAGAGAAGAGAAGAAAAGGAAGAGGGACTAAGAGGAAGCCAAAGCAGCCAGAGGAGCTGAGTGAAGAAGGGAAAGTTCGTGGAGGGAGGCCAAAGAAAACTCAAGAAGGCCCCACGCCCAAGGTCGCCATCCAAGAGCTGCCGCAGACCAGCCCCCCCCTCCTGGATGACTCCGGAGAATGAGGACTTTAATCCTTCAACAAGGAGGCGGTTCTTCGGCGATCCCGGCGGCCTTTCTCGCGGGAGCAGCCCGACAGCCTTGGAAGTCCCCACCATACCCCACGTGGGACAAAAACAGCGCCCGCCAGCCCGAAATAGAATGTGATGACCCCATCAAGGTCTATCGAAGAAACTAAGGGAGCCTAACGCCTTCATGACGGTGGGGGGCGTATAACACATATTACCGGAAATGGGGTTAGAAATATAGAAGGTGGACATCCCACGAAGAGCCGTTAATCGGCCGCCACCACGAAGCCCGAAGCCTCCTAGACCACCACAGGCAAAAAGAGAACCGCGAAGGAGAGCGAGAGGAAACCCCTGAGAAAGATCAGGCATTTTCAGCGTAGCTTCGGGTTCTTGATCCCCCGTGCACCGTTCGCCCGACTAGTCCGAGAGGTGATCCAAGAATACAACACGGAGATGAGGGTGACGGATGAGATGTTGTTGGCACTACAAGAAGCAACAGAACAAAAACTAGTGCAGCATTTTGAAGATTCGACAGCCTGCACAGTCCATGCAAAGAGGGTGACACTAATGAAGCAGGACATGCATCTTGCCAGCTATATCAAGGGAGAACGCCCGTAAAATTTTGTAAATGATAGAAAAATTTTGTTAATATAAAGAGTTTTTGACAAAGTAACATGTGTAATCTTGCTTAATTGAATTAAGTTACTGAGTTCTAGCTTTTGTTTTAGTTAAAACTGACATTTTGAACAAAATTGAGAGGATGTCTCACACATCGCGCCAGGAGCGAAAATGAAAAGTTCATTTTTGGTCTGGGCGCAACGTGTGAGACCATGCCCCAAAAGTGCCCAAAACAGCTCCAAATCGACCAAATAAAAAGTCAATTCTGCCTAACTCGATGAGTCCAGCAGAATTAGACCCTTATATCACCCAAATTGGACAAGTTTAACCCATTTAGAGTCAATGTCTCACACGTCGCGCCAGGAGCAAAAATGAAACTTTCATTATTGGTCTGGGCGCAACATGTGAGACCTCTCAGCAAATTCCCCACCATGCCATATCCAAATGACCTCCAGTTTGTTGCAATAGGTTCATTAGCTAATCTTAGCATGCTCAAACCCCAAAAGTAGTCTTCAAATCCTCATTTGGACCTCCTAATAGGCCAGAATTGCCCAACCCCAATAAAATTCTAAGTCATCCAAAAATTAGGGTTTTCCCCTTCTCTATAAATAGGTCCCCATTTCTTACTTAGCATCTTACAAGTTTGCTCTTGACCCTTTAGGCGATTTCCCAGCTCCCATAGGCGCTCCTGCATCTGTTTGTTACTCACCTCTTCCCTAGATCAATGGCAACTGCTGACTTCAGACGATGATACAGTGCCAGTGGCCATGCAGCCGAGGCTGATGTCAATGACATCTTCCGAGTCTTTGGCAAGGAAATAGATGTCCAAGCAACCTTGCACACAACGCCAGCATATAGGCGAGTTTTGGCTGAATTCCAAGCTAGGGTAGGTCAGTCCCTAGTACAACTTCCCCCTTGCACGGGCTATTTTGTTCCCCGCCCATCCCTACAAGCAGCCTTGGGTGATGTCCCGAACATTGCCAAGTATTTGACCAACAAGGCACAGAGGTTGCCAGATTACATGGTCCTGACAGTTGACAAGATCAAGTACTTTTCCTACACCGCCGCCTTGGCCATATTCCTTTCCCACCGTGCTTAAAACCCAATGGGGGAAACCTCTATTCATCCCATGGAGGTAGACCCCATAGCATCCTCAGCAGCAGACCAGATGCTTTTGCAGTACCAGCGAGAGCAGGAAGGAAGAACAGAAGAAGAGGAATCGGACGAGGAAGAGTATACGGAGCTCGAACCAGAAGAAGAACGACGGCAAGCAGAAGAGGAGCTACACACCTTCGAGCGAAGCTGCCAGACCCTCAGAGTCGCTCCCCCACTAGGGCTAGGCATCACAAGCCTAGCCCCCATCATCATTGACGGTGAGGAGTACCTACTCCTCAGCGATATCCAGAATCTACCCGAATGCAGGGAGAGGGAGTTCCGGCTTGACGAGTTGCTGCACCAACTGCAGCAGCAACCAGACTTGGACGACTTCATCGTCCGGGGAGTCTCAGACTTTCCGCTTCAAGTGAGAGAAGCCGACACCTATACAGGAGAGTCGACTTCGGACATCCAGGCCTACAGCAATATAAGGCAAATAATGGAAGCTTGAGAACTGCCATCTGAGGAGGAGTTCTATGCCATCCAAGAACGGATGGGGATCCGTGGCAAGACCACGAGCATCTTGATGCCGAGCTCCTCGACACCACCTCGCACAAAAGGAGCAGGAATCGACATCAGGCGAGTTTCATCGACAATTACAGACTATCGAGAAATCACTGAGGTAGAGGTCGATGAATACGCCGGAAGGCATAGAGCGGGAGGCCAAGCAAGTGGAGAGTCATCAGCAACACACAATGACAGGTCATTGAGGTACTACCTTCCCCTGCTGCTGGATGGTAGAATAGTGGTAATACACCGCAAATTCAGTCCCCGGGGCGAAGAAGGAGTGTTTATACTCATTGCACTCTCTGGCTTTGGCATGCATGCTCGAATAGCTGCAAACGTCGACTATGCTGTCTTAGTCAAGAGAGCGATAGCACTTGACATCTTCGACTTCGCCGTGCCCTACCGACGGCAGGGAAGATTGGCAGTAACCGCGGCCTACACCTCCGACCGCAGAGTAGAGGAATTGGTGACAGCCTTACAGGGCGGGTCGTCAACCAATGTCCTTAGGAACTTGGGACGCTCGGTAGGAACGGCCCAAGTTAAGAAATTTCTAGAGGATAACCCATCCTACCGGCGATTTCAAGAATAGTTAGATTCTTAAATCCCGGTAGCATTGTAATTGAAATAGTATATAATAAATATATTTTGTTGCCAATATTTAAATACTTTGTTGACTGTATTTGGTACCAAAAATTATACCCGCAAATACATGAATACAATAAAGTAAATGAATCTAACCGTAAGGCTATGGCCAACTGTGTATGCAGATAGGGAACAAAGAACAGTCGAACAAAACAGGAGGCCCAACAGAGACGAAGAGACCCCTGACAGGCAACCCATTCCAAGGAACCTGTTCGAAGGATATGGTCCCATGACTCCAGAAGAGGAGATGTCGCAAATGCGAGACGAACTTCGACGGATAAAGGCTCCATTGGTGGCACAAACATCATCCGGCGTAAAACGACACCTCGAAAGTCGGGGAAAGATAAGAAGAGGAGTAAAGAGAAGGAGGTCCCTAGTACCAAACCTCCGACTCAAGCTCACTCTGGACTCAGTCCGAGAAAGAGGCCGAAAGCAAGTGCTGGACCGTAGAGACGATAGACGAAGGGGCGCTAAGGCATTAGGACTACCGTAAAAAGGTAGACTCAACATTGGGCAACGTATGGAAGGCCCGAAAAGCTTGAACAGTTCTCGGCGAAACGATCGAACAGGAAGCAGAGGCATGGCTCGACGAGATGAGCGAAAGTACGGCAACACTTACGGAATGAAAGACAAGGACAAAGGCGTGGTGGCAATGACCAACTTGAAGGAGCCGCACGATCCGGTGGAAGGGTTATGCCAAGGCCCATGGTTTAAGCGCAGATGGGTGCATTCAAGAAGTTTTCTAAAGCCTTCAAGCGCCATTACGCTCCACTGAACACAAGTCCATCACGATGCAAAAATTTTACTGCATTGCAAAGAAGGGTACAAAACAAGCGCGTATAATAATCGAGGAGTTCATGAGACTAAGGCTCAGTATGTGCCGAAGTTGAGTGAAAAGCACGCAGTTGGAGAGCTACATTGAAGGACCGAACGTAAGAGATCCTAAACTTGTAAGGGCAATAGACCAAGACTCGGTGATCCAAAGTAATCCAAAGCAATCAGCTTGCAAGGATCGGGCCTCGTAGCGTAAAACAAATGCATACTACCGTGATAGAGGCAAAGCATCGTGGAGTTATAGCCCTAGGGCAGCCAGCCCAAGTCCAAAAAAATCCCCATATAATGGCAACCCGGGGAGGCAAGTAGGAAAGGAAGCGGGTGTCCTTTAAGGACAAGCGGGAAGGGTCGAACTACTGGGCGATCCTTCTTACAAGCAATGCCCAAAGAAAAGAGGCAGGGAATGTATGGAGAAGCGGCTTTGCCGGATGCTTCCAGCCAGGCCACATAACGGCATATTGCCCCTTCACATGAGCTCAAAGACTAGCGGAGTTGGGTAGATGGGACACTCAGGTCACGACGGCGGCAGCGGGCAAAATACATGATTATATTGAGGGTGAATGCCACATCTTTGTTGCTATAGATACTGAAATGAGCGGAGAATCAGTATAGAGTAATTTCCACAATAGGGAAGGCCAAAACCAAGTCCTTCATAGTCCTAATAGACTCGGGAAGTAGCCATAACTTCGCTTCCCCAAGGATGGTCGACATGTTGAAGTTGAAACCCTTAAAGTCCAAGCCAAGGCCCGTAATCTTGGCGAGCGGAGCAGTAAGGCAAACGGCAGGGAAGAGGATCAATTTCGACATTGACTTGCTTGGAATTAATATCCCGATGGGAGCAGAAGTAATGGGCATCGGCAAGTACGACCTGATAATAGGAATGGAGTACCTTGGACCAGCAGGGGCCATCATTGACTGTGGAAAGCGGAAGGTGACCCTCACAACGCCCGACGACAAAGTCATTGAGATCACAGGTAAAGAAGTTGCTCCCATCATGCAGTGCATGTCTATTAAGAAGCTGCTCAAGTCAATCAAGAGCGAGCAGGTAGCATACATCTTCAAACTTGAGATTGAAGAACCCGAGTCGGAGGAAAGCAAGGAAGACAAAGTGCCCAGCAAGTTGCCCAAGTAAATAGCCAACTTGATCACGGAGTTCCACGATCTCTTCCCAGATGAGATCGAGCAACTTCCTCCTTACAGAGGAGTCGAGTGCGAGATAGCACTCGAACCAGGAACCAAGCCGACGAGCAAGGCTCTGTATAGAATGACGACGCAGGAACTGGCGGAGCTAAAGAAACAATTGCAAGAATTGCTCGACCTAGGCTTCATTAGACCTAGCGTCTCACCATTTGGGGCACCCATTCTCTTTGTCAAGAAGAAGGATGGCAGCTTGAGGATGTGCATAGATTACAGGCAACTGAATAAGCACATCATCAAGAACAAGTACGCACTCTCCAGGGGCAAAGGTCTTCTCCAAGATCGACCTAAGGTCAGGTTACCACCAGATCAGGATAAAGGAAGAAGACATCCACAAAACGGCTTTCAGGACCAGGTATGGGCATTACGAGTTCACGATAATGCCATTTGGGCTATCAAATGCCCCAGCTACGTTCATGAGACTCATGAACGACATCCTCAGAGAATTCTTGGACACCTTCGTGATAGTGTTCTTCGACGACATTCTGGTGTATAGCAAATCCATTGAAGAACATGCACAACACGTAAGAAAGGTGCTAGAAGTTGAAGAGGCATCAGTTGTATGCCAAGTTGTCGAAGTGCCACTTCGCACCAGAGAAGGTGGAATACCTCGGTCATGTAATTTCAGCAAAAGGAATCTCGACGGATCCCGCCAAGATTGAAGCAGTGATCCAATGGCCAGCACCAAAGAACGCCCACGGGTCAAGTTTCCTCGGCCTAGCGGTATTACGAAGTTTGTGAAGAACTTAGCAAAGATAGCAGCCCCACTAACGAACTTTGACCTAAGGCGGAAAAAGGTGAAAATTGGGCGCACCATTGGTTTAAGAAAGCCCAAGCAGGCTTTGAATTGTTGAAGGAAACTTTAACAACCGCCCCCGTCTTAACCCTGCCAGACCCATAGAAGGACAAGTTAGTGGCGACAGACGCAAGTAAGATAGCCACAAGTGCAGTGCTCATGCAAGAAGAGCGGGTAATAGCGTATGACTCCGGAAGATGAACGATGCCGAGACACGCCTACCCGCGCATCGATCGTGAATTGCTTGCGCTTGTCGTATGTTAAGAATCTGGAGGCACTACCTCTTAGGAAGGAAGTTCCAGTTGGACACGGATTACCAGAGCCTCCAATATGTATTCACGCAACCACACCTTAACCCGAGACAAATAAGGTGGATGGAGTTCCTCAAGAGTCTGACTTTGATATAGTCTACAAGCCCTCGAAGCTTAATGTGGTAGCGATGCACTTTCAAGGCATCCGCCGACAACTAGAGTGCATTGCAATGCAATTTCGGCGCTCTCCAACCGATTTCGGGAAGAAGATTGAAGAAACGTTGCAACGGATGTGGACTTCAAAGATGGGCAAGCTTGTGCAAGGAAGCGAGAACAGATAAGGAAAGGGAAACCTTCAAAAATTTTAAGAAGGAAAGTAACCTTCCTGTACCATAAGAACAAATTGTGCGTGCTCGAATCATCCGAGGTAAGAAAGTTGATCCTCCACGACACCCACAATGCCCAATAGCTGGCCATGCGGATTCATGAAGACATACTTCAAAGTGCGTAGCGAAGCTACTATTGGCCAGAATGAAGAAGCGTGTAGCTTCGCCACATCAAGGAATGTCGACTATGTCAAAGCGAGAAAGCGTAAACAACTTCAATTCCAGGCATTGGAACCATTAGCGTGCCAAACGCTGAGTGGGAAGTCGTCAGCATGGACTTCATAACGGGGCTTCCAAGAACAGTAAGAGGGAAGGATGCCTTGATGGTCGTGGTCGACAAGTTGTCGAAGATGGCCCATTTTGTGCCTTGCAGGACCACGGACACAGCTATGGATACAACAAAGCTCTTCACCAAAGAAATCTTCAGGCTCCATGGCATGCCAAGGGAAATTATCTCCAACCGACATCCGAAGTTCATCAGTGCCTTTTGGCAGGACATCTTTGCAACGATTCAGACGAAGCTATCCATGAGCACGGCCTATCATCCCCAGACGGATGGGCAAACGGAGCGTACCAACAGAATATTGGAGGATATGCTACGGAACTATGTCTGGAACAAGCAAGGTATGTGCGAAGAGTTTATTCACTTGGTGGAGTTTGCATATAATAGCACCAAGCAGGAATCATCCCAAATGTCGCTGTTCATGATTAATTACGGCTACCAATGCCTAACTCCAGACACTTGGCACAACCCCGTGTCAAAAGTGGAAGTTTCGCAGCAAATGTTGGGTGACGTGCAGCAGCTCGTGGAAGAAGTTCGAGGATATCTTCTTGCAGCAAGGAGTCGACAAAAGAGCATCGCCGACAAGCATCGGACAGTCAGAGAGTTCCAAGTTGGAGATGATGTATGGCTCAAGATAAAAGTGAAGCAGGCAAAGCTCCACATCGGAAATTGTAAGAAGCTTGCTCCAAGGTGGGCTGGACCCTTCAGAATAGTCAAGAGGATAGGTAATCAATCCTATAGATTGGATCTACCAGCACACCTAAAGATTCACAAAGTCTTCCACGTGAGTTTGCTGAAGAAGCACACTCCCAATCCAGATGAAGTCCTGGACACTCCAACGATGTTGGAAATGACAGAAGAACAGATAGAAATAGTTCCAGAACTGATTCTTGATAAAGCGTTCAAGAAAACAAGGAAATCGGAGTTTCTCCAATACTTGGTCAAGTGGAAACACTTGCCGGTGGAAGACGCGACATGGGTACTTAAGAGGGATCTAATAAAGCAGTACCCACAGTTTATGGAGCAATGGGACGGCAAGGTCATCTCCGAAGAAATCGGCTCAGGCATGTCGATTTGTGTAGATTTATAGCTTGCATAGTTAACTATAATCTACGCATGCAACCTATGAGGTATGGGTTGCATGCGTTGTTATCGATGATGAGACCACTACGGTGATCTCTAGGACGTGGTGTAATGTCAATGTAGGCATGACCGCGGTTCCGCTTGGAAAGTCTACGTCTGTCCCACGGAAGTAGACGACCTCGAGAGATAAGAGGTCATTCAGGAATGCATTGATAGGAAAAGCACCTCTAGTCAATGCCTACGGGGAGGACCCTATCTTTCATGCCCCATATACGCGAAGGACCCTATCCTCCACGCTGGGCAACTAAAGGTGTAGGCATGAGCGCCATATAGGCATTATAGGGCGCTGTCTCCACGGCCACGATGGAAGAAGCATCCTCTTCCTACGCCGGGAGATTAGCCATGCATTCATGTAGATAGATGGGGTGGTTCCTTTATAACCAAATTTATAAATAATTAAAAATGGTACTAACGTAGTGTTGACCTGTAGGCCAATAGAGCGCTCCGGAGGGCTAGGAGGTCGAGCTACGAAGACTTGCAACACAAATTTTGTTGTAATGTGTTGCAAGAAATGAAGAGTACCTCAGAGAATAATTGTATATAGAATAGAATAGAATAAAATAGAATATACATTAACGTCCCTCAGGCCGTGAGGCCCCCGGACTTGTGTAGCGTCCTGCGAGCTCCCAAAGGGTGCTGCCAGCAAACAGACGCATAGGTTTATGTAGCCATCTAGCGGGCTTCTCTTGTTTTTTTTATACTACCCGCATCGTGCTTATAGCTGGCTTCTTGGCCATACACAATGCATCGCTATAAATAGTTTTGAACTGTACTTTGTGGGCCCCTCTGATCTGCCTCATCCGTGCTTCTTAGATTATTAGCCCTCTCTCTTTGTGCACCCCCCGGTGTCTTATTATCATCTCTTTTATAGCTTTCGCTACATCTGTGAGTGTCTCTTCTTTGTCCACCAGTGCTGGGAGTGGGAGATCCCACCTGACCTTGTTAAATTTGGACCTTATGTCTGTGTATACCGGGCACTCCTTTACCATGTGTGCTTCGTCTTCTATTTTTCCTGAATCACATATTCGACATATTCGTTCTGCTCTATCTATTTTCCTCCATCTATCTTTCTCAATTCGGAGGTCGTGGCTCCCCATTCTGAATCTCGCCAGCGTTCCCCTGTTACTCTTATTCAACATGTTGCTTTTGTACGTGATATGCCCTATCTGTCCCCCTGGATTGAAGGTTCCCAATAGCCAGTTTGCTTTGGGCCCTGTGTGACGTGCCAGCCAGCCCCTCATTGCTCTGCCTGCCCATTCTTCATCCCATCCGTCCGTTTGTATAATCTGGCTTAGTTGCATCCCCATGCTTGCCGTCCACTTTGCCACTTCGTTAAACCATCCCTTGCCTGTTGTTTGTTTTGCTGATTCCTCTATCGCCAGTGACGACAGTTTGTCCTCTTTTCCATAGCTGTTGTCCTTTATTAGGTACCTAATTGTTCTTTCCCATGCCCTCACTTCCATTGGCTTTTCCCCTGTCTCATATAAGATTGTTGCTAATGATGTACACGTCTTCACCAAAATTCTGTCCCCGGTGCCATTGCCTCAATATGCCTTCCTGTTTTTCCCATTTCTTCTCCGATAGGCCTGGTCCCCATGTCTCGCATCCGTACAGCTGTGTTGATGCTACTAATGTGCTAAATAGGTATGTTTTGATTTCCCAGTTGGTGATCCTATTGTTGTTACAATAATTCATCATGATGTAATAATTGTCTATCGCTGCTTGGAATCTGGTATCTGTCCCTTTTGACCACTCCCCCCCCCCCATGTGTGTCATATCCCAGATATCTGTACCCTGTGGCTTCCTCTAGTTCTTTCCCCTTATATTTAAAGGGTCTGTGTTTTATCTTTGTACCGAAGGTCACTATTTTTGTTTTGTCCAGGTTGACTGTCAGTCCTGTCTCTGCACAAAACTCTTCTAGTATCTCTAGCATTCTGTGCATTCCTTTGGCTTTGGTCGCCATCATACCTAAATCATCCGCATATAGCATTATTGGGACTCACTACAAAACAAAAGCCCTGTTACGACGTCTATTACGACGTCCAGACGTCGTTTGCACGTCGATGATCGACGTCAAAACGTCGATAAACGACGTCTATTTCGACGTCGGGACCGTCGATAAACGCACATTTATGCGTCGCTATACGGCGTCGCAACCGGGCGTCTTTAAGGCGACGGCGTCGTTCACGCGTCTCAACGTACTGCGCATTCACGCCCACACCCACGCTTCTTTGCCGCCAGACCGACGCCAAATACGGCCGGGCTGGCGTGGCGGATGATTCGCAACGCGTCGTTCAACGACGACAAGTACACGCCATCATGTCCGGTCCGGTGGCGTTGCCCGGTGCAGTAGACAGAAGATCGACGTGGTCGCCATGCGTGTGAAACGTCGTTCAACGACGTTCTTTGGCGGGCGTCACAATTGCTAGCGTGGTTTTGTCGGTGGCCCGCCCGGCGCCATCTTGTTACAACGTCGTTCAACGGCAACGGCGACATGGCGGCCATATGCGGCATAACGTCGTTCAACGGCGATTAAGGAATTTTGATAAAAAAAAATATTTATTTAATATTATTCAATATGATTTAATCTGGACGGTTAATATTCATATTCAAAATTAACAAATATTTAATATAAATAAATATTTAGTAATATTTATTAATATTAATATTATCAATAATATTAATAGTATTAATAAATATTAAATATGAACAAAATAAATTGAGAATAAATATTTAAAAATTTAAAAATTCGAAAAATAGAAACAAATATTGATTAAATTATATTAATGGTAGATAAGCATTATTGTTTAATATGTAATTAAATGTTTAATAAATCTAAGAATAAAAAAATAGAATCGAGCATAAAATTAACATAACAAAAAAAAAATCACAAATAATAAGAACAAAGCATAAAAATTTAAATTGAATTCAATTAATATATTTCACAATGTAATTTGCACATTACAAAATATATTAAGTCTTTAGTTGTTGCTCTCTTCTTCTTCTTCTTCATTGGCTTAGTCTTCATTTACCGCATTATATTGTATCGCAACAATTAGTTCATTGTAGTCACAAATAATTATCTAATGAATGATACACACTTCATCCCCCTTTCACGCCAAGTAGCGATGGCGTCTGCCGATGGCGCATGATGGCCCTTGTTTGAAGGCCCTTTTCGCGTTCATCTTTAGCGGTAGGGCGACCAAAGAAATGACGCCTATTGAGAATGAGCACCAAAACTAATGTTAGTGTTCAACTCGAGAACCTACATTATAAACCAAATTTATACTTACAAATAGCTTATCCGTAAAGCCATAACCGCCGACCAGTCTTATTGGCACTATGGTCGCCACTTGCTTCGTCGTACCTCGCGTCCGGTAAATGCCTTTTTGTTCTAGCTTCCCCTTTCTTTGATAATATGTTGGCCTTCAAACACTACAATGCAATACAAGGACTTAGTCCACATGGCATCATCTAATTATAACGACTCATGGGAGAGATGATGTACTTGAAATGCCTCATTAGTCAACCGATAGGTCAGGCCACTTCCTCTATCGGGACTCCTCAGAAGCTTTGGCAAGAGCTTTTCAGCGCTTCTTCGATTACCTACGCAAAATATAAATAAAATATGAGTACAATGAGGTTATAATGAAGAACGAAAGAGCCTAATACCTGGTGGATTTAACATGTTTACCCTGCTTTGAACAAACCTCCCTCCATGAGATCTCTCCTGACTTGAGCTCGGGATATTCTGCTTCTAAAAGCTCCTTGATCCTCTCTTTTTCCTCATCATAGGCTCCCGAGTTCCATTCACCCTTGTGGACGTTATGGCAAACGCTATTTGTGACACTATTAGCCATCTTCCAAAAATTGTCGCCATCTGCAGCTGTCTTTGTGGTAGCAACAACTTCTTGCTACTACACTCAACATACGACTAACATATGAATATGTGTTAGTGAACAAAAAGGGCATAATTCAAGATGAACTCACTCATATTGAAAGAGATGCCTTCGTGGAGGTGGTGCGGGTGGTGCCGCGATCTTTAACGAGAGCTTGAAGAGGAATTGCGTCCACTCAGGCGTAAACGGCGGTCGGCGCTCGCCGTGGGGGTTCATTCTCCTGCGTGCTCGGGCCCAAGATTGAATTCAAGGAGTGTATGAGCTATGGCGTGGAGGGTCATGGCGCCCGGACCTCCGCCTACTTTGTTCAACGGCTTTGGCGCGCCAATCTCCATTTCTCTGGGCGACATCCCGAATTGCAAGGCATTCCACCTATCTTGAGGTTATCGCCTCGATATCTCGAAGTTCCTCGCTCTTCGTCTTCTGGCGGATCGCGAGGTCCTTTTTCCGTCTCTTTGTGGTGGTGAAGAAGAAGATCCGCATAACCAACGACGGCCGAACATTATGCATAGGAAAAGAAGGGCGAACCGCATTTACACGCTACATTTAAAAACATTAGAACGTTAAAAATAAATGGTTAACTTACATTTTATCCTAGAAAAAAATCCATACCAAATCCACACAATGGTGGAGGTGGCGGTGGTGGCGAGCTAAACCCGAACGACCAACTTCGCCTCTTAAAGGCCTTGCGGGTTTAGGGTCATCAATAAGGCTACCAAGCCACGCGAGAAGTAAAGTTGTGAACAATAGATATGCCATCGTGCGCATCCCATGGTTCTTTGGACATGTGCAAAAACTTGCAAGTTATTTATATGGAGTGCGATGAATAACATAGTAGGAAAGCAACAAATGTTAGCAACATGGGAAGTTCATTACAAAACATTGGGATTTGAATAATTAAAAGTGTCTTTATATATTTGGTTATTAGACAATTAAAAAATTTAATACTCTTAAACATGGCAAGATGTACAATATTGTATTCATTATTTGAGTTGTGACAACAACAATTTTGACATCTCCAAGGCATCCATGCACTTCATGTGTCGTCTTTGTCTCACAACCATGGTAGAAGATATTCCAACACTTTGTAAGGCTTCAACAACTTCAGAAGCTTTGGGTCGTGATGAGAATACGCCTTCACGTGGGCACATCATTCTTGTTTTTTGCTCCTCCAACTTGTCAAGACGTCGTTGGTACATATGGGTTGGATTAATCCATTGGGCATTGTTGTTATTATTAAACCACTCCATTCGTCGCATAGCTTGCATGAAATCCAGAAGCATCTCATAAATATATCCCAATGCATAGACATCATGAATTTCATTGTCCCCATACACGATCATCATCCTTTGATTTCTCAAACACGGTTTCCTCTAACCATGGATATTTTGCTTGTCCATCCGAAAGTAAGTCCGACACTTCAACAAGGGACGGCGCTCTTTGGCGAAAATGAATTGCATTGTCCCAATCACCAATGGCCACCCACACATTTTGGTACTCATCATCAAAATGTAATTTGACTCTCTTGCAATTAAGCTTTGTGTGAGTGAAGTGGCCTTTGTGGATCTCAACGACACCTTCTGCTAGGGCAAGAGCTATCTCCGGAACATCTTGATATACAACTTCGCATTTTGCTTCTAAGTTCAAATTATGTGTTTGTCGGTTCTTCTTGGCTCTAGCAATTGCATTTGACCATCTTCTAAAACGTGACAAGTTATTAGGTAAATAGTCAAACAAATTATGCAAGTGTCTCTCCATTCATGAAAGGTAGAATCACCATTGGCCCTATGGTATCCCCACTAGAGCTAGCAACTTCATATGCAAGTCCAATGGATGTAGCCAAAGCGGGATGCGGGCTCTTGAAGCGTATGTATCTTTGAGCCATCTCATACGTCTCGCCCTATCTTTGCCCTTTGAAAACCCATCCACTGTATAGCTCATCATCTTGGAAGTGTTGTGTTCCGTTGATCTTGATTTGATACGATGCGATGTGTTGGTTTCTCCTCAATAAGGCGATCACATCCACGGCCTCTACGGGCATGGGATCAACAAAGATTGATGTGTTCATGTGATTCTCCAAAGAAAAGTGGGCCTTGCTAGGCCCCGCTCCACTAGAGCTTCCCCGATGCAAAGCATTTTTAATTACCTCCAACCGACGCGCATTGAGATCCGCCTTGATGTTCTTGTGATCCAAACGTAAACTTCTTTGAGGAATTCCATGAAGCTACCCATTCCTTGACACGAGCCTCGGCATTGGAACTTTTAAGTGCACCTTTAATGCTTCAAACATGTCTTCGATTCATCCATGGGGTTTCCAATCATTGGCTTTACATGTGTCAAGGAGAGAAGTCAACATTTCTTCTTGACACAGCCATTTTTGTGCTAACTCAAATTGGCACTTCCTTTTCACATGTCGACAAAATGGTCGACACCGTTGACCCGTTTGCATCTCCCGTCGGGACTTTTCGTTAGCACATATCTCATTTATGACCATGCGTCTAATCTCACTAATCATTAGTGTCTTCACAGTCGGGGCCATACCTACAAACCAATTTAGATTCATTAATCTTGCTTTGTGACTTTTTTCAAACCTTCATTATGAATCTTTACCTACTTTCTTAAGAGTTAGTTTCCCTTTTAATTTTTTTTTAAACCAACTATTTAAATTTTTTCTTGCTCTTAACCACTCCACATCAGTGTTTCTTTGACATCCCTAACATCTTTAAAAAACAACATTCTTAACTAGAAACCCGAAAATCAATAATGCAATTTTTTTCAAAAACCCTGCCCTTGTCCAATCCTCAAAGATTTCTATTTATTGATATATTAATAAAAAAAAAATAAACAAAGAGTAGGCGGTGAGCTTGGACCCGAACACCTAGTCTTCTCCACTCAAAGGCGGACCCGACCATGCCCTTGTCCAAGTCTCCCCAAATTTTTCTAAACTAAATACATTAATCAATAAAATTACAAAGGTAAGCGCGGTGAGCTTGGACCCGGGAACACCTAGTCTTCTCCACTCAAAGCGAGCCGACCATGCCCTTGTCCAAGTCTCCCCCAATTTTTTTAAACTAAATACATTAATCAATAAAATTACAAGAGTAAGCGGTGAGCTTGGACCGGAACACCTAGTCTTCTCCACTCAAAGGCGAGCCGACCATGCCCGTCCAAGTCTCCCCAAGTTTTTTTTTTTTAACCTAAATAAAACATTAAAATTTTATTCTCCTACTCAAACTCAAATTCTTACCTAGAATGTCTTCGAAATGCAAAATCGATTTCCAAGAGCTGCGCATTTTTGTTATTAGTGTACATGCAAAAAATAAAGGCATTCAATAATTAGAAAACTTACATAAATAAAGAAATAAATAAAAAAAAAAACAAAAAAAGACCATTCACGTTGAAAAGATCATTGACATTAAAACTATTTACATTGTTAATTAAAAAGAACTATATATTGACATGTAAAAATGAAAAAAAAAAAAAGGAAGAACATAAAAAGAAGGGGCCTGCGCCTTTTCAACGGCGTCCCCTTCTTGTAATAAAAAATAGAGGAAGAATGGGCCTCGCCTTTCAACGACGTCCTTCTTCCATGGAAATCTGTAGAATACGGAGCAAGGGAACTGACGGAGCAGTTTGGGCCTTTCCCTCCTCCCGATGTGGCAAGTAGAAGTCGGGGCGCTTTTGCGCTAGGCAAGACATTAAGAATTCGCAATTAATGCATTGCACGAAAATAAATTCGGTTTTTGCCAGCGGGATCCCTAATTCATCTCCAAAGACACGGCCCAATTTTCGATTTTCGGAGAAGGTCTAGGTCAAAGGTTAAGATTAGAAACGGTCGGGGGCGCCGTTCTGCGGGGGCAAACGAGCCGCACCCTTCCCAAGTCAAACGAGGCCAGGACCTTGCGGGGATCCCTCACAAGAGGGGAGAGTCCGGACCCGTGAGGCGGGATCCAAAAAGTTCCCCAGGCAGCCCTTCTGGCGGCGCTCCCGGCCGCGCTAATGACCACCCTCCCGGAGCGGTTCCCCTATCCGGCCGCTGGATCCTCCGCTCGAGGGCCCCTCTTGGGGAAGGTCCAAAAGATTCCAGATCGGTCCCGGAGAACTTGTCAAACCCGGGCGTCCCCGATGTCGGCCTTGTAGAAACCCGCCTTTGTTTTGTCGTTGAGACGCCGGGATGCTCCGGAATGGCAAATAGACCCCTGCCAAATCGTCCTAATGGCGAAATTACCCTAGGGAGCAAGTTACACGGTCGGTTTTGCGAAAGAAGGAAACACTCCACCCTCCACGCGATTATCCCCGCATGCACATCCTAGGCCAATTGACTACGAGTGTGATGGAAGTGAGCTACTTTGGCGCTTCTTGGAGTTCGGTGGTCTTCTGGCCGCGAACTTGGTCCCCGGGGCAATGTCGACGTTACAGTCCATTGGCAGAGTCAGATGCGCAATTCCCGAGAGGGAGGTCGCCCGTCCGGCCCCTGAGGCCTTAGGGAGAGGAAATTTGGGGCAAGCAGCCTCAGGAGGATTTTAGGTCCAGCCTCAAGGCGTCCAACCCACCCACTCCACTTCAAGACATGGCGCAAGGTCCCGGCGAATCGACAAGGAGAGGGGGCCTCCGAACGTAAACCCCGTGGGGTTGCCGGCTCTAGAAGGGTTTACGCTTTGGGGGCCGAGTCCCAGTCTCCGCCGCCCGCGAACTTGGTTTCACCGGCAATGTCAACGTTCACGGAGTCCATTGGCGAGCCAAATGCGGGTTCCTGAGAGGGAGGTTGCGGATTCTTCCCCGGGCCTTAGGAGAGGAAATTTGGGGAAAGCAGCCTCTGGAGGGATTTTTAGGGTCCGCTCGGCGTCAACACCCCAACTCCACTTCAAGACACGCCGCTAGGTCGGCCGACCGACAAGGAGAGGGGCCTCCTCAAACGTAAACCACGTGGAGTTGCCGGGCTCTAGAAGGGTTTACGTTTTGGGGCCGAGTCCCAGTCCTCTTCTTGGAACGTGGCGGCAAGTAGAAAGTAACGCATAGCAAGGGGAACTTACGGAACGGAGTTTGGACCTGTCCTCCTCCGATGTGGCAATTAGAAGTCGGGGGCGCTTTTGCGGTGGCAACACTGCGATTAAATTAAGTAATTAATGCATTGCGAAAATAAATTCTGATTTTTTTGCCGGTGGATCCCTAATTCATCTCCAAAGACGGCCCAATTTTGAATTTTTGAGAAGGTCTAGGTCAAAGGGTTAGCATTAGAACCCGTCGGGGCAGCCCGTTCTTGAGGCAACCGAGCTGATTTGGAAGATTTGGAAGATGCAATTTGACTTCAAGCCATAAAGAAACATAAATTTAGTGGTCGCTTCTATCGGTCGAGTTGGAGAAAAATCCAAGCTGACATCCATCACAAACTTCTAAGAATGTGCATTTGAAAGATTTAGAACATGGAAGTGTCCCATTTGTAAGAGCTACGAGGAGAGTCAAAACCACAAATAATCCTAGAAGTTTGGTTCTACCAGTCAAAGTCGAAATGTCGCGAAACCCTCGGTCGAAATGGCAAATCGAATCGAAGAAGGCGATATCCAACGGAAGAATGCAAAATATCTTCAAGAATCCTTCGATCATGTTCATGCATATGTATCAATGCTAGATTGTACCCAAGAGAAAATATAACAATGTACAAAACATAGGTTTATTGAACAAAAGATCACTTGAACAATTCACATACTCCTCCCGAGCTTGGCTTATGGTTTCTATCGTGAAGTCCTCCACTTGTCCATCCCCTTTGAACCATAGCTCCATGTCAAGTATGTCCGGCGTCGACCATGCATATGTCGGCGCTAGTATCATGTTAATCTTTGTTTTTCTGTGGTGCTTCCAAACCACGACCATCTTTTCAAGAAGCACCCTCATCATGCTAGGCGACTCCTTCCCTTCCTAGCAATTTGGTCGATGCCTTCTCACCAATCACATACTTCTTTAACACTTTCATCCGATGGATCGTTGTTTCATAGTCCTCATCTTCGAGTGGAGGAGGGGTTCACTTGGATTCCCTTCCTTCTCATGCCCTCGGCGGCTCCTACACCAAGCTATAGATTAGAAAATAGATAAAATACAATAAAGTGTATAAACTTCACAGTGTAGCCTTACTTGTGAAGACGGGTTCCATATCTCTCGCTCTTGAATCCTCATCTCCTCCCGAATACGGTTCAAGCGTCGAAGCATACCTTCCATGGCCATGTATCCCAAAAGCAATAAAGAAAAAAACTCACAATAAGCGCAATGAAAAACTAGGATCCGAGGATGGATTAAGCAATACTCAAATCATAAAAAAGAAATGGGAAAAATGAAAGCCTACCGATGACTTTTAAAAAACGAGAGCGTCGTTTTAAAGGCGTATAGGCGTCGTTTAACGGCGTTTAAAGGTCGTTTAACGGCGTCTATAACGGCGTTCCGCGGCTATAACGACGTCGTCTGAAATTTGTTTTTGTTTTTAGGTATCTTTGAGATACCATATATATTGCCCTATTAGTCCTCGGCTTCTCGCCGCCCCTCGATCCTCTGCTGCTCCTGCGCCTCCGGCTTCCTCCTCCTCCTCCTTGATCGGAGCTCCTCACCTACATCACGCCATGGCTTCTCACGATGCATGCCGCTTGATGCTTGCCGAGCGGCGTGACTTCTTTGGAACACCTGCGCCTCGGTCACGAGTGGCTAGAGACGAACCCTAACCCAAGAAAGGCGGAGTTCAAGCAAAGCCATGACAAAGGCTGCATGATAGGGGGCAAGAAAGACCTCGCCATCGCATTCTTTGGGGCCGGAACCTTCCCTCAATCTGAGGGCTTCGAGTGCACGAAGAAATGCATGGTGAGCTCGTTGTGCTTGGCCCATTATGCTAGAGGATAGGGGCCTTTGGGAAGGAAACATTTGCTGAAGCCCTACTTTCAAAAGTTGCACCGGACCAACTGTATATGCGGGAAGTGCTCGTACATGAATTCCTTGGGGAAACAGACACCCACGCCGGGGGGCTTGGATTCCATGCTTCGGGAGGCTTGTTCGACGTGGGGTGGAGGAAATCACCGTCGAGCACCTTCGAGCTGCGAAAGGGATCCTGCTGGATCTTGATATATACCACTAGATGTGCCTTTGGCATCCACTTTGTTTTGTGTATTTGAATTGTGTATGGGTTTTTATATGAATTTTGTATTTTGAAGGGAATACATATATGATTTTTGTATATGAATCTTGCATTTTGAAGGGAATCTTCACATTTTATGATTAATTAAACATAAAAGCGTGTACTCAATCAGTATGTAGAACTGCCACGATCGGCTTGCAAGCCATAGGTCTATACTAGGATGCCAATTAACTTGGCATAAATGTCTATGATAACCCCGAAGTTGCAATACTAATGTTGCCTAATATGGTTTTGTAGTATACACAAATTAGCATGCCAAAGTATTTTTCTTATTCATATGTGGGAAGAAAATATAATAATCATAATAAAGTAATGAAGGTTCAATCGATGGTAGTCTTCTATCATGACAATAGTCTCCCCAACCCCAACCTCCCTATTCGACGCCATCTCTTCTTCACCTTTAAATATCGCGTGGAGCGAGCCTTACATGGAACTACGAACCACCAGTCTCTTGCAAAGGATGCGGAGCGAAGGTGACCTACAAAACCTCTATTACATTAGTTCCTTTGTTAATGACATATATAAATTTTATTGCATCCAAGTAAACATACTTGTTCACATTGCTCAACCCTCACAGGTGTGTCTTGACCACGATACCCGGCGAGTTGAATCTAGTGAATACAGGCCACTTTCGGATCTTTGCGTATCGTGGCATGAGCACCCGATACACACAAGATCAAACCATTCGGCATCAAACAACATTGTTTTGAATGCACTACCGACATCAACCTCCATGATAGTCTTTATAGTACCAATCCATTCCAACATTGCCTCGATTGGGTTTGGGTCTGCACTACCGGTCACGGCAAGCGTACTAAACTTTGCTGATATACCACAATCATAAGTCGTTTGCCATGATCCACACTTTGTCGTCGAAAGTGAGCACCCGGAAGACCATATTGATGCATATGAATTATACTACAAAGTAAAAGAACAAATGTTCAAAATAGCGAAAGCGAAACTTCGTGAATTATATGCCATTAAGTTGCACTTACAAATAGTGACACGCCTTTAGCATATGCAAATTCTTAAGCTAGAAACATGTTAAGCGTTGCCTTGCCATCTCTAGTTGTTCGAAAGCAGCCATTTATTGTTTATCTCACTTGGCGGGACCCTAGATGATCACGGAAGTGGTTGTTTCGCGATTCTTTTTGTCGATAGCGTCTTCTCTCCTCATCTCTCTTTATTTTTTCTTCCTCGTATTTTTTTTTATCCATTTCTCCATGGGAGTGGAGTTGTAGATGAAAACTTATTGACTTTTTACTGTTCTTCTAGTGTGAACAATTTCTTACGTGGTCTTCCTTGGGAACTTCTCCAATTATAGTTGGAGTGTCTTCATCGGTCCATAATCGTGGAGCATTGGGGTGTAGATCGGCCAAGAACTTCGGTGACATAGAATAATGACTCTCGTGCTAACCAACCCTTGGCCATGCAACCCTCACGGCCTTGCCTTACGACGTACAAAGTCCTTGAGGACCTTGAAAGCGTTCTATAAAAACATCCATCTAGGATTTGTTGTGCACCGCAAGCTCTACTTCAGTCCACTAAATGCACTAGTAAGTGAGTTTGTATGTCCGAGAAAACTTGTTGGGAATTCTTTCTCTAGCATACAACATGCCTCAACGACCTTAGTTCGCATGTCCTTAATTTCATTTGTCGGTATCTCCTTCCTTGTAATCCATCTAAATATCATTTAAGAAAGAAAAAGTTAAGTGAGAGTTCAGCATCGAGTGTTTTTCTAAATCCGTCACGAACACAGAAAACTTCGATAGGAGACATATTGCATGTAGTGGACCGTCGGTCTTGAGGCGACCCCCTCGAGAACAATAGGCATAACAAGCGCAACATCTTATGCCAATCATGAGATTTCAACCCGATTAACTCCCTTAGTTAGAGAAACAATTACGCATAGCGAATGCATATATCACTGTCGGGTCTTTATTGCCTTGATAAACTTCCGAGCGGGTTTCATACATTTTCTAGGCGATCCAATCCACTTGTGGCCTTATTCCTTCTTCGACATTTAACCATGCTTTGGAGATTTTGATCCGACTTCTTGTAGATCTTCTCGTCTTTGCATCACGTGTCCTTCGTCCGGTGACATGCTTCCAAATAGGCGCCCGGCGTTTTTAAAGATGTGCATGGGATCAAGAAGATGATGGATCTTCAATTACATCCAATAGGGTAGAAGGAAGAAGGATGCTTTCCACTTCATTCCCTTAACCTTATTTCCTTGGCGGCATCCCACATGTTACCCCAATCTCTCATTGTCAACCTTTTGGGAGGCTCTTGATTGCAATGTTTTTCTCTTGGACCTACGTATGAAAGTCGATTTTCCATTGGCGGATATCTCTTGAAGTTTGCATAGACATTTTTTGTGCAATGCCGTTGGCCGTGAGAGTTCAACTGTTCAAACCCACACAAAGTGACATACCGCATATCCGGACACTTGGAGTCGGAGAGTTCATACAAACCAGGCCAATGGCTTCGTTGTCCACATTAAGATTGCTCTCAAGGTAAATCTTAGTTCAGCACGAAGTTCTCTTGAGACATCGTAAACTTCAATACCTTCACTCCCACAATGTCAAAAGCTCATCAATAACTATTTTCAGATATGGATCTAGACTTTCCGGCTTCTTGGTCACGGAACTAATAGTACTACCATTAAATGGCTAGTCTTCATGAGTAACCACGGTGGTAAATTATAGTTGATCAACACTCTTCATAAGTTGACCACGTGGGTGATTGGCGTCCATAAGGATTAACACCATCCGTTGCCAACCCTAATCTGAGATTTCGTGGCTCTCTTCCAAATTCGGCCATGTTTCATCAATATGCTTCCATTGCTTGCGGTCACTAACCATCACGGAGTACATTGTCACTTTCGGCGCGTTAGCGGACACCAACCCATGAGCTAAGCTAGAGATTCACATCGAAACAATAGCCTTATCGCGAGGGATCAATGGAAAGTAGCGAACCACCTTCATCGGGGCGGTCTTTCCCTTGGCATGCGCATTGTACCTAGAGGCACCACATTTAGGGCATGTTTACGTGTTCTTGTAGATGTCATCCGGATAATATACCATGCAATCATTTGGACAAGCGTGAATCTTATGGTAGCCTAAACCCGATGAGTTTGCCAATATATTTTTTATTTCAGTGCGACTTTTGGGCATAGTGTTCCCTTGTGGGAGTATTTTCTCTTGCAATAACCTGTATAAAACAGACCTTTACGTATACATTCAACTACAAATTCAATAAGTCAAGTGATTGCAATTGTACTTACTCTAACAAAGCGTAACAAACGGCATTGCTCCATTTGAATTTGGCTTGAAGGTTTAATATCAATAAAGATGTCGTCAATCTAGATATGCTTGCACCGGATATAATGCTTTATGCGCCTCCTCCAATAAAACGTGATCTTCATGACCATCGTTAGGAGTATTTATATCGTCATCTAGGTCGTTGTCGAAGATTGGGCCAAATGCATCTAACATGTCGGCTATGGGTTCCTCAACTTCCATGAAGTCGTCCATAGGGGCATTGTCATCATCTTCATCATCGTATTCCTGTTCATCTTCATCATTGTACTCTTCATTATGCGTTGTGCCCATGTTTGTACCATACTGCTCAATGTATTCTAATTCTGCTATCCGCAATGACTTTTGATGTCGCCAATTGATGCAGCTTGGATGTGGTCTTATATCCACTTGCCTACCCTGCACGTCAGATTAAACGAAATATATGCGTGATTGATACATACATTGAGAGCCCGTGTTTGTTAAATTTTAAGCATTTAATAACGAACGAAATATAAAATTTTATGTCATAATCAAAGCATATATTGAAGATATAATACACATTTATCTTCAATATGTGCAATCTCATTCCAAGAGAAGAAGAAGAAGAATTCGAAGAAGAAGAAGAAAAATGGTGCATTCCGACAAAAATTATATGAGTAATTTGAGTACATCATCAAAGGAACTCCGGTATTGGTCTACCGTATTCATATTCAATGAACAATTCATCACCAATACACAAAGTTTTTATAGCATAAACCATGATATATCTCCCGTCAATTTTACGGCTAAAAAAATCTTCTTGGTCTTTGTTTGCCTCGACAAATTCACAATTGGTAGCTTCAGGATTCTCGATAGAGCTATTAATAAAAGCAGCAAGGTTTCCATGCAACTGAGGACGACCATCAATATATGTGAAGCTTGCGTGTCCTTTGGGGCTTGGATATTGTTCGTGCATTTGAATTTAGGCCATAGATGAGCATGCGCCCAGATGCTTACTCAATTTATGCCAAGTGTCTCGAGTTATATTCGGGACCTACATATGGCATTAAAGGAACAGTCATTACCATCTTTGACTTTCACACTAGTCATAATATATAATCCCGAGGCCAGCACCGGGACCCGACTATTTTTAATCATGTCTTGCCTACCCCAATATGTAAATTGCTCCCCATAAATAATTGGCTTGCCTCTAGGCCATGCATTGAATTTCTTACGATCTTTATCCGTAAAATTTTGGACCAAATGGACTAGTGAAGGTGGAAGATTATTTTTTTGACATGATCTAGTACATTCCAATTTTGATGAACATTGTCATTCCCTCCAATCTTGGCAACGGCCATTGCACGGCGAGTTCTATCACGTAATGGGATACTCTTTTGAGGAAGTTGATGGCTTTCTTTTTGTAGGGTTTTCTATGAACGCATTCATAGTATCAACATCATCTACTTCCAATGACAACATAACCCCAAAATCTATATCTTTGCTTGAGCTCACTTCATTCTCAATTTCTTCCTAACAAAATACAAGCAAACTAAGTTAAGACATCGATTCAAGTACATGAGAGTAGTTGATTATCGTTCATAAGATTAAGTGTATTATACCTCGTTGGAATACCCCCCACATGTCGTCCGAACCACTGGATTTGTCGGGCATTCACCATATTTCTCAACATGGTCGAGGGCCAGTCTTTCTCATCCGTTTTATTTGTCCTTTGCACATCGAACAATTGCAATATAACCGCTCTGTCAAGTACAAGCTGCAAAAAAAAAACATCAAGATATAAAGTTAACTAATCATTGAAAACATGTTTATGGTACATACATGGTGACATTCATTTCATGCACACCACCCCACCTCTAGGAAGACTAGGTCCACTTTGGGTCTAATTGGACTATTTGTGGCAATTGTTGGGGTAACATTCTTATGCAAATCGCCATGTAACTTTCTCAAAGCTTTTGTTTCACTTTACGTTCAAATTCCTTCCGGCGTTCGTCCATGTTGTTTTCTAGTAAACAATAAAATATTAATAAAAACCATGTAATAATATAATAAATATAAATATCCATGTTTTTCATGATTTTATCAAATGTTTATTCTTAAGATTGATTCATACAACGCGTTTATGATATTTAGAAAGCATTTGATTGAAGGGTGCTGAACCCGATACATCTAGTCCTCTCCATTTGAAATGGAGTCGACCCGATTACCTTATATTCCACGCAACCTTTCAAATCTTTTGTAATCTATGAAGATTGAAACTTCGCTCGAGGTGCATAAACCCGATACATTTAGTCTTCTCCATTAGGGATGGAACCGACCCGTTACCTTGATCATGCATCCCTCAAGTTTTTAACATACTTTCAAGATTCAATCTTCTAATCTATTAGCATTTGGAGGTGTTTAACTCTAACACAAAGATTAAAAGCGAGATCTTACCTTATGAAGACCCACGGCGCAAAAAAATCCGAAACAAGCGAGTGAAAATAACAAGTAAATAACCCGGCGGTAGGGTTCCGCCATATTTGGCGTCGTTTATCGACGTCGTAGTGAACGTCGTTTAACGACGCCAAGGCGACGTCGTCCACGACACCTAGGCATGCCACATCGACTTTCGCGCCGCGTCGATGCCCCCTCATATGCCACGTCGGATGATCATAACGTCGTTTAACGGCGTCAAATGATCATAACGTCGTTAAGCGACCAACCGCGTGATTGTTTAACATAACGAAACAACATACAATACAAATAACACAAATAAATAAAAATCTTGATTGTTCCCATTCATAAAATAAAGCTTATACAACGACAACACAAATAGATAAAAAACTTATTGTTTCCATTCATAAAAAAAAGCATACATTACTTATGTCCATCCCGAGGGCGTGGCAGTTTGATGCAACCATTTGCATCATTATACGCACCATTAATGTCGTTTTCTCTTTGTTTGGCTCGGTGAGCCATTCTACCCGATCGTTCCCGCATGGGAACGCGGATATTAGTGCAATCGAAGCTCCTTTTCACTCATCTTTGCCACGATGGTGAAGGGAGGGTTCTCGTGAGAGAAGCGGGGGGTTCTTTGGGTTGTCTTCCCTTGGAGGAGGAGGATTACCGCTAGAAGGAACATATCAGCGAAAAGGTGGTCTTCAAGCTAGGGACCATTATAGCAAGATAGGGAAGAACACTCAAAAATAAGAATAACATCAGACTCTTGATGGATCCACTTATAACGTGGATGTAGGGTTAGGTTAGGGTTAGGGTTTTTATTTGGCAAAAAAAAAAAAAATTCCTGCGTGTCACGTCGTTTAACGGCGTTTAAGGCTGGCGTGTCTTGACATCGCCGGCGACTTGGCACCAGCACCATGCCACGCGCGGCGGGCGTGACACGTCGGCGTTGCAGTAACGTCGTTCAACGACGGCACGCCGGGGCTCGCTGACACGCGCCGCCACCTTTGGCAACCGCCCCATTTCCACGCATGACGCGACGCGCGCGGCGCCGGCTTCGCGGAAACGCCGTTGAACGGCGTTTAGGCGGCGTGTTTGACACGCAGAGGCCAAATTGGCGGCCGATACCCATGCCACGCGAGCAAATCGAGACGCGTCGCCACTCGATGACCGCCGTTGAACGACGTCGAAGCGGCGTTGTCGCCGTTGAACGACGATGGTCGCCGATCCAGCACCGGCGATCCGTCGTTCATCGGCGACGCCAGCGCCGATCGTTGGACGTCGGCGATCCCCAGTAGTGACTTTTTTGTTCTCCCTATCATTGGTGCTTCCACCGTTCCCCTCTCTTCTTTGACAAATTCTCAGAGGGCATCTATGTATATCCCAAAAGTGTGGGTGATAGTGGGCATCCTTGCTTTACTCTACGATAATCGCGTTCTATGGCTTCCCCTTCCCCATCTGTCTTGGCATATACCTTTTGGTATAGCCTTGCAATTGATCCTATTAACCCTTACGTGCTCTTAGTCCTATTAGTCTAAGTAGGAGTTTATCTCTCTAAGGTGCGTGTCGAAGGCTTTTTAAAGTCCACGGCGGCATATGATCTTCTTGTTACTCTCCTTTGTCTACGCTCTATCATTATCCTTAGGGTCACCGGATGGTCCGGTGGTCGAGTACTACGGTGAAAACCATCGACCTTGTGCTCACGAGTTTCCACCTTACACGTTTTTTGATTTACGATCCAAAGTTTTCCCGAACCATTTCGCGAATCTTGAAATGACCATAATAGTCTGTAATTACTTTCGGTTCTTCTTTGTTTCCTCCTTTATGCAGCGGGATTACTTTATTAAACTGCCATCTTTCCGGTAGACCTGTATGTATTATCTCATTGAATATTTCTGTTATGGTCCCTACTATCTCTGTCCCTACACATTTCAACATCTCAGCTGTTAGCCCATATAGATCCGGTGCCTTATTGTTTGCCATTTTGTTTTTTAGTGCCCATGTCACCTCTTCCTTGGAGAAGGGAGGTTTGTGTCTACCTTCAGGGGCCATGATTGGTGCAGCCCACTTTTTGTCTGAGGCGTTCGGGTATCTTGTCCGGTCTATTTCTATTTCCATTTCCATTCCTCCCCTCCCTCTCCTCCTTTCTGTACCCGCTTTTGTTTTTGAGCCTTTTTTCATATTGTTCCAGAATACCTTAGGTCGTTTTTTCAGGTCTTCGGCCAGTCCCCATTGGTGGTTTTTCAGGTCCTGAGCTTTCTTTCTTTTCAGTATCTTCACATATTTGCTGCGTTCCTCTTGGTATGTCCGCAGTTCCTTTTACTGTTTGACTTTTCTTCGTTGTTCCATGCATGCTGCGTCAAACCATATTGACCTTCGAAATGCTATAACCCTTCTTTCTCTTTCTCTTCTTCCGAATGCCATTTTTGCTGCTTCTTCCAAGATGTCATTCATGTCGTTCCCTCTGTCCTTCATTCCCTCTCCCCCATTCCTTTTCTTTTATTCTCTTTTTCTGCGTTTTTTATGAATGTTTCCCTCTTTTTTTCTGAATTTGGTATTATTTATTTTGCTGTTTGCCTCTTCCTTGCTGTCATCTGTTCTTCCCCTTGCCACATTCATCTTGGCGGGGATGGAGTCTGTCCCTCCCTCCCTCCTACCAAGCCATTCCCCTAACTCCATCTTTCCGATTTCCTTTATTGCTTCCTCATTAAGCTATCACATAGTCTACTATCTTTGCTCAGTGGCGTTTGTGCTTAATGGCTGGCTTTGAATCCTGCCATCTTCTTAGGCCATTACATATAATTGTATCTGTAGCTGTACATACCTCTATCAATGTTTCTCCTCTCGCTATCACCTCCATTTCGTCTACTGTGTTCCGTTGCCATTCTTCCCCTCTTCCGGCCTGTGTCCACTGTCCACTCTCCTTGTCTATCCCTGCTTTCTGTGCCTGTTCTTGTCCCGTCCTTGCGTTAATATCCCCCACTATGATCAACAGTCCCTTATCCCTGTGTTTCATGACAATTTCTCCCATGCTTAATAGTTCCAGTTTATCACATTGAGGTGGATAATATACTATTAGCAGATATAGATTTCTGTAATCAAGCAACACAATATTTATAAGCATGTATCTTTTATGTCATTTTCCAAAATACATGCTTTTTTGACACTGCTATTCCTAATGTAGCAAGCTAGCCCTACGCTTCCTCTTCCTATTTTGTAGTTCTTTTCCCTCCAGCATGTGAACAATGTGTATCCTGGTTCATCTGGTAGCCTCTTTGTGCTGTGCTCCCACGTCTCTACCAGGCATATGATATCCTGGTCTCGTGCTGCGTGTAGGCGTTCTCCATCATCCCAAGGATATCCCGTGCAATTCCAGTACCAGATCGTTACTTCTTCCTTCCTTTCACCCCCTGCCTCCCTGGTGATCTAGTCCGTGTCCTTTCTTTAATCGCCCCCCGTTTTTGCTCCACATCCCCCTGTCTCCCTTGTCAGCGTTATGTTCTGGTCTAGGTCTCTTCCGACCTCTTTTCCGCTTCCCCACCCTAGCTGTGTCTGTGTTAGAATCTTGGGGGCTGTTTCCTGGTCTATTGACCCAGATGGTGTCATTTCCCTTATCTGTTTCTGTTGTCCCTGTCCTTTCGTTGCCTCCGTTTCGAGGTTCCCATCTTCCCTCGGATCCTGTGGGTCCATCCCATCTCTCTGCGTTGTCGGTTCCTGCGGTGTGTTCTCTCGACCTCTTTTGAGGTAGAGTTTCCCATTCTTTACCCCTGCTTGTACTCCCGCCCGACTCAATTCTCTGACTTTCGCTAGTTCCCTGTGTAACCCCTGCCTCTGCATGGCTGTTAAGGCCTCTTGTACTTTGAGTCCATTCCTGAGTTTGAACCCTGCATGAATGATTCTTTCCTTGGCTGCCAGGTCTCTCATAGTCACATTTATATGCCTCGCCCTTCCTCTCCAAGCTCCTGCCCGGACTGCTTTCACTATCACATTCCTGCGTTCCTGAAAAACGCTCTCCATTATTTCTGCAGTGACACGAAACGTGTCTTCGTTAGGCCTTTCGGCTACCCCTATCAACCTTACATCATGTTTTATCTTTTCCTGTTCCTTGAACTCCACTATGTGCGGTTTAATCCTATCAAAACTCTGCCACGCATCTAGATCTATTTGTTTCTTTTCTAATGTCACCAACCTTTGTATGATTTCCGCCTTTTCTTTCTCCACCTCCTCCATCCTTTTCCGTATTTCCACCTCTGTATCTTCCACCACCTGTACCCGATCTTCCACTTTCTCTATCGCTTCTTTGTTCTGTTGCACCGCGCTCGCCAGTGTGTTGAGCGCTTCCATCCTCGGTACCCTGGTCTCCAGTCTTACCTCTATCTGTGCCAAGAAGTCTTGCAGGTCTTGTTTGAGTTCCTCCCTGCTGGCCCCCCCTGCTCCTGTTTGGCTAGCCATTTCTCCGTCTATTGTTATGGCTATACCGCTTCGCCGAATCCCTTTCCCGCCGATTGCTCTCTTCTGTGTTTTCCTATTTCTTGTTTCTCTTCCGCGGGCTTACTATATCGTGTTCCCTTATTTATCCGTTCGGGCGTTTCCCCCCCTATCCTTTCAATTTTTGAATTTCAGATTTCGAATTTTCCCATCCAAGATATGATTATTGGGTGCTTGTGTCCGCTCTTTAATATCGGCATTTTTTGGTTGGCACTTCGATTTGTATTCAATTCCCTGGATTCCGTGATTTTCGACACTATATGTACTGCCTTGTTTTTTGTACCCTTTTGGTAGTGGGTTTTTGTGACTTTGGTGCACCAACCGGAGGATTAGATCCTCACTGTCTTGGTGTACGGTTGGGGAGTTGCCTCCCACTATCCCGTACTTGGCAACCTCTGTCTTTCCACTTCCATTTTCGTTTCCATTTTATTTTATTTTATTTTATTTTATGGGGCCGGGTAAGTTGGTGTCTGTTGCTTAGCGGTAGGCACCAGCCGGTGGGCTATTTCCCACTCTGTCCTGGTGTATGGCGGAGACACCCGTCTCTCTGTCCCATAGTTTTTCCTTCCACTCTTTGCACCATCTACTCCTGGACCCCTTATTGTATCTTCAGGGCCTGTTAGGTTGGCGTATCCGCCCATCTTCCCCTTTTCACTTTTACTAGGTCGCTTCCATACATCTGCGTTCGTACCTATCATATCATATACATCTCTACAATTAGATCCACACTTACCTCTATACGTCATATATAGTATATCTACACGTCTTGTCGTAATATTTCTCTTTTGTCCCCTATTTGGGTCCCCACTCGTAGAGATGTTGTCCCATGGTTCGTACGCCTTTCCTTTCTTTCGTTCGTATTTCTGCCAACTGGTCATCGTTAGTTGATAAACTAAAACATTATGATAAGTAAAACATTATGGGTAATTGTTGTAATGACATACGAATTGATAAGTATTTGATTGAATAATAGTATAATAATGTTCTAAAAATATTACCTCAAGGTAATCATAATAAATGTGTAACTATGATAATAGTATATCGTATGCATCAAGTTGATTGCAGGTTAAGAAGATCCCAAGGTGGGGAGACCCACGATGCTGCGGACAACATTAATTTAAGGTGGGGAGAATGTGACGTTCCAGTACGATATACGGTCTCAAGACGTATACCGTACTGCACCGTCACGCATACACGCCATTTCAAACGACGTGTACGCCGACGTATAACCAAGCAAGGGCGCCCTAGGGGGCAACTTGCAAGGGTGCACACACTTAGCAAAGTGCACACCTTAAACCTTTAATCCATTAAGGGCAGACCAAGGGTCATGGAAACCCTAAACCTAACTGAGAGCCTATGTAAGGTAACCAAACCCTAATTCTTCCCTTTTCGTCCACGAACCTTCCGAGCTCCAGTTCGCGCGCCTGAGGAGTCAAATCCAACTCCAAGATCTGGCCATGCGCCCTAGCTCGTCAGATTCTCCTTCCGACCGCATCCCCAAGCAGAACAGCGACATGGACGCATTCGGATCAAGAGGAGTGAACCAGGGCTCAGGTATTTAGTCGATTTAATAGCCTAAACCGTATTCCAGCCATCGAACCAATAGGTTTAGCCTATTAAATTGCCCTTAGTAGCCAAGCAGATCCCAAGATTGACCCTAACTAAAGAACCTAACTCTATGATATAGATTAGTTCTATTTCTTTAGTTCTATGATGATGTGATGGATGGATGAATTCTGTGGACTCATTGTATTGGGAAGGGGGGTAGAGACTCAAAGCTTAGTAGTTGATGCTCCTAGCTAGCCTCCTTAGCACACTGTAGTTTCGGCCTGTGTACAAGAACCACACCTAGTTCTGGGTGAAGGGGCCAGACTGGCTTAGAAGGAGGTTCGTGTTCTGACTCTTGAACGATCCCTCTGGTGTGTAAGGCCTACCGGGGATCATTGTAGACTAGGTCTAATGACTTGCCACTGAGTGCGGGTAAGGCATGGGCTGGACACCCGTGGAGTGGTGTTCACTTTCCAGTGGGTTAAGTCGAATAAGGGCAGTGGCCCTCTAGTCACCTTGAGTCAGCATGGAGACCTCTGGTGGGAGTGATCCCTACCTGCCCCATCGGAACTGGGGGGATGCAACCCAGGAGTAGCCCCTTTGGCTATGCATCCGGCGGGCTACAGTCAGGTCCCAACACTCTTCAACCTACTCTGCAAAGTGTGCACAGGAGGGGCGGATGGAGTGGACAACCATATGCCATGTTCTCATGCCAGCCAAATCCATTGTCATGATTCTGTCTGCAATGAACTCTGGAGAGCCAAGCCGTCAGTCATCCCCTGGAGTCTGAGCCTTGGGTAGGAACCCATATGTATTGTGCTGATCTTTGTCTATGCAGATGTTGATGTGCCACCCTTCGAGGTGGATATGTGATGATGTTATGCACTGACATGTATGTTTACGCTTCTGCAGCTAGGTAGACCCTGAGGGAGACGGGGTAAAATGACCCCTTCACTCTTCCCACTGGGACTCGTTACGGGTGCAGTGATATGTGGAGGGCCCTATATCAGCTTGGAGCTGGTATGGGGGATGAACTCCTGAGTGCACCGTATACGAGTAGGGGACGTCACAGTAAAGGGATGCTTGCATGGGTTTCACTCTTGCAAAGCTTAAGAATGAAATCTTATGATCCTACCATTTCCTTCTTGATGAAAGGTGCATATAGAGGGCTTCTTTTTGCATTTGCATAACTATATCGGATGGTGGTGTATGAATTTTTAGAGCGTTCATAAACAAAGTTTAAAATGAAACGCACTTATTTGCTGCAAACGCACTTCAAAAGGAATCTTTGAAAGATTCCCTAAAATTCCCTTAATTTTTTTGTGACAGATGTGACAATTTAGGTAATTTAGGTACCTTTTTTGAGGGGTTGATTGTACATAACTTCCATGCAAAAATTTTAAATAGCAATTTTCATCCTCCTAATTTAGAACAAAAAATAGTTATTTATATAAAGTGTAGCAAAAAAGGGGCAATAAAAAAAATAGCAAGGGTAGTAGAGTGACAAAGAAGTGATATATTCAAGGTTGTGAAAATTGTACAAAATTATGAACAAAATTGTCAAAAATATAGGATATTTTGACAAACACTCATCACCTGCACTTTCTGTTCTTTACATGTTCTACTCATCGGACAAACTTACATTTTGCAAAGAAGATCGGGATGCATCTCATCCTCCGACTCATTTAATCCCTGATCACTTGAGCCTTCATCCTCAGCTTCACTCTCAAAACTGAATGTACTCGAACGATCTTCTTCCTCACTGTCTACAAGTGAGTCTTCATCATCATCTTTTTTTGCAACCTTTTTAGGTTGTTTGTCTAATCCACATGCCGACCTTATTAAAGTTTGAGTGACCATACGTAACTTATTAGCAAGCAATGTAACAAAGTCATATGCAAGAACCTTTACTTGGCTAGATCTATGACAAAGATGTTTTGCTTTGGACTTTGCTCTCTTTCCCACTCTTTTTTACCATCTCCAAAGTATAACTCCCATTTGAAAGCATTGGCGCATTCGTTCTCATCCAAGTGCACTTTTAATTGAGTGGGAATTCCATCCTCTCTTGTTACCTCCGGTTACTTTTAGCTAGCCGTAATGGCTTCCTACGATTCATCATTATCACCGGGATGTTTATGAGCATTCCCTTTACGAATCTCTCGAGGGACTCAAACCCGGATACTCGAAAGCAACTTGTTGTGCCGTGCGTCGGGGCGGTGTACATGACTCTGTCCTCTTCATCCGAAAGCTAGCCAATATCTCTACATGTTCCTCCGATTCTCAACTTGCACGGGGAGAGTTTGCCTAGATGGCCGGTTGAATGTAACCGTTCTTCGACCTTGTAATGAAGCTTGCAACATGTCACGTTCTTAGAAAAAAAACCGAGGCCACCATAAAGCATCTCGCCTCCCCAAAGTGGTTAGAGCACGATCAATACTTGTCTCAATATAATCCAATGATTTGTTTGAGTCAAATGCTCTTCCCTCCTTTTTACTCTTTGTGATTTCTTTCAAGCTTTTTAGAGGCATTTTGCTTCTGGCAGAGCATGGAACTAGTATTGGGGATGTTGCGAATGAATTGAATACCGGTGCTGGCGCCAACGCAAGGAGGTGGCATATTTCTTTCCTTGTAAGATGGCCTTGCCATCTACAAGTGAAATTTTGATCCGATGCTGAAATGTAATGTTTCTCAAGGGATCAATAGCAGATAGTGACCAAAGTTGATCTCTCCGAAAAATCCATTCCTTGAAATCATAAGTTTCTTCTAATAACTCGATGTCCGGACGAGGATTGTAGGAATCTTGATAACCTCAATCATTGCTGGTAGACCGAGAGCTTTTTTCGAGCAAGACGCTTAGAGAACCTATTCAACATCCGATCAATTTGATCGTGTGTATGACCAACAAGCAGAAACCAATCTTCACCTTCTTGAAGATTTGTTTCTCAACTAGCATAGCACACGTTAGCAAACAACGCCGATTCTTATTTTCTCTTGTCGTGTTGTCTAGCTGAAGATATAGAACCGGTGGTATATGTTCTAGATTGGAAAGAAGCTTATTCAATATTGTGATAGTGAGATTTGGATCAGCATGAACGTTTGGATAGTTAAAAAATGCCTTGCAAGATAGTTTTCCATTAAATACCATAGCACCAACAACATGCAGGTGTATGAAATCTTCTTCAAAGAAAGATCCTTAGGCACATTGACAAAATGTGGTAGGGTGGTCTTCTTCTGGTCCATTCCATCAATAACAACCGATATGTAGTTGAGTGGTTGTTCCAATGCTTTCTTCCTATGTTTTGTCAATTTTCTCCTTTCCAAAGATTGTTGTTCTCTGTGCTTGTTCAATTTCTCTTTCAATGCATCTGAAATGAAAATGTCTTTAGGAAAGATCCTACCTTTAAGTAGAACTAGGCAAGAACACGTTTTGGAAGCTTACTGTTAGTGTGAAGTGTCCTTGCATTTTGTCTCTGAGCTTTTAATTCAGAGCATGTAGCACAAACAGACATCCGATGCTTTCTGAGAATGGACACGCGAGAAAACTCTTTTTTCCAGAGCACAGTAAAGTAAGAGTAGCAGACATGGCGTTCTCCAGCCTCAACACACATGTCCTTATAATTATCGTAGACTTCGCGTTTCGTGAAGTTGTCACTCAAGTGGTACATAGGGCTGTTAGGGAGTTTCTCGCAAGACTCCTTAAAGAAACCTTCCATCCAGGAAACACATTGAAGGGCATGAACTCTGGATATACCTCCCCGAAAGTGGCGTGTAGTCATTAATGCCTGGATTCTTGTCGCCTTTTCTTCAGGCGGTCAAGTCGCCCCACGCCTAAGGCATGAATCAATTTAAAGGTCGTTTGACGACGGTGGGCCACCAGGCCAGTAAGTAAACTTCTCACCATAATCCGGCCTAATATTGAAGGCCAAGTATCCCCTTTGGTCTAGCAGAGTCATTGAACTCAGAACTATCACGAATCAACCTCAAATCCTTTAGTCCAATCTTAAGCAAACAACGCTGAGAACAACAAGCAGCTTTGTATGTGTTGTCCCTCAAGTGAGCCTCGGCCCATAAGTTTCTTTCTTCTTTGGGATGTACATGCTTTCTTGTGTAAGTTTCGCTTTTAAGATTCTTACTTGCAGGAGCTTTGAATTCGAACATAGAGTCTTGTGGCTTTGGTAGGTCCTCGTCTCAGAGATATCAACACGAGGTGTTTCTTCATCTGACATTGTAGGAACGGACGTTGTACTTGTCGATGCTGTGAGATTAGGCGTGTGTTGATCCTGTGTGGAAGAAGTTTGCCTTTCCCTTGGAAAAAGAAGTCGAGGCGATGACGAAGTTGAGTAGCTCCGTAAGTCTCATAAAACACGTGGAGTGGCATGGTGTCGACCGCTTTCACTAAGAGGGGCATCCTCAGAGTGCAATGGATGGTGATGGAGTCATTTGGCGAATCGCGGGGTCGCCTAGGCTGAACCAAGGGAGACGGACTAAAATGAATGGGAGGAGGGAGTCTGGGATCGGCTGGAGTAAAACGACTGGGTGGAGGACGGTTGCCTTGTTGTCTGTGTTTTGGAGGAGTGAAATGCATGGGTGGTGGTAAACGGCTAATGGTGAGCGGTGAGGTGGTGGCGTGAACTGCATTGGTGGTGGTAGCCGACGGCACGAACAGAGGGCTGGGGCTCGAGTGTCGAGTCGGGTTTCGGCCGGCAAAGAACCGCTGGTGTGAAAACCATGGGAGGAGGTAGCCGGGCGAAAGGGCGTGGTGGCTCCTGACGCCTCTTCTCTCCAAATATAGTGAGCTCAAGCAGGCACGATGATGGTATGAATTTATACCGAGGAGAAGCACACGAGACAAAGAGTGGTATAAATTTATACTGAAAGCGTATAAATTTATACAGTCGCAAAGTGGAAGCAAACAAGGAGCGTATAAATTTATACCAAGCAGAAGCACAAGAGATAAGAGAAAATTTATACAGAAAGCGTATAAATTTATACAAATGCACAAAAAAAGTAAACAAGGAGGGTATAATAGCATATGAAAACTTTAGAACTCAGATATATAAAAAATTATAGACGTAAACTATAATGAAAACAAGAATTGGTAGTAGTACTTAAGGGAGGCGGAGGCGAAGCTCATTATCCAGATACGCTGCTTGGCTCAAGGCGCCACATCCGCCTTTATATACTTGCCCCTTTTATGACTTCCAGCAGCTATAAGGATCTTCATACCTGACATGGCCAATGTAAGTTCCTAACCCGCACCATTTCAAGTTTAGGTTTCTTTTAGTAGTGTAAACTTTCTCTAGGTCCTGGTCTTTCGGTATAAATTTATACAGTGGCTGAACCCCATTGGTATAAATTTATACCGTGTGTGAACAAAAACAAAATTAAAGTTTCAATCAAGGACGCCTCCCTAATAAATTTATACCGTGTGAGTTCTTCTCGGTATAAATTTATACCGAGGAGGAGGACGAACTGGTATAAATTTATACCAAAAGAGTCCTCCTCGGTATAAATTTATACCGTGGAGACCTCATTCGGTATAAATTTATACCGGAAAGGCCAGATCTTTAAAAATTTGTAGAAAATTACACAGTTTCCATAAATTTATAATGTTTTTAGTGTTGGAGCACCGGAAAAAGATGTAAAATAACACTTAGAATAGCTTCTCAAAGACCACATATTCAGTACAAAATTGCAATTGAGAGTAGTATTAAAGCCTTTTCTGACGACGTTTAAGCCTGATTTTCTTGCGTTTTCAGCCAAAAGATAACACTTAAACTCAAAAATCCGCCTTCAGCTCCAAAGCCACAATGGGTGTAAATTTTCTCAGGTTTTTTTTCCAATGGGTTTTATGGTTTTTTCTATATAAACTTATGAAGCTGACTATAAGTTAGTAAAATATGATCTATAAATGGTGAGCATGGGGCGCTTTCCCAATCGAGTGTGAGAGCCATGAGGACCATGGGGCGCTTTCCCAATCGAGTGTGAGAGCCATGAGGACAATCATCATGGGAGAGCGGGTGGAACACATATATTTCCCCTTATAATGTCTTCACACTGAGTCCTTAGTAGGTACACTTCTTAACAAGTATACAACAATAGAAACAAACAATAAATTTATAATGAAATCATAAAAGTCTATTCAATTGTAAAATACGCTAGATAATAACGAATAGAGTTCATTCCTATATAACAATAATAAGAGTCAAAGTACACTAGTTAACTATAAGAAAATTATAATAATATGATCGTCACACACTAAATAAAATCTTAATTCCAATCATGTACTTAATTTTAATCATGATGAGCATCAATGCCCATCGTGGTTGTACTTCCTCAACATAATTGACAAACAATCACTTGTAAGGATTGGTTGAGCTGAAGAGATGTCCAATCTAGGATCTACTCCCAAGATATGGAAGTACACGAAAGAGATGTTTGCACCCCGACAAATAACCTTTTTCTTCGTGGTCCCATGTAATCAAAGACATGTACAAGAGGGCATTTTGTTGACAGACACCCGATAAGTTGTTGTAGGCCTTTTTCAGGGAAATCAACATGAGAGTTAGCCACTACAATCTCAACCATCTCCACTTCAAATTCCATGTGTAGAGCCTCGTCAAAATCTAACCATAGCTTGATGACCCAACTGTTTATGCTTTGTACATCTTCTTCCCAAACCTGTACATGGTAGAGGAAGATTGTCCTTGCGATATATTGATAGGTGGCATATCCATCCGCGGGTAAGCCCCGACATATTAACACCCCGTAAAGTGTAACCTCCTTTTTCCAAAATTTCCTCAACTCTTCCTCTCACAATTTCACTCCCTTCTTTACCGGCCAATCTCTAGTTCGCTCGGTATGTTGGAAAGGCACTTCTTGAGGTTCCAAGTGTGTTCTACATGATCTCAAGGTAACCACATCCATTGCATCGTGTGCCCATTCGGATGTACAATCTTACCAAAAAAGTGGAGCTGCCGGGAGTGAGGTCCATTGTTTATAAGTGCATTGCATTTGCTCTTTCTTGACCCCTTCAAGCCCTCGACAACGTATTCTACTATTTGCATCTCAGACGCCTTTATGGCCCATGACTCATCAATCACGTGAAATTCCATCACATTAAACACGACATTGAAGTCCAATGTTTTTCTCAATCCTCTACACTACCAAACCTTCGCCGATTGTATATAACCTTGTCCGGGTCTATGGGATCCGTAATCATTGGTATTGTATTCAGCTTGATGATCCGCATCTCTTCAAAATCGACCTATCATTTCCACCGAACCAGAATATAAGGCGGTATTCCATGTCTACTTATTTCTCATTCACCGCCTCAACACTTTTCCTAGGAGTGATATCACTATTCACCGTGGAAAATAACCTTGACATCATATCGTACACCGCCTCCCAACACCAACAAAATGCCTGTCACTATATGCTTTTGCTTTGGAGCATTGCAGAACAGCCTCTGTTAGATCAAATAGGCATGCGTCATATAAATTCAATGTGTGCTTGTACCCCATTTGCTACTAACCAACTCCCATGCCGAGACTCTGAATAGTTTGTACGGGGTACATGTAATGCAGTGGCAATGTCCTTCTCTGCTATCATATAGTTACCCCATCTGGAGACTCTGTGATGCCACCAGGCCAACCAACTAGATAAACATGGGATGTCATCTTCTGATACCTTTCCATGCCACCACTCTATAATTTCATTGTAAACCGTTTCTGCTTCCTGTATTGTTATACATCTTTGCCACTTTCTACATAGAGACTTGTGAGCAACTCTAAATTCTGGGAAGATATATTTATTAGTATGCCTCTCAACACACTGTTCAAAGTGAAAGACACAAGATCTTTCTCTTCCTTTCATCTCTTTGCCTCCATTAAAAACCTCTCTTACAGCATTCCAATTTGCTTGGGCCTCATCTGCCATGAACCCATAAAATTGAGCTGGTGGAAACCCCTTTGAAACCATAACCTTGTTCAGTTTTATCCAGAACTTTTTTTGTGCCTGACAATCTTCAGTTTTCATTTCACAACTTGCAATGGTTAGAAGAGAACGCATTCTATAAAAAAGGAACATTATGTTAAAATAATATTGCATAAATTTTATCAACCAAGCTGAAAGGTTAATAACTTACCCAGGGTCATACACATGACAAGCTAGAGTTGTCCACCCACTTATTCGTTTTACATGGTCAAAATGCACCCATGACGTACCTAAGTCTCCACCTGGACGCATTCGGTTCACTAAATCAACACCAGAACCTGGGCCAGTTGAAGCCATCTTAAAGATATAACACCTCTCTGTCTCATCCACATGTAATTGATGTGGGAATTTAGAACCCCAAAAAAACTGAAACATGCAATGTTTTTTCAAGAATATAATCTTTTGATAATCATCTGATCCAATGGTACCATTGTCTCTACATTTGTCTATCCACCTTCTTAACCTGAAAGCAAATCAATTACATCAATAACATAATTCCAGATATAATGAAGGAAAGAAATAGTGGTATTTTCAAATACCTGGATTGGTTACATAGGGGTTCCAATTTTGTAAGAAAATCTTCGACCTTTATCAATTTCCTCCTCAGAAATAAGGTTCTTACTGACTATCTCCAGTGCTATCTCATGTTGTGTTTGCCTAGGTCCAACTCGTTGATGGCTGCTTTTTGAATGTGACTCCACAAGTACACGTACTCGTCCAAGTTCTTCTCTATTAGAGGCTGTCCTAATGGGATGCGCATGCTCACCCATGTGCACAGCAAGTCGTGTCCGACTCTCTTTCTTGGGAAGACAGTAGTACATTGTGACTGCACATTGTGCTACACAAACTAGCACTTCTCCACAAAATACACAACTTAATGATCCATAAGACTCCGGAATGTTTCCCAATTGTGGTTTGTACTTCAAACTTCCCTTCCAATGAATTTCATTCTCCTCACTGTTGGAAAGGAGGAAATCACACGATGGATTCACACACTTCATGTGCCCACAACAATAACACAATCTCACAGTTCCTGGAAAAATAGGCATTGAAGTATGTGATGGAGTTGTCCAGTTGCGAGGATCCATATTTTGTTGCATGCCAGACATTGAGGACTCGACATCTGCATGTGGTGGTAACTCAAACACAATATTGCCATTGTAGTATGGAGGTAAAAAATCGACAGATTGAGGCTCTTTGACAAGCTGGAAAAAGCTTTTGAGTTTACTTGCCCCCACACTTTTTAATATTATCTGGAAAGTAGAGATTCGAATGGTATTTTTGATGGTGGAACCTGAAGATGGAGAACCTATTACTATAGGAGTGTCTGGTGTATTAACAGCTATAGGGGCGCCAAACACTGTAACATTCTTTCCAAAGGCATAGTGAAATTCATAAACCAGTTCCATTCTATCATTTGTCTTCTCTTTCACTACAGTTGTGAAATCATCTGAGGTTTTTGAGTTCTTTGATTGTATAACACATAAAGAACCAGGCTGGAACCCAAAACATTGACATATCAAGGATGAACTAACCTCACATACACTACCTGCAAAGGAAAGTTGAAGGCTATGCCGATGACCAGGAGAGTTGATTGCCAAAGAGTCCAAAGAATCCATTGCACAGAAGAAATGCCCAAGCACATGATATGTTCACAATATTATAGACTTATGAAGTAAGGCATAGGTGGTAAAGTTATGAATGATAGTTCATTATGGGAAGCCAACAAATTACCTAAGTGATCCTACCACAATAATTATAATATAACGTTCCTCTTTCCTACTACGCAATAAAGAAATAACGTGGGGCACCGCACCACAAAAAAATGTTAGCTTGTTAAAAATGTCCACTTTTTGCAATAATTATTATACTTATTGGATACATAGCAAAGTAACGTAGCAATATACAACCATGAAATGCGGCAGACACAACACACAAAATGAATATCCGAAATGTTAAACTCTCTTTTTCCAACACTTTGGATTGAGATGGGCCGATCATCCTTATTATAGAACTTCATATGTTTGAGGTATAAGCTTGTTTCATTTCAAACTTGTATATTCTTCAGGAATAGAGGAGGAGCTGCTGATTGGAGGAGGTGTATGGCACCGCAGCTTGCATTTTTGGTCTAAGGTAAACTTAGAGTAGTTTGTCTATTTGCCCTGCATGTCTATTTGTCTTCCTATGTGCATCAGAATGTTTACTTTTCCTGTATGAATATGAGGCACTACGGCGCCATAGCCTCCTACGTGCATCAAAATTTCTACTTTTCCTGCATCAAAATTTCTACTTTTCCTGTATGAATATGAGGCAGTATGGCGCCATAGCCTATCAAAATGTCAATGTTTTTTCTATCAATTGAGGCATTATAGCATAGAGGGATAATTATCATAACTGAAAATGGCATCCCAACTGAATGCGGGATTGTGATGTGCATTGCACTAAGACCTGCAGCTTGTCCCTTGTCTTGTATCAGTATCAGGCACTACGGCGCCATACCCTCCTACATGCATCAGATAGGTCCACTTTTTTTGTATCAATATGAGGCACTATGGCGCCATAGCCTCTGTCTTATGTGCATCTAAATTTCTACTTTGCTTGTATCTAGAAGAGGCACTATGGCGCCATAGCCTATCAAAATGTCTATTTTTTGTACTGATTGAGATACTACGGTGCCATACCCTATCAAAATGTCTATTTTTTCTTATATCAATATTTTTCTCATTGTTATTTCAATTGTTTTTGCTGATTTAATTTACTTTATGTTTATTTCCATTTCTTTGCAGTCTATTGATATTCTTGCTCCAGCAAGCACTGTGGCGCCATACCCTGTAAGTTATATCTTAGTTATAGAGTTGCTCAACTCAGGATTTTCCTTGTTATGACAAGCATTGTAGTGCCATCCCCTTTAAGCTTAGACTCTAAGTTTGTGTTTGTTCAGGATTTATCTTGCTCCAAATAACACTGTGATTGAGTCATCCTTAATTATCTATTTGTGCTACACCAATCTTTTGGCATGGTATCAACACGTAAGGATCCAAACTTCCAACAGCTTAGCTATGAACCTCCTAAGCGAAAACGAAGAGCTATGAGAATTCAAGAAAGATCCTCTAATTTGGTGGATGAAGAGGACTTCATGAATGCTAGTAGTGAGCAGCCCACAGTAGACAGAAGTAAGAGTTTGAGTTTAATAGGAGATAAGTCTGTTGTTGAAGCTAGTATGGCAGAAATGTCAGCTGAAACGGTCTCACATAAAAGCTGCAAGATCAAGAAGAAACAAGCAGATGCATTGGATGATAATACAATTGTGGAGGTGGATGCTGCATTAACAGAGGAGATTGTATCAGACTTATTAGAAAATGTAAGACTTAAAAGAGTTACACATCCTCCTCCTATACCACTATGCAGGATATTAAGGCACGAGGCTGTAAGGACCGTTAGTACAAACATGTCTCAGATGAAAGAAACTTTTCATAGAGATGGATATATTATGGAAAAAGGTTCTTTCATTCTGTCTATTCTCACTCCTCATAAAGAAAGCATACCAGTTGATGATGGAATTGTGGCAAGTTGGGATCCTCTGTGGAAAGAAGTGAATGAAGCCTTTGAGAAACAAGTACGTCTATCTGAAGATTGGAAAGATCTATCTGGGAAGATGTTCTTATGCTGGGATGGAAATCATAGGGCAGTGGCATGGATGCAAGAGATTAAGTATAGATATCCATTCAACCGTGATAGGCATATTAGTGTGCAAGCTTCATTCATTGAGATAGACCATATTCAAGAGTCCACATTGCTTTCTGCTCTTAACAGGATTAATGAGTGAGTCTGTTTCTCCCCTTGTAAGCGCATTCTATATTGTTATAAAACATACTGATAACTTTTTGTACAGGTTAAATGAAGTAGGTGTTGTTCGGACTACTCTTAAGGATACCTTATATAGCGTGTATAGGGTAGCTAGTTCAAATCCGGATAAGTATGCAGAACGGCTTGGTACAGAGTTTTTGAAGTCTTTGCGAAGCAAGGACAGTTCAAATTCTGCCAATGAAGCATGGTATCCCTTGACCAGACTAGCATATGCAAAGATCTTATATAAGGTATTTGCACTTTCTTAGACAAACTTTTACATTCTCAATAGTTGTCATTTAACTTAAAGCTGCATTCACATGAAGCTTCATTTTAAACTTCGCTTCAAATTTGTGAACAGCAAAATATATCAAAGGATATTGAGCTAGAAGTAAAGAACTATCCAGCACATAAAGAAAGTGTGGAAGAGGTTCAAAACATATGTAGGAGAAAAGTGAATGAAAAATGGCAGCAGAAATTGGGTAAGTATTTGGCTATTGTGAATCCTGCATAGGGGCCAAGTTGGCTAAGTGCAGTGACCACAATGGAATCAGAATCTAAGCACATGAGAATTACAGTGGAAAAATTGTTGGAAATGGTAAAAGCTAAAGTCCCCAATAGTGTCAGAGATAGATGGATTCATTGGATGACTGCTGGTGCTGCATTGACAAGTACTTACAGAATACCTAATAATGATAAGGAATTCAGAGAATGGATAAAGAAAGAAGCCTGGCTTGAGCATTTACTTAAGCGAAGTCAGGGATATTACGAGGGCACCAAGAAGGACTTCATGTTGGACTTCAACATTCCTAATGGAGGTGATATGGAAGTATGGTTTCGCAATTTCAAGCTCGAGTACAGAAAAGAAATGTTCAATCCAATTGAGACACACATGAGTTCAACAGTGACATTCACTGAAGCATATGACTTAGAGAAATGTGCAATGCGTGTCTGCTATAGGTAACATTTTGTATTTATTTTTCATGCTTTACTTTGAATTTATTTATGATTGACTATACTTGTTATTTAGATATTACAAGCACCTTGTCAAGGAAGGCTATATTGCTGCATTTCCTAAAGAGTTGTGCTCATGGAATAAGAAGTCTGAGAATTGGATGTTTTCTAAGTTCAACTTAGATAGGCATGGAGGTATGTCTGAATATGAATGCAAGAATTGTCCATGGTGGATTGATTTTCCACCAGGCAAATACCCAAAGGAAGAAGAGGAAGAATGGAAAAGTGATAAAGATAATACTTTCAAGAACCATGTCACAGAGGTGAGTGGCGCATCTACCATGCAGGGGTCTCCATCTTCAAAATCAAGTCCAAGCAAGAAGTACAATGTAGGAAGGAAGAAGAGGAAAATGGTTATGGATGAAGACATTGAAGATGTTCAAGTGAGCGACGAGTTTGATAAAAATCCGGATCTCAGGACTAGTAATTTCCATAGTGATATGGAATTTGATGTGGTTAGGGAAGATCTTATTCAATTGTGCTCATCTATTACATCAAAAAAAGAAAGTCACACGTTCAATAGAATGCGGGATTTTGTGCGCAAACACTGCAGGTTGAACAAAAGAAAACACTTTTCCAGGAATGGTAGAACACGGGATTGGGGAGCAGACCTGATTTTTATTGACCTTCCAACAAATGACATGCCCAATGAAGGCGTTGTACAAATACCTGAATGGAACATATGTGGTGAAGATCTTATCAATGCCAGCTTTAATGTGGCAAACTTGTGTCTGGATGATGCCAGTTGGTTGGTTGTTATGTGTGCAGTTGAAGATTCTACCCTTGTTCATTCTTTGGCCACAAGAAATAATCTAGAAAGTTCTCGCAAATTTACCTTGTGTTCTGATAGTCCTTTTGGATATAGAAAGGACAAACTTGGCATGTTGGAGATTTGTAGTTTGGATATTCACCTCTTATCTCGTGTTGGAACACTACCACTTTTACAAATCCCATAAAAGCTTTCTATGATTGGAAAAAACCGGAGTACAACCATTTCATCAAGATTAAAGCAAAGAACATTTCAATCCGCTTGTAATTCAGCCTTTTACCCCCAGAAAAAGCTTCACTATAATTCAATGGCGAGAGATCTGTGTCACTATGTTGTGTGAATTCATAAAAAGGCTACCAAAATTCTCCAACAACTCACATGCTTTGCCCCCACGATGGTGTGGTGGTGGATCTACCGGGTTGACATTTTGATCATTTTTAGTGTTTGCTTCAATGGCTTTGTTTAGGCATGCGCTTAAGTTTAATGGTCGCAGATGTCACTACTTTGGTATGGAGAAAGAGCTAGACCTTGTTGATTTTATAACATTTTAGAACAAAAGGCTACCAATGTTCCTTAGAAATCTTTTATTGCATTCATTTAGATCCAATGTTCCACCATGGAGCAAGTCTCCTAATTTCTACCGGAATATTGACATTGAGAAGTCTCAATGGATTTAGAACAAGAAATTATGTGCTTCAGCATTAATTTTGAGAACAAGCCACATTCAATACTATACACATTGAGAGAGGAATATTCTAAGCCACATTCATTATTGTTGTTTTCTAAGTTATTGGTTTTAAGTTGTTCTTTTTTCCTAAATTGTTGTTGTTAATCATTTCTCTCTACGTTATTGTCTTTGGGGACTTGTTGTTTTCCAAGTTATTGTAGTTGCTCTTTTCAATCTCTAAGTTGTGAGACATGTTGTTCTTGTTATTCTTATGGGAGTTACTATTAGGATGTACATTGAACCAGTTTAACTCCTAACCTTACTAGTAGTAGTTTAAGGTTTTCCCATTAGATAAAAAAACTACAATTTTGAAACTCTTATTGATAAGGATATTGACACTCGCAATCATCTGGATAAATTGATTTCTGAATGTTTTTTTGTGCATTCAACAAAGAGGGGCATGCTCCTTTTGACAAGGGGATTTTGCCATCACCACGAAAGAAGACCATAAAAACCAAAAAAAAAAAACCTATAGTTGAAAATCCCCAGCCACAATCCTACGAACTCAGAGATGTGACATGGTACCTGCACAGGGGTGCTAGGGAACGCTACCCCACTGATTCCTACCTTTACCTTTGCAACAAGACAGGAAGGGGTAAGTATAAGGCTGAGGATTATTACCCGGCTGGAGAAATGACGAGTTTGGTGGCCTCTCACAACGAAGATGAAATCATAATGACTTGCATTAATGACGACGGGGATGTTGAGTACATCCTGAGCATCACAATGTTTAGAATAAGCATGTGCAAGCCAAAAGATGTATGTGAGTACATTTCCAAGAACAACAAACTTGGTTATGTAAGTATTATGACCTCTTTTCTTTTGTTTGTTGCCGAATCGTATAAATTTATACACACTGAACGCTAACTGAGTTTGCCTGACTGCAGGATATAGTAGACATTTTATCCTCCGTTATTCTTTGTCCTGAAAAAGTTCTTGTGAAGGGGTTCTGGTATCCACGTACAAATGAAGAGGTAGAAAAAGACAGAGGATGAAGAAGAAGAGGAAGAGGAAGAGGAAGTTGTGGTTAAAGGAAGGGGAAAAAGGCAAGCTTTGGTCACCACCACAGAGCCACCGAAAAAATCAAGGAAGACCAAAGCATTGACCATTGGAGAATCAGCAGAAGCACTGCAAAAGGCTCCAGGGGCCGATATTGTCATGAAGCCTTCGGACAAGTCAAGTGCAATTTTGAAATGTGTGAATGAAACAAAGCTTTTAAAGCAAACAATCTCCTTATCCTTAAGCACAATCAAGCGGCCGCCAAAGAATGAAGACGGGGTCAGGGTGCTACAAGTTCGGAAGTTGTACGCAACACACGTGGGCATATTAAAGCAAAGAATGAGAAGAAATCCACATGCCCATGTGTCTCCTTTGGTTGTCATGGTTAGCAGAGAACAGGTCCAAGAGCTAAGGGATTATAGGAAGGCCGATTTTGAGGACTATACCTACTACGTTCTCGGCGGAACACACAGTTATAAAGCCAGGAAGGAATTATCTAAGGAAGAGAGCAGGAATGAGGTTTGGAAGAGTGTGGAAGCCCATATATATGTTGGGTTGACAGATGAGGAGGCCAAAGTCGTAGCCGTAAGTCACAACCTGGACAATGACTTCAGGTTGAAGATGAGCCTCATAGACAAGATTCGCTTCATGCACAGAGAATACATTGAGTTCAAGCAACTGCATGGAGATGACTTTAAGAAGCAAAAGAACAAGCTCCAAGAACTTCGGGAGGCTTGTGTGACAGAATGCTGTCTAAGTTACGACTCTGATAAAAAGCCTATGATGGCGGTAAAGCAATATGACAACTACTTTCAACTTGCGTTCAGAGATGGCCAAGTAAGTATTTTCTCCTTTGAGTTTAAGTTACTTATAGTATTTACCAGAATGTGTGCATTAAAAGACATTTCTACCGCGTCCTGTGTCGGTATAAATTTATACCGGGCAATGCCACTGTATAAATTTATACCGGACCAGGACTCGGTATAAATTTATACCATTCTAAGACGCTGACGTTTAGAACCTCGGCCCACTACGGTATAAATTTATACCGCGGGAATGAACGGGATAAATTTATACCGTGGCCTCGCCTTCTTAGATTTAGTTGTTCCACAACTGGCCTTAGCCATTAAGCTGTTGCGTTAACTGTACTCAATTTTTAACAGGTGTGGGATCTGCAAGAAAGAATCTTCTGCATGTTCGAAGATGGTGAACTTAAAGAGCAATCCAGCAGCGCTGGCACAAAACCAAAAAAAGTTTCTGAGTCCAAACAAAAAAACATGAGCATAGTGCCATGGACACAATTACAGGGTCTGAAGAGCAAAGAAATATTTGTGCGGCTTCTCGAAAAAGTTGTTGCCAAAGAATTTACTCTCGACGAAATGGCTAAGGAAGCTAAGACGTAAGGAGACTTTACTTTGCACTCAGACTCAATCCATCTCTAACTCCCTTCTTGGTTGCAAATCGGCGGACATTGTCACATGCCACGGAGTTAATGAAGCAAATGAATTTAGAAGACGGGAGGAGTGCAAGCTTTTTACCCGACATGTACAACGGATAGTATAATACGAGAACATCTCATCAACTTTAGTGGCTGGGTGAGTTTGTAAAAAGAACTGCTTTGTGCTTTTGTGCTTTTGTGCTTCTGTGGCTCTGCCTTACTCCTTTCTTACAGAACAAGAAGAAAGGTCTGCCAGCAGGCTTCTTGAATCTGATTCGAAGGGCAAAAGAGGAAAGGCAAAGATTAAAAGCCATCGAAGCAGGCAAGGTGTAGCCGAAAAGCAGCGGTCGAGGGTGGCTACTGAAAGATTTACAACATATGGCGGGGATCGCTTGTACAAAATTGTACATGGTGATCGCACTAAACTAGGGACAATCAAGTAGATAAGCGTAACTTCACATTGTGCATAGCCGACATTCCCTATGGTTTTTTTTTTTTTTTTTTTTTTTTTTTTTTTTTTTTTTTTTGAAAGCAAGAGATGGTTTTGTCATTAATTATAAAATCTAAGAACATAGCATGAATGTGCCTTATAGAGAAGCACATGAGAAAAAGGATAATCAGTATAGAGCTTCATATCAAATTATGAGCTCTAGCACAAAAATAAAGGATAGTATGTTAATAACAATGTGCCAATAGACAAAAAGCTCCCAAATATGAACAATTTGACGAGGCTCCGAGTAAATGAAACTGAAGCTCTGTATAAGCCAAAAACACCTGCAAAAAGTATAGTCCTTCCCAAAAACAAACCAGATGAAGATTAGACAAGAGCAGAGGCATAGTTAGGAAAAGGCTATAGATGTGGGGATCATTGATCAGAGAAGAAGATGTCATTGAAATAGGCATTAAAAGGGTCTGTGGATCCGAAATAGTATTGATTTGGACCCCAATTATTGGAGTAGAAGAGCCGAAATTTGTCCTTGTCCTCCAATAGTATCAGCAGGGAACCATACAGATCAGCTAGGAGTTTGTGATTGTAATACATGGTCCTATACCTGGTCAACTGTCTTTCTGTGAGGATGAAGTTATTATTGGCCAGGAAAGCCCAAAGACAGTGGATCTGAACCACCTCCCTGCAAAATATGGATGCCCAAAGATCTTCACTCTCTTTCAGATATCTGATGTGCCCTTTCTTCATAAGAAAGGATTCCATGGATGTAGCCAAATCATTCTTCATGACCTGATCCTTGGAACCTTGGCTGTATGGCGAGATGTCATCAAATTTCCGAGCTCCTTCTCCACGCAAGAAGTTAAGGTATTCTATTATCATCCGAGAGAAAAGCATTAGAATCCACAACATTTAAATTGGAAGCAAATAAATTATAGTGACCCCTAAAAGCGCCATGATTCTCCCAGTTCCTGTCATGGTTAGCTCCAATTTTGTTTTTATGAGCAGTGGCAATAGTCTCAAAGTCAAACTGGAAATTCATCTTAATCCAGAAGATAGAGGGTCTTTTCTTTCCATACAAGACACGGTTTCTAGCTTTCCAAATATTCCAAAGAGCAATGAAAATGACTGTGTTTTTAAAACTATCATCATTTTGGATGAGAGAAAGAAAATTTCCATCAAACAAAATACAATCCAATTCCAGAAACCAGTCAACTTTTCACAGCAAAAAATATGAATCATATCTTCAGCATCATTACATCTTAAAGGACAATCAGCCATGATGTTTGGATATCTATTAGACATAGAATGTAAATTATTAAGACTGCCATTAGCAACAAGCCATATGAAATAGGAAATTTTAGGAGGGCAGTAAGAGTTCCAAACATTCTTGAAGAGAATTTTAAGCTGATCAAGATTAATACCCCACTTAACCAAAGCTTTGCTGTCAATAGGACCAGATGCTATGGCAGTATACACATTTTTGACTTTATAGTCAAATTTACCATTCAAAGACCAATCTCCTTTCCCAGAGTTAGGGGAAAGGTTAGATAGAAAGGGCTTGATAAGAGAATAGACCTTTCTATCAGAGGAGGTACCCTTAATAATATTTTTTAAACCAGTCCAAGAGATAATTCTATCTCCAACAAACAGATCTCTGATGAAGTAAAGCCCAGCATCATGCCATTTCTTACAAATTTTAGGATGCTTGATGGCCAGAAAAGTGGAATTTTGATCAGCTAAGATAGGGTTCCAAAATATAGGCAGATCACAATGAAGCATATCAGGAGAGATGAACTGAAAGTGTTGAGAAATGGAGTTCCAAGCTTTAATCATATTGCTCATTAAAGGAGAGATGTTGGGAGCAGTTTTCAGATGAATGAAAGCAGAATGAGGCAATAAGTGTTGAATAGATGGGTGACCAGAAGGCCGACTTTGATTGATCCAAAATCTGACAAATTTGTAGGCTGGAGATTGATTTCCATGAATAGCCTTCCAGACAAATTTACCTGCAAGAGATTGAGCTTGGAGGAAAAGATTTTTACAGCCAAGACCACCAGAACTTTTTGGTTTGCATATAGAGTTCCAGTTAACTAGATGACTACCTTTCCAAATGAAATTCCTGATAATTTTCTCTAGCTCCATATAAACATATTTAGGTGCAACAAGAGCAGTGGAGAAATAAACATGAGAGCTTGCAAGGACAGAATTTGCTATTATGGTCCTGCCAGCTAGAGTGAGGTAATTCCTGTAATTATTCAGTTTTTTCTTTATTCTCTGAATAATAGGATCCCAAAGACCCTTTAAGCTGTGATCTAAAGATAAAGGCATCCCCAAGAGTTTAGTAGCTTGACCAGAAGGGAGAACATTAATGCCAAGCAGTTGATGATCAGGAATATCACCTATAATGAGACTTTTGTTGATATTAAGATAGATACCCGAAGCAGCTGAGAATTTATTGATTACATTAAGGAAGCACTCAATATTGGCCAGATCAGCATGAAGAAAAGAGAAGGTGTCATCCGCATATTGGAGCATGGTAAGATAATCATCTAAATTAGGAAGCTTTAGGCCCTTGATTAAGCCATTATCCTGATAATAGGAAATGACTTTGGTTAAAAGATCAGCTGCTACCAGGAAAAAGGTATGGAGCAAGAGGGCAGCCTTGCCTAACACCACAAGATAAGGAGAAGAAACCTGAAGGCACACCATTAATAAGAACAGCAGATTTAGATCTCAGATTTAGACCTAGAATAAGATTAATGAGCTTGGGATGAAAACCAAGTTTGGCCATAGCAAACTCTAAGAAATCCCATCTAACTGAATCAAAGGCTCTTTTGAAGTCCAGCTTGAGAAGAATGCAATTTTGATTAGTAATTTTATTCCAAAGGCAAAACCCTCCATAGCAGCCACATAATTATCAAGAATATATCTATTAGGAAGAAAGGCTGATTGACTTGGACTAATATTTCTTTGTAAGAAGCTGTTAATTCTGAGGGCAATGATTTTGGCACACAACTTATAGGTAGTATTGGTAAGAGAGATGGGCCTCCAATCTTGGAAATTACAGGGATGATCAACTTTTGGGATCAAAGAGATGAAACCACTAGCAATGGAGGTCTGAAGATAATCATTATTCCAGAAGTCATGAATCATGGAGGTAAGATCAGATTTGATAATATCCCAGAACTTAATATAGAACTCAGCAGGTAAGCCATCCGGACCAGGAGATTTGCCCTTGCTGAAGGAAGAGAGAGAGAGGAAAGAATTTCTTGCTGAGTAGGAGGAGTAACCATGGAGTCATTCATAACTTCAGCAGCAGAAGGCAGAATATTATTTACTATATCTTTAAAATCATTTGCCTTTACCAAGTCATTAGGAGGAATAGGTTTATTCTGGAAAATGTCCATATACTTATGCTTGAAAAAAGTGGCAATATCAGAATGAGAAGAATGCTTGGTACCATTGTCATCAATCACCTCAGAAATAGAATTTCTCAACACTCTACTCTTAGCAACCCTAAAGAAGAATTTGGAGCTACCAGAGTCCATCTTATTGGTGTACTTTATCTTACATCTGATAGCAGAACCCTTGGCCTCAACCTCTTCAATGCTTCTAATTTTTCTTTCCAAAATGTCCTCACCTATCTGCAGGTTTAAATTTGTAGGATCCTGCTGAAGTAAGGATCTGATATCTTTCATGAACATAAGAAGTTGATTTTTTTCCTCACAGCAATTAAGTTGCATAGTTTTAGACCATGTTTTGATCCATGATTTCACAGCTTTAATTTTAGAGTAGAAGAGATTCTTTTGCTGCCTATTCCCATTATTAGCAGCCAAGTTATTCATTCTCTCAGTCAGATCCTCATAGAAGGCAACAAATTGAGAGCAGAAGTTCTCATTATCTAAAAGAGAGATATTGAATTTATAAGGAGTACTTCCTTGCCTCTGGATTTTGGTGACATGATAAGTGTGAAGAAACTGAGGTTGGTGATCAGAGATGGAGGTCCCTTCATCACTAGAAACATAGCTATTATCCCAGAAAGAGGAGGCAGAGTTGGACACATAAAATCTATCCAAAGTGCAGTAAACACGGGCTTTGTCTTTCTGTTTATTGGACCAGGTATAAGTAGCAGTGGAAGAAGGAATGTAAATCAGACCATTGTCAGTTAAAAGAGAATCCCAGGCCAGCTTTTCAGATCTAGACATATTGATCTTATTCCCTAACTTTAATTCCCAGGAGGGAGTGTTATTAAAGTCACCAGCAAGGATCCAATTATCCAGATTTTGAGTGCCTAACCATGAATTAATCTCATTCCAAACAGGTTCTCTATCATTTGGAGAAGTAGGAGCATAGACATTCACAACCCCAAAGATGGAGTTGGAAATGGAGAGAGTGACAGCTTGCCAAGTTTTAGAGGGACCATTATGAATAGAAATATGAGTGATATCAGACTTCCATATTATAGCAAGACCACCACTAGCCCCAACAGAGTCAATCCAGACAGAGGAGGAGTTTGGGTAGATCCATTCACCTAGATTGCTACATTCAAAAGAAGGCAACTTAATCTCTTGAAGAAGAATTATGTCAGCATTATATAATTTGATCTGAGCAATGGCTCGTCTCCTTTTAAGAGGACCTTTGATGCCTCTAAGATTCCAGGATAAAATCTTCATATCCAGAAAGAGAAAGGGAAAGAGCAGGGAAATCAAATTCTGGATATTTTAGATTTCTTTTTGCTCCTGGTATTTTGGGCAGGAGTCTTATTCATACCAGATGGGTTCTTCCCTATGTTATTCCTGGCTTTTTTAGCAGATTTCTTGGCAGGAGGATCAATATCAGGTTTAGATAGATTAGCTGTGTTATCTATAAGATAATCCTCCTTGCACCAGTTTTCTTTATCATTCATATAATCTTCACAATCACTATAATCAGAGCAACCACCAGGATAAAAATGAAACATAGAGTTATTATCAAGAGTATTTAATAAGATAGAATCTAATACTTGCCTCGAGTTTTCTTTGAAGCTCCATTTGCACCATCAATCTTGTTTATCCTCTGGAGTCTCAGGAACAAAGTCAGAAGTAGCTATCCCTTTGAGCTCAGTATCTTTAGAGAGACCTTGATCTGTTGTGTCATGAACCATATGCATTTGCAGGGAAGCTAGCTGATCTGCAACCTTACTAGATATTCTTGGAGGACTGAAAGGTTCTTCCACAATTGGAGAATCCAAATCAATAAGGGATGGGAGTGAGGTCTGAATGGGAGGAATGAGTGGAACAGAGTTATGAGCTATGGCAATCTCAGAAGGGTGTGATGATGGAATGACAGGTGAAGGTAAACATTCTCTGCTCTTATCTAAATCTAAATCTAGATTATTGTTTAGGTCAGATAATACCTGAAAAGGATTTTGACAGTCGATATGCAGATCAGTTTGATGTTGAGCCTGATTGTCCTGATGTTGCTGATTATCCATGGAAATACCTTCATTGGTTTGAATTGTGGGTTTAGTCAAACCCACATCCAAAAGACCAGGAGGCACATAAGAAGATATCTTCAGCTGGGACAGACTTGCTGAATGAGTGGAAGAAGTCTGTGAAATCCTTGGGGTAAGATTCATCTTTTGCTTAGCTTTGCCTTGAGATTTCATAGTTAAAGACCCATCTTTGCTTATGTTTTTGATGGGGTAGTCCATTAGACTGTAGGAACATTGACCCTTATCTTGACTTTTGGCATCCTTGATGATATTGGTCAATGTCAAACATAGATCATGAGTGGTATGCTTTACTTTTTCAGGGATGACCCCTTTGACCAGAAGTTTTGGTTCTCCAATTGTAATTCCATTACTTCTCTTATATGAGAAGGAATTGTCTTCATGCATTTTATCTTTAGCTTTCAACTGTTCCCTTGCTGCTTTTTGTTTTTGAATCCTTTTGTAGCTGCCATTAACCTTTGTCCACTTGAAATTCTCACTTTCTGGTGGTTTCTGAAATGTTTCCAACTCCTTGACACTGTTTTCCTGAGTGACATCCCCATTGGATGTCTTTTCCCTTATTTTACCTCCATTATTGTGAGGGAGGGCCCCTGTTTTTTCACCAACACTCACATTCAATCTACTATCTTGCTGAAATTCTGCTGAGGATTTGCAGTCTGAGTACCAGAAATGTCTTTGAAAGCATTTTTGGCATTGGGAAGGCAATCCAGACCATCTAAGAGCTAAAGATGATTCTACTCCAAAGGCGTCATTGAAGGGAATTGAGAGAGGGATATCTTTGGACAAGTCTAACTGGACAAAGGCTCTTGGAGGTCTCGAAGGAGAGTATTCAGTAGAGATGTAGGTGCCAATTGAATTGAAGAGAAGCTTGAAGCATTCTTCATCCCAGTATATAGGATTAAGACCAAAAAGGGATGTAGAAGCAATACAAAGATTGTTCATTAGGTCCATATCAAGTTTCGGGTGCCATTTCAGGAAGGTTAGCTGAGAGGTCTCAAAAGCCAAGGGACCATAATTAAGAAAGAAGTTTGCTGATCTGGCATTTCCACATTCAAGCATGATATAAGGAAAGTTTAGCCAGTAAACAGCTTGGATTATGATCCCTTTGTTTAGGTTAAGCAGATAACCCCATAATTTGTCAAGCTTAATACCACATTTTTGAACCTTGACTATGACAGCACACTGTGACAAAGCACCAATTTTAGAATGGACAATTGGAAGATTGAGAGAAATACCATCATAGAGTCTCATCTTTCTTTGTTGGAGATAGGGATGTCTTGTCCTTTCCAATCTTCCGTCCAGTTCTTCATCCGACCGTATTTCCTGATGTCTTCTTGAAACTCCATATGGACGGGGAACTTGAGTAATTGGGTCGAGAGGATGCAGAATACCCCTATGATCAGGATCAGTAGACAGATTATCCCAGAACGGGACCTTATGCGAGATTGGATCCATTGCAGAGTTGGCTGGAAGCAAATTTTCAAAATTCCCAAAGAGAATGGTGTCCTGAGGCTTCTCTTGAAAGGAATTTAAGTTTTGGAGGACAGAGGCACGCTCTTGAGCGGAAAGTTTGGCGAAAGAGTGAAGAAAAGCTAAATTTTTAGGGTTTTCCGTGAAATTAAAAGCCATCGCAAAAGCTCAGGGTAATACAACAAAAGTAATTGAACGAAATTGAAAGACGGAAAAGGGGAAAAAAGGCAAACAGGGGAAGAGACGACTAGGAAGAATCACATTTAACTAAAAGAGATCTGATTGCCAAACCAAAAGCCAAGATTGTTCGATTCATGAATCCTTGCAAGAAAACCATTCAAATACTGTAACTTTAAGGAAAGCACTATAACAATTTTCTAATTCTCTGAGTAAACCTTCACAATGATTTTGTCTTCTGCCCAATCACAATTGACTCTGAATATTCCTGTTGCTGAAATCTTGCTGTCACCTATAAATTCCTCCAACCAAGAATTAAGCATCTCTGTTTCAAATTCAACACAGCTAGGAACGAAGGTATACTCTTGCCGAAATAAGGAATCTGAAAAGAAAGTATTGGTTACTAATGAATTCCATAATTCTGAGGATGATCCTGATAGAAAACCACAGGTAAATCTCGGGCCATGTTTGAGAATTGTGAAAATTTTAACATCCATCAGAAGCTCAGAGCATGGGGAATGTGTTAATGCTGGCCCTCTACAGGGGCAGCCAGCAGATCTCCTTCAAATTCGATCCAATTCAAGCCAAAATTGGTGAGTTCCAAGGGAGAATTCCCAAGAAAGGTATTTGAACAGAAAAATCCGGGAAAAAGACAAAGAAATCAAGAAAAATGGCGCACGTCATTTTCTCCAATAAATCTGTCGAATCATTCCCTATGGTTTTAAGATCAAGGACAATGTATTTGATGATGAAGCATTCACTCATGTGCAAGTGAAAGCCTTTTTGGATGGTCTGAAGGACATCACGTTGTCGGCAAATTGGAGAGTCATAATCTTTCACTCCGACCTTCAAACGATGTCTGTGTTAAAACCCGTTTCATTGGTCTACAACGCCGGCTTTGAAAATTGCATCTGGTAAGCCTCGATGTCATTTGCTTTTTGTACTTTAAAAAGGTTTTGCTGCACAAATTTAAACTGCAGTCCTTGCTGTATAAATTTATACAGCAGGAACCCCGCGGTATAAATTTATACAGCAGGAGACCTGCGGTATAAATTTATACAACAGTCCCTTGACCGTGTCCACTTACCTTTTCTTTCTGCTCTAGGCTGAAGACAAACGTTAAAGGTCATGGTGGTGGTCCACGGTTAGTCAGCTGCTTCGAACATTTTCACATAGGCTACTACAGCGCTGACACTAAGAAACTTTAACACTCAAGGTGAGAAGACCCCACCGTGCAATGCATTCCAATTCCCCGCCGTCTTACAGAAGCTGAGAGACCCGCAGAGGCAAGGCGCTGTGGTGTCCCACTACCAGAAACCCCAAAGGCTAATTAATACTCTGATACAATGGTTTTCACGCCCTGGGGACTGGGTTTTGGATGCTTTTTCAGGAAGTGGTACCACAGCTATATGGGCTCTTAAGCAGGGCGTAACGTGGTATCAGTTGACATTGACCCAGACAAGATCAGCTTCATCAGGACTCGAATAAACTCCTGTGAGTCCTTTCCAGATGAAAATGAGGAATTAGGAGCGAAAAATAGTGCTGGGGATGTCAAAGGCACCTACACTGAAATCCAGCCTCCTATTACAGGAAGGAAAGACGAGGAGGTGGAGTTTGTAGACCTCGAACCAGTGGAGGTAGAGCCCCCCAAGGAGCCAGTTCCAGTGCCATTAGAATCAGAAGCAGGTGTCACAGGCTTTGTGGCATCACAAGAAACAGAGCAAAAGGGAGATGGGAGCCCTGTAGACTGGGAGGAACCTCCCGTCGTATGAATTTATACCGACAGGTTTTAATTTTTAAATGTCGGTATAGATTTATACGAGGAGCTGTAATTTATGTTCTCTAATGTTCGCATTTAATGCCCTTTGTATTGTTTTGGAAATCCACTAAGAAAGTTTAAATGGGTTCTCTTATTCTGTCTCCAGCAATGTCTAATTAAAGCAACTACCACTTCTTTTCCACATACTTTATTTTTTACTTTTTGTAAATTGCACTTTAAAGGCACTTGCAGATTTTTTGTACAAAAGGACACACTGCTTATGCTTCCTTTTTAACAACAATTAATTTGTTGGTTCTTTAATATTTGCTTTAACCTCCTCAAAACAGTCTCTTTTGATTTTTTTTTTTCCAACACATTTCTATGAAAGTGCTACTTTCTATGGGATTTATTGACCGCCAAGTGTTCAACAATCCTTCCTGCTCCCTTTTTAAACTTTCAAAAATTTTCAAAGGAATCTTTCAAACGCACTTCTTAAATAAGTGCGTTTCATTTTAAACCTTGTTCATAAACAAATGTGGAGTTACAGACCATTTAGACATCTCTATTGCTCTATCAAAATGCAAATCACTTTCAATGCATGCAACTGCATGAGGTAAAATAGACAAAGTTATTATTTTGAACTCCTCCCTTATTTTAGAACATTGCCAAATTCAATGTCTTTCCCATGTGTTGTATGGCAAATCGATTTATTGTTTGATGCTTGTTTTGACATTCTTGTCCCGTTCCTCACAGAAAACACAGAGTCTCTAGAGGCATACAAATATCTATCATTTTCATCTCTGTGGACCTATGATAGATATGTAATTAGTTTCTGGATGGAAAATTTGTGGTTGCAATGGCTCTACACCTTTCTTTGCTAGGACATGCAAGTTGCACATTTAATCTTTGCATAGTGCATGTTCTGCAAACAAGTTGGATCACCTTCGCATAATGCATGCACTGTAAAGTTGTTGGATCACCTCCTCTACTTCTATTTATAACTGGCTTCATGGCTATATGATGAACTATTTCTATGCAGCAATATCCAGGTAAGTGTTGAAGGTGTTCCTGGCAAAACCTTCAACCCCAATGGTTTAGAACCTCCAGGTTGCTTAAGGCAACCACTCTGTGTGAGAAAATTCCAAGAGTAAAGCTTCTACACAAACTTTGAACTGCTTTCCCAAATCAGAGAAAAGACTGCTTTAGAAAGAACCATGCCATTTGCAAGCAAACAAAGATTTGATCATGATCTCAAATGTCACAGCTGCTCAAGTCCTGAAGAATGCTAGGCCAAAAGTCAGATGCCTTATGAATAGCACAAATCACTCAAATATGCATTCCTGACTGGGTCAAAATTTGATCAATATCCCTGGCAGAGAGCAATTTTCTGCAAATCTAAAGATATGAGTCCTTTTTGTGTTTTGATGCCTGGATCTCCTTCTAATATGTCTGCACACAATGATCAAATACACTTTTTGCTAAAACAGGAGCAAAATATCCTAAAATTTTCAGATTTGGTCTGACAGACTGTCACAGTCAGAAAACAACAAGCCAGTTTTTGTCAAATCGATTTTTAGACTTTTTCTGGTTTTGAAACTACTTAATTGGTATAAGATGCAATTATAGACTCAAATATGCAATTTTTGGCTTAAGAATGCAAAAAAAAAAGCTAAATTTCTATTGGCAGGGCAGATGGGATATGAAAGCTTTCTTTTTATGCTTTTTCACCTTATATGCTCTTATCTACATGAAGTTCTTACTGCAAGTATCTTTTACCTTTTTACAAGCACAAAAAACTTATTGTTTTACCTTTCTCAGAAAGTACACCAAGGGTCGGATTTCCATTCATAACAGAATCACACAGTCATTAAACATGATCCCAAGCTTTGTAGTCTTGGGTACAGGATCGAGTCGGTCTTTAAATCAGCAAATATCATGGTAGCTTCAGGTAATCCATAGATTTCTGATGCTCGGAAGGCAGATTCAAGCAAAAAGGTTCAGAACCGGTCTCCAAGAGAGAAATATCGATCCAATTTTTCGCTCCAAGCCCTTGAGATTCTTTTGTGATCATTTTCCCTTTTAAATTTGCTCTGTTCCGACCTGTTCTTGGCAAACTTGGCTTGTAAAGTTGTCTTTTAGATTGATTATGTGGTTCTTGGCTCAGTTTAGGTAGATCCGAAGGTATTTCACACTGATTTGGTAGTTGATTCTGGGCAAACAGCCGGATCTTGGCACAAGAGGATTTTTAGGGTTCTTGACGAAACTTGACCAACTATCCCACAGGCATTTTAGATAAGGGAAGACATGTGTATAAAAGGCCCAATCCACGTATTATTATTAATAATACGTGCTATGCCCACGTGGGATTCGGTCCGTTACCGCCCCACACGCCCGGGTGTACCACGTGGGGGGGGGGGGATTTTTTTTTGTCCTTTTAACCTTTGGCACGATTCCCAAGAACCTAAAAATGTAGGTCAATATGAGCCCTTTTTTTTAAATTCTTTTTTGCAAACAGAATCTTTTTTGATGCTCTATGATCTGGAAGAATCTTTTTTGCAAAATGAACACTTTGACTTTTTTGGCTCAAAATGGGGTAAGAACATGGTGAGGTGGCAAGTAGGCAAGGTGAGTTGGCAAATGGAGGATGGCATAGCAATGTGAGATGATGAGGTGTCAAACAAGTTGGCAAAACATCTTTTTTCCAATCAAAACTTTTGATGAGATGGAAATGATGTGTGTGACACGTGCATGGTGATGTGGAGGCATTAGTGATGATGTGGCATGATGACATGTCCCCTTAATAGTCCAAATAACTTATTTAGGAGAAATTTTGGAAAGAATAAACTTTTCATGAAGGGTGACATGTGTGTGTGATGACATGGCTATGGTGATGATGTGGATGGTGATTTGGCAATCTTTGGTGATGAAATGGAGCAACTTGGCACTAATGCACATGAACTTGCAATTTTTTTCTAATGATTTGATTGCTTGACTTCTTCATGCTCCCTTTAGGAATTCGTGCACTTTTCTCTCTCTACTTTGACTTTTAGAGAGAGAATATAACCTTAGGTCATGGGAGTGGCCAAATTGAGTGGAATTTTTTGCTTTTTCAAGATGGTAGTGGCATGATGGATGTGTGAAGTGTCAATGACATGTTTTTACTAGAAAAAAGGTTTTTTTGCCAAATTTGCTATGGGGTATGAAGGTAAGGCATGGAATGTGAGGCAACTTTTTACAAGCACAAAAACCTTATTGTTTTACCTTTCTCAGAAAGTAGAAAGAAAATTATACTCAGATATATCACCAACGGTCGGATTTTCATTCATAACAGAATCACACAGTCATTAAACAGGATCCCAAGCTCTGTAGTCTTGGGTACAGTATCGAGTCGGTCTTGAAATCATCAAATATAATGGTAGCTCCAGGTAATCGGAAGGCAGATTTAAGCGAAAAGGTTCAGAATCGGTCTCCAAGAGAGAAATATCGATTCAAATCAACGTCATGCTTTATGTAAAACTTTGTTATTTGCTCTAGTGTTTATGCTTTCCTTGGCAGCTTCTTCTGTATTGGATTTGGATCTCCTCTTGTTGTGTTTAATTATATGCCTAGCAGCGTTCAGAAATTCCTTATCTGATATGTATGCAATCTTTGTGGAATCAGTAGAGCAAGATGTTGTGATTCGGGTTATAGTGGTTGCTGGCATTAGAATCACCTTTTTTAGTTCTTTAAAGGCATGGACTAGTGTCAAGACTAGAAGGGTGATTCATAATTAAATTAATTAGCATGGGAAACATTAGCTCACATGTATGCCAAATGTGAGAGCACAAAGAGGGCGTGCAAAATATTAGTTAGGAAGTTAGAGAATCATAATGTGGTATCCTGAATGCAATGATTTTAGCTCATGCTCAATTTAAGCAAGCACAGAACGAGATGCAATGACCTTGGGTCTGCTGGAGACATGCAATGACATTGAAGTCTTATTATGAAAGGAAAATTGGAATCTAATGCCATCTGCTAGCAGAATCTTTGAGAACTTTCACGCCTGAATATTCAATGTACTGTTGCAGTAAGACGTATTAAAGGGTAAAAGCATGCTACGGTGTACCACTTTTGGAACCCTCAAAAGTACCTACACTGGGTACTTTTAAAATTGGTACTTTCTGGTTTTTCTTTCCATTAAAATCAATCGAAAATTTTTGAATTGAAGGTCAATAACATGTCAATCTATAGTACTAGAGAATAACAACAATATTAAAGACTAAAATAAATAATTAACTCTCAAACTAATTGTTTATTGTGGCATTTATGCAAGTTCCCAGTATCCAGTGTTGGATACATTTCTGGGTAGTTTCGCACTCCCTAAAAAGTACTTTAAATGGTACACCCTAGCATGCTTTCATCCTAAACTGATGCAATTTCAATCTGACCTATAAACAAATGTAAGGTCTTTTTCCTTTCTTCACATGCATTAATTTTGTTATATGTCTTTGTGCTTGATGTTGAAACTGGTACAACATCATGCATTGTGCATTCTATGCCTCCGGGGCCTTCAAAAGGTTACCCCTCTTTTACCATTCCTATTGTGCTTGGAATTTTGCATGCTACACATGTACAGATGCAGCATTCAACCTTATTTGTGAAAATGGCGAGTAAACAGTCGGCCTTGGCATGGCTAAACTCGGACTGCTGAGATACAATTTTTTTCTAAGGCTATACCTGGGCATGAAATACAGGTACACCATATTTTTAGATACAACCTTATGTTCGTGCAGTAGCTCCATCAGTGGAATCCAATCATTTGGACTCTCTATTATCTCCTGCTAGTCATAGAAGCACTTCTTTAAGATGATACTTTGCTGATATTTAGAGAACTAGATTACACGATGAATATAGACCTAGATGTAATATGATTGTGTACTCTGTTTTTGATATGCATATCTATTTGCAGTTTTATGTCTATCTCTTTATCATGAGGGATAGTTATGGCGGGATTTGGAGCTCTGGCCAGGTATAAAGGGTTTTTTCCCGGCCAGCAAAACAGAAGATGGGCAACAGCTGCTAATGGCGCTTGAACCGTTTGAGTCTGCCTACTTGAGGCTTGGTTCAGTGAAAATCTATCTTTCATGGGTAATGGTTTGCTAAGTTGTCATCTTGACCATTCCTCCCTCATGCTTTCCTTTAGAATGCTTCCTCTTAATTATGTAAGCCGTTTTTAGCACTCAAGGAACTTGTGGTTCATTTTACCACTATGCCAGCAAATGCTTCATTGTGCATTGTATAATTTTTGGAATTGTGTATGCAACTATCAACAGAAATGATGTGATCTTTAAGAAACCAAAGCTTTAGGCATTGTATTTGCATCATTGTACCATTGTACTACTTGCAGGAAATGTGAGAAGTCCTTTGGATCTGACAATCCAAAGAACTTATGAGCAACTTTGGTGTTAATGTGCCGAAAGGTGCTGTTGCGTCATCAACAGCAAAAGTGAAGTTTTTAGAGGAAGATTTTCATAATGACAAAGAGATGAGATCATATAACCGCTGCTCATGATGCCACTACATTTTTATGGCATTAATTTATTAGATTAACCTTTATGATATGTAAAAGAGAAAACACAAAGAACTTATCATGTTATTATATCAATGTGTCATAGTTTCCAGCGTTCTTCCATAAAAGGGCACACAACATTTCAACCCCGTTCTGTGCAAGCGCCAACAAAACTAGTGGCACATTACTAGGAAATGCAATGGTATTTGCCAAACTGAAGCGCATGGTGCCAAGTAACAGATGATGAAATACAAATAGTGTTCCTTGTCAAACTGGCTTCATACAGGGAGCAAAAAAATTGCAGCTAATGATGCACCTTATATATGGTGTTTGCTCCAGTTCAAGCAATGTGATCATAGCCAGGAACTTCTTACCACAAAAGAATAAGAATAAGAATAAGAAAAGTTGCTGTCATTAATGCTTCATCAAGTGCGAAGCGAGCATATGCTTTGTATACCGGCAAAAACTGGACATGCTTTGTATACTGGCAAAAACTGGACAGAACATCTGCTAGGTAAAGAAACGTATCCTAGATACTCAATGGCCTTTTGAATCTAACAAATTAAGTCAACTGAAGTATGTGCTCTACAAACTTTTAGTGTGCAGGTGGTTGAAGTGACAAGCCTGATACGAGATTTTGTGGACGAATCTGCCATAATTTCATGCGCTGTAAATAATATTACAGATTTAGTTAGAGGCACAAATAAGGTACTTTGCAACATTTTATTTTCTCCAATGGCTATTTTGGCTTATTTATTAATACCAAATGTTTGCTTTTGTGCAGATGCGTTGAGACCATCAACCTCCATGTTGTTAATAGTGAGATACTGAGGGAATTTGACATCAAAGTGGACAACGCAAAGAATATAGTAATTTAATAAATACGTTGTGATTATATAATAAGAGATTTACTTTGCTATCAACTAATGTACTATGAACTTCATAAATTGCAAGAGTGAAAAGACCAGCTTTGAGTTGTTTTAGGAATATGTTGAGACTTTTATCCGGCATGTATTACGGATTGTTTATGCTACACAAATTTTTATTCATCTAGCTTTGGTGGAATCCAAAATTTCTTTTTGTCCCTCATGAATTGACCTTGTGCAATTGAGAATTTAGACAGTGATAGTCCATACAATTGATTGCCTACAATGCCCTGGGGATTGTACAACAGTATTGAAGGAACCTAAATGAATTCTATTAGATCTTAGTCTAGTATGTGATTGTGAAATTGTGCATCATCAAAATGGCCATTTCATTAAGGCATTTTCTAAACAATCGGTTCTTAGTTCTTTCTTACTGGTCCTGGTGTCTTTGCACTTAATCATAGAATTGCAAGATATACAATGGTATCCTCTATTGTTAATTTGACGAGCAACTCGTGTCTTTTTACTTGCAATCGCGTTGAATTCGACTTATTTGCGCCAAAAGCATCGCATAACTATTATGAATAGATATCGGGTCAATTGTGTGTTTTGCGAAACCCATGCGTAATATAGCTTTTGATATGGGATTTAGCTTGACTCCTTCAATTTAATTCAAATTTGATTTGACATCTTGATTTGACATGGCTCATAGTGTAACTTGACTTTTAATCTTCTAATTCTTGAGTTTTATAGCAAATAATCATTTAAGAACAAAATGGACAACGCTCCTTAATGAAATCCTTACGCAAAAATCTTTTCATGGTACAACCACTCATAGTACAATCTAGGGGATTCATCATAGTATCTAAGGGAATCTAAGCCAAGTTTCATGGTATCTCAGAAAATGTAAGAGAATCTTCATAGAATCTAAGCGAATATCATAAAATCTCGTAGAATATAGGGGTATCTAAGGGAATTTCATAAAATCTAAAGGAATTTACATAATATCTTGCAAAATCTAAAGGAATCTACATATTATCTTGAAGAATCTAAAGGATCCTAAGGGATCTAAGGGAAACTTGTCGGTGAAACTAGGGAAATCTTCATGAAGTCTAAGAGAATCTCATAAAATTTAAGGGGATCTAGCAGAATCTTCTTAAAATCTTAGGAAATCTGTAACATTAAAAATCTTGCTGCCCCCCCTTCCCCTCCGGCACCATAAGAGCATGCTAAAATTGGAACATGCACCATAGGATCGGTGCGTAAACATCAAAGACCTATATAACCCAACCCTTATCATCGCAATCTTAAACATTACAATTTTAAACTTTATGTTATCATCACAGTCTTAAACATTGCAATTTTAAACTTCACGTTTGACTTCTAGACGCTATTCATACGTCAGGCCAAACTTAGGTTGTAAAAATAAAATACTGCAACTATCAAACAACAACCACTGTAAAAGCATTAAGCTGGCGCCTGCCCCCATGATCACCACACCATAAAAAACCTGCTACTCACCTGCCCTTCCTTGCGCCTGCCCCAACGGTGCGTAACTTTTGTATATATATAGTCATAACCTTTTTCTCTAAACTTGCTTCTTCTCTAAGCTAATCATTCCATATCTCTATGCATGTGCTTGATCATTTTAATAATTCCAATGTTGAACATGTTCCATTATATATAGCAGATTTCATTTCTTTGGCAAGGTTGGTAGTTTCAATGCAAAAACTTTAGACATGTATTGTAAATAGAGGTGTGTTAGATTTTTCGATGTCTGTTATCATTGCTATAGATACGTGCAAGTCAGAAAGAAGAACTATATAATCAAAGGTCATTTGCATGATGCTGAAATGTAGAACCTCAAAATACAATCTAGAATTTTGTATTAACAAATTACAGAAGCTTCTGATTAATTGCTTAAAAGGGGACCAGGGAACATCAAAGTTTGCCTTGCTGATCTTAAAATTTCTTTCAGAAAGTAGGGCTGCCTTGGTTAAGCAGAATTCTGCCATGGCCATGATCCCAAGCCCCATAATCCGTAACCAAGGAAATAGATGGAGCAACATCTCATTTATCAAACTTTGTGTTTGGAAAATTTCCATATGCTTTAGGACAAAACAAATGTTGAGGTATGTAGATATTCGTATAGTTTTAAAAGCACTTGATTATTGTGCTACATATTCTAAATGAGGTGCACCCTGGACTATCCACAGTCATTGAATCTGTCGATCCTACGAACTAGACCGTATGTTAAAGCCTCTCGGCACCTCCCGTTTCGCTTATGGTCATTTATGATTGGGGCGCCTATGATTTTGAAATATGAAATACGCGATCGCCTAAGGTTTTGATGGAATATCGAGCCTCTATACCTCTTTGCCTAAGGTTTTAGAATATGAAATACGGGGGCTCAAACCTCTATCAAAATAACTCAAAGTCCTAATAATACTACTTTGACCAATATAACCAGTGAGCCAACATAATTATTTTTTATCTTAAATCTATGTTTTTTTTTTTCATAACTCCTCATTCAATTATTTTTTGGATGTGGTCTATAGTTTCAGGAATTGTCATTTTTACATCCATATCGATCCCCCTGGAACCCCTTGTTATTGTGCTACATATGCAAGAAATATTCAAGATACTTCCAACATCCCCTTCAGACAAGACATGAAAGATCACCATTCTTAATTAGACTAGGAACGATGCCCAGCGTTGCTGGGCATAAGCTGTGTAAATGATACACTATACCAAGGAGAGAATAACCCAAAAGTACATTATTGTTACACATGCCATTATTTTCTGTACCCTTTGTCATTTACTCTACCCCGTTTTTACCCTTTTCCTTTCCCCTTTTCTTATTTGCTTACACTTCTTTTTTTTCTTTTCCTGTTTCCTTTGTTTCACACATCCTTCCACAACCCCTTTCCGGCCCCGCTTCCCTTCCCTTTTCCCTTTCCCTTTTCTTTATGGACTTTTTCTTTCCCTTTTCCTCCCTTTTCTCTTCCCGCAATGCCTTTCTTCCCTTTCCTCATGCTTTCCCTTTCCCTTTTCCTATGCCACATTTTTTCTCGTGTCGCAATTCCTTTTTTCCCCACCCTTTCCCTCTTCCCCCTTTTTTTTCCTTTTTTCCCCTTTTCATGCTCTTTTTCTCACTTCTTTTTCCTCTTTCTTCACCCTTTCCCTCTTTCAAGTTCTTCCTTGCCCATTCCTCCTTCCATTTTCCCGCCCCCCTTTCCCAGGTTCCCTTCTCCCCTCCCTTTTTTCTTTCCTTTCCCTTTCGCTTTTCACATGCTCTTTTCCTTTCCTTTCTCTCCACCTTTTTCTTGATCCCCCTTTTCCCTTTCCTTTTCTTCATTTCTCCAAACTTTCCCTCTTCCCCCTTTCCATGCCATTTTTTCGTTCCTTTTTCTTTCTTTTCTTTCTTTTTTCATTAGACTATTCTATTCTATTCTTATGCTTCTTTTTCCCCATGCCATTTTTCTCTTCCCTTTCCCCTTTCCTCACCCTCTCTTCTCCTTTTTCCGATGGTGTTTTTTCGCTTTCCTTTTTCACTCTCTTCATCCTTTACCTCTTTCCCCTTTTCCCTTGCTCCTTCCCCCTTCCCTTTTCACCTTTTCTTTTTCTTTTTCTTCTTTCTCCTAGGTTCTCTTTCCCTGTTTTCCCTTCATTTTGTCTTTTCTCTTTTCTTTTTCTTTTTTCCCATGCCCTTCTCCCCACCCATTTCTGTTCCCCTTTTTCTCTTTCCTTTTCTTCTTTTTCCACCCTTACCCTCTTCGCCTTTCTTCGGTGCCCTTTTCCCCTTCCCTTTCCCTCTCTTTTTTAATTCCCTTTACCTTTTCCCAAGCCACTTTGCCCTTCCCTTTTCTCCTTTTCTCGACCTTTCCTTCTTCACCTTTTTTCCATGCCATTTTTCACTTCTCCTTTTCCCTTTCTCTTTTTTTTTTTTGTATTCCCCGTGTCTTTTTTCCATTTTCTCATCCCTTTTCCTTGCCCCCTTTTTCCTTTTCCATTTCCCCTTCTCTCTTTCCCCGTCCTCTTTCCTCACCTTTTCCCTCTAACCTTTCTTCCATCCTTTTATGCCCTTTTTGCTTCTCTTTTCTTCTTTCTTCACCCCTTTTCTCTTCCTTTTTTTCCCGTGCCCTTTTCCCCTTCCTTTTTTCCCTTTTTCTTGTGCCTTTTTTCCGTGTTCCCTATTTTTCTTTGCCCCTCACTTTTTCTTTTTCGTCCCCTTCTTCTCATCCTTTTCCTATTCCCCTTTTTCCTTACCTTTCCTTTCCCCACCATTTCCTTCTTCCCTTTTTCTCAGTGCCCTTTTTCTCTTCCATTTCCCCCTCCTTTTTCTATTCCTTTTCTTTTTCCCATGCTATTTTACCTTCTCTTTTCCCCATTCTTTGCCCTTTTCTTCTTCCCCTTTTTCCCATGCCCTTTTTTTCTTTCCCTTTTCTCCTCTCATTTTTTTCCTTTTACCTGTGCCTTTCCTCCCCTTTCCTTTCCTTTCCTTTTCCCCTTAAGAGATCAAATCATGACGAATCACGGTGGTGGAAGGTCGTTGAAATAAATCTTGGCCTTCAAATTCAATAAGATGATCTTAGCCATTCAAATTAGGGCTTGATCCATTCAATACGGTATAACATTATAATATAAGATGAGGTTTATTGGGTTGCCCCTAGGGGGACAAACCCTTGTTTATATGGGTTTGTGGCATATCTTAGGTATATGCCAGAATATGCTTAGGATATGCTTGTGACTGCTCCAAACCTACTGCTCCCTGTAAATTCGCGGTCGTCTGCGTTCTCGATCGCTGGTGTTTCAACCGGATAACTGGCATGCAACTGCAGGTAAATTCCGAGCAGTATTTGGCCTATCCTGTTAGAATGGACTAGAACACGACATGTTTTCTGTTAAAGGTGAGCTCAATTCGAAAAGTATGGATTTATTTGTGACCTCTTTGTGGGTAGTTTTGACTGTTGTTTGTGGACTACCGGAGCTTCATTTTCTACTTTTTTTACCGAACAATGATTGGAGCATGGGCTTTTCTTAGCTCAGAAAATGGAGTAATGAAGTAAGCTTTTATACTAGGTGCATTATCCTTAAAGAAGAAGTTTGAGATTTGATAGAAGAGGTGGATAGTTTCAGATTTATCCTCTTATTATGTTGGTACTGTGTGTTTTAAGCTCAAATGTGAAGCAATGTCTTGAATAAGAATAAGTTGTTTTCTTAAAATCTGAGTTTTATTTATCGTATGTGAATCTTGGTGAATTGCTAATCTTTGGATCACACTAAATAGTGCCTTGCTTTAGAGCTTTAGCATCTGGGATTACAAAATGCACTCAATCACAGCCCAAAATTGTGGCCTCTAAGACATCTATCATTTTTAGTTTAGAAGATGCTTTTGGATCTCGGCCACGGCCGGATAGTAGTGGAATCTTTGCGGGTGTATTAGCTCGACATTATGAAAGTAGAAAATGTCGATGGGCCAGGAATTAAAAAATTCATAGAGGTCCTATCTGCGGGGAAAGATCTCGGCGGGATCTATTTGAGGCGAGGAGCTTAAGTTTAAGCTCTTAGGTTAGTCTTGACTTCTTCGTGATGAAATCTACAAAAGGATGTCCCCAACAAAGGCCGGTAACTTCAACTGGAGCTCTTGGTAAGCACCTTAGTTTCTTAGTTCCGGCAATTCTTCCAAAGTTCTTCCCGACCAAAATATTGTAGCTCACTTGCCATTTCTTATTTTGACTTGCTTTGGGTCTCGGATCGAAGAGTTTTTGGAGGGTTTTCCCTAGTGGTGTAAGTATTTTAAACAAGTATTCATTTTCACATATATATATAGATCCGCTCAAGTTTGTTTTTGATCTCGAGAAACATCTGCGGAAGTGGGAGGCTAAGCATTTGATCAAATAGAGACCACTGTTTCCAAAGTCGGTAAGGCTTGAGAAATATTACATTTATTTTTCCAACTATCGAAGCCTTTGTAAGTCCTTTCATTTACGCGGGTTCTTGATGTGATCATCAAGCATTCGAAGGAATCTGAAGCTTGATTCAAATCTCCTAAGTGGAAACCACCTTGGTTACATCAGCCTACATTTGATCTGGCGACTAATTCCATCGGTTTTTTGGTAGAATGAGTTTTACGAATAGCTTTGTATTTATCATAGAGATACAATTTCATCATCGCACTCCATTACCTGCTTGGGAAGATGGTGTTTTGAAGATCACGGGCAAGTATTATATGGTGATGAGCGGAGGGCGGGGATGGTGGTCCAAGGTGCTAGGAAGGTAAAGCGTCTCTACATGGAGCTTACGTTTTTAAAGGATATCAACATAGCTTTGACTATTGTGGCCTTCATTTTAGGGCCTAACTCACTCAACAAGATGAAAGAAGAAAGAGGCTGGAAAGGGAAGCCTTTAAACGTGCCAAGGAAGTGGATGCTCCCATCATTGGCAAATATAGCATATGGAGCGTGAAGATAGTGAAAACAGTGATTACATTGTCCGTCTTATGAGAGATCGGTGATCATGGCGAGAATATATCCCGAGCATAGCAAAGGCCCATAATAATGCACCACTTATGCGAGGCTGAAGCTTAGAATAAGGGGAGGCTTCACAGCGCTATGGTGGTGCCACAATTGGCGATGATCTATCTCGAAGGTACAAATCATTTATCTCGAGATTTACGCATCTTGTCAAAGCTATGTTTGCAGTTCAAAAGAATCTTCATCAATGCTATGTTTTTGCAGTTCAAAAGAATCTTATTGTTGGCTCTTGCTAATTGTTTTTGGAGCCAGAAGTCATTGAGGAACATTGTTCTATGATAGCATCTCGATTTGGACCACAAACGCTTTCACACGCTCCATCTATATCCATCAAGACTGCAGGATGTTTACGAATTAGGTATGCCTTTACATCTTTTTCTATCGAGGAGTTATTGAATCTTTAGTCTTCCGAATTTTTTGAAGCTCAATTTGTTTTCTTCTAGATACGTGAGCAGTGACTTTGGAAAGCATCCACTTTCTCATCTGATGGGTTCTATGTTATCAGGAGCACATTGAGGTATTAAGGTCAATTTGCATTGGTGTTAATAGATGCAACTTTTCCCCATTAACTTTAGTGGTGCATCTTTAGAGAGATGCCTTCGTTTTGGTTTCTTTGTTGTGTAGCGGTTTATTGGCCGCAATAATTTCTCTATCCTCAAGTATGCTTTCTTCCTTAATTGGATACTATAGAATATGAGCAAGTTGCTTGCTTTGGAATATCAAAGGATATAATCGTCTTGCTAGAAGCCAACATAGATTTCAGATCTCGTGCTCAATGGATATTTTCCTTGTTGAATGAATGGCCTGGTGTGATATATTTGATAAATGCCAGTAAGAGGAAGTGGCAATACATACTTTGCACTAAGTTCTTTTGTGCACTCCACGTCAATATTGAAAAAACCAGGTCCACGACAATTGTGGAAGAATAAGTTGTCCAGTCTTTTGGAGCTTCGTATGCTAGATTGACTTTGGTTTTTTCATAGTGGAGTGTGCATTTTCAATGAAAATTGATAAATTATACTTCAATCCTGTCTGTTGCTGCCGAAAGAATTTTGTGACATGGATTTCAGTCAATAGGAGTCCTTAAGAACTTGGGCTAGGAGCAAGTAAGTTGCCTGGCAAATTTGGTCTTTATAATGTATTTATATGTCGGAAAATGGCACCTGTTAATTATGTCATGGTCAGCCTTCCAACATCAAAACTTGCAGATGATACATGGTCTCTGTTGTAGCATTTGGAATAGCTACTTTCGTTCTTTTGTTAGTGGATCTTCGCATGTTTTACGTAATAAATTTCTTCGCCATTGTGGAACCCCGGGATGTTAAGTCTCTGCAAGGAAGGAGCTAATATCCTCTTTATTCTTACTTCTATTCTCTATGTTGATAACTACTTTTTGGGCATAGTCATGTCTGACCTGTTATCTTGCTAATGTGCCACATTGCTAAACAAGGATCTTGTTTGTATACATTTCTGTGGCATTGCTTCGTACAAAACAACAGATATTTCTCATCAAGTTCACCTCATCCAAGGCCATTATACAGTTGACAAGATCATGCATGTTTACGTGCATGGACTGGCATCGTTTCATAATAACCAAAAGAACCAAATAAACTTAGAATACCCTTTTGAGATTCACCCTGTGTTGAGCTTGAGCGTCTTCCTGAAAGTTTTCGCTTTTGATTTGATGATCTCTAGTTTTTAGGGATGTTTTTAAAGTTTTTGCTTCAAAGTTTTTGCTTTTGGTTTGATATTCTCTATTTTTTAGGTGTTCTGTTACGCTCTTAGTTAAAGTGATGGAAGCAAATAGAGGCAAATGATATCATCTGAGGCAGAACATTTCATTGGCGAATTATATCAATTATTTAGTTACAGATGAGGTATTTGATGTGGAGTTTTTATTTATGGATCTGTTTTGTTATTTGATATCAGTTAGATGGTTATCCCTGTTGATTTCTTTGGCATCTTCAAATAATCATGCAGCTTGTTTCACCAACATGCTATGCACATATATACTCGGAAAAGCTTATCCATTTACCATAGTGTTACTTTGTTAATGATTATATGCAGGTTAAGATGCTTCTTTCTTTAATTGATTCATTGTTTGAAGTCCAATGTTGAGGGAAGTTATGGCAGAGAAATCACGATGTTCTTGATGCGACAAACTTGCCAAAGCGTTCTGATTATGGAACAACTATATAAGATGGATTTGAGATATTTAATACGTAGTATGTGTTTATATTCTTCCAATGACAGTTGTTTTCCACCACATGCAAATGGAGGACATTGATATGTGACTGAAATATATGTTGTGACTCCCTGTTTTCCTGCTGCTGGTGAAAGTCATTAGGCCCTAACCCTTGGCTTCTCCAGAAAATACTTTATGTTTGTCAACTTACATTTCCTGTTGTATGAACATGGGTAGATGCCATGGCTTAAGGGTGTAGATGCCATGGCTCAAGGGTGAAGCCAGAGTAGATTATTTTTACTGATGTTGCAGCAAAGAACGAGCATATTTGCAGAAGTGCTTTAGCCGACTTGTTCTTGGATGCATATGTTCCTGCCTCATAATATGTTAACTTCTAATTATAGATGGTTGAAATTCAGGATTACTGCATAAATTAAGAATTATTTGAAGCTTTCAAGATGTGAACTCTGTAATGCATCTGCTACTTTGGTTAAAAATATTTGTTAATAGCAACTAAGGGGGTTGCATTTCCAGCCCGCTATGTAATGCACATACCACTGATATAGATGTGCTATGGGCTGGTCTGCCCATGGTAACTTTGCCCCTCGAGAAAATAGCTACTCAAGTTGCAATGTCACTCTGTTACGCCACCGGTTGTGGCGAAGATATGGTCATTAACATGTTTTTGCGTTGTCTTTTTTTACTTGTTGGTCCAAATGTGTATTGCATGCCCATTCATTAATTATGAATTTCTTATGCAGCATGAAAGAATATGAAGAGAAAGCTGTATACTTGGCAGAAAATCCTGCTGTACTCAAAGCCCTTGCAATAAACTGCGGAGCTGGCCGCTTGACCAACGCACTGTTCGATACAAAACGTTGAGTATGTATCTTATCGGTTCTTTTGTGTCTCCTTAATTTTTATGACTATGTGTTGTCAACCTATTATCAAATTTTAATAGGTTCGAAATTTGGAGAGAGCTTATTGCAACATGTGGAACCTGCATTGCACTGGAAACGAGGCACAACCATTTAAAGTTGTTGAAAATGATGATGAGTTTTCTTTTCACTGGTGATAGGAATTTAGATAAGCTGCAGGAATATTGACATAACAATTCCTAGTATCCAAGTGCTTCACTGTTAATGCAAATTTGAAAATCTGGTGTTGATGGATTTCGTGTACAAGCTGGTCATCCACTACTAAGGCAGTCTGGTATTTTGGTGTTGATGAATTGTTGATGAATTGCTGTTTATATGGATAACCGTTTTTGCAAAAGCATTCTCAAATGGATGTCGGAATGACATATGATTTTTTGTAGGCCAATTCCTAAATACTAGAATTTTTCCCTCAGTTTTGCCTCTATATTTTGCTCTTTGCGTATAAAATTATGCTTGAAGATGCAGTTTGTGATTGCTAAAGCTTCATATTTCATTTTGAAAAGAGGTTTTAAAATTAGTATTTGAAACAGGTTCCAGGGATATCTACCATTCTTTGATCTTGCCTCTCCCTTGGAAGGTCTACAGGGGCAAGCCAAAGTATTCCTCGCATCCAGTCGTGAAGCCACAAGGTACATAGCCTTATTTTCCTTATTGTTTATTCTCTTCATTTGTCTTGTCTGTGCAACGACACTCACTCATTTATTTAAATGAACGATGTTGTCGTTAAAAGGTAGCCTGGCATATTACATTGGGCTATTAAGTATCTTCTGCTGCTTTTAATGCTATTTAAATGAGAAGTCTTCTTTTCCATGTTGCAGGAGCAATCAAGAGAATGCAAAAGCTTATGCAATTATTTTAGACACTAGACCTCCATCACCATTCTTGAGGAGCAGACCTTGAACAAGTACTTTCAATATTGATTATCAGATATGGATATGAACAATCTTATCCTATGTGGAAAAGCCTATGAACAATCTTATCCTATGTGGAAAAGCCTGATTCTATGTTCTCTTGGGTCACCAGAGGGCAACCCTCCGTGCGCAGCACCTTGTTTTAAATTATAGAGACAAGGTCGTATATGATACTCTTCTGCTGAAATAAGAGAACTTTAGGACACACAATGGGTCCGTAACAAGTTCAAGACTTAGAAAGGTTGTCTTTGGTTGGCAATATGTATTTATATGAATTGCATTTATAAGGGAATTTGGATGTGTCGTAGTCTTACTTTTCAGGTTGAGAACAAAATTGAACTTTTAGTCTTATTGTCAGGTTAAGAAAAAAATTGAATGCTACAAGAAGCGTCCTCCGACAAAACCCGATCAAGTGCAATACATTCTGCGACTGCGCCCGAGGAGATCTCACATTCATCAATTACACCAACAAAACTGGAATGTTGAACTCTACTTCTTGGGATATGGCGTGCTTAGAAGTGAACACACTATCTATAAATCAGGCATTTGCACCACTATCAAGTTGCACCAGTGCTTCCAACCTCCGCCTTCAATGATATTGAGCTAAAAACATCCTTACTAAACTTATCCGATGGAATAAAACTTTCATTACATATGGAAGGAGCCTGAGAAATGGCAACCAGCCGTCGAGAGACTCCTACTAATAGGACCGGCTCCTAGAGTTGTTTGACTAGTTTGGGAACTTAACATAACTTCCAGAGTAATATGACCAGCTCCTCCGCAATAGAAGCAAAGATTAGCCTCCCTCTAGTGCTGCTTCTCGACAGCAGACAAGGGCTCGAACTACACAATAAATTTGCCAAGGTACAAGGCCATCTATCTTAAAGGACATAGGTGGCGCAGAAGCTGATGTGATTAATGGTGCTTGTAGAATTGGAGAAGTGAGCTGATTCCCTCTTTCTTGCCTACTCTCAAAAAGACGGTTATTATAATGAACAATAAATTTTATAGCTTCATCCAAAGTCCTAGGATCCTCCATGGTTAGCATCATGGAGGACAATTGTCAAGGGCCGCATCATCCCAAACCATGTCTATGGTAATCTGACAGAACTCTGAAGCATAAACTGAACTGGACGAGAATCCAATCTGAGATTGCCAAGCTTGCTAACTTCTTTGCGCTGCCGATCAGTGTCTTCAAAACACGCCTCAAGTTCAGCAGTAAACGCTGCAAAATCTTGTAACTCGGGAGCCCCCCTCTCTAGCAAGGGGGCGAACCAACTCAAAGTTGGCCCAGAAAAAGAGAGCCAACTGATCTGACCTTTACGATCCATGGAATTCCTGTTGGGGAAAGTCGAATAACAAGTTGATACTAATTCAAAAGACCTCAAGCTATTGCATTTGCTGTAACAAGGATGAAATATCCTCCATAGAGATAGAAAACACCAAGTATAGACAAAGAAATGCTTAGAGGCATGATACATTTTCGAACCACTCATAATTCCCTCCAACATGCGTTTTGAAGCATGTTTTCGATTTGGCCTAGGTTTCAACAAATCTAGAGGGCATGTAATTATGACTTATATCTTGCTCATGAGAAGGAAGCGAGAAAGAATCTATAAAAAATGCTATAATATTTCGATAGTTGCAACTGGACAAGTAAACAAATACATTATTTTGATAAAAAAAGATTGCCACTACGATGTTCTGAATGCAAAATGCATGGGAAACAAGCAAAAATTGATATAAACGTTACTTATTGGTATACAATTTATATGTTTTAAAGCAATTAAATCGGCTAATACTATATCTATATGATATACACGAAAGCTAAAGTTCTTAAAAAAACGTCTTTCATACATAATGTCATCGATCCACAAGATAGCGATGGCAATCTGGCCAAGCAAACTTCCTACTTTCACATCATGCTAGCTCTTTCACAATTGCAATGGCGATCTAACAAAGCAAATTTTCTGCTTCTCAAGATCACAGTGGCGACTAGCGATCTGCTAAAGTAGATGCCGCTTTTTCTTTTTTTCCCATAGCCTACTTGGCCAGATCGTCACTGCGATCTTGGAAAACAAAAAATAGGCTGGAGTTAGCCAATGTCCAGGGGTTGTTCAAAAATAAAATAAAACAAAGACAAACCAAGATTTGACCAAAGAACCACCCATCAAGTAAGAATACCCCTCTGACTTCCCAGAATCCCTGTTGAATCCGACTCTCATAGTTTAATAAGAGCTTCAAACCTGCCTAAGTAGCCTTGAATCAGCTTAAAAAGCCTTCAATAGACCCAAGCTAGTTTGAAACCTTGTTAAAGCCTTGAATCTGGTTTATTCATTATGAAATTAGTCAGTAATAACTTAATAATAGCTCAAATCTATTTTGGAAGCTTGAATGAACCTAAAAACCTTCAATAGATCTAAATCATCTTGAAACCTTGTTAAAGCTCTAAATCTGACTTGTTCATCATAAAATCAACTTGTAATAACTTAATAAGAGCTTCAAACTTGACTAGAAAGCCGTGAATCAGCCTGAAAAGCATTCAACATATCCAATTTAATTTGAGTCGATGTAGGAATCTGTTGCTAAGAATTTGAGAAGCAATCTTAGATAGACCCTGTGATACATGAACTGCCTCTACAACCTCATGATCTGCTTAGATCGCTGGGTCGTTGAGCCGATAGATCGCTCCTCCCCTGGCTGCCAGTCGCTTATCCTCTAGCTGCTGATTGCTTCCCCCCCCGGTCGCTAATCTTATCTAAGGCTCAAGCAACACACACGTGGTTAATATTTCAAAATTATTCCACCCAAGGTACGTGGTTACCATTTCAAATTTATCCCGCTTAGGGTGTGAAATTCACAATAAAAAGATGCTTAGAGCTTTGGGAATCTCAAACTGTCGTTCTTCATGTTTAGATAGGGCAAAGAATGTAGATCGAGCAATTTACTTCAGGTTATTTACTGCATTCTAAAAAATTTAACCTTGATTTTGTTAGAATACATTTGATATATTAAGCAAATTTCACCATGATTTCTGGATGGCAGGTTGACGTGGCATCCTACCAGCAATTGAACATTTTGATTGTTTACTCAGCCTATCTGGAAGAATAGAATGGTTGGATAAAACTGAAGACTTCTAAATTAATTTCCCACTTGATCCTATACTTTTATAAATGTTTGAAAGAGCAGGATGTGCCATGAAACATGTTGTAGGATTATTTCTTTAGAGTTTTAAGCTTACATATTATTGAGATTGTAAATGTGTGGAAACAAAATAAGAGATGAATGGGGTGATTTAACATGTTTCATGATACAAACACGTTTAGAGAAATAAAAAAAAACTTGTATACGACTGATGACGGAGGCCTAAATCAGCCTAGATTAGATGGAACAGTCCTTATTCTGATCATATACTGTGATCCTAATCATTATTATTCTGCATATTTGCAAAGTTTTTTTTATTATGAACATGTCATCCTAATCATTATCATTCTGAATACCAATCATGAGTAAACCATTCTTTTGCAGCATGATGTGTACCTTTGAGAGTCCTACTAGCAAACATGTTCTTTACTCTAAGATGGTGCTTCTCCAATGTATAAATTTTAGATTAGATGTGCTGATGGTTCTCTTTCTAGGAATAATTTTCCATATCCATCTTGTAACCTTATCCAATGAAGCATACACTGCAGTGAGAAGATGGCATTTCTGGTGATAGATTTAGTAAGCCCCTCAAACAACTACGTAATGCCAACCCTTAATGTATCTTAGAAACCAGCCATCTCCTTAAAATAAATATTAATTTTCTAGCATCTTGAAAGCTTGCAGTAGCGTAGGTGCACTGTACTAGAACATTAGGAAGGTGTCTTAAACTTTCGAACTATGAAAGAATCTTATGTTCCCAAAGTAAATATATTTCACAATTCTTACATGGCAGACCATCTGGACTATGCAGGATGCTAGAAAGAAGCAAAATATATAGTTCAAGCTTTTGTTTATTTGTGGTTGACTGATAGTTCAAGCCTTTGTTTGTTTGTGGTTGACTGTGCAAAGCTAGATATCCAGTGCCAAATTGTTGCGTTGCTTAGCAATTACATATCATGCGTCAAGTTTTCTCCTCACAATTCTATTAATAGTAAGGTATCACCCACATTTGCGATTTTTCCAGGACATTCCTATGCTGACCTTGAACACCACTTCACTTAAATGCTTGGAGAGGAAGCATTTCATGTGTTGAGTATTTGATTTTGACTATGCATCACCAATTAATATTCTTGGTAACAGATACTTCATTATCTCAGATTTGATAGATTTCTCTCTGGTACTTTACATTTCAGAAATGTGTAGGTTAGCACAAACTAACAAAATCGAATAGCACAATTTAACAAAACCGAATGTATGTAGGTTATGGGGTTATTTCTCTCAAGACTGGCATTGAACCAGAATGGTTTGACAAGAATGAGGTGCCTCTATATATATCTAGCTCAACAGTTAGAATTGTGCCACTCCAACAGACAAGATCATGCCAAGTGTCGCACATGCATGTAGATTCTGAGAATATTTTAGAACCTCCTAAAAATAGCTTCGCATATGAAGAAGATACAAGGATATATCTTCAAAAAGTATTGGTAGCTTATTTGATCAAGGTGCATGACTCTCAACCAGAAGATTGTGAGTTTAAGCTCTGCTTTGTGCAACTACATTTTTGCATTCACGTGACAACCATCTTTTTATATATATGAGTATAATGCCCATGGTACGAATATCTATGGTCATCACATGCAGCGTCCTGAATGTATGCGAAGTGGCATGCATTCATCTATGTTAAGTGGCGTCCATACACTATAGAAGTTCATGCAATAGGGCACTCTATATATAGATGTTCAGAACATAGCTATTCCAGTTCAACGCCAGTCTTCAGTCTTCTATCTTCGGTTCTTCCTCATACTTTATGCTCATGTTCTTGATCATATTTAGTTTCCTTGCATACTTCTTGTATATTTTCTAGTCTTTCTCTTGTTCTTGTGTAGGTTCATGATATTCTGAACTGGAATCCCTTGTTGAATTTCAGCCTCTCTAAGCCTAAGTTTTCCTTCTTTGTCTCTTGATTATGGAGAGTCTTATAGGCGAAAGGTGATTTTAGAGGATGTGACGCAAAAGATAGAATATATTAAAGCATTATACTTTCAATTCCGCCCTAACTTGAAGAGGACTGTCTAGCAGCTTGATGTCGAACGAAGACAAGAGGTTAGCTAGTAGTTTCACATCCAATTCTGAATTCTATTCTAGCTCGTTGATCGAGTTCCAATTTTTATTCTGTTTTCCACTCCTGCTCTACTTCCAGTTTGAGCCCCAGTACATGTTTCTGATCCCAATTCTGACACTAATTCTGCTTCTACTCATGACTTGATTCCTGATCTTGCTGGCTCTTGTATATGTCCATGCACTTACTTTAGTTCTTGATTCAAGCTTGAGTTCTGATTCTACCTCTAGTACATCTTTGTGTCTTGATACTCCTTCGGTTTTAGATCTTGCTCCTGACGTAGTTCTTTGTTCTGGTCTTGAATTGGCATCTTCTTTTATTCATATTCTTGCTTTAGTCCATATTTTAGTTTCTACCTTTATTTTTGTTCCTCTCTGTACGCCGCTGAAGACAATGAGTTGTTAAGAAGACAATACGGTGTCCCTACACCCGACTGTTCTTTAATTTTGTCATGTACCTTTAGTTTGTTTATTCAAACATGTCATTACCAGACCATTTGATGATGGATTTCATCAGTTGTAGCTAAAATTCGCAGCTAACATTCTAAAGTCCATTGACTTCTTCAACGTGCAAGTGATCAATTGAATGCCATGTTAACCAACGTAGCAGCAATTCAATTGCGTCCATCAATCACGCCTCGCCACATGTCACTTATTCTTTTGAAGAATATTAAAGAAAATTTTAAGCAATGACAAGCAAATTTTTATTGCAGCATTCTTCATGCGTTCTCCTTTTAGCCAAAGATTCTCACTCCATCTTCTAGAGCTTTCACCTCAGTGCGCCGATTCACCTCGCGCGTGCGCCAGATTTCACCTGTTAATTGCTTTGCTACCTTTGATTTCACATTTTAAGAATCACCTCTTACCTGTGATTCTAGTGTGTCAACGCCACCTCTGCCTAACGGTGTCAGCAGCGTTTCCACACCAGAATCACAGGTAAGAGGTGATTCTTATATACTAAAATGTTAATGAATGACGAGTTCTTACACTCTTAGAGAAAATTCAACCATGATCCTTAACAATGCAATGCCAAGTTTATGTGTTGCTAAATTATATTACAACTAATTCAAGACCACATTTATGATGTGCACATCCATCTTCATGTATCAATTTGGGCTTGGAATGTAGCCAATTTACACTTATTTGACAACAGTTGTTGATTTTGCAAATCCATGATGAGTAATAGACTATGAGAACTGGCGTTTCCTTTAAGTGCCATAAACCATAGTTGCATATATGTTAACAACAAAATAAGGTGCAAGCCACAAGCCTTGAGAAGGCAGGTTACTCGTGGAAAAAGATGTTGACAACAAAATAAGGTGCAAGCCACAAGCCTTGAGAAGGCAGGTTACTCGTGGAAAAAACATATTCCAATGCTGTGGTCATGAAAGGCAGTCCATGTTCCATCCAATATCCCCCCCGTAACCCCCCGTGTGAATATGCACCCAAACCAAAGGGGGTTTCAGGGGGATTTTCATTTAAATGTGTTGGATGCAATGGTTTGTAGTAATAATGTCAATGTTAGTTATATATATGTTGGGTAGTTAAAAAAAAAATTTGGGCCCTTCGGGCCCTAACAAAATCGATTAATCGCACTACATACTCAAGTTATAAAAAGTATTTTAGAATTTGCCAAATCACACCACGTTTTGCATACATATCCACAAGAGCATACATATCCACAAGAGCATTTGCTAATGCTGCATCAAACTGGAAACCCTTTTTGATAATTTGCAAACACTTGTGCATGTCATCCAATTATATGAGACAACCCTAGGACGATAAAACCGCCTTGTTTTAATATAAATACAATGATGTGCAATGGTTGCATGATGGGTAAATGTAAATAGAAGGTAACGCATCTTTGATCAAACATCTCCTCCTACATAGAACGAGCATAAGTGTTTGAAATAAAGAAACGATAAAGCTCGATTTAGTCGAATGTGAATACCGATACAATTCAATGTCTTCCAAAGTATCCGTGGTAATTGCACAAACAAATTGCCTTTGTCATGATCAAGATCGAAGTTCTCGGACATTAGGTAAGAAAGGGTGTTTTGACAAAGAACTTCACAAAAACAATTGACCAAACAAGGTAGTCAATTTCTCCTAGGATGATTCAAACTAGAACAATTCTGCGCCCAACATGATACAAGATGTGAAAAAGGTTGACCATAGGCGAAACCCAAATTGCCAAAAAGAAGATAGATCGGGCTTCATGTATTAGAATTACGCAATGCCATACACTCTACAAGTAGCAACAAGATACAACATGAACTTGCAAAGCCAAGAATCCATGATTAGTTATATAAAACAATAAATGACCAAAGAGATTTTCCAACCCTCTTGGTAAAACAATTGAAGAGAAAGGGGAGGTTCAATACGTTACATGTATTCTAGCATCTTCTTATATGTATCAACATTCGGATCATGCTCTTCAAGAACTTGAAGCATATCACTTTCAAGCATACTTACTCCCTCCGAAAAACCAAGAGTTCTTCTCGATTCTTGCTTTATAATAATCAGATCTCGCAGACCGAATGCTTGTGTGGCATCTAAATCTCATTCCCTCCACCGAATCCATATATCGACATGATCCTCTTAGAGATTCACCGATTTGGGTACCAAAATCTGCCATAGCCATGGAAGCCCAAAGCTCTTTGCCGAATAGCTCATGATTATATGGTCGGTGACGAAGGATCCACCATACCCTAGATTATCACCGATATATTTGCAAAATAGTAATATGAGATGCCTTCTAAGTTATAATGGGCGTAAGGCATTTCATTGCCGCTGAAAGATCTCGCCCGTAAGTCGAGTCATTCTTTTGGTGCCTTGACAAGATAAATATAAACTCTATGGAGAGTAGAGAACTCATAGGAAAACTCTATAGCAAACCTTAGGCGTTGGAGCTTTGGCATGGTAAAGGTAACGATGTATACAATGTTAGCTAATAAGTCGATCCTTCTTCGGACAATGTAAGCAAACATGCAACCCTATCGAATAGGAAAAATCCAAATGATCCATTGCCATTTACAAAGTAAAACCAACCTCTTATCTTCTTGCCAACATCGGAGTAAACATCGTCCCTTGGCCATAGGCTGCGGGTTTATCAAGGACCCTTGATTATTAAAACGTTCCACCGCTACCCCGCAATACATTAGGCGGGTCAACATGTGAAAAAATGTTCACATTGGGGTTACGTTCTCGATAATACATGCCATCCAACGGTCCTCGTAGAAACGCCAACGCCAAATTTTTGAGAAGCATTATATCTATGTGATTTAATGCCCGGTAGAAATGATCTATGGCCAAACGGAATGCTGCTATAGCTGATGAAGAAAAACTGGCTTTTTTTTTGTTGGTGCTTGGATCCGCTTCAACCATACATAACTTGAAACCCTAACTCAAGAGGAATCGGCCTGTACACTCACGAAATTCGCAAGTTCCCGGAGTGAAATGATCTAAGAATCCCTAAGAAGGCAAAATCGGGATGTGCCTTGATGATTTGGCCGGATTCTATGGCACGGAGGCCGGATTCGTGGAGTCCGCAGTCAGCCTCTCTAACCTGCAAAAATAAAAATAAACAGTTAGTTCGAAATAGTTAAATGGAGTTAACACATGGGGATTTAAAAAAAGTCAAGTTAAAATGGTCATGCCCTAATCCACACAACCCTAAAAAAACCCTAAAACTAATGGGAGGATATTCACCACATGATCTGCCCCCTTTTCTAAAATCAACGGCTGACAAAAGGGTGCACTCTAGAAATACTATTTAGTACACCTGGATGAATACGACCACCAAATCATATGAAAACCTTAGAGAAAACAGTACAAAAACACAAAAAAAAACCCCTGTTATAATGCTACATATTCATCTCGTTTCCATTGAACACTTTTCAAAGCAATGCCCTCCAAAGAACCTGTACAGTATGAAATGCTTAAGAAGACCTTTTCCATAACATAAGAAAGCTTGAAGATTATCAATGGAACTAAGGCCTATTTTGCAGATACAATACGAAGGTAATGCAAAGTGTCAGGCCAGAGACATAAAGAAGATGCTGAAGTCCTTTGTTTCCAGATTCAAAAAGTTGATGATAGTTTGATCAACTTAGTAGAAAGATTTCTACTTGTAGAAAAGAAATATTACTGACAAATAAACAGATCGAAAAATGATAAGACTTCCTAAAAAGGCATCATAAACCAAAGCATTAGTGGGAGAGCTGCTGAATGGTGCACCGGATTACGCATCTTATAAGAGATGCGTTTGTTTCAGTTTCGAAAGTTAATGGCAACTCAGTAGAAAAATTCTACTTGTAATTATTGATATAAACGAGAAAAATGCTAAGGATTTCAAAAACGCCAGTGACATAAACCGCGACATTTAAAGGAGCCGCACATCCATGTTGCAAGGATTCGCAAGGCGGACTTGGAACCAAAAACATGACCGGTCTCCAACGAAAAAGCATTCGCGGGAGCTAAATGATCTTCTCTTCATATTTAATTTAAAAAATGAATACCTAAGACCCCTTCGGGCCCGAAGAACCAATAACCTCCATAATTTTATACTCAAAATCGGATGGAATAGAACCAGATTCGGTTAATGATCTTGTATCCGGGTTTTAAAGAGCCATTAGAACCATCGGATGTCAACAATTACCGCAATCGTAACCACGACACTTCAAGTTTTGAGCATGGCGGGGGCTAAAGAAAAACCCTAAATAATCAACACGAGCAAGTCATTAATCTTGCCCAGTAAGAGTTATCAATCAATAAATCCGAGATCTACCAAAAATCGAATAAAACGGATTACCTTTGGTTATCCTAAACCCTAAGAGAGTTTTGGAGGCCTACGACCATTGTGAGGAAGTGGAGTAACGTCTACGATGCGAGGTAATAGAAAGGCCTCCAAAACGCAAGGCCTCGAAGAAAATCTTTTCTCTTGCCCACATTGCCACCACCTTTCATCCTAACCCGGCAGAAATAATCCCTAATTGCTTTGCGGCCAGACGGGCTGCATATTCAAATTGCCGCGATACTGTTGCATACTTAGTTGATCTAGCGAGCTCTTGATTGCCAATACCTCCAACCCGCCAGAGGCAAAGGCTTGGACATTTCCACGGAATCGCCACACGCAATCGGGACATTGCCAACGGTAAAAGTACCATGAACAATGGCGTGCTTTGGTATTCTTCTTCTTGCTTTAACGGAACAAAATATTTTTACCGGTTATTGTGATTCCATCGCAAGATATTCCCTCCCGCGGAATCACCGGGCCAGGAGACCCCGTTATCCGCACCCAGCCCCTTTATCCGGTACGGACGGGTCGCCTTCCGTCATTTATACCTTCCCATGTGAATCACAACTTTGCTATTCCGCGGATGGAATCACCAATTCTACGATTCTTCGAGATGGAATCACCGCCATGTATTCCACCGCACGTAATCACAACCGTATTATTTATTCCGCGAAGGAATCACAATCGTGTTATTCCACCGCATCGGAATCACAAATCAGATTATTTATTCCGCCAGACGGAATCCTGTCGTGTTATTCGCCGCATGACTAATCACAACCTTGCTATTCCGCCGTGAATCACAACCATCTTGATTACGCGGTGGAATCACAAATGTAAGATTCTTGAGATGGAATCACCACGAATGCATTCCTACCGCGGTATCACAACCGCTATTATTGGGGACGGAATCACGCTTTGTGATTCCGTCGAATTGAATCACTCCGCCGTGATTCCGCCAGATGGAATCACTCCTCAGAAAGCCTACGTTACTTGAAGATCATGAAGCTGGAAGACCTGATCATGAAGCCGGAAGACCCAATATTGAGTGATCAGATCTGCATTCCGCAAAGCCTATGTTACTTGAAGATCATGAAGAAAATTAATGCTAAACCAATGGTTGAAAAAAACAAGTTGGGTGTGCATGTCCATTGTTATGATTTGCCCAGAACATTTCTGGTTGGGGATTTGAACCCCTTGCCATTATCGGCAATGCCATGGGCTGCTTCAAAGTAAGAACAAAAACAACAAACATACCCGTTTTAACGCAAGAACAAAAAACATAGCAAAAAAATGGATTAGAAACCCATTTCTTTAGATTCAACACAAACCGAAATTCAATCCGCGGACGAGTTTATTTACATCACGATTCAAACTCGTCATTAAGATCTATCTACGTAGCGGGGAACAATGGCCATGCTAGCTTCGGCCATGCTCAGCCAGCATTCCTCCTCCTTAGAAAAATGGACGAGCAGAAGAATGAAGGGTGGGTTTAACAAACTAAAATGAAAGACATGATTTTCTTTTTTGAGAAGCTTTTTGGACGAGCAGAAGAATGAAGGGTGGGTTTACATTATTGAATGCTTTTTCTTGAGGTTCGGCCACTCTGGTAAGAAAAATCACAGCATCATAATAAAGGGCTTGCACAGGCTCTGTTAGGTTCTAAGATTTTCCAATATCAAAATAGGTTTCTCAACTGGAGTAATTAACCAAATGCCTTCCTCAAGGTCAAAGCCAACTAACCCACATAAAAAACATAACTTTGCAGCATTTGCTCGATGAATGGACAACGAAAGGAAAGGCGGTCGAATGAACTTTTGGGCCCAAACAACAATAGGAAATATAGGAGACAAGGAAATATAGGAGACATCGACTATCTCTCATCACGAACTTGATCTTCCCTTGAGAAAAGCCTCGAGATATTTCCATGGGTTTTCAAATCCGACCATTACGGATTACATATTCCATGCGGTCCCGGGCGGAAACCTTAGTTTCATATTGGTCGCCAATGATCGCCCGCTTGATCGGTTCTTGACCCTACAAACAATACGCATGCATTCGGTTAGCACCACTGCAAAGCCAAACCAAAAGCGAGCAAAGCATAATAAGAACAACGTTACCTCAAACAAAGGCTCAAATGTCCGTTCTTGATGAACACGAGCATTACGAACCCATTGCCGAATGAACAAAAGCAAGTTCTTAAGCTCAAAGCCTCCACCAAAACCAATTTAGGGCCTTCCTCTCCTCTTGGGTCGTCTTAGTTGCGGATTCGGAGAAACGGTCCTCCATAGCTATCGAAAGAAAACCAACGAGTCGCTTTTTAGTATAGCTATCGGAAAGAAAACCAACGAAGTGCTTAGGTCTTCTTGCCGCCATACCCTAAAGCTTAAAAAATGAAGCACGAAATAGCTCTTAAAAAATGAAGCAATCGAAATGTTTTCCGCCATAGCCACCATTAGGATCTGTAGAAGAAAGTAAAAGCGATAACAAGAAAAGAAAAGAAGGAAGATCGCCGAAAGCAAGCCGCCATAGCCAAAGACTTTGACGCTAAAAAAACTCCAAGAAGAAAAGGACGTAAAAATTTTGAATTTTTTAGTTTTATATTTCAAATGGTGATTCCGCCGCATGGAATAACAGAGCCGTGATTCCGTCCGGCGGTTATTTTGCGGATGTGATTCTGCCGGAAAGTATAAAACGGACGGCCAGGATGGACCCTACAAACGGATGGCTGGGATCCATCAGAAGGTACACCTGACGTTGTCAGGTACGGATAACGGGTCCTCCGGAACGGATCCCGTTCCCGGAGGGTCTGTGATTAATATCTTGCGATGGAATCACAATAACCGGGGTAAAAATATTTTCCCGTTTTCAGAACTGTTTCTGTTTGGCCCTCCCTTTTTAGCATGGTCCTTGTTTTTAGACGAAGGTCCAGATGCATAAGCTGTCCACTGTTGATATATGGCTGGATCAGCGCAGGAACACGGGCAAGTGTGATCAATGACGTTGGATTGGTCCGAGAAGAAAACCCAGGTGGGTTAATCCGAGAAGGAAGAGCAGAAGAAAGGATCGGAGATCTGGCGCTCCCGATCCTCCAAAACTTGGACACCAGACTCGCCATTGAAAAATTAGGGTTTATTACACCAATGACGTGCAAGTACATTACAGTTTTGCAAATATTATCCAGAATCGATATTTCTCGAGGAAACTCTGTCTTGCAGATGGGCTGATGGTTCTACCCCTTTGGGGTTGCTCCCGCCGGATCATGGACCCGGCTTCTGTAAACTGCCCCCTTTCCGATCTAAATCTTCGTTTTCTGAAGTTAGACCGGTTATTCTTGAGAAAGAATGTTCCAGCGCTCGCTCCTTCCAAGCTCTTATCAGAAGCTATGGTAGAACTGGAAGAGTGGAACTTGCAATTGAGGCTTTCAATCAGATGGAAGGTCTGGGTATCACCAGAACTGTCTACACTTATAAATCTTTGTTGCATGTTCTTGTGAAGGAGGGCTGGTTCCGCAAGGCAAAATCAATGTACCATGAAATGCTTAGCGCTGGTGTATCCAGATAGATGTACCTTCACGATTCTTATAGGCGGATGTTGGAGAACAGGTAAGATCTCTGAGGCTCGTACTCTTCTAAAGCAAATGGATTCAATGTCGTTTGATCATGACATTGTTTCATTCACGTCTCTTTTAAATGGGCTTTTTAGAGGCTGGGAAGACAGAAAAGGCTTTACATTACTTTTCCCAAATGAAGGAATACGGTATCCAACCAAATACGATTACATACAAAACCCTTATTCGAGGTCTCATCAAAGCAAAAATGTTAGATGCTGCAAACAACGTATTTGAAACGATGAAGAGTCATGCAGTTCCTAATCTGGTGACATATACAACATTAGTAGACGGTCTAAGCAAGGAAGGAAAATTGGATGCAGCTATTTCAATTTTGAAGGAAATGACTGCAAGAAATTGTCTTCCAAACAGTATGACATATAATTCTCTTGTGGCTGGTCTTTGTAAGGCTCGAGATGCAGATGAAACTGGTAAACTAGTTGCTGTACTGGAAAGGAATTCTTTTAAGCCAAACTCAATCACGTATGACATTCTTATGGGTGGAAACAGAGTGAAACAGCAAACCAGCTGAGTTCCTAATGAAGTTACTTGTACTACTCTTATTAGTTTATTCAGCAAATCTGGGAACGATGCTGCCGCTATAAATATCTTTGAAGCAATGAAAACTGGAGGATATCCTTTAGATGCCATCTCATACAATGCCATAATCCATTGTCTTTGTAAGTCAAATAAAATTGATCTGGACATTGGAATATTTCTGCGAGATGGGGAAGACGGGTTGTATTCCACTGCCCATAACCTACAGTGTGCTTATTGAAAGCCTCTATAAGCAGCAGGAAGTAGATAAAGCTTAGAAACTTTTGAAGCAAGTTAGAATGTCTACCTTGATGTCAAAGGCTTCTATGTTTAAGATCTGTATAGATGGATTTTGCAAACTTGGAAAGCCGGGAATAGCTCAAAAGTTGCTAATGGAAATGAAGGATATTGGTTGTGGCCCTGACGAATGTTCATATGATGCTATCATTGTTGGTCTTTTTAGGAAAGGGAAATATCTCCCAGCTTTGAAGATGTTTGAAGACATGAAAGAGGAAGGTCTTGTTCCCAGTAGTTCTCTTTATAACCACATCACTTCTAGTCTTCGTGATATGAACCAAATTTATTGGCTCTCAAACTCTATGAAGAAATGAAGGCGGCATGTCAGGCTCCAGCTCCTTCATTATACAGCATACTTATTTCTGCTCTTTGCAGATCATCTAAGCTTCATTTGGCCATAAACATGGTTGATGAAATGGTAGGACGTGGATCTCAGAATAGTATTCTTACATACAACGCACTTATCAAGGGTTTCTGCAAGGAAAAGAAAGTAAAAGAAGCCACTGGTGTTCTTGAAAGGATGAAGGGAAATGGGTATTGTCCAAATCTTGTCACATACAATATTTTATTGGATGGCCTGTGCAAGGATGGTGACCTTAACGCATCTCTTAGGCTGTTAGAGAAAATGGGATCGGCTGGATGCCCTCCTGATATGATCACTTATAGCACAATCATTGATGGATTTTGTAGACTCGGAAAAATGAATGAGGCCATTGAACTTTTCACAGAGATGAAAGCTCTTGGTTATTCTCCAGGTGTTGTCACATATTCCATGCTTATACATGGCATGTGCAAATCTGACCAGCTTGATAGTGCATCCAGCTTACTCGAAGAGATGAAAGAGGCTGGTTGCATGCCAAATGTAGTTACATATACGATTCTGATTAGTGGCTTTTGCAGGGAAGGTGGAGTACAACAGGCCCTTGACTTGTTCAATGAAATGAAAACAAGTGGTCACAAGCCTAATGTTATCACATATACAACCCTTGTTGACATGTTCTGCAAGAAAGGAGATCTTCAGGCAGCACTGCACATATTCAAAAACATGAAACTTGATGGTTGTTCTCCTAATAATGTGACCTATAGTGCTCTTCTTAGGTGCTCTTGGAAAAGCTGGCAAAATTGATATGGCTCTTCGTATGTATAAAGAAAGGAAGAAGAGCGTCTTGAACCTGGATGCCATCACATGTGAGACAATTCTTGATGCACTTTGTGAAAATGGAACGTCTGAAGAAGCGTATCAGCTTTTCCAGGAATTGAAGGCAGCAAGCTATCATCCTACTACAGTAACATATACTAAGCTGATTCATGTCATGTGTCAAAATGGGGACTTCGCGAAATCCTTGGATCTATTTAGTGAAATGAGCAATACTGGGCAGGTTATAGATGTTATCACATATAGCGTCTCGATTCATGGTCTTTGCAAGTGCTCTCAATTAGACATAGCACTTGACGTCTTTAATGAAATGAAAAGGAATGGGTGCATGCTTAATGTATTCACATACAGTGTTCTTGTCAATGGGTATTGTAAGGCTGGTAAGGCTGAAGAGGCACTAAGTATACTCCTTAGTATGTCTAAGTTGGGTTGTCAGGCCAATGTTGTGACATTTAACACTGTTATTAATGGACTATGTAGGACTGGGCTAATCCTGCTAATCCTTTGCTTTTGCTTTTGCCATTCCTCTGCCATACGAAGCCTGCTCTATGTTTTGCGCACAACCACTGCTCTGTGTTTGTGTTTTGGGTATAAAGGACCAAGCATCGTGCTGACTCTTCTTAAATAGTCTTAAAGACCAAGCCTGTACCGATTCGCTTGGATAGCCTTCATCGATTGATTTTGTCTGCTTTCTATTGCAGCTTTACTATATGTTATTGCCTATGACATTGTACAGCATTGAAGGCTTTATTCGTCTCTCAATAGCTCAATTTAGCATTGCACGTAATGATGCATCAGAATCTAGAAGATATGCTGGTAGCAAACAAGAAAAGTTCCAGTCTACTGTCCTGTATCTTATTGCCTTGGTTGTGGGCACAGTTGGATATACATATGCAGCTATCCCATTGTATAAAAGATTTTGTCAAGCAACATGATATTAAGGAACCGTTTAAAGTTTCGAGGTAAGCATCCTTATACTTGTTATAGATCTCTAAGGGCTAGATTGAGTTACGTGGCTCCTTCAAATGTTTGACATTCAATGCGGCAAGATATGAATATTGCAGACTGTGGAGGAGAAAATAACTTGCCATGGAGATGAATCTTGTCACGGTAGGAAGAGATCATATGTCGATGCATGATACTATGACTTCTTATGACATGTTGTTTCAATGAAATTCTTTTTCCGTGATATTACAGTGAGCTTGATATACAATTCAATCCTGATGTGGAATGCCAATGAAATTTACTCCATGTCACCGGGAGATACTTTTCTAAATAAAATGAAAGATGCTTTTGGACAATGTAAATAACTCTTTGATTAAATCCTTTTTCTATGGTTTGTCTCAGCTTAAAGCTTGTTGGAGACAAAAATTAAGTTGGTGTAAAATCTCTTCATGATAATTAGCATTGCAGGCTTGACATTTTATGAACTTAGGAAGTTTGGAAATATGGTTGATAATAAAAAAATAATTGGCAACGTCCAATAAAGAAGTTGGTTGTGTGGCATTATAAAATGGGATACTATTAGCACTGAAACCAGACTTTATCCTTAACAATGAGCTGCATTTCCTTTGTAGTCTATAATCTATATCTTAAAATTTTGTGCACTTCTTTCAGATCCCCTTCCACTTTCCAATTGCTATCAGTCCGACCTGCTCTAATGATGCTTGGTTAATGGAATGGTGGAATGATGGTTTGTCATGGGATAGCATTCTAACAAGAAAATTACAGTCTGAGATTAAGTGGACGAAATCTATGCGGTGGATTTTGAGTAATATGCCTTTACCTATTTTCCAATGATGAGTCTAAATTTATTGAATCTAATTATGGCAGACTTTAAGTTGAAAGTATGCCAAATTATTTTGCATGCTGCGGCCACAACCCAATTGCCGCGATCACAGCCCAATGCTTTAATGGGTAACAAAATTCTAACATTTGCTGGCATTTGGAGATCCCATTGCTTAGAGCTTCTTTATTAAAAAGGGTTTTCCTATATACTATCACAAGCAGACGTTGGTCTATTTCTGATGCTTATGCACTTCAAAAACATTTAAGCATGTCTATGATATCAGAACACTCATGTAAGAAATGTAGTTCTTATCTTAGATTGTCCATTCATATTCTCTTCACATGCTCATACCTGTAAAAATTAGGCCAGATCATCGTTCCCTTGCTTACATTCATTGTTGCAAGTTGCAACACAGAGATTCCACAATCGTTTCAGGTGATCGCATTGAGCATATAAGAAAGGTGGATATCACTGGCAGAGTGTTTTGGGTCCTACTCCAGTCTAGACTGCGCTTCTTCCTGCTCAAACACAAATGCATGTTTGAATTCCATCATCAGGTATTTATCCTGAATGCAAACGTAAGCAAGTGGCTTCTTCTGCTCTATCCTTCCCATGCATTTTTGTGATAATTGTTGCCCTTGCATTTTTGTTCGTTGTTACCCTGTTTTTGTCATTAACGTGGAGATGTGAATTTTTTATGGCTGCAATGATTTATATTAGAAAGAATGCGCAAGCAGCGAAGTGCATATTACATTGGAGCTATAAAGTATGCTTTGTTGCTTCCCATGCTATTCAAACGAGAAGTATTCCTTTTCATGTTGCAGGAGCATAACATATCAAGAGAGCACAAAAGATTATGTAACCCTCAAATCATATTCAGGTCCAGAATCATTCTGAGAGTTCGCAGCAAGCATTTCTTTCATTTTAGCACCAGAAACATGTTTGCTTAAATTGTCCTTGATTGCCCATAGTCCCTTTGATTGCGCTTCAAGGCCTTTTTGAAGGCCAGTGGACTTCAAACACCCTGTATCTACCGATTGTTCAGTGTGTTTTTTCTGTCGCTTTTCGACTCTTCTTTATTAGCATCTGGCTTAATTATCGATTTTGAAGTCCTAGAGGGCTCTTCTCCACTGCATCATCAAATCACATTTAGCACTGTGATCATTCATATTTCCATTGACAGCAAGTATGATCTTGGTTTCTTGAATAGATTGACCAACTATTATCTTCCTTTACTATCTAAAATGGGATATGCCGGCATAAGAAATGCCAAAACAAGAGTTATATGATGGCCGCCACAAAGCATATGAATGAATCCATCCAAACTACAATTGCATCTTTATGTTAAATCTATAAACACCAAAACCAACATAAAAATGATTACAACTTGAACTGCTTGGGCTTCGTCAAAAGGCAATTAGCATGGTGCCATATCTGCAATATAAATGCTTTAGTTATACAAGAAATTTATCGCGGCAGCCAAGGCCGCCGCAAACATTTCTCTTTTCTAAATCATTATTGGGGAATTTCTATTAGGTCGAGAATGGAGCAGAAAAAAACTGGAGTCAAAGAATTCCTTTTTTAATGTTGGGCTCCAACTATTTGCATGTCGAACATCATTGAGCATGAAATTACCTGGTTGTACAGGTTTACTCTAATTATCATTACAAACGTGTGGGATCGGATCCCCTATTAACGTCTAACATTTGATATTGCACTGCCTATTTAGTTTTAATTTAATTTAATTTAATTTATATTGATCACGCCATTTAAGACCCTCAGGTCCATATGGCGAAAGATTATGTGATCTCGAAATAGTATGGCAAACATTGTGAAAGATATCTGGTGTGAACATCATGCTTGATGTCATAATGGTACTTGCAAAAGTTGGAGCCAACCAGAAAGAAGCCGACTTTGAAGGTTTTACTAACTTCCATTAGCAGTTTAACAGATGCAATATATGCAGAGAAGAATACCCCATAATATAAGGATGCAATTCAATAGTCATGGTGGTTGTGCTATAACATTTTCAATTTTTTTTTATTTCACGTGATAATGATAATGATCAACCAAATTCACATTGTTTGCATTCAAATTCTTAGAATAGTATAACATATCCAAGCAAATCTTTGTACACATAAATTTTCAGCTACCCCATTTTATTTATATGAAATTTTCAAATTTTTATTTATCCATCTAGTGTTGTGCCACAACACCTTTAAAGTATCCACAATAATTGATAAGGCCATTCAGAAATGTTGTAGTGAAAGAAGAGACTCCAAGCAATGGTATGTGGAATTGAGCTTTAATGTAATTGCTTCACCATCCAAAGATTTGTCAAATGAGAATTACTAATTTAATGCGCATCCTCCACCGGGTTCTCCTCCACCGGGTTCTCCTGAAATATGAGCTATGTTCAAATAAAGCAAAAGCTTCAAACCCCTCCAACCATGTATATGCCCCACGGCAGTCAGTATTCCCCCTATTTCTTTTGAATTAATAAAAAATTCACACCATTTTTTATCATGCTCTGCCATATAAGCTACAATAAAACGAATCTGTGCCTGCAATGTAAGGTGCATGCCATATGTGGTTGTTTACATCAGTAAATCTACTACAACAAAAATAGCAGCAACACAACTGGGAGCCAACATCAGTGCAGATCTGAATAAGCCCATCTGCACCAGTCCATCCAAAACCAAATTTTTAAATTCATCTAACCACCTTCCCTTTAGACAAATCGTTATTATAAGTTTAGGCTCTTGAACTGGAGATGCTAACCCCGTGGCTTCCCTAAATATATGAGACAACCCAACTGTTCCAACTGATTGGCTATTACGTTTCTTACTGCCTACATCTCCCCTGTGAAAATGGGTGTTCCAAAGGTAAAATACCTTTTAACATGTCCAAAATGTCAGAAAAAAGGTGGAGGAGTTACATGACGGAGCTTTAAAATAACGTTCTTTCTTTGCCATGGATACAATGAACCTGACAAAACCATGCTATATATTTCTTTTTTTGACTATTTAGAATCTCTCCTTTTCGTGCTCAACAGACAAACAAATGCAAGATTTTTCTGGAAATAGACACTGTATCTAACCTCAAATCTGAAAGTTCTTCTTCGCCCCTAAGCTTAGCAGATCCATTGGTAGACCACCTATTTACAGAGCCGTGAGTTTCCCCCTCTTAGATTTTTTCCAGATATTCTTGGCTGCTGCCTGGAAATACCACTCCAACTCTTCATTCTCCTGAATCAACAAACAAAATGAGTATTTTATTGAATCTATGATCCAAATAGAGTATTTAGTCAGCGAAAAACCATGAGGATATAGAAAGGAATGGATGGCGCAAACCCTACAGCTTTTTATATTTTGTTGTCTGCGGCTCTGCATTTTTCGTTTTACTCAGGCAATTCACTGTAATCTAATCTATTCATCTTCGATACTACTTCTAGCAAAGGCAAAAAACCTAAACATGGCACATAGTTTGGGACTTTTATAAGATGTAGAAGGCCGATTCTGTCTCCAACTAATCTGAAGCTCAACCTAAACTGTGACGATGCGAAAATCCGGCTTTATAGCTGATACTCCCTTCTGCCGCTAGCTTAGTTAGCAAGCAGCACTTCCTTCTGCTTCTGCGCTCCCTTCTGCTTCTGCAAAACACACGACGGAAGGAAGGAAGGAAGGAAGTATATTTTAACGTCCGCGGAGGCCAAACTTGACCTATGAGACGGTACATGCAGTACACAAAGCAGATAAAACCACACCAAAACGACAAATGCTACTATACAATGTGTCCCTACTACTGGGATGAAAAAACCCCCACATGGGAGGAAAAACCCTGGTAGTAGGCTCTCAGATCCCTTGTCCTGTAAGGGATTCTCTGACGGTAGAGACTTGCAAAATGTAGGATGCGAGACGTGCAACCATTGGCGATGCCAGCAATTGATGCAGCGGTACCTCCGAGCATCTAAGATCAGCATGTGTTGCTCGGATATGCGTATATGCCGGACACTCTTGCAGAGCATGGTGCTCATCCTCTACTGTCCGCATGTGGCAACACTGGCATATTCTCTCATGCCGGGGGATTCTCTGCCCTCCATCTGTAGTCCAACGACCTGTTTCAATTCTGAGATGATGGGACCCCGTCCTCACGGAGGCAACTATCTGCTGCCTTACCAGTTTTGAACGGAGTAGATGGTTCAGGTGAAACGTGGCACATTAACAGCGAAAAGGATTGCGGCGCAGAAAAATTGTGTGACAAAAAACAGAAATAGGATAATTTAACTAAGTGTAGATAATTTAACTAAGTTGTACATGAAATTGCATGGTTGGAACTCTAGTAAATTTTGATGAGTGTTTACTATACTTTTACCAAGTTATGTGCACGAAAGCATTACTTCTTTCAGTGTTAGACGAAGATACACATAAAGAATGTTAACGCAAGGAAGTTGTTGAACTATTATCAAATTTTTGTATGAGTATTCCGGCATGAAAGCTGGTTGAATTTATTAATAAATGAGAAAATCCATGCTGAGAGCTTATTGGAAAGCTTCAAACGATGTGAAGTGTAATCCACTATTCATTGTCATTACATCTAACATTTTGCAAAAAAATCATGAAGATTCCCTCATACTTGGATTTCTGTTCCAAGACATTCACTTGTCTCAAGAATTTCTTTCACTTTTGTTTTTCTGCGAACCTTTATGGCATGTTTGGGTACTGCATTTGAAGATCACCGTCTGCAATTCCTCTTTTCAATGACCACTTTCCTGCCACTTCTTGCGGTCCCAAATCTGGAACTGGAGCAACAGCTATGTAAGTTCCACCTTCAAACAACTTGCACTATCCCCATTTTTCTTTTCAAAAATGCTCCAACGCCACTTTTGAGATAAACTGTTTCGTAATTCAAAACGGCGTCAGATCTATAGATGTTTTGTCAACCCTTTTCATGTTTTATACTAAACTTTCATTAGCTATAAACAACAACATAATAGGTGTCAGTGTTAAATAAACATTCCATGTACTGCAATCCTGATAGCTAGTCTAGCAATAATATGGTTGCAACAGGTTTGCATTCATTTGCGTAATAATATAATTCATACACTTGCCAATGCTTATTCTTTAAATAAAATATAATCCCCATTACCTTCTATTACTTGGCTGATGCACACCAAATGAACTTGCTGTTGGCACATATCATCTACATATGCCACAGCCATGAAGTTCTTGGTCCATATCATCCAACGATACTTGGCAGAAGTTAGAGTCAACTCACGGCTTTACCACTTTACTTGAATCTTCATCTGCGTGATTGTATTAAGCATCTTCACTTTATAATAGCTTGGTTTAGAAATATCTGGAACTAAGATTTGAGAGCAAGAATATTAATATGTAAAGTTGGGTGCCATGAATTAAGATAGAATAAGCCATAGATAAATAATAAAATTTAGACATCTGGAACTAAAACTTGAGGTTAAGAAGATCAGTATGTGAAGTTGAGTGCCAAGAATTAAGTTCGAAGAAGCCATAGGTAAATAACAAACTTCAGCTTATATTGTGTCAGAACGACATCCCTCACCCATCCATGCGATCCCCTAAACTATATTTAACAAATCAGGGGGTGTAGCCGCCATTCAACATTAATGCAAGCAATATGATCAAAACCATGAGCATTTACGACTTACTCACCTACAAAAGGTGATTTGAGGAAATGAAAAGAAATTGCATATTTTTATAAATTTCAAAAAAGCTTCATTGAATTCCGCCTCAAGAAGAAAAGTTTCCATGTCTAAACAAATGCATAAGGACCTACAAACACGAGCCACCCTTGCTCTTTTTGTCAATCCGGCCACAGGCTAAAGCTTTTGAATTTAAAGCCCTCACTTAGATCTTGCTTCATACCTCGGCAAGGCGAGAGAACTTCAAAATGTGTGGAGAGCTACATTTAATTATCGTTATTTTGCTCAAAAAAGAAAAGGAAACAAAATCATTTGGAGCATTAAGAAAAAACGATGGATACATTCAACTTGTTGCTCTTTGCAAAAGATCATTTAACACCCTTACAACTTGTTGCTCTTTTCCATAATCATTTTAAAAAATTTCAGCTGCAGAGAAATGGATTTTGTGAGAGCATTTTAAAGAAACACTTATATACCTAACGAAATTTCTTAATGCTTTTGACTTGCTCTGACATTAGATCTAGTACACAACAGTCCAGCTACTTAGACGTCATAAACTCGTATACAGCAAGACTAGGGCAAACTTTTTAGGTGCGATTGAAATTTGCTATGGGTACTTTGGCCAGTCGGCTATCTTGTGTTTAGAGCCAAATTTTTCAATTGTCTCAATAGAAAACTATATGAAAACTTGTTGAAAAATTGCCAACGATGCACTAACCAAAACGGAAATTTCCAATTTCAACTGGTTGGTATCTAGTACTCTCTAGACTTTGCCCAACACTCTGAAAATGTCTATCTGAGTAGCAATGACTTGTTTTTTTCCTTCAAACGTTGTCTTTTATATCGTCGTTGTGTTTTTCGTTATCTTTCACATCATTGTAGTTAGATTTTTGTAGGAGGTGCAAGGAGTGGTCTTGATAGTCGATCAATATCTTGTTGTTGTTAGCTCTAATGCTATACTATCCAGTTTTTATTGCATGAGTGGCTCAAAAACTGTTGCCACAATCTAGAGAGCGTGCTCAAGCTCTAACAGAATTTGAAATTTTCAAAATAGCAGAGATAACTTCTACGTCAAGTAACTGTATGATTGGAGATATATCAAAATCTTAAATCAGAATTTATGTCTATTAAATTCTTCAAGGGCTACTATTGATGATCTCAAAGTACAGATAGACAACTTAAGATTTCAAAAGGAAGTCTACTGCTGTAGAGATTAGATCAGATGAAAACCAATGTGGTTTGAGTGTAGCAAGGAGTGAAAAGGCTCGAGAGGTCTGCATAAAATAAAATTTATTAATCTTGCTGCTATACTAACATGGGAACTTAAGAATGCTTGTTGGGATCCACATCCCTTTTATGAAAAGAAGGCCAATAGCTAATGTTTCACAACTGTTATCCTCGACCGACTTAGCCTCAGCTGATAAAACATGTTGTACCTGCAAAGAAGTGACTAGAAATTAGCTTCTAATGCAATTTTTGTACATAAGACAATCACAACATTGTATGTATGCAGGAAAAATGTACATTCTAAATGTTAAAAAAACATAACGATTTTATTTATTCGACCAACAGAGGTATAGAAGGTTCACTTTGCATGTACAGACTGTTGAGTAATATTGTCTGGCAAAATTACAGTGCCATGATTCTGACTTTTGCCTTCCAGACAACTCTAGATTTGCTAATTGTGCTGCAAATTCTCCATATCCCTCTTAAGGCCCAACATTTGGGATTTTGACAGAAAGCATACTGATGATAAATGAGCATGAGTTCTCAGAATTAGAACAGCGATGGAAAAACTAGTAAAGCTTTGTTCAGAACATGTTTAAACCATAAGTTTGATCTCTCATCAAGAATTTCCCTAAATATCATGTAGCTTTCAGTTCAATATAAATACTTAGAAAATTTGTAAGCAGAGAAGATAAGGAAAGATGCCCTTTGTGTCAGTTTCTATAAGCGAGTTAAAGGTGCGTACACTAGCTGGAAATCCAGCCCAATACATTCCGCAGAAAGCCGAGACTATTACTGCATAGAGACCTCCTTTGGCATATGTCTACAATTGAGCACCTAACACCCTAACCAAATTGAAATGTGTAAGTTCTTTCCACATGCACACTCAAGAATTAGTTGCACACACTAAAAATTTATAAGATTAAAATGTAAGCTATAGAACCAAGATAGAAACATGGGGGAAACAAATGGGAACAAACCTTCATGAGGTGAATTGTAATGCTTCTTCTTTGGAAGTTACAGTATTGAAACCTTGAGATTTTATAAAGACACATCCATAGATGGGTTTCCTATCCTGAAACATCAGATTGGACATCAGATTCTATCAAATTTGATGGATTCTGCCTATTTCAGTGAAAGAGAGCCTGACCTTAATTGACTCTTATGTTCCATATAATGTAGAAGCCAAATAGCAGTGCTAACAACACTAAGCACAGAGATATTCTAGAAGGTCCTCTTTTTTCATACGCCATTAACGATGAAAACCTTCACAATATAAGGGGAGTAATAGCATTATGAATACAGTATAACTGGTCTAAAGGATCCTTTCTTAACTTTCAAAAGTTGGTAATAGACAAGAACTTGTGCTGCTGACAAAGTTGTCATAAATTAGAATGCTTTTGTGCTTAGCTAAACTTCAGATCCTATATTATATCCGTGAAAAAATTGTGAAATCTATTGCCATTAAGATTTTGCAAGTACGATGATAATGAAGTGACAGTAAGAAAGTATTAATATGATGATTTTATTAGCTCTTCTTGTTCAAAACCTCATCAATAGACTATTGCCATAACTTGGTTCGTCTTCTTTGGATAATTTGGTTGTATAAATTCTTTATTTGGCATGTGTTTAGAAATTTGGTCGCACAATTTCTTTATTGTGCTTGTCTCTAGTGGTCTTATCATGTGCTGGAACGATCCTTTAGGGTTTTGCAAATTACCTTCATTTCTCTAGCACCTGTTTCAACAATTTGTTCATTGACAGGCAGACAGACAAACAAATGGGTTTTTTTACGTCCATGGGAACCAAGCGAGTTATGGAGCGGGTATATGCAAAGGGCAAGAGCCCAAACCAAACTTGGGGACTAAGTTTTAAGTGAAAGTGATAGTAGTATGATATGAAAATTTACATCGTTAAGACCACACAATAAAGAACTTGCTATTCCAAAAGCTCACTTGGTTCAAGATGCAATTAGTTCTTTACTATGATAAAGTTAAAGCTTGAACAACTCGTTTATTATCATATCTTTGTAGGAGAAACTTTGCTTCCCATAAAAGATGTTTCTTCGTTTTTCATATTGTCCCTGAAGGCAATAGTACGATGACAACATTTGATCTTCTTAATACTCGTTATTATAGCCTCTAACATCATTTTTGTTACAAAAAACAATTAATACTTTACCATGGAGAAGTTAAACGAAAATAACCAATTTGATAGATTCGGTTGGGTGCATCAACAGAAGTGGGTTAAAGAGGAGCATTTGACTAATTACAATGCTTTTTATTGTTTCCCATTGCAGCATTTCAATTATCTCAATTGTCCTTTTACATAAGTGGGAGTATGCAATTAGTGATAGAAGCTCAAACTGAATCTATTTTATAGTAGGCATCCAATAACTGTAAATCCATTATGAAAAAAATCATGTCGATTTTCTTGAATTTGTTGATGCCCCCTTTAATTTACGGCAACTTCCTTGGGAATTTGCACATCAAAGAGTGTGTCACTGAACTGATGCTGAGTTGTCTTTGTGAGAGAGATTTAATGTATATCATGTGAAATACATATTGGGCGGCTACTCAACCATATGAGAGTCAAAATGACTTGATCCTTGCATTCACCATATTCCTTTCCATTTCTAACATTTTGTGTGTTGTTTAGGTTTTATATTTGTGATATGATTTGGAAAATATTTCCTTGCATTCCTAAGATTTCCTAAGGACACACTCTAATATTTCCCCAACATTCTTAAAGATCTTGCCCAGGGAAAGGGGAAGTGCATGTTATGTAGGATTCTTTGCACTCTTTGTATTTATTTTCTCATAGCAAAAAGTGATTTTTAATCACATTGAACTTCGATGCATAGAGCTTATGCATTGTATATGAGTGACATGGAGCGATGCTATTAAAAGAACCCTTTGGTGTGCGAAAGTTGTGTGCATAGCGTATTTTGGCATGTTGAGAATAATTTTTATTTAGATGTCTTACGTTTTTTTGAAGGAAGCCTAGTATATACCAAAATCAAATACCATATTTATTTCTTACTTGAGAGCTTACTTGTCAATTTAATAGGATGAATGTGGCTTCATTCTCATGTTACCTGGTTATCCGATTGGGTTCCGCGGACATTAAAAATTTTTCCTTCCTTCCTTCCTTTTATTTTTAGAATCACATTGGACCTTGTAGAAAACAAACATCTCTGAGCCTCCACATTTATTTTTTGGGTTATTTTGAATATTAATGGTTGCAAATACTCTCATGGTACACATCGTCGATGTATGTATGTTGGCTTCTAGGCCATATAGAAGATCAAGAGGTGAGCAAATTAAGAAACACTGGTCAGAAAAATGACTATGCATAAGCCATGTTTTCAATACATATATAAAGCAGGTTCATTTTCTGTTTGAAGGTAATATCTCTGCCCCAGGAAAAAACCTGGGCATGACACTATACATGAAAAAAAAAAGTCCAAAAATTTTCCAAATCTGGCCCTTCAAGCAATCCCTCCATGGCTCCAGAAGCAATCCCTGGTCTGGATGAACGCAGGTCTGTCCGTGAGTGGGAGATGCCTATGTCGACAATTTTGTGAAGGTCGATGGAGCACATAGAAGGGTATATGTCTTAAAGTTTTGTTTGTTGGAAGAGTCGATCTGAAAGGTCGCATGATGAAGCAGCTATGGTGACAGCAGAGAGTTGTTTTGCTTTGCATCTTCTATTCTGCCATAGCTAGAATCTCCACGCGGAGTTTCCATAGTGTGGTTTCTATAAGCAATCTTTTGATGATATGTCTCATGGCGCTCAGACCCTATTGATTCTCCCTTTCTTTTTTTCTTTTTGCTTTGCAGCTTGGCGTTATTGATCTGCCAGATGTCTGCCTGCCCATCTGTCAAATCCAATTTCGTTATTCAATGGTTCAGTGCTCATAGCCAGTTCTATTTCAAACTATTTGTTCCTGATCAGGGTTTCATGTTGCAATTCATAAGCTTATCTCCCATCAGATACCTCTGTCTTTGCAAATTCTGTTTTTTTCCCTGTCAAATGTTGTGAGATTCATATATTTTAGAAAACGATGATTTGAATCTGTGTACATTTAGTTAGAAGCGTTGGGGAAGAGCCAACAAAGCAAATGGTAAAAAGCCTAAGAATTTTGAGATGGCTGAGTTTCCTAATCTCAGGGGTTTCCATGTCAGGTTGAGCTTTGCCTTTTAGGTTGTTGATCTCCAAGTTCAAAATTTCAAAGACTGAAGATGTCCTACAAGAGGAGTGATCGTACCTGCAAGCAATTTATATGACAGGGTTAAAGACTCTACACGATTTGGGTGATCTAGGTTGAATACCAATCCAGTTGCAATGTGAGGTTACAGTGATTTATCACTCCTCTTCCATCTGTAATCAAACTGTTCATCATCTTTAGAGAGGAAAAAAAAAGCTATGAGCAATCGAACCATAGATATGGTAAACCCTATTTCCTTCTCTAAGCTTTGCCTTCTTAATAACAAGACATGAGTCGCTTTCTGTCATTGGCATGGAATGCTCCATCTAATTAGCCAGTGATGTATTCATGGGTTGCAAACATCAATTGTTTGCAGGCCAAAAAACATTCTTAATCTGTGGGTTGCTGGATAGCGATAGAACAAACACTGAAATTTGCAGAGTGGTCTGGTATGACAATAAAAGTGGTAAAGAAAAACCCATTGTGCTATTCAAATCTGTTGTTTTAGTTCATTAATCCAAGCGCTTAATTAGAAGTCTATTGGAAAAGACTTTTGGGAAAAAAATCTTGGCTTTCGTGGAGCTAAGAACAACATCAAAGCACTTGATTGAATAAAGTTTCTTGGCCTTGCTCAAAAAACGATAATTCTAATAAGGGATATAGAATTCCTTCAAATCTAGCATGAACTGGGAGCATATAGGCCAAGTTTCCATGATTCCTCATTCGTCATTTGCAGGCCGGATTACCTTGCTCGAATCACATCAATAGTCGCTACCTCCGGCCGACATAACGCTTTGCTCATTAATTCCTGTGGGTCCAAAAACTAGGAATAACTGCATACCGAATAGTAGCACTCAGATTTGCAAGGGATTTGCTGCGCTCAAGTGATAAATTTGGTGTTCCAAAACAACAATATAAAAGCCCATTTTTTTAGTGCCTACATTGTGAAAGCGTATTAAATTTAGTGGTTAACTTGCTCTACTATTTGAATATTGATACCGTAACACCAAACATAAATTTCATAAGGAATTTCATAAATTCAATAAGCATGTGTGTACCCCTCTACCATGTCAAAAATAATTTGGTCGACATCCATTTGTATCAAGCAGCATTTAGTCAGTCTCGTAGAGGAAAATGCCCGTAACATAGAGAGGAATTGGAGAAGAGAAATGTAACAATAAATAAATTTCTTGTAACAATAAGGTAGACAAATAAGATTTTCAACGACCATTGTATTTTTGGAAGTGTAGCGAATTAAATTTTGGCGAGAAGAATAACTATGCATAAGCCATGATCTAAAACATATTTAATTTTATTCTATTTTTCCTACGAACAACCAATTAAAATTCTTTAGCACTCTTTTATCACGCAAGCTAATAAAGTGCATCCATTGTATCTAAGAATATTTTATTTGCTCTGCTTAATTAGAACCTTTTGAGTAATATAAACAACTCACAAAAACTATCACAAAAACTATCATTGTTTCTCTTGATTATGAGCACAAGTTTTGCTTATTCCAAAAAAGCTAGACATTTTCCAACACCTTAGTTTGTGTACAATGAGATGGGGTCTAAAAATGTGTGTTGCAATTATATGTGCAAGCGTTCGCAACAAACATTCACTTCAACAGACCAGACAATGCGTTTATTCTACATAGGAACATTAGAATCATTTAGCTCAAAATTGGTCTAAGTAGATATGCAATTCAATTCACAAGAGATAAAATAAATCAAGGTGCCTCCAAGAGATCTTTGAATTGCCAAAGAAGCTTATGCAACCATATTTGAAATTGAAAGTACCTTTACAGACCCAAAAGGCAAACTACACTTCTCAAAAACACGTTTGTGACTTATATTCAAATGGAAACTATGTTCAACAGTCTGTATTTTGTCTATCTACCAGTGCTGAAAAGATGTAAGTCATTTGCAGATGAGACGTCATGAGATGTCTTATGTTAAGCTTTCACAGACAAAATTTTTGTCATCAAGGCTTGAAAAGGCAGAAGGCAAACATGCTTTGCTTGGATGCATTTACGTCTAAACCTGCAAACAAAGAAAACAACTAGGTTAAGTTTTTACAGATATTAAAATCAAAGAGATTCTGTTTTACTGAAAATTAACACGATTTGTATCATTGTAACTTTGTATCATTGTAACCTGGCAAATAAACTACTTAGCAACATTATTTGGAGGATGTCTAATGGAGTTTTGCTAAAACTAATGTCTAAAGGTCGGTTCCCTTGCAAAACGTGCCATCTAGATACAAATGCATGCAACAGATCACAATGAAAAGCGAGTTGTTGAGCTATGGAGAAACTGGAGTAGACATGGTGCCTAGGCGTGCCACCACAAAACTCGTAGCTCGGATTTGCAGCAAGCTTTCATTCTGATGGTTTACAAATACTCGTCGTAAGATGTAGATGGCCTCATTCATCATGTCGGCATAGTTACATTCATTTTATGAAAAAAATTGACCTCCTCTCGGCACCCGAAGCATTTGATCATTGAAATTGACACCTGGGTACATGCAAGACGTAACCATGCTTAGGTTCTGAAGCATCAATATTGTAGCTTTGATATGGACAATGCGCATAAAGATTCATGCAGCTATAAGCTCACTAAGCAGCAATCGTCTGCCATCTTAGTCTTGTTTTTGGCATTCCAGATGCCTTATAATACTAATCGCGCCATGACGAAACTTTGTGAGCAGATGATTAATCCTTTGAAATCCAAAGGTGAGCTGACCAGACGTCTATTCCAGCAGAGCATGAGGGCTTGGTAACATACTAACTACGTACAATAGCAGAGGTGGTCGGTGGTCAGTTTCTAGATAATGAGCATAGCATGGGGACACAAAATCTATATTCCACTTTTGCATGCCAATATAATGTATGTCTATCATGTCATGTCATATTCCTCTTGATAAGCAATCTCAAGAAGCAACGAACATCCTCAAACAGACACATTAAGTGCAACAGGCCATTCTGTAGCTAACAATGTGCCTTTAGGAACCTCTATCAAAATAATTTTTGACGAACATTTATACCTATGTTTCTTCAAAAGGATATTAAAAGGCATTGAGCCTGGAAACATCATTCCTCTTGAAGCTGTGGATGCTTGGAGCTTTAGGAAAAGGTAAGCTTATACATGGATTTGTCGTTTTAAAAGGGTTTGATTCAGATATTCCTTTGGGGATTGCACTTATGATATGCATGGCAAATGCGGTAGTCTCAAGGGTGCAAGGCAATATTTAAGAACTTGCAACAGCAGAACATGTTTTTTTTCATAACCATGATAATAGTAGATGCAGAAAATGGGCATTGCTAGTAAAATGTGCATTGCTTGTAAAATCCATGCAATGGTACAGTGTCATAGTCTCTACCTAAAGCAACAAAGTAGTGAAAGCCTATATTTAACATTGCTGCGCAACTACATGTAAAAAAAAAAAAAAATGCACCAGAACAAACTTCAACAGGCTGTTCTATGATTCATGGTGACCAAGCATGAGCTGCAAAGTACAATCTCAACCTAGATTTTCAAGATTAGGGTAAAAGCATGAAAGGGTGTACGTACATCATACTGAATTGAAGGACGAATTTGTGCTTTTTTGGGGTACATTTTAGATGTACATCAAGATACTATGGTTTGTCGTTTTGTGTCAGGTATGCAATGATTGCAAGATCATCCCTGACAGTGCCCCCGAAATTCTTGGTTAACCACCGAACCACCGAACCAATTCGAATGGATCCGTCCCTCCCTTTTCGAAATTTCCTCCTTTCACAGGACGAACACCGAACGAATTCCAGAAGCAAACACATGCCAATTGAATCTACAAGAAATACAAATCAATTTCAATTATTCATGAAGGGTGAGAATTCCAATGGAAGTGATGGTTCTAAGCGCAAGTATGCCAACATTGGCGGTGTTATACCACAAAACAAATAAAGCGGCGTGTTGGCAATTCGGTGGATTGCATCCTCGATTCTTTGTAAGCGCTTACGTCGAATCAAAGATTAGTTTTTGTGCTTTCGTTTGTTGCAAGATGTCGGGCTTTTTTCTTTTTCGAACTGTAGTAATTGGAAATCCTGCGAAGTTATTGTTATGAAATCAATGATCGAGAAACTTGAAAGATGGGCTTCAAGAAGTAAAATCGCTAATAACAAAGATAAATTGGCTGCAAAACATTCAACATTATCAATGATTGTTGGAAAAAAAGGAGATATAAACAAGAATGTTTCTTCAAAGTTGCTAAAGATACTGACCAAAAAATTTATCAAAGGCTGCGACAAGAAGGAAGATAATGTCATTAAGTGGAGCAAATGTATGGGCTTTGGCGGGGAAGGATGCCAAGATCAAATAGAATCGATGATTCAATCAAATGTCGGGTTAAGTGAATTTTGGCTTGATAATACCAAAGTTTCACCAAAGGTTAGAGATGTCATGAAGAGGAGAACACAAGCAATACAATACCTTGATATCTGACAGGTTTGCTCTTGTAATTGAATCAATTCAGTTTTGGAGATTATGTTTTCTTCCAAAATTCTTTCATGACTTTCTTCTGTACATTCTAGTTCTGTTCCGAGTGATCTGTTAATGAATACACATGGTTTTCATGAAATGTATTGCATTTTACATTGTTTACATTTTTACATTGTTTACATAGTAGCAGAAATCTTGCAGTGATGTGCTATTAGGTACATTAACACTTACAAAATTCTTTCATGACTTTCTTACGTACATTCTAGTTACATTCCAGTGATGCATTAATGAATACACATGGTTTTCATGAAATGTATTGCATTTTACATTGTTTACATTTTTACATTGTTTACATAGTAGCAGAAATCTTGCAGTGATGTGCTATTAGGTCCATTAACACTTACATGTCCATGCAGCTGCATTTACATGTACTTGAATATCAAAATTACATCATTTTACATTTTAGTGTACTTTCAGGTAATGAAGCCAAACAAATCATACATATGTACATTAGTTGTACTAATATTGTAACATTAATGTGATGTACTAATATTGGAACATTAATTAGATGTACATTAGATGTACATTGGATGTACATTGAATGTACATTGGATGTACAGTAACAGATCAGTGGAACTATTGGCTGTACATTAGATGTACTGATGTACATTAGATGTACATTAGATGTACGATAACGGATCGATTAGGCTGTTGGATGGACATTTTATGTACATAGAACATACATTAAATGTACAATAGTATAGTTCAATACTCTTTTGGCATCACGGTTTGCCGATATCATTTTGCTAACATGGTCTTTAATGCTTTTGTTATTGCGATCGAGCTTTATCAGCGGTTTGTATATCCAGAATCGATACCAAAATTAAGCCTTCGACAGTTCAAGTATCCGAAACCTGATTGCATAAGGAAATTGAAGGAGAAAACACATGTTGTTGTGTCAAACATGAGCAAAAAGCGGATCTGTCTGAGAAAGGCCTTCAATGATATGAGGAGATCCCTACATGTTAATTGCACTTGCTGCTGCGCGGTGTCGTGCATCCCGGCAAAACAATGGAGTATGTCAAGCAAACAAGAAGACTTTTGATAATGTGAGTATCTTGTGGAGATCAACAGTTTTCTTTGAGAAATATGTGGCGGATGAATGGCATAAATTAAAATGCATCAAAGGTGAATGTGATGAATGTGGAGTGAAGAAATTAGACATCTGTCCCAAGCGAGGAAGATGGAATACGAGAATGTGGACTGGCAAGTATATGCATATGTCAATGAGCCATCCAAAAAGGTACATCGAAGGCTTAGATTAGTTGATCGAAATGACAAAGCATCTATTTTGTTAAAGAACATGAAAAATCAGCTTGCTAAGTTTACTGAGATCATAACTTTACAAAGACCGTGAGCAAACAGTTTAAAAGATGTGTTGAGAAACTCCCGGATAATAATAGTGTGTTGTCACATTTGTTGACTTTCGAGAGAACTACACATTGAAACCGAGGGACGAAGTGCAATCCGAGCATTGGAATCCTGATCAAATTAGTATTTTAGTCCATATTTCAATGATGAAAATAGAAGGTAAGCTTAAAAAAAGCGATGCATTTCTATGTTTTAGGATGACGAGGAAGCATGACACTCATTTTGTGAAACATGGTTTTAAATTACATTTGGGGTGGCTTAAGAATAATGGAGGTGGACACATAAACCTTCATTATGTGTGGTCGGATGGTTGTGCATCTCAATTGAAATCTGCACGGGCATGGTATGGAATCTGTAGATACCATGTTGAAAATAAAATTCGAGTGATATGGAATTTCTTTGGATCTGGCCATGGGAAAGGCACACATGATGGCGAGGCTGGTATAGCAAAGTTGTGGCTTGAGGCGGCGGCGAGAGAAAACAAAATGGCATGCCGGTGGCAGTCTGCGAGCTTGACTTGTGCGGTTTAAGGGCCAAGGAATCAGGTTGTGAAAGGGTGTTTTGGGAGGTTGGAAAAGCAGATGTGAGCAGCGACAAGCATTCAATTGCAAGACTTTACAGTACTCGGCCGGATACATTACTCATCATCAACTATAAACCCAATGAGATCCAACAAAGTTGCTATGCAGACCACTCTCGTGCTTTTGTGATGCTTGCATGAACTTCAATTGGGTGAATTGTGAGAACATTAAACATTGTGGAGAATGGTCTCTAAAAAGTTTGGAGCCCACAGATCATATTGCCTCTCGTGTTGAAGCTGAAAATGATGTGGATGTTTTGTATCTGAGGAGGGGCGAGGTGGTTTAGATGACAACGCTATTTCGGATGTATTTGTGTCTTTTGCGGCACCGAGACAATGTGGAAGGTGTTTCATACTATGTTCTCATGTGCACCGGGGAAAAGCATGCATTGGAAGAAGATTCAATTGATGACTATGGAAATGAATACTACTGCTAGCACTAGTGTCATTGAAGGACAATATTATGAACTAATCGGTACCACAATAAGTATAAATTGCTTCCTACTAAGAATGTTTTGGTACCTGCGAGAATCACGTGATTGGGGTTGAATCCCATTCAAAAAAGTAAAACACAAAATTTGAAGGGGCAAGCCGCGACATTTCACTTGCCGGATGAAGTCCATGAGACATTGTTATCACAACTTCCAGCAATTGTAGATGACATGGACTAAGTCAGATCTGGTACTTTCCAGAAATATTGTAATACTTTGTTCATATAAAATATAAGAACGAAGAAGCTGGACTACCGAAGTGCATTATGTACATCAATGTACATAAGATGTACAACACATGTACATCTTATGTACATCATTATATTACATTCGAAATATTATAAAAATTTGTTAAGTGTAAGTTGATTAGAATTGAACATAAGAAAGTTGAATTGCATAAACATTAAAAATAGTTTCAGTCATGGCAAAGATAAGAAATGGACGGTTTTCATGTACAAATGGTTGATATATTTATATTGTGGACATAAATACAACACACCCAAAAATGAGCATGGCTCATAATTCATGACCAAGCTTCAAAATGTCGGTAGGAGCGATATCTTATGACTATTGCATCATGTCTGTAGAGGCTGAAGAGATATCCTCTAAAGCGGTAGTCCATGCGGTTTCTATAGCGTGCCAGCGGCAAACCTTTCCATCCTACATGGCATGCATCTTCGAACCGTGCCTTCCCCAAAGGGTTGTGCAACAAGTGATTTGCTTGCCAATATGCATTTCATGGTTGCTCGTTCCTCATAATTTTCAATATGCTCAACCTTTTCCCAAAGTTCGAGAACGGCCCAGGTATAGAGGTGATAATCGGTCCCCAACCCTATGTACTTGCAGCTTGTGTTGGTTTGTATTACCTCTGGGTGCGCAGAACTCTATCTCTTAGTTTTTTAATAGTCTTTTGTGTTTCAGTCCATTCATCTTCAAAGCAAATGAAGATCACTTAATTATGTATACACACTCATAATTGTACCAATAAGAAAAGCGGTAAAAAGCAGTACTCAAGTGCAATGAACAAAAACTTTGATATATATTCATAACATTTGAATTTGTACATCGGTCAAAGTCTGTACCAACAATGGGCGGTCGAGAGGCCAATAACAGATGGCGGTTTCTCCATTCCTTGCTCGTTATATTGACTAAATTTAGGCGTGAGCACCCAAGTTCTTTGCCATAGTTTGCCCGACAAAATCTGTTCCACCTGCTCTGATATGCTATCTGCTGCATTAGTCATTGGATGCTCTTTCACATAAACTATACCATCTTCAGCCATTTTGAATCCATTAAGCCATGGAATGAGCTCCATGACAAGCAATATGTCGCCAGCTAATATCGGTGTCCAAGAGAAAGGACATATGTAGCTTCCTCTGAGGATTCAAAGTGGATTTGTATCTTTCTTTGTCGATCGAGCGTATGTCCATAGTACTCTGGGTACTCTTTCCATACCACGACTAATGGTTTCACAAACAACCCCTTTTGAGGTTCGGTAGGGTGTTTGTGTGGCGAGTCCAACAACTTGCTCACGGTTTGTAAACAAACTTCACTTTATGGAAAAAGCATCACAAATATGTTCCACAATTGGGTGAAGATTTTTAGAAGTGAGTGAAGACCAGATGGCAACATCAAACCCTTCTCTTACAAATGCTAACAGTGATGCTAACCACGGCTGCTGTAAAAAAACACATTTCCTATATTAAATTGAAGCTCATCTTTACGGATCTGTTGGTATCTTGAGTTAATATTTTCATTCTTGTGCACACTCTTGCCCAACCGCGAATTTAAGTCAAAGATAATGAGCTTTCTCCACACTGAATTAGATGATTCACTGTCGAAAGAAAAACACTTGAGATTCACAATCTATAATTACATTTGAGATCACACAATTGAAAAACACATTGATAATTACACAATTGTTATTTGCACGGTGTAAGTGAGACAAATAAATTAATTTTTTCATTACTTATTGAGTACAAAGAAGCTGGAACATGGCTCATACAAAGCGTAATTTACAAACAAGTCAAAGAGACTATCTACCACGTGTAGGAACAAGCTGCTTGTATATTCATCTAAGCCTTCTACAATTAATGCCTCCATTAGATGATCCCTCCGTGACTTGGCATAGGCATCGATGAATCAAGCGGGTGTCATCGCATGGTGCACAAGTATTAGAGGACTATACCAACAAATAACTAATAGGGAAAATAACATGTTCTACTTACAAAAATGGAGCTTGGGCATGCATCAACCACGGCATCTATGAATTTGTGCATGTAAGCCACAATGTACATGCAAGGGTTCTTTGGTACTAGTTTACGGCATTTTAGGGCCGAGAACACGGAGCATCAAAGTTCTTCCTACCATGGCTTAAAATTTTTGGATCCGAGCATCATGTTATTGATCACAAGCTTATGAAACACTGCAAAATTGCAATGTGAGAATAAATCAAGCATAAGAAATTGCAATATGATAATAATCAAATCATAAAAATAAAACAGGAACTCATACTTATACGGACCACTTTAGCATGGGTACATAGCCTTTGTGAGGAGAGAGGATCTGTATACTTGGGCTAGCTATAGATGGAAAAAGAGCTTTCCTTTGGACCAGCAAGCACAAGTATTGCCAATGCCACATTTGGGCCTTGCTGAATTGGAACAAATATGTATTGGCATCTTGCAATCAAAATGCCATCCAGCCCTTCCTTTATGTTAGTGTTCTGTTCATCTGCCCCCCTGTTCTTGAGGGATCACAAAATTCTGGAAGGTGTCCGGTCGAACCATAAAAAACTTGTGTTTCCAATCAGATGGAAGACCATTACAAAGGTACCTGCACACAAATCCAGAACATATTAATACATAAGATGAGTGACTTAGGGAATGAAATAACATAAATATGTTGAAATGCTAGCCTACCTCCCATAGACATCTACCATCTTAGAGGTCAAGTCCGCTTCCAATGAGAACTTCGTCAACATCACTTTGAAAGGTAGAGGGTGCGGGCTTAGGAGGACGGTCCCTATAAGGAGTGAATGGAACCAACCTTTTCCCCCGATCGGTTCACTAAAGCGTACAAGGAAACAACGACATTAGCAAAAGAATATATCTATTGTAATCAATTGTATATTACTCACCTTGTAAATTCATCACCTGCTTGACATCTTACGTGGACTTTGCACCTTATTTGTTATCACATCAATATTTGCTTGTAGCTCCTCTTCCTCTTCCTAGTTCCGACTTCGGCCGGGATCGGGGATCGACTTCCTTCCGCGGCTGTGATGGTGTCCTATGTACAAAAAAAATGTGGTTAATTATCATAAATCTGAGATGTTTAACAAAATTAGTTCATCTTGGACATACCTCTTTCTTGGTGGTGGTGGCACTTTTTGCTGGAGATTTTCTTTTTCGGAGGACATTTTTTTTTCTTCTTTGGAGATTTTGCTGTTTTTTTTCCTCTTGGAGTTACAACATCACCAACATTCTTTTGCCTCCTCTTTGGAGTGGACTCAACTACCAACTCAACTTCCTCTTCCACCGTATCTCACGGGATAAAATTTGGATCTGTGTCCTTTGTAACCAGCGGGGTCAGGCGGCACCTCGCGGATGATCTTTGAGGGCAGTTTATCTTTCTTAGAAGCTTTTCCAGTTACTAATTTAGCACTTGGTGATGAAAATGTTTCTGTTGCAGCAGTCATTGAAGGCTCTGCACCTGCAACTGCTTTAGCTTTCTCAAGTGCCATCCTCTCTATTTCCTCAACTTCACTTTGCCATATTCGAGGAGGCATTGTTGCAGATGGTTCTATTCTTGGCCTTGTAAATGTCATTGGTGATGATGGAGGCTGGAAGGTTGAGGGTCTCTGATTCGATGCGCTTATGCTCAATAAAATCGTAAAGAGAGTCGATCACGAGATGGCTCAAGAACATCAGACCATTAAAAGGCTGCTTACAGGATAGGAACGACCTCATCTGCAAACAAACAAATGATCTAAATTTCAATAGACATAAAAGAACATGAAAAATGAACTTAAACAATGAGAAATATCACGGTACATTACGCTTCCAACATGTACATTTCATGTACATAAAATGTACCAAATGTACGTAACTACATTTAATTGTAGCTAAATGTATATGTACATGTTCCTCAATGTACATAGATGTACCTCAATGCACCCAGATGTACCCAGATGTACCCAGGTATCCAGTTAGGGAATGTAGATCTATGCCCAAAAAAAGCACATATATGTAAAAAATGCACATACTTATGAATCCATCTACAGATGCACTCTAAAAATAAATGCATGTACATCTATTTGCAGATGTAGACTCCATTAGATACATGTACAACTGATACAACTGCAGTCCAAGCTCAAAAATAAAAGCATCAATAAACAAGCAAATATATGCCTATGTACCTCTGCTTACAGATGTACACTAAAAGTTATGCATGTACAAGGAATAGCAATGCACTCATACATGTAGAACTATGCAGATTACAATAACAAATATGAATTAAGAGAAATATAAGTTTAAATTAGTTGAGAGCAATGCATACCTTTCACAATGAGGAAAGCGAAGCTGAATTCAATGCCCTCATCCCGGATGCAACCTTTTATGCAATTCTGTCTTTCATGGACGGATAACACAAGCGAGAAGAGGCAATAAGCATCTACTGCATGGAGCTAGCGACAACAAACCCGTTTTGCCAAAGCCTTGGCCACAACAGTACATGAACTGAATGTGATGAACTGCTCTATAAAGTAGCTCCCTAGGGGTAGGGGCCTCGGGGTCTTGAAACAATAGGTCCTGCTCTCCCCATGAAATCCAAAATCTGTGAATGCCTTTGTTGAACCAATTCAATGCAATTAAGTTTTCCTTTGCTTGTTCAATTGAGATTTCATGCCTTTCAATTTCTTTAGTTGCTTCCTGCAAACCAATTTCTAGCTTAGAAAGAGTCTTTGCTCTTTCTCATGTCTACTCATAACAAGTCTTCCAACTTGTACTTCAACACTCAAGAAGATAACTTGATTTCCAGCAGGGATCACAGGACAATTTGTCAAATTCCTGTTTTGTCTCATCTATTTTCTGGAAGATCTGCTGCAGATCTTCGGATAGCATATCCTTTCTACCCTCAATCCGGCTGATGACCTTCAATGCATCCCTCCTTTTTTCTTCCAGTGCTTCTACTTCATTCAATAGGTTAGTTTTCTCTGATCGGAATTCAAGCAGAGAAGGCAGGGGCGGGATAGTGAACGAGAGGCAAACCAAGAAATAATTTGGTAAAGAATTTCAAAATCCGATAATTGTGCGGTTTCAGAGTGGTGGATAGCCATTAATCATGGCAGTTACTAGCGGGTCATGATGACAGTTATTCCAAAAATGTGCATTCGGTACATATGTGTATGTACAAAAAGGGCTACATTTATAGACACCCTTTCATGCTTTTACCCGGCAAGGTATATGTTGTCGTTAGATACATATGCATGTAACTGCAGATACGTGTCCAAACATCTATGCTGCCAAATCAACTTGTTAAAAAGCAAATTTGCTAAGCATTATTAGTAAAAGATCAAGGCCTTATGGAATACACTTGCTAAGGAATTTAGCAGAGCTAGACTGAGAGCCAATTAGGTATGCCATGAGGTGGTTAAGATATGACAGTTATGCCTTTGGCGGGATCTATGACCATAAATGAGAATATTAGCTTCATAGCCCAGACAAAGTCCAAGATGCAAACAGAAAGAATGCCCCAAAATCTGCCAAAAATTGACAATATATATCATACACCTCACCTTAACGAGGGATACTGCAACAATCTTGCCAGCATGCCCCTCTCTTTCACACCGCCATATTTTCAGGTAGTCATTTGCAAGCGCCATATTTTCTGATGAGTCGTTTGCAACAGGTTATGGAAAACACCCTAAGTATAACTTCATAGGTGGAACAATTTTAATACCTGGTTTGTAAAATGTGGGCCAACCCCCATATTTTCACTCATTGGCCACACCCTTGCTTTCTGCAATTTCATTATCAGTCAGCAAATGCACAAGAATTAGCTCATGCAAATAGTCATTTGATGCAAATCAACAACCAAATATGGCTACAAATTGGTAGAGTTTACTGTTACATTGCCACTGGTATCTCATGAAAAAGGAAAAAAGTCATTATATAGATAGATAGAAAAGAAACTACACATGATGCCAGGATGTCCTCTCATATAATCTTCATCCAATATATACCTTCATAATGGTCTGCTTGTAATGATGCTCTATGCTCTTTCTGAATCCTTGGCAAAGTCAGATATTGTATGAGTGCAAATGGATACACAAAATCTATATTCCACTTTTCATGCCAATATAAGGTACTAGTAACGGTGCCCAGCATTGCTGGGCATAAGTTAAAGACGTGTAAATGATGTTCAAGATAATGATGACGTCCTAACGGATTGGTTTTAGCTCAGTAGTTTCTAAAACATAGCGTATTCTAAGGCTCTTTCCTTTGACCTTAGTCTTTAATCTCTTGCAAAATAATAACGATAATATTCCTCTATGTTGAAGTAAAGCACACTGTCTGCATTTAGAAATTACCCTCTTTATGCTTAGAGGATCAAGGTAGAGAGGTACACTGTTGTTGTGGTTGTTATGCAGAAGTTTTTTGGTAGCTTCTACATGGCCAAGTAAAAAAATGTAATTAACAGAAACCATGCCAGCATTGCTGAGCTATAATAGGTTTGTGTACATTCATCTTATTTTTTCCATTCTCCTGCTTTTCTCTATTTTTCCCCTTTCAGATTTTCTCCTCGCTTTTCCCTCCCTTCCTTACCTTTGTTTTTGTTTCTTTCTTCATGGCGTCCTTTTCTTTTTGGTGCAATCTCGATTGTTTATTTTTTATATGAGGTTGTATATGTTGCTTAACATTGGCATAGAATAGTCTTTCTTGTATAATTATTAATGTGAATCCTTGAATTGCCTTTTGAACATGTAAAGACTTAATCAATTAGGTTCACAATACTCCGTATCAATTGCCAATAAGCTATATATCTTGCATCATGGAAAGATATATTTTATGACCAGTTTTGTGATTGTGACAAAAGGATACCTCATTTCTTTTCACTTCTCATTTTGCAGAGCATTATTGAAGAATGTACTATTATCAACTATTTGAAGTTTATGCTGAGACCTATGCATGTTTCTCATATCTCAAGCAAGCCTGAGGCAATTGTCAGAAGAAAAACCCACATTGGAGACTGCTTTTCGTTTTATAATTTCCTCTTTCATTACCCTTTCTATCATCTTCTCCATCTCAACACTTGGCACTAAGTCATCATCGTTTGGGAGAGAACATGGATGGAACCTGCAATAGATTGTCTTGTCTCTCCCATTCTGGCCGGACATCTAGACACCTAAACCATTTTTCTGATATCACAGCCCGTGCATCCTTGAGGAAGGAAGGAAGGAAGATTCTTTTATCGTCCACGGAGACCAATCGGTCTATGGGACCCAATACAAAAAGCAGCAGCAAATTAGTGCGCCGGATGCAAACCCCGCCCGGCGTTTTGGGGAAGCCGTGGCGACAATCAGCACAACGACAATGTTGCAACCGTATAAATATAAATGAAACACCGAAATATATAGGTCATGCACCACACCGTGAGTGCCTAATCATGGGCAGCGGTAGGGGCAAAGGTGACCTCGCGGTCCGTACCTCTGAATGTACGACACTGAAGACGCGATGATGACCGGTGTGTTCATCCCGGAAAATGCAAAGGGCAAGTCGGCCGCATTTAAGGGCGTGTCGGCCGGATCTGGCGAAACGAAGGGTAAGCCTTCGCTGAAAGTGTGAGACTCCATCCCCTCAATGGCACCCGCTTGACAAAGATCGACCCGGCCCCGGCTCACTACCCACCCTCCTGGCTCGAGGTAGATGGTGGGCACCGTAGCGAATGGAGGCAATGAGTCCGCGCTTTTTCGACGGGAAGGAACGGTAGAGCCGGTGGCCCCAGACTATACACGGGTTGATGTGCTCCTTAATGGGCCCATTTTGACCCCTCTTTGTGGCCTTAGGAGGTCCCAAAGCTTGACAAAGAACAAAGTCCTAGTACTCCAAGTAGGCTGTATCACGATGTGCATTGTGCCCACACACGCATCACGATTATCACGCACATTCCATCTGGCCGAATAGCGATCTCTCTTACCCCTCCAACGGGGCCCTAAGCATTCTTGACCCATGGCTACAAAGTAAGCTAGGTGCGGGAGCCGAGCATCACCCATAGTAACCACTTCGAAAATAGGCGATGTGTCATCAGGGCTGCCTTCAACAAGCGGCAAGAATCCATTTCCTGCAGCAGTAATCGATAGGGGACTGAAGGTTTCACCCCAAGTGCGGTGCCAAAAATGCCTTACACCTGCTCCAAGTCATTCCAGGTCACCAAAGAGACAATCGACTTACAAACCTCGACCCGTCTGAAGGACAAAGCTCGACCAGGAGGGGTACTATTTATCGCGGTTTTCCCAAACTCAACCCCTTTTTTCCGGCCATACATCGTTGGTATAATGTTGACCTTTACGTTTTGGTTTTTTTTTTTTCCATATAAAAGCATTGTTACATTTATAAAGGTATTTTGAAAGTAGAATTTGTGCCTTGGTAACAAAGAACTACAACTCAATAAAAATTGCGTTCCCATTTAAAGAGATCTATAGAAACTACAGGCATCTTCAACTTTCCATCCTTTAAAGCGAGGGGTTTACTTGCCGGTCTCATGCAAAACAAAAGTAGTATATAAGGTGATCAATGTCTTTGGCTTTGGAATAACAACGTATCAACAAATTTAACTCAAACCCGAAAAGGATGCTCAAATTACTTTCTTCATTTCATTCTTTGGATTACGCAAAAGGAATGGTTGTTGGCAAATGCATAAGTGCAGCCAATATAAGTTTCTCAAATTATTTCACTCATGCAGTAAGAACAACCTATATGTTAGATCACATCTTTGTGATCACCACAATGCTAAATAAATAAAACCATCAAAGACCGAAAGCGGTATGTGGCAATATCTAAAAGGAACAATGATATTATGAGAAAACAGACTACAAATATAAATTCCCATCATCACACACGAAAATTGTAAAGTGCTAACAATGTTTAAGTAGATATAGCATGTATAATAGAAATCATAATTGTGTCTATTAAAAAAGCAAATTTGGCACAGCTTGAAAATCTTTGCTATCAAAACAATACTCAAGCTGCAGACTATTTTTGTTGTATGTTACCCGTATTTAATCGTGCTATTCCCTTGATTAAACCATAACAGATTTGCTTGTGGAATTTTAAACTCCCCACCTCTCTTGTGGAAAGGGTTCCCATCTTCAAGCAAATTAAACAAATACAGAACTATTTAAGTCAAAGGATTACAACAATTTCCTTAGAAGGCGAAGCGCTCTTGCTCTCGTGAAAAAAATCTTATATTATAGAAACAAAAGGAGAGAAGATGAGTTTACCACTTTGAGAGACTTGGCTTTTATTGTTGTTTTACGCAAGTTAGCTTTGCTCAAAAAGCTAAAAGCTCCATAAAATGATAAGATGGAAAATGCATATAATCTCTCGCAAAAAAAAAAAGCTCGGTTGGCCATCTTGCCAAGCATGGGCAAATTCAAAATGTAGAAATTATCTACACATTGTCTGTAGGGAGAGAAGATGAGCTTATCACTGTGAATTACCTGGCTTTTATTGTTGTTTCTGCAAGTTAACTTGCATTATCAAAAGCTAAAAGCTCCAGAAAATGATAAGATGGAAAATGCACATAATCTCTGCAAACGAAAAACACAGCTCAGTTGGCCATTTTTTGTCAGATAGCTTAAATCACGAATTATCAGAGCATTCTAACCTTAGATGGATTCGCGAGATGGACCAAATGCTACAAAGCAGTGAAGCCCTATACTTGTTTCTTGGCATGCATATGCTCAAAAGCGCTTTATTAATCGCATCCCCTAAGCTCTATCTCCAATACCACTTCCTTTCGATGCAAATCCATGCTTCCCATCTGTTTCCTTCTTACCACCAGATCTGTTCCAGCTTTCCACGAAGGAACGACCTCCCCTACCCGATTTTTCCATTCTGTACTCAAATTCTAAAACGGGACAGCCGTGGCCCGATATCTCAGCCTAACCCTAAACGTGCCCTCGACCTTTGGATGCGATGGAGAAGATTTAGGCCGTCAGATTAAGATTAAGATTAGGGTTTTATGCACGACATACCATATAACTTTATAATAAATAAAGGATGCTTATCATGTCATTTCGTATTCTTCTTAACTAGCATTTATTAAAAAGCAATAAACATCCTCAAACTGACAAAAAAGCAAGCAGGGCATTCGGCAACTAACAATGTGCCATTAAGAACCTCTATCAAAATGATTTTCGGACGAACATTTGTACTTCTAATTCTTCTAATGGGATGCTATTAAAAGGCATTGAGCTTGGACAGACCATTGTTCTTGCAGATATGGATGCCTGTGGTATTCTTGGAGCTTTAGGAAAACGTAAGCTTATGCATGGAATTGACGTTTTAAGGGTTTGATTCAGATATCTCTATTGAGACTGCACATATGATATGTATGGCAAATGTGATAGTCTCAAGGGTGCAAGGCAACTTTTGAGAAGTTGCAACAACAGAACATGGTTTCTTACACAACCATGATAACAATGTATGTCTGTAAAATCCATGATGTATGTCTGTAAAATCCATGCAGCTATTAAGAGGTATGATATCATGGTATTTTGTCATAATCTATACCTGTATTCGCATTTCGGTGTCGCTGCATGTAAAAAAAATGCACTGGAAAAACTTTAGCAGGTGCTTGTATGATTCATGGTGACTAAGCAACGAGATGCCCGGTACAATGTCAACCTAGATCACGATGATTCAGCAGGGTATATATTGTTGTTAAATACAAGTGGATGTAATTGCAGATACATGTCCCCCTGTATTTTCATTTGACATGTTCAAAAAAACATGTCGTGACACTAGTGCTGGTGAAGTGTTGTTCGGCCTTCTTCAACCCTTCACCAAAAACGTCACCCTTCTCGCACGTCACCCGCCATAGCTATTCCGGGGAGCGGGAGAATTCGTTGGCCTTCAAGATCAATCAAGGACCTTGATTGAAGCCAACTCAGCGATCCTGGAAGGGTAGGTTGCTTTTCAAATGGAAATTGGCGACCAACATTTCTTTGATGCAGTTGTGTTTCTTGCTTGGGCGGAAAGCTATGGTTTCCGACTTGAAAAAACTTTCCTAGCTTCATTAGCAAAGAATTCAAGCAAGTTTGATCTTGGGGAGACTCTATTCGGTCTACATGAATTTGTAGAGCAATCAAAGCACTTTTCCAATTGATGTTCAACATTCTCAAAGAATGTTTCTGAGAACAAAGTACCACAAACCAAGGCAAATACTTCCTTACCTGCAGGTATAAACATTCCTCAAATTTAGTGAGGGAATCGAACCCAATTCAAAGACATGTAAAGGACTTGTCTTTGTTGTAGTCTTGAAAGATGAAATTTCAATTTATTTGATCACGAATCTGATTATTTGGAAGATCATGTCGATAATTACAGGGCCTTAGTATGATTTTGGGGGTGCCAAATGCTTCTTGTCCGTGATTTCATGCCTTCAAATGTTTTTGATGGAGATGTTCTTGAGCATACCATGGATTCATTTTGTTTAGAACAAGAAGGTTTGTTTCCTCAAACATGCTTTGACTTTTACATATGTATTCTATCTAAGTTGACTACAATTAAAATATTTCCACTTTTTCGGACTTGTTTGCATCAGGATCTTGGAAGACCGGATGCTTCAAGCAATTCGGGTAACACCTATCTTTGACTTATTTTTCTACACATAACTATCTTGACTTATTTTTCATGCACATAACTATCTTGACTTATTTTTCTACACACTTGGTAATTAAGATTAAATTGGATGAATCTTGATTCTGCTTGAATGAAGGTTGTGAGAACATGTCACCGCCAACATTCATTGGAAGTTATGTTCAAAAACAAAATTTCTTGAGATAAGAAAGGATTCAAAGGCGTAAAAAAAAAGGAAAAGAAGATCACGGATGATGGACTCTGGAAAAAGGTTTACTTACCTCAAGGAAAAAAAAAAATCCAAAGAAGTAGGGAAAGTATTGAATCAACTTTTGAAAAAGCTAAACCTATTTGTGAAAAAGAAATCCTAAGTGTCTTTATGCAAAGTGGGTGCTGAACTTGTGTTCCATGCACAAAAAAAGTGAAAACAATGGAAATGATTGTTAAAAATCTGAGGGATTCTTTTGAAGCTCATAAGTACTCGAAAACCACTTGATACTTGGAGAGCGAAGTCTTTGCAATGTCTTTTAGCGTTAGTCTTGATACTAACAAATGTGCTTTTTGCCAAACAAATGAATCTAAAATCAGGAAAATTGTTCTGATTGGCAGGTTAATAGAAGGTTAGGCTGGCGAACGTGGTGATGGCCCATGGTCCATGTTCAAGAAAAAGCACAAGAATTGACAAACTTTCTTATGATGAAAAGAAAATTCATAGTTGACTTTTGGAGGAACAACACTAGAGTGTCTCCTTCCAAGAAACATGTTTTAAAGATCAGGACTATCTAAAGGGAAGAAAATTATGCATCCACTACACTTCTTAGAAGAGACTCAGGTTAGAATATTTATTGGTTGTATTTTATTCATACAATTGTTTCTTTCTTGCTGAACAGTTTTCAAAATGTCTAATGCTAATTGTTGGTTGCATGTCTTGCAGGTCACTTTCTACCAACGTTTCAGAAGTGAATATCCAAAGTTTGAGGTCTCTTTTCACTATTCCATGCTTTGAAACCTCCCTATGTTAGGAAGGTTAAGGATAGAGAGCGTCTTCTTTGTGTGTATCATATGAAAGCGGACTTTGTAAGAGTTGCAATTAACAAGGTCGAACCTGATGAAAAAATACATGGTGTTGGTTGCAAGTGCACTTGTGAGAGGTCGTGGGCTGGACCAACATGCATGTCAAGAAAGTGCACCTATGCTTCAACTAATGAGCTTTGGAGGTCACTAGTATGTGCCGAGATGAATCGATGAATGGTATGCACATGACCGTTTGACTTTAAAATGCAAAAAAATGTGGGCCAAACAAGTTACCAATATGTCCAAAAGAAAAAAGACATCCGTGAAAAGGGTATCAAGTTGGTTGGAAGACATATGACAAGGTGAGGATTGTCTATTTAGGTTGTCTAGTCTTTGGTTCTGATTTGTTTGTTGTTTACTGTTGTAGGTCTATGAGCATGTGGAAGAGCGATGATAAGGGGAGGTTATAAGATTTCTAAAAAACCAAGAACCAAATTGGTTTACAAATCAACAAGTGTTCTTTGAGATATTTGAGAATGCAAAAGACAGTCTTGAATCGAGTTCATTCCACACAACTATGAGGGAGGTGGCAGACCAAACAATTTAGGGATTGTTTGGCAACGTTTCAAAAGGATTGCATTGTTTTGATGTCGACTTTTGCTGAGAATTATACCTTCAAGATCCAAAAAGAAATCCAAAGTCTTCATTGGAGGAATGATCAGTGCACAATTTTGGTACACATTACATACAGACATGCAGCAAAATTAGATGATCCTCATTTAGATGAGAATGAAAGAAGAATTATCAAAGAGACACATTTCTACATCTCGGATGATAGGGAACATGACACCTTATTTGTTAAATGCAGTGCTTGCTCAAACATGCAAATTTTTTAGCAGACAGAGGTATCAAATATAATAATAATAATAATAATAATAATTAATTAATCACGCCCACGTTGGACCTTGAAGGCCATGGAGCGAACAGACATACAGTATTGTTCACAGTTTCAATACTAGTGAACGATGTGCTTCTACAGCTCTGAAATAGAGACCAAGCACCATAGGATTATCATCTAATAAGGATGAAAAATCGTTAGCTTTGTATATCAAATTTAGTTCGAATATCCTCATATGTTGGACAAGTAAGAACACATGAGCCTCATCTTCAACCATATTCATATTGCATACTTCACAAAGCCTCTCTTCTCTTGGAGTTTTTAGACCATCTACTGTTTCCACCACCTTGGGTCTATGAGAACCGGTTTCATCTGCCGTGGCTTCGGTAATTTTGTTGAGAGTATATCAATAAGGGATTCACTTCTGATGTATATATAACCATGCGGGGAACCCTTGTGTGCCCAAAGCTTCTCTATAACTTCGTTAATACGTATTACTAAATCTCGGGCACCAATATCTCGTAATGCGTAACCGATCCATGGATATCCCCATTTCACGACCCATACAAATCACATCACGGTACCATCACCTTGGATGAGGATTGAGCTAGTGCCAACAGGTAGGCAAACGCCCATCTGGCTGCTTGCGAATCCTTGTAACAAAGTTCAATGTCTGATATAAAGCTTCGGCTTCCAAAGGGAGCATGCCAGCTTCTGCCAATAGTATTGCATATGGAATCTGTTGTTTAATTCCTAATTCCTCCTGGAGAAATATCTTCAACACTGATTCAACCTGTGTCCATTGATGAGTTGAGATGCAAGGCCCCCAGATAGGTGAGCCATATAAGACTACGGTCTGGACTAAGGTTTTGAATAGGATTTTTCTGAGTCCCCAGTCTGTGAGAGATGCCTTATAACATTTTGTTAGCATACCATATAAAGCTTTCTTGCTGCCCTCTATCCGTTTCCTGATGCACTCTTTCCAACTATATTTTGCCGAAAATTCTAGTCCCAGATATTTGTAGCTATCTACAATTTCTAGTGTCTCACCCTTAAATGTGAATGTAGGTCTACTTACAGTCCCAAACACCATCACTTTCGATTTGGCCAAATTGACTTTCATGTGTCTTACCTCACAAAACGTTGCCAGATCGTCAAGATGGGATTGTAAACCTTCAGGTTTGTTTGCCACCAGTACTACGTCATCAGCATACAATAGAAGTTGGACCAGGAACTGACCCAACTGAGAACCTGCTAAACCTCTTGTTCTTAACCATTCTTCAAGCTCGTCTATGTATAGACCGAACAGGGTTGGGGACAACGGACACCCCTGCCGAACACCTATAGTGCTTCGAATTTCTCCATCAAATTCCACGGATAACTTGGCTATCACTTGAATTATAGGCGGGAGATAGCTCCTCTAATTTCCTTTGGTACTCCAAGGTGTTCCATTTGTATCCCCAAGTCCTTTCGAGGAACCATCAAATGCTTTTCGGCGAAGTCAATGAAGGCCAGATACAGCGCTTTGCACAGGTTGTTTTGCCTTTTCGATCAACACTCGCAAGCTAAGTGCGTGATCAAGAGTGCAGTGCTGTTTTCTAAAACCTGCCTGGCAGCAGGCTCTTTTCTCATTTTCATCAGCCCACAAACTGAGTTTTCTTGCTAATAAACTTCCTAGCAGCTTAGAGAACATACTGCCGATTAAAATCGGCCCCTGTAATTAGCACATTGTTTTATCCCTGTTTTTGTGGATTGGAAAAACTTCTGTTTTCCTTCGGTTTTGTAGCGGACCTTTGTATAACAACTTGGTTTATCAACTTTGTTACAACCTCTATGGATTTATCTCCACTCCATTTCAATAGCTCAATGCTTAGACCTTGTAAATCAGCTGCCTTCCCATTTGGCATGTCTTTAAGTGCCTCTGTCACATCCCATGTTGTGAACATATCTGAATCTACAACCTCTGATTTCATGGTTTCAGCATTGTGAGAATATATTTCTCGAATCATCATTGTGGCGACTCTGTGGGATCTAGATCTGCTTGGGGTGTTTTTTAGTTGATAGCTTTTGTTTCCAAAAGGTTTTTGGGTGCTCCGCGAAACCATTTCTGAAGGGACTCTTTGTCGGGTAATGCGAAAGTATCTTCTCTTCTTTCCTCGAATTAGTGCCTTATACCATTTTGGTTTTGCGTAGGCATCCGGTAGGGTAATCTTTGCCCTTGCTTTGCTTTGCATTCTCGCATCCCACCAGCCATTGCTCCTGCTTTCCTTTGTTTTGGGCATCCAAAACTTTTCTAGCTCTTTGTATGTAACATGTTTGAGAACTTCGGTGGCATCTTTCCTACCTCTCCACTGTCCATGTGGCATGCGTTAGCATGTCTTCTAAATGCTACGCATCTTGGCTACTCCTGGTAATTCAACTTTAGCTTTGGAGGTAAACTTGGCTTGGCTTCTTATAGCGGACGGATCCTGCCCGTTCAAAGAATAGTGGAGCATGGTGATTCGGCATCTTATTTGCCACATAGAAATTCCTTCTTGAATTTTGGTTGTTTGCAAGTGGGTAATCAACCGTACTAGATCCCAAGTGGCTGAAACAAGTGTTAGCACAAGAATGCAGGAAAATCATTGATGCCATTCCGAGGGATTTTGAGATGGCGGTGTTCCCAACTCCGAAGCAGAATCTCCCATCTTGTTTCTAACATTATCTGCTTTATTGTCTTTTTGAAGGCGGGATCTTCTTCCTCAAGCAAGCGGATATCTCCTAATGTTGCATAAGAGGTTGTTTTGCGGTGTTTTGATCCTTGCATTAAAGTCTCCAACAAGGAGGACCTCTCCCAATTCCTGATTTTGGAGTGTATATTTGCATAACGATGGAATGGGTTGGCTCACACAATTGCATTGTGATCATAAATGTGCATGTTCAGTGGGGCGAAATAACATAGAGCAATGTATTTATTACGACCGAGAGAGTTCAATGCGAATCCATATATATTGTCTCATCTCATGCATTGAGTGTATGTGTATATTATGCAATATCTCGATTTAGCATAGACGATACACCACCATATCCTCTTCCTGCTCCTGGGTCTTTCTCATTCCAGGCACTCCCTATAATCTGAAATCCCTGTAGTTCTGGAAGGGGACGTGATTGGTGTTCCCATGTCTCTGATAATAGTAACAAATCTGAATCTTGCCATGTCTCTACTGATGCATCCATTTTCTCTTTTTGACAATCCCGCATTTACATTCCATGCTAACACCTTCAAGGCCCTGCTTTTTCCTAGTCTCTTCTTAGTTTTGTTATGATGGCTTTCCCACTGCCTTTGTCGGGGTATGCTACTATTCCATTTGCTCTTGCTTCTTTTACCTTGTTCCATTCCCTCTTCCTAATCTCCTGCTGTGCCAGTGTCAGATCTTGGTCCAGCCAGATTTTGTGACCTTTTAGTGTGCTGTGGTTATGTAAAACTCTGTTTCTAGCCTCTTCATCTTTGAATTTCACCAGAATTGGCCTTGTAGGACCTTTGCCTATACGCCTGCAGTGTACAAATTGGGGCTCATGCAAATGCATAATATCCCTGAAGAATTGCTCAATTGTCTTAGAAATATCCTCAATCTCAATCTCCTCTATGCCAGAAATTTTTAGATTTCTGGCCCTGGCTTCTTGCTCTACTTTCTCAACAGATATCCTATCTTGATGCAAAATCATCTGCTCTTTAGTGGTTTCTGCCACTAGGTCTGCCAATTTGGTCTGCAGCTCATCGATGGTTTTCTGCAAGTGAGAGTCCTGCTGCAGGTTAGGTTTAGAAAGCATGGCTTTGAATTCAAGGTTCTGTGTGTGGAGTTCTTTGTTCTGTGCACTTAAATCGTTGACTGCTAGTCGGAGTTTCTGTACCTCATCTCTTAATTCCAGAAGTAGTGTCATCATCGGATCATCTGTATCCTCTTGTAAGGAGGAAGTGGCCTTCCTCCTGTTGCCCATTTTTTAGCCCTAAATTTTATGATACAACTGATCCGGTAGCAGCATATTATGTGGTCTGATGGATGCTCTCATCAGTTTAAAGGTGCAAGGCCATTTTATTTCCTTGGTATGTACTACCAAAACCCCAGCATTCCAATAAATTGGAATTATTTTGCTTCATACCATGGAAAAGGTATTCTGAAATGTTTTGTTCTTTTATTGTTGTATTCCTATGCATGATCAGTCATTTTTCTTGAGATAGGTGAACATGATGGTGCTGGAGCTGTCATTAAGAGGGCACTAACTCATGAAATGTTAAAGAGGAATTAAACACCATTGAGAAATGCACATGATGTAGTTGTTTTTTGTACAAGACATTTCAAAGAACATTCCACAATTGAAGGGAAGGACAGATTTAGGTATTTTCTCAAAACCCTTTTATATCAATTCATATTTTGTTTGAATGTTCTATGCTTGTGAAACTGCAGGTTTTTTTGGGAGATAGGAATTGATGAAGTTGATCAACTCATATTTTGTTTGAATGTTCTATGTTTGTGAAACTGCAGGTTTTTTTGGGAAATAGGAATTGATGAAGTTGACAGGAGTGAGAGTTATGATTGTGCAACTCTAGTTGGATCAAGTCATTTCCATGCTATCAGGCCTATTCAAAGTACGGACCCTACTCAAGTAGCACACATGAATTATTCTTGTTTCTGCCACAATTGCTGGCTTGGTAAGTATGGCAAGTGTCCAAACAGGGAGGGAATAGGCACATGGATTTTTTCTGAACTAAGACCAAGTGCTGAATATAAAGATGAAGCTGCTGATGGTCCTGTTTATGAGGGAGATCCTGAATGGAAGTCAGATATAATTGAAATTGGAGATAACTTTGCAGTCAATGCCAAGCCTAACAACAAAGAAAAGGTAGATTTTTATATTCAAAATGCACACGGTTTAAACATGTCATTGAGAAAGCATACAAGGATCCTTGGGGCGAAGTTTGGTAGGAATGAAGTTGTTGTAACAGGAAAGTACTACAAGTTCATTGGAGGCTGCAGAATCTGATTCTTTGGAGCATGATCCCGAATGTAGTGTTTACTGATCATTTGAATTCTTTGCAGTGAACTTTGTCATGCATCACATGGAAAATAACCAGTATGAGCTTGATGAAGATGTGCATGATCACATCATGGACAACTTGCGACAAAACACTACCATCTTGGCACAAGATGCAGTTGAGTCAAAATCACAAACTCAAAGCAGTGCAAAGGTTGCAAAGAAAAAAAGAAGAAAGAATGGAGACAATGAAATATAAACCATTCCATGCAAAGTTCGAATTATAACCATTCTGAGAATTTCAACCATTTCGTGTTTTGGAATTATAACCATTACAGAAATTACAACCATTGAATTCTAAACATTGACATTGTAAAAATGTAACCATTATCCAATTGCTTTCACAAAACAAACCAATTAACACAATCTCATTTACAAGTAAACACAATCCACTTTCACAAACAAACCCAATTGCTTTCTATGACACAATCTTATGTACAATTAAACACAATCCAATTGCTTTCTAAAACAATCAAGTATTAAAACAAGACATTGGTTAAAACTGTAGATCATATATTAATAGGTGCTGAAGGGTTTACAAAAATACCAAAATGTACAGCTCCATTTCACAGAAATGAGCATGTCATAGCAGTACTGTTAAGTAGTTATAATTTAAAGTTTCAAGCCATAGAAAACCACCTACATTTGAAAATTGGTGGTTTTCTCTCATAAAGTAATTCACTTCTTTTCCACTTGTTTGTCCTGGCAATACTTTGCCAAGGTAATATCAGGGTTCACTTCTTCAGAACTGCTACTTCACGAATCATCTTTGCTTTCGACCAAATCTCCAAGTGCTTGGTGACTTGACAGACTTCCTCAATATCTGCTTTGTCACGAGGTTCAAAGACAAAGATTATTCCACCAGTTTACGCATTGCATTGCATTGTAGCAGAAATCAGTAAGGAATGAAACAAAAAAATTAAGCATACAAACATTTCATAAATAAATAAGTTTTGTTACCTGTTGAACCTATTTTCTTCTTCTCAGGAGTGGTAACATCACCTTTCAGCAGGTTGTCATTCAACCTTGGTGATTTCCTTGTGTGCTTTTGGGAGGGTGACATGAGCAAATTTCAATTGGACTTAACTTGTCCACATCAATAAAATCTGCAAAATATTTCTACAAGCTACAGTACATGAAAACTTTTAAAACAAATAAAAAATAGAGTCAAAGTCATTACCTTTCTCCAGTTTTGAGCTTCTTCACAGATCTGGTCTTCTTCTTTGCAACTCTCTCTCAATGAAGTGAAGCAGAAATGCGTGTCTGAGAAATCTTGCTATCATCTTCTTCTTTACCTCTTTTCTTGGTCCTCGGCACCTTGTTTTCTTGTCTTCCTTGTTACTTTCATTGTCACTATCATTCTCACTTTACGTGTCACTCTCAACGGGGATGGTATTCTTTAAATACCAATTCTTGCAATATCTTTGCCGGAACATCATCATGACGGTAGGTACAATGCAATGCATCTGATCCAAAAGCAATGAAAAGCAAAAAAAAACATGGTATTTGTGACCACATGTTAATTTGACATGCAATTCATAATCTTTGCAGAACAAAAGGCCACATGCTTCACATGCATCCTTATTATCCAAGAAAGGCATGTCATAGGAACCCATACCCTAGGTGCATCCCGTTTACGTTGGACTCAGACTGCGAGAAAAAGCAACATGTTTGCATTTGGCATGCCAAATCTTCATATGCTTTTCAATAGCATCAACTTCTTCTTTGAGTTCGATGATGTCAGCCTTCAAGTTCTTCAATCCATTTTTATCCACCTTATTTATGGTGCTGGCCAACAGGTCTCGCCACATTCCTTCTTGTGCTTTAAGCCTTTGAATAGCTTCTTGTTAAATGCCGGGCGTGCATGTTTCTAAAGCCTCTCTGTCCTTCACTTTTTCAGATATCTGCTCTTCTATTGCAGAGATGGTAGAGTCAGCTTGAGTAAGAGCACCCTCCTTCCTCAAATAATCTTCTTCTTTCATCAAAATATCGTTTTCTTTTTCAGCTTTCATGGCAGCAAGCCTCCTAAGCTGATTGAGTATAACATTCTTTGTTGTTGCTATAGCTATTGCCCTCTTGCTTAATCGCCAACAAGCCGTCGAAGTCCTAAAAGCATCAGCAAAAGGATGCCAGGTTGATAGCATATTCCTCGGATTTGCAAACTGCTTTCGAGGGAATTAGCCCAAAGCAAAAGCTCTAGCAAAGGTGACTCTAACTTCATTGTTAGTGGGCTTGGATTTTTGGTAAATCCGTCCAAGAAGGTCGTTCAGCTGGGTTTCATAGGCAGGCCGAATAAATTTCAGGTTAATCTTCCCTTTCCTAAGTGGCATCTTCCAAACTCGAAGAAAATCAGCCTCTGGAACATCTTTTGCCTTAATTTCTTTGGGCTTTTTCCCTTTGTTAGAAAGAGCCCGGTTAACATGGAATTCATATTCCGTTCTCGCCATCAGCATGTCCTGCAAGCACAAAAAAAGGTCAGAACTTCACAAAAGAGAAAGCCAAAGGGAAATTTGAGAGCTTCACAAAAGAGAAGGACAACAACCTCGCCGGAATTGAGCGCCATCACAATTCTGTTCTTGCTTAATGAATTCGGAAAACAGAGAATAGGAGAAGCTTGATCGACTGAATAGATTTAAAGCGAGGATGGCAATGATGCATTCGAAATTATGTAAAAACAGGGGATGGCTCGAAGAAAATTCGCGCTAAAAAATCGATGACGAATGATGAAGGGTGTACCCTTCACCATAATGACCGACGACCTCCTACCCTCTACCGCCGGTCGATTCAAGGTGCTGATCGGGTGCTGATCGGACCAAAATATGGGTATGTCAAGCATAAAAACACCCGTCCAGACATCTTTGCTGCCGAATCAACTTGTTGAGGGGTATAGCAGCAATTAATTTCTCCTTTTGAATCAATCATTCTCATGCAAATTGGCTAGGCATTATTATGAAAAGACCAAGGCCTTATGGAATACCAAGAGCTTAGCAAAGCTAGGCTGCGAAAGCCAATTGGGCATGCCATGAGTGAGGTGGTCAGTATAAGACTGTTATGCCCTTACCATACCAGGATCTACGCCATAAATAACAACATTGGCTTGATAGCTTAGATAAAGTCCAAGGAACAACCTTACCAGCACGCCTTTCCCTCTTTCACCTGCCAGGATTTAACAGTAAAGTCACCTGTCATGTTTTAATAATAGAGTCGTTTGCAACAGGCTTCACAAAACACCTAAGTATAACTTAATAGGTGGAACAATTTTTATACATGGGCAAGAAGCCCATCTTCCTCAGCTCTAAAACATAACATTTTCAATGATTTCTGCCCATTCACGTTATGTTTGAACATGAATTCATTACATCCAGCCTTTTGCAGCTTGCTCAGAGCCCATGGCTACTCAAACACATGCATCAAGTCTCAAAATCAGACACATACACAAAGAAAAAGGGCTTGCCCTTTCAAACCTTGGACCCCCAAATTTTGCAACTTCTGCCTTGAAACTCCATTAAATCATTGTTAGAAAGCGCCCAATCCTTCAAGTCCGTCCCTGAAATAACACAGAGCAGTATAAAAAATGAAGCTACATTTTAAATTTGTATGTTGCATCTGCAAGGAAAAGTATACCTTACAACTGAGCATGAACGATTGCAAAAACATATGAAGCCTCAAGAAGGTAATAACAAAGTTGTTTGTGTTATTTCTAAGGGTTCAAGATATGAAGTTCAACGGATGCACCAAGGAGGACTTATCTTTAACGCTAAGATCACTTTGCAAGGCATTCTACAGAAGCATGTGGTCGCAATAATTTCCTCACAAAATTTTGCACATCGTACTCCATTGTTAGATCATAATGTGAACCCTAAGAGCTCCAATTTCTGTAAGTTATGATGGTCGAATCTTTGAGCTCGTTCCCAGTTTCTAATTGCTTAAAGTCTTAAAGAATCTCTACCAATATTGCCTTATGCTGCAGTCCTAATAGATCTATGTATATCAAATAGAATAAACATACCAAGTACTCTAGTTCGAGCATGCCTTCCATTGAAGAAAATCATGTTTATCATGCTAAGATCAGCTCTCACCTAACCTTTGCCGCTGTTTAGCGTCTAATTCATGTAAACCCTGAAAGTGCTCTATTAGAAGAGTCTCGTTCAATTAAGTACCAATTGTGTGATCTATTACACACAGTATAAATAATCAAGATGTAAAAGTGCATCAAAATGCAGTACATTGGGATTAATATTTACCCATCAAAATCCTAATATGGTGCTTGAAACACACTTTCAAATGTAAGAAATCCATTGTCAGAGGATGATGAGTATCAGTAATGTAAGAAATGCAAACAGCTTTGTGCAATATCAACTAAGCAAACCATCAGACATTAAAAGAGGGTTTTCTCCATATATTTGTCATATCTTGGTAAACACATGAGGTGATAGATCCGACATTAAAAGAGGGTTTTCTCCATATATCTGTCACATCTTGGTAAACACATGAGGTGATAGGATGGCACCCAATTTCAGCCATCTGATGTCCTTAGTAAACGTGTTATGGCCTTGCTTTTTACTTCAAAATAGTATTTTTCATAGGACTTATACCACTGAGATATTGCAATAAAAAACACTTAAGATCCTTTGTTGGATGCTTCACACATAAAACCTGAATTTAGAATTGTAAAATGAAAACATTAATATCTCTAGGGATGTGATTGCCATGATTTTTTTATTTTAGGCAAAAATGGAAGACGGAATTACCTCAAAATATCAAAATGCAGAGAAGCTTTCCTACCTCTGCTGTGTGAATCACAGTTTAAAATAAATGCGGATCAAATTATTTCAAGCATAGCTACTGCAACTCTAACTTGATTGAAAAGCCTGGCCAGATTGGTGTAGGTATGAAGCAACCTTACATGTTTCTAAAATTTTCAAAAGAAAGATCAACTGTCTTACCTTGTCTCAGACCTAGTTGCTTGCTTCCTGGCGCTTTGCAGTTTTGAGAGAGAATGTTTTCCTAAAACCTAGAAAATGCAGCATCTCCTAGTGGGCGTAACAGCTAGCACATGATTTGAAGAGCTAAAGCTGGAGAATGGCAAAATACTATATCCTTCTGTTTGCAGCCAGGTGCTTCTGTATCCTCTGTTTTGTGCCTAAAGCCTGAAGAAAAAGCACATGGCTAAGAGACGGCAAAGGCAATAATTTACGGCAACAATCGACCCTAAAGGAAATAAAAAAAAATACTTGAATGTCAAATCTGAGCTCCAGCCTGCATAAAGGGCGCTAAAAGACATTTACCTCCATAGCCGGAATGAACAACTCCAGACTCGAAGTAGACTCAATGTGTTGCATTGGAATACAACGATCAAGCATCTGCAGGTTTGTGGTTAAGTCTTCAGAGATTTCAGAGATTTTGTTTTGTACGTATGTATGTTTTGTACGTTTGTTTTCTGCCATCATTTTATTTCTGGGATCTCATGTTTCAAGCTTTGAGAGCGCAGAGATGGAGATTTCTTATGATGCAGTGCTATGCAGTTTGGATGTTCTCATATATAGTTTGCTCTTATTTGTAGATTTGCTTCATCCTACTGGTAAGATATATCTTCTTGGTACATTTTTTTGCAGTTGTTTTGCAGTTGCATTGTAGATAATGAAGCCACATGCCTGGTACATTTGTTGGAGTCTTGCAATTGCATTGTACGTAATGGAACTCTGAGGGGCAAACACATGCTAGGGATTCTTGGTAATTCAATTGCTAGAGCCTGATCCGATGCTATGCAGTTTGGATGTTCTTAATGAACAGTTCACTTCTATTTGAAATTTTACTGGTAAGATGTATCTTCTATGTACATTTGTTGCAGTTGTTTTGTAATTGCACTTAGATAATCCCAGGCTTGGTTTGTTGCAGTTGCTTTGCAATTCCATTGCCTCTGGTCTTACCTTTGTTGTTCAGCTGACATGAGCATGAAGGTATGTCTTCCCATCGCCCAATTGTCATTCTAGATGTCATGTAACATGTTCAAACAAATTAAATCATCGTTGCAATTTCCCTCAGTGTTCTTTCCATCTTTCTAGCCTCTAATTTTTGCTTCAGAGTTTCTATGCATGGTAAATATGGTACAAACTGTGATTAATAACTTGGATGATGCTCCCTTGGTGTTCTTTCCACATTCTCTAGATTTTAATCTTTCTGATGCATGGTAATTTGGTGCAGATTGTGATTAATAGCTTGGATGATGCTCATAGTGAACTCATAGATCACAGTATACAGTAGGGCAGCTGCAATTTGTCAGCTCTTATCCCTCATTTAGCAGACACTAAATCCTTGACAGGTCTGTACATCTTCTTTAAGTTTGTATTTGCAACTTGGAGTATTGTTTATTATAAAAGCAATTTGGGCCATGTTGTTTGACATGCTAAAAGCAAGGAGAATCTGAGAGTGAATTCTCTCTTTAAATATATTCAAGTAAGACTTGGTTAGATAATGTCTTAATAACAATGAAACCATTTTGGTCAATATCTCCTGTTAGGAACAAGGAAAACTTATGTTTCTAAAATGGATCAAAGATTGCTCAGTTGCAAGGGATGACCATTTTCATAAGAACAAGGGCCTATCGAACATTCCAGTTTTGTCTCTAGATTGTGCAAATAGGAATATGTTGGATGTCTAACCAAAAGCAGATGTGGATGCTTATATTTCATTGACTAGGGGCACATTCTGAACATTCATGTTCTCTTCTCTGGGCAAAGTTTCTTTAACAAAAAGACAAGGAGCAATGGATAGTGCACTAGAATCAATATTTTAACTATACGACCTCAAGCTACATGATATGAAAGACAAGTACGACAAGCACCTCCATCCAAATGGAAACCAAGTTGTAAACAACGAAGCCAATCACCGTTGCAGGGATAATAATGTCTTTTGCATGGTCTGTATCAATGACTTTGTAGTTATGTGTAATAGACAAAGGCCCTGTCACATGTCAAGGTGGCAAATTATCGACAGCAGGTTAATCCCATGCTCACGAGGGGCCCACACCACTACCTGTGCACCCATCTACCCATGAAAAAGCGCAGGGTGATTGCTTCCATTCGCCCACATATTGCTCAGATTCCATAAGCAAAGATGCAAACTTATTTAGCACCTACAGCAGTTGCCCTCCAAGATCGATCCGGCTTTTTCCAGAAGGAGTAAACTTCGAGAACATGGCATCCTCTGATTTTTCATGAGTACGCGACAACATCAGATCATAGGTTCTCCATCAGGGAAGAGCCAAAATCATAGAGAGTAGGGAGTGAATGTGTCAATGTCCTACGTATTAATTTTTAGTATTGAAGTGAACAAATAACAGCATTCAGCCAGCTTTGATCATCTAAATGCAGTAGATGAAAAGATTAACACTAAGTACCTAGAAATACGATTCACCTTTTAGCTCATTGGCAAATCTCCATGGCAAAACCATCAGGCCCCACATAATCCAACAAATAGCAGACATCGATTCCCCCAGTAAATGGCTGGTCTGCCCTGTAAGATTAAACTTCTACATAATCAAAACCTTGCTTTCACGACCAGGAATAACGCAATGAGTACCATAATGCGTTATTAATTTGCACCAAATCGAATAGCAAGAAGATCTTATATCGAGGGTTCTCACTGGAGGGGATGGTATGTACTATTGGGATAAAAAAACGCCATTTTTCCTACGATTGAATGATATAAATGTGTACCCAAAGCCGCGAAAACTCCATCTGGACATGAGTAATGATACACAACAGTTCAAGGCATCGCATTCTCTCCTTAGGAAACCATGACACCGCTGCCCTTTGAAGAGCTCAGTTGTGATCAATGCCGCGAATGCGCATCCCGAAAGAAACGCCCGATCATAACTTCAAATAAAGAGTCCCTTTCAATCAACGACCAATATTTATGCCCCTTTCAAGAACGGCTCAGATCCCTTGCCCTAATTTATGAACCTTCTAAGATATTTCTTAGTTAATTTCAATGGTGCAGATTTCACCTAACCCTTTTATCCAACGGCTAGGAGATGAGGCTGCATGCCCCATGCATGGCCATCACATGACCCATCCATTGCCCCCATGAGGTGTCACAATCTGAACGCTTAATATTTTTTGCAAACAGTGGGGATTAGAAGGTAATTCATGGGTATGCATGCATGGGTGTAGATGGGGAGGGGGGAGGGCATTAGAAACCCCCCTCATCCTTATAACTATATTAATATTAGGATAACATGGGTTCCAACTTTCAAATTACTCGAGATGCCTTTTTACTTTATAAAAAAATTTGTTCAATTCATGGATGTATTGAACAACTTGAACAATTTGATAAGGACCAAGCCATCTGAACTTTAACTTGCCCGGAAAATTTTTGTAACGAGAATCATAAAGAAGAACCAAATCACCTTCTTTGAATGTTTTTGTCTTAAGTCGTTTGTCATGCAACGATTTCTGCAACTGTTGTCCATGAAGAACACGAATGTAAGCGTCTCGCCTAGTTCATCCAAGCGTTCCAATTGATAAACCCGTTCCTTGAGTGCGTGGTGGATTATGTCTTTGTAGCAAGTTGGAAACGGAGAGTCGGAAGAATATATTCAAAAGGCATGAGAGCTTCTTGTCCATAAACTAGTTTGAAAGGAGTGTGGCCAGTAGCAATCTTGAAACTGGTGTTGTAAGCCCAAAGAACAGTAGGCAACTTGTCTTGCCAATCTGTGCGAGAAGCGTCACAAATTTTTTTGAGAATAGTGATGAGAGTTTTGTTGGTACTTTCAGCCAATCCATTTCCTTGAGGATAATAAGGTGTACTCTTCCGGTGTTGGATGTGAAGATAGTCCGTCAGCTCCTTAATGGTATGATTGACAAAATGCACGCCACGATCACTAACAAGTTCCGTGGGACAACCAAAACGCGTGATGATGTGCGTGTAGAGAATCTTGGCTGTGCTGGCAGCAGTGTTGTCTGGAAGTGCACAAGCTTCCGCCCATTTGGTAGCATAATCCGTGATGACCAGAATATAGCGGTTTCTTCTACGACTTCAAAACACTTATATTATTTGTTTTAATTGCTTTTGCTATATGTTGTTGCAAGCGCATATCAGAGCGATCTTTACAATGCTTTCTGTGAGTTTCGTAGGTTCAAAAGTTTGGATAAGATCGTCAATACTGACTGCACTTCTCTTATTCCCAAGTACAAAGAGCCGAAGACAATATCTGACTGGCGCCCTATGACATTATTGTCTTCCGTGTATAAAATATTTGCGAAGGCCCTTGCAGACAAAGTGTGTGATGTCTTGGCTGTATCAATCTCTCCTACTCAATCTGGATTCTTGCCAAGGAGGAGCATTTTAGACAATGTTGATGCTGCTTATGAGGGTATGTATTGGGCCAGATTGAAAGGTCAGCGTATAGTCTATCTTAAATTAGATTTTGCCAAGGCATATGACAGTGTGGATTGGGAATTTTTGAAAAAAAAGCCTCTTAACATTGGACTTTGGTCAGCAATTCACCAGTGATGTTATGAAGCTCCATATCTCGGCATGTTCTACTGTGTTGTTTCAGGGGGACCTTCCACTGTTGTTTCGGTTTGGCGGGGTATTCGCCAAGGATGCCCATTAGCTCCACTTTTGTTCACAATAGTAGCTGAGGTCCTCTCACAGCTATTTGCTAAGGCCGTGCAGGATGGGATAGTGCAGGGATTGAGTATGGAGGATGGTTCACAGGAAATTTGTAACCAGTATGCTGATGACACGTTCCTCTTTCTTGTTGCTGATACGGACAATCTTCAGAATGCAAAGCTTCTTCTTGATACTTTCTCTTTAGCATCTGGAGTTCTTGTTGGTTGGCCAAAGTGTTCTACATTATGGACGCTTGATGGGGTTGTGCCTTCTTGTGTTGTGGATTTTCCTTGGAAGGTGTTTCCTCATGGGAAGGCTACTAAACTTCTTGGTATTCTTGTGGGCGTTCATATTTCTACCTCTGATGCTTGGGATATTATCATAGAAGGGTTGCGAAAGCATTTGTTTTGGTGGAATACTGGTAAGCTCTCTCTGCCAGTGCGAAAAACTGTTGCTAAGCATATTTTAAGTAATTCCTATGTTTATATGGCCTCTGCCCTTCTGGCTTCTCAGTCAAAATTTCAGGTGATTGTTACCATTGTCCATAATTTTATTTGGGGTGGGACTGATGAGCATGTTGTGGTCAAGGTTGCATGGTCCAAATGCACCAGGCCAAAATTTGCAGGTGGTTTGGGTATGACAGACTTCCATTTGCAGAGTAAGATTCTAATTTCTAAATTCATTTGGAGGAACCTTGAGGATATGGTTGACTCATCTGGAGTGTGGTTGGTGAAGCAGTCACTTGCACATTGTGTTCCTTTTGGAAAAGCTTCATTAAAACCGCTTCTTCCTTGGGGTCTCTTTTATCAGCTACGCCCTTTTCCTAATGCCTCCCCTTTTTTGAAAGGCTTGTTGGAGTCTTGGGAGACAATACGGATCCTATTTCGTATTGATCTTGTTGCATGTCATCAATTGAGTGCCCCTTGTCGGTGGATACCTGTGGAAAATAATCTTTCACTTTGTGCCTCGGTTCATCCATTAACTCAACGGCGCTGGAGGTTAGCAAGAATCTTGACAGTTGCGGCATGGTATGATTCTGGCTAGTTAGCGACATGGCAAATCTTTCAAACAAAATTCTCATTGTCTCAATGGGACAGACCTATTTGGCAAAAGGTTGCTAGTACTCTGCCATTGGTTGCTCCAGAGGCTATTGAAGGGTGCATGTAGGTTTTCCACCAGAGTGTTCACGAGCATAGGCTTGTGAACTCTATGTATAGGCTGCTTGTCAATGGTGATATCCTTCCGCCATCCACTAGGTGGTCCCTTCAGCGTTCACCTCCTAATTAGAGACGTATGTGGACTTGGGCTTGGGATAAACTACTCCATCCTAAGGTGGTTGTGCTTTGGTGGCAGGCTCTTCACAGATGCCCTCGTGTGAATGTGCTTGTCCACAGATTTGATCCTCGAGTGTCAGCACTCTGCCCACTGTGCAAGCAAAGGGACGAGACCGTTGAGCATTGTTTCTTTTTATGTGAGCATCTCCAGCCTGTTTGGTCTTGGCTGCTTTCTCTTTTTCATGTGTCATTGACAAGTTAGCAAGTGCTTCTGGCTATTTATCTGGATACTTGGAATAAGGTGCGGAGCCAAGCATTTCATTTAGTATTAGGACGGTCGTTGTGGTCCATCTGGAAGCGCAGAAGACTGTTTATCTTTCAGGGTTTGGATATTCCTCCTACAGTTGTCCTCCAGGACGCACAAGCTAGAATCGCTAAGGCCTACCATTGCTCTTCGCTTGCTCCTGCCAAGCGACAGTTGATATTTGAGTCCTATTTGAGTGTGTTGTCTTATGCATAGGTTGGTGGTTCTACTCAGTGGATCATGATTATCCTCTGAGACTTTATTCCTGCCTCTGCATTTGTATTTTGCTTTTGGCTTGGAATTTCAATAAAGTTTGACGTTCTTCCAAAAAAAAAAAAAAAAGTTGTTATTAGTTATGATTTCATGGCTATATAGCTATAGATGTCTAAAACATTGGACATTCCCTTTCTGATGTCTATAAGACACAATACAAGATGGAATACCAGCAAGGCGAACACTGCAAAAGGTGAGCCAATTGTCATGAAATAGAAGAAGTGCATGTTATCCAATCTCATTCCTACATTCCTACAACTCCCTCTTCCGACAATCTCAAACAAAAGTATGATTAACAACTTCACACACATCTCTACAACTTCATGGATGCCTATAGTACAAATGATACTTATGTCTAACAATGCCGGATGCACATCTACAAACGATAATCCTGCATACACTGGGCCAACCATTAGAAACCATGTACCGTCAACAATCAATTTCACTTGAATTTCATAAAGATATGAACAAATCAATGCGGTGTCATCTACTTCACAATTGCCCGGTATTTAACCCGTCAATTATAAATAACTTCCAATCCTTAAAAGGCATTACACATGTCCAATCACGCCAAAAAAAGAGACTTAATATGTGCAATAGAAAGAACTATTAACACAGTTCCAAATTTTTCTTTGGGCTTTTTACTAAGGATAAAAAATATAAATATATAGCTTGGAATTGAACTAGAAACGTATTCGAATTAAAAACATCATACAATACTATGTACGGAAATGTTTTTATATTTTTCGGTTATCTCTGACATGTTTCACCAACTTAATCCCTCCAATATAAGTAAATCTTTGCAACTTCATCTTCTTCAAAAAAATGCAGCACTCCTCGAAATAAGACAGTAATGCCAGATGCCCGTTACATTTCTCTACTGATTCTTTACTTACATGACATCTTTCACAATCGTATTATCAAAGACATGACAACTTTTATTTTCCCATGTTTTGACAAATAATTTCTATTCAAGAAGATAATATTTGCCATCACATAATCAACTTGAAACCACTTTTAATACAATTTCAACATTTTTTATGCCCGGCGAGAAGCCCAGCAATGCTGGACACTTTTTCTAGTAGAATAGAATATGATTGGTTTGGATTGGATTGGATTGGATTGGATTGGATTGGATTGGATGTTATCATCCACGGAGACCAAATGGTCTAGAGAACAGCCTGCTTATTACTGACCAATATTAAAAACCCTGCCCCAAAGTGTTTTTGAGGAAAACCTTAGCAGTAATAAGCTTGTTGACAAACTATACATTTATACATAGATGTGTGATGGTCAAGGCCACAATTCAGCCCACATGTCCAGTATCTCCTGAATGTAAGATGCAAGTGTTCTTGTTGAAGGTGTGTTCATCATCACATATAGCAGTCGGTTAGTTATAACCAACCCATCATAGCGTGTCCAGACAATTGCAAATGTTAGACAATGCTAAAGAGTGTGGATCTCATCTTCAATAACTCATATTGGCAGACCCCAGGGGATGCATTTATACATAACAGACTGATGTATACATTATATATAAGAGGGGTATGGCATCTGTATTCCAAAGAAGGAAAAAAAAATTTGTGTACACATTTTCAAAAGGATACCCCTAACCTCTAAGTATACGTATGCAAAAGGTCAAAAAAAGGGGGGAAGGGGGGGGAGTAAATTGAACTCCCATGGGTTATACATCGATCAAAGGTTAATTCTCTGGATGGCAGACCTCCGTTCTTGCTCTTCCCAAGCCCATCTACCTGTCTCAATTTTGAGGTAGTGTGCTTTCGTGGGAATAGAAGCAATCGCCCTATGCTTTTTCATGTGTTTATCTAGTCTTTGTAGCGTGATGTATTTACCAATTCCAAAGTATTGTTATCCCAAAGCTTACATTGGAAACATGTTTCCTGATATTTTTAGGTAATTGTGATCCACGTTAAATGCACATGTATGCTCCACTATTATTGTATATTCCATCTAGAGAACCAGCTCGTTTCTCTTTCAACGGCTTTTAAGGCATTGTGGACCCATGACCATTGTGTAGGTGAGGGTTGGAAGGCTTGTGTCCCCCATGCTTACCACATTTTGGTAGTAGAGGATGTGATGCCATAGAGCAGCTCACTGAAGTGGTAGAAATTGTCTCTTGCAGAAGAATTTGATATGGGATTGTGGACTTGGCTCCAAGTGCTCAGGTCATAAAGGCTTTATGTACCTATTCCAAAGTAGTAAGTGATATTACTGGTCCTCATACTTCCACTCCATACACCAGCTCCACCAACACCCTGAACGAGTGCAGCTGATGTGACTAGTCATAAAGATCAACTCTGTGATAGGTGTTCTGTATTGCATGGGAAGCCTTCCAACCTGCCATCATGAGCAAGTTTTTCAACATGTTGCCGTAGTGAGCTCCACTCTCAGGTATTTGTATATTTGCACTACCTCTACATCTTGAGCTCAATAAGTGAAGCAAAGCTACTATTGTTGCCTCAAAGATGATGCTAGTAGAACCTTGTTTCTGGCCAAGTTGATGTGCATTCCAGTGGCTTGATATAAAGTACTCAAGGCATCCGAATGCTGCTACATACTCGTCATTAGGGTGTATGCTAAGAGGTCCACATCATCCGCATATATCAGTTGCCAAGTGATATGGTGAGCACCAACTTTGTAGACAATGCAAGTTGATGATATTTCATTCTCTCTAGCAAAGCTCTTTCTTAATAAAGCCCATCCAAAAGCAAACGCTGCAACACAAATTAGGACTATATCTTGAAAGCTTATCAAGTGCAGCTAACAATTTAGAACAATATTCACCATGTGGACTTTTATTCCATTTCCTTTGTTATGTAGCTCTAATGATTCCCCAAGGACATAAGACAAATAAAATTCAATCTACATGACAAAACCCATGCTTAAAACATCTTAAGTAGCCAACAACTTCAAATAGAGATTCTAGAATTGGGCTCGCATGAATACGACAAAATTTCCATAGATAGGCTGCTCATTCATCTCAGTAGATTTGCTACAATGGTGGATAGTGTGTAGCCATACACCTGCGAACTACCCCTAAACATAAGAATAAGGGAATATCCAATATATAACATGGACCTCGAATAATACAATTCTAATAAAAAATGGCTGGTCTACCTGCCAAAAGCTTATCACCGGGATTAAAAAACCCATTCTTTTGGGTTTTTGGGAAAAATCCATGTGATAAGCCCTTCATCAAGGGGCTTGGACAAATGTAAGACTGAGAATCACTCCCATAAAACAATCCACGAATGAAGAAGTTGAAGCCATCTGCCATTCTGTACCTGCACATCACCAACACTAGAACATAATGTGAAGAAACAAACATCCCAAACTGGAGGGGCTGATAATGCGTGCCATGCGATAAACAGCCTCTAAAAATAGAAGGTCTGATCACGCGACAATGAACTTAACAATAAAATTAAAGGAAGGAAGGAAGGAAGGAAGGTATTTTTATCGTCCACGGAGACCAATCAGTCTATGGGACCCAATACAAAAGCGCAGCAAGCGGATTACTACCTGGATTAAAAAACCCCCGCCCCGAAGGGTTTTCGAGGAAAAAACCGTGGCAACAATCAGCCTGCTGACAAACTGTTCCAATATACAAAATGCAAAAACACACAAATATATACATTCATGCACCGCCGGATGTTAGGCAAACCAAAGAGGGAGCAAAGGTGAGCTCAAGTAGATCCGATTACCTCCCGAATGTCGACCCCGAGCACGCATCGATGGTGTGTTCATCGGCAAATGTAGGGGCAAGTCCCACGTACTAAAGGGAGGCGTGATCTCGGCGGATATGATGGCAATCTTTGGGCAACTGGAAGCGTGAGACTCATCCCCAATGGCACCTGTTTGGCGACTGGCAGAGCCTGTCCTGGGGCTCCCCAATCCACCTGCCCGTCTCGATCACGAAGATGGTGGGCACCTATCGCGCGAATGGAGGCAATGAGTCTGCGCTTTTTCAGGGTGTAGGGAACGCATGTAGAGCTGTGGGCCCCGGGCTAACGGGGTTGATGTGCTCCTTGTAATGGGCCGTTTTGACACGACTGGGCCTCGGTCCGGGTCACGGCTTGCCGAAGCAAAGCGTCCACCTCCCGCCTTTGTGCCCACCTTGCGTTCCATCGCTCCATGGCGAACCATTGATCTCTTACCCTCCAACGGGCCACGGAGCGTGCGGGCCCCATTGCCCGCCAGCGTAAGCCCAGTCGCGGGGCCGAGGATCACCCATATTAACCACTTTCTTCAAAATAGACGATGTGTCTATCAAGGGGCTGCTCAATAAGCGTAAGAATCCAGTTTCTGCAGTTGTAATCGATGAGGGGACTGGTTTCACCTTGCGCGTGCCAAAAATGCCTTTTGCACTGCTCCAAGTCATTCGAATTAAGCCAAAGAGACGATCAAGGGACCCAAACCGACCCCGTCATTGAAAGGGCCGGGGCTCGACCGTGTTCAAACGGATGTGACCGATGGCCCCAATCATAGAGTCACGGGTGATGGTTGTTCCGGCATGGCATAAAGCGTCACTCCGGCCCCTGGCGCAAGCATAGCGGATGGACGCCTCCCACAGGCCCGAGGAGGGAACTCCACCCCTAGGTACTTGTAGGTGGGCGTGACCTCCACAAGCTGTCCCCAATATGTGAGTGCAGGAGGCGTGGGGTGGCGTGAAGAGGATATGAGAACCACCCTGGTCTTGGCCAGATTCACGCGAAAGGGAGAGGGTGGGTTCCAAGAATGAGAAAAAGGTACTGTTGAGAGAGATGAATAAGCACCGATGAAAAATTGACGAAGAATCTTGTAAAGTACGATCTCCTGAATGAACCAGAGGCCCAAAAATCCATGTGATGCATGCATGTGATACATGTATGCTCGCCCATTCTAGAATCCCGATCTGATGGCCCGAATCGATTGCCCCCTAAACACTTACATTGAATGCGACTCTAGGAAGCCTCGAAATTGAGAAATATTTGTTCCAGAACTCGTGTAACACTAAGGCTGAAAATAATAACCAAAATAAACTCACAGTTAAGCAAACAGTAGACAAAATTTAATTTTCGGAATACTGTCATGGAAGAAGCCATTAGACAAAATTTAATTTTCGGAATACTGTCATGGAAGAAGCCATTTGTTCTCGTGTGGAATTAGACGTGGGCAAATTTGAAAAGAATAGGTATACTACGTTCTGTGGGGTTTTAGCATAGAAAGAGCTATTTAGGAAAATACTTAAGAATTAAGAGCATTTTGGGAATTTCAAAAATAGGAAGGGCTTTTTCAAAATTAAGTCAACAATTAAGAGCATTTTAGTATATTTCCAATATCAGAGTCTAACCCCTTTGGGCAACCCAACAATTCTCGCTAACGTGCATCCGCACTAGAAAAAGTTCTTGTTAGTGCACTAGACAAATTCTTGTTAGTATTTATAATAATTTATAGAAAATCTATGATACATATAGAAATGGATAGTTTGTTGTGTTCCAATTTTGAGAGATTTCTAGTGTTTTAAGGCAACAAAAATAGGTTATCATAACCAACCTTTGAACAGGATATAAATGAAACGGTAAATCAAATTCTAACAAACATGCCATTGCACGAACATGAACTGAAAGGGCAAAACAAAGTGTAAGCTTTTATTCCAAAAATGATCCCAAGCTTTGGAGGGTGAGCCTTGTTCTTGTTCTTATTGGAGGGACTGGGAACATTGGCATTGGATGAGTGTGTGGCCGTATTAGACACTTCCTCTCAAATGACTTGAAATATCCTACACGTTTCTAGGATTCATACAACCACTTTTCAGATATCAAACCATAAGATATGAGTTCTTCAGGCTTGAACCAGAGCTCAATCTCAGCCTTAGCAGTTTCTGGTCCATCACTACCATGGATAATGTTTCTGCAGTAGCAAATTCCTGAGTTATACAAAAGAAAGGGTTAATTACTCTTAAGAAAATGGGATAGTGCTTACCTCCCAACAGAAATAGCTAGATCTCCTCTGATAGTTCCAGGCTCTGAAACTTGAGGACTTGTGGCTCCAATCAGTTTTCGCCCATATTTAATGACGCCTTGGCCTTCCCACACCTGATTAACAGAGTCTTAAAACAGAAGTACTTGAAATCAATAGTTCAGAATAAAACATGAATATCTAACCATGGCAACCACTGGTCCAGAACTCAAAAAAGTGCAGAGTCCATCAAAAAAGGGTCGACCCTTTAGGTCGTCATAGTGCTTCTGAGCAAATTCCTTTGTGGGTACCACAAGCTTAATAGCAACAAGTTTGTAGCCCTTCCTTTCAAAACGGGATACGATCTCAGAGATCTGTCATTCAACAACCAGCACTTTTGTCAGGATAGACTGCATACATTTCTAAAAGTTTACTCCTTGGCTACATACATTAGTTTAATGTTGCAACTCCACCTTTTGCAAAATTGATTAATTAGACACATATATTATAGTTTGATGCTGCTGCCCGACTGACCATCATCCCATGTGAATGGAAAGCATCTTTGCACTTGTGCACCCTCATACTCTATACCAACTGCAATTTTTTACTCCTTATTCGATTACCACTTTGCCTTTCTTTCATTCAAAGTAACCTAAATCCGTTTCAGATCAGACCAAATAAATCTATTCCAACTGTGCCTTTTTACTCCTTATTCTATTCCAATTTTGCCTTTCTTGCATTCAAAGTAACCTAAAACCGTTTCAGCTCAGACCAAATGAATCTTATTCCTAGATAAATATTATACTTACGAGACCTCTCTGAACCCCATCAGGTTTTATGGCAATAAAGGTCCGTTCCATCTGCATATTAATTAAAAATGGTTAACCTACTAAGAAGGTTCAATAAAACCACACAAGGATGCTCACCTCTGCGCCTTCTACAGTAGGGATCTGAGACGCCAGAGCTAGTTCATACAATCATAAATCCTATTAGATGATAGACCATGAAAATTTCAAAAAAGCCCATGATTTACCTGCCGCTGGAATAAGTCCACCTAAGATCCATTGGCCATAGTTCTTTTGATATCCATTCCCAGAATATGCTTGGAATGCAGATGTGATAGCATCGCCCCTGATAAAGCTTGCAGTTGCGAAAGATCTAGCCGCTGCAAATGAGCAGAAGCGAGGACCATAAAGCTCAAAAACCTACAAATTCCTAACTAAAATCCAGACAAAACACAAAAGAGAAGATGCCTTGGGAGATATTGGAAGCAGCAGGTCTGGCGGAAGATATTCTGGCCGCAATAGAAAAGAAACGGCTCCTCATTGTGTTAGCGATGGAGGTCTACTCCGGTGCTCTGGCTCGCCTGATTGAGGGCACTAAAATGAGTAGCAGGAGCCCATTATATCTGAACCGTTGATTTATATCAGAAGCCGATTATTTTTTTTTTTTTCTCGTAATCCCGTGTTTAACGTGCACCATTATGTAGAACTTTTGGCACCATGTGAACCGTCGGATCAAGTCTTCAGGGTTGTTGGGTCAATTTTTAGTTATCCTATCATATCCTTGTCAATATATTGCCTATTTGTGAATCATAGTCGGCCACACCTCATGACTATTTGTCACTCGACCACAAAAACTAAACAAAATTAAATCCTTTGGGGCAGGGATATCCCAAGTGTGATAATGTTTGCCCGATCACAAACTGTATCTTTATAACCTAAGATTGTCAAAGGTTTTGGATGGTATTCGTATAAGAATACCGTAAATGCTGACGGTGGCACTGTGGATTCGAAATAGAAGAATCTAGGGTTTTATTTCTCTGGCGTTTAGGCTCAAAGCATGCCGATGCAGCAGGCGGTTATCGCGGCTTTGGCGGCTCCATGCTTGTGTAGGCACTGTGGCGGCTATGGGGACTCCATTTTTTTTGTAGGAACTATGGCAAGTATGGCGCTTCTGTAGGAACTGTGGCAGTTATGGCGGGTCGTTTTTTTTTTTTTTTGCTTGCTTGTTAGTCTATTTTGACAGTTGAGCTTGCAAAGGAAAGTAAAGGAAAGTTCGGATGCAATTTGTCATCGAAAAACAGGGGTCGTGGCCATGGTTGTTGGGCACAAAACCCTGCTTGTTCCAGCATGATTCTACAGTGAAGAGCATAAGACGGGTTGTAGGTGTGTGAATCATGCTTCCACCTCCAGATATTACTTCCGCATCTCCGTGAAAGGGCCCTATAGCCAGAAGGGCCTGAAGAAAAACTGTCGGAAATGCTTTGTATTTGATGAGATGAAAGGAGGGACAGATAGCCTCGTGTTTTCGCCAACGTTTTTGCCTTGGGAGTTTTTGCATGACCTATGTTTTCCTTCTGTAATACAGATGAAAGGAGGGGCATATTGCCTTGAGGGTTTCTGGATAATCTGTGTTTTGTAGGGGTTGAGCACTGTTGCAGCAGATCCTTGCCATAGCCACAAAAGAAAAACTTGTTGAAGATCTTCAAAGGCTGGTTCATTAGGTAAGCCAAGGGCATAGGATACTTGTTGGGGTTCGATTCCCCAAGCCTTGGTCTGTTGCAAGTCTGAGTTGTATCAGGATCAGAAATTAAACTAGATTGTGAAGGTTCATATAAGTTTAAGCCATGAGCATCGGATTGGAACTGGGATTAGATTCCCCAGGCTCATGTGATTGTGTAATGTTCTTCGTGTTGTTGAGTCATGGAGTGTTGTTACAAGAATACTCTTTTGATTGCGGAAACATTATAGAGTAATCTGTTCTGTTGCTTTCATACTATACTGTACAAAAGCCAGAATACTGTTTTATCCACTGGTGAGTGCTTTAATAATGCCCCCTTTAAAGTCGGGTCAACAAGGGGCAGTGTGACCTGAAAAAGACTTGAATTGGGCGTTGTTGATTTGTGGAGAGGGAATATGTTCCCGGATGTGCTGTTATCCAACGGCTCAGAAGCCATAATACAGGGTTTAGCCATAATAAGGTTCCTAAAAGATCTTGTTGTGTTCTTTGCTCGAGTCCCATACACCTTTTGGCCTCTATTGATGATAAAATTCAATTCAATTTAGGAGATCGAACAAATTCCCTATCCAATTTTCATCCATAATGACTCCAAATAGTAGAGAGTAGAGACGGTGGGGCAAGGCGAACCGAAGCGAAAAACATTTCTAATCGCTGGTCTTTTCAAACCTTTCAAATAACTGATGGACATTTCTTTTTTCCGAAAATAGTCAAAAAGTTGTGCATTGAAAATCAAACTTTTGGATCGAGCAAGGGGACGATGGTGCTTACCAATGGGGAGAGCAAGTTACTGATGCAATGGGGGGTAACATAACTGATCGTGGATGAAGTTAATGCTTTACAGGCTAAAGTGGCCTGAAAGTTCAAGACGAAATACGAGAAGGAGAAGGGGGACATGAGGTGTTAGAACAGAAGGAGGATGTTATGGGAAAGGTAGAATTAGTGGAGGACCTGCTAAAGCTTAAGAGGAAGGTTATTTCATATATCACTCTAGAATAAATACTGAGGGGAGAAGGTATATGGAGGGCTAATGATTTGAAAAAATTCTTCCTCAACTTTTCATCAAAATCAACAGAGTAGGGAAGCACATGTGTTGCTGCTGACAGACAAGACTCAATTTTTAACAAAGAAACTAAATGAATTACTGATGTTTAGGAACCATGAAAATTACTGGAGGAGATGACCAGAAGTAGTGAAGTAAGGGATCAATTCATTGGGAAATGTCCAAGTATCTATAAGCGATGGTTAGGTCAAAGGTCATAAACGTCCATTATATATACAGATGATATTTATGGTTTTTATTAATTTAGTAAAGGCATCCTACATGTATAGGGGAAAGAAAGATGGGATCACCTTCTATCACGGAGAGAAGGGCCCCCCGACCATGCAGCCGAGAGTGGGTCTCCCGCAGTGCCAGAATGGGAGACCATCTTTCTTTCCCCTACAAAAAACAGAAGTTTGCGTTTTTACCTCTTGCTGGCTGAAGCAGAAGTGTACCAGATTTGATGCATTTGAAACTTAAGGCCGGTGACTATGGCAGCCCATCATAACCCTTGCTCTATTATTTGCTCCTATTCTGACCATGTTCAGGTGTTTTTTATTTGTGATTTACAGACGGATGAATGTAGCATCTGCCGAATCTTCGCCCGTGTGTGCATGATCAGAGGTCACACAGGAGTAGGCATGTGATCGTGGGTGATGATGGGATCATCTTAAATGTTCCCTAGCCATGATGCACTGCATGTGCGCATGACTATGGGTCATGTAGGAGTAGCCATACGGTCGTGTGCAATGATGGGATCATCTAAAATGTTCCCTAGCCATGATGCACTACATGTGCACATGACTGGAGGTCATGTAGGGGTAAGCATGCAATCATGGGTGATGATAGGATCATCTTAAATGGTCATTAAGCGTAAATCCTATGGGCTATGATCGAGTGCAGGTATGTACGGGTAAACTTGAGCTAGTAGTCTGGCTCAAGGAGGTAATCCGGGAGGTGGTCCTCCTTAAACCACAACTTATTAGCTAAACTAACGTATATGCAACTTATTGCAGACTAGTAAAGGAGGAGCAAAATAGAGGGAGCACATTGCGAGAAGAATAGGAGTTATAGATTTTGTAATTAATTATAAACCCTTAAAACATGTGTTATGACATATGTTATTACCTTTATAATGATGAACTATTAAGGCTATATAATTTTGTATAAGTATGTAAATATAGCATATACAATTATCTTTATGATTGAGTGTTGGAAGTCTATCACTTTAAATTCTAAATGTTATATTCCTTGTTGTATAATTAAGGTTGATGCAGGTTCGTTCACCTTATCGTAATGCTGAGGACATCATTATGATAAGGGAGGGAGAATGTGACGTTCCCCTAAAATATACGACATAAATACATATATTTTAGGCAATGTCACCACACAAACCTACCTTAGTAGTCTTGTATACATTAGTGTGGGGAAAGGGAGCATGGCTAAGTCATTATATACAACTTTGCCAATCTTAGGTATGGAACCATTTCCAAGTTGTTTAGCCCAAGGGATTATCCTCTTGATGTAAAGTCCCTTCATGCTAAAGGATCCTAATGGTTACACTTGGTAAACAAATTTGGATATGGTCTAACTCCCTTGGCTAATGCACGAAGCACATAGTTGCAAAGAAAAGTTAGTGAATTTTATTATCAAAATGGAGGTGGTGTGATAAAAATGGAAAATGATTGATTCTTGGGAAAGATGTTGTGATGAAGATATGTGGTTTGTAGCTCATCCACAATTGGTCAAGTTGTGGCAAATTATACTAGTGCTTCCTAGTAGTACGGTCATTTGTGAAAGAGGGTTTTCAAAGCAAAACTACATAAAAGAAGATGATCGCTCTCGTCTTGACTTTGACTTGAAGATGTTGGATGAGCTCATGTTTTTATCATTGACGGCACTGGAAGAGAAGCTTGATATTGATGGTGCTTTTAATCTTTGGCGTGAGAAGAAAAATCGAAGAATGCTCGATTTAAATGAGCATTAATGCTTTACTTAGTTCCTAAATGTTGACAATGTTCATATGATTTCTATATATTTAACTCTCATGTTTTAAACTCTTATGAATTAAACGATTTGCTGAAATTTAATGATGTTCATACAATATTTATGTGTGAAATGCGAGTGCATTGTCACTTTTAAGTATTTTAAGCGGAAAAAAATAAAATAAAAAAAGCCCATGCATTGTTACTTTTACACTAACAATGCAAATGAAAGTCTAATTTAAATTATGCCATGCAATTTGAAAGTCCACTTTTTAAAGTGGCCTTAAAAAAAAGTAAGGGCAACCCTTCAATTTCCAACCCTGGTCTAAGGTAAACCAAATGCAATTTATCGAAACAAAGGCAGCATAGATCGGCATGCATAATGTGTGCTTCTTTTATATTGTTGTTCCTTACATTCTAGATTGCTCGTTTTCTTCATGAAACTATAATGTAAGGTTTACATATTTTTCAGATACATCTTACTATGTCAAACCCTTCTAATTGCTGCACTAAAATGATGCTTTGGCGCAGATACATTCAGCAGTTAAGGGAAGGAATAATTAAGGGAAGGAATACCTGAGGTGCATCGTGATCTGGGAGCTTGAGTCCAGTGTGACATGTGGATATTATCTGTTTGGAATGCTTCACGTAGATGAAAACGCCTTTTCAAGAAGCATCAGTTTTTTATGAGCCCATCTTTCTTCGTTTAACACAATGGACCAAAGATATTTTTAGGGAATAAGTTCTAACTTTCTATGCAAACAAACACGAGCCTATTATAGACAAGGTTAATCCTTTGGCAATAGGATCCCTAATTGCATATTATGATCGTATTGTGGGCCTATACGCAAGCCCACTCAGTGTTAATGCATACCATCAACTTGGTAACCACTTCTTTCATCAATTACCCTGCTATAGAAATTTACATTTTTCCCCTTTTCAGGTGTGGAGGTAGGCAAGAAGACTGCAACAGAGGTGTTAGCCCTCAAGAAAAGAGTTGCAAGGATCCGGTGGAACCATTAACATTAGAATAGATATTTTGGCTATGTCAAGCTTATAATTAGGTTAGCTAACTTTGTGAGTCTATGACTATGTCGGTTGCCTATTAACTAATTTCTGGGTCATATAGATTGAAGTGGTTTTTTAGATGCATATGGAAGCTAATGATAGAGCTATATTCGTCGAGGGTGATTATGGTCACCCAAGAACCTGAAGGTCTACATTGGAGAATGCAATGTTGAGGATATGTATGATTAGATATTTGGTGCATTCTTCCAAGCAGATAAAGCAATGGAATCTTGCATATTTCCATACCTTCTGCTTCTGCAAATTCAGGTTCATCCTAATTGACTCATTCTGTTATTAATGCCTGATTTAGTTGCCTGGTTTGATTTGGTAGTCCTTATCCAGGGATTGGATAGTAAATTGATAACTGCAGGTGAATAAGTGGAGAAACTTGAAGCAGCACAATATGAGTTTGTTGAGTTTTTTTCCACTGCCCAATTGTAAACAAATTCAATGGGAATCAATTTGTATATGAATTAGAAGAAAAACACAGGGTTTGAGGCAGATTTTTGCAGGGGAACACGTGGCACAATGATGAGTAATTGAATCAGGGCATTAATAGCACCTCCAATCCCCGGATAAAGCCGATATTGGCTTCAAATCCGTGTCCCTAATTCATTTGTCTGATTCTGCTCTAGAGGGCTTTGTTGTCTCAGCAACTTGTTTGGAATGCTAAAGAAACTTGAAATGTATCTCTAATTAATTGGATAGAATGTTCCAAGAAGGCATCACAATGCATCGATGCTTAGGTCTATCTATGACACATTTTAAGATCCTTATGACTACGTATAGGCTATTGTGCTTAGGTGTATCTATGACACATTTTAAGATCCTTGTGACCGCGTATAGACTATTGTGACGCCATTTTGATCATAGTGAGCTTTGTGTGAAATGACCTATATTTATCTTGTAGATTGCCATAATGCTGATACATCTTGCATCTTCCATACAATTAAGGTTTCTGTTAGGGTCTTTAAAAGGGCCTTAAAACACTTTGCTTGGTTATTAAGCTTCCATTTGTATTGTGTATTTCGATAAATGTTATTTTGTACAATCTTATATCTCTGAAGGGTCTAATACTTATTCAGTGGCAACCCTTTCCTCTTGTAATCATGGTATTTTGCTTCTGGAAATTGTGAAAGTATTCGAAGGAACTATTTGGATATATAGAAGCATGTAGAAAACATGAATAGATGTTGGAAGAAGGCAAGATGTTGGATGAAGGCAAGAGGCAACATCCTCGAGTGTTTAGCAGCAAGGAGAAAATGTCAACATGATTATTTCAGATACTCGTCCTGCTTTACATTGTATACAGGGACTGTCTCTATTGTATAGTGTGAAGTCCCAGCTCAGTCCACTTGTCTTGAAGAGCCAATTGCTGTTCTTGGGCTGTAGAAACAAAAACAAGAAACATCATTCACAAAAGAAACCAACATAAACCACAAAAACAAGCACTCACTTGATTCTTCCATATCGTCTGTTGGAGGGACTACCCCTGCTGGAAATGGAATGTCTGCCAAAGATTACATAAGAATAAGAATACAGTTATTATTGAATATTACTGTGCCATAAAGTTGAATAGTGCATATTTAATGGCATCACGTCTCAAACCAACTGGAAACCACAGAAGGTCAATCATGTCTCGAACAACTGGAATACTAAAAAATCTATATAAATGCAAATATTGCATGAGTTCATTTTCATATGATGCCTTTACCTTGTACTTAAAAAAACTTCGTTATAGGTTCAGAATTTTAAACACAAAATAACTAGCATATAACAGAACGAGCAAGGCAATCGTCTTGTTGTGTCCAAATTTTGTGTATGAATATTACAAAGGCACATTCAAAAGGGACGAGCCTATAGTCATCCTGGCAAGTTTGGCAAAGAGCGTTGACAATAAAAAGGGCCTATGATATAATGTTACCGTAATGTGCATGCATTTATCCATTATAACTGCTGATAATGAAGCGAGGACATCATAGAGTTCTCTGCTCTGTCTGCTAGATATGCCACAATCTTATGGCATTGCATTTTGGTCTTCCAACAGTTTGCTACATCAAGATGGTTCACAACTCCCAATAGTATTATAACAGAATAAGAGGAAGCATGAAGGTTACCCGGTGTTCGTGTTTCAAGAGCCTTTGCACATAAAAAGAGGATAGATCGGAGGTATATATTATCTATAGGTCAACTGTTTCAGTAGCAAAGAGCAAAATAGAAGCTATCTTCGAAGTAAGTTCAAACTTTCAAATCGTTCTTGGAATCTAGTTTAGCAGGAAGTAAACGTACCATCGTCGGGAAGCGTTTCCCGTAACCAGTCATCATCAACGATCTCCAAAAGCATTCCCAGTCCAAAATTCTCAGCCATGACGGATCGATCGCTTGTATCAACGGATCGATCGCCGGTATCAACCGCTTGCGCAGGGTCTGTCTGCCCACGATTTTAGGGCCGGGTCTTATAGATAAAATGTTTTTAGGGCTTCCATAAAATGTCTAATTCTATACAACATCAACTTTCTCAAGCAATTGACACGAAGGAATGTTCAGATATGCTGGGCAATCTAAGGCTCTAAAATGGCAACTCAAACCCGACAAACCACATCCACGTAGAAGCTAGGACGACGACATTTTGCCCTTCTTCAGTCCAAATTAAAATATGTATAAGAGGTTTATGACACTTTTATTGCCGGAGGCAAATTTTGGCAGCCTAAAATGTCCTGGTCCCTAACTTTTATGTAAAGAAATGGCCAGAGCTTGATGTTTCACGGTAAAACAGCTGGCGCGGATCCAGGTTGTTTCAACGTGAAATAGCTCGCTCCTTGCCATTTCTTATCACAAAAAAGTTACCATTGCATAGGTAAGTAAGTCAGGGGGCTTAATGGAAAAAGTCATCATAGGTAAGTAAGTCAGGGGGCTTAATGGAAAAAGTCATCCGATCCTTAGGACTATGTGAGATCTCTATACATAGGTAGCGCAAGGATTCGACTTGGACATGCTTCAATAACAATTTTATAACATCCTTGAAACTACTATTTTATATAAGAAATGTTACATCACCCTAACTCTTCTGGTTCATTATTAAAGTAATAAACAAAAAGACCTAGAGTTCCAAATGTTTTGTTACTATATATACCTTAATAATGACTAGCAGCCCCCAAAAGCCCAGGTTGAAACGTGGTTTTGGTACTATAAATTCATTTTTAGAGTTTCTAAAAGGTGGCTACAAGATGGCATCGTTAATTAGGGCGGCGACATCATCCTTCCATGCACATAGCAGCGATGAGATATTCCAGTGCACGATGTCTTCTAGTTACTGCCATGGTTCTAATAATACCCTGAGCTTTCAACTGGCTTTAACTTAATTCAGAGACGTACTCGATATTTCTTTGCAATTTTGGAGATCTTCCTTCATCAATGACCAAAGAAAAAGCCCTTTCCAATATGCAAGTTAGGTAGATGGCTTCAAGCACTCCCATAATCCTAAAGAATCCTTAAATATTGCTTTATTTTTTTAAGCAAGAATTGCGACCTAGAATGAAGAGGCTCCAATTTTGCATTTTATAATTACTTTATGAATAAGAAGACCTCGAGTTGAAACAACTCCTATTTCGGATTTCAAAATTAATAGGCTTGTTATTTCTTAGATATAACGATCGCTATAATTCTAGCTTATCCACGTTGGTTGCCACCTCATCTAAATTCATTTCGTGTCGTTGAATCTCCAAAATATTGCATCAACGGCTTGTAAATATAGAAAACCCCAGAAAAACTTCCTAGCATTCCCTTCCATCATCTCAAGCTCTGGAATTGATGCTGTCAAATATAAGTTTTAGAGGTAGTTCGTGAACATTTTTTCCAATGCGAAGGAGGGCAGCACTAGCATTAGGAGTTCTGTAACTCTCACTTGAAATGGAAGCCTTCTCATCCAGCTTTCACCTCAATTTGATAACCATGAACAAGATCTTAGGGATAGATCTTGCAGCTATGGGTTAAGATTCGTCTCTTGATGCCTCGACGCTCAGCTTTTCTGGGCGTAGCAATAGAAACTCAGCTCTGAGCCTACTAAGGGCGACTTTATCAGGGCTAAATGTTGCATAAATGGGTACTACTAGACAGGCAAGCTGTGATTGCTTTGACAACATTCATTTCAGGATGTAGCTTTACGAAATTGGCTAGCACTGGATATATGGACAGTTCCTACCAGCTAAATTGTTACCTTCGTATCTTTTCGCTTGTTTCTTATTTCTTATTTATGCATTGAGAAAATGAAAGGTTTATGTGTTTGGATTTGGTGGTATGTATTTATTTTTGTAAATCAGGCCCAGGCAGATGCGTAAAGCGCAGGAGTATGTTTCTATACATTTTGCTTGATTTCATGATGCTTTGTTTATCAGAGTTGGAAAACCTTAAAACTCTAGATGGAGGAAAGCCTTAAAGATAGAGGGAGAATAGTACCGGTGCTAGTGAGAGTAGAGCAAGCGCTAGTACATGGCGGCCAAGTAGGTATAAAGCCCCTTTCATCTTGTTTGGACAAACGAATTAAGATGGCACATTTCATATACACATTACACAATATGAATTCAGAAACGCAAGCCAATTAATGACATTAGAGATTCAATATTTTGGGCAGTCCCTATATCACAAAAAATGGTTCATCGCATGAAACATATATTTATAGGGCTTTTTTGCAATGGTTTTCATATGATTTAGCGCATACATTTAGTTCTATATATAAAGTATATATTTATAGAGCAGGCCCATCATTTTTAGTGGTTGCGCATTTTTTTTCCCAATGGCAATGTCGTGTATGTATTTTTCTTAGTATGGGCAAAAGTGCATGCACGCATCGAGCAACTCTTGTTTAGGGTTGTTTTCTTTTCATACATAGCGCAGCACAGAATGCAACCTAAGTTGCTATTACGTTATGGCCCATTGTTTATGATCCAGAAGCCCAGCTTCTGATGCAGGTCTAGGTGCAGGTTTATATGTACTGTCTGGCGGCGAGGATACATGGAGCTATCTCCGTGGAAATAGGTGTTGTTATGTTGAGGCATCCAGTTATGCTTTTAGACGATCCATCTAATGCCATGATTCTAAATTCGGCCTTCTGCCTGTGCCAGAAAATCTGGCTTTCTGCCTGGAATTGTATTTATCTAGCACGACAACCAAATATGGCCATGGAACTCGGCGGTTCTTGTGTACATTTAGCTTATCACATGTTCGTTTTGCTCTTTCTGTTGCATCTAGGTTTCAGGGAAGAGAAGCATAGGCTCCATCCAGTAAAAAATTATATGTTGAGGTTAAACAGATCAGATTCTGAACTTGAATATTTCTTAACATCCCTGCTATACCTGTGTTCCCAAGGTATTCGAATGGATTTGCTAATCATCAAATTGTATGGATTTGATAATGCTCAAAACGACGAGAGAGCTTCCCAAGGTATTTCTGAATGGTTCTGTTAAAACTCAAATCAACTGGGTCTTGTAATGCTCAAACGACTGCATCTGGCTGGATCTGCCAATGCTCAAAGCGACTGCATCTGGCTGGATCTGCCAATGCTCAAAGCGACTGCATCTGGCCTCAGCTGTAGAAGCTCAAAATGTCCAAGTAACTGGCATGCATGTCACGTGAATAATGTGGTTTTCTAGTCTCTTAAAAAATTGTTCTATTTTTCTAGATCATATTCCCAGCACTTTAGTTATCTCTATAGGCTATTCTAAATAAGTCGCTGGTTTCTGATGCTTGCACAGGCCATGGAATATTGCAAACTGGTTTGAGTTGTTTTGTTGCATGAATATCTAGTTGTTCATATGCAATGCAATGCACAGTTTAGATGTTCTTGTACACAGTTCTCTAATTTGGTATAAATTGCTTCAGTTTCGATTCTTGGTGCAAAGTAGACTTTTGGGTAGTGTATTATTGGATTGTTGAATTTGTATTGCCACCACGAATCTTTTGGTGGACGCTAAAGTGACTGTCTACCTAAAGATTTGACAATGGTCTACTTTATACTATGTCATTGCTCTGATACTATCCAGTGATTGAGCTACAATAGCATGCCAACAATAAAGATGCGATTGCTGGGACACGCTCTAGCATGTTTCTAGCCTTCCTGGCCTATGGCCTATGGTTTATTTGATGCCTTCTCTATGGTTTATTTGATGCCTTCTCTATGGTTTAGTAAAATTTTTGTGCTTTCTTTTAATTTTGCTTTTAAGATATGTTGACGATCTAACTGAACTCAATACAAGAAGATATGTTCATGATCCTGCATAGTTCAACCAAAAAGTTATTAAATGAGCTCAAGAGCCTAAAGAATACTCTGTTGATATGGTACTTGGTAATTTCAATGTTGGAACAGAGTGTATGCTTCCCTTGCAATAATCATTTGGACAAGTTTGATATATCTTTGGATGTAGAAAACTTTGATCTATCTTTGGATGTAGATTCGTCGTTGATTTCTGGAAAACCTGTTATTGGTGTTGCCGGAATGTGGAAGCCAATTTGAGTCCCCGTATTTTGTATTCCTAAACCTTAGGCTCATATTTAGAATCCAAAACAGTGGCTTGGCAATTGTCGGCATCTGCATACTGGACACCGAAGATTATCCTCTTCTAGAGAATCAATACTTATCATCTTCTTTTTAGGTCTAAGCATCTACCTTGGCCTTCGATCTTCCTTGCATTCTATGCTGCTAAATGACTTCCAACTGAGAAAAATGCATTGGTACTGTTGGAGAAGGGTTAAATTTGCAAACGACCGACATGCAGAGATACTATGATCACAGTTAGCAAATGATCACCGGAACCATAATTTGCTGCGATGGGGAGCCTTACCTCTTCATCGATGTCCTCTGGAGAAATAAGCTTTGATTCTATAAGGCACGACCCTTCTGCCATTTCCAAACAGATTTTGTATTTGGGCTGCATAATCAAATGGCATATGATTGATTGGAGACGAACCTCGAAGAAAGAATATGTAGCATTATAACAGGGGGTTGCTTTTGTATTTTTGTACGTTTTTCCCTAAGGTTTTTATATGATTTCGTGGTGTATTGTCGTGAATGTACTAATGCGTACATCTAGAGTGCGCATACACATTTCTTATTTTTTATGGCACTTGCCAATGGTTTAATGGTTTAACCCCTTAACAGAAAAAAAAAACCCAATTCATCGCATGCAAATCTCGAGAGGTTTTGCTTTAGGGTTCCTTCCACTCTTTCACTGGGGTATTTTAGGGTGCCCTCGATTCTCCGGCTAGAATAGCATGATGATCAATCAAAACGGCGGGTCTCTGGCAGATGAACAAAATTGGAAGCCCCGAAATAGGGTTTCTGTCAGATTTTGAAGGAGTTTTTCTGTCACGTTGGTTGTAGGCATTTAGTGCCACAGATTAAATTTCATATTCTTTGATGCGAGTAATCTTTGTTCTTTTTCACCTGCAGGTGCCTTATCTTCTATGTGCTCTTGGAGATGGCCATCTATTCAATTTCATTGTTGATGTTGATACGGGACTTCTATCAGATAGGAAAAAGATATCCTTCGGAACTCAGCCAATTATACTTCGACTTTTAAGCTCCAAAAATGCAACTCATGTATTTGCAGCATCGAGACAGCCAATCGTGATTTATAGCAGCAATAAGAAGTCGCTTTTACGAAGAATGTTAATCTAAAGGAAGTCAATCACATGTGCTCCTTCAATTCAGCCTCTTTTCCAGATAGGTAGGTCCTTTTTTAAGAACTTTTTGTAATGCCACTTTCTTCAAATAATTTAAACATGAGGATATGATGCACAGCCTTGCAATAGGGAAAGAAGGGGAGCACTCTAGAACGTTTGCAATTATTACAAGTGCCAAATATACTCACAATCTGTCCACAGGTGAAGACATTGAAACACACGGATGATAATAATGCTTACTATTGTGTTGGGACGGCATATGCTCTTCCTGAAGAAAATGAACCGACAAAGGTGAATGCTGTCCCTTCTCTTCTTTTTAATAACATGTTTCTGTTACTTGGATTTATTTGTAGCACTATTTATGGAATTGCAGGGAAGAATACTCGTCTTTGTTGTAGAGGATGGCAAGCTTCAGCTAGTGGCCGAGAAGGAGACCAAAGGTGCTGTTTATAACTTGAATGCGTTTAAAGTTGGATCTGCAATTTGAGATTCAAAAAAACAGGATCTGCAGCCAGTTGGAATCATGGCACATATTGATGCTGGAAAAATCAGTTTCGCTGCAGGCCTTGAACTGTAAACAGTGGAGAAACTTGTGTTGATCTGTTACAACCGGCAGTAACAGAAACTTGTGTTTGTGTTGAAACTTGTGTTCATCTGTTAACTTGTTGTTTAATGTGGTACTATTTTATGCAGCTGAATAGACCACATCTGCTTAGAAAGTCAAAGATGTCACGGCTTTGGTTTAAACCTGATTTTGCCTTCTGCATGCCCAAAGCTGTGGTTTATATTGATATGAGCTGTCCTGAGTCTAATTATTCTCCAGAGGCAACAGTGCTATCCAACATGTTTGTGAAGCTTCTCCTTCATTACCTTAATGAATATGGTATTGTGGCTATCCCCTGTTTTCATAAGTGTATAAATGTCAAACTATATTGTTGTAGGTTTCATGGGCTTGTTTTCTGCGGTATTACTTGGAATACCAAGCTTTCCCTTTGTTGTCAGCCCTCAAGACAGGACCTTGTTTCTTAGGCTGTCTGACTGGATTATCTACATACTGATGTAAGGTAGGATCCATAGGAGCATAAGTGAAGCAATGAGCATATAAGAAGGCAGATTTTCCTTTTGAGTCCTTTTGGGTTGCTGACAGCTCCAGCTGTGGAATTATGCAACGAGCATAATTAGTGGCTTCTTTTTGTGCGTACTCTTTGCATGTAGCCGAGCCATCTAACATCTAGATTGGCGTTTCTGGGAGATGAGTGATGGTTGCATGCTCATGGACAACTAGTTGCATCCACATGGATGTTGGGCATTCATTAATATACAATGAATGGTAGAAAAAACTTCCTGGATGATCATTCTTACCTTGCAGGGTTCTCTTCTCGTTATCTTTAGGTCCTTTCCATGTTCTATTGCAGGGGACATGATGCCACAATATTCTTCTTATCTTCATGATTTCAATCACATTATTTGTACTTTTCAAAGGCTGGTCAGTGCTGCTAATTGAAGCAGAAATGGAAGGTGTATTGCCATCATCCACAGGTGCAAGATCCATATAGTATCTGGCTGTTGTATCTTCTTCTGAAGGAGTCGGGCTTGGCAAGTCACTCATGAATAGGGCAGAGGCATATTATATTATAATCCAGCCACTATCACGCCACTATCACGCATGGAAATGCTGGATTAGAAGGTCTATTCTGTAATTCTATTATCTCATTTATGGTGATTACTTACAATTCTATTGTTTCTCTTTAGAGAAATTTTACTTTGAGTATTTGCAATATCTTTTTCCTACTACCTCCATATGGTTCTAGCTTTGCATATTCTGCCCGACCTAAATTTGGACAATGAGACTAGTGATGGTAGAAACATGCCCTTTATTTCTAGTAAGGGCATTGCAATTACTTAAATTGTCTATATCTACACCCCTACACCATCCTTAAGGCCCCAAAGGGGCCAAAAAATTTTTTAGTTAACACAAACTATTAACACACAACTAACATTATTAACACAAACCATTGCATTTGACACATTTAAATTAAAATCCCCCTTAAACCCCCTTTGGTTTGGGTGCATATTCACACGGGGGGTTACGTAGGGCACAACATCTGTATAGCACAAATCACATGAAAATAGGAAAACGTTTGCAGTAATCTTTTGATATTCGGCTAGCTTAAGAACGACGCGTTAGTAGAATCTATGAACAAAATGGGGTACCTCCATATTTCATAGCACAGGTACTGCGATCATCGTATCCATGGTATTGCACATTTTCATGCTTCTTATGCACAAAATTGATATAACTTAGTCAAAACCAATAACAGCAAAACTCGTTTGAAAGACAAAAGCATATGTCCGTCTCCTACCAAACGACCCAGGACCTTCATATTTTCTACGGGATAAGCAAAAAATAGCATACAAAGGGAGATGGATTTCGTACTACTAATTACACAAAAGCTGCATGCAAAAGCGGCTTAGAAATCGCAAAAACATATTTTTACAATCGACCGGTCTGAAACTCAATTGTCCGAGACTTCCTATCATGGAAAATTGTGATTACATTGATAATAAGTTCTACAAGAAAGGGAAAAACAGAGGATTTCATAGGCAGAACCAGGGGATTTTTATGGTGCAAAAACAGGGGCTTCTGTTAGGCGGTGCAAAAACAGGGGCTTCACAAAAGGAGGTGCTAGTTTGAGAAGGTAAGGCTTCTGTAGGCAGTGGAAAAACATGCTTAGACTATGGCGTGAATGGCTATGTCAGGTCATGTGCTTGAACTCCGATGTGGATTGATTGAAGAGCCATGACCTAAAAGGTATGCCTTCTTTGTACATTGGTGCTTTATGCCTTTCCTGTATACATTCTTGCTTTTTTTATACATTTGTTGATACTTGTTTTGCAATTGCATTTTAGATGATGGCTCCCAAAGTAAAGTAATGTAATGGTTATTTTGGATATGATATTTTGGTTCTTTTATTAGAGAGCTTTGGCCAATCCAATGTCATGCACGTAGTTCATCATATGCAATGCAATGCACAGTTTAGATGTTCTTGTACACAGTTCTCTGATTTGGTATAAATTGCTTCAATTTCGATTCTTGGTGCAAAGTAGACTTTTGGGTAGTGTCTTATTGGATTGTTGAATTTGTATTGCCACCATGAATCTTTTGGTGGACGCTAAAGTGACACTCTACCTAAAGATTTGACAATGGTCTACTTTATACTGAGTCATTGCTCTGATACTATCCAGTGATTGAGCTACAATAGCATGCCAACAATAAAGATGCAATTGCTAGGACACGTTCTAGGCATGTTTCTAGCCTTTCTGGCCTATGGTTTATTTGATGCCTTCTCTATGGTTTAGTAAAATTTTTATGCTTTCTTTTAATTTTGCTTTTAAGATACGTTGACAATCTAACAGAACTCAATACAAGAAGACATGTTCATGATCCTGCATAGTTCAACCAAAAAGTTACTAAATGAGCTCAAGAACCTAAAGAATACTCTGTTGATATGGTACTTGGTAATTTCAATGTTGGAACAGAGTGTATGCTTCCCTTGCAGTAATCATTTGGACAAGTTTGATCTATCTTTGGATGTAGAAAACTTTGATCTATCTTTGAATGTAGATTCGTCATTGATTTCTGGAAAACCTGTTATTGGTGTTGCCGGAATGTGGAAGCCAATTTCCATGAATGCCACAGATTTAGATCGATTTTGATGGTGATCGGATGGCCCAAAACTCTCGGGGCAGTTATGCACACACCCTTGCCATTTTGATGGCCCTCAATTTTTTTTTCAGTAACACCCTTGGGCCGTGGCGTTATCTACACCATCTTCATGTTGCCTCCCTGTAATCCCATCGATCCGAGACATCGGATCGCCATTCTAGAATGGGGCGAGCATGCATGTCTTGCATGCATGCATGCGGCGCATGACTTCTCTGGTTGGGAGTTCGCTATTTTAGGCGCGGTTCTGCATCAACGTCTCATCGGCGCTTCCTCTTCTCTCTCAGCGGTACCTTATTCTCTTTTCTTTGAATCCAGGCAGGGGAGGGGCTTCTCCCTACTTGGTTTGGCCAATTTGGCGTTTCTTTCAGGCTGTGGCATGTCCTTTCTCGGCCTTGGCTCTTCTTTAGTCTTCATCCTGTGACCTTCGTCCTCGATTCCAGTTTTGTTAAGGAAGTCCTTTGGTATTCGGGCGGTTTGTTGTTGGTTTCATGCGAGCCCCATTCTAGAATCCCATCGATCAGAGACATCGGATCGCCATTCTAGAATGGGCGAGCATGCATGTCTTCATGCATGCATGCGGCGCATGCCTTCTGGTTGGGAGTTAAGCTATTTTAGGCGCGGTTGCATCAACGTCTCATCCGGCTTCCTCTTCTCTCTCAGCATACCTTATTCTCTTTTCTTTGAACCCACCCTCCCCCCCTTCTTTGTTTATTGTATTTGTCACCTGGCACGCATGACCAGCCCCTCTATTTGAAGAGGTTTTTGTTTTATTGTCGCGTGGCATGCGTGATCAGCCCCTCCACTCTGGGAGGTTTGTTTTGTCGATGTTTTGTGTTGTTGATGTGCAGATACAGGTTGGCGAGCGGCAGCAGCTTCGACTTCTCCATTCGTGGGTTTTGGAAGCGATTTCTCTGCCTTACGTTTGTCCAAGCCCCTTGCCGAAGGCTTATCACTAGGGTTTTTCCTCGAAAACCCGAAAGGGTGGGGTTTTTTAATCCCGGTGATAAGCTTTCGGCAGGTACACAAGCCAAACGTCTATTAGCATTGTATTTTCTGGGGTCCAAATTATATAATTGTTTATTCCCTTTATTTTTCATGGGTAGTTCGCATGTGTGCGGCTATCCACTATCCACCATTGTAGAAAATCTGCTGAGATGAATGAGAAGCCTATCTATCGGGCGGTTTGTTGTTGGTTTCATGCGAGCCCCATTCTGTAATTATCGAGACTTATAATAAGAATAGAATAGAACAACAAACATTGCAATAATTTGCCCTCTTTTATATTGTGTGTGATCTTGATACCTAACGTAGATGATGCATATAATAGCCAAGGGCCGAAGACAATGCAATAGTGCTTCCATTCTCGACAATCAAGGAGCTAGCCTCTTTCTTTCAAGTTCTTAACTATGCAATCCACTAGTGCATACTTGAGTTCAAAAATACTCTAGTTTTAAATTGACATTAAGATAAATGTTGCGGAAAATTTTATTGTAATATATAAAAGGTCTTTCTCTTTAGAACATTGCATAGGTTTGTTCCTTGCAAGCTGTTATGCATTGTGATCACTTATAACATTCATCTACCTTAGGAGCACGAGAACTCAAGATAATGACACAAGTTCATACCCTCTACATTCATGTAGCTCGAACTGTCACACATTCCTTACTAAACAAGACCCAGAACTTATGGTAAGTCCAACTTCACAGGGTTAGAACTAAAGAAATGTATGCGGCGGCCTTGGCCGCCACGATAAATTTCTTGTATATATAATCTAAACGTAAATAGTAAGGGCGTCGATCTGGTTTGCATGGTAAATATAAGCTTTATTAAAGTCTAATATATTTCACTTTGCTAATGTTCTATATATCTTCTCTTAATATGGCGAGCTGAGTAACTGCCCAAAATGTTGAATCTCTAATGTCATTATTTGGCTTGTGTTTCTGGAATCATATTGTGTAATGTATATGTGAAATGTGCCATCTTAATTTGTTTGTCTGAACAAGATGAGAGGGCTTTATACCTACTTGGCCGCCATGTATTAGCGCTTGCTCTACTCTCACTAGCGCCTATACTATTCTCCCTCTACCTTTAAGCCTTTCCTCCATCTAGAGTTTTAAGGTTTTCAAACTCGATGCCAGGACAACACGATTCGTGCGCTATATTGATAGCCCGCAATTATAGTTTTCCAAAACAATAGAATGGAGCATCCAATGAAGAGATCTCTTGAGGTGGCTCGCGGATCCATTCTTTGTCCCAGAATTTGGTTCCATACTCACATTTATCCCTGCGCCATCCGCTAAGTCCAGTTCAGCTTCAGATCACTTTGAATTTTAGAAGCATTATATTGGGGTCGTATTGCTTCCTTATACGAATCAAATCTTCACTAGGCTTAGGGTTTTCAAACTCGAGGCTAGGACAAGATGACTCATGCAAAACATCATGGTAAGCCTAAGAATAACCAAAGCATGATGAAATCAAGCAAAATGTATAGAAACATGCTCCTGCGCTTTACGCATCTGCCTGGACCTTATTTACAAAAATGAATACAGACCACCAAATCCAAACACATAACCTTTCATTTTATTATGGAAACTTTGTTCTTCCCGATTCTCAATGCATAAATAAGAAATAAGGAACAAGCGAAAAGATACGAATGTAACAATTTAGCTGGTAGGAATTGTCCATATTTCCAGTGCAAGCCAATTTTGTAAAGCTCTATCCTGAAATGAATGTTGTCAAAACAACCACAACTTATTTGTCTGGTAGTACCCATTTATGCCAACATTTAGCCCTGATAGAGTCGCCCCTAATAGGTCCAGAGCTGAGTTTCTATTGCTACGCCCAAAAAAGCTGAGCGTCGAGGCATCAAGAGACGAATCTTAACCCATAGTTGCAAGATCTATCCCAAAGATCTTGCTCATGGTTATCAAATTGAGGTGCGAAAACTGGATGAGAAGGCTTCCATTTCAAGCGGGAGTTACAGAACTCCTAATGCTGGTGCCACCCTCCTTCGCATTGGAAAAGATGTTCACCAACTACCTCCAAAACTTATATTTGACAGCATCGATTCCAGATCTTGAGATGATGGAAGGGAATGCTAGGAAGTTTTCCCGGGGTTTTCTAAATTTACAAGCCGTTGATGCAATACTTTGGAGATTCAACGACACGAAATGAATTTAGATGAGGTGGCAACCAACGTGGATAGGCTAGAATTATAGCGATCGTTATACATAAGAAAAACAAAAGCTTGCTAATTTTGAAATCCGAAATAGGAGTTGTTTCAACTCAAGGTCTTCTTATTCATAAAGTAATTAAAAAATGCAAAATTGGATCTTCTTCATTCTAGGTCTTCTAATATTGATGCAATTCTTGCTTAAAAAAACAAAGCAATATTTAAGGATTCTTTAGGATTATGGGAGTGCTTGAAGCCATCTACCTAACTTGCATATTGGAAAGGGCTATTTCTTTACATAAAAGTTAGGGACGACGACATTTTAGGCTGCCAAAATTTGTCTCCGGCAATAAAAATGTTATAAACCTCTTACATATTTTAATTTGGACTGATCATTGATCAAGGAAGATCTCCAAAATTGCAAAGAAATATCGAGTACGTCGCTGAATTAAGCTAAAGCCAGTTGAAAGCTCAGTGTATTATTAGAACCATAGGAGTAATTAGAAGACATCGTGCACTCGAGCTATAACAGTGTGTTACTGGAGCTATAACACACTGCTACTCCATAACACCCTAGGGTGTTATCAAATGGACGGATCCAGGTCGATTTTGATGGTGATCGGATGGCCCAAAACTCTCGGGCCAGTTATACACACACCTCGCCATTTTGATGACCCTCAAATTTTCTTTTCAGTAACACCTTCGGGCCATGGCGTTATCTACATCATCTTCGTGTTGCCTCCCTGTAATTATCGAGACTTATAATAAGAATAGAATAGAACAACAAACATTGCAATAAGTTTCCCTCTTTTATATTGTGTGTGATCTTGATATCTAACGTAGATGATGCATATAATAGCCAAGGGCCGAAGACAATGCAATAGTGCTTCCATTCTCGACAAGGAGCTAGCCCCTTTCTTTCAAGTTCTTAACTATGCAATCCACTAGTGCATACTTGAGTTCAAAAATACTCTAGTTTTAAATTGACATTAAGATAAATGTTGCGGAAAATTTTATTGTAATATATAAAAGGTATTTCTCTTTAGAACATTGCATAGGTTTGTTCCTTGCAAGCTTTTATGCATTGTGATCACTTATAACATTCATCTACCTTAGGAGCACGAGAACTCAAGATAATGACACAAGTTCATACCCTCTACATTCATGTAGCTCGAACTGTCACACATTCCTTACTAAACAAGACCCAGAACTTATGGTAAGTCCAACTTCACAGGGTTAGAACTAAAGAAATGTATGCGGCGGCCTTGGCCGCCACGATAAATTTCTTGTATATATAATCTAAACGTAAATAGTAAGGGCGTCGATCTGGTTTGCATGGTAAATATAAGCTTTATTAAAGTCTAATATATTTCACTTTGCTAATGTTCTATATATCTTCTCTTAATATAGCGAGCTGAGCGACTGCCCAAAATTTTGAATCTCTAATGTCATTATTTGACTTGTGTTTCTCGAATCATATTGTGTAATGTGTATGTGAAATGTGCCATCTTAATTTGTTTGTCCGAACAAGATGCGAGGGCTTTATACCTACTTGGCCGCCATGTACTAACGCGCTTGCTCTACTCTCTCTAGCGCCTGTACTATTCTCCCTCTATCTTTAAGCCTTTCCTCCATCTAGAGTTTTAAGGTTTTCAAACTCGATGCCAGGACAACACGATTCGTGCGCTATATTGATAGCCCGCAATTATAGTTTTCCAAAACAATAGAATGGAGCATCCAATGAAGAGATCTCTTGAGGTGGCTCGCAGATCCATTCTTTGTCCCAGAATTTGGTTCCATACTCACATTTATCCCTATGTGCCACTCGCTAAGTCCAGTTCAGCTTCAGACCACTTTGAATTTTAGAAGCATTATTGGGGTCGTATTGCTTCCTTATACGAATCAAATCTTCACTAGGTTTTGGGTTTTCAAACTCGAGGCTAGAACAAGATGACTCCTGCAAAACATCATGGTAAGCCTAAGAATAAACAAAGCATCATGAAATCAAGCAAAATGTATAGAAACATACTCCTGCGCTTTACGCATCTCCCTGGACCTTATTTACAAAAATGAATACATACCACCAAATCCAAACACATAAGCCTTTCATTTTATTATAGAAACAAGAAATAAGGAACAAACGAAAAGATACGAAGGTAACAATTTAGCTGGTAGGAACTGTCCATATTTCCAGTGCAAGCCAATTTTGTAAAGCTCCATCCTGAAATGAATGTTGTCAAAACAACCACAGCTTATCTGTCTGGTAGTACTCATTTATGCAACATTTAGCCATGATAGAGTCACCTCTAATAGGTTCAGAGCTGAGTTTCTATTGCTACGCCCAAAAAGCCTGAGCGTCGAGGCATCAAGAGACGAATCTTAACCCATAGTTGCAAGATCTATCCCAAAGATCTTGCTCATGGTTATCAAATTGAGGTGCAAAAATTGGATGAGAAGGCTTCCATTTCAAGCGGGAGTTCTGAGAACTCCCTAATGCTTTGGTGCCACCCTCTCCTTCGCATTGGAAAAGATGTTCACCAACTACCTCCAAAACTTATATTTGACAAAGATCGATTCGAGAGCTTGAGATGATGGAAATGAATGCTAGGAAGTTATCCAGCGGTTTTCTAAATTTACAAACCGTTGATGCAATATTTTGGAGATTCAACGACCGAAATGAATTTAGATGAGGTGGCAACCAACGTGGATAAAATGGAATTATAGCGATCGTTATACATAAGAAAAAAGCACGCTAATTTTGAAATCGAAATAGGAGTTAGTTTCAACTCGAGGTCTTCTTATTCATAAAGTAATTAAAAATGCAAAATTGGAGCTTCTTCATTCTAGGCCTTCTAATATTGATGCAATTCTTGCTTAAAAATAAAGCAATATTCTGATTCTTTTAGGATTATGGGGAGTGCTTTTGGCCGTCTACCTAACTTGCATATTGGAAAGGGCTTTCCCTTTGGAAGGTCTCCAAAATTGCAAAGAAATATCGAGTACGTCTCTGAATTAAGCTAAAGCCAGTTGAAAGCTCAGTGTATTATTAGAACCATAGGAGTAATTAGAAGACATCGTGCACTCGAATATCTCATCGCTGCTATGTGCATGGAAGGATGATGTCGGCACCCTAATAACGATGCCATCACGATGCCATTTTCCAGCCACCTGTTAAAAACTCTGAAAGGGAATTTGTAGTACCAAAGCCACGTTTCAACCTGGGCTTTTGGGGGCTGCTAGTCATTATTAGGGTATATATAGTAACAAAACATTTGGTACTCTAGGTCTTTTAGTTTATTACTTTAATAATGGACCAGAAGAGTTAGGGTGATGTAACATTTCTTGTATAAAAAAGTAGTTTCAAGGATGTTATAAAATTGTTATTGAAGCATGTCCAAGTCGAATCCTTGCGCTACCTATGCATAGAGATCTCACATAGTCCTACGGATGACCAAAGTGGCCATGATCAGTGACATCCTAAGGCTAGGAGGTATCCTGCCTACAAAGTGTGCATGTATGGCTAAAGTTTTGCCCAACGGATGTGTGGTGAGTTGGTATAGACCTAGTAATGCCAAAATAAATGTGCATTTGGTCAGGGGTTCAAATCGGCAAAGTATGTTTAGCTTTGGGAGTTGGTTCTTGGGGTTATCACGATGATGATCCCCGGCGTGGTAGGGCAAAAGCCTATACATGTCCTCCACTTTGGCCCCTTGACCGGTGGTGGGATATTCTAGCTAGTGGTGTACAAGATGATATTCTAGTGACAAGACTAGTCTAGCTTGGACCATAAACAAAAAAAAAAAACAAAAATACTGTGACATCCTAAGGCTAGGAGGTATCCCGCCTCTACAAAGTGTGCATGTATGACTAAAGTTTTGCCCAACGGATGTGTGGTGAGTTGGTATAGACCTAGTAATGCCAAAATAAATGTGCATTTGGTCAGGGGTTCAAACCCGGCGGTGTATGTTTAGCTTTGGGAGTTGGTTTCTTTGGGGTTATCACGATGATGATCCCCGGCGTGGTAGAACTTAAAAGCCTATACATGTCCTCCACTTTATTTGACCGGGTGGTGGGATATTCTAGCTAGTGGTGTACAAGATGATATTCTAGTGACAAGACTAGTCTAGCTTGGACCATAAACAAAAAAAAAAACAAAAAATACACGTGACATCCTAAGGCTAGGAGGTATCCACGCCTACAAAGTGTGCATGTATGGCTAAAGTTTTGCCAAATCGGATGTGTGGTGAGTTGGTATAGACCTAGTAATGCCAAAATAAATGTGCATTTGGTCGGGGGTTCAAACCTGGCGTGTATGTTTAGCTTTGGGAGTTGGTTCTTGGGGTTATCGATGATGATCCCACGCGTGGTAGAACTTAAAAGCCTATACATGTCCTCCACTGGCCCCTGACCGGTGGTGGGATATTCTAGCTAGTGGAGTGTACAAGATGATATTCTAGTGACAAGACTAGTCTAGCTTGGACCATAAACAAAAAAATACAACTGACCCATTATCCTTGCGCTACCTATGTACAGAGATCTCACATAGTCCTAAGGATGGGATGACTTTTTCCATTAAGCCCCCTGACTTACTTACCTATGATGACTTTTTTTCCATTAAGCCCCTGACTTACTTACCTATACAATGGCAACTTTTTGTGATAAGAAATGGCAACGGCGAGCTATTTCCACGTTGAAACAACTTGGTGAGCAGCGCCAGCGGTGTCTCCCACCGCCAAACATCAAGCTCGCCATTTCTTTACATAAAAGTTAGGGGATCTGACATTTTAGGCTGCCAAAATTTGTCTCCGGCAATAAAAATGTTATAAACCTCTTACATATTTTAATTTGGGTGAAGAAGGGCAAAAATGTGAAATTCCTAGCTTCTACGTGGATGTCACGAGGAAGGGTTTGTCGGGTTTTGAGTTGCCATTTTAGAGCCTTAGTTTTTGATTGCCCAGCATATCTGAACATTCCTTCGTGTCAATTGCTTGAGAAAGTTGATGTTGTAAATTAAAGGACATTTTATGGAAGCCTAAAAACATTTTATCTAAGATCCGCCCCTAAAATGGGGGCAAGCTTTCCACGATGAAATGAAATGCTCAATCAATGGCACGAGTGCGCCGATTTTAGTCAGTTCGGCTTTCTCCATGCGGGACGGTGTAAGCACCCTAGCGTTTCTTTATGCCTTGATGGCGGTCTGAAATATCCACCGGACATTATTTAGAAAGAAGAGGCTATGTTGTATATATAGAAAAGAATTGAAACAAGGAAGACTCATACCTTTCGGCCTTTTTGGCTAAGATCAAGTGTAGTATTTGTTCTTGCTCGGTTTAATAGCTGTCACGAGGGTCCATAGGGCCCCAATGCTATTAATCTAATTTGTTGTGGGTTGTGGGCATGTTGTGCGACTTCTTTGCCAAAGGTCCATGTATGTAAGCCTCGCCTTCTGATCTTTGTAGAGGCACAGCATAGCCCTAACCGAGAGGGTTCAAATAATTTGAAAAAGGACACTTTGTGAAATTTGATGTTTTAATTGCTTTGTAGCTTGTTGATGGCTTTGCAATGAAGTTTGCCTACTTCTTGCTATGGGCGAAGAGTTGGCAAGCGTTTTGAGTATAGCTATTATTCTCTTGACCCGATGAAGCGCATGATATTATGAGAAGAGAATAAATCATGGTTATGGAGTGTTAAGTACTTCAATTGTTTTAAAATTCATTCCTCCAAATAAATGGAGTTGGCCAAACAGCCTATTACATTTACATTAACCACCTAGTGGTTAACATTGTGCATCACATGTTGAGTGTCGATGGTGGCGGTGACACTTGGCATGTTGGGTTAGCATAAGTGTAGGGCTTAGATTTAGTTAGATATACGGCTTAGATTTCGCGGTCTACACTATCAGACGAACCTCTTCCGATGTAACCCGGTTTATCTCAAATTTGGAGAGCCTCACTTGGCCACATTTCCGCATTCTTTGTACATATTTTGTCTCTTTCTTGTTTCATGATCTTGAGCATGGGCTGGCTTGTAGCATCCGTGATCATGGACTGCTGCTTCAAGATGTATGCCAAGAACTCAAAACTAACTGCTGGCCCGTTATCGGGGGGTTAAGCTCAAGATCATTTCTTTAGCCTTCTTTTTCTTTGTTGTCTTCTTTGCTCTCATGCTTCTCCGTTTTGAAAACTTTTTGTATACTATTCTTACCCCTTAAATTTCCCTTAGTTTGCCCAACCAAGTTCATTCATGTATTAGCTTGGAGGCTTTGTTTTTCAAAGCGGTGATGATTACGCCGGTGATCAATTTTACTCGTAAATCTGTTCTCAAGACCATTCTTGAATCGCGACAAGCCTAGTTCCGCGAAAGGATTTACGGAGTGGTGACACTCCTCTCTACACAAGATCTTCAGAAAATCAAAGTTTGATCCTCTTTTCTCTCTTTTATTTGCTGAAAATTTGTCAAAATATCATGATTTTCCATTATCCTCATTTTTTTATCTCGGTTTTCTCAAAAATGGTTATACGCACAACCAAAATATTTGGGTTTCAAAGGCAAAGCGTTACTTGAAGCTTTACGTATGAAGCTTTCTTGTTCTAAAGCTTATTTCAAGAAGGCCCGACCTTTGTGGCTAGCCCCCAACTTTAGTGGTTACGAAGCAAAATTCTCAAGGCTTAATTATTTTACTCAAATCGTTAACTAGGACCTTAGCGGCCGTTTGCCTTCATATCTGCTTTGGTTAATTTAATGATTAAGGGGCCCATTTCCACCCCTCTGGTTATCAAGATGTAATTCTTATTGAATTTTTCAAGAGGGGCCAGCCTTGGCTAGCCCCATTCATCTAACCATCTGAGAACGCAAAGCAATATTCCGACAAGCACATGCGCACATAGCATTAGGACGGTTTATTAACTCTCTGCATACAAGCACCATTAGTATATCAAATTTCCAGGTGAGTGGAGCACAAACATCTTTTCCGGAACAAACTTTACTGTTCATCCATATGTCATCTATGGCTTTGAGGCATCTGCAAATAGAAGAGGTCCGACAATTTTCATGAACAATTTTAGCGCCCGATAGGGCGAGTCAAGCAGCGACATTCGGATATGTCTCCCCTATTTCGACATTTTCCAGGCCAAATATTTGCATATTACAAAGAAGCGGTCGGAGTTACCCCATCGGCCCTTGCCTTATCCGCCCTTTTGATGCATCATGCTGTCGGAAACCTTGCGGTTCAAAGCCTAGCCATCCAGTTTGTGCCACGAAGCCCGGATCGTCGCCAATCTGCGGGAAAAACATCAATCATCCTTCCCATTGCCATTTCTTCATTCCAAGCCGCATTTGCTTGCACATCCGATTCGATCCATCCTGCAGCAACATGCAAATATAGTAACTATTCTCTGCTCAAATCCATTCGAGCTATGGGCAAAGCTCTATGGGCAGTGGCCCTATTTACAAAATCTAAAGAAAAACCCTCTACTCCGGGTTTTGGGCGAGGTGATCGCGAGGATATGGTACCCGGTTAAATTCGGGGTCCCCAGCGGTGAATCACCACCTCCATCCGTTGGTGTGAGGATGGGATGCTCAGCCATCCCGACACACCACCCGTCCATGGGAATGCCACGGTTGTGGTACCTCCAAAGGTCCAAGCAATCCATCTTGCATGTTATCCACTCCAGGCAGTTTGAAGGCATGGTGCACTTATCGTGAAGTCCTGCAAAGACATCTCTTTTGGCGCCATCGGGTGTCACCGGCTTCACCCACTTTTCGTCTTATATAGCCACCCGAGGACCTCCCACGTTGGCGTGGACCAATAAAAATTTAAGCGGCGTGGTTTGCAATGCAAAGGCTGTTTCTAAATGGGGAATCTTTTCTCCGCCGCATATCCCTAGCCATGGTACCTTGACACCTTACGTTTTAGCGATATCCCACTTCGAGTTTGCCGGCGATAAATGCCATTCCTTCTTTCGCCGTCGAACATTAATATGGAGTGTCCTCGCCCGTTGTCACATCCGATCATTCCCTTCGTCTCCATCGCCACCCCGTTCATTGTTTCTCCCTTTACCGTTTGGGGACTTAGCCAAAATTTTGCCTCTCAATGCGCCTCCTTAATGCGTAAGCCACGGCATCATCAGCGGTTGCTGTTCATCCTCATCATGCCCTTCGCCAACGCTTGTAAGCCCTAAAACCTTTTAAGCCTCTCTTGCGTCTTAGATCTTCGGCTCTCAGCCCTCCACCTTCTCAAGACAATTCTTCTGTTCCGGCGCTCTTTACCCGAGGCTAGACCCAAATTTCCTACACTTCAACCCCGGCTCCAAAGGGATTCGGCTCTTTTAAGTGCATGTCTTTCTCGACACCCACCTTTAAATTGGCGCCCTCGTTGTGATCGAGTGTAGCGGAATGCGAGAGCTTCACGAATTCTCATAAATGGACCTCCGGCCCCAAATCGAACAATTGGAAGCGATTCATCGCACACATGTCGTCAACAGCCGAATGGATATGCTAACGTAGTCGATGGCACCACCATCTTGCTTACTTTCCCCTGATTTACTGGTATTCCGTATTCCTTTGCAAACCCCTTCTTTATCTTGGGCTGCCTTACGGGACATAGATGTCACTTCGGTTAAACACGCCTTCTTATCAAGCAAACATGTCGCATCGCCTCACCAATATTGCAAAGACCCATGACACTTTACGTTAAAGTTTTACGTGGCGCCAAATTGCTTGGGTATTCTATCAAGAACACCCATATCAATAAGCCGTTCTATAATATGGTAATCCGACCATCCGCTCCAATCACCATATTGATTGGCCACAGTTGTTGTTCTACCGTCTCCTTCATGAAGTAGACCGCATTAGGGCTGCCCCCTTCTCTGTCTTTGAAGCCTCTGTAGGTGGCCATCTTCAAGCCCTCATCCGTCATTATCTTCCTGTTCACGTAATGCGTTTCAAATTCTCATGCCTCCACTCAGCAATCTTTTTCATTCACTTCCTCAAAACCAGCAGTTTGGCACTTCGCCCTTCTCTTACTGGTCATGTCCAACATGCGCCGCATATCAACTTCTCCTCTTCCTCCACGAAACAAGGCCCTCCAGTTCTCATCCTTGTCTCTCAAAGCGTCACAAACCACGGCAGCGCGAGGCCCTGCAACTCCCCATCCTCGCCCGACCGTATCAATACCCGGCGGGATGTTCAAAGCTGCTATACTCAAGTTCGAAAATCGGGGGAAGTTCTCATGAATGGTGTTCCGCGGCGTCACTGGAAGCCTCGGGAGGCGGCTCAAGGACCTTCAAGCTGCTAACATGCAACTTCACACTCTGGAGGACAAGCTTCAAGCAAAGCCACGAGGCTCTTTTACTGGTCGTGAGGATCTAAAAGGCCCCGCGTCGAGCGATGCGCTGGCTGATCAGCCGGGCTCAATTGCAAACCACCATTCGGGGTTGTTGGGCAGGTCAAGACACGAGAGACTCTCTTGGTTGACAAGGATAAAGACATTGCTAAACTTGACCGCGGCGGTATCTGAGGCTTTCTCAGCATTACCACTCAAGCCCATGACCTTACGGCGCATGCCGCTCAAATAGCCTCTTTGAAGCTTCGACTCTCCACGCTGGCAGTCAACTCCGCCTCTTGGGGAACAAGTCCGCGGAGGCCAAGCGGCCAAAGATGCCCGATGATGGAGGAGATTGCCAGCTTAGACTCAAACTCTGGGCAATCCTCTTCCCATGCCACGCTTCCTCAAAGCGGGTCGTGATGATCCGTCTTACGTTAGAAAGGAAAAACCCGGATCCCTGATCTTGAAAATCAGCTCCGAAAGGTCAATGTCTATGAGAAGAGGCAGGGACTAAACAAGAGGGCTACCTTAATATTGCTCTCCACCCGATTGATTGAATTTAAGCTATTCCTTCACAGGGGGATCCACCTTCTTTATAAGGGATATGCCACTGGGCATAGGATAGCGAAAAACCCCTAGTATATGCGTTTCTGATAGGCAAATTTGACCCTTTCGGTATGGTTTTACAACTAGGTTAACATCCCAAACCCTATGACCCTAGTTTACACTCTGAGAAAAGGGTAAAAATAAACTCCCTCCCATTGATGCCCGTGGTTTTGAAAGGGTTCCACAAGGTGGCGCTGATTCCTTCAAGACTAGTTACCTTGGGCGATTATGTAGTTTTTGCGGCGCCACCTCTTTCTTTTAAAGTGGTATCGCGGCAAATGGGTCAGGCTGATGCCCACATGCGCGAGGGATTTTCTCGGTTGGCGGACCTCTGAGGTTGAAGACAAAGGCTTACTCATTGCCCTCTTAGTCTTCGACCTCATTCAACTATGAAGACCACGATTTAATCACCTTAGGGATTGTTCGGCCGATGGCGTACATCTTTCATGACTTCTATAAAGGTGACACATAGGACAAATTTAAGTGATGGGCCACGGAACTTTCAGAGGCGACTCGAGGCTCATTAGTTTGTTATTGGACAACAACCCATATCTTAAGCGATCATGATGGGACTCACACTCTTCATCAAAAGTACATGCCGGGCTTGCTCAGGCATTTACCTCTCCCGGCAAAGCGAAAGCGGTTGGAGCGGTGAGAAAAATCTTGGGCATCCACGAGGATCTTCCGTTTGCCCAAGTTTATATCCAGCATTTGGCGGCTACAATCAGTGCGTGCCCTTCTGGATAGCAAGACCATACCCGCGGGGATGGGATAGTCCCACTGTCTATACTACGGCTCTCTACTTAGAGTGGGATCCCGGTGGTGCAAAGCTCTTGATCGACCTTATGCGTGGTCGGGGCGGGGCTTTCGGACCTCGCCCGCGGGCATGGCTCACTCTCAGTATGCTTCATTGGGTGTCCCTCCATGCGTTTTTAACCTCCGGTAGCGTCTTCCTTTTTGGACCAAGGTCACCGATGGCCACAGCTTGAGTGGAAGCTCGCCCTCGGATCTAAGCGGATCTCCGATGGGATCCCGTTTTTATCCGGCAGCTCAATTGGAAGGATGGTGCCACTCATGAGACACTACTACAAATTGGATCTACATTGCTAATGGCGTGGTTGGCAGCCTGCTGATGCTATTCATGGTCTTGATACCTTCTTCACGGAATCTTGCCACCTCACCCGACCCTTGATTCCACCCGTCAAAGGCGTACATTTTTGCTCTCAAATGTATCTGGTGCGGCTCCTTAAATGCGGCGTCCCATCTTTTTACTTAGCAGATACGGTGGGGGTGCCTTTGGTCTCGGACACACCTTCTTATGGAGTGCAGTTCGTTCCTTGAGGGCCGCACATCTTTGCCACAAGAGGCATAGTGCGGCTCTAAGTTCCTCATTGATCGGGGCCACTGCCCTTGGGCTCAACACTCTGGCCGGCTCTTCAAACCGCGCCCGGACCTCGTGGCAATTACCATAATGGCGCCCGTCCTCATTCACGTGAGGATCACTTTCAAAGCTATTTGGATTCCGCCCTCGGAAACACTTCCTCCTTTTCTTCACTCACGAATGTATGGATTTGGTGGGGGGGAGTGTTGAATCTGTGTGCCTCGAGGAACATGACTATTCATGCATCTGACGGACCAGTCAAGGCCAAGGATTCACAACCCGGGGCTGGTCGGTCATCAAAGGCCGGCATCATGACCAAAGGCAACTTCTTCAAGGGCACAGTGCGTGAAGGGGCGGAAAAAAATGATCGCGCTCAGGTGGCTTGATTGAGTTTCTGGTAATCCGCATAGCGGATCTTACCATTGTGTTTGAGTGCAATGACTATGGGGCTCACCCATTGAATGTTTGACCTCATAAATCAGGCCAGCAGACCAGAGTTTGTCAATTTAGGCCTTGACCGCGGTCCGCGGTAATTTGGGTTGAGCAGAATTTTGGATTTGCTAGATTGGGCGTGCATCCAGATTTGGTAGGAATGGTAGGTTCCCCAACTCTTTTTGATACGAAGGTCTTTGTAGCTCAAGCAAAAATATGTTTGAATTTTTGAGCAGTCCTGGTAGCGTGCTTTATAGGTCGGTGGAAGTTTAGCGACTGAGGGTAGTTGGTTGTTTCCAATGTCCACGATTTCCCACATGCGGGTTTGAATATGAGGAACAACCTCAGGAGTCCTGAGCGTGATGGCGGGGAGGCAGAAGCATGACCGGGAGGAGCAGCATTTTAGTGGTAAAGAAGTTTGGCGTCATCAAGCAAGGGTTGCTTCATGGCGGCATGAACATCAGCGGTCTCACGAAGAAGGAAGTGGGTGGAAAAATGCCGTCGGGCGTTGAATCACGATTGCGAGGAAGCGGTTAAGGGTCCAAAAAGAGCATACCGGCTGGTCTGTCGGCGTCATGTCACCCCAAGGATCCCGGCATACTTTCGGGGGTAAGATGAGAGAGGGAGCCGCTGGAGAGGAGCAAGACATGATAAATATTTTGTGCTTCTTCAAAGTCGATTAATGAGGAGATGGAAGGTTCGGCATTCTCGGCGAGAATCAATTGGCTTGATTTCGGATCCATGGTGGCATTTAGATGGCCATCCGGTGATATGATTGACCGGTGGCCGTAATGAATACTCTTGGCCTGTCCCGGAGAAAAGGTCTTCAACCGGCATTTTCATAGTCACCGGGGATCCTCTCACGCTTTCCAAGCGCCAAATTCCAAGGGGAATTTGAGATCACCAATGCTGATATGTAGAAGAGGAGTGCGCCTTGAGGGAATTACGTGATATAGCCCATTGGCCAACTTGATGTCATAAAGGGGGCCGCGGTACAATTGTTTGATGCCCAATTTAGCCGGGCTTATCCCGGTAATGAGATTGACAGCGCTACCACCATCGAATTTGGACATGATTGATATCTTGGTGCCAAGTGGCATGCGAGTGGAGTGTGGGGATTGCAACAGCTCAACGAACCGTGGGAAGGGTAAGCGATCTTTGAGGCGGACCCGAGTTTCAAAATGGTGGCGGGGCTCAAAGGAATCTTGATCTTAGCGGAGTTCTTCACGAGTTCCAAGGGAATATATGAAAAAGGTCCGATGAAGGATCGGTGGAGCTGGAGTACGTGGTAAGGGAAGCTGAGACTTCTTTGAGAAGCTCAACCTCGCCGGCAATATTTGGATATGGTGAGAGGCGTCTTGTTACAGTGGATGATGGCGAAGCATGACTGTTTTGAGCTTTCAGTAGTGGCATGGAACATTTGCGGTCGCGACCTTCAAAACTGCATGAGTTCATAATACTTTTATCTCACTTTAGGCATGGCGTGAGGCATGAGATTTGTCAAGTCAGGTGCAAAGTGAACTTTTTATCATCTTCATGGGGGGCTGTCTCCTGACCGCGAGGTCGCGTGTCATGAGGAATGATGGTCAAAGGCGGGGAAGCCGTGTGTGTCGATGTGACCAGACCAATCAGATTTATTTCTATTTGGGCCGGGAGGGTTGAGAGCGATAAATCTCCTCGAGCTTGTTGATCCATAGGATTGGAAATGCGGCTAATTTCTTTGGCGAGGTCCCATTTGTTGTTGGCTGGCCAGGGAGGCTTTCAAAAAAACAGGGCGAGGGCCTGTTCTGGGTTAGCCACCAGTTGATAAGCCGTGAAGGGCCGGACAAGGCGGTTGATTTGAATCTGGAAGTTGAACTTGAACTTAAGGGAAGTTGAGGACCGCTAGGTGGTGGTGGCCCCATTCATGACAATGATAGCATTGAGCCTTTGTGAAGGATTCGAAGGGAGGGCCGATTTGCCTTGTCCTCATTGGCTGCTGGAATTCTTTGCTTGTTTGTTGATCACTGCATTTGTTGTTGGAGTGGGGAGTGGCGGGGGGATATGGCTTGGTTGGCGTGATGCGGACTTGAAGACCATTTATTCTACGAAAAGTGTAGGATGAGAGCGAGTGCATTCTTAAGGTAGGCGTGATTGCACATATTGCATCTTTACAATGAGGAGAGTCCATTTTGAGGAGTTGCATTCATTTTGCGGATGACCTTGATGTTTACAAATAGTGCACGGATGTGAGAAGCGCGTTGTGGATTTGCTATGGCGAGGCTGAGCGAGTTGCGGGGAACCATGGCGGGGGCATGAAAAGGAGTTCTGGAGAGCAACACCCGAGGAAAGAAACATTGACGAATGATTGACCAATTTCAATGGCCTGCTCCGGAGACTTTGGGCCTTGAGTATTACATCATGAAGGCGAATAAGCGGGAGGAAGGCCTACTTGAAAACCCGGCGAGGATCGGCTTTGCGTGGGGTACTCTGGAGTTTACTTGGCGAATATGAAGGCGGTCCGCAAAATCCACTGGCGGTCCGTGAACTCTTGCTGAAAGGTCATTGAGTTGCTTGAGGATAATTGATCATGCGTCCGTGGTGCCATAATAGAATGAGAAAAGCAGTTTTTCATTTCACCTTAACTTTGTTTCCGATGACTTTTATTGGCCATCAACCTGATGAGAGCCTCTGGCGTGGTTGAAAAGATATGAAAATTTGAGTTGGGGCTGAGCATGACCATTCAGAATGGCCAAGGCTTCAAATTCCTCCATGTGTGCGAAGCACTTTGATCGGTTTTGCCTTTGAAATGTTTGCCAAAAGTGGGATAAGTCGAAACTGGGATTATGAGGAGGCGATGAAGGTGGGCGGCGTGGAGGCAGTGGATTCGGTGGAGGATATGCAGGGAAGCATAAAGAGGGTGATGCCGATGCGAGGCTTGAGAGCAGGGGTGGAGCCGGAAAAACATGTAGTCGACCAAAGCAGCATCTACGGGGGGAAGGCCTTGTGAGCCATCCTCATTGGGCTTGAGATCGATGGTTTGGTAAGCGGGGAAGAGCATCTTTGAAAAAAAGATGGAGAAGGCTGAAAGTCATGAGCGTGGGTAGGGCCAAAAGACGCGTGATGGTAGCCCATCCCACCAGGAGGTGAAGAACATGATGGAAGGAGTGTGGCACGAAGGAATGTTGATATAGGTCTTTGTCGAGTCAGGAAATAGTGAAGCGTGGGCTGAGCGGGGGTATGTTCGAGATTGTGGTTTATGCGTGAACAATGGCGACACGAGGAGACCACAGTGAGAATGAGCGAGGGTAGAGTGGAGGTCTAGGCTGCCTCTTGGATCTGACCTCCCTCAATGTCCATAAGCGATGTCATACATATCCCGAACAGCCTCGCGTCGTTGATGGCGGCTCGGTAGGCCGTTTTGGCAAAGTTCTTGGGCGCGCCAGATCCTCGGCGGACATGATGGAAAGAAAGAAAGATCCAGACCAGTGGCCAGTGTTTTTGAAGTGCAGGTTGGGAAACTCTGCCAAAGGCGGCCCTCTGCCAGACCCTTGGATCCTAACGGGGAGAATCCCGGGAGCTATGTCCGCGGGAGTTTGCAAAGAAAAGAACAAAAAGAAAACAACAAGCAGAGAACAATGAGATCACAATAATGGGAACAACTTCCTTGATGTCAATGGAAATACATGAGCTCACTTGTCAGGAAAAGCGATGTGAGACAAGACTCAAAACTCATCTAAAAACTAGAAGTAGCTCTACTCATATATATAGTACAATGGCCTTTGTCCCAATATAGACACTCATTTGATTCGGTGCCGACTCACGGAAGGAGATTCTTGGAATCTTGGCGGTGCCTCTTAAAGTGCTGAAATCCGCGGCGTGAAGCGGTAGCGCCGTCCGCTATCTCGCGTCTCCTCCAGCGCTTGACGTGGTCTTTGTCTGCGTGATGCCTTGGTCTTCTTTGGGCCTTTATTGGTGACCCGTGCACGGTTGTGAATCCTTGGCCTTGACTTGCGTCCGTCGTATGCATGAATAGTCCTATTCACAGAGCCGCAGGGACTAACATACTGTCTCTAATACTTAGTTGTCCTACGGTACATTAAATTCATGTTGTTTATTTATGTATCCATGGCATGTAAGAGTTGGAGAATAAGCTGCTCTTCACATTGCCTCATGCATTGTGTAGTAGTTAATGCATCAAGTTCTGCTAGTTTCAGCCAGTTTGACATGGGGTCATATGATTTGTTGAAGGCAAGTTTATTGTTGGGGATATATAAAGCATATATAAGCGTGAGGAAGCGGGTTGCATATTCAAAGCGGAGACAACCTCCAAGTTCATTAAGTCAAGCTCTAATGTCGTGAACAAAAAATGGCTGGGCGATGCACTTAAAAACGACCAGTTAATGCAAAAAGCAGGTTTCCATATCCAAAGAGCATGTTTGTGGTATATTGCGAGATCAAGGCACTCTAGAAAAATGCAATTTCTAACGGAAGAGTTTCCTTTCCAATGTTCTGGAAGAGTTTCCTTTCAATGTTTTTAAGGTGAGGCACATCGACCAGCTCATACATATGGAGTCCATTCAATTTGTCTGCAAAATTTTAATTTTTAAGAGGCACAATTTTGGAAAAATCATTCATTTTTATAAAAATAAGTTTAAAATCTTTAAAATCTAAAATCTTTAAAAACCCTTTAAAAATACATATGGAGTTTATTCAAATATATGCCTTATTTATCATATATGAAATTCTTATATTTCTTAATCTCTATAATAATGGAAGGTTGTATGGCAAACATGGAATCACAAGTTTTCTAACCACTTTGGTTACTTGTTGGCATGCATTTGTAACTTAATGTGCTTTTCCATTTACAATATCAAATTGTTTTTTTGCCATGCCAAATTATCCTTTAAAAAGTTTTTAGAAAAAAATAAAAGAGATGTTTTTATGGATATCCTTTTGGCAGTAATGCTTCCTCTGATTTACAATATTGCATGAAATTATCGGTGTTAAGAAAAGAAGATGTTTTTTATGGATATCCTTTTAGGGATAAGTTGTCCTTTGATTTTTTTGATATATTTCAAGCGGAGGGAATCGAGAGGCTTTTACTGGTATGCTAATTCTGGTAAAAAACTATATCTTGTAGATGTTGAAGACCTTTAATTTTCTAAATGCATTGAGGGGCAATTGTGTGTAGCGGGGAAAGCTAGGATGTTTCCCCATTGTTAGAGCGACATGCATCGTTTCCCATGTGTCTAGAAGCGGCCGATGTGAATTACCTTTTACGCTTTTCTTGATTTATTAGAGGAAGTTGTACTCGTTGTAAGAATTCTTCCATATGCTTTGCGTGCACTTCTTGACATGAGCAATATCGGAGGTGGCTAATAGAAACCATCCATCAACTTTGTTGTCGATCCTTGTTGGGTCCTTAGCAAGAGGAACACCTATTCTCTGCACATATCGGTGGACTTTGTTTGATGTGCGGTTGCATTTACATAAACCCAAATGCATGCGAGTCAAGATTATGTTATAGTCGGGGAACTATATTGGGGTTATACTTAATGGAGATAAGGTAAAGAAATATTCTTGTCTTACAGCGGTCTTAGATAAAGGTACCTATATTTATGGGGTCATTACTGCATTTCTTTATTCAGTGTCATGGAGTTACGCATCCTATGATCCTTTGTGCATAGGAGTTAACATCTGCAATATTGAGAAACAATGAATTTGTTAAAGTTCTTTTTACTTCCTTTGTGATATATAGGATAAAGGAGCCTGATTTATCATCTTTGCGGATGTGTAAGGATACAACTATTGTTGTTTAGTTTGGATTGATTTGTAGCTTTAATTGAGTTGAGTTCATTTGGCTATATTTCAATGATATATTGCGATCGACATCTTACGTACATTAAACGACAATGCGATGTTAGCGAACTGGGCTTGCTCCATTGCTAATACGCCCTTGTTGTCTTTGTAGGTGATGCTACTCTTCATCATCACCTCGCCGGTAAGAAAGTAGTGGCATCAGTAACCATAGAAGCATGTGACTTATACCAAGGGCTTAGGTTTTATATGTGTTTATCTAGGATGCATGCTCCTTGGTATAAGTGTAAACTTATACCAAGGTCTTAAATTTATATGTGTTTTATCGGGATGCATGAAGTTATTCGGTTCTAAGAAGATGTTTCCTCAGCCACCAATAATCTTGTTTTAAAAGGGGTCGAATGTTCCAAACTACTTGGAAGTCTTGACAAGCCTCCTTGAAATGCAAAACTAGACATGTGAGCACCCTATCTTTCTTGGGTTTTACGTTCTAGAAATATTCAACACATTATTCACAAAAGAAAATGCTTTGTGTTTGGTTTATAACAAGAAGTAGAAACAAAAAGACTCATGCCTTTCTCCGACCTTTTGGCTAAAAGTTCGGTGTAGTATCACCTTCTAATCTAATTTGGTGTGGGTTATAAGGCATTTGGGAATCTCACACATAGATGAAGTTATTTTAGTTCTAAGAAGATGTTTCTTCAGCTACCAATAATCTTGTTTTAAAAGCATCAATGCTCCAAGCAAGATAGCTTTCTATTCTGAAAGCGTTTTTGCCTTTTTCGAATTCAGTGCTTTATCCTCAAATTGCCTATCCACAACTTAGACACAAAAAAAGAAGTTATGCGATGCAATCATATCAAGGACCTAAATGCACGGCATAGAATTGATATTATAACAACATGATCAAGATGAAGCGTCACAATGGTCACAAGGATCTTAAAATGCGTTTCAAAGATAGACCTAATTGTAGATGCATTGTGATGCCTCCTTAGAACATTCTATCAATTAAATGAAGACACATTTAGAGTTTCTTTGCATTCCAAAAATGAAAGAGATGATTGGTGGCAAGGTTACAAAGTTAATACAACTTGGACGGAGGAGGTTATAAGCTACATTTGTGGAATAATATGAAATGTATACTTAAGATATGGAAATGTATATGTTAGAGGTAGAAATATAGCATTTATGGGCATTTTATTCAATACAACTTCAGAAGAATTATCGCTAGGTTTGTAAAGCGTGAACATGAATCGTTATTGAGTTACAAATGGCGATCTTTGTCAATGTTTAGTTCAACCATTGCTATATTTGTTGTAAAACATTCTTGAAGCATATCGCCAACATATGAGAAAAGAATCTAGATGAACATAAGGGGTATGTTAAACATTTTGGGCGACTAAAGTTTTGATTTTTCAAAGGTTTAATTGTCGCGTAATGGTCAAATTTTTCATGGATATTGCACAAGACCATTTATTTATCTCCCGCCCTTGCTATGAACAGCCCACACACTCCGGACAACGAGCACCGCCTGTTGGGATAATAATGTTGCCCCGGCTTCGATTGGCGGCAAGCGAGGGCCGGCGGCGTCATAATGTTGTGATGCGTGGACTCCGAGAGAGCGAGGAAGGATCTCACCAAAAGCGCATCGGGGATCAGATCTTATATGCGCATGGCATTTTGGACTACAGTCCACATTGTCGAGAGAAAGCCACCTTCCAGGGCTCCAGCGCCTGATCGCCCGCAGCGTTGTCACCTTCACGGTCGCGCATGGAGGCAATTTTTAAATTCGAGTAGGCAATTGAGGGACTACCACGTATGTCGACGAGGATCTTACTCGATGCAGCGGGGAGTCCCGCAAACTTGATTGGCTCAAGTCGGGGAAATCCACCGTCGGCTGCCGGGGTGGTCGAGGCAAGCTTCACATTTTGCGGCGCTGATGAGGTCCCCGATGCAATCGCGTCAAGCTGCTCACGGCATCAGGCCCATTGCTACCGCTTCTACGGGGAGCTATCCCAGCCGCCACTCCTACCTCGCCACGGTACCCCTCTTGCACCTCACCGCTCCCGTTCTTTTGCAAGCTGCTCCGCAGCTGGCTTCTTTCGGGCGTCGCCTGCTTGCTCCCCTATAGCGGAACATATCAGCGTGCAACTTTTGCACCCCTATGAAGCCCTGTTTTTGCACTATAAAAATCCCTAATTACGCCTATAAGAAAATCCCTATTGCGCGGAGAAATCTATGCTTTTCCCCTTTCTTGTAGAACTTGTTATCAATGTAATCACAATTTTCCATGGTAGGAAGTCTCGGACAATTGAGTTTTAGGACATTGGTTTTGACTATATTATATCAATTTTGTGCATAGAAACATGAAAATGTGCAATACCATGGATCTGGCGATCCCGCGATGCACGTCTTATGAAATATGGAGGATCCTCATTTTGTTCATAGATTCTACTCGATAATTGGCGTCGTTCTTAAGCTAGCTGAATATCAATTCAAAATTCTGCCAAAGCGTTTTCCCTATTTTCATGTGATTTGTGCTATCACAATCTTTGTCCAAGCGGAGGCATTATGGAATGGAATCGACCAAGTCGAGCAATTCTTGACTTCCCAGTATTCTTTCTTGAGGTTCTCTCCAATCAATCATATGCCATTTGATTATGAGCCAAATACAAAATCTGTTTGGAAATGGCCCGGAAGAATTAGGTGCCTTATAGAATCAAAGCTTATTTCTCCGGAGGACATGGATGAAGAGGTAAGGCTCCCCATCGCGTGACAAATTATGCTTCAGGTGATCATTTGCTAGCGTGATGAGTAGTATCTCATGTAGGTCGTTTGCAAATTTAACCCTTCTCCAACGGTACCGATGCATTTTTCTCGGTTGGAAGTCATTTAGCGGACATAGAATGCAAGGAAGATGCGAAGGCCAAGGTAGATGCTTAGACACGAAAAGAAGATGAGACTACGAACATTATCTCGTCTTCTACATATCTAAATAATGTGTGTCTTGGACTACCTCCATCGTTGGATCCATCGATCTTACGGCCCGAGCGTATCCTGGCCCTCACGGGCACCTCGCGTGCGATTATGGTCATTATTATTAAGGGGGTGCCTATCATTTATAAATATGAGCCTAAGGTTTAGGAATCTGAATCTGAGGACTCAAACCTCTACCAAAATAATTCAATTTTCTAATGTTTTAACAAATACAATTAGTGAGTTCACATGATTACTTTTTCTTTTTCTTTTTCTTTTTCTTTAATACCATGTTTGTCCTATATGGCATTAAAACTCTAGGGTTCTTCTTGATGTGGGTGAACTTTCACTTGCCCGTTGTTGGTGATGTTTGTTCCTTGTCGAGGGATAAGGATCCTTCAAAAGACAAAAACTATAGGTTTCCATTTTTGTTCCAATACTGAATTTTCATTAAGCCATGCAGTTTATTAGGACTAAAGTTATCATGTTGTTCTTCAAAAGTATAATCACATGGTGGTTAATCTACTTAAATATTATCATTTATACCATAAGCAATTGGTGCTAGAAATATTTTGAGCTATGGATTTGGTAAGAATCAATGACCATTGCATTTGATGGGCTCAACCCAAGAAACTACTTTCGAAGCTCAATAAGATGTTGGCACAACGCTATGTTATATTGAGGGAATGATAGGTTATTTGGTTTTTTTAAAAGAAAGACAATTTATTTTTTCCTACAAGTATTTTTTCTTCTAGTTCCTCGTAACCAAGTTATACATTTTGGCGTTCTCATTTCTTCTAACTTAAATTCTAAATATAGGCATTCTCTTCGATGCATTGCATCACTATATCATCTTTTATTATCTTCAATAGAAGCGGTCATGGAGACTTTAGAGTAAAGATAAATAAATGGTCTTTTGCACATCCATGAAAATTTAACCATTGCGACAATTAAACCTTTGAAAAATCAAAACTTTAGCCGTCCAAAATGTTTAACATACCCTTATGTTCATCTAGATTCTTCTCATATGTTGGCTTTTTTACGCTTGGTTTGTGGCGTTAGATATGCTTCAAGAATGTTTTACAAAAACATAGCAATGGTTGAAACGAAACATTGGCAACCTTGCCATTTGTAACTCCTGCGTATTCATGTTCAGCTTTACAAACCTGGCGCCATAATTCTCTTTACGAAGTTGTATTGAATAAAATGTATAGAAACGATTACCATTTCTACCTCTAACATATACCTCTATGATTGCCATGCCCATCATTGGAGGGCGGGGCCGACCCCGGTGGAGTCGTAAAGGCATTTGCAAGTAATGTACCCATTGCTCAGGGTGATGTTCCTATGGAACATATAGCCTTGCTCAATAACTTTCTCGGAATGTCTAAGTTGCTCTCGGCATGTGGAAAATAGCATCTTTGCTATGAAGAGGATACTACCACTATCATCTTTGCAGCACCCACAAATAACGATTATACATATGCATTTTGTGCAAGTGGGCCGGCGCCCCAAGGTTACGATAGTAGCGGGCAACCCCCATGCCCTCCGCTTGCATGTGCACTCGTTGAACACCGAAAAATGCATTTAGCACAGGGCTCGGTCTGTTCGCCTGCATGTTCCCATGTTTCCATGAGAAAATGAGATCCATATCTAGAACAATAGTTGAGACTCTCCCCTTTACGCCAAAGGAAGCCCCGAGCAGTTCAAAGATACCATCCCAGGAGTACAGTTCCTATTTATTTGGCATTTGGCGTAGATGCCGCGTTGATCATTCGGTTGTAAGGGGAAGCGGTGTCTTGGCGCTGAGTGGCGGCGGATTGTAGAGGCGATTGGGCGGGGAGAGTCCGATGAGTGATGCTTGGTGGCGGTAGTAGGAGTGGCTATTTCTTCTTGTAAAAGGATTTCAAAACTATTTCTATCTGCTTTGCCATGATTTGCTTGATAATGTTGGGCCCCATATTAGAGCACAATATCGGCGACATTTTGAAGACTCCGATTGTGTAATGAAGATCTATCACAATGGGTTAGCATTCCGTAGAGCGTTGTCTTACCACCTACAACTCTTTTCTTCACATAGTTTAACCATCGTAATTTGCGTTGAATTCGGGCCCAAATACTTATCGAACATATAAAAGATTATAGGGGCGATTCTTTGGCATATTCTTAGTTATCCGGGGCACTCATCACCAAAGCCCGTCCATTGAATTAAAACAATTTTGTGCGTCAAATTTGAGGAAGGCCATAGCGAACCCCACGACAAACATGCGTCGGATCGGGGGAGTTCGGCCCCAAATGGCGAAATCCATGGCGAGGAATCCACAACATACATCGATTTTTTTTTTTTGAACTTCTCGTTTCTTGACACCAGCCATGCGGCCCGGATACCTTCTATAGGTTAAAATTATATTCATACGCATAAAGCCCTAGAAGCCCGGCGTATTACTATCGGGATGAAAAAACTCCCGCCGAAGGGGTTTAGAGTAAGAAAAACCTTAATAATTAATAGTAATAACTTCAAAACTGTCTGGAGGACACAAGCGAATCCGTGCATCCATAACCTCCTAGAGTATGACCCCAACAAGTCCAGCGATGCATTATTCAATAACTCATGCACTTGGCCGGGCGGGCACTAATGTCGAACATCGTACTTCGGATATGGGCAAATCTTTGGGGCCAGATCACGGAGGGCCGCGACATTCATCTTCAATAAGCCACAGGTAGCAGCTTTCTTGGCAAAACCCGTCTTCCGTGCTTCTCGAGCCCCGTCTGTCTCAATCTTGAGAGCGATGTGCACCATCTTGAATTGAAGCTATAAGTCTGCAAGCTTCTTCATGGGCAAATGGGTGTACAAATCTTTTGGTGTGGGCCTCTAGCTTTCTCGGAATGTCTAAGTTGCTCTCGGCATGTGGAAAGTAGCATCTTTGCTATGAAGAGGATCTTTGCCTTTGCCATCTTGCCGCAGCGCACCCACAAATAACGATTATACATGTTTGTTTTGTCGTTGTGGCCCATTTGCCCCAAAGGTTGCATGATGGTAGTAGGCAACCCCTCCCCCATGCCCTCACTTGCATGTGCACTTTCGTTGAACACCGAAAAATGCATATAGCACAGGAGGCTTCGTCTGATTACCCTGCATGTTCCCATGTTTCCATGAGGAAAATAAGATCCATAGGGGCTTCATAAAAGGAGGTGCTAGTTTGAGAAGGTAAAGGCTTATGTGGCGTGGAAAAACATGCTTAGACTATGGCGTGAATTGGCTATGTCGGTCACGTGCTTGAACTCCGATGTGGATTGATTGGAGAGCCATGACTTAAAAGGTATGCCTTCTTCCATTACATTGGTGCTTTATGCCTTTCATATACATTCTTGCTTTTTTGCCACATTTGTTGATACTTGTGTTGCAAGCTGCCGTTTAGATGATGGCTCCTAGGTAAAAGTAATGTAATGGTTATTTTGGATATGATATTTTGATTCTTTTATTAGAGCTTTGGCCAATCAATGTCATACCCACGTAGTTCATCATATACAATGCAATGCCACATTTAGATGTTCTTGTACCGATTCTACGATTTGGTATAAATTGCTTTAGGTTCTTTCTTGGTGCAAAGTAGACTTTTGGGTAGTGTATTATTGGATTGTTGAATTTGTATTGCCACCATGAATCTTTTTGGTGGGCTAAAGTGATTGTCTACCTAAAAGATTTGACAATGGTCTACTTTATACTATGTCATTGCTCACGATACTATCCGGTGATTGAGCTACAATAGCATACCAACAATAAAGATATGATTGCTAGAACACGTTCTAGGCATGTTTCTAACCTTCTGGCCTATGGTTTATTTGATGCCTTCTCTATGGTTTTAGTAAAATTTTTTGTGCTTTCTTTTGATTTTCCTTTTTTAAGATCGTTGTGATCTAACGAGAACTCAATACAAGAAGACATGTTTCATGATCGCATAGTTCAACCAAAAGTTATTAAATAGGCTCAAGAGCCTAAAAGAATACTTTCTGTTGATATGGTGCTTAGTAATTTCAATGTTGGAGCAGTGTATGCTTCCCTTCACATTAATCATTTGGACAAGTTTGATCTATCTTTGGATGTAAAAAACTTTGATCTATCTTTGGATGTAGATTAAATTAGTTGATTTACGGAAAACACATTGTGGTGTTCTTTGGAATGTGGAAGCCAATTTCCATGGATGCCACGTGGCTTCATTTTATTAATCCTCACTTGAAAATAAGGCTCAACTTCCACGTTGGTCACGGGAATCAAACAACTTTTGCACCTTAACACCTTTGCCCTCAAGTTTATAGTGATCCAGCGGTTTAGATCAATCTTGATCGATTATATTCTTTGAACTAAAACCTGCTGCTACTCCATAACACCCTAGGGTGTTATCAATAGACGAATCGGTCGATTTTGATGGTGATGGGATGGCCCAAAACTCACCGAGGCGATTATACACACCTCGCCATTTGAGTGGCCCTCAAATTCTTTTCATTAACACCCCTCGGGCCATGGAGAAACTTGTGTTGATCTCTGCTAACCTACAGTACGTAAACTTGTGTTCACAGGGTTAAGTCCTTGTGTTGATCCGTTAACTTGTTGTTTAATGTGGCATTGGCTTTATGCAATCAATAGACCACATCCGCTAGAAAGTCAAAGATGTCACGGCTTTGGTTTAAACCTCGATTTTGCCTTCGCATGCCCAAAAGTCGTGGTTTATATTGGGATATGAGTCATCCCGAGTCTAATTATTTCCGTGAGGCAACAAAGTGCTATCCAACATGTTTTGTGAAGCTTCTCCTTCATTACCTTATGAATATGGTATTGTGGCTATCCCTGCTTTCATAAGTGTATAAATGTCAAACTATATTGTTGTAGGTTTCATGGCTTGTTTTCTGCTAGACATTTGGGAATACTCAAGCTTCCCTTTGTTGTCGCCTCAAGACAGACCTGTTTCTAGTTATCCGACCTGGATTATCTACATAGTGATGTAAGGTAGGATCCATAGGAGCATAAGTGAAGCAATGAGTACATAAGAAGGCATTTTCTTTTGGAGTCCTTTTTTAAGGCCGACAGCCCACTGTGGAATTAAGTAACTACAATTAGTGGCTTTTGTGCGATTTTGTATGTAGCTTGTTTCATCTAACATCTAGATTATTGCCGAGATGAGTGATGGTTGCATGCTCATGGACAACTAGTTGCATCCACATGGATGTTGGGCATTCATTAATATACAATGAACGTGGTAGAAAAACTTCCTCGATGATCATTCTTACCTTGCGGTTTCTCTCGCTATCTTAGGTCCTTTCCATGTTCTATTGCAGGGGACATGATGCCACAATATTTCTTCTTTATCTTCTGCTGATTTCAATCACATTATTTGTACTTTTCAAAGGTCGGGTCAAGCACGCTAATTGAAGCGTAAATGGAAGGTGTATTGCCATCATCCATGTGCAAGATCCATATAGTATCTCGCTGTTGTATCTTCTTCCTAAGGAGCCCGGCTTGGCGTCACCATGAAGAAAGTGCAGGCATATTATATTATAATCCAGCCACTATCACGCCTACCATCACGATGGAAATGCCGGATTAGAAGGTCTATTCTCAATTCTATTATCTCATTTATGGTGATTAATACTATAATTCTATTGTTTCTCTTTAGAGAAATTTACTTTGAGTATTTGCAATATCTTTTCCTACTACCTCCATATGGTTCTAGCTTTGCATATTCTCGGCCTTACCTCCAAATTTGGACAATGAGACTAGTGATGGTAGAAACATGCCCCTTTATTTCTAGTAAGGGCATTGCAATTAAAATTGTCTATACTCCACACCCAACTATCCTTAAGGCCCCAAAGGGCAAAAAAATTTTTAGTTAACACAAACTATTAACACACAACTAACATTATTAATACAAACCATTGCATTTGACACATTTAAATTAAAATCCCCTTAAACCCCTTTGGTTTGGGGCATATTCACACAAGGTTACGAGGGCACAAACATCCGTGAGCAGCACAAATCACATGAAAATAGGAAAACGTTTGCGAATTTTGATATTCTGGCTAGCTTAAGAACGACGCATTAGTAGAATCTATGAACAAAATGAGGTACCCCATATTTGGCATAGCATGGTGCACTGGCGATCATCGATCCATGGTATTGCACATTTTCATGCTTCTTATGCACAAAATTGATATATAACTTAGTCAAACCAATAACAAAAAAACTCGCTTGAAAGACAAAAGCATATGTCCCGTCTCACCAAACCACCCAGACCTTCATATTTTCTACGGATAAGCAAAAATAGCATACAAAGGGAGATGGATTTCTCAGACTACTAATTACACAAAAGCTGCATGCAAAAGCCGCTTTTAGAAATCGCAAAACATATTTTTTCGACCGGCCTGAAACTCAATTGTCCGAGACTTCCTATCATGGAAAATTGTGATTACATTGATAATAAGTTCTACAAGAAAGGGAAAAACAGAGGGATTTCATAGGCGTAACCAGGGATTTTTATGGTGCAAAAAAAACAGGGCTTCTAAGTAGGGCAAAAAAAACAGGGCTTGGCAAAAGGAGGTGCTAGTTTGAGAAGGTAAGGCTTCAGAGAAGTGGAAAAACATGCTTAGACTATGGCGGAATGGCTATGTCGTCATGTGCTTGAACTCCGATGGATTGATTGAAGAGCCATGACCTAAAAAAGGTATGCCTTCTTTGTACATTGGTGCTTTATGCCTTTCCTATACATTCTTGCTTTTTTTTATACATTTGTTGATACTTGTTTTGCAATTGCATTTTTAGATGATGGCCCTAAAGTAAAGTAATGTAATGGTTATTTTGGATATGATATTTTGTTCTTTTTATTAGAGAGCTTTTGGCCAATCCAATGTCATGCACGTGAGTTCATCATATGCAATGCAATGCACAGCTTTAGATGTTCTTGTAATACGCCTGATTTGGTATAAATTGCTTCAATTTCGATTCTTGGTGCAAAGTAGACTTTTGGGTAGTGTCTTATTGGATTGTTGAATTTGTATTGCCACCATGAATCTTTTGGTGGACGCTTAAAGTGACACTTACCTAAAGATTTGACAATGGTCTACTTTATAATCGAGTCATTGCTTCGACATTATCCAAAGATTGAGCTACAAATAGCATGCCAACAATAAAGATGCAATTGCTAGGACACGCTCTAGGCATGTTTCTAGCCTTTCCGCCTATGGGTTTATTTGATGCCTTCTATGGTTTAGTAAAATTTTATGCTTTTTTTTAATTTTGCTTTTAAGATACGCTGACAATCTAATTCAACTCAATACAAGAAGACATGTTCATGATCCCGCATAGTTCAACCAAAAAGTTACTAAAATGAGCTCAAGAACCTAAAGAATACTCCTGGATATGGTACTTGGTAATTTCAATGTTGGAATGTAGTGTATGCTTCCCTTTGCAGAATCATTTGGACAAGTTTGATCTATCTTTGGATGTAGAAAACTTTGATCTATCTTTGAATGTAGATTCGCTATTGATTTCCTGGAAAACCCCGCTATTGGTGTTGCCGGAATGTGGAAGCCAATTTCCATGAATGCCACAGATTTAGATCGATTTTTGATGGTGATCGGATGGCCCAAAACTCCTGCGCTTATGCACACACCCTTGCTATATTTTGATGGCCCCTCAAATTTTTTTTTTTTTTTCAAGAATAATCTTGGGCCGTATGCTATCTACACCATCTTCATGTTGCATCCTCAGAATCCCATCGATCCGAGACATCGGATCGCCATTCTAGAATGGGCGAGCATGCATGTCTTGCATGCATGCATGCGCGCATGACTTCTCCGGGTTGGGAGTTCGCTATTTTAGGCGCGTTCTCTGATCAACGCCTCATCCAAGGCTTCCTCTTCTCTCTCGCCGTACCTTATTCTTTTTCTTTGAATCCAGGCAGGGGGGCTTCTCCCTACTTGGTTTGGCCAATTTGGCGCTTCTTTCAGCCGTGGCATGTCCTTTCTACTTTGCTCTTCTTTTAGTCTTCATCCCGACCTTCGGCCCTCGATTCCAGTTTTGTTAAGGAAGTCCTTGGTATTCTAAGGTTTGTTGTTGAGTTTATATGGAGCCCCATTCTAGAATCCCATCGATCCAGACATCGACGCCATTCTAGAATGGGGCGCAGCATGCATGTCTTGCGTGCATGCAGCGCGGGCGATGCCTTCTCCGTTGGGAGTTCGCTTATTTTAGGCGCTGGTTCGCAGATCAACGCCTCATCGGGCGCTTTCCTCAAAGCACCTTATTCTTTTCTTGAACCCACCCTCCCCCCTTTGTTTATTGTATTTGTCACCGGCACGCATGACCAGCCCCTCTATTTGAAGAGGTTTTTGTTTTATTGCGCGCGGCATGCGCGGACGCCCTCCACTCGAGGTTTGTTTTGTCACGGTTTTTTGTGTTGTTGATGTGCGACATGCCAAGTTGGCGAGCGGCAGCAGCTTCAATTCTCCATTCGTGGGTTTTGGAAGCGATTTCTGCCTTTACGCTTGTCCAAGCCCTTTGCCGGGGCTTATCACTAGGTTTTTCCTCGAAACCCGAAAAGGCGTGGGGTTTTTAATCCCGGTGATAAGCTTTCAGGTACACAAGCCAAACGCCTATTAGCATTGTATTTTCCGGGGTCCAAATTATATAATTGTTTATTCCCTTTATTTTCATGGGTAGTTCGGTGATGTGTGCGCTATCCACTATCCACCATTGTAGAAAATCTCATTGAGATGAATGAGAAGCCCATTCTATCTAAGGTTTGTTGTTGGTTTCATGCGAGCCCCATTCTCAAATTATCGAGACTTATAATAAGAATAGAATAGAACAACAAACATTGCAAATAATTTGCCCTTTTATATTGTGTGATCTTGATACCTAACGAGATGATGCATATAATAGCCAAGGGCCTAAAACAATGCAATAGTGCTTCCATTCTCGACAATCAAGGAGCTAGCCTCTTTCTTTCAAGTTCTTAACTATGCAATCCACTAGTGCATACTTGAGTTCAAAAAATACTCTAGTTTTAAATTGACATTAAGATAAATGTTATGAAAATTTTATTGTAATATATAAAAGGTCTTTCTCTTTAGAACATTGCATAGGTTTGTTGAATTATTCCTGCAAGTTGTTATGCAATTGTGATCACTTATAACATTCATCTACCTTTAGAGCACGAGAACTCAAGATAATGACACAAGTTCATACCTCTACATTCATGTATTTCTTACTAAACAAGACCCGTGAACTTATGGTAAGTCCAACTTCACAGGAAAGAACTAAAGAAAGCCGCCACGATAAATTTCTTGTATATATAATCTAAATATAAATAGTAAGGGCGCCGATCTGGTTTGCATGGTAAATATAAGCTTTATTAAAGTCTAATATATTTCACTTTGCTAATGTTCTATATATCTTCTTAATATGGCGAAATGAGCTGACCGCCCAAAATGTTGAATCTCTAATGTCATTATTTGGTTTGTGTTTCTGAATCATATTGTGTAATGTATATGTGAAATGTGCCATCTTAATTTGTTTGTCCGAACAAGATGAGAGGGCTTTTATATACCTACTTGGTCGCCATGTATTAGCGCTTTGCTCTACTCTCACTAGCCTATACTATTCTCCTCTACCTTTAAGCCTTTCCTCCATCTAGAGTTTTGCTTTTCAAACTCGATGCCGTGACAACACGATTCGCGGGCGCTTATATTGATAGCCCGCAATTATAGTTTTCCAAAACAATAGAATGGAGCATCCAATGAAGAGATCTCTTTGAGGTGGCTCATGGATCCATTCTTTGTCCCAATTTGGTTCCATACTCACATTTATCCCTCTACCATCCGCTAAGTCCAGTTCAGCTTCAGATCACTTTGAATTTTAGAAGCATTATATTGGGGTCGTATTGCTTCCTTATACGAATCAAATCTTCACTAGGCTTAGGGTTTTCAAACTCGAGGCTAGGACAAGATGACTCATGCAAAACATCATGGTAAGCCTAAGAATAACCAAAGCATGATGAAATCAAGCAAAATGTATAGAAACATGCCCCTCGCTTTTACGATCCGCCTCGACCTTATTTACAAAAAAAAAATGAATACGCACCACCAAATCCAAACACATAACCTTTCATTTTATTATGGAAACTTTGTTCTTCCCGACCTAATGCATAAATAAGAAATAAGGAACAAGCTTAAAAGATACCTAATGTAACAATTTAGTCGGTAGGAATTGTCCATATTTCCAAAGGCAAGCCAATTTTGTAAAGCTCTATCCTCAAATGAATGTTGTCAAAACAACCACAACTTATTTGTCCGGGTAGTACCCATTTATGCCAACATTTAGCCCCTCTCGATAGAGTCGCCCCTAATAGGTCCAGAAATGAAGTTTCTATTGCTACCAAAAAAAGCCGAAGGCCGAGGCATCAAGAGATCTAATCTTAACCCATAGTTGCAAGATCTATCCCAAAGATCTTGCTCATGGTTATCAAATTGAGGTGCTTAAACCGGATGAGAAGGCTTCCATTTCAAGCGGGAGTTACAGAACTCCTAATGCCGGTGCCACCCTCCTTCTCGAGATTGAAAAGATGTTCACCAACTACCTCCAAAACTTATATTTGACAAAGATCGATTCCAGATCTTGAGATGATGGAAGGAATGCTAGGAAGTTTTCCCGGTTTTCTAAATTTACAAGCCGCTGATGCAATACTTTGAGATTCAACGACACCTAAAATGAATTTAGATGAGGTGGCAAACAACGTGGATAGGCTAGAATTATAGCGATCAAGTATATACATAAGAAAAAAAAAGCTTGCTAATTTTGAACCAAATAGGAGTTGTTTCAACTCAAGGTCTTCTTTATTCATAAAAGTAATTAAAAAATGCAAAATTGGATCTTCTTCATTCTAGGTCTTCTAATATTGATGCAATTTTTGCTTAAAAAACAAAGCAATATTTAAGGATTCTTTAGGATTATGGGAGTGCTTGAAGCCATCTACCTAACTTGCATATTGAAAGGGCTATTTTTTTACATAAAAGTTAGGGACTACGACATTTTAGGTCGCCAAAATTTGTCTCCCGCAATAAAATGTTATAAACCTCTTACATATTTTAATTTGACTGATCATTGATCAAGGAAGATCTCCAAAATTGCAAAGAAATATCGAAAGTACGCCGCTGAATTAAGCTAAAGCCAGTTGAAAGCTCGCCAGGTATTATTAGAACCATAGGAGTAATTAGAAGACATCGCGGCACTTCGAAGCTATAACAGGTGTTACCGAGCTATAACACATCAAGTACTCCATAACACCCTAGGGTGTTATCAAATGGACGATCCGTGTCGATTTTGATGGTGATCGGATGGCCCAAAACTCTCGGCCGCTTATACACACACCTCGCCATTTTGATGACCCTCAAATTTTCTTTTTCAAGAACACCTTCTCGCCATGGCGTATGCTATCTACATCATCTTCGTTTGCCTCCCCGTAATTATCGAGACTTATAATAAGAATAGAATAGAACAACAAACATTGCAATAAGTTTCCCTTTTATATTGTGTGTGATCTTGATATCTAACATAGATGATGCATATAATAGCCAAGGGTCAAGACAATGCAATAGTGTTTCCATTCTCGACAAGGAGCTAGCCCTTTCTTTTAAGTTCTTAACTATGCAATCCACTAGTGCATACTTGAGTTCAAAAATACTCTAGTTTTAAATTGACATTAAGATAAATGTTATGGAAAATTTTATTGTAATATATAAAAGGTATTTCTTTTAGAACATTGCATAGGTTTGTTCCTTGCAAGCTTTTATGCATTGTGATCACTTATAACATTCATCTACCTTAGAGCACGAGAACTCAAGATAATGACACAAGTTCATACCCTCTACATTCATGTAGCTCGAATCACACATTCCTTACTAAACAAGACCCGTAACTTATGGTAAGTCCAACTTCACAGAAAGAGAACTAAAGAATGTAAGGCGCGCCTTGGCCGCCACGATAAATTTCTTGTATATATAATCTAAACGTAAATAGTAAGGGCGGCCGACCGGTTTGCATGGTAAATATAAGCTTTATTAAAGTCTAATATATTTCACTTTGCTAATGTTCTATATATCTTCTCTTAATATAGCGAGCTGAGCGACTGCCCAAAATTTTGAATCTCTAATGTCATTATTTGACTTGTGTTTCTCGAATCATATTGTGTAATGTGTATGTGAAATGTGCCATCTTAATTTGTTTGTCCGAACAAGATGCGAGGGCTTTATACCTACTTGGCCGCCATGTACTAACGCGCTTGCTCTACTCTCTCTAGCGCCTGTACTATTCTCCCTCTATCTTTAAGCCTTTCCTCCATCTAGAGTTTTAAGGTTTTCAAACTCGATGCCAGGACAACACGATTCGTGCGCTATATTGATAGCCCGCAATTATAGTTTTCCAAAACAATAGAATGGAGCATCCAATGAAGAGATCTCTTGAGGTGGCTCGCAGATCCATTCTTTGTCCCAGAATTTGGTTCCATACTCACATTTATCCCTATGTGCCACCCGCTAAGTCCAGTTCAGCTTCAGACCACTTTGAATTTTAGAAGCATTATTGGGGTCGTATTGCTTCCTTATACGAATCAAATCTTCACTAGGTTTTGGGTTTTCAAACTCGAGGCTAGAACAAGATGACTCCTGCAAAACATCATGGTAAGCCTAAGAATAAACAAAGCATCATGAAATCAAGCAAAATGTATAGAAACATACTCCTGCGCTTTACGCATCTCCCTGGACCTTATTTACAAAAATGAATACATACCACCAAATCCAAACACATAAGCCTTTCATTTTATTATAGAAACAAGCATAAATAAGAAATAAGGAACAAGCGAAAAGATACGAAGGTAACAATTTAGCTGGTAGGAACTGTCCATATTTCCAGTGCAAGCCAATTTTGTAAAGCTCCATCCTGAAATGAATGTTGTCAAAACAACCACAGCTTATCTGTCTGGTAGTACCCATTTATGCAACATTTAGCCCTGATAGAGTCACCTCTAATAGGTTCAGAGCTGAGTTTCTATTGCTACGCCCAAAAAGCCTGAGCGTCGAGGCATCAAGAGACGAATCTTAACCCATAGTTGCAAGATCTATCCCAAAGATCTTGCTCATGGTTATCAAATTGAGGTGCAAAAATTGGATGAGAAGGCTTCCATTTCAAGCGGGAGTTACAGAACTCCTAATGCTGGTGCCACCCTCCTTCGCATTGGAAAAGATGTTCACCAACTACCTCCAAAACTTATATTTGACAGCATCGATTCCAGAGCTTGAGATGATGGAAATGAATGCTAGGAAGTTATCCCGCGGTTTTCTAAATTTACAAGCCGTTGATGCAATATTTTGGAGATTCAACGACACGAAATGAATTTAGATGAGGTGGCAACCAACGTGGATAGGCTGGAATTATAGCGATCGTTATACATAAGAAAAAAAAGCCTGCTAATTTTGAAATCCGAAATAGGAGTCGTTTCAACTCGAGGTCTTCTTATTCATAAAGTAATTAAAAAATGCAAAATTGGAGCTTCTTCATTCTAGGCCTTCTAATATTGATGCAATTCTTGCTTAAAAAAATAAAGCAATATTTACGGATTCTTTAGGATTATGGGAGTGCTTGAAGCCGTCTACCTAACTTGCATATTGAAAAGGGCTTTCCCTTTGGAAGGTCTCCAAAATTGCAAAGAAATATCGAGTACGTCTCTGAATTAAGCTAAAGCCAGTTGAAAGCTCAGTGTATTATTAGAACCATAGGAGTAATTAGAAGACATCGTGCACTCGAATATCTCATCGCTGCTATGTGCATGGAAGGATGATGTCGGCACCCTAATAACGATGCCATCACGATGCCATTTTCCAGCCACCTGTTAAAAACTCTGAAAGGGAATTTGTAGTACCAAAGCCACGTTTCAACCTGGGCTTTTGGGGGCTGCTAGTCATTATTAGGGTATATATAGTAACAAAACATTTGGTACTCTAGGTCTTTTAGTTTATTACTTTAATAATGGACCAGAAGAGTTAGGGTGATGTAACATTTCTTGTATAAAAAAGTAGTTTCAAGGATGTTATAAAATTGTTATTGAAGCATGTCCAAATCGAATCCTTGCGCTACCTATGCATAGAGATCTCACATAGTCCTACCTGATGACCAAAGTGGCCATGATCAAGATATCCTAAGGCTAGGAGGTATCCCGCCCACAAAGTGTGCATGTATGGCTAAAGTTTTGCCCAACGGATGTGTGGTGAGTTGGTATAGACCTAGTAATGCCAAAATAAATGTGCATTTGGTCGGGGGTTCAAACCCGCTGTATGTTTAGCTTTGGGAGTTGGTTATCGGGTTATACGATGATGATCCCCGACGGGTAGAACTTAAAAGCCTATACATGTCCTCCACTTTGGCCCCTTGACCTGGTGGGGATATTCTAGCTAGTCGTACAAGATGATATTCTAGTGACAAGACTAGTCTAGCTTGGACCATAAACAAAAAAAAAATACAAAAATACCGCGACATCCTAAGGCTAGGAGGTATCCCGCCTACAAAGTGTGCATGTATGGCTAAAGTATTGCCCAACGGATGTGTGGTGAGTTGGTATAGACCTAGTAATACCAAAATAAATGTGCATTTGGTCGTGGGTTCAAACCCGCCGTGTATGTTTAGCTTTGGGAGTTGGTTATCGGGTTTATAATGATGATGATCCCCCTCGTGGTAGAACTTAAAAAGCCTATACATGTCCTCCACTTTGGCCCCTTGACCTGGTGGGGATATTCTAGCTAGTCGTACAAGATGATATTCTAGTGACAAGACTAGTCTAGCTTGGACCATAAACAAAAAAAAAAAAAAAAAAACCAGTGACATCCTAAGGCTAGGAGGTATCCCCGCCTACAAAGTGTGCATGTATGGCTAAAGTTTTGCCCAACGGATGTGTGGTGAGTTGGTATAGACCTAGTAATGCCAAAATAAATGTGCATTTGGTCGTGGGTTCAAACCGCCCAAGCAGTATGTTTAGCTTTGGGAGTTGGTTACCGGGTTATACGATGATGATCCCCGACGGGTAGAACTTAAAAGCCTATACATGTCCTCCACTTTGGCCCCTTGACCTGGTGGATATTCTAGCTAGTCGGTACAAGATGATATTCTAGTGACAAGACTAGTCTAGCTTGGACCATAAACAAAAAAAATACAACTGACCCATTATCCTTTGCGCTACCTATGTACGTAGATCTCACATAGTCCTAAGGATCGGATGACTTTTTCCATTAAGCCCCCTCGACTTACTTACCTATGATGACTTTTTCCATTAAGCCCCTCGACTTACTTACCTATGCAATGGCAACTTTTTGTGATAAGAAATGGCAACGAAGCGAAGCTATTTCACGCTGAAACAACTTGGTGAGCCAGCGCCACCGCCTCACCGCAAACATCAAGCTCGCCATTTCTTTACATAAAAGTTAGGGGACGACGACATTTTAGGGTCGCCAAAATTTGTCTCCCAAGAATAAAAATGTTATAAACCTCTTACATATTTTAATTTGGACCTAAGAAGGGCAAAATGTCGCCGTCCCCAGCTTCTACGTGGATGTACGAGGAAGGGTTTGTCGGGGTTTGAGTTGCCATTTTAGAGCCTTAGTTTTTGATTGCCCAAAGATATCCAACATTCCTTTGTGTCAATTGCTATTATAAAGTTGATGTTGTAAATTAAAGGACATTTTATGGAAAGATGATGTGTGCCTAAAAATAATTCATTTTATCTAAGATCCGCCCTAAAAAAAGGAAAAGGAAAGGGAAAAGATCGAAAAAAAATGGAGAAAAGGGAAAAGGGATGGAAAGCAAAAGGCTTTAAGAAATAGGAAAATGAAATGAAATGCTCCAATCCAATGGCAAAAAGGAAGGAAAGGGAAAAGAAAAGGAATGAGAAAAAGAAAAAGGAAGGTAAAAAGGCTAATGATTTTTAGTCCGGGCCCTTTCTCCATCCGGAAAAGGTGGAAAAAGGAAACAATGAAAGGAAAAAAAAAGAAAAGGAAAAAGGAAGAAAAAATCCGATAAGCAAAAGGGGGGTCCCTAAATATCCCACAAAAAGAAATTATTTAGAAAGAAGAGGCTATGTTGTGGTATATAAAAAAAAAGAAAGAATTGAAACAAGGAAGACTCATACCTTTCTTGAAACAAGGCCTTTTGGCTAAGATCAAGTGTAGTATTTGTTCTTATCGGTTTAATAGTGATACACGGGTCCATAGGGCCCCAATGCTATTAATCTAATTTGTTGTGGGTTGTGGGCATGTTGTGCAAAATTGCCGCCAAGGTCCATGTATGTCGCCCGCGCTTTACAAGATCAGAGGGCTCTGCATAGCCCTAACCCGAGAGGGTTCCAAATAATTTGAAAAAGGACACTTTGTGAAATTTGATGTTTTAATTGCTTTGTAGCTTGTTGATGGCTTTTGTAATGAAGTTTGCCTACTTCTTGCTATGGATGAGAGTTGGCAAGCGCTTTGAGTATAGCTATTATTCTCTTCAAATGAACTGCCGCATGATATTATGAGAAGAGAATAAATCATGGTTATGGAGTGTTAAGTACTTCAATTGTTTTAAAATTCATTCCTCCAAATAAATGGAGTTGACGAACAAATTTATTCTCATTGTTAACCACCTAGTGGTTAACATTGGTGCATGCACATGTTAGGTGTCAGCAGGCGACATCGACACTTGGCATGTTTAGGTTAGCATAAGTGTAGGGCTTAGATTTAGTTAGATGTACGGCTTAGATTTGCGGTCTACACTATATTAGACCGAGCCTCTTCCGATGTAACAGTTTTATCTCAAATTTGGAGAGCCTCACTTGGCCACATTTCCCGCATTCTTTGTACATATTTTTGTCTCTTTTCTTGTTTCATGATCTTGAGCATGGTTGGCTTGTAGCATCCGGCAAATATGGATCATTGGCCGCAAGATGTATGCCAAGAACTCAAAACTAACACCGGCGCCCGTATGCCGGGTTCGCTTCAAGATCATTTCTTTAGCCTTGCCGCTTGTCGTTGTCTTGTCGCTTCTCATGCTTCTCCGCTTTGAAAACTTTTTTGTATACTATTCTTACCCCTTAAATTTCCTTAGTTTGCCCAACCAAGTTCATTCATGTATTCGCTTGAGGCTTTTGTTTTTTCAAAACAAATGATGATTCTCGCTTAGTGATCAATTTACTCGTGAAATTGTTTCAAGACCCCGTTTCTTCGATGCAAAGAAGCCTAGTTCACAAGAAAGGATTTCTCGAGTGGTGACAAAGACTCCTCTCTCTCGCAAGATCTTCGTGAAAATCAAGAGTTTGATCCTCTTTTTTTTTTATTTGCTGAAAATTTGTCAAAATATCATGATTTTTCCATTATCCTCTGCTTTTTATCTCGCTTTTCAAAAATCGCGGCTTCCGACAACCAAAAATATTTCGCTTCAAAGGCAAAGGCAGATTTCCGCTTTCAGATGAAGCTTTCTTGTTCCGCTTTATTTCAAGAAGGCCAAAGACGTGGCTAGCCCCCAACTTTCGTGGTTCTCAAGCAAGAATTCTCAAGGCTTAATTATTTTACTCAAATCGTTAACTAGGACCTTAACGACGGGTTGCCTTCATATCTCTCGCTAGTTAATTTAATGATTCTCGGGGCCCATTTCCACCCTACAAGATCAAGATGTAATTTTATTGAATTTTTCAAGAGGGCCAAAGACTGGCTAGCCCCATTCATCTAACCATACAGCCGCAGCAATATTCCAAAGAAGCACATCCGCACACATAGTATCTCTGGACGGATTTATTAAAACTCTCCAGCTCGCATACACAAGCACCATTAGTATATCAAATTTCCACCGTGGAGTGGAGCACAAACATCTTTTCGTAACAAACTTTACCTGCTCATCCATATGTCATCTATGGCTTTGAGGCATCCGCAAATAGAAGAGGTCAGCAATTTTCATGAACAATTTCAAGCAGAAAGAGGGAGCAGAGTCAAGCACGTATATCTCGATATGTCTCTATTTCGACATTTTCCCAGCCAAATATTTGCATATTACAAGAAGCGCTGGAGTTACCCCATCGGGCCCTTGCCTTATCCGCCCCTTTGATCTCGATCATCCGCCGCCAGCACGCTTCAAAGCCTAGCCATCGATTTGTGCCCCCGGCCCGTGATAATGATCGCAATCTGCAGAAAAACATCCAATCATCCTTCCCATTGCCATTTCTTCATTCCAAACCGCATTTGCTTGCACATCCGGTCGTCCATCCTGCAGCAACATGCAAATATAGTAACTATTCTCTGCTCAAATTTATTCCAGCTATGGGCAAAGCTCTATGGGCAGTGGCCCTATTTACAAAATCCTAAAGAGAAAAACCCTCTACTCCGGGTTTGGAGCCGAGGTGATGCGCAGGATATGGTACCAGCCTCGCTCGTGGTCCCAACGCAGTGAATCACCACCTCCATCCCGCTGGTGTGAGGATCGGGATGCTCACCATCCCAAAGACACCACCTCGCCCATGGGAATGCCACTCTGCCAGGCACCTCCAAAGGTCCAAGCAATCCATCTTGCATGTTATCCACCCGTGCAGTTTGAAGGCATGGTGCACTTATCGTGAAGTCCTGCAAAGACATACTGAGCGCTATCGGGTGTCTCAGCTTCACCCACTCGTCTTATATAGCCACCCGAGGACCTCCCCCGCTGACGGGACCAATAAGAAATTTCGGGGACGGGTTGCAATGCAAGGTCAAGTTTCTAAATGGGGAATCTTTTTCTCCCACCGCATATCTAGCCATGGTACCTTCCTCCGACACCTTCGCTTTTAACGATATCCCACTTCGAAGTTGCCAAAGATTAAATGCCATTCCTTCTTTCACGCCTGTTTAACATTAATAGGTGTCCTTTTCGCCAACCACACATCCGATCATTCCCTTTACGCCTCATCGCCACCGCTCATTGTTTCTCCCTTTACCGCTTGGGGACTTAGCCAAAATTTTGCCTCTCAATCGCCTCCTTCGTGATCCGTTGCCACTGGCATCATCAACGGTTGCCTGTTCATCCTCATCATGCCCCTTCGCCAACACTTAGCGCCCTAAAACCTTTTTCGCTTCTCTCTTTTCCGCTCTCCGCCCTCCACCTTCTCAAGACAATTCTTCCCTGTTCGACGCTTTTACCACGGCCATCGCACCCAAATTTCCTACACTTCAAGCTTCGCCCCAAGGATTCGCTCTTTTCGAAGTGCGGTCTTCTCGACACCCACCTTCGCGGACGCCCTCGCTGGGTCCCCAAATGGGAAGTCGCTGGAATGCCGTGAAGCTTTACGAATCTCGCAAATGGACCTCCCCCGCCCCAAATCCGAACAATTGAAGTAGTTCATCGCACACATCGCCAACAGCCCGAATGGATATATCGCGGGTCGATGGCACCACCATCTTGCTTACTCAGCCCCTGATTTCTGAGGTATTCCGTATTCCTTTGCAAACCCCTTTCTTTTATCTTGGGCTGCCTTTACATGGACATAGATGTCACTTCGCCCGACGCTTCTTCTTATCAAGCAAACATGCATCGCCTTCACCAATATTGCAAAGACCCATGACACTTTCGTTAAGCTTCGTATGAAATTGCTTGGTATTCTATCAAGAACACCCATATCAATAAGCCGTTTCTATAATATGGTAATCACAGCCATCCGCTCCAATCACCATATTGATTGGCCACAGTTGTTGTTCTACCGTCTCCTTCATGAAGTAGACCGCATTAGGGCTGCCCCTTCTCTCGCCTTTTGAAGCCTCCGGTGGCCATCTTCAAGCCCCTCATCCGCCATTATCTTCCCCTTCTCGGTTCTGCTTTCAAATTCTCATGCCTCCACTCAACAATCTTTTCATTCACTTCCTCAAAACCAACAGGCTGGCACTTCACGCCCTTCTCTTCTGGTCATGTCCAACATAACGCCACGCATGTCACTGTCTCCTCTTCCTCCACAGAAACAAGGCCCTCCAGTTCTCATCATGTCTCTCAAACGTCACAAACACGGGGCAACAAAGAAGCTCGCAGCCCCCATCCTCGCCAAATTTCTCAGATCAATACCGCCAGGATGTTCAAGCCGCTATACTCAAGTTCCGTAAATCCCGTGAAGTTCTCATGAATGGTGTTCACGCGTCCCTGGAAGCCTCGGAGGCGGCTCAAAGAGACCTTCAAGCTGCTAACATGCAACTTCACACTCTGGAGGATAAGCTTCAAGCAAAGCACGAGGCTCTTTTACAGGTCCGTGAGGATCTAAAGACTGCCCACGATCGTAATACCGCATGGCGATCGACGTTGTGCTCAATTGCAAACCACCATTCAGAATTGTTGGAGCAGGTCAAGACACGAGACTCTCTTTGGTTGACAAGGATAAAGACATTGCTAAGCTTGACACGCCAGATACGTAGCTTTCAAAGATTACACCACTCAAGCCCATGACCTTACGGGCCAGGACGCCAAATCGCCTTTTAGAAGCTCAGCTCCACACGCCGCCAACCCACGCCTCTTCGAACAAGTCACGGAGGCCAAACAAAGAAAAGATACTTGATGATGCGTAGATTGCAAAGCTTAGACTCCAAACTCCCCGGGCAATCCTCTTCCCATGCCACGCGCCTCCAAACGGGTCCGTGGATCGGGCCACGCCTTCAAGTTAGAAAAAGGAAAACCGGATCCGCGATCTTGAAAAATCAGCTCCAAAGAAGTCGCCCAATCTGGGCAGTAAGAGGCTCGCATAAACAAGAGGGCTACCTTAATATTGTTTCTCCACCACCGGTGGATTTCGCTATTCCTTCCCCGGGATCCACCTTTTTATAAGGGATATGCCACCAAGGTATAGGATAGCCGAAAACCCCTAGTATATGCTTTCGAGATAGGCAAATTTGACCCCTTCCGTATGGTTTTACAACTAGGTTAACATCCCAAAACCCCTATGACCCCTAGTATACATACGTAAAAGGGTAAAAAATCGCCCCTCCCATTGATGCATCGGGTTTTGAAAGGTTGTTCCACAAGGAAACTTTGTCGTACAAGATGATATTCTAGTGACAAGACCTCCCCGCCCCCTTGATTCCTTCCAGCCACTCTCGATTATGTGGTTGCCCGACGCCACCTCTTTCTTTTTAAGTGGTATGCGGCAAATGGTCAGGCTGATGCCCACATGCGCACTGAGGATTTTCTCCGGATTTGGCCAGACCTCTCAGTTGAAGACAAAGGCTTACTCAGGCTCCTCTTAGTCTTCGACCTCATTCACCGTGGAAGACCCCGATTTAATCACCTTCAGATTGTTCAAATTGATGGCGCATATCTTTCATGACTTCTATCCGGGCCGACACATAGGACAAATTTCGTGATGGGCCACATCGAACTTTCGTGGCTTAATTCCTGTGCTCATTGGTTGTTATTGGACAACAACCCATATCTTAGCGATCATGATCGGACTCACACTCTTCATCAAAAGTACATGCCCGAGCTTGCTCAGCATTTACCTCTCTGGCAAGCTGAAACGCTGGAACAGGTGAGAAAGAATCTTGGGCATCCTGAGGATCTTCCGTTTGCCCAAGTTTATATGCAGCATTTGGCAGGTTACAATCAATTGCGTGCCCTTCTAGATAGCAAGACCATACCCACGGGATGGGATAGTCCACCTGTCTATACTCAGCTCTCTACTTCTGAGTGGAATCAGTGGTGCAAAGCTCTTGATCCTGACCTTGTACGTGAATTCAGGGAGCAGGCTCAGCAGCCTACGCCCACGGGCATGGCTCACTCTCCGTATGCTTAATTGGGTGTCCCTCCATGCCCCAGATTTTTAACCTCCGACTGGCGTCTTCCCTTTTGGACCAAGGTCCTCGATGGCCACACAGGGTCGACTCCGCCTCAGATCTCGACGGATCTCCGATGGGATCCCCGTTTTGTCTGACGCTCCAATTGGAAGGATGGTGCCACTCTGGACACTACTACAAATTGGATCTACATTGCTAATGAGCGTGGTTGGCAACGCCCTGCTGATGCTATTCATGGTCTTGATACCTTCTTACGGAATGCCGCCACCTCACCCGACCCTTCGCCACCGGCAAGCCGGGCTCGCGGCCGCCTCAAATGTATCCCGGTCAGCCTCCTTAAATCGGCAAATGGCCCCATCTTTTATCGAAACCCAATGCTGCTGCCTTTTTGGTCTCCGTGACCGCTTTCTTATGGAGTGCCGCCGTTCTTCGGACGCACATGTCGCCTCGAAGACATGGTGCACTCTAAGTTCCTCATTGATGCGCACTCGCCTCTTTGGGCTCAACACTCGACGATGCTCTTCAAACACGCCAGACCTCATTGGCAATTACCATAATGGCGCTCGCCCTCATTCCCGTGAGGATCACTTTCAAACCGCCTGATTCCCGCCCTCTAAACACTTCCTCCTTTTCTTCACTCAATGTCGCTTTGGTGGGGGGTTAGTCCCTGCGGCCTCCGTGAACAGGACTATTCATGCATACGATGGACCAAGTCAAGGCCAAGGATTCACAACCAGGCACGGGTCGGGCCATCAAAGGCCCAAAGATCATGACCAAAGAACTTCTTCAAGAACTCGGTCCGAAGGGGAGCGAAAATGATCACGCCCGCGGCTTGATTGAGTTTACGGTAATCCACGCAAACGCGGATCTTACCATTGTGTTTGAGTGCAATGACTATGGGGCTCACCCATTCAGAATGTTTGACCTCATAAATCGGCCGCCAGCCAAGAGTTTGTCAATTTCGCCTTGACACGGCCACGGTAATTTGGGTTGAGCCGATATCGCCGCTGCTAGATTGGGCGGCATCCGACGGTAGGAATGGTAAGTTCCCCAACTCTTTTTGATACCGCCAAGGTCTTTGTAGCTCCAAGCAAAAATATGTTTGAATTTTTTGAACAAATACACAAAATGCTTTTTATAGGTCTATGGAAGTTTAGCAAAGCGGACCGGGTTGATTGTTTCCAATGTCCACAATTTCCACATCCGAGTTTGAATATGAGGAACAACCTCCGAGTCCCGAACGCGATGAGCGTGGAGGTCAAGCATGACAGAGGAGCAAAGATTTTGGCGTGGTAAAGAAAAGAGGCGGCCGAAGGCCATCAAGCAAGGGTTGCTTCATGACGGCATGAACATCAACGGTCTCCTCAAGAAGGAAGTGGGTCGTAAAAAATGATCCGTGACGTTGAATGCGATTGCAGAAGCCGTAAGGGTCCAAAAGAGCCGCCACGTACCGGTCCCGATCGAAGGCCATGTCACCCCAAGGATCAAAGATACCCGTGGTAAGATGAGAGAGGGAGACTACTGAGGAGCTTGAACATGATAAATATTTTGTGCTTCTTCAAAGTCGCTGTCGAGATGGAAGGTTCAAAGATTCTCGCACGAGATCAATTGGCCGGGCCAGATCCATGGTGGCATTTAGATGGCCATCGCGATAACAAGTTGATCGGTGGCCCAAAGAATGAATACTCTTGGCCCCTGTCCGAGAAAAGGTCTTCCAACCAAAGATTTCATAGTCACCGTGATCCTCTCCTCGCTTCAAACGCCAAATTCCAAGGGGAATTTGAGATCACCAATGCTGATATGTAGAAGAGGAGTGACGCCTTGAGGTCGCGTGATATGGCCATTGGCCAACTTGATGTCATAAGGGGCACGGTACAATTGTTTGATGCCCAATTGCTTCCGGAGCTTATCAGTAATGAGATTGACAGCGCTACCACCATCAATTTGGACATGATTGATATGCTGATTGCCCACCGTGGCATGCACCGTGGGTGTGGAAGTTGCAACAGCTCCAACCAGAACCGTGGGAAGAGGTAACTGATCTTTGAGAGCCGGACAGAGTTTCAAAATGGTGGCCAGGCTCAAAGGAATCTTGATCTTGGCAAGTTCTTCCTGAAGTTCCAAGGGAATATATGAAAAAGGGTCCGCAGGATCCAGTGGAGCTGGAGTCTGTGGTAAGGAAGCCGAGACTTCTTTGAGAAGCTCAACCTCAGCAGCAATATTTGGATATGGCTGAGAGCGTGCGCTGGTGGATGATGACGGCGCGGCCTGACGCTGCTGAGCTCGAGTAGTGGCATGAACATTTGCCAGGGTGCGACCTTCCGCAGCCTGCATGAGTTTCAGAATACTTTGTCTCACTTTAGGCATGACGTGAGGCATGAGTTTGTCAAGTCAGGTGCAAAGTGAACTTTTTTATCATCTTCATGAGGGACCTGCTCCACGCCAAAAGCAGTGTCGCGGTCATGAGGAATGATGGTCAAAGGGCTGAAGCCCGCGGTGTGTCGTGGTGACCGCACTAATCCAATTTGACTGCTGGACGGGAGGGTTGAGAGCCTGATAAATCTCCTCCTGAGCTTGTTGATCCATAGGATTGGAAGTAGACGCTGCTTGCTGAGGTCGCTGTTGTTGAGGCGGCCGAGGAGGCTTTCAAAACAGACGAGGGCCCCGCTTACCGCTGGCCACCCGTAGTTGATAAGCCGTGAGACGGACAGAAGCTGGTTGATTTGAATCTGGAAGTTGAACTTGAGGAAGTTGAGGACACGCCGTGGTGGTGTGACCCCATTCATGACAATGATAGCATTGAGCCTTTGAAGGATCGAAGGGAGGACGGTTGCCTTGTCCTCGTGGCTGCTGAGATTGCTGCGGTTGTTGTTACTGCGACTGTTGTTGAGTGGGAAATTGCTGAGGGGGATATGACTGTGGTTGAGGCGTGGTCTGGACTTGAAAGACCATTTTATTACGAAAAGGTGAGGATGAGAACGAGTGCATTCTTCCGTGGCGTGATTGCACGTATTGCATCTTTTACAATGAGGAGGTCCATTTGAGGAGTTGCATTCATTTGCCGATGACCTTGATATTTATAAATAGTGCACCGATGTGAGCTGCTGTGGATTTGCTTGTCGAGGCTGAACAGAGTTCTGGGGAACCATGACGGGGGGGCATGAAAGGGAGTTCCCGGAGAGCAACACCCCGAGAAGAAACATTGACCGAATGATTGACCAATTCAATGGCCTCGCCCCAGACTTTGGACGCAGTATTCTCGTCATGAGGCTTAATGGCAGAGGAAGGCTCCCGCGGTAAAACCGACGAGGATCCGGCTTTGGCGGGGGTACCCCGAGTTTACCGACGAGAATATGAAGACGGTCCGCAAAATCCCCGGGCGGACTCCGGGGGCTCTGGCCGGGTCATTGAGTTGCTTGAGGAGTAATTGATCATCGTCCGTGGTGCCATAATGAGACGTAAAAGCGCTTTCATTTCCCCGCCAACTTTGTTTCCAAAGACTTTTATTGGCCATCAACCACTGATGAGGGGCTACGAAAGCGTGGTTGAAAAGATATGAAATTTGAGTTGGGGCCGGAGCATGACCATTCGTAATGGCCAAGGCTTCAAATTCTCCATGTGTGCCAAACACTTTGATCCGCAGGTTTGCCTTTAGTGTTGCCAAAAGTGGGATAAGTCACCAAATTATGAGAGGGCGATGAAGGTGGAACCGGGCGAAAGACAAAGGATTCGGTGGAGGATATGCGTAAGCATAAAGAGGTGGTACGCCCGAGACCGAGAGCAAGGGGTGGAACGAAAAACATGTGGTCCAAAGAAAAAAGCAAAGATCCGGGTGGGAAAGGGCCTTGTGAGCCATCCTCATTAGGCTTGAGATCGCTGGTTTGGTAAAATGTGAAGAGCATGCCGAAAAGATGGAGAAGGCTGAAAGTCATGAACGGGGTAGGGCCAAAAGACACGCGGATGGTAGCCCATCCCACCGTGAGGTGAAGAAGGTCGTGATGGAAGAGGAGTGTGGCCCCAAGGAATGTTGATATAGGTGCCGCCGAGTCCGGAAATAGTGAGGCGTAATGAACAGGGGTATGTTGTCGAGATTGTGGTTGTGAACAATGACGACAATACGTGGGGAGACCCCGGGTCGAGAATGAGCACGAGGGGTAGGAGGGTGCCGACCGAGCTCTTGAGCGATACGACCTCCCTCAATGTCATAAGCAAGGGTCATACATATCCCGAACAAAGCTCGCTGCGTTGATGACGCCCAGCGAAGCCGCTTGGCAAAGAAGTTCTTCGTGCATGAATCCTCGAGCGCACATGATGGAAAGAAAAGAAAGAAAGATCGACCCCGGCAAATGGCGACAAGTGTTTGGGGTCCGGGTTCGAACTCCTCAGAAGAAGCCCTCCGGAGGACCCTTGATCTAACAGGAGAATCCGGGAGCTATGTCACGCGGGATTTGCAAGAAAAGAACAAGAAAAAGAGAACAGAACAAACAGAGAACAATGAGATCACAATAATGAGAACAACTTCCTTGATGTCAATGGAAATACATGAGCTCTCGCAATCGAGAGAAAACTGATGTGAGACAAGACTCAAAACTCATCTAAAAACTAGAGCGCTAGCTCTACTCATATATATAGTACAATGGCCTTTGGCCCAATATAGACACTCTGACTGATTCCGGTGCCGACTCCTGGAAGGAGACCTGATTTGCAGGAATGCTGGCGGTGCCTCTTGAAGTGCCTGAAATCACGCTGACGTGGGCGGTGATGCTGTCACTTGTCCGAGCTGCCTCCTCCCGACGCCAAAGCGTGGTCTTTGTCTCAAGGTGGTCCGCTTGGTCTTCATTGGCCTTTGATGACTGACCCGTGCCTGGTTGTGAATCCTTGGCCTTGACTTGGTCCGTCGTATGCATGAATAGTCCTATTCCTGGAGGCACAGGACTAACATCTGTCTCTAATACTTAGTTGTCCTACCTGAGCTGTTAAATTCATGTTGTTTGTTATGTATCCATGTGAGAAGAGTTGGAGAATAAGCTGCTCTTTACAGGTGCCTCATGCATTGTGTGGTAGTTGGTGCATCAAGTTCCTGCTAGTTTCCAATAAGTTTTGACATGGGGTCATGTAATTTGTTGAAGGCAAGTTTATTGTTGGGAATATAAAGCATATATAAGCGTGAGAGCAGTTGCATATTCAAAACAGAACAACCTCCAAGTTCATTCGTCAAGCTCTAATGTCAGCGAACAAAAAATGGCTGGACGATGCACTTAAAACAAAGACGGATTATGCAAAAAACAGGGTTTCCATATCCAAAGAGCATGTTTGTGGTATGTTGCGTAAATGCTCAAGGCACTCTAGAAAAATGCAATTTCTAACATCGGTACCGAAGAGTTTCCTTTCCAATGTTCTTCGACCAGCCATGCGCTTCCTTGTCGCCCCGCAAAATTTTAATTGAGGCACATGCAAAGATTCAATGAAATCTCTAAACCGAAGTTTATACATATGGAGTGCCATTATCACAAAATTTAATCGAAGGAACATGGAATCACAAGCAACCACTTTGACGGCCAGATTTGTAATGTGCTTCTACAGCCATACAATATCAAATTGTTTAGCATGGCAAATTATCCAAAGTTAAGAAAGAGATGTTTTTATGGATATCCTTTTCGATGCAAGTCGGCGCCAAGCAGACTTTTAGGGATAAGTTGTCCTTTGATTTTTATATTTCAAACAGAGGGAATCGAGGCTTTTACAGTGTATGCTAATTCGGTAAAAACTATATCTTGTAGATGTTGAAGACCTTTAATTTTCTAAATGCATTGAGGGCAATTGTGTAGAGCAGAAAGCTAGGATGTTTCCCCATTGTTAGAACGACATGCATCGCTTCCCATGTGTCACAAGAACTGGCCAAGAATGAATTACCTTTTTCTCGCTTTTCTTGATTTATTATAGGAAATTGTGCTACGCTGTAAGAATTCTTCCATATGCCGCATTGCACTTCTTGACGAATGAGCAATATCGGAGGTGGCTAATAGAAAACCATCCATCAACTTTGTTGTCGACCGCTTGTTGGGTCCTTAGCAAGAGGAACACCTATTCTCTCGCATTATATACGGTGGACTTTGTTTGATGTGCCGCTTTTGCATTTACATAAACCCAAATGCATTGCGAGTCAAGATTATGTTATAGTCGAGACTATATTGGGGTTATATTTAATTGCGATAAGGTAGAAATATTCTTGTCTTCCTCAAGCAAAGGCCGATAAGGTACCTATGTTGTACAGTGTCATTGCCTCACAAGCATCGCTCCAGTGTGTCATGGAGTTGCCTCGCATCCTATGATCCTTTGTGCATAGGAGTTAACATCTGCAATATTGAGAAACAATGAATTTGTTCCGAGTTCTTTTTACTTCAATCGCGATATATAGGATAAAGAAGCTCGATTTATCATCTTTGCAGATGTGTAAGGATACAACTATTGTTGTTTAGTTTGGATTGATTTGTAGCTTTAATTGAGTTGAGTTCATTTGGCTATATTTCAATCAAGATTGCAAATGATATACGCCGACATTAGACAAAGAATGCACCGCTAGCGTGCCCGGGCTTGCTCCCATTGCTTCTCGCCCTTGTTGTCTTTGTGGCTGATGCTACTCTTCATCATCACCTCGCCCCGGTAAGAGAAGTAGTGGCATCGTAACCATAGAAACTGTGACTTATACCAAGGGCTTAGGTTTTATATGTGTTTATCTAGGATGCATGCTCCTTGGTATAAGTGTGGCTTATACCAAGGTCTTAGGTTTTATATGTGTTTTATCCAGGATGCATGAAGTTATTCCAGTTCTAAGAAGATGTTTCCTCAGCCACCAATAATCTTGTTTTAAAGGGGTCGAATGTTCCAAACTACTTGGAAGTCTTGACAAGCCTCCTTGAAATGCAAAACTAGACATGTGAGCACCCTACTCTTTCTTAGGTTTCTGTTCTAGAAATATTCAACACACATTATTCACAAAGAAAATGCTTTGTGCTGGTTTATAGCAAGAAGTGAAACAAAGAAGACTCATGCCTTTCTCGGCCTTTTGGCTAAAGTCAGGTGTAGTATCTGCTAATCTAATTTGGTGTGGGTTATAAGACTGTTGGGAATCTCCTGTAGATGAAGTTATTTTAGTTCTAAGAAGATGTTTCTTCAGCTACCAATAATCTTGTTTTAAAAGCATCCAATGCTCCAAGCAAGATAGCTTTCTATTCTAGAGAAACGTTTTGCCTTTTTACGAATTCAGTGCTTTATCCTCAAATTGCCTATCCACAACTTAGACACAAAAAGAAGTTATGCGATGCAATCATATCAAGGACCTAAATGCCTGGCACATAAATTGAGTATTATAACAACATGATCAAGATGGCGTCACAATGGTCACAAGGATCTTAAAATGCGTTTCAAAGATAGACCTAATTGTAGATGCATTGTGATGCCTCCTTAGAACATTCTATCCAATTAAATGAAGACACATTTCGAGTTTCTTTGCATTCCAAAAAATGAAAGAGATGATTGGTGGCAAGGTTACAAAGTTAATACAACTTCGGACAGAGAGTTATGCGCTACATTTGTGGAATATGGAAATGTATACTTAAGATATGGAAATGTATATGTTAGAGGTAGAAATGGCACTGTTGTCGACATTTTATTCAATACAACTTCAGAAAGAGAATTATGCGCTAGGTTTGTAAAGCGTGAACATGAATACGTGTGAGTTACAAATGGCAGTGCTGTCAATGTTTCGTTCAACCATTGCTATATTTGTTGTAAAACATTCTTGAAGCATATCGCCAACATATGAGAAGAATCTAGATGAACATAAGGGTATGTTAAACATTTTGGACGACTAAAGTTTTGATTTTTCAAAGGTTTAATTGTCGCAATGGTCAAATTTTTCATGGATGTGCACAAGACCATTTATTTATCTCCCGCCCTTGCTATGAACAGCCCATACACTCCAGACAACAGGCACCGCCTGTTGGGATAGCCAATGTTGCCCCCCGACTCAGTGAGCAGCAAGAGCAGGGCCGACGACGTCATAATGTTGTGGTACGTGGACTCTCAGAGGAAGCAGGAGAGGATCTCACCAAGCGCATCCAGGATCAGATCTTATATCGCATGGCATTTCAGACTACAGTCCACATTGTCCGAGCAAGCCACCTTGGGGCTCAACGCACAGATCGCCCACGCGTTGTCACCTTCACGGTCGCATGAGGCAATTTTTCGTCAGAGTAGGCAATTGAAGGGGACTACCCTGTATGTCGAACAGGATCTTACTCCGATGCAACAGGAGTCCCGCCGGCAACAGTTGGCTCAAGTCAGGGAAATCCACCGTCGAGGGGGCGCTGCAGGATTGGTCCGAGGCAAGCTTCACATTTTTAGGCCGGCGCCTGATGAGGTCACCGATGCAATGCGTCAAGCTGCTACAGCATCCAGAGGCCCATTGCTACCGCTACAGGAGCTATCCCACCGACTGCCACTCCTACTACTGCCACCAGTACCCCTACTACACCTCCTGCTCCCGTTACTGCAACTGCTCTCGCAACTGCTGCTCAGACGTCGCACACTGCTCCCCCTACAACCGGAACATATCAACGTGCAACTTTTTGCACCCCCTAACAGAAGCCCTTGTTTTTGCACTATAAAAATCCCCTAGTTCTGCCTATGAAAATCCCCTATTCTGCAGAGAAATCCTATGCTTTTCCCCTTTCTTGTAGAACTTGTTATCAATGTAATCACAATTTTCCATGGTAGGAGTCTCGGACAATTGAGTTTCAGACATTGGTTTTGACTATATTATATCAATTTTGTGCATAAGAAGCATGAAAATGTGCAATACCATGGATACGGCGATCGCAGTACCTGTGCTATGAAATATGGAGGATCCTCATTTTGTTCATAGATTCTACTGATAATTCGCGTCGTTCTTAAGCTAGCTGAATATCAATTCAAAAGATTACTGCAAACGTTTTCCTATTTTCATGTGATTTGTGCTATACAGATGCTGTGTCAAAAAGCGGAGGCATTCGCATATGGAATGCGACCAAGTCCAAGCAATTCTTGACTTCCACAGAGTATTCTTTCTTCGAGGTTCTCTCCAATCAATCATATGCCATTTGATTATGCAGCCCAAATACAAAATCTGTTTGGAAATGGCAGAAGGGTCGTGCCTTATAGAATCAAAGCTTATTTCTCCAGAGGACATCGATGAAGAGGTAAGGCTCCCCATCGCAGCAAATTATGCTTCCGGTGATCATTTGCTAACTGTGATGGTAGTATCTCTGCGTGTAGGTCGTTTGCAAATTTAACCCTTCTCCAACAGTACCGATACATTTTTCTCAGTTGGAAGTCATTTAGCAGCATAGAATGCAAGGAAGATCGAAGGCCAAGGTAGATGCTTAGACCTGAAAAGAAGATGAGACTCTGAACATTATCTACGTCTTCTACATATCCTAAATAATGTGTGTCTTGGACTACCTCCATCGTTGGATCCATCGATCTTACGGCCCAGGGCGTATCCTGGCCCTCTGGGCACCTCGCATTGCAATTATGGTCATTTATTATTGGGGGTGCCTATCATTTATAAATATGAGCCTAAGGTTTAGGAATACGAAATACGAGGACTCAAACCTCTACCAAAATAATTCAATTTTCTAATGTTTTAACAAATACAATTAGTGAGTTCACATGATTACTTTTTCTTTTTCTTTTTCTTTAAGACCATGTTTGTCCTATATGGCATTAAAACTCTAGGGTTACGCGATGTGGGTGAACTTTCACTTGCCGTTGTTGGTGATCGAGCTGTTCCTTATCAGGGATAAGGATCCTTCAAAAGACAAAAACTATAGGTTTCCATTTTTGTTCCAATACTGAATTTTCATTAAGCCATGCAGTTTATTAGGACTAAAGTTATCATGTTGTTCTTCAAAAGTATAATCACATGGTGGTTAATCTACTTAAATATTATCATTTATACCATAAGCAATTGGTGCTAAGAAATATTTTGAGCTATGGATTTGGTAAGAATCAATGACCATTGCATTTGATGGGCTCAACCCAAGAAACTACTCGAAGCTCAACAAGATGTTGGCACAACGCTATGTTATAACAGAGAATGATAGGTTATTTGGTTTTTTAAAAAGAAAGACAATTTATTTTTTCCTACAAGTATTTTTTCTTCTCGTTCCTCGTAACCAAGTTATACATTTGGCCGTTCTCATTTCTTCTAACCGAATTCTAAATATAGGCATTCTCTTCGATGCATTGCATCACTATATCATCTTTTATTATCTTCAATAGAAACGGTCATGGAGACTTTAGAGTAAGATAAATAAATGGTCTTTTGCACATCCATGAAAAATTTAACCATTGCGACAATTAAACCTTTGAAAAATCAAAACTTTAGCCGTCCAAAATGTTTAACATGCCCTTCTGTTCATCTAGATTCTTCTCATATGTTGGCTTTTTCTGCTTGGTTTGTGGCGTTAGATATGCTTCAAGAATGTTTTACAAAAAACATAGCAATGGTTGAACGAAACATTGACAGCACTGCCATTTGTAACTCACACGTATTCATGTTCACGCTTTACAAACCTAGCGCATAATTCTCTTTCTGAAGTTGTATTGAATAAAATGTCGACAACAGTGCCATTTCTACCTCTAACATATACCTCTAACAGTGCCATGCCCATCTGTGGAGGGACTGGGGCCCGGCCCCCGAGTGGGTCGTAAAGCTGTTGCAAGTAATGTACCCATTGCTCCGAGGTGATGTTCCCTATGGGCTGTATAGCCTTGCTCAATAACTTTCTCCAGAATGTCTAAGTTGCTCTCGGCATGTGGAAAATAGCATGCTGCTATGAAGAGGATACTACCACTATCATGCTGCACGCGCACCCACAAGTAACGATTATACATGTCTGTTTTGTGCAGCGAGACTGACTGCCCCAAGGTTACACGATAGTAGCAGGCAACCCCCCCATGCCCTCGCTTGCATGTGCACTCGTTGAACACCGAAAAATGCATTTAGCCTGGGAGGCTCGGCAGTCTGTGCCCTGCATGTTCCCATGTTTCCATGAGGAAAATGAGATCCATATCTAGAGCAATAGTTGAGACTCTCCCCTTTCTGCCAAGGGAAGCCCCGACAGTTCCAAGATACCATCCGGAGGCACAGTTCCTATTTGTTGGCATTTGACGTAGATGCACGTTGATCTGTTCCGGTTGTAAGGGGAGCAGTGTGCGGCGCCTGAGCAGCAGTTGTGGGGGCAGTTGGAGCAGGAGGTGCAGTAGTGGTACTGGTGGCAGTAGTAGGAGTGGCTATTTCTTCTTGTAAAAAGGATTTCAAAACTATTTCTATCTGCTGCCATGATTTGCTTGATAATGTTGGGCCCCATATTAGAGCACAATATCGACAGCATTTTTCGAAGACTCCGATTGTGTAATGAAGATCTATCACAATGGGTTAGCATTCCGTAGAGCGTTGTCTTACCACCTACAACTCTTTTCTTCACATAGTTTAACCATCTGTAATTTGCGTTGAATTCCAGGCCCAAATACTTATCTGAACATATATAAAGATTATAGGGACGATTCTTTGGCATATTCTTCGTTATCGGGGCACTCATCTCGCCCGTCCATTGAATTGAAAACAATTTTGTGCCGTCCAAATTTCAGGGAAGGCCATAGCGAACCACGACAAACATCGTCGGATCAGGGAGTTTCAGCCCCAAATGGCAGAATCCATGAGCAGGAATCCACAACATACATCGATTTTTTTTTTGTGAACTTCTCTGTTCTTGACACCAGCCATCGGCAGATACCTTCTATAGGTTAAAATTATATTCATACGCATAAAGCCCTAGAAGAGCCTATTACTATCAGGATGAAAAAACTCCCGCCACGAAGGGTTTTCGAGGTAAAAACCTTAGCAGTAATAAGTATGCTTCAAAACTGTCCTGGAGGACACAACTGAGTCCGTGCATCCATAACCTCCTAGAGGTATGACCCCAACAAGTCCACTGATGCCGTATTCAATAACTCATGCAACGGCAGGCCAGGCACTAGTAATCGAACATACTGTACTCGGATATGGGCAAATGCTGGGCAGATCTGGAGGGCACGACATTCATCTTCAATGGCGCCCTGGTGGCAACACTGGCAAAGCCCGTCTTCCCGTGCTTCTCGAGCCCAACGTCCTGTCTCAATGCGGAGATGATGTGCACCCGTGCGAATTGAAGCTATAAGTCTGCGCTTCTTCATGGGCAAATGGGTGTACAAGTACTGGTGTGGGCCTCTCGCTTTCTCCAGAATGTCTAAGTTGCTCTCGGCATGTGGAAAGTAGCATGCTGCTATGAAGAGGATACTGCCACTGCCATGCTGCACGCGCACCCACAAGTAACGATTATACATGTCTGTTTTGTGCAGCGAGACTGACTGCCCCAAGGTTACACGATAGTAGCAGGCAACCCCCCCATGCCCTCGCTTGCATGTGCACTCGTTGAACACCGAAAAATGCATATAGCCTGGGAGGCTCGGCAGTCTGTGCCCTGCATGTTCCCATGTTTCCATGAGGAAAATAAGATCCATAGGGGCTTCATAAAAGGAGGTGCTAGTTTGAGAAGGTAAGGCTTATGTAGGCAGTGGAAAAAACATGCTTAGACTATGGCGTGAATTGGCTATGTCAGGTCCTGTGCTTGAACTCCGATGTGGATTGATTGGAGAGCCATGACCTAAAAGGTATGCCTTCTTCGTACATTGGTGCTTTATGCCTTTCCTGTATACATTCTTGCTTTTTTTATACATTTGTTGATACTTGTGTTGCAACTGCAGTTTAGATGATGGCTCCCTAGGTAAAGTAATGTAATGGTTATTTTGGATATGATATTTTGATTCTTTTATTAGAGAGCTTTGGCCAATCCAATGTCATGCACGTAGTTCATCATATGCAATGCAATGCACAGTTTAGATGTTCTTGTACACAGTTCTCTGATTTGGTATAAATTGCTTCAGTTTCGATTCTTGGTGCAAAGTAGACTTTTGGGTAGTGTATTATTGGATTGTTGAATTTGTATTGCCACCATGAATCTTTTGGTGGACGCTAAAGTGATTGTCTACCTAAAGATTTGACAATGGTCTACTTTATACTATGTCATTGCTCTGATACTATCCAGTGATTGAGCTACAATAGCATGCCAACAATAAAGATATGATTGCTAGAACACGTTCTAGGCATGTTTCTAGCCTTCCTGGCCTATGGTTTATTTGATGCCTTCTCTATGGTTTAGTAAAATTTTTGTGCTTTCTTTTGATTTTCCTTTTAAGATACGTTGACGATCTAACAGAACTCAATACAAGAAGACATGTTCATGATCCTGCATAGTTCAACCAAAAAGTTATTAAATGAGCTCAAGAGCCTAAAGAATACTCTTGTTGATATGGTACTTGGTAATTTCAATGTTGGAACAGAGTGTATGCTTCCCTTGCAGTAATCATTTGGACAAGTTTGATCTATCTTTGGATGTAGAAAACTTTGATCTATCTTTGGATGTAGATTCGTCGTTGATTTCTGGAAAACCTGTTATTGGTGTTGCTGGAATGTGGAAGCCAATTTCCATGGATGCCACGTGGCTTCATTTTATTAATCCTCACTTGAAAATAAAGGCTCAACTTCCACGTTGGTCACCAGAATCAAACAACTTTTGCACCTTAACACACTGCCCCTCAAGTTTATAGTGATCCAACGGTTTAGATCAATCTTGATCAGTGTGTTACTGGAGCTAAAACACACTGCTACTCCATAACACCCTAGGGTGTTATCAAATGGACAGATCCAGATCAATTTTGATGGTGATCGGATGGCCCAAAACTCTCGGGCCAGTTATGCACACACCCTCGCCATTTTGATGGCCCTCAAATTTTCTTTTCAGTAACACCCTCGGGCCATGGCGTTATCTACACCATCTTCGTGTTGCCTCCCTATAATTATTGAGACTTATAATAAGAATAGAATAGAACAACAAACATTGCAATAATTTGCCCTCTTTTATATTGTGTGTGATCTTGATATCTAACGTAGATGATGCATATAATAGCCAAGGGCCGAAGACAATGCAATAGTGCTTCCATTCTCGACAATCAAGGAGCTAGCCCCTTTCTTTCAAGTTCTTAACTATGCAATCCACTAGTGCATACTTGAGTTCAAAAATACTCTAGTTTTAAATTGACATTAAGATAAATGTTGCGGAAAATTTTATTGTAATATATAAAAGGTCTTTCTCTTTAGAACATTGCATAGGTTTGTTCCTTGCAAGCTGTTATGCATTGTGATCACTTATAACATTCATCTACCTTAGGAGCACGAGAACTCAAGATAATGACACAAGTTCATACCCTCTACATTCATGTAGCTCGAACGGTCACACATTCCTTACTAAACAAGACCCAGAACTTATGGTAAGTCCAACTTCACAGGGTTAGAACAAAGAAATGTACGCAGCGGCCAAGGCCACCGCATTAAATTTCTTGTATATATAATCTAAACGTAAATAGTAAGGGCGTCGATCTGGTTTGCATGGTAAATATAAGCTTTATTAAAGTCTAATATATTTCACTTTGCTAATGTTCTATATATCTTCTCTTAATATGGCGAGCTGAGCGACTGCCCAAAATGTTGAATCTCTAATGTCATTATTTGGCTTGTGTTTCTTGAATCATATTGTGTAATGTGTATGTGAAATGTGCCATCTTTTTGTTTGTCCGAACAAGATGAGAGGGCTTTATACCTACTTGGCCGCCATGTACTAGCGCGCTTGCTCTACTCTCACTAGCGCCTGTACTATTCTCCCTCTATCTTTAAGCCTTTCCTCCATCTAGAGTTTTAAGGTTTTCAAACTCGATGCCAGGACAACACGATTCGTGCGCTATATTGATAGCCCGCAATTATAGTTTTCCAAAACAATAGAATGAAGCATCCAATGAAGAAATCTCTTGAGGTGGCTCGCAGATCCATTCTTTGTCCCAGAATTTGGTTCCATACTCACAATTATCCCTATGCGCCACCCGCTAAGTCCAATTCAGCTTCAGACCACATTGAATTTTAGAAGCATTATTGGGGTCGTATTGCTTCCTTATACGAATCAAATCTTCACTAGGTTTTGGGTTTTCAAACTCGAGGCTAGGACAAGATGACTCCTGCAAAACATCATGGTAAGCCTAAGAATAAACAAAGCATCATGAAATCAAGCAAAATATATAGAAACATACTCCTACGCTTTACGCATCTGCCTGGACCTTATTTACAAAAATGAATACATACTACCAAATCCAAACACATAAGCCTTTCATTTTATTATAGAAACAAGCATAAATAAGAAATAAGGAACAAGCGAAACGATACGAAGGTAGCAATTTAGCTGGTAGGAACTGTCCATATTTCCAGTGCAAGCCAATTTTGTAAAGCTCCATCCTGAAATGAATGTTGTCAAAACAACCACAGCTTATCTGCCTGGTAGTACCCATTTATGCAACATTTAGCCCTGATAGAGTCGCCTCTAATAGGTTCAGAGCTGAGTTTCTATTGCTACGCCCAAAAAGCCTGAGCGTCGAGGCATCAAGAGACGAATCTTAACCCATAGTTGCAAGATCTATCTCAAAGATCTTGCTCATGGTTATCAAATTGAGGTGCGAAAACTGGATGAGAAGGCTTCCATTTCAAGCGAGAGTTACAAAACTCCTAATGCTAGTGCCGCCCTCAACTACCTCCAAAACTTATATTTAACAACATCAATTCCAGAGCTTGAGATGATGGAAGGGAATGCTAGGAAGTTTTTCTGGGGTTTTCTATATTTACAAGCCGTTGATGCAATATTTTGGAGATTCAACGACACGAAATGAATTTAGATGAGGTGGCAACCAATATGGATAAGCTAGAATTATAGCGGTCGTTATATCTAAGAAATAACAAGCCTATTAATTTTGAAATCCGAAATAGGAGTCATTTCAACTCGAGGTCTTCTTATTCATAAAGTAATTAAAAAATGCAAAATTGGAGCTTCTTCATTCTAGGTCTTCTAATATTGATGCAATTCTTGCTTAAAAAAATAAAGCAATATTTAAGGATTCTTTAGGATTATGGGAGTGCTTGAAGCCATCTACCTAGCTTGCATATTGGAAAGGGCTTTCCCTTTGGTCATTGATCAAGGAAGATCTCCAAAATTGCAAAGAAATATCGAAAGTAATGCCTCTCAATTAAGCTAAAGCCAGTTGAAAGCTCAGTGTATTATTAGAACCATAGGAGTAATTAGAAGACATCGTGCACTCGAATATCTCATCGCTGCTATGTGCATGGAAGGATGATGTCGGCGCCCTAATAACGATGCCATCACGATGCCATTTTCCAGCCACCTGTTAAAAACTCTGAAAGGGAATTCATAGTACCAAAGCCACGTTTCAACCTGGGCTTTTGGGGGCTGCTAGTCATTATTAAGGTATATATAGTAACAAAACATTTGGTACTCTAGGTCTTTTAGTTTATTACTTTAATAATAATGAACCAGAAGAGTTAGGGTGATGTAACATTTCTTATATAAACAACAAGGTGCAAAGCACTGTGGATTGCCCCCAAAATGCTATTATGAATAAAGCTTTATAAATGTATCTTCATGCGTCTGGTCGTTTTCTTGATTCTCATTCGAAAAAAGATCGATAAAATCCCCGAATCATTCAATTTTTTTTTCGAGAAGAAACAAAAACCTTTAATCATTCAGAGTTTGATCATAGCATATCCAAGCAAGGTGTAGCGCACTTGTGAAGATCCGCCTCCGGCGCAGAGGGTCATAGGCCCAAACCCCGCCACCCGAAATCAAGTCAACAAAACAAAGAAGTGAGTCAAAATGAAAATCAATAGAGGTCGCTCCTCCAAACCGTACCGGGCGAAGTTTCCCATTACGCGGCTTCCACGACGATGTCGCTTTTGACCCCTTCAAGGTTCTTTTTTCACGGGTTACACCATGGCACCTTACACCTTCGTGAAGAACCAAGTTCCATAGGTCTACTAAGATTGACAATGTTTATAATCGCCCTAAATTGCAAAAATTAGAGAGCACATCATGCAATCACTATGTGCTAAATTCGCAAGACATTTTATTAGAAAGAGTTGCAAATAGCTATGCAATAGAGGCATTATAAAGAGGTCTCAAACCTTCCGAGAACTTTTATTTCCAAGTGAAGAAGTTGGGCTTCCAATCCGTATGGTTGGAAATATCACAGTCACGGAATGAGTTAGCATTCACGATACAAATAGACTGCAAGTTAAGTCACATATATATGGGTTCCACTTTCTCGAGGTTACATTAACTTTTCTTAGAAGTTCAATTTACGTGTTTGAACTTTTTTAATCTTATTAATTAAACCCATAGGGAGCAAATTCGGTAGGGGTGTAAATCTTAGGTGTATGCGTAGATGTTATTTTTGGGACCTAATTCATAATCGTTTCTATCTTACGAATTTTGGCAAGTTCGCATATATTTTGGTTGACAATTTCTTGATGTTTAATTAAATTTTCTTAAAAGTTGGTAGTCACACCGCCCATTCTCCGCTATATATATACCAAAGAATCCTCTGCTTGGTTTGACTTGATTAAAGACTGTTAATCTTTGTACATGGGATCATCGATGGCGCTCCAACTTTTGTGATTAATGAAGTGGAAAATCCCGATCCTTCCAAATAAACAATTAAACAATCTTCAAGATTGCGTAACCCCTGTTAGAAACTAGCAAACATACACAAACTAACTATGATTTGGAGTGCCAAATTTACCTTGCAGAATTTGGATAGATTGTCTAAATTCTCAAATAGCTTTGTAGTGCATCCTCCCCACCCAAATTGGATAGACGAACAAGCGCACTATTACACATATACCACATCCCATTAGAATTGTGAGCAGCCCGGTTATGGCGGTGTTGATAGAATCATCATTTCGATGGTCGGATACGAGAATAAAGTCAAGGTAAGGAGAAAAAATCACCATCCCAGTATTCATATTTTGCCTTGATATTTGGTAAGAATTGCAAATGTTGTCGCCAAGACTGTTTTGCATTGAATAAAAATCATTAGCCTAAGCTATTGGTCCGACTTAACAACAATAGATTACCCGCAAAAGAAGACAAGAAACAGATTATTATCCTTTTCAGATTATATCCTCGCCAAATCGGCTAAATGTGACACCCTAATGCAAAGAACTCCAGCCTATAAACGCTCCAATTCCTCCGCTGAGCCCCTTGCTCGGACACCTCGCAAAAAAATGTTACTTTTTATTGTCTCTAGAAAAGCATCGAATAAAAAAGAACCATCTTCTTAGAATTAAAAAGTGGAAGAAAACTTGAAAAGACATCGCTAAATTGGAAAGAAACAGAGATCGATATTTATTCCTTTAGAGGAAAAGATTTTACAACCATTCCGAAAGGCACATTGAGATTCCGGACGACCCATTTGCAACAAAAAACCACACCAAGAATATCTTCATTACTTTTAACAATTTTCGCAGTCTCCGCATCTTCATCATGGGCCTATCATTTTGTCATTTTGTTTGCAAACAAAATGACTGAGCAAACAAACAAATTCAAATCTTCATAATTTAGCTCCATAGATTTATGCGCCAAAAGAAGAATTTTGCAGAAAAGAAAAGGGAATTTTAAGCTCAAAATCTTACCATAAGCCTTGATTTTATTGTCAACATGGGGTATATAATACTATCAAAAAAAACTTTGCTTGAAAAGAGGCTAGAAATCTCCATGAATCCAACGATTTTGGCCACATCTAGATGGATAAGGAAATGCAAAGACGATCACAAAAAGGTACATATTCAAAGATGCAACTTTGAACGTAATCTATGAGCATAAACATTCCCAGCCATTATGATATAAAGTTCGAATCAAAAGAAACAATAGTAGCCGGATTAGTTACCTCTTTATATCGAATGGTGATAGACGGGAATAGTCAAGAATGTGCTGATATATGCACCCATTACGAGATTAATGTAAAGCTGCCGAACTTTAATAGCTCCAAATCTGCATGTCATGAAGAATGGCAAGAGCCATATATGTAGCATCTAGAATCTCGCTACATCTGAATACCTCGAGGCCTAAAATCAAGCACAAACAAAGTACATCAACCTTTGCATCAACTTCATGAACGATCATACTTAAGATTAACTACAAAACTTATCTATAAATTTGCTTTGAGTAATGAATATCTTCTACGGCAAGAAATCAAGAAAATAAGCCAAAATCATATCTTCCTGCAGAACCGTGAACCGATTGTGCAACAACATACTAACCCTGCTCAATTTCATGGTGCTTAATTCCTCCTAGTCCGCTTTATTCCTCAATCCAAAGTCGTGGTTCCACAAGATTGATATCATGCGTATGAAGGCAAGACCATGTAAGAACCGGAGCAGGATTTCAATACTTCGAACAATCATTTATCTCTCGGTTTTTTTCTGCCCTCGAGCTTGAGCTATAATGGAAGAAACCCAGTTAAAGAGGCCGGAATCACCATTAAAGTGCTAATGACCACCTCTTCAATTTCGGTTTTCAAAGACATGAAAATAAAAAAAAGATCGCTCCGACTATGGGTCAAGCGCTTCCTCAGACCGTCGGATCCGAACATGCAAATCCGTAACATTCTTTATCCCAGATTTTTATTAGCCACCGCTGCATAGTCATTTGGTGCCAAGGCCTTTGGTCGACCGACTAAATATCCAGATTTAGGGCAACCACTATGGAAAGGGCGCTATTTCCAATAAAAAATAGTTTGTTTTAAAAATAAAAAACCCAAAGATAAATTCTAAAAAAAGGAATCTCTAGCCCAAAGGAAGGAAGGAAGGAAGGAAGTTTATTTTAACGTCCACCTGAGGCCGAGGCCTATGAGATTCAGACATGCAGAGAAAAAAAAAGCCAAAAAACCCCAACACCAAAACAAACAATGTAATCAGACAAGAGAACCCTACTACCGGATGAAAAAACCCCACTTGGGAGGAAAACCCCTAGCAAGAGGGCTCTCAAATACCATGCCCCGAAGAGCAAGTCCGACGGGCCGAATTCTGCAGGATGTAAGCTCCCACCGCGCCACCATAGGTGATGCAAGTAATCGATGTAGCGGTGTGTCGAGCATCTAAGATCAGCCAGCACTGCTTCGGACATGGGCATATCTCGGGCATCGCTGGAGGGCATGGTGCTCATCCTCTATCACGCATCTCACAACACCGACATATCCTTTCCTCCTCGGGGATCCCGTGCCCGCCATTCACCCCCAAATGACTGCTTTCAATTAGAGGTAATGGGAACCCGTCCCTATGGCAAGCAATAGCTCTCCGCTTCTTCACCGAGATGTGTGCTTTCAAATGCACCGGACATGGGGTCCATGCTCAAGGCCGGATTAATCTGAGCGTGATAGTGCTCGTCTTGGGCTTTGCAAGAGTAGAGGCATCCCACGGGGTGGCGGCAGCATAGCCCGCATCCAATTGCCCATTCTCATGCGATCGAATGCTGCCACCACCATCCGCTGGTAATCCATAGACCACCTCCTAAACCATCCCTTACGGTGCTCGTGGCCATACCCTCTTTTTCATTTGGGCCCTCCGCTAACAACACAACACTGCCACAGGGGCAAGCGATGCTCATCCATCCCATCCACCTTATGGAAGCAAGTAAGATGCCTCACAAGATAGCGTATCGTCAGAAAGGCCGTAACCCCGCCTCATACAACAAAACTGATACGGGTACGGTCCTTCACTCCCAAGCTATATGTCAAGAAAGCTTTCAGACCCTTTCCAACCTATCCCATGTATTTTTAAACTGGCGGGCCCCAAACCTCCACCCCCATATAGCAAAGACCCTACCGACCAAAGCTCTAAATGTGTGTGCTCTCCTCGCCAAATACGTAGATCTATCCTAAGAACACGCCGTTTTGCATCGCATATAAAGCCTTCCAAACAGACCGCTCTCCTCTCCACACACTCATCCCACATCATGTTAGTAGTGAAATCAATTCCCGTGATACTTGAAGCTCAAGCACCATCTCCACTTCCCCGCCCCCCCGAATATAACTCCGGATAGGGTGTTGCGAGGACAGGATCGCGAAAGCTTAGTTTTGTGCAAGTTCACTGCCATTCCCGCTGCCCCACGTAATCCCACCGAGGGCATCCAAATGTCGCCGATACCGCGGTCGGTGGGCTAGCAAAGCTACATCATCCGTGAGATATAGTAATCGCCCACGAGGTCGATCGCATAATTGCACCCCTGCTCCCCATGGTGGTGCGCATCCACGCCTCCAAGCTATCAATGTACAACCCAAAAAGCGTTGGAGACAACGGGCAACCACGCTTAACTCCATAGTGCTAGCTACCCGCCGATCTTCATAAGGCAACAGAACATAAATCCCATCATAAAGTCAGTGCACCACATTCGCAACTCCTCGGGAACTCGCAATTTTTGCAACCCTCGCCAAGATGTCTCCTGGGACTAAGGGTTAAAAAAACCAATAGTTTTTCACAAAACGAAGCCCGATCACGGAAAAATAATTTACGCCCAAAACACGAAAACCTTTAGCGATATTCATACGCAAAAACCAAAAAGTTTTTCACCGCCGAAAACAATCAATAATGATCACCGCCGATTATCGATATACCCCGATATGCCGTAATATGCCAAACCAACCCCTCTAAACGAATTGCCTTCTTAACAGGGCAATCCAAAAAGTAGTTTCAAGGATGTTATAAAATTGTTATTGAAGCATGTCCAGGTCGAATCCTTGCGCTACCTATGCATAGAGATCTCACATAGTCCTACGGATGACTTTTTCCATTAAGCCCCCTTACTTACTTACCTATGCAATGGCAACTTTTTTGTGATAAGAAATGGCAAGGAGCGAGCTATTTCACGTTGAAACAACCTGGTGAGCCGCGGCAGCTGTCTCACCGCGAACATCAAGCTCTGGCCATTTCTTTACATAAAAGTTAGGGACGACGACATTTTAGGCTGCCAAAATTTGTCTCCGGCAATAAAAATGTTATAAACCTCTTACATGTTTTAATTTGGACTGAAGAAGGGCAAAATGTCGTCGTCCTAGCTTCTACGTGGATGTACGAGGAAGGGTTTGTCGGGTTTGAGTTGCCATTTTAGAGCCTTAGTTTTTTGATTGCCCACATATCTGAACATTCCTTCGTGTCAATTGCTTGAGAAAGTTGATGTTGTAGAATTAAAGGACATTTTATGGAAGCCCTAAAAACATTTTATCTAAGATCCGGCCCTAAAATCGTGGGCAAGCTTTCACGATGAAATGAAATGCTCCAATCCAATGGCAACGAGTCTGCCGATTTTAGTCCAGTTCCAGCTTTCTCCATCTGGACAGGTAAGCACCCTAGCGTTTCTTTGTCTGCTTCGATAGGCAGGGTCCTGAAATATCCCACAGACATTATTTAGAAAGAAGAGGCTATGTTGTGGTATATAGAAAGAATTGAAACAAGGAAGACTCATACCTTTCTCGGCCTTTTGGCTAAGATCAAGTGTAGTATCTGTTCTTATCAGTTTAATAGCTGATACGGGGTCCATAGGGCCCCAATGCTATTAATCTAATTTGTTGTGGGTTGTGGGCCCCAATGCTATTAATCTAATTTGTTGTGGGTTGTGGGCCTGTTGTGCAGCTTGCTGCCAAGGTCCATGTATGTCGCCTCTGCCTTACACTACTATAGAGGCCTGGCATAGCCCTAACCCGAGAGGGTTCCAAATAATTTGAAAAAGGACACTTTGTGAAATTTGATGTTTTAATTTCTTTTTAGCTTGTTGATGGCTTTGCAATGAAGTTTGCCTACTTCTTGCTATGGACAGAGAGTTGGCAAGCGTTTTGAGTATAGCTATTATTCTCTTCAGCCAGTGAACTGCATGATATTATGAGAAGAGAATAAATCATGGTTATGGAGTGTTAAGTACTTCAATTGTTTTAAAATTCATTCCTCCAAATAAATGGAGTTGACGAAACAGCCTATTCTGTCTCTAATACTTAGTTGTCCTACCTGAGCTGTTAAATTCATGCTGTTTGTTATGTATCCATGTGAGAAGAGTTGGAGAATAAGCTGCTCTTTACAGGTGCCTCATGCATTGTGTGGGAATGGCTGCTGCTAGTTGGTGCATCAAGTTCCTGCTAGTTTCCAATAGCCATATTATGAAGTAAGTTTTGACATGGGGTCATGTAATTTGTTAAAGGCAAGTTTATTGCTGGGAATATAAAGCATATATAAGCGTGAGAGCAGTTGCATATTCAAAACAGAACAACCTCCAAGTTCATTCGTCAAGCTCTAATGCTGGACGATGCACTTAAAACAGCACAGATTATGCAAAAGGAGGGGGTTTCCATATCCAAAGAGCATGTTTGTGGTATGTTGCAGAAATGCTCAAGGCACTCTAGAAAAATGCAATTTCTAACATCGGTACTGGAAGAGTTTCCTTTCCAATGTTCTCCAACCAGCTCATGCGCTTCCTTGCTGTCCTCAAAATTTTAGTTGAGGCACATGCAGCATTCAATGAAATCTCTAAACCGAGTTTATACATATGGAGTGCCATTATCACAGCCCACTGGGAAGGAACATGGAATCACAAGCAAGCTCTTTACAGGTGCCTCATGCATTGTGTGGGAATAAGCTGCTCTTTACAGGTGCCTCATGCATTGTGTGGGAATGGCTGCTGCTAGTTGGTGCATCAAGTTCCTGCTAGTTTCCAATAGCCATATTATGAAGTAAGTTTTGACATGGGGTCATGTAATTTGTTGAAGGCAAGTTTATTGCTGGGAATATAAAGCATATATAAGCGTGAGAGCAGTTGCATATTCAAAACAGGACAACCTCCAAGTTCATTCGTCAAGCTCTAATGCTGGACGATCAGATTATGCAAAAGAAGGGGGTTTCCATATCCAAAGAGCATGTTTGTGGTATGTTGCAGAAATGCTCAATGCACTCTAGAAAAATGCAATTTCTAACATCGGTACTGGAAGAGTTTCCTTTCCAATGTTCTCCAACCAGCTCATGCGCTTCCTTGCTGTCTGCAAAATTTTAGTTGAGGCACATGCAGCATTCAATGAAATCTCTAAACCGAGTTTAGACATATGGAGTGCCATTATCACAGCCCACTGGGAAGGAACATGGAATCACAAGCAACCACTTTGACGGCTGCATTTGCAATGTGCTTCTACAGTTTACAATGTCAAATTGTTTAGCATGGCAAATAATACAGTGTTAAGAGATGTTTTTTATGGGTATCCTTTTCAGATGCAAGCTGGCAGTTCGCAGACTTTAGGGATAAGTTGTCCTTTGATTTCTATATTTCAAACAGAGGGAATCAGAGGCTTTTACAGGTATGCTAATTCTGGTAAAAGCTATTGCATAGTATATCTTGTAGATGTTGAAGACCTTTAATTTTCTAAATGCATTGAGGGCAATTGTGTAGAGCAGGAAAGCTAGGATGTTTCCCCATTGTTAGGACGACATGCATCGTTTCCCATGTGTCACAAGAACTGGCCAGTAATGAATTACCTTTTTCTGCTTTTCTTGATTTATTAGAGGAAATTGTGCTACGTTGTAAGAATTCTTCCATATGCTGCATTGCACTTCTGGACGAATGAGCAATATCGGAGGTGGCTAATAGAAAACCACCCATCAACTTTGTTGTCGATCTGCTTGTTGGGTCCTTAGCAAGAGGAACACCTATTCTCTGCACATATACAGTGGACTTTGTTTGATGTGCCAGTTTGCATTTACATAAACCCAAATGCATTGCAGAGTCAAGATTATGTTAGAGTCAGATACTATATTGGGGTTATATTTAATTGCAGATAAGGTAGAAATATTCTTGTCTTCTGGCAGTGCCATTGGTACCTATGTTGTACAGGTCATTGCCTGCTGTTACTGTTCCAGGTGTCATGGTGTTGCCTGCATCCTATGATCCTTTGTGCATAGGAGTTAACATCTGCAATATTGAGAAACAATGAATTTGTTCTGATTTCTTTTTGAGTTCATTGTGATATATAGGATAAAGGAGCCTGATTTATCATCTTTGCAGATGTGTAAGGATACAACTATTGTTGTTTAGTTTGGATTGATTTGTAGCTTTAATTGAGTTGAGTTCATTTGGCTGTATTTCAATCAGTATTGATATACGCTGTACATTAGACAGCAATGCACTGTTAGCAGGCCTGGGCTTGCTCCCATTGCTTCTGCCCTTGTTGTTTTTGTGGCTGATACTACTCTTCATCATCATCTCGCCCCAGTAAGAGAAGTAGTGGCATCGTAACCATAGAAACTGTGACTTATACCAAGGTCTTAGGTTTTATATGTGTTTATCTAGGATGCATGCTCCTTGGTATAAGCCACCCTTGGTATAAGCGTGGCTTATACCAAGGTCTTAGGTTGTTTTATATGTGTTTTATCCAGGATGCATGAAGTTATTCCAGTTCTAAGAAGATGTTTCCTCAGCCACCAATAATCTTGTTTTAAAGGGGTCGAATGTTCTGAACCAAAAAGGACTTCTGAATAGAATGTATTACTTGAAGAATGAAGAAGATACAAGAGCATCCGACACACTGACTGAAAGACTCACTAACTGAATGGAGCGTGACTGTGGCTTATATAGACATGCCACGTCAGCAACAAATGATGACTAGCGTGCAGGCGTGCATAGTGCCACGTCAGCATAGTGTGACTCAGCATGTATAGTCATCTAGACACGTATACAATCTTCTAATATGTTCCAAACTACTTGGAAGTCTTGACAAGCCTCCTTGAAATGCAAAACTAGACATGTGAGCACCCTACTCTTTCTTAGGTTTCTGTTCTAGAAATATTCAACACACATTATTCGGTTTATGGCAGGAAGTGAAACAAAGAAGACTCATGCCTTTCTCGGCCTTTTGGCTAAAGTCAGGTGTAGTATCTGCTAATCTAATTTGGTGTGGGTTGTGAGACTGTTAGCAATCTCCTGTAGATGAAGTTAGTTCAGTTCTAAGAAGATGTTTCTTCAGCTACCAATAATCTTGTTTTAAAAGCGTCCAATGCTCCAAACAAGATAGCTTTCTATTCTAGAGAAACGTTTTGCCTTTGTACGAATTCATTGCTTTATCCTCAAATTGCCTATCCACAACTTAGACACAAAAAAAAAAGGTTATGCGACGCAATCATATCAAGGACCTAAATGCCTGCACATAAATTGAGTATTATAACAACATGATCAAGATGGCGTCACAATAGCCTATACATGGTCACAATGATCTTTAAATGCGTTGTTTCAAAGATAGACCTAACCGTAGATGCATTGTGATGCCTTCTTAGAACATTCTATCCAATTAAATGAAGACACATTTTGAGTTTCTTTGCATTCCAAAAAATGAAAGAGATGATTGGTGGCAAGCTACAAAGTTAATACAACTTCGGACGGAGAGTTATGCGCCACATTTGTGGAATATGGAAATGTATACTTAGCATATGGAAATGTATATGTTAGAGGTACAAATGGCACTGTTGTCAGATATTTTATTCAATACAACTTCAGAAAGAGAATTATGCGCTAGGTTTGTAAAGCGTGGACATGCATACGTGTGAGTTACAAATGGCAGTGCTGTCAATATTTCGTTCAACCATTGCTATGTTTTTTGTAAAACATTCTTGAAGCATATCTAACGCCACAAACCAAGCAGAAAAAGCCAACATATGAGAAGAATCTAGATGAACATAAGGGTATGTTAAACATTTTTGGACGGCTAAAGTTTTGATTTTTCAAAGGTTTAATTGTCACAATGGTCAAATTTTTCATGGATGTGCACAAGACCATTTATTTATCTTACTCTAAAGTCTCCATGATCGTTTCCAAGAGAATGCCTATATTTAGAATTCGGTTAGAAGAAATGAGAATGGCCAAATGTATAACTTGGTTACGAGGAACGAGAAGAAAAAATACTTGTAGGAAAAAATAAATTGTCTTTCTTTTTAAAAAACCAAATAACCTATCATTCTCTGTTATAACGTAGCGTTGGGCCAACATCTTGTTGAGCTTCGAGTAGTTTCTTGGGTTGAGCCCATCAAATGCAATGGTCATTGATTCTTACCAAATCCATAGCTCAAAATATTTCTTAGCACCAATTGCTTATGGTATAAATGATAATATTTAAGTAGATTAGCCACCATGTGATTATACTTTTGAAGAACAACATGATAACTTTTAAACTGCATGGCTTAATGGAAATTCAGTATTGGAACAAAAATGGAAACCTATAGTTTTTGTCTTTTGAAGGGTCCTTATCCCTGATAAGGAACATCTCGATCACCAACAACGGCAAGTGAAAGTTCACCCACATCGCGTAACCCTAGAGTTTTAATGCCATATAGGACAAACATGGTCTTAAAGAAAAAGTAATCATGTGAACTCACTAATTGTATTGGTTAAAACATTAGAAAAGTGAATTATTTTGGTAGAGGTTTGAGTCCTCGTATTTCTTATTCCTAAACCTTAGGCTCATATTTATAAATGATAGGCACCCCCAATAATAAATGACCATAATCGAAATGCGAGGTGTCTAGAGGGCCGGGATACGCCCTGGGCCGTAAGATCGATGGATCCAACGATGGAGGTAGTCCAAGACACACTTTGTTTAGGATATGCAGAAGACGCAGATAATGTTCAGAGTCTCATTCACTTGTTTTTGTGTTGCCATATGGTCCTTTTGGAAAATTGAATAACCCAATGGCATCAAAGTTTGTACTGTTTGTCATTGGTAGAGTAGTACACTTTCTAGCAAAAGCCCGGATGAGATGATTTTGAAGTGCTTATATTCGAGCAATTCTATATCTCTCCTTATATCCTCCTACATTGACGATTTGTCACCGTTCCATTAATATTTTTTTTTCTCATATCTTCATGAACACGATGCTTCATCCCAGTTTAAAGAGCTAATAGGGCATGCCAAGTTTGATTGAGTTGAAAAAGAGATCAGAGCGTTGTAGACCAGTGCACAAAAAAATTACATCTAGAAAAGAAAAAAAGATCAAGTGTATCTACATTGTAAGATTTGACTACATAGATGACAAAGTTCAGTTCATCTCATTTCCTTCTTATGTAATGCAGTATCCAGTTTCTGAAAGTCCAGTTCATCTCTTTTCCTTCTTATGTAATGCAGTATCCAGTTTCTGTTCTCGTCTAATTTCTTCCTTAAAAATTATGAGCACATGACACGTTGCATTCATGGTATTTATGGCGGAATTGATGCCGATACGTGTGGATGATGCATTAATTGCGGCCAGTGTCAGGGATGTGCAGCAAATCAGATCTGGCTACAATACAGTTCAAGCTTAGCTGCCTGCAATCTTTGAGTGGAATCTATCCCTCACTTCATCCGACTCCAAAACATCCAAAATAATGGCGATTCCAAAACAGTGGCTTGGCAATTGTCGGCATCTGCATACTGGACATCGAAGATTATCCTCTTCTAGAGAATCAATACTTATCATCTTCTTTTCAGGTCTAAGCATCTACCTTGGCCTTCGATCTTCCTTGCATTCTATGCTGCTAAATGACTTCCAACTGAGAAAAATGCATTGGCACTATTGGAGAAGGGTTAAATTTGCAAACGACCTACATGCAGAGATACTACCATCACAGTTAGCAAATGATCACCGGAAGCATAATTTGCTGCGATGGGGATCCTTACCTTTTAATCGATGTCCTGTGGAGAAATAAGCTTTGATTCTGTAAGGCACGGCCCTTCTGCCATTTCCAAACAGATTTTGTATTTGGACAACATAATCAAATGGCATATGATTGATTGGAGACGAACCTCGAAGAAAGAATACTCTGTGGAAGTCAAGAACTGCTCGGACTTGGTCGCATTCCATATGTGAATGCCTCGCTTTTTGACACATCATCTGTATAGCACAAATCACATGAAAATAGGAAAACCTTTGCAGTAATCTTTTGATATTCGGCTAGCTTAAGAATGACGTGAATTATCAGTAGATTCTATGAACAAAATGAGGTACCTCCATATTTCATAGCACAGGTACTGCGATCGCCATATCGATGGTATTGCACATTTTCATGCTTCTTATGCACAAAATTGATATAACTTAGTCAAAACCAATAACAGCAAAACTCGTTTGGAAGACAAAAGCATATGTTCGTATCCTACCAAATGACCCAGGACCTTCATATTTTCTACAGGATAAGCAAAAAATATGGATTTCGTACTACTAATTACACAAATGCTGCATGCAAAAGCGGCTTAAAAATCGCAAAAACATATTTTTACAATCAACTGGTCTGAAACTCAATTGTCCGAGACTTCCTACCATGGAAAATTGTGATTTACATTGATAACAAGTCCTACAAGAAAGGGGAAAAATAGAGGATTTCTCTGCAGAACAGGGGATTTTCATAGGCAGAACCAGGGGATTTTTATGGTGCAAAAACAGGGGCTTCTGTTAGGCGGTGCAAAAACAGGGGCTTCATAAAAGGAGGTGCTAGTTTGAGAAGGTAAGGCTTCTGTAGGCAGTGGAAAAACATGCTTAGACTATGGAGTGAATTGGCTATGTCAGGTCTTGTGCTTGAACTCCGATGTGGATTGATTGGAGAGCCATGACTTAAAAGGTATGCCTTCTTCGTACATTGGTGCTTTATGCCTTTCCTGTATACATTCTTGCTTTCTTTATACATTTGTTAATACTTGTTTTGCAACTGCATTTTAGATGATGGCTCCCTAAGTAAAGTAATGTAATGGTTATTTTGGATATGATATTTTGATTCTTTAATTAGAGAGCTTTGGCCAATCCAATGTCGTGTAGTAGTTCATCATATGCAATGCAATGCACAGTTTAGATGTTCTTGTACACAGTTCTCTGATTTGGTATAAATTGCTTCAGTTTCGATTCTTGGTGCAAAGTAGACTTTTGGGTAATGTATTATTGGATTGCTGAATTTGTATTGCCACCATGAATCTTTTGGCGGACGCTAAAGTGATTGTCTACCTAAAGATTTGGCAATGGTCTACTTTATACTATGTCATTGCTCTGATACTATCCAGTGATTGAGCTACAATAGCATGTCAACAATAAAGATGCGATTGCTAGGACACGTTCTAGCATGTTTCTAGCCTTCCTGGCCTATGGTTTATTTGATGCCTTCTCTATGGTTTAGTAAAATTTTTGTGCTTTCTTTTAATTTTGCTTTTAAGATACGTTGACGGTCTAACAGAACTCAATACAAGAAGACATGTTCATGATCCTGCATAGTTCAACCAAAAAGTTATTAAATGAACTCAAGAGCCTAAAGAATACTCTGTTGATATGGTACTTGGTAACTTCAATGTTGGAACAGAGTGTATGCTTTCCTTGCAGTAATCATTTGGACAAGTTTGATCTATCTTTGAATGTAGTTGATCTATCTTTGGATGTAGATTCGTCATTGATCTCTGGAAAACCTATTATCGGTGTTGCTGGAATGTGGAAGCCAATTTCCATGGATGCCACGTGGCTTCATTTTATTAATCCTCACTTGAAAATAAAGGCTCAACTTCCACGTTCGTCACCAAAATCAAACAACTTTTGCACCTTAACACATTGCCCCTCAAGTTTATAGTGATCCAACAATTTAGATCAATCTTGATCAGTGTGTTACTGGAGCTATAACACACTGCTACTGAAGGAAATTATAGTCATGTCATCTGTATATTTTAGTGTCTGTGTACATGCAGAACATGGGTATTTACAGAAGGGCTCATTAGGTCAAGCACAGACTCGTTAAAAAGATTAATCAGAGGTTGATATTATGGTTAATAGCTTATATCATTAAAACAAAAGGATAATACCATGGTCAATGGTGTGCCATTAAACCATTGGACCGAAATGTCTTATAATTATAGTAGTTCTTGAACAAATGGAACAGTGCCTCATTCGAACTCAGAAATAGGATGCTCGAAACCAACTGAAAAGATTGGTGAGCTCCTTCTATAAATTAAAACTAAGATGTACTGTATGATTTAGGAGCAATGACTGTATCATTCGGCTGATCCAGCATCAAAGGAACGACATTTCGATGTTATCTAGTTTGATAAATAGCTTCAAGGTTTTATTGACTTCATTTGCTACAGTAGGTCGAAGTATCTAGTCTTATCTTTTATATGATTAAAAGATACATATTGCTAAGCTGATTATTGAGTATTGATATCATAAATTGTTATATTGAAACTCGAATTAAGTCAAGCCTATTCTATCATTTGGTATCAGAGCCATGTCTACCAGGCTGGGAGCATCACTGTTGAGTGGCATTGAGATATTTCAAGAGGAGGCTGGATTTCAAGCATGGAAAGGCAGAATGAAGGATGTATTGGAAGCTGAAGCATTATGGGAGTATATTGAAGGAACTGATAACATTGATGTTGAAAGCAGTACTGAAAATTCATCGAGGGGAGCTGAAGAATCTGCAATTGTAACTGGAGGTCATAATGAAAGCAGTAGAAGAGGTAAAATACAAGAAGCTCGTGTTATTATAAGCAGCAAGTTAAGCTCCAATATCACGTTGAAATTAAAAGGAAAAACACCAAAGGAAATGTGGGAGTATTTGATTAAAACCTATGAAGTTAAAAATACTTCTCAACTTGATATGCTTGATAGAGAGCTTAGGAGGCTGAGATTTCACAAAATGACAATCTAACATAGTTTTTCCAGAAATTTGATAATATAATAGCTGATATGGAGGCTGCTGGAGTTCCTATAACTAGAGACAGGTAATGTCTTTAGCAAGAGCCTTTGCAAAATTTGGAGAGTTAGGAACTCTAATTAGGACTGTGGGAAGGAACAGAGAAAAGACTGAAACACTTAAAAGAACTGAAATGGAGCAAAGGAAGATAAGTCAAGAAGAAGAAGATGAGCATATTGAAGTTTTATATGTAGGAAGAGGCAGAGGAAGTGGGAAAGTAGGTCCATGCTTTATTTGTAAAGTGTATGGACACTTAAAAGCTCATTGCCCAAGGCAAAAGAAAGCAAGTGTTTTAATTGCAATGGCTATGGCCATATGGCTACTGCTTGTCCCAGTCCAAAGGATTTGGGCAGAGGTAGAGGAAGGGAAGGCTATAACAGTAATAGGGGCAGGTCAAGTGATGCTAGAGGAAGAGGAAATAAGGCGAAAGGTGAACAAATTAGCAGTGTTAATTTAATACAGGGTACCACTGCAGAAGAAGAAGATTCTGAGACGGAGGTAAGTGCTTCAAATGCTTATGATAATTTAAAAAAGAAATCTAATGATGGTGATCTCCTTGTCATAGATAGTGGAGCTGAGAGATCAGTAGTAAACTCTACTGATGCTCTAAAGGAAAGGAGAAGCAGGTCTGCAACCTTTGTACAAATGGGAGATGGAGAATTACAAAGGGTTGAAGAATCAGGAATGCTAGAGCTTTTTGACTTGCAAGGACGAGTAGTTAATTTGAGCAATGTGCTGTGTGTGCCGAGTCTTGTTAGAAACTTGATCTCTGTAAGCCAGTTGGCTGATCTGGGTTTTAGAGTTTGTTTTGACAAACTCTGTTGTAAAGTGTTTTTTGGCAATGAAATGAGGTTTTATGCAAAACATGTTGGGAAATTATATGGATTCCATAATAAAGCTTTAGCAAGTTGCATAAATAATATAACATGTCCATCCTTGAAAATCTGGCATGAGAGACTTGGGCACACAAATTTAAATAACTTAAGAATGATGGCAAAAAAGGGACTGATTTCTGTTATAGATTTAAAAGACTTCACTTGTATGGGATGTATGATAGGAAAAAGTACAAGATTACCATTTAGGAAGTCAAAGCAAAGGGCAAAGGAGTTACTCGAGTTGGTGCATAGTGATCTGTGTGGCCCCATCAATATACGAAGCCTGTAAGGAAAGAGGTATTTTATAACGTTTATAGATGATTATTCTAGGCGAACCAAATGTTATTTTTTAGACTCTAAAGATGAAGCATTTATAGCTTATAGGTCGTATTTAATTAAAGTGGGTCTCATTCCATTCCCACTTTTTTTTGGAACCCTGTTATTTTACACGAAAAGGGCGAGAGAAACTTTTAAAACCGCATTATTGCTTTAGAAGATGCATGTTTTCCTTTGTGAAAAAAATGTTAAGGAAAATTACGTAGTCTACTTTTCTAGATTAGCGAGTCGAGAAGATAAAGAGCGCAACTAAAACCAATGAAAATGCTATCTCTCTGTAAACAAAGTGCTGATCTGCCATGAATTTTTATTCATAAATAATTTTATTACATTGTATTTTACAATGGTTGATGATACCATGATGGTCGGGCTGACACAAATATTACATCATCTTCGCACACAGATCACCTACTGGGAACAACATGCAGAGAAAGGTCTGAGGTGTTCCAAGTCACAAGAGCAACTTGAAGAGAATAGAAATATGAACACGCTAGCCTGACCAATGCATGTCACCAACCTCTTCTTGTCCTCTTTTCTCAATGAACGGGTCTTTCCACGGCTCCCGATCATGTCCTTTCTGTTCGCGATCTGTACCGGGAAAGGCAAAATCAAGTTAATGCAAGTGATGCTACAGACAATACAAATAAGAAGACAACCAGTTCTAAGGGCCATTTCTGAAGAATGTAGGTCTGAGGCCCTTTCTCGACTCTCGAGTTGAGAAAGGCCGTAAAGAACTTCGAGAGCCTTTTCACTCACGAGTCGAAAAAAGACCCCTCAAGGCCCCTCTGATGGTCTTTCTCGACTCGCGATTCGAGAAAAGTGGCTCAGAGCGAAAACGCAAGTCTGAGGGTAGTCGAGAAAGACAACTCAGAGTGAAAAACGCAGGTCTGTCGGCCAATTCTGTGGAAAAGGCAAGTGTGTAGGAAAAAAAACAAAAAAAAAAGCTTGTTGAGGACCTTTCTCGATTCGCGAGTCGAGAAAGACCCTCAAGGCCCCTCTAACAGCCTTTCTCGACTCGCGAGTCGAGAAATGTAGCTCAGAGCAAAAAAAAAAAACCTTTTTTTTCCTTTTTTTTAACTAGAAAAAAAAGAGTTTTTTGAGGGCCTTTCAACTCGCGAAGAATGAAAGCAAGACCCTCAAGGCCCCTCTAATGGCCTTTCTCGACTCGCGAGTCGAGAAAGGCAGCTCAGAGTGAAAAACGCAAGTCTGAGAGCCTTTTTCGACTCGCAATCTAAACCTATGCATTAAACCTATGAAAGCTATACATTATCCTAATATTAATATAGTTATATCGCATGAGGGGGGTTTGTTATGCCCCCTTATGCACAACCCATGTGCATGCATACCCTATGGACTCCCTTGAATCCCCGTCGCCCCAAGTTAAGAGCCAATGGTCCGTGATGATGACAGTCATGGGGATTTATGTATGCATCATGTGTTGCGTGTGTATGGGGCATAGGGGGATGTATGGGGTGTTTGAGCAGGGGACCAAAGAGGGGTTTTGATATTGGCCGCTGAGATTGATGTCAATTTGGGGCTTCTCATCTCGACGCCCAAGTCGGTTGAAGATTAGGGGACAAGGAACGAGGAATCGAGCTTCGTGTTCGTGGTATTTGCTATGCATTCTTTCTCGAGCATTCCGAAAGCATTGTGTCAACTTATCTGCGTCTTCGGCGCATTCCGTAGTCAGCTTCAAAGGCCACCTCTACCATTGCATTTCGCCTCTTATAAGACCAGCGGACCATGCATGGCCTCGGTCTATGTTATGCCTTGATCGAAGCATAAAAAATGCCGTTCAACTTTTCTCGAGGATTATCGAAAGGATGCATCCTGCATTGCCCCCCTTGTCATATGCATGACGCCCAAAGTTCCGATGCGATATCTGGCCTCAAGACGATACCGTCTCAAGACCGCCACGCCAGACATCGCCGTCCAATCGACGCGGTACGACGCCCGTACCCAAGCAAGGTCGCCCCTAGGGGGCAACTTGCAATGGTGTGCGCATTACTTAGCAATGCGCCAAGACTTTTTAGACCTTTAACCCATTAAAGGTAGACCAAGGGTCATGGAAACCCTAAACCTAACCGATAGCCTACATAAGGCACCAAACCCTAACTTTCCTTTTTAAGCCCTACGACCTTCCGAAATCCACGACTCGCAGGAGTCAATTCCAACTCTCACGATACGTTCGGTGCCCCAAATGTGTCGATCGTCCTCCCGACCGCATTTCGAAGCGTAAACGGTAGACATGGACACCTTTGGATCGAGAGGAGGAACCAGGGATCGTATTTAGTCCATTGAATAGCCTAAACCTTATTCCAGCCTTCGAACCAAGAGGGTTTAGCCTATTAAATCACCCCTAGTAGCCAAGCAGATCCCGAGATTGACTCTAACTAAAGAACCTAACTCTATGTATGATATAGATTAGTTCTTATTCTTTAGTTCTATGATGATGTGATGGACTGGATGAATTCCGGAACTCACCAGATATTGGGAAGGGGGGTAGAGACTTGAAGCTTAGTAGATGATGCTCCTAGATAGTCCCTCTTAGTGCATTACTAGATTTCGCATGTGCACAAGAACCCCACCGGTTGTGGGTGAAGGGGCCAGACCGCTTAGAATGAGGTTCGTGTTCTCGACCTTTGACCGATCCCTCCGGGTGTGTAAGGCCTACCGGGGATCGAGTGACTAGGTCTAATGGCTTGCCACCGAGTGTGGGTAAGGCATGGGCCTCGACACCCGGGGTGGAGTTCACCTTCCAGCGGGTTAAGTCAATAAGGGCAAGGGCCCCTCTAGTCACCTTGGGTCAGCATGTAGATCTCCTGGAGGGAGTGATCCCTACCGCCCCATCGGGACCGGGAGATGTAACCCAGAATAGCCCCTTGGCTATGCACCCTACGGGCTACAGTCAGTCCCAACACTTTTCAACCTACTCGCAAAGTGTGCACAGGGGAGGGCGGATGGAGTGGACAACCCTAAGCCATGTTCTTATGCCAGCCCAATCCATTGTCATGATTCTCACCTCAGACTCAACTCGAGACCCAAGCTAGTCGGCCCTTCCCCGAGTCCGAGCCTTGGGTAGGAACTTCCTTTGTATTGTGTTGATCTTTGTCTATGCAGATATTGATGTGCCACCCTTCGAGGTGGATATATGATGTTATGTTACCGACGTATGTTTACGCTCAAGCCTAGGTAGGCCCCGAGGAAGACGGGGGTAAAATGACCCCTTCACTCTTCCCACCGTGGACTCTAGGCGACACAACGTGATATGTGGAGGGCCCCCGTATCGGTGGGAGCTGGTGCGGGGATGAACTCCTGCTTGTATACCTTAGGGCAAGGGCATCGTGATATGAGTAGGGGACGCCACAATGGTATCGTGAGCGATGTTCTTGGAGACCAAGAGCAAAGCACCGACCATGCTCCCAAGAGTACTAACTTGATAGGATCCTCAAGCCTCAAAAAGTGGGAAAAGTTTTTCTCGCTTTTGGTAGTTTATGCTAAGCTAGTAACAGCTTAAGTAAATTGGAACTTAATAAGACTAAAAAGAATGAGCCAAAACCTCCTCAGGCAGGTGGTTCACATGTACGCGCGGGTCAAAGAACTAGACTTTAGTTTTTGAGCGAGCCACCGTGGAGACATTGAGCAAGAACACCTTAAAACTTGATGAATTTGAGAAAAGTAATATAGTAAGGCTAGTTCCAAGGTAGGAATTAGTTAGAATAGCATGTTTAAATTACTTAAAATGTGCAAGATCTCACAAACCGCTACCGGTCAAAGAACTAAACTTTAGATGAATTTCGCTACCGGTCAAAGAACTAAACTTTAGTTTTGAGCGAGGCGCAAAGCTGTGAGAGACATCGAGCCAAGATCACTCAAACTTGATGAATTTGAGAAAAGTAATATGGTAAGGCTAGTTCCAAGGTAGGAATTAGTTAGAATAGCATGTTTAAATTACTTAAATTACTTAAAATGTGCAAGATCTCACAGCCATACCGGTCAAAGAACTAAACTTTAGTTTTTGAGCAGTATGCCACCACTGTGAGACTTGAACTTCCATAACTTGAGCTACAGAGCTCCAAATCGCCTGAAAATTGTTGCAATAGGACCGTTAGACATCCTAGAATTTATTTATGACCCCAGCTCAAAATGACCAAAATTCCTCAAACCCTTGAATTGTTTTTCCAAACTGTGGTTTGTTTGTAAATAGAAGCATACCCCATTAGTACCTCGCAAGTATTGCTCTCGGCTCAAAGCTGATGCCTTACTCCTAGATAGAAGTGCCCAAGAACACCCCTTTGTTATAGTCATCTAGACCTCATCATACCAACCCAAGTCCAACTGTTGGTAAATCACCTCTGGTCATGCCAAAAGCATAAACCTTGACCTAATTCAGTGTCCTCCTAATAGAGTTTGACTTATATAGCCGCCACATTGACACTCCCTATTGCCGGGATACCTAGAAAGGAGCTAGAGTCTAGAGCTGCCCAAGTCACCTCATGTGTAGAGATTGGACTCCCCCAAACCAACTTTGTTAGGACCTTGGAGTATGCCTCAAACATCATGGAGGTTTTGCAAAACAACCCTCATGTCATGCCATACCACACGTCCTAATATCCATAGACTTGGAGATTATAGATATGTCTCCAAAGAATGCCGCCGAGCCATCTTGCTTGCTTATAGAGCCCAAAATGTTGTAGGAGAGCCCTTCAAGTAGACCCTTAGACTCTAGAATATAATGAACTTTTCAAGGACGGGGCTAGAGCCACGAAGAGGTAGAGGCGAACCCCTTGAAGACATCAAGGTCCCAACCGACGCATGCATGCATAAGGAGAGGAGACCGGTGCTGCGACTCCAAGAGAGGGAAGCACAACGACAAACACCTAAACCGACAAACGAGTAGAACAGACACCATCGCCTAGCATCAATCTTCATCAAATGGGAAGGATATTTGGTAACCAAATGCATCAAGAATTTTCTAGATGTCAACCTCTCTACTACCACGCCCATGAGCTCACATCGAAAAGAGGATCTCGACGCCTTCACCAACTCGACGACATGAGTTTCAAATGGAAGAACGCAAGGCAGCAAAATACAAAAGCAGAAGACGTTAGAATCGATACCGCATTAGCATCACGAAGCCGGGCCGAAGGCATAATCTTCGTCGGAGAGAAGTCATGGCGACACAGAGCGATAGAAACCGGAGGGAAGACCACCACGACCTTGCAGCCCAAGAGCTCAAGCTTAATGTCATGCAATGTCAACAAAAGGAGCAACCAAGCTACGCAACCACAAAGCACCTAAGGCTGACCAGACAAGCTTCCAGCCCCTTGCACCAAAGGAGAACTTTCATCTGGTTCCAAAAGTAGGAGACCATGCGGGGAGGAGACGATATTAGGGAAGGAACATCTCCGGACTTTGAAGGCCTATATCAGCATTAGGGGGGCAAGATCAAGGAGGGAGCATATTCTGCCGAACAAGAATTCGACCCGTAAAACACCTAGAAACCAAAGGAAGGACGACCTTACTACGTCAGCCCAGGAGTACGAGACTCGAATGGATAGGACCCAAAGGACGGAGGAGACGACCTAGCCAGCAGGTACAAATCACGCAAAGGCGACCAAAAGGAGCTATGATAGGTGCAATGAAGATGATCACACTTCCAGGCACAAGAGAGGCACCCTAATGGAGCAAAGCCCAAGCAAATGTGAGTTGCACTCGTAAATTCAACCCGCTGGCGAATGACAATGTCCCGCCACCGACCACACGATCTCGTGAGCTCAAGATATTCAAGAATGGTTGATCGCAACAGCCGTGTGATCCTACTCAAGCGATCAATCGGCACCGCACAACCAAGAACCTTGCAACGACATTACAATCGCATGTAGGGATGTTGAGCGGTCACCGCATTCCTCACGACGAATATACACATTAAGGAGGAGCATCTTTCTCAAGGGATCACATCGACAAACACTCTTCGCAACTAGCGTGACGAACTCGGATCAGACATGAAGCTCAACAATAGTAGCAGCGTCTCAAGGAATCCCGGAGTCAACCAGAACGAAGAAGATGCAGTAAAACCGAAGAATCAAACACGATAGGAGGAGGGGAAACCCTAAAGGAGTATAAACATTTAAGTAGATCTTCGTAGTTGTTTTGGAAAAGTGGATGAATTAAAATCCCAATGTAAATGCGTATATGTGTATTGTATACCTCGGATGTTCACAGATATAGTGGAGAAACATGAGTACAGTCATGTTTTATGGATTTAGCACTTAGATCAGGAAGCTCCTTCACTTCGACTACCAAAAGAGGAAGCAAGGAAGCACAATAATAGCCCAAGATCAAAATGGAAGAGCAAGTACGAGGGAGAAACGACGGAGGCCAAGCAAACCTTCGACTCCAAACACTTCCTAAGTGCCCTCAAGTAGAAGACCGCCGCCCACCCAATGTCGTAACAAAAGACAACACCGGTCATGTCAAGATCATCACGCACTGTGACATCGCCGATGCAACACTACCTCTTGTGACAAAGAACAACACTTGACGAACTTATGACACGAAAGTGGCCTCAACAATAGGAGGAATGCTCCACAACAACGAAACCAACTAAGAAGGCAACATCTCGACAACCATAATTCCACCTTGTGGTAATATAGGGTGATGCGCTATGACACGGTATTAGATGGAGATGCACTTACGAAAAGCCATCGCGACGAGGAGATATGCCTTCAACAACTAGGTGATGGCTTCACGTACTCCTACCAAGAATTAGAAGAGAAGAAGCCGATCATACCTCCGACATGTGGCACGCCAAACGCCCAAGGTAGAAGCATTCGACACCTTAACGACAAGGATAGCAACCGAAGCACCTTCGCAAAAAGAGAGTTCAAGATAATAGCCGCTATTCAACAACAGAGTATATTTAAGGCGTGTACTCCTTCAACTCAAGGGTCAAGCCGCAGAGATATAAGGATCCATCATCCCGACAATATAGCCAAAGCAGGAGGAGAGCCATGATGCTTTACTTGCCGAGAGACCGACATGCATAGAGGGACAAAGGTCGAACTCAAAGCCGGAGAAGTGCTAGCAATCGACTTCTTCCACGAGCCCCCTAGAGGCAAATGAGGATCAAAACCGACGAAAGCACAATCAAAGCCACCTGAAGGTACCTCAAGACAAGAAGATTCGGCATAGTGGAACGTGACAACGCCCAAGCCATGTGATCGAGGGGATCAAACAAGGAAGTTTGGAAGCTCGATGGAGAAGCAACTAGGGCGAGGCGAGCCGATGACTTGCACGCGAACTTGCATGCAACTTGGTGAACCCAAGGATGGACGATTCAAAGAACAACCGCAGAAGAGAACAACCCGCAGGAGTATAGCCAAAGGAATCGCGCCGCGACCTCAAGAGACGCTTCAAATAGCTTCGAAAGTATCATGAAGGGGGGATAATTACCGCCCGAGAATAGGATCAGGAAGCAGACCGAAATGTTGAAGCATCAACGACCAGCACACCTTTAGTTAGAATGTGATCCAAAGCGTGTTGTGCCATAGCCGACAAACATCGGAGGGCCCAAGTACATCAACAAGTTACCCCAGAGTACGAGCTGACGTACAAATAGGAGGATATGGATCATCAGCACCATTGCACCGGGAGGAACGATGACATTGCCAAGGAATAGGTGTGCAACTCGGAGGGAGGCACAAGGGGGACCTAATAGCGCTAGTAGTAATCCTTTATTATAAAGTTTTAGTGTATGTCGTGCATAAAACCCTAAAACTTTCGACCGCCATGATTTCTTTGATTTAAAAGTTGGACGGTCGTGGAACGAACAGCAAGGGCAAATTAATTCAGGGCCTCGAAGAAGTAGGGCTATGAAGAGACTCCGCTGGGATGTCCGCTGGCTATGGCGGCAAGCAACAGGCGCTTTTGGTTATGCCTTCAAATGAAATGCATTCGGAATACATCTTCTTTTTGAACTTTGTCGCTTTGTCAAGGGGATGTTAAGCTTGCGAGTTTGGAACATCCGATTGGGAAAAAAAAACTTTGAATCCTTGGTTATGACCAGCTTTGGTTTGGTTCACGATTTACACAGGCCAGTAGAAGCCTAAACTCATGAATTTACACAGGCCAGTTGAAGCTGAAGTTACAAGGAAGGCATTGATCACAAGAAAGGCATCATGCTTTTTAATTAAAACCCTAACACAAAAAGCTCCGCCTCTACATGCCGAGCCCAGTCATGGCACTTCCAGAGCATTTTCTTCAGCAGCTTCTAAGACTTTTTCCAGCAACCAGAGCTCTGCTATGGAGCTCTGAACAACACTTTTTCAATTTTCTTTCTAGCTCTTTTCTATATGGAGCTCTGAATCATACAAGACAGTGGGTCGGCTAGGCAAGGATTGCAGCGTCTTTCTTTTGTAAGGGCCAAGGTCACAATCTCAAATTCTATGCAGAGATGAGTTATGATGGGGTTTACCAAAACAGCTATTCAAGCCAAACATGGTTCTGTTTGTTTTGTTGTCAACAGGTACGTGCTCCAACAACATTGTTTCTATTTTGATTCTCAGGATCTATATGTATATGCAAACTTATTCACATATGTTCATTCCCGAAAATTATGTGGCATGCAGAGGCACATATATTGATGTGAGGACGATAATTTCTTTCCTTTCTTCTATTCTACAGTGGAACACAGGGGCGTGGAAGAATGTTAGATCACAGACTTAAAGATGAAAAAATTTTAACAGTAAAGGAAACATCACCAAACATCACCGGATTTGGAGGCACAAGGGAAGTTTTGTTTTCACACACAAATAAGCTAAATTTATTCTTTCTTTCTTCATTCGTTTTGCCTGCCACCTGGTAGGTCTAGGAAGCAAGGTCATGGCTATGGGTTCTCTTTGGGAAGAAGCACTTCTAGCAGAATGTGCTATGCTTGGCATAATGTGGACAGTCTCAGAGTATGTACAAACTAATTTAAGCTAAATTGCTTACATTCTTCCTCCATATCCTCTTGCTTGCACGGCAGAAAGGAGCAGAGCTAGATAGGATGTGCTAAGGTCCATGCTTGCTCATAAGCACTTTAAATCCATGGCATTTGTTGCAGTATCAAAAGAAAATCTTAAGGTGAAGAGAAATTCAGATGTGCTACTAGGCGTAATGGATATCCAGAAATAATTTATTAGACAGGTGTTTTCTCTTAGGGTATCCACAATAGCTGGAAAGGGCTTCGTTTCATTTCATTTTTCTGGTGCCAAAGGTAAGGGTCGCTTCATCAAATAGCTTTTCTGGTGCCCTCGAAATAGGGCGTTTTGTGGCAGCAGGATTTTGACCCACAGCTATTTAATTACCAGCCAAGTCTGGTGGAGCTTAGAATTCGAAGGTGTGGAAATATATACATGGCCATAAAGAAAGCAAGAACAAAGTCCTTCGCGTCATCTTTTCAGAAAGGTACTCTTGCTGTTAAAATTCTCACAGGTATTTTTGGAATGCTGTTTGAATTTGAGATCTGGAGCTCTGTGGTAAAATTCTTTACAATGGTATTTAAAAGTTTCCCATACCCTGCTTCTCCAGCGAGTATAAGCATTAGATCTCTTAGAGTTTTTAAGTCTGATCTGTCTGTATTGAGGCACATCATGCATTTGAGGCACACCATGCATCTTTTCTCTTGGGGCCTGGGAAATTAAATTGCGAAGGTTTTACTTCATATTCTGCAATTCGTCCTTCATCATTGCCTTATCCAGCATAGTATGACATTCACTTGCAGGCCAAGTTTTAAGTTTCATTGTTTGAAGATCATTTTGGATATACCTTCTCTGCTCAAGTGATTTCTGAAGGTAGACACAGATAATTTGTTTTTGAGGTAGAGTACTTTGAATCAATGTCATAAGTTACATTGCCTTTTGAGACCCAAGTTGCACTGCAATCCCGCAAGCTGGATAATACATTTGCCCAGAGGTCATTTCATAAGCTTAGTTGCATTTCACAGTTATTAAGAGTTGATCCACTTCCTGTTCATGGCTGAATCATTACTTTTCAAAAACAAAGTCAAACTTGATATGGTTGAATGGGAATTCTAACAATTCCTTATTGCAGCGAGCACTTGCACCCAGAATTACAAACTTTCAGGACTTCCAGATTTTATTTTCTATATATGTGCATACGTTACTTGAATTTACTCTCCAAGTTCCCAAATCCTTGGCGTTCTGTGGTCTCCAGTTTACAAGCCAGATTAGGTTTCTCTATCTCTACTTTTTATCTGTTTCCTGTAAATTATTTTGTAGATGGAAAATCCTTAGCTGTGCTGAATTGCTAGGACTCTGTTTATTGAATTGCTATAACGTCTTCTTGATAGAAGATGTTTTCCTTTCTTAAAAGCAAAAAAGAAAAAAAAGCAGATGCTGATTATTACATGTGTTGTATTATTACTGTACAACTCTAGCACATTCTATACTTACGTCTTGGAGTCTAAACACAGTTTTGAAGGTTCCTTTGACGATCCTGGGCCATATGGAAGAGGAAGGTACAATGGTAACATAGAACTTGAAGTCATTGCGACCAATGGCAGAAGGGTGAACAGTGTTTTATGTTAATTTGCAAGCTGGCAGTCTGCCTTTATAGTTGCAGACAATTTTAACTACCCTTAATTTTCAAGATTATTGCAGGCCTGCCCATTGATGAACATTTTCTCCCAAGCATTTTGACCGAAGAGTCTGGTAACTTATTAGCTAATAGGATCTTACAGCAGTAGAGAATCTTACAACAGTAGATTGGTCAACAATACCAAGCTATAAATAACCACCCATAGTCTCTTTCCTATGCCCACCACATCAATAAGATCAAGTGGTTCTTGGAACTTATTTACTGTTATTCACAGTTAAGTAACTGAATTTTTACATTGTCATTCTTTGAATAAATCTCCATGATTTTGGGTAAATGCATTATAATATCTACTTTCATCTCTATACTTGCACATGTTTACTATTGTTCAGGGTTGTAGTGCAACCCTACATGCATCCCCCGCCATGTCTTGACTGATACAAACACAGATGTGCAACGATGCACAACACATGCAATGAAATGCTCTAAACTCTACGCACTCATCTACCCATCCCACTCACTAGCACATTTAATTATATTCCAGATGTACATTTTATCAATTTGTCTATTTCATCCTACTCCTTTTGGCCTATGTGTTTCATTAAATCTATGCCCCATTTCAATTATTGATATCACGCATTCTATTGATATCATGCCTTTTGAAATCAAATGCAGCTATGATGTTGCATATTTATCCTTGGCATGTTGTGCAAGTTTGAATACTGTCTAAGGTCAAATTTCACAAGATATATATATTTCAATGTTTATATTATCCCATTTGGGTGTTTATTAAAATAAGATGCATATACATTTTGAGCCAATCTCCTAAAGCGAGTGTATTAACTGCAAAAAGAAGAGCCAAACTTTAAAATCCTTCATATTAAGACACGTTCCTCCAATATACACAAAAAAAGGTGCAGAGCCAAACTTTAAAATCCTTCATATTAAGACACGTTCCTGGTGCAAAATTAGCGACTCTTATCTATAACAAGTTTATAATGTATTCCAAGTGATGTTTATGTCTAGACTAGATTATAAAGTTAGTTTATGTGTAGCTCTTTTCTTCTCTCTCATCATCTATATGTTACCCAACTTAAGCCCAGCAACGCTGGGCACCATTACTAGTTGTAATTATGTAAGCTATATGTTTTGCATATATAGTTCCCCTGTTATTCCTTCCCTCCATAGCATAACGGATCAAAAGAAGAGATGTCAGGCAATTTGCAGGGGTGAAGCAATCCACATCCTCAACACTCTTCGGGCAACACGATAGCGACAAGAGGACTCGACGTATGAGACATCGATGGAGTCGAAGAAACAATATCGGATGCATTCTAGCCTTAGGTAAGGCGTGTGCATGCATTATAAGCTTTAATGTATCTTATAAATAAGTTACATATAGATCCTAATAATTGCATAGAAATTACTGTACGTATATGTATAATACCGAAATAAGTTAAATAACAACGATAATGGAGGTAGCATGTTAATTAATCCTTCGCAAGGATGAAATTCCTTCCAAGGATAGCTATAGGGGTCCTTATAAATATAAATAGAAAATAGAATTCGGATATACTTAAGTGCAGCTTAGGGATATACTTCCAAGGGTAATGCAAGACCCAAGGAAGAGAATAAGAAGCACATCTAATTCTTGTGTATGATAATTAAAACCTTCTCTATGTAACAATAGGTCTAAAATCAGGGTTATTGTTTAAACAATCGCGATCTAAAAGTAATTAAATATTGTAAAGCTTAGAGTAAATATAATTGTACTATCGGAAGTAATGCATCCGATACTATGATAATGTTAATTCATAAATATTACCTTAGGGTAATTATGTAAATCACATGCATTAAAGGAGCCGGCAAAAATCGGCTCGGGCATGTCGATTTGTGTAGATCTATAGCTTGCCTAGTTAAGTATAATCTACACGCATGCAACCTATGAGGTAAGGGTTGCATGCGTTGTTACCGGCGATGAGATTACTACGGTGATCTCTGGGGACGGGTGTAATGTCAATGTAGGCATGACCGCTAGCCCAGCTTTGGAAAGTCTACTGGTCCCACTCAAGTAGATCGACCTCGAGAAAGGAGGTCATTGAGGAATGCATTGATAGGAAAAGCACCTCTAGCCCCATATATGCTTTGATAGGAGGAATCGGCCTTCACCCCCCATATACCTGGAAGGACCTATCCTCCACGTTAGGCAACTAAAGGTGTAGGCATGAGCGGCATACGAGGGCATTATAGGGCCATTTCCTCTCCTAATTACGATGGAAGAATCATCCTCTTCCTACGGCCGAGATTAGCCATGCATTCATGTAGATACGTGGGGTGGTCACCATATAACCAAAATTTTAATTAATATAAATGGTAATAACGTAGTGTTGACCTCGGCAGCCAATAAGAGCGCCTCGAGGGCCACGGTCGAATCTACGAAGACTTGCAACACAAATTTTATTATAACGTGTTGCAAGGGATGAAGAGTACCTTAGAAGTGTAAATTTTGTATGAAATTGATAAACTTTGATAAACTTAAATGTTGTATTAAGTAAGGTTAATAATTACCTTGCGTGGATTAAGTTATGAAATCATAAGTTAATTGGATAATGAAATAGTACAGTAATGTCTTAAACATTACCTTAGAGTAATTCTAATAATTAAGATAGTAAGTATGTAATTATAGATATTGTAAAATTAATACAGATTTTAAGGTCGAAGACTTGCAACACAAATTTTGTTGGAATGTGTTGCAAGGAATGAAGAGCACCTTAAATAATAATTGTATATGAAAGTGTTAAATTGTGATAAACTAAATGTTGTGATAACGGAGACTAATAAGTACCTTATTTTAATAGAAGTTACGATTTGACAAGTTATTTGATAATGTAATGGCGTAATAATGATTTAAAAGTATTACCTTAAGGTAATCTTAATAAATGTGTAAGTATTATAGTAGTATATCGTATGCATCGGGTTGATTGCGTGTTAGGAAGATTCCAAGGTGGGGAGACACGATGCCGCGGACAAAGATCATTTCAAGGTGGGAGAATGTGGCGCCCAAAGACGATATATGGTCTCAAGACGATATACCGCATCTTGACCGGCCACGCCGCATTACCGCGGCCCAATCAACGCGGTAATGCGCGACGTGTACCCAAGCAAGGTCGCCTCTAGGGGGCAACTTGCAATGGTGCGCATTACCTTAGCAATGCTGCCGCACTTTTAGACCTTTAACCCATTAAAGGTAGACCAAGGGTCATGGAAACCCTAAACCTAACTGATAGCCTACATAAGGCACCAAACCCTAACTTTCCCTTTTTAACCCATCTTCCTTGAAGCCCGATTCGCCACCGAGGAGTCAATTCCAACTCCCACGATCCGCCCGTCGCCCCAGCCTTGTCGATCGCCCTCCCCGACCGCATTTCGGGCGCAATCGTAGACATGGACACCTTTGGATCGAGAGGAGTGAACCAGGGGATCGGGTATTTAGTCGATTGAATAGCCTAAACCTTATTCCAGCCTTCGAACCAAAAGGTAGGTTTAGCCTATTAAATCACCCCTAGTGGCCAAGCAGATCCCGAGATTGACTCTAACTAAAGAACCTAACTCTATGTATGATATAGATTAGTTCTTATTCTTTAGTTCTATGATGATGTGATGGACGGATGAATTCTCATGAACTCCACCGTATTGGAAAGGGAGGTAGAGACTTGAAGCTTAGTAGATGATGCTCCTAGATAGTCCCTCTTAGTGCATTACTAGATTTCGCCCTGCACAAGAACCCCACCACGGTTGTGGGTGAAGGGCCGAGACCGGCTTAGAATGAGGTTCGTGTTCGACCTTTGACCGATCCCTCCGTGTGTAAGGCCTACCGGGGATCGAGTGACTAGGTCTAATGGCTTGCCACCGAGTGTGGGTAAGGCATGGGCTCGACAATCGTGGGGTGGAGTTCACCTTCCAAAGGGGTTAAGTCGAATAAGGGCGGTGGCCCTCTAGTCACCTTGGGTCAAGATGTAGATCTCGGAGGGGAGTGATCCCTACCTGCCCCATCGGGACCGGGGAGATGTAACCCGAATAGCCCCTTTGGCTATGCACCCTGGGCTGATCCAGTCCCAACACTTTTCAACCTACTCTGCAAAGTGTGCACAGGAGGGGCGGATGGAGTGGACAACCCTAAGCCATGTTCTTATGCCAGCCCAATCCACTGTCATGATTCTGTCTGCACTGAACTCTGGAGACCCAAGCTAGTCAGTCCTTCCCTGGAGTCTGAGCCTTGGGTAGGAACTTCCTTTGTATTGTGCTGATCTTTGTCTATGCAGATATTGATGTGCCACCCTTCGAGGTGGATATATGATGTTATGTTACTGACGTGTATGTTTACGCTTCCGCAGCTAGGTAGGCCCTGAGGAAGACGGGGTAAAATGACCCCTTCACTCTTCCCACTGTGGACTCTAGGCGGACACAGTGATATGTGGAGGGCCCTCAGACGTCGTGGAGCTGGTGCGGGGATGAACTCTCGCTTTGTATACGGTGCGGGCATCGTGATATGAGTAGGGGACGCCACAATGCATATCCGCGTAGCTCGCGCCTCAAGCAAGTATAATATACCATTTGGTGAAAGGGAGGATATATCCGAGCTTCGAAAGTAGCAAGACAGCCGGAGCATTGAATGGAAGAAGCTTAGATAACGAGGGAAAAACAAGTAAATTGGTTCTTTGAGAAGGTATCGATGGATGGTAGTGTTTTATATTCTCGCTTATTTACTTGGATGTGATGATAATACCGTGGCAACAAAGGGGTAATGTAGGCATTTTTTTAATGCGGTTTTGGACACGCCCTCGCGTTTACATGATGGGAAGATATTTGGTGGTCAGAAGCTCCGTGTATGTGGCATTTTACATCAGTCCCATTGCAAGCAATAGAACACATTTGTTTATGTCGGGCTTCGATTGATGAAGCTTCACAAGTATGAATGCTTTTTTTTCTCGAATTAGATCTTCCTCTTTGTTGCACCATTACACAGCCTTAAAAATGTCTTCGCTTCAAAAAAGAAAGTCCTATTTGAATATAAATTTGCAACGGGTTTGGAAAGAAGTTCACTGGCTTTTATTCTTTTTCGGCAGCCCCCGATTTAAAGCGGGGATGTTCTTGTTCTGTCAACAACACCGCTAAACTTGGCGCTTTTGGCAATAGATGGTTATGGCATAAAACCAAATAGCTGGGATCTTTGTTGGATGGAGTTCTTGTGACAGTGGTCCAAAGATAAGTTGCATGGCGCCTTTCATTCACCAATTTTCACATTATTCGACAATTAAATTAGTCTTGATAAACTTTATGCATTTGCCATATTGGCAATCAATAATATCAATGTAGAAAACAAGATTACTTTGTGATAGATTTGTTTTAAAATGCATTGCTGATCAGGTTACCCTAAAGCATATCGATTGCCATTTTCAAGACTTATCGTTGACCCTACATTTTAGACAAAGAGTCCATACAAATTGTGAGTTTGGTCAGTCCAAAAGCGGAGATAACTTGCCGCATAGTGAGAACTATAGGGTGCGTGTACGGGTCAAGCTTATTGTAGTCTAGAGTGTAGTTTTAGTAACCTTCATCAAGTTTATCCATAATGCTCGCTTTTAATGCAATGTCCGCTTTCATTGCAGAATTTGGAATTAAGCTTTCATGTTTGTGTGGAGTTGGGTTCCATTCTGCCTTGCACTATGGTGAAGGTAAGGATCATTTTTGCAGTTAATGTGTTTGCATGTCTCAAGAGGGTAGGCAGGATTCTTAAAAGAACTTGAACGCTTCTTTTTAGACAAGGCTATCATGTCATGGTCTTAGTGCTATTATTTGTACGTAATAAAGTAAGTAGTGGAGATGAGGGTTGCCTCTACCCTAGATTTTAGAGGCAAAATTTAGAGATATGGGAGCGTATAGCCAAAAGCGGAACCATTGTCTTGCATCCCCACAGCTTAGCAAATGACAGCCAATATCCGAGCTAAGGAAAGAAGTCTTTGTACTAGTATACACGAAAGTACCGAGGATTAAGAAATCATGACAAGGTATGCGGATCCCGAATATTTTATGAATGATGAAGCTATGTAAGGTCGCTATGGGTATGGCAAATAAAAATAGCATAAAGGAATGGCCTGAGCTGGTTGGTATATTAAAATAGATAAAGTTAGAGAACAACCTGAAAATTATGGTTCTTCAGATTTCCCAATATATTATAGCCGTGGTAGAAGCGCCATTGTAAAGTAAACTCTTAAGGTTTATATTCCTTTTTACTCTCTCTCGCAGCAAGGCCGATCCGCATCTCTTCCCAAACCGATTTCAAAAGGAGTAACCATGAAAGTGTCTAGGAGAAGAAAGAGGACAAGAAAGGAAAACATAAGCAGTCCTTCAAAAAAGAGAAAACAAGTCCGCATCACTCTATACTTTGGGCCCGTGGGCCAAGAAGACAAAAAAAAAAAGTTTCTTAACTTCATTTGTTTTAGTTTTCCTTTTTCTTTTTAAACAATATTTCTAGGTGGTCGCAAATGCGCCCCTAGCTGGACATGATTGATGTATATATGGTCTCATAGACCCAAGCGGTCTTTCGTGAGACGTTAATATAATCTTTCTTTCTTTCTTTCTTTGACGATTTAAATGGTTCTTTTAGTCATTGTACCGGATATTGTTCGCTAAGCCTTCAAAGTGGGTCGGATTATGGAACTTCGCGATATTTCAGCCGATGTCGTTGTATCAACTCTATTCAACCCGGGCGAGGCTTTTGAAATATTAAAAGGGTTCAAAAGTTAGATTTCGTTAATCAAGACCGCCAGCATTTATTGATGATTATGCTTGGTTTTAATCACCGCCTCTTGCCTTAAGGAGATATTCCGTGTGATTTACTCCTTCCCACTTTTATATACTTCGTGCTTTAATTCTTAGAAAGATATTCTCCTTTGTAGTAATCATGGTTGATTTGTTCATTTTGTGCCATATCGTAGATTTGCCCTCGACCTTAAGGAAAACGAGATGGAGGCAGCTTGATGTTTCCCCCCGGTGAAGCCATCTTCTTCCTATGGAGTCTTATCGTTGAAAAGCCAGACTCTATAGATGGATCATAGCTTTGCCCATACAGCTTAAACTCACCTCAAGGATTCCAAAATTCGGCCGCTACCTCGCATAGGGGACCCTATTTCCTAACTATAATGAGACTTTATGCTTTGAAGTCTAGTGATGCTTATACTGGTAGGTCGATACATCAATGTTTGTGTCGATTGTATATCTGATGTATAGTACAATCGGGCAGGAGGTGATGTGTAAAGACAAAAGCCAAACAAATCTTCACGCCACCACACCTTTGCGTTGTAGTAGGAATGATCCGAGGAGCTTATTAAATTTCTAAACTAGCAAAAGATTTAGCCTTTGGAAGGAGTTATTACCATCGGAGATGAGTCATCCGCACTCCTATTTACCCTAACATAGTCGCAAGCATGCTTCAAAAGCAAAGACGTCCCATGGTTAACTTTATTCGTTGGGTTGCTAGTAGAATTACAATCTATCTATTGCCCGACTATTCTCAAGCTCTTACCTTCCATGATGGAAAAATTTTTGCAATGATTTATAAATGATTGATGTTGCTTAAATACTCCATGCGGATGCAACTTGGTAAGTTAGTCATTATTTTACAAAAAGGAAGTACACCTGACTTCATGATATCTTTGCTCAAAGTTAGGACGTCACATAGAGCTCGATTTTCGCATGCACTAATGCACGAGGTAGGCAATACACGGCAAATGAGATGGAAAATAAAGGTCGCAAGCTTATGTTTTTTAAGCATACCGAAGTAGCATCCGGATGGATATAATAATCGATGAAGAACAATGCCCATTATGATCTTGAGTGTAGTTAGGCCATGCTTTTCCCATTCGACAATGTCCGGGATGGTGGAAACTTATCTACATCTTGACTGGGCAATGGCATACTTCAGTTTTGGATTTTTCTATCTAGGATGCATTTTTTTTTTATGGATCGTAACGCTCAGCTTCTTAATGATGACGTAGAGAGCAAGCAAGGAAACCCTTAGCGAAACCTCGAAGATTCTAAGCATATTAAGGCCCCATGCTCTTCATTCACTTAAAGAACACCTATCTTTCCCCCCACTATAGTTGATATTTATTTTGTTCGAGTTGTTACTATTGGAGGTGAGTTTCCTGCACTTCTATTTAGTCAACATAGTCTACATGCTTTTAAAGTATCGGTCCTATGGTTAACTTCGTGTGTGGTCGTGGGGTTTCTACTATAAATACAATCTATCTATTGCCCGACTACTCTCAAGTCAGTGACCCTCCATGATGAAAAATTTGTTGCACAAGAATTATGATTGATGTGCTTTTACTTCCGCAACTTGGTAAATTACTCATTGTTGTACGAAAGGAGGTACGTTGACTTCACCATATTTTGCTTCAAAGTTTGAACATCACATAGAACTCAGATTTCTAGTCCGGTAGTAATGTCCGTGAGGTAAGGCAATATGGCAACAATATGCAAGATAAAAAGCTATCAAACATATATTTTATATTGATGGAAACTTTTCCCCGATATGATATCGCCCACTTGATAATGTGTGCGCTTTAGGCCTTCCTTTCTCCGTCCCACAAGTTCGAATGGAAAAGAGAACGCTTTTATCTACGATTTAGTTTTGTTGTGTATTTCAATTAGGTTGAGGAGACCCTGAATTTGTGAGGCAAGCCTAAAAAGCGGCTCATGGGCTTTCAAACCGGACTTTGTCTCAGTTTGTCATTTCTATCTGCAGAGCTTAAAATAGAGTATTGAAATGTGATAATTGCATGTTGGGTTTTTCAGCTAGAAGTCCTTGGACATGAAGCAATAGGAGGATTTTGAACTCATGGATCTTTGACAATCAATTTGTCACCGGCGATAGGGTGGGCTTTTTATCGTGTATATCATATTTCTTTGCAATTTGGAAATTAGACTTCTTGCTTGCAAATCTGAAAGTGTACCTCTAGAATTCTAGAAAAAATTGTTCGATATGGCATCCCACCTTTAGGGAAAGGGATTTATTTCTTTGCCCCGCTAGCTTCTTTGTCTTAGGGTAAATCTCTCGGGCCTAGTCAAGTTTGGCTCACTCATTACTAGGTTTTAGAAGATGTAAAATTAAATCCCCTTCTACCGATGTTGTTCATCCATCCTAGTCGATATTCATCCTTATTTTTCATTTTGCACATTGATTGTGTGTCTCTCCCTCTACATGAAAAAAAATTTATGTTATAGGATGTTTATTTTATTATGGTCAACACGGATAATGAAGCATACTAGAGATATGTATGGAAACAATTATTGGAGGTTAAAGTTCAATTTTTGTTGTATGTTTAAGGAGCTTTCTTTTGCGTATGGGAGCAGAGCCATCTTCATCAATTAGTTGCTCAGAAAAAGTTAATAGAATGTCTTGACAATCATTAGTGTAGAGCCAAACATTAGTACTGGATAGATGGTCACGTACATATTTTTGTTATATATCGAAACAAGGGAACTATAGTAACCCACTATGCTGTCTCTTTTATCCCTCATGAGTGGTTTCTAGGCGTCCTGTTTCTACAGGTATTTGAGCATGGGATCACATATCAGGTATCTCTTCAAGGTCAAAAAGCAGGATTTTGATATGGTTTAAGGTTAATAACTAATAATGGTGCTCGGGGGAGTGGCCTTGCATGGAACAATATTTATTGATATGATCAAGTAAGAAAGTCATCCAGAATGTCTAAGCCTTGCTATTATCAAAGAGAGAGCTAAAAATAAACCTTGACCTTTATTTAGAGGCAAAAAGGCAAAAAAAGGTATTGTTGCCTATAAATAGAAGGACAACTTTGAGATGTGATATCTCCGCGACCACAACTCAGAAATCGGCGATCCTTACCTTGTTGGAAAGCTCTTGACGTCTAGTTTCCAGATTGGGCTTGGTTGTCCATAGATTCCTTACGGTGTGAAAGTTATGCCCAGAAAGGTGCATAGGGGTCTGAGTTGGATCGCATGCCTAGATCTGCTTCTTCCTATGTTGATGATGAGCCTAGCCTTACCTTCTAGTATCTTTTCTTGTTCCTTGCTTGATCATATCATTAGAAGGAGTTCATGTAACACTAGTGGTTGGTGGCTAGAGAGATCTTGTCTTGCGGAGTAGCTTGACTTGGTGACATCTCTTCTAGTTGGTCCGGTTGGGTGGTAAAACGAGTACCCTGTGGTATTTTGCTTTCTAATTAGTTGATGAATTTGCAGGAAGATTAGAGCATTCGTAACAATTGGTATCATTTACCAGCGGAGCTGTGGGTGATAGAAGAGTTGGAAATTTGAGTGGCTTAGCGGCACTCAAGATATCTTAAGGAAATAGGTTACCTCTTGTCTGGTATGAAATTGATGTTTAGGGATTGTGATTAGAATCTTTAGATATTTCTTATTGCATCCTTATGGCTGAGGTTGGTGCCTCAAGTTTGGAAAGAGTTGGTGCTCTTGACCAAATGATTGGAATGAGCGGATGCCATGTCCAAGAGATTGGAATGAGTTGGTGCTCATGTCCATGTGAATAGAATGTTTGTTATTCCCCGATGTTCGCAGTCTTCCGGGTTGGTCTTTGGAGATTGCAAACCGAATGGAGATTGATCAAGTTGGTGCTTCCGGTGGAGGTTAGTAAACATTTTGAGACAAATTAAGTTGATTTTCTTTATTTGGAATAAGGAATAGATACTTTTATGTGTATACCCATGGTAGATTAGTGACTACGATTGCAACGTAGCCGGCTTGAACATGGTATACTTGATGTGAATGCCTCTTGGTAGATCAAGAATTGTGTCTCAAAGACAATAGGCTTGAACAAGAGAGCATAAGATGTAAAACTTTGAAGACTAGTAATTGTGGTTGCAACACAATTGGCTTGACAAAGTTACATCTGCATCTTTGAGGTAATGAGGGGTATTCGGTACTTTGGAAGTACAAGAATATCCGTAACTATTTCTGAGTTGTGCAGGAATAAGATATTTCTAGTTGTGGATTCAACTAGGGTTGTAACCATGGACTTGGTTACGAAAATTTTTAGCCTAACGGGCTGGACTTGACAACTTTTATTATGCGGGGTTGTAGCCATGGACTTGGTTGTGTCAAATTTGCCATATAATTTCTTGATCGAGGGGCGATCAATCCGAGAGAAGGGAGGAATTGATATGGTTTAAGGTTAATAACTAATAATGGTGCTCTGGGAGTGGCCTTGCATGGAACAATATTTATTGATATGATCAAGTAAGAAAGTCATCCAGAATGTCTAAGCCTTGCTATTATCAAAGAGAGAGCTAAAAATAAACATTGACCTTTATTTAGAGGCAAAAGGCAAAAAAGGTATTGTTGCCTATAAATAGAAGGACAACTTTGAGATGTGATATCTCCGCGACCACAACTCAGAAATCGGCGATCCTTACCTTGTTGGAAAGCTCTTGACGTCTAGTTTCCAGATTGGGCTTGGTTGTCCATAGATTCCTTACGGTGTGAAAGTTATGCCCAGAAAGGTGCATAGGGGTCTGAGTTGGTACAGACAATTAGATCTGCTTCTTCCTATGTTGATGATGAGCCTAGCCTTACCTTCTAGTATCTTTTCTTGTTCCTTGCTTGATCATATCATTAGAAGGAGTTCATGTAACACTAGTGGTTGGTGGCTAGAGAGATCTTGTCTTTTAAGAGTAGCTTGACTTGGTGACATCTCTTCTAGTTGGTCCTATTGGGTGGTAGAACGAGTACCACTCGTGGTATTTTGCTTTCTAATTAGTTGATGAATTTGCGTGAAGATTAGAGCATTCGTAACAATTGGTATCGAGCTCGATTCGGGTCTTTACCAATGAGTCGTGGGTGATAGAAGAGTTGGAAATTTGAGTGGCTTAGCCACTCAAGATATCTTAAGGAAATAGGTTACCTCTTGTCCGCGGTATGAAATTGATGTTTAGGGATTGTGATTAGAATCTTTAGATATTTCTTATTGCATCCTTATGGCTGAGGTTGGTGCCTCAAGTTTGGAAAGAGTTGGTGCTCTTGACCAAATGATTGGAATGAGCGGATGCCATGTCCAAGAGATTGGAATGAGTTGGTGCTCATGTCCATGTGAATAGAATGTTTGTTATTCCCGATGTTCGCAGGTCTTCCGGTTGGTCTTTGGAGATTGCAAACCGAATGGAAATTGATCGTAAGTTGGTGCTTCCGGTGGAGGTTAGTAAACATTTTGAGACAAATTAAGTTGATTTTCTTTATTTGGAATAAGGAATAGATACTTTTATGTGTATACCCATGGTAGATTAGTGACTACGATTGCAACGTAGCCGGCTTGAACATGGTATACTTGATGTGAATGCCTCTTGGTAGATCAAGAATTGTGTCCGCAGACATAATAGGCTTGAACAAGAGAGCATAAGATGTAAAACTTTGAAGACTAGTAATTGTGGTTGCAACACAATTGGCTTGACAAAGTTACATCTGTACCTTGGAGGTACGAGGGGTATTCGGTACTTTGGAAGTACAAGAATATCCGTAACTATTTCTGAGTTGTGCAGGAATAAGATATTTCTAGTTGTGGATTCAACTAGGGTTGTAACCATGGACTTGGTTACGAAAATTTTTAGCCTAACGGGCTGGACTTGACAACTTTTTATTATGCAGGTTGTAGCCATGGACTTGGTTGTGTCAAATTTGCCATATAATTTCTTGATCGAGGACGATCAATCCTGAGAAGGGGAGGAATTGATATGGTTTAAGGTTAATAACTAATAATGGTGCTCGGGGGAGTGGCCTTGCATGGAACAATATTTATTGATATGATCAAGTAAGAAAGTCATCCAGAATGTCTAAGCCTTGCTATTATCAAAGAGAGAGCTAAAAATAAACCTTGACCTTTATTTAGAGGCAAAAAGGCAAAAAAAGGTATTGTTGCCTATAAATAGAAGGACAACTTTGAGATGTGATATCTCCGCGACCACAACTCAGAAATCGGCGATCCTTACCTTGTTGGAAAGCTCTTGACGTCTAGTTTCCAGATTGGGCTTGGTTGTCCATAGATTCCTTACGATGTGAAAGTTATGCCCAGAAAGGTGCATAGGGGTCTGAGTTGACTGCACAGCTAGATCTGCTTCTTCCTATGTTGATGATGAGCCTAGCCTTACCTTCTAGTATCTTTTCTTGTTCCTTGCTTGATCATATCATTAGAAGGAGTTCATGTAACACTAGTGGTTGGTGGCTAGAGAGATCTTGTCTTGCGGAGTAGCTTGACTTGGTGACATCTCTTCTAGTTGGTCCGGTTGGGTGGTAAAACGAGTATCCTGTGGTATTTTGCTTTCTAATTAGTTGATGAATTTGCAGGAAGATTAGAGCATTCGTAACAGATTTTATGTTGATCAGAGGGACAATCGGCTTCTGGTACAGTCTCTATCAAATGGTAAGGCTGTACTTGATCTTATATTGTTATACCGGTGGGTTTGCTATAAATGACGTGGTCGGAGGAGCGACATATGTCACAGGCAAGATTGGTTCTATGCTTAACAACTTATTGGCATGCTTCTCTCTTAATCTAGCTTATCCTTTTATTTTTAGGAGTTGACTCGTCATCACCAAAGATTGTAACTTGCGATATAAATGCACGCCTCAACAATATTAATCATGAGCGCATCAAGTTCCACAAATCGACATTCTGAACTTTATGCGAAGTGCAATTCTTGAGAAAAAATTATGGGACGTAGTCATTCTTGATCCACCCAAGCTAGCTCCAAAATTGGTTTGTTTCTATGGGGGTTGCTTATAAATGGGGTTGCTTCTAATGTCCCGCATAAAGAGTCAATCTAAGTAAAACTAATTGTGTCTTTTTTCATTAGGCCATTTTTCTTTTTGCATGGTCTAAATTTCAGATCTTGGATGACCCAGAGTTATGGCTAAACTTAGAACCCGATTCACTTCGTTTTTCCTATTCAATATCTACAAAAACAAGTGACCATGCTTTTGCCCGGGCCATGATTCACCTCATTGCTTTTCCTCATTCTATTTTTTCTCCAAGATCCAAGCATGGTGAGCTGCATTCTATAACCTTTAAGTTCCTTTGGAAATATCTCGATTTCAAGCAGTTTTAGTGGTATAATTTCTAAATTGGTCCATAAACCGTAAGCCCTAGTAATATTCCATACATTGGAGCAAATTACATCGCAAGATAAGAAAGGAGCAAAGGAGAATGATAAAATGAAAGTAGGATAAGTTTTTGTTTTTCTAGTGATGATCAAGTCTTTGGAGGGATGCATGCTTGGTCAGCCGGGAATATGTCGTGGCATTACTTATTGTGCTTTAATTGTGCACTTATTTGACTTCTTAATCACCATGATTGATTGAGCTTAGTTTTAAGCTTTGTTTATGGCAATATTTGCAAAGGTATGAGATAGTGTAAACTTGGGTCCCCTTTTGAACCAGTTCCCAGGATGATGGGCCTAAGCAAGTTGTTGCTACTATGTACATAAGGAAGTTTCATGAAGTTATGGATTATTTCAAGAGCTATTCTTGCCAAGGATGAGCGCCCCAAGGGCAATCGCCCTTGACAAAAGAAATCTCTCGAGTTGTGGCCACGGTTACGGAGATGCAAATGAGAAAACCATCGCCTTTCTCCCTCGTTTATGGCTAGGAAACTATAGACGTGTGGGTTTTAGGAAACCGCAGATGTGTGGGTTTTTACTATCTTAAAGCGTACCCTAGCTATCCACGCACATGGCTGAACTGGGTATATCTGAAACACCCAATTGAGGCAGCTCTTCAGTCCAACTAGGTTTCAGCAAATGGTATACTTCCAAATTTTGTTTGACCATTCTATGGATCCACATGACCTAATCTTCCTGTTATCTCTAAGGGAGAAAGTTGTTTGTGGTTATTGCCATGGCAATACAGGTGGCAGAACAATTTTACTGGAAATGTGGGGCAATCCATTCTTCGTTTTTTATTTTGGCCCGAAGCTTAAAAATACAAGTCGACCGAATTTTGTGCTCTGTTTAAGCGGGGGCTTTAAAGCCATTGTTAACTTGAGCAATATCGTTGAGTTATTCATAGGTTTGAAAGATCTTTGCGGGAGATCACTTCATTATGACAAATATAGGGGAAATTCATGGCATGAATATGATGATCGTTCATAGATCATAAGAATCTCAGGGCAGTATGCTGCTTCCTAGATTTTGTCTGGAAGCATGTGGCTGCATTACATATCGGGTTGGGAGTATTATAAATCTATTCGTTGTGGCAGTTGCAGAAGACGATTTTTAGACAAGTCTGGAAAATTGAGCCGATTTTGTTTTCTAGAATTTTTTTTGAGCATATATAGCTCTTTCCGAAGCACATGGCAAAGTCAGTGCTTTGGATTTTTCCTCTATTTATAGTCTGATGCGAAGTACTGTTGCATTCTAAGGCAATTTGGTTTGCATTTGAACCTTATATTTTGAGAAGGAGTGAAATACATGGTATTGATTTGCATTGTGAAATAGCAGATTGAAATGGTCTGGTGGAACGGATTTTCATAAATATATGTTTTTTTGGAGGATTTGGAGCCATCTGCGCACTACTATTTGTTCTAGTGTAAGGTTGCTTTAAATTGCATCATCATTGCAGCTTGCAGGTGCTCCTAGGAACCTCACGTAGTTATAAAGCCAGCTAGCTATCTTCTGCTGAATCAAACTTCTAAATCAAATGTCTAAGTATGAACTGTACTTTCAGTTTGTAAAGGGATTCTCTGCATTATCTGAAGTGCAGTGGGAGAATATGATGTGTCATTTTTATCCTATTTGTTGCAAGCATCCAGTTCCTTCGGTACTTTTCTTGCTGTTGTCCCAGTCTAGTTCATATTGGTTGACAACCAAAATGTACACTCCAATTTAACCAATTGTATCTATTTTCTATATTTGTAGGAAGGCCCACGCAATATGGACGACATTGTTATTTGGATAGCAGTGATAAATACACGTAAGAGGACTCCTTAGAGTGCTACTTCATTCTACGTAATGTAATGAGGCTGGACTTCATTTTCACAATCTAATGAGCCCTGAAAATGTTTGCATTTTGTTGCAAGAGGATTGAGTTGATGATCATGGTGTTCATCTATGACTTGATGGCAATTGTTGTTTTGCAGCCTTGCTTTGACCTCTAAAGTTTACGGCAGTGGTCTATATTATGAGCATTAAGGTATAATTTTGGCTTCCATTATAATTCTGTAAGTTCATGAGGAAGTCATCTGACTGTGTTTTTTGGTTTTTCACCTAGGTAACATATGGCATAGCATCACTAGATGCATGCATGAGAGGTTGCATTGATGTGGCAGCATGAATATTTGATGTGAGCAAACCAAGTGAATATTTGCACGTAAGTGATGATTGTTTTATTAAAATTGTCTGAACATGCATGCATGCCTACCTGATTGGACGACCAGGACCTTGATAAATGCAGTATGTCTGGTAACGTAGTAGTTTTTATGGATGCCGTGTAGAATTACAAGACTGTCTAAAAGAAAATTTTTGCTGCAGTTAGATGTTTATATAGGTCGGTTTTACTTTGTTTATCAGTTTTAGATTGCTTGCTTGATTCATGTTTGTATAAAAAGGCATTGCTGTATACGTTGCATGAGATGCTGATTCACCATTTCCAGGAATCAGGTCTCGTTCTAAACAGTGGATACACTTAAATGGAACTTAATTTTGTTATTCTAAATCCATGAATGTTAAGAAGGTATCATATCCAGATCATTTGATCTTTCATACTTGGAACAAGGTATCATTAGTTGCCTCTTCTTCCATGATGATTTCTGCTAAGTTTAGATATGCAGAAACACATGGTTCATTTCAATGATTAAATAATATGTTCTAAACAATAATATCATGTGTATACTAATGTGTAGAGTCTAATGCAGCCCCCCCTGCTATATGCAATAAGTAACCCAAATGCTATTGCTATTGTGAACCTGAACCAAGGCTTTGTTCATGCTTATCTGAAAGTCCTAGCTTAAAAATTGTTTGATTTTGATCTACTTACTATAGATAAACAAAGGGTTCTTTATTTACACATTTTGTGCACTCATTGTCAAGGGTTAAAGAAGATGTTACATGCTCTAAATCTTAGGCCTAAGCCTACATAGTCTTGCATATACAACTCTTCAAAGAAAGAAAAACAGGGGATGAACTATATAATTGATGCTTATGTGAGAATTATACAAGCGAGTTCAAGATATATGTTAGGTTGAAAACAAATCCCAAATAATCATCATGGACTCTTGAGTATATGCACAAAATGCTTAGGATTCCATTGAGATCTTTGCATAATTTTGAAGGTTTATTGCAAACGTTTATGACATACTAGAGTGGCTACTAGGTGCTCTCGAGACTAATAGTTATGGATTATTGTTGAAGGACACAACTGACAATGATGGAATGAATTACAAAACGGTTGCAATCACAAACTACTTCCTTTTCACTTGATCCATCATTTCATGCGCAACAATAATTGTTCTCATGAGGGATTGTTACTAGGAGGGATTGCCACTAGGATCGTTAGAAGTGTTATGTTCAACAAAATTCACGGGAGTTGTGTCCTATATAAATTCTAGCTTAGTTTTAGCAAGGGTTAAATCCCATCATATCAACTTCAATGCATTGCTTTTGGCTTCGTCGATGCTTGCTTTGTTTTTATTAATTATGCTAATTCACTAGCTTCCTCTGTCTCTCTTCATCATCCAATGTCTTTTTCGTCTTTTCGGGCTACAATCAAGCAGGTCTGGATAGAGACAACCCGCTGCATGTTCTTAGCAAAGAAGCATTAATATACAAGGATACAGGAGAATTGCTAGTTGTGGGTGATTTCAATGCAAGAACAAAAGGGTCAAAACCGTAACATACATACAAGAAGGGGATCCACTCTTATTGGAAGAAGATGATAAGAGTTTTAGACGCCACCCACGCACTGTAAGAAATGCAATGGGAGACAAGTCGTTGATTTTGGCACTTTGCATGCGGTCTCAAGATCATAAACGACATAGAGCAATATAAACAAACAAATTCCAGCACCTGCATTACTCCGATGGGAGAGAGTATTGTGGATTACCTGCTCATATCACCATGTAGTGATTTGCTGAAACATTTTGAATTCCAAGATAAATTGCCAGAATCAGATCACGTTGGTCTGAGCTTTGAATTGAAGGGAAGATTAAATGTGGCAGAACTCCCTGTCCGTTTCAAGCCTAGGCTAAAATTGGACTATGCTAAGAGGGACTCTTTCAAAGAACGAATGAACCGTATTAAGTCACACCAACCTGAAGGGAAAGTTAGACACGTACTCTATCCTACTCACAAATATCATAATGAGAGAAGTAGGGCAATGCTTTGGGTACATAAGATCCGTGAAGGCAAAAGGCCTCATGCAACACATGATAGGACATGGAATGCTCAATGGCAAGAGCTCAATTGCCTAAGGGGATTAAGGTGAGACGAAAATGGTATAAGCAGCTGATCAGAGGTAAGAAAAGGGCTTATGAAGTTAAAAGACAAGAGGAGCTTGGGAGCTAGTTCCACAAGCACCCAAAACCTTTCCGAATAAGCTCGAGGACACGTTGATCATCCACGCTTAAAAGAGGAGGATCTCTTTGCAGTGGTAAGGTCCTTATATATTTATGAAGATGCACTTGGGATGGAGGTCATGGATGTGAATGAAGATATATTTACGCCGCAGAGGTAAGATGACCCTAGAGCATTTGAGAAATGCTAAAGTCGCGGATCTTGAAGGGTTGAGTGCGAGTCTGTTAAAGTGGGTGGAGAAAGAATCCTACAGGTTTTAACCAATCAGATGAATGCTTGCAATCAAGGAGAGCTTGCCGAGATCATGGCGATTGAATAAGGTCGCGTTCCCGCTCATAAATCGTAAAAAAGACGCTTTGTAATTATCGAACAATAATGGTACGGGAGTATCTATTCTAAATTACTAGGGTGCCTATTGGAACATAAATTGAGCACATGGGCTGATGTGAATGGGAAAAGAGCCCCATGCCAAGCGTGTTTTAGGAAGATGCACAAGACTGGGGTCATTGCCTTACATTGAGGGTGCTCATCGAATGTGCAAAGAGACCAAAGAAGGCAATCAAGCTTGCATTCATTGATTTCTCCAAAGCCTTCGATACAAAGCCAAGAGATGAGCCGGGAAATAAAATGAAAGAGATTGGGGTCCGATCACTCTCATGGGTGCAGTATCTCACTATATAAAGAAGTTATAGCACGATTAGCAGACAATTTGACTGAAGTCCAAAGTACAATAGGGGTGAGACAAGGCGTCTGCTATCACCCACCTTTTTCAAGTTATACATAGATGAGCTGCAATCATGGATGGAGAAGAAAGGGATTGTGGGAACTCAAAAGGGATTATGTGATTCAATTGCTAATCTACTGACGACGCGGTGTTGTTATTGCATACACCCCAACATGCCTCCGTAGACACCTACAAACCTTGAGCGAGTTCTGCACGGCTAAGAAAATGAAAGTGAATTTGTCTAAATCCAAGATCATGATGTGTGGCACAATAAACAAACCACACTTCACGTACAATGGAGAGACATTGAAGACTGTAAGTCATTATAAATACCTTGGAATAGAGTTCAGCGCAAATTATAAATGGAAAGAATGCATTAAGAAACGAATAGCAGGAGGAAAAGCAGCCTTATACGGAATGCTCCGGCGATGCCGTAAGGCATCTTTACAACATTGGGGGTTGAGGAGATTACTTTTCAAAACTCCGGTCCAAGCAAGAATCCCCATGGTGCTCCAACTGGGACCTACTAAAAGGATTTATGGAAGCAGGTTGAGAGTATTCAGAAGCTATTCTTACAAGAGGAATTTGGCATTAAGCAACAAATCCCATATCCTATTATGCTGGCAGAAGCGGGTTTATTATCACTTGAGGTGGAGGCACTGATCCAGACCATCACATTTGTGAATAGATTATTTACTTTGGATGACGACGGATTCCAAAACAGCAAATGGAAGCTTCCATGATCACTGGCTGGTATAAGGATGTATTGGATCGGGCCGCAAGTTGGGGTATAAGTAGAATGAGTTGGCCCGATTCTGAAATTGGTGTGTACGCGAGACTTGGTGCAATCACTAGCACCGTTTTATCTCTAAGAACCCGGCACTAAGATGATATATTACATGAAGGAGATAAATCCATGATTGTGTGGGGACCAAAACATACCTTCTCGGCCGGGATTCCACTACACCGGCGCACCATTTGCACGATACCGCGATAAAGTTCTCATAAGCTCCAAATAGAGACGGGCAGATGGGGTGTATCCTAAGGAATAACCGGATTTGTTCGGTGTGCAATTGATGGAGATATCGAGGATGAAGAGCATGTGTTTTAACATGCACAACATATCTGTAACTTAGAGATTCCTTTGATTTGAATTGAAGGGAAGATTAAATGTGGCGTAACTCCTCCCCTCGCTTTCAAGCCTAGGCTAAAATTGGACTATGCTAAGAGGGACTCTTTCAAAGAACGAATGAACCGGTATTAAGTCACACCAACCGGAAGGGAAAGTTGACCACGGACTCTATCCTACTCACGGATATCATAATGAGAGAAGTAGGGCAATGCTTTGGGTACATAAGATCCAAAAGGGGAAAGTCCCATGCAACACATGATAGGACATGGAATGCTCAATAGCAAGAGCTCAATTGCCTAAGGGGATTAAGGTGAGACGAAAATGGTATAAGGAGCTGATCAAGAGAGGTAAGAAAAGGGCTTATGAAGTTAAAAGACAAGAGGAGCTTGGGAGCTAGTTCCACAAGCACCCAAAAATATACGGAATAAGCTCAGAGGACCGTTGATCATCCATAGTTAAAAGAGGAGGATCTCTTGCAGCTGGTAAGGTCCTTATATATTTATGAAGATGCACTTGGGATGGAGGTCATGGATGTGAATGAAGATATATTTACAAAATCGAGGAGGTAAGCATGACCCTAGAGCATTTGAGAAATGCTAAAGTCGGGATCTTGAAGGGTTGAGTCGGAGTCATTAAAGTGGGGTGGAGAAAGAATCCTACTGGTTTTTAACCAATCAGATGAATGCATGCATACAAGGAGAGCTTGCGAGATCATGGCGATTGAATAAGGTCGTTCCCGTTCATAAATCGAAAAAAAACGGCGTTTGTAATTATCGAACAATAATGGTACGGAGTATCTATTCTAAATTACTAGGGTGCCTATTGGAACATAAATTGAGCACATGGGCTGATGTGAATGGGAAAAAAGAGCCCCATGCCAAGCAGGGTTTTAGGAAGATGCACAAGACTACGGGTCATTGCCTTACATTGAGGGTGCTCATCGAGCAAAGCAAAGAGACCAAAGAAGGCTTTATTTCTTGCATTCATTGATTTCTCCAAAGCCTTCGATACGATTACCAAGAGATGAGCTGGGAAATAAAATGAAAGAGATTGGGGTCCCGATCACTCTCATGGGTGCATATCTCACCTATATAAAGAAGTTATAGCACGATTAGCGCACAATTTGGTCAAGTCCAAAAGTACAATAGGGTGAGACAAGGCTGTCCGTTATCACCCACCTTTTCGGTTATACATAGATGAGCTGCAATCATGGATGGAGAAGAAAGGGGATTGTGGGAACTCAACTAGGGGATTATGTGATTCAATTGCTAATCTACTGACGACGTGGTGTTATTGGCGGGACACCTCAATATGCCTCGAGACAGACACCTACAAACCTTGAGCGAAGTTCTCGCGGCTAAGAAAATGAAAGTGAATTTGTCTAAATCAAGATCATGGTGTGTGGCACAATAAACAAACCACACTTCACGCATACAATGGAGACATCAAGACCTGTAAGTCATTATAAATACCTTGGAATAGAGTTCAACAAGCAAATATAAATGGAAAGAATGCATTAAGAAACGAATAGCGAGGAGGAAAAGCAGCCTTATACCTGAATACTCTCGGCGATGTCGTGAAAGGCATCTTTACAAGATTGGGGGTTGAGGAGATTACTTTTCAAAACTACGGTCCAAGCGGTAATCCCATGGTGCTCCAACTGGGGACCTACTGTCCCCTAAAGGATTATGGAAGCGGGTTGAGAGTATTCCAAGTCGTTCTTGCAAGAGGAATTTGGCATTGAGCGGCAAATCCCATATCCTATTATCTTTGTGTAAGCGGTTATTATCACTTGAGGTGGAGGCATTGATCCAGACCATCACATTCGTGAATAGATTATTTACTTTGGATGACGATCGGTTCCAAAAGCGACAATGGAAGCTTCCATGACTGCGGGCTGGTATAAGGATGTATTGGACTGGGCTGCAAGTTGGGGTATAAGTAGAATGAGTTGGCCTGATTCTGAAATTGGTGTACGAGACTTGGTGCAATCACTAGCACTGAAGCGGATCTCGGAAGAACCTGACACTAAGATGATATATTGCATGAAGGAGATAAATCCGATGATTGTGTATTGGGACCAAACATACCTTCGGGCCAGGATTCCACTACACCGGCGGAACCATTGCGATTCCATACCGCAGGTTCTCATAAGCTCAAATAGAGGCGAGGCCGGATGGGCGGTATCCTAAGGGATAACCGGATTTGTTCCTAGATGCAGATGGAGATATCGAGGATGAAGAGCATGTGTTTTTAACATGCACACATATCACGTAACTTAGAGATTCCTTTGATATCGGTTTTACATAATTTTCATAGTCTCCTAGATATGGATCCAAAAAACTCTAGGATGTTATCTTAAAAAGGTTGAATCTCATAGATTATTTTCGATTCAAGTACAATTAAGCATTTAAGTGTAACTGCTGCTCCATGACCTCAAGGTCCTAAGGGGCATGATAATAAATATTATTATTATTATTAGTTCTATGTTTGGTTTCTATTATGCAGTTGTTCCTTGTGTCTTATTTAAGAAGTTGTTCCCTATATGTATCTTATTTGTATACAATGATTTATTATTCATTGTGACTCAGTCAAATAAGCAGTCCTCAACCAATTAACACTTCTTGCTCAAATTCTCAATGGCTAACAATTCGAGTAAAATGATTGGTCTTAGATTCTTCATATTAAATTATTCAAGTTTACCATGATTTAGAATTGCCATGATGGCATAAAAAACTTTGTGGATCAAGCTTACTAAAACATTAACAACTCAACTTCATCGAGTTTGACCAGGTGTTGAACCACGATTATAACTTTCACATTAACTTAAAACCTTTATGCTAAAATCTTCGTAAAAAAAACTCGATCACAAACTACCTGTCGATTTCATACAATTCTTATAGTATAACTGACTGCTAGAGAATCTTCTAATTGGCTGAGAAACAACATGATTAGTGTTTTAACAAGGGAATTAGGAGTGGAAAGTGCAATGCAACACGTTAGTTCCTATTCCATGATGATCATCGAATAGCTATCAAGCACTCCTGAGTTAAAATCTAAGCACTCCTTGGACTTCTCTATACGTATGTTCAAATTTCAAAGTTTTTAGAGCGGTACATGCTAGCACATTCAGTGCATGTGCCAGTGTAAATGGGAAAGTTTTGTTCATCGTAATCTCATGGTGCGTGTAAACGTCCATTTCTTTGTGGCATATGTTCAGATCAGAACCCTAGATGAGGGAGAGCTTTCTTCCCCAAAAAGAGTTGATGCAACAGTCTACTGCAGAGGTTTTTTTCACTATGGCTTTAACATCTGAGGGAGAACTATGGGGATGAGGAGGTAATCATTGGGCTTTTTATATTAATTGTTGATAAGGCATGAAAATATCTAGGTTGAGTAGATTTTGCTCCAAATTAATAAGAAAATGAAGTGTATTTAAGCAATTAAAGTTCCAATTTAGTTCTCTTAGCTGAAAATGCATTGATAGTTAGAATAAGTTGGTTTCTAATTCTTGGTCAGGAAACTCAAATTTTGAGCTTGCAAGAGGAAGTAACAAGGTGGGAGGAAAACCAATGTCTGTCTATCTATTTTTCTCAACCACTAAGTGATTTATTTCTCTAAGCTGACAAAAATTTGTAATGGTATTGCCGGAACTACAAATGTGTTATATGGTAAGATATCTTTTCCCATGAAAGCAAGTTTATTACTAGCCAACATACATTGAAGTTAGAGGTTTTCTATGGTCTCAAACTAATACCTACCGGTGCGTGGAGACTTGCAAAGGTCCGCTCATAAAGATTTGTTGTAGATCCCGCTTTGATGCTCTCCGGTCTACATAGCTTTGGATTGTAAATTGATCCATCTTTTTTTTGTTACAAGAATGAAGTTAATGATAGTTCCATCATGTTCAAGACTGATAGCTCCCTGATCTTTAGAGACACTTCAAGTAGACTGGTATACCTGCATCTATATGGAATTCATTGCCATTTTAGCCTTGCCCCTTATACAATGAAGAAGGTTTGAATTCCTTAGTTTTAGGTTCTCCCGCATGTGGAATCAAAGTTCCTTCCTGAAAATGATGAGCATGTTTAGGGATTACATCAATAGAACCACAATTGAGTCCCGTGAACTCTTTAGGATATTCTCTACTTTCTTTAACAGGTTCCAGCATGTGGGCTAGTAAACCCTCCAGCATGCCTTAGAATTAGCTTTGAAGTTTGCAGTTGATTTTGATAGGTAGGCCCATATAGTACTTGCCTTTTGAAATTTACTTTCACTTTTGTAGTTGATCTTCCCATATAATCGATTGTGTTTTTGAGTTCGTACAGTCCCTACATATGACCTTGACTTCATGTTCAACTCTCCTTTTTTGGCTTACTTTTGCTCTTTGGAATTGGTATAGCATCCTAAGTTCAACGTAGGATGCATTTTAGATTACAACAACTTTGCACTTAAGTGATGCACATTTTGCTAGGGTCTATGGTTAAGTTGTTTAGGATTATCAACTAGGGTTTATGGTTCATGGGATTTAAGATTTAGGGACTGCGAGTTCAGTGGTAAAGCAAAGAAAATACAAAGCCAAAGTAATAGCTCATGCATTAAGTTGTAACTTACAATTAGACTAATTACTAGCTATTACCATGAGCAATGTCCCAATTATAATCAAACATGAAATGTACATATTTTATTGCCTTCTATTCTATTCTATTCTATTCTTCCTTCATATGTAGCTCTATACTTTGTAGAAATTTTGACACATGGGATTTAGGTAATCTACGAGAATGTCAAAAGAATGTTATAAGGGTATTAGGATGAGGAGAATTCTTATCCCCCCAAGCCTTGCATGCCCGTAGATTGGCTAGTAATGGTGACCTGCTCAATAAGCAACTAGAGCAAAGCAAGTATATTTCACAGATACTTCAAAAAATGATAGCAATCATGTATTACTAAGGGATTTGTAGTAAGAAAAACAAAAATTAGATATAGCTAAGGCGCCACCCTCCCTCCCTCCCTCCCTCCCTCCCCCCATCCTGCCCTTTTTTTTCTCTTTTTTGTGCAATTGGTTGAACTCCTATTTATATATGTACACACTATATATTTACTTTACAAGTATTTTAATTTTAAATCAACTTCTTTCTTATCTTATCTTATCTTTTGAATCTCGGCTTTTTTATTATTTGTCAGATTATTCAACAAATAGGCTTCTGGATAACTCTATAACGGGCGATATTATTTTTGTTAACAAATTACCTTCCATTCACACGTACTCTCTAATTGCATCTAAAGTTAGGAAATAGCAGAGTTATTGGCTTTACAGAACATGACCTAAAGTATTGTTAGCTTGACACATGATGCCCTCCTTGGTGCATATTTGTTAAGTCTCCAAAAGGATGATCATTATCGATTCTAGGTTTTCATCTCAGCAGATTTTCTACAATGGTGGATAGTGGGTAGCCGCACACATGCGAACTACCCACAAAAAATAAAGGGAAAATCCAATTATATCATTTGGACCCCAACAAAATACAATGCTAATAGAGATTGGGCTAGTGTACCTGCCGAAAGCTTATCACCGGGATTAAAAAACCCCGCCCTTTCGGGTTTTCGAGGAAAAACCCTAGTGATAAGCCTGCGGCAAGGGGCTTGGACAAACGTAAGGCATAAAAATCGCTCCCAAAACCCACGAATGGAAAAGTCGAAACAGATGCCGCTCGCTAACCTGTACCTGCACATCACCAACAAAACAACAAGACAAAAACAAACCTCCCGTGAGTGGAGAGGCTGACGCTGCGTGCCGCCACGCATAAAAATACAACAACAAAGAAGGGGGGAGGGTGGGTTCAAAGAGAATAAGGTACCTGGCGAGAGAGAAGAGGAAGCGCCGATGAGAAGTCGATGCGTAAACGCCACTAAAATAGCGAACTCCCAACCAAATCGGCATGCGCCCGCCGCATGCATCTGGCTAGATGCTCGTCCCATTCTAGAATGGCGATCCGATGTCTCGATCGATGGGATTCTAGAATGGGACTCGCATGAAACCAACAAAACCGCCGAATACCAAAGGACTTCCTTAACAAACGAGGATCGAGGGGACGAAGGTCACCGGGATGAAGGCTAAAGGCCGAAAGGACAAAGATGAAGAGACGCCAAATTGGCCAAACCAGGCAGGAAGAAGCCCCTCCCCTGCCTGGAAACAATTCAAAGAGAATAAGGTACTGCTGAGAGAGAAGAGGAAGCGCCGATGAGAAGTCGATGCAGAAACGCGCCTAAAATAGCGAACTCCCAACCAGAACGGGCATGCGCCGCCCGCATGCATGCAAAACATGCATGCTCGTCCCATTCTAGAATGGCGATCCGATGTCTCGGATCGATGGGATTGCTAGAGAATCTTCTAAATTAGCTGCGAGATGGCATAGTTAGTGTTTTCACAAAGAAATTAGCATTGAAGTGTACAATGCAACACATGAATTGCTATTCCAAGATCGCAATTAGACTCCTATACAATACATTTAACTTAGACCTTCATAAGTTTTATTTAAATGCACACTTTTCATTTGTGTAATAGGTCCATTGTGCATTTGATTTTGGGAACTTTAAAGAGCACCACTTTAGTGGTTCCCATATGAAATGAAGCATCATGAGTTGAACGTACTTGTGTTTTTGAAACGTTCAAAAATGTGTTCCAATTGAAATGATTGCAAATATAATAGTGGGATTTTTAATGGAGACACACTCCATGTATCTCTTTCGCAACAAATTCACAGGATGAGTTTCGTGGTTCCCAAATGGGACGAACCATAATTAGTTTCGCAGATGATGCTCTCCTTGGAGCCTGCATGCATCAAATACACTAATAAATTCACATGGCATACTAGGGGTTTTAATCACCAATAGCCAAAGGAATACATGGTCAAGCAGGTCATCTGGCACCTTCCTCACCTCAAGCAGATATCTCGATATGTGAAAGGAAACCATAGCAATCTTGAATTCGACCATGTAAAAAAGGATCTATGCGTTGCTCCAACCATTATGATACAAACTACGATATGATTAGTCCCATTGTTATATTACTTCCTTATATTACTTCCTTATTGTTGCTCCTTTACCATCACACTCTTTAGAGAATGTCAATGAGTGGAAATTTATCAAAAGTTTACTGATGCAATACACAATCGGTCTCATACAGTCCTTAAATAATAAGGGACTTGTAAATATGTAAATTTATGTAATATACCTATGAAAGCACATTGAAATGATTAAACCAATGTAAACATGTGCATTAAACCTATGAGAGCCTATTAGACCTATGAATTAAATCTATTAATATGCATTAGACCTATTAATATGTACTTGTCCCCATTTTGTGTCTTGAACCTTCAAAATGGGTGATCTTCGCAAAGTTAAATTTTTACCTTAGAATAAGAATATATGCCTAGAAAACGTGCACCATGGCAACATAATGTTTAACGTGTGAACATAGTAGCACACACATAAAAAGAGAAATTGGGGACACGTCAAAATATAATCCTATATTATTAGCATTTATTTTACACTTTCTTTTTCAACGTATTATTTTACCCCGTTTTTTTTCTAATACCCCGCCTTTTTATCCCGCCCATGCTTGAATTTTAAAATCATTTATTTTACACTTTCTTTTTCAACGTATTATTTGACCCGCTTTTTCTAATACCCTCACCTTTTTCCCGCCCATGCTTGAATTTTAAAATTTGGTACATACCTTTGAGACGAAGATTCTTTGTACCACTTGGAGTCTTTGTTTCCGGAAGAAGCTCCCATAGCCATAGCTCCCACCAGAATTGACCCGCAACCAAAAGCTTCACAGCTATGGAGAGTCGAGATCCAAAAATGCAGAGCAAAGAACAGAAAGAGGAGGCAGATGAAAAGGATCCGGCAGATTCGTCCTGAACCTAGCATGCATACTCTCCTCAAATCGGATAAATTCGGCCTGCCACAGGCCCGATTTCCATTGATCCAATCCTTTCGACCTGCACTTTCAACCTGCCAAGCACTTTCGGCCTGCACTTTCGACCATATACACCACCATCATCTGAGGGGTTTGCAAGCGCTTTTGCTTTCCCTTCTGATCCATCTCAGTACCACTCTCCTTTCTGGTGCAAGTTTTTCCAAAGGGCAGGCCATCCCCAAGCTTGGGCTTCTAGCTCCAGCGACCTTCCTGCTCTTATGTAGAACAAGCTGGTTTGGGTCTTGCAATATGTTTTTCCTGTGGCAATATCAGAGGAAGGCCAACTCTCCAAAATATGGACATCGGAAGCATCATTTCGATGAGCGTATGCAAAACCAGAATAAGTAGTGCCAAAATCAAGCCCCGCAACCACTGCCGGATCCATATCGCATATGAATATGTAGCATTATAACAGGGGGTTGCTTTTGTATTTTTGTACGTTTTTCCCTAAGGTTTTTATATGATTTCGTGGTGTATTGTCGTGAATGTACTAATGCGTACATCTAGAGTGTGCATACACATTTCTTATTTTTTATGGCACTTGGCAATGGTTTAATGGTTTAACCCTTAAAAAAAAACCCCAATTCATCGTGATGCAAATCTCGAGAGGTTTTGCTTTTTTAGGTTGCTTCCACTCTTCCACTCAGTATTTTAGGGTGCCCTCGATTCTCCGGCTAGAATAGCATGATGATCAATCAAAACGGTCTAAGCCCCTGGCAGATGAACAAAATTGGAAGCCCGGAAATAGGGTTTCAGTCAAATTTTGAAGGAGTTTTTCTGTCACGTTGGTTGTAGGCATTTAGTGCCACAGATTAAATTTCATATTCTTTGATGCGGTAATCTTTGTTCTTTTCACCGCAGTGCCTTTATCTTCTATGTGCTCTTGGAGATGGCCATCTATTCAATTTCATTGTTGATGTTGATAATGGACTTCTATCGATAGGAAAAGATATCCTTCGAACTCACCCAATTATACTGTGATTTTCGCCCAAAATGCAACTCATGTATTTGCAAAGATCGCACGTGCCAATCAGGATTTATAGCAAAGAATAAGAAGTCGCTTTACAAGAATGTTAATCTAAAGGAAGTCAATCACATGTGCTCCTTCAATTCAGCCTCTTTCCAGTGATAGGTAGGTCCTTTTTTAAGAACTTTCAGAATGCCACTTTCTTCAAATAATTTAAACATGAGGATATGATGCACAAATGGAAGGGGAGCACTCTAGAACGCTTTGCAATTATTACAAGTGCCAAATATACTCACAATCATCCAATAGTGAAGACATTGAAACACACCTGATGATAATAATGCTTACTATTGTGTTGGGATCAAGATATGCTCTTCCCCAAGAAAATGAACCGACAAAGGTGAATGTCACCCCTTCTCTTTAATAACATGTTTCTCGTATTTGGATTTATTTGTAGCACTATTTATGGAATTGCGGTGGAAGAATACTGCCTTTGTTGTAGAGGATGGCAAGCTTCAGCTAGTGGCCGAAGGAGACCAAAGGTGCCGCTTATAACTTGAATGCGCTTAAAGTTGATCTCGCAATTTGAGATTCAAAAAACAGATCTGCAGCCTAGTTGGAATCATGGCACATATTGATGCCGAAAAATCGGGCCACAGGCCTTGAACCGTAAAATGCTGGAGAAACTTGTGTTGATCTCACATAAACCTAAGCAAAGAATGTAAACTTTGTGTTTGTGTTGAAACTTGTGTTGATCTGTTAACTTGTTGTTTAATGTGGTACTATTTTATGCAAACAATAGACCACATCCGCTTAGAAAGTCAAAGATGTCACGCTTTGGTTTAAACCTCGATTTTGCCTTCGCATGCCCAAAGTCGTGGTTTATATTGATATGAGTCATTCCGAAATCTAATTATTCTCCGTAGGCAACAAAGTGCTATCCAACATGTTTGTGAAGCTTCTCCTTCATTACCTTAATGAATATGGTATTGTGGCTATCCCCCTGCTTTCATAAGTGTATAAATGTCAAACTATATTGTTGTAGGTTTCATGGGCTTGTTTTCATGTATACTTGGAATACCAAGCTTTCCTTTGTTGTCACCCTCAAGACGTAGACCTTGTTTCTTAGGGTTGTCCGACCGATTATCTACATACCGATGTAAGGTAGGATCCATAGGAGCATAAGTGAAGCAATGAGCATATAAGAAGGCGATTTTCCTTTTGAGTCCTTTTGGGTTGCCGACAAATCCAAATGTGGAATTATGCAACGAGCATAATTAGTGGCTTTTTTTGTGCTCTTTGCATGTATGCAGCCATCTAACATCTAGATTACGCTTCGAGATGAGTGATGGTTGCATGCTCATGGACAACTAGTTGCATCCAGATGGATGTTGGGCATTCATTAATATACAATGAATGGTAGAAAAACTTCCCGGATGATCATTCTTACCTTGCGTGGTTCTCTTCTCAAGTATCTTTAGGTCCTTTCCATGTTCTATTACAGGGACATGATGCCACAATATTCTTCTTATCTTCAAGGATTTCAATCACATTATTTGTACTTTTCAAAGGCTGGTCAGTGCTGCTAATTGAAGCAGAAATGGAAGGTGTATTGCCATCATCCACAGGTGCAAGATCCATATAGTATCTGGCTGTTGTATCTTCTTCTGAAGGAGTCGGGCTTGGCAAGTCACTCATGAATAGGGCAGAGGCATATTATATTATAATCCAGCCACTATCACGCCACTATCACGCATGGAAATGCTGGATTAGAAGGTCTATTCTGTAATTCTATTATCTCATTTATGGTGATTACTTACAATTCTATTGTTTCTCTTTAGAGAAATTTTACTTTGAGTATTTGCAATATCTTTTTCCTACTGGTTCTAGCTTTGCATATTCTGCCCGACCTAAATTTGGACAATGAGACTAGTGATGGTAGAAACATGCCCTTTATTTCTAGTAAGGGCATTGCAATTACTTAAATTGTCTATATCTACACCCCTACACCATCTTTAAGGCCCCAAAGGGGCCAAAAAAATTTTTAGTTAACACAAACTATTAACACACAACTAACATTATTAACACAAACCATTGCATTTGACACATTTAAATTAAAATCCCCTTAAACCCCCTTTGGTTTGGGTGTATATTCACACTAAGGTTACTTAGGGCAGCCGGTGAGCCTCAAAAAAAATTTACAATACATGTACAAAATTAATACCATTAAGTATATTCTCTCAAACCTTATAGTATTTTGCAAACCTTAATATACAGTATACAAAAACTTGTACATGCATACCCCACAAACGAGGATCGCTATGTACGGTCCAGATCTTGGAATAAAGGGCAAATATGCCCATCCGATTAAATCTCCTGCGTGAAGTAACCCCCTCGTAGAATATGCACCCAAACCAAAGGGGGTTTAAGGGGGATTTTAATTTAAATGTGTCAAATGCAATGGTTTGTGTTAATAATGTTAGTTGTGTGTTAATAGTTTGTGTTAACTAAAAATTTTTTTGGCCCCTTTGGGGCCTTAAGGATGGTGTAGGGGTTGTAGAGCAATATCCTTCCGTTTATGATTCGAAAGTGCATGAGCAAATTCAAATTTTGAATTCCATCTACCCATTTTGTATTTCCTTTTGTGCTTTCTCTTGCATCTTCTTAGTCGATCCATGACTTCCCCTTTAATCCTATCATGCGACAGATGTGGGCTTTGGATTCCTGATGTAAAATCATTTTGAGAAACTACAGAAAACACAGCCTTTTGATGGATCGATTGCTTTTGATGCCTGCAGAAAACACAACAAGAAAACACATGTTAGGGAGGATGATTAAACACAGCAAGAAAACACAGTTGGAAGCACGATTTTTGTCATGACAAGGCTGAAGAAATGTGAAATATATATGCCAAGCACTTTCGACCTGCCACAAGACCGATTTGCACAAAAAAGCAGGATCCTGGCTTGCTAATCAATTTCGGCTTGGCCGATTTGCCCTGCCTGTAACAAGAGCAGAGTTCCATGGCGTGCTCTGTATCCGGCCTTACGACCACCAATTTAGCCACAGGTATGCCTCCTTATTCCCCTTTCTCTCATCATAGCATAATTTATTTGCATTCTTTGATTTGCAGGCATGTTTGTGGAGGCTCCTATTGATTGGATCATTCCGCATCTTACCCATTCCACATCTTTTCAAAGAATATTTGGCCACATTAATAGCTCGGTGTCTATCAAGAAGTCTTATTTTCGTACACGAAGCATTGTAGCTCAAAGGGAGTTTGAAGCAGCAAAGAGCTGTCGGATTTCCCAAATTGAAGCTCAAAGGGAGTTTGAAGCAACAAAGAGCTGCCGGATTTGCTGCCAGGCTCAGCCTAAAGTAAGCCCAGAGGCCGGACTGGGCTCTTTAGGAGCATCACGCGAGGATGGGCAACGCTGTACATAGAAAGGAGGAAAAGCAGCCAAAATGGCCAAAGATCTGGAAGGCCGATGTGCAAACAAAACAGAGGATACAAGAACTAGAAGCTTCTGGGCGCTTTTGAATGTCTTTTCCTCAGTCGAAAATGGGATAACTATGCAGAAGCAGAACCCAAAAAGGCTCTCCATAGCCGGAGACAATAGCATAATCCTGAAGATATGGAGGTCTGAGCTGGACATATCCTGCGGGAAGAGAAGGAGGCGTGAAGAACATGAGTATCAGAGTATAGGCTTCGGCCTATAGAGATGGAGTGTTAATGTAAGTTCTTGGCATGCACCCTGCAGCAGCAGTCTATGACTGCCGGATGCTACAAAGCTACCACGCTCATGATCACAAAACAAGAACAAGACAAACAAATATATACAAAGAATGAAGGGAACATGGCCAAATGAGGCTCTCCAAATATGAGATCAAACCCGAAAATATCCGAAGAGGTTCCGGCCTAATATAGTGTAGACCGCAACTGGAGCCGCATATCTAACTAATCTAAGCCATACACTTAAGTTAACCTAAGCATGCCAAGCGTCACCCCCCACCAACATCTAACATGTGCATGCACAATGTTTCTCCCAACAGACCTCCCCGCACCAAACTGAGCAAATCGGCGCTTTGTCGCCATATGATCAACACCCTGAAGGATACGCGAACCACTGGCCGATAAGACCACTGGCCGATCATGATTTGCAAAAGAAACAAAGGAAAAGGAGAAAAGAGAGAACAAAAGAAAACAATAAGATCACAATGATGAGAACAAAACTCTTTGATATCAATGATGATACATGAGCTCTCGCAATCGAGAGGAGCGTAAGTGAGATAAGACTAAAACTCATCTAGCCCGTGAAGGCTAGCTCTACTCATATATATAGTACAATGGCCTTTGGCCCAATATAGACTCTCACAAATCCCTGCGTCGCCGACTCGAGGAAGGCCTGATTTGTAGGCATGTTGGCAATTACTCTTGAAAGCCTCGAAATGACGGCTGACGGTGACAAGGCCATTTGTCCGCGGCGTTGCCTCTTCTTTGGCACGGGCGTGGCCTTCTCAGGGTGGGCCGCTTGGTCTTCTGCGGGTCTTTGACGACCGACTGCGGCCTCGACCGCGGATCCTTGGCCTTGACCTGGTCCGCTGTGGTGCATGAATAGTCCTGCACGAATTGCACATGACTAACACTTCCCCACCAAATGACACTCGTGATGAAGAAAAGGGGGAATCAAGCTTCGATGGCTAAAACTCGCCGCTCAAAATTCATCCTCACGCAGTATGAGGACGGGGCCATTATGATAGTTGCCAATGAGATCTTGGCGTGCTCGAGAGAGCTTCCGAGTGTGGAGACCGGATGGCGATGAGCGCCAATGAGAAATCCCCGGAGCATACCATGTCTTCAAAGGCGGGCAGGTGCTTCAACAGTACAAACCGACATTCCATGAGAAGACAGTCCGGACACCGGCGGCACCGGACGCCGCACTCGGGTTGCAATAAAAGATAGGACGGGGCCGGAGAGAGAGCTTATCGAGACACACTTTAAAGCAGCCTGTAAGCCTTGCTTTGGTCGAACCGGCGATCCGGTGAGGTGGCAAAGATGCTCCAAAAAGAGATCAAGACCGTGGGACAAAGATGGGTGGGCGCTCACAACCAACCGCCATTGGGGATGAAGATCCAATTTGCCGCGGTGCTCCAAGGTGGCACCATCCTCCCAATTTGAGCATCCGACAAAACGTAGATCCCAACGGAGATCCCTCGAGATATGAGGGGGAGTCCACCCGGCCATTGGCCTTCCGTGACCTTGGTCCAAAAAGGGAAGACGCATGTCTGATGTAAGAAACCTTGGGCGCAAGTACACCCAATGAAGCATATGGAGAGTGAGCCATGCCCGCGGGCGGGTTGCCGAGCTCTCCCCCCTCAATTCACCTAACAAGGTCTTGATCAAGAGCATGGCACCACCGGTCCCAATGGGGCGTAGAGTCGAAAGTATAGATCGGAGGATTAATCCAACCCATGGGTATGGTCTTGGGAATGCGCTTAAATTCTTCGCACTGCAGGCCGCCGCTTCGCTTACCACGTAGGGTAAGTGATGAGCAAGCTCGCATGTACTCCATGCCAAGAGTGTGCGATCGATCATGATCCTCAGAATACGGGTTGGTGTCCAATAACAACCAAAGAGCATGGGGGTTGCCTTGAAAAAAAATGCGACGCGGCCTCATCTCGAATTTGTCTTGTAAATCCCCTGTAGAAATCATGAAAAAATGTAAACCATAGGTCGAACAACTTCTAAGATGACCAAATCAGATCCTCACGCTTGATTTGATCAAATACTAAGAGAGCAATGTAGTAAACCTTTGTCTTCGGCCCGCAGGTCCGGGTCAGATCCCGAGGAAATCCGCCGTAGGGGCCGTGGTATTAACCCGCCCATCACCGCCACCACTTGAGAAGAAAAGGTGGCGCGGCAGCCACATAATCCATAACCGGAAGGAGTGCAGTAAAATCCATAGGAATGCGGATAGCAATATCAATATAGCCCCTCTTGTTTATTTTGTGCGCCTTCGGCAGGATTGAACAACTTTGGCCGGAGTTGATGTTCCGTGCTCGCACTGGATATCCTTTTGAGCGTGAGACGGAGTGATCACGAACCGGCCTGCAGGAGAGAGCATGCCCCGGGGAGCGGCTTTGCACCGGGTGGAGCTTTGAAGCCGGAAGAGTAGCAATCTCTGGGCATCAATCATGATCTTCTCGCTCGAAGCCAAGAAGTTGATCCCCGAGAGGCGTGAGCCGACCGGGTCAAAGATGGGACGCTTGATCTTCTAAAGAAGAGATGCGCACATTGCGCTCGAAGTTCCCTGACCTGGTTGGTGTAATTCCGAGAGAGCCCGCGGTACATGGTTTTAAGATCGCCAAGGGCTTTATCATTGTCGCCAAGGAGTTTAGCCTTGTCTTGGACCCGCGCCACTAATTCTCAATGGTGGATTGTAATCGAGCTCGTTGATCGCCAGCGTGCTTGTCTGATCTTGTGCATTCTTGAGATCTTCACTCGCCCGTAAAAGAGCCTTGTGCTTCGCTGAAGTTTTTCTTCCGTGGATTGAACTTCTGGCGTGTTGGCGCCTTTGAAGATCCCCGGCGGAATCGCTTCCGCGGGCTCCATGTAGGCTTGAACGCCATTCATGAAGACCTCTTGTGAGTCCCGGAGTTTTAGGACAATGGCTTGGACATCTTGTCGTATTGATACAGTGACCGGGCGCGAAGGTGGGAGGTGCAGGGCTGGTTGGCATTGGTCCGCGGACGCCCGAGAATTATGATGAGAAGTCGTGGTGCGGGATTCCATGGAGGAAGAAGAAATAGAAATAGGCTTGTCGGGCTTGTTGAACATGACCAGAGAACGCTGAGGGCGGAAGTCTCACCGATGGTTTTTGGAAGGGAATGGTAGGATTGATGAGTGGAAGCATGAGAAGTAGAGGGGACCATGGACCGGGTGATAGGTAGATAAATGACGGATGAGGGCTCGGAGGTGAGCACCTACAAAGCAGTGTCAAAGCCGTAAGAAGGTGCCGCACGGATGCGAATAATTTCATGGAGAAGTCTCGAGGAACAAAAATTTGGGGCCAATCAATAGGGATGAGTGAAATAGATGGCCATAATGACAATGTTATAAAAAACTGTTTATTGATATGGGTATTCTTGATGGAATACCCATAGAATTTGGCCTACGTAAAACTTTTACAAAAGTGTCGTGGGTCTTGGCAATGTTGGTGAGTCGATGGGTGTTGGCTTGATAAGGAACTCCGCTTACATACCGAGACATCCCGGTCCCGTAAGGCAGCCCCAAGATAAAGAAGGTCCGAGAAGAGGAACTGAATACCCGAAAGCAAAGCGTAATTCTGGTAAGCAAAATGGTGGTCCGACGAATCGCGGGTTATGTGATCCCGCGATAAACCGCCTGTTCGATTTGGTGCGGGAGGTCCTGTTGGGGAGAATGCATAAAGCCCATGGCGCCCGCCATCAAGACGAATTTGACCGCTTAGGCATCTCAAAAAGTTGGTGTGGAGAAAGTCACCGATTCAAAAGAGCCGGATCCCCGTGGAGCAAAAAAAGCTTGAAGTTGAGGGAATTTGGGTGGAGCTGCCATGGCAAGAGCCGCCCTGAAGTAACTAGAAGAGCTGATGAGAAGCCGGAGGGCTGAGAGCGTAAGACTAAAACTAAGATAGACGGTTAAAAGGTTTTAGGGCTTACTGGAAGGTGTGGCTAAGGGCGAGGAGAATGAAACAAAGAATCGCGGATGGTGCCAGTGGCAATAGATGCTAAGAAGTCGATTGAGAGGCAAAAATTTGGCTAAGTCCCCAAGCGCTAAGGGAGAAGTGATGAACCAAGGTGGAGATGAGACGGAATGAACGATCGATGTGACAAACGGCGAAGGTACAAATATTAATGTCCGACGGGCGGAAAGGAAGGAATGTCATTTAATGTCGGTAACTCGGTGAGATTGCTCCAAAGTCTTGGGGCGCAGGTATTCAACCATGAGACTAATAGTCGGAGGGAAGTCCCCGAGAAACCGATGAGGATCCGCTCGCATGGGGTACCTCGAAGTTTGCTGAGGAGGATGTGAAGACGATCCGCAAAATCCCTGGCCGACTTCGTGGGCTCTTGCTGAAGATCATTGAGTTGCTTGAGAAGAAGTTGATCATCATCTGTGGTGCCATAATGAGAAAGGAAAGCAGTCTTCATGTCGGTCCAGTTTTATTTCCAATGGCTTTTGTTTGCCATGAGCCATTGATGAGGGGATCCACGAAGCGTGGTGGAAAAGATATGGAACTTCAGTTGAGGTTGAGCATGACCATTTAGGACAGCCAGAGCCTCAAATTCTTCCATGTGGGCTTGAATGCACTCGTGCTTATCCTACACCCTTCAGGCAAAAGATGGTTTATCAAGTCCAGACCACGCCTCAGCAACAGACGTCATACCAACCTCAGCAATTTCCAGCTCAACAACTTCAACAGTATCCACAGTCTCAGCCATCTCAGCAGCCAAGAGGCCAAGGCAACCGTGCTCCTTTTGATCCTTCTAAAGCCCAGTGCTATCATTGTCTGGAATGGGGTCGTACCACTATGGCGTGCCCTCAACTTCCTCAAGTTCAAGTCCAACTTCCAGGCACGAATCAAACCACGTCAGTACGCCTCGCGACCTATCAACTTTGGATTGCAAATGGCAAACAGGGCCCTCGGCCTGTTCTTCGAAGAACGAGTTTACCAACTAGAACAGTTGGACGAACTTAGGCGAGATGAATATATTCGGGTTCTTCATGGTCAACAGTTAAGGAAATCTTTGCATGACAAACATCTGCGAGCCAAAACTTTTCAAGAAGGTAATTTGGTTTTACTTTATGATTCTCGTTACAAAAATTTTCCAGGCAAGTTAAAGTTCAGATGGCTTGGTCCTTATCAAATCGTTCAAGTTGTACAACCCAGCGTTTTCAAGCTGGCAGAATTAGATGGCGCTCCATTACCTACACTGGTTAATGGCTTTCGCCTAAAACAATTTCATACAGAAGATACAGACAATCATACACATGATGCACAACAAAATTCTGACTCCACAGATAGTGACTAAAGCGGCATATTTATATTTATAGTCGAGGCAATATACAAAATGTGGGCGTTGCCCACATACTTCCGCTATGAGCAGAGCCCTATTTACAAAATGGGCAGCGCCCTATTTACAAAATCCTAAGTTAAAACCACCCCTACTCTGGGTTTGGAGCCGAGGTTATGCGAAGGATGTGGTAGAGGTTTTGCTCAGGATCCCAGCGCAGATGCAGCACCACCTCCATGGCATTCGTTAGCGGGTAGGGATGCTCAGCCATCCCACTACACCAACCGTCCATAGGAATACCGCGGTTACGGCATTTCCAGAGGTCAAGATCATTCATCTTACAGGTAATCCACTCCTGGCAGTTCGTCGGCATAGTGCAGTTTTCGTTCACAGCGGCCATGCTCATGATCGTGAACTGGTGTCTCAGCTTCGACCACTGCTCGTCTTATCCAACTGGCACCCTGTCGACGTGGACCAATCAGCCAATTGCTAATGTGGTCACAATGCAAGGCCATTTTCGAACTTGTTAATCATTCCGTTAATGTTTCCTCCAGAGGCGTGGCCCTCCAGGAGCTACCCTTCATCCCTCTTGTCATGGTTCCTCAGACTGCAGTTCAGCCTCAACACTCCAATCCTCAATGCAGTCAAATTTGGTGCCACATCTGCAAATATCAAGGACATTTGGCCAATGAGTGCAACTCCTCCAATGGCCCTCCTCATTGTAAACGCTGCAACATGTGCAATCATGCCACGGAAGAATGCACTCGTGCTCATCCTACACCCTTCAGGCAAAAGATGGTTTATCAAGTCCAGACCAGGCCTCAGCAACAGACGTCATACCAACCTCAGCAATTTCCAGCTCAACAACTTCAACAGTATCCACCGGTCTCAATCTCGGCGAAGAGGCCAAGGCAACCGTGCTCTTTTTGATCCTTCTAAAGCCCAGTGCTATCATTGTCTGAAATGGGGTCATACCACTACGGCGTGCCCTCAACTTCCTCAAGTTCAAGTCCAACTTCCGTGCCGCGAATCAAACCCGCGTCGATGCCCCCCGGCCTATCAACTTTGGATCGCAAAATGGCAAAGCGGGGCCCTCGGCCTGTTCTTCGAAAACCACCACGCGTGCCTCAACAATCAAGGTATCAACCAGCTCCTGCAGCAACTCCTCCGATGGATCAACAAGCCCAGGAAGAAATTTATCAGACTCTCAATCCTCCGGTTCAACCGTCAAATTGGGTGGGTTTGGTTTCACACCCGACCAGGGCGTCACGCCCCTTGACCATCCTTCCTCATGAGACGCAACCTGCTTTTGCCGTTGACACGATCCCTCATGCTGAGGATAAAAATGTTCACTTTGCCCCCGATCTGGATAAACTCATGCCTCATGTCATGCCAAAAGTCCGACAAAGTATCCTCAATCTCATGCAGGCTGCTGAAGGACGAACACTGGCTAATGTACACGCCACCACCAGAGCTCAGCAGCGTCAGGATGCACCTCCGTCATCTCACACTCCACGCTCTCAGCAATATCAACAAAGTTGCGTATTAAACGGGAGCAAATCATTGAAACGCGAGCAAAAGGAATATTCCTCAAAGATTCCCTTTTTTTTTACAAAAAAGGGGGTAAAACGAGGTTAAAAAAAAAAGGATACATGAAATTCTATTTTGACCCCCCCCCAAATGACTAATTTTTTTTTGCAACGAAAGAATTGATTTTTTTAAAGTGTCACTTTTCTTAGCAAATAGAATGTTCTTAAAGTATGTTTTAAGAGAGAAACTCTAATTTCAGAAGATAAAATATTTAACAAAAAATTGAAGTAAGTATGTAACTGAAACTTTAGTATTCTCAAAATTTGAAGATAGAATCTTCATATTCACATGCAAAATTTACAGTCTTTTTCTAAGACTCAGTTATGTGCAAAAGTGTGAGGAGTGATGAGAGAGGGATCCAGGACGTCCTCATATTCATTTATGCCATCGTCATCACCTTCACTTCTTTCACTGTCACTCGAGGAAGTGCTTGAGTTATCTTCCTCATCACTATCAACAGACGGTGAAGCATTGTCACCACCTTCTTCATCATCTTCTTCAGAATTACAAGTTTTTAAGCAAATTGATAGTCTTCCTCAGGCGATTGTCGATTTCAATTTAAAATCATAGCACAATATAGTCACGTCATTAAGGTTCAGCTCGTCCCTACAACCCACCTTCTTGGACTTTCTCCCTTTTCCTTGGCTTCTCATTTCTAACTCATATCTACCTTCAAAAGCATTTTCTGAGCGTGTTGCAAGCCAATGAATCTTGAGTTTAGTGACTAAGCCTTCCTCCTTGACTGTGTCAAGCACTTTTGCTATCCGAGCGATTAGACCTTTGTCATCCTCCTCAGTCGGAAGAGCAATTAGCATACCTTTGGTAATTTCTGTGATATTACCTTGAGGCTCATTCCTGCGTCTTGGTCCGAGGTACATGACTCGGTCCTCCTCGTCTTCTCTGCAGGTGCAAATGTAGCACTGCTTGGACCTGCTTTGTCTTGGGGGTTGATGGAAGGTGTTAGGCCATTGAAATGGTTCTTGCAACTGTCTTAGAGCTATATTTTGTACAACAATTTTTCTGTTCGAGAAAGAAATTACTCCACCACATCCGATCTTCTTCTAAGAAGTACTTAAAAGCTGAGGAAATTCCATTTTCAATGGCTTTTAAGGATGACTTCTGGGGTACTTTTCTTCCGCTTGGACTCCTTAGGATTTTTGAGAGGAAGTTGCTCAAAGACGTTCTATGAAGGAAGTGTCCGGAATATATTTAAGGAAGCGTAATCCCTCCGGTGGACTCCCAGTCCTTAGTTGTGGTATACTTCTTCCCTCAGAAGAAGCTTTGGCCATCCTTCAAGTAGAACTTGATATGATGTTGAAAGGTGAGATCATTCAACTTGTTCACACTTGTTCTTTGTTTGAACGTTGAGAGAAAATAAACTCTCTCAAATCAGCGATCTCTTTAAGAAGATCGACCAACGGAGTAGGAGTGTAAGAATCTTCAATAATTCAACTAAAGAAGGAAGAAAAAGCCTTCTTCCTTCTAAAAGGCGCCTTTAAAAATCTCTTTGAACATTTGGTCAATCTGATCATGAGTGTGGCCTACAAGTAAGAAACCGAGCTTCACTTTTCTAAAGATCCCTAGCTCCATTAACATGGCACAAAGACGCAAAGAGTGTTTGATTCTTGTTCTCCCTTGTAGTATTGTCAAGTTGCGGTCTAAAGCAATCGGTGGTAATTGCTCTTGCTCGCCGCGAGGGACCTTGTTAAGAATTGTAATTGTGAGGTTCAGTCACCATGCAAGTTTGGATCGTCAAAAATACTTTGCACTTTTAGACTTCCTTTGAAGACCATAGCTCCTACAAGGTGGACCTTAACAAAACATTCCTCCGCACATTTTAGGAATGTTCAAGAAATGTGGTAGAGTTGTTTTTTTTGGTCCATTCCATCAATCACAACAGACATGTATTGCGGTGGGCGTTCAAGAGCTTTTTTCTATGCTTGGCAAGCTTTCTTCTCTCTGGCTTTGTTGTTCACGATGTCCGGCAAGGTTCTCATGCACAATATCGTAGAAGAAATCGAGGTCAAAAGCATTTTCTCCGAAACAAGTGAGAGATTGGAGAACATGAGCTTACTTCTTTCGACCTCGTCTTTGCAAGTTTCTCGTTGACTCTTTAATTACGCACACCTCGAGCAAGCAGGACATTCTATGTTTTCTAGGAATTTTCACAAGACCGAATTCACTTTTCCACGCAGTCTAGTGAAGTGTGAGTAAGAGATGTCTTTGAAGCTGAGTGCAAGTCTCTTTGTAGTCATTAAAAACATCTTTTGGTGATGTTATCGGTTAAATGATACATGTTGCTGTTAGGTAGCTTCTCACATGTTTCTCTAAAATATTTCTCCATCCATGACCGGCCCGGCCGCAGGGCATGCATGGTTACAACTCTTCTTGGTCCACAATGATCATCGATTGCTGGATTTTTGTCCAGTCTTTTGTGTATTCTAGACATTCTGGTGGACCCTAAGCGGTGGACAACCATAAAGCATTTACGGCAAAACTTCTTGGCGGTTAATGTAGTGCAAGAAGGTGTTAGGTCGGTCTTACATGATAAGCTAAGTAGGCATTCAAATGCGCCAATGTCATGGAAGCGTAGTTGTCTCTAACTGCGCTCGTAATTTAGCCATGTTAAATCTGTTGATGCAACCCAATGAGCAGCATTTAGTTCTCAAAAGTCTCCTCCTTTTGTGTTCATCCATAAGATTTCTTCTTCTTCTTAGGGAGCAAGCCCTCAAACCAAAATCCACCTTGAATTTCTTTGAAGATTGGCTGAGAACATGTAATCTCTTTGTTCCTCGTTGGTGTCTTCATCTTCTGATGAAACTTCTACTCACGGGGTGACTTCCTCCGTCACGAAAGTGGTGTGCTTGTAGAGGAAAACAGACCCGCACGTGAAGTTGTTCCCTAATAGGCGGGGTACAATGTTAAAAAGATGGTGATGGCCCATAAGAGGTTGTGGCATCAGTGATGTTCTTGTACCATCTTGAAAAAGGAGTTCTTGCAAACATCTCCTTTAGAGCCGGACTGAATTTCGCAAATCCATGTGTCACAACCGTTGTTGTGTGTGAAGAGGAGTGCTTGCTTGAGCGTCGTCCTCATTTGTAGTGAAGTCCTGGTGAGAGAAATTGTAGTGAATCTCACAAATTCTTTACTTCTGTTCCTTGTATGTTTGGATGAAGGGGCGAAGCAACAAATGGGGGTAGCTTGTTCTTGAACACCCGCTGTTGTGGAGCTTCTGCAGTTGTCCCGGGATGGAACAAAGGGTGGTGGCAACATGCTCGAACTGGTGGTGATTCTTTGGAAGGAGATGCCGGTCAGGTCTGTCTACAGGACTTGGTGGCGGTTGGAAGGGTGGTGGAAGTCTGTTACGTGCTGAACTCGGTGTGTCTTCGAGAAGCAACAACGATGAAGCAGAGGTAGGAGTCGGAGAATGCCGGTCTTCACTAGAACTAGACGAGCTTGAGACAACAAAAGGTGGTGGAAGCTTGTTCACGAAGCGGTTCGTCATCTTAACAACCGCAAAATAGTAAAGAGATTTGAGAAACTTTACGTAGTCTTGAGAGCTTTTCTTATTCGAATACACGCCCATGAGTACAAGTAGAAATTCCAAAGACTAATCAAGTGAAAGTCAAAATAAAAGCTATTCGAATACACAAGAGTAGGATAGTAAAGCTAAACGTATTCCGCATCACATAGAAAAAGAGCAAGACGAAAATAATACCTTTAAAAGGAAATTTCCGGTTCGTATTCAGATCCTCAGAGCTCAAAATTAAGTCGGCGCCGGTATGACATTATAATATTCAGATCAGTATTCCGATTCACATAGAGAGAACATGGACAGTCAAGAAGAAAATACAACGCACAATCATTTGCATAATCCGTTTCTTTATTCCCGAATACACTATCGCCTTCCCTCGGCGAAAAGTGTATTCCAGGAACACTTTGGCCTTCACTTTCGAAGGCGAAAGTGTATTCGAATACACTTTGGCCTTTCACTGAATTTAAAGTGTATTAGAATAGAATACACTTTCCCAGCCAGTGAAAGCGAAAGTGTATTCGGAATACACTACACTTTTCGTGTTTTAGGTTTTAAGAGGTTACTTTTCCATGGTTTTTAGTTCTTCTAGGCATTTTTGCTGCATTTAAAGCTTGTTTAGACCAGTTTCTTTGTCAAGATTGCGATTGCTTTTTGGCATTTTGTCCTCTTTTGCCCTCTTTTTTCCTTTTTGCAAGACATTTTGTATTCGGAATAGTTTTTAGCCACTTTTTTCTCTAACAAGGTCGTGTTTACAAACAATTTGCCTGCAGACAAGACAACAACAGCAAACAACAAAAAAGGCCCCTTAAAGTCGTACAAAACCGCACCCTGACGAGAAGGCTTGAGGGAGTCATTTCGCCTACTATCTCAAAACTTCCGGACTCAATGGTTCTTTACAAAGGGTACTTCTGGAAAGTCTGGCACCACCACGACTTTCCTACATGTGCAGCCGAGACCACGGAACCAAAGGTGCGATGGCCGGGGAATTTGTGCATGGGCACCATCCGGGGCCGTCGAGAAGTAGGTAGCCGGGGAGTCGGTCGAGGGAGGAGGTCTTTTCAGACATCCCAAGGCTTTATTCATGTTGATGAATCCTACCTTAGAGTTGTGAAAGTAAATCCACATCCTCTTTATAAGTATGTTTCTCACTACCTGAACAAGAGGTCGCTCTCTGCCATCATTAACTACGTTCGAGAAACACAAAAAGGACTTCCCCTAACAAGTCAGAACAAGGGGAAGAGGATAACCCAGAGAGCCCGAGCGGTGCATCATCACCATCTGGGAGTCCATCAGAGTCCGAAGAAAGGCCACCGTCACCACCACCAAAGCGGCAAAGGCAAACCGTTGCCGCTAAAGAGCCTAAAAAAAAGCAAACGGCTTTGATTGCAATAGAAGATGCTCCTGAGGTACATAAGAAGAAGAAGGGGAAAGGCAAAGCACCTGGTGTTGCTATCAAAGAAAAAAAAGTTGATAAAACATCTGAGAAAATGGAGGAGATTAACCTGCACAAGTTTGTGCAAGGTGTCATTTATTTGCCAGTCACTTGTATGAAGCTTCCACCGAAAAATGAAGCTGGTGAAAGGCCACTTCAGGTTCGCAAAATTTACGCCGATCACTTGAGGAACCTGAAAGACAGAATAAGGAGCAATCCAAATGCTCATGTGGCCCCAATAGTTGTCCTTGTTGACAGGGAGCAGTGCAAAACCCCCTAGGACTATGACAGAGAAAACGCAGACACCTACACTCACTACGTCTTGGGAGGCAATCACAGCTTTAAGGCAAGAAGGCAACTTTATAAAGAGAAGAAGAACCGAGGTACCTCTCTAGTCCTCTGCTTGGCTCTCTCTTTTGTGGTCTTACCGATGAAGAAGCGAAAATGCGTTACCAACACCCACAATCTTGCGACAACGAATATAAATTAAAGATGAGCCGTCGACAAGATCCGGTTCATGCACGAGGGGGAGTGCGTAATTTTCAAGGAAAATGCGGTGAGGACTGAAAAGAAGCGGCGTTTTCCTTGGAGCTTAAGGAGGCGTGTGCCATTGAATCTTTGCACGAAATATAGCCCGAGGCCAATAAAAGGCGGTCTCTCATTGGCCCGCGATAATTGGTTCCAATTAGCTTTTAGAGATGGCAAGGTAAGCACAAAAGCGTATTCGAATAACAAATCAACTATCTCCGTGAAATCTTTTTGAACATATTTGGGAACTCAAAGGCGAGATATTTTTCAATGTTGAGCGAGGGAGTTAAAGAGCAAGGGCAAGGGAGGCGACCAAGAAAAATCATCGGCGTGCCCAAAAGAAATGACCATTACCGTCTGGCGAAAATCGAGGGGCTTCTCCGAGCACAAAGATTCTGGGCGGCTTCTCCAAAAAGTTGTTGATAAGGAGTTTAGCCTAGAAGAAATGTCAAAGGAATTGCACAAGTAAGATCTACGCCACAAACTTTACTCTTTAGGCGTTAGAGTCCCAAAAACATCGGGGTAGATGGTGTATTCGAATACACATACCTTTCTTCACATGGACGCTGTGTATTCGAATACACAATGCTTTTCTAGACACAAGCAATGTGTATTCGGAATACACATTGCCCATGTAAAAAAAGGATGTGTGTATTCGGAATACACATGTCTTTCTAAAAAGTATTGTGTATTCGAATACACATTGCTTCCTTTCAGGAGAAGCAATGTGTATTCGAATACCCACAATCCATTTTTCGAGGTAGCATCACCAGTTAACCCGGTTTGTATTCGAGAATACATTTAGCTTGACTTTTATTTGTTTTTCTTGTACTTTGCCTTGTTTCTTACTTTTTAACTCATTGTTTCCTTAACGTCTTGCGACAAAAGAAGCGTCATAATATGTCAAACATGTTTGATGGAGCAACTAAGCGTAGAGACATGGGAAAGGTGCAAAGGAACTCTACCCAATAGCCACGCCGGCGGCGCATTGTGCAATATGCACCAAATTTTGAGGGGCTGGGTAAAAATACTCTCAACATTCCTCGTCTTTGCACACCACGATCTCCTTCGGTTGTTGTTATGTTTTTCCTCGAGCAAAAAAAAACAAAGACCTTCAGAGGGCTTTATGCATTTGGTTAGAACGGCCGCGGGAAGAGAGGTCGTTAGCTTGAAAAGAAGAAGCTGTTGAGCGAAACCATCCGACCCCGAGAGATTTTGCATGTTTGATCAAAACAATTTATATTCAATCATTAAGTTGGTGATTCCACACGAACCTTGTCGAACGGTTAAGCCCGCGAGGACTTCACTTTGGTTATTGCTGATCTTCCCTACGGGTTTAAGCTTAAAGGCAGCCAGAATCTGACGACCAGCCCTTCAAATTTTCAGAGTTTAATGCTTTTATTGATGGAATCAAAGCGGATCCTAGCGGCTAAACATTGATGTTTAGTTACTTTCCATTCGAGCATGCGGTCGGCTTGGTAGAATCAGCTTTCAAAAATCACTTTGGTTCTCCGGTTGAGGAGGATATGAAAACCTTATGCGGTAAGTCTTATTCCGAATCTGATTACTTTTCTCTTTGATTCGTAGTGTATTCGAATAGTATTTCTGTTTACGGTTTTGAAGTGTTTTCTTGTTTTTGCTAACATCACTTTAAATGTTTCACTAGGTACAAAGCGAACATCAACTACCATGGTGGAGGACCAAGGTTGCTTAGCAAGGTAGAGTACCTTCATGTAGCTTATTGGAGTTTTGATGGGAAGAGGACCATGGAACACTTCAACACTTTGCCTTTGTCAAAACTTTTCAAAAGCGTCCTTGAGTTTCCATGGTCTTCACAAATGCGGGACCCAAGCGCACAAAGGCGGGGATTGTGAATCACTACCGAAACCACAAAAGCTCATCAACCATCTCGGACATGTTCGCGTCCGGAGATTGGAGATGCTGATGATTTCTGGAGGTTACAGTACTACTATCGCATGTGCACTTAAGAAGGGCCGCAAGCGTGTAGCCGTGGATATTGATAAGGATCTTTGTTAATTTTGTGAAGATGAGGCTGGCTGCCTTACCTACTTTACCCAGGATGAACATCAAGAGCTAGGGGCCAAGTCTTCATCGATTATGCTAAACTAACGTCCTCGAGTCTGACCTCCATTCTCCATTCTCACTGGGCAGCGGCGAGGCAACCTTTGCGAGCTTAAAGAAGTAGCTTTAGCTACCATTCGAGGGACAAGGAGGATACAAAACTTAAGTCTCCAGCAAAAGGAGGCGGGGCACCTGAGAAGGGCGAGGCAGTGAGAGAAGCAGCAAAAAAATGATGAGGACTATGATGTAGATCTTTGACTCACGCATATTAAAATTATCATTATTTATTACAATGAATCTTCCATATTGATGTCCGAAAATTTATTAAAACATATTACTTTTTTTCCTCTCTATTACGGTGCTTGTTTTTTTCATGCTTTCGTCTCTTCAAGTCTCTGCCTAAATTTAAGCTATTTGTATGATTTTTTGTTTCATAAGTACAAAGTTAATAATGGCCCAAAATGACACGAAAAAATCACGAACCTCTAGAAATTCTCAACAACTTTCAAAAAGGCTTATTTTAGAAACATGGTGTTTTTAAAGGGAATCTTTGAAAGCGGGGGTGATGCAACACTCCCGTTTAATTCTGTCGTGTTTATCCTAACATTAGGTGGTGAGATGGAGCTTCTCAAAGTTCTTTGCTTCATTACTACGTCTCCTGCTCCCTTGGATCCAGCAGATCCATTTTTCTCATGTTCCCCACGGAACTCCGGGGAAGAGCTTGCAAAAATCAAGATTCCCCTTGAGTTTAGCAACCATTTTGAAATGTGTCTGCTCTCAAGGACCAGTTTGCCTTCCTATGGTTACGGTTGGGGCGTGCTTCTACCTCCACACCCGCGGTACATGCCGCGGTGGGAAATCAACAAGTCAACCATGTTCAAATTGATGGGGGTAGTGCTCTCAATCTTATCAGCGATAAACTCCGCCAAACAAATGGGCATCAAACAACTTTCACGGTGCCCCATATGACATCAAATTGGCTAATGGCCATATCATACATCCTCGAGCGTCCGTCTCTTCTTCACATCAATATAGGTGACCTCGGATTCCCTTGGAATTCGGTGTTTGGAAGGAAAAGATCCGGTGATTATGAAATGTTGGTCGGGGGCCTTTTTCTCCGGAATCAAGCAAAAGCATCCATTCTTGGGCCACGGACCAGCTCGTCATTATAGATGGTCATCTCAATGCCACCATGGATTTGGAAACCGGCAAGATCATCTCGGTCGAACATCTTGAACCCTCTCTCTCGGACACCGATTACGGCCGAAGCCCAAAACATCTATCATATGCGGGGCTCCCCTGCGAGTACGCCTCTGTCATCCTACCACTGAATATCTTTGATCCATGGGGCGAGATGACTCGATCGAGACCACGGTACGGGTGCTTTACTGATCCCTACGGCTCCTTTCAATGCGCATCCAACGCGTTGATCATTTTTCGAATCTGAGAACTTCCTCCGCGACATGGTGGGCGTACATGCCGTCATGAAGCAACCAGCGCTTGATGATGCTTTCGGCAACCACTTTTTTAGCCACGAAGAATGCAGCTCATCCCGTCATGTTCCAACCTCACGCTCATGTTGTTCAAGAACCGCGAGTCGTTCCACACATTCAGACTCACGAAGTGGAGATAGTGGGCGTTGGCAACAATCAACTTTGTCCGTCTTGCTGCCAATCTCCCGACCAACTATCGTAAATCGCCATCCGCTTTTCAAAAATTCAAACACATTTTTGCACGGAGCTATAAAGATCTTGAGGTATCAACAAAAACTTGGGGAACTCACCATTCCTACCAAATCGGATGCGTCTGTCTAGCAGCGGCGATGCAGAGCTCAACCCAAATTATAGGTGGCCCGGAGTCAAGGTTGAAATTGACAAACTTCTAGGCTGCGGTTTTGATCTCTGAGGTCAAACATTCTGAATGGGTGAGCCCCATGATCATTGCTCTCAAACACAACGGTAAGATCCGGCGTTTGCGTGGACTATCGCAAACTCAATCGGGCCCGCAGGCGTGATCACTTCCCACTTCCTTCACAGGACCAGGTTACGGAAGAGGTCGCTGGTCATGAAATGTACTCCTTCATGGATGGTTTTTCAGGCTACAATCAAATTTCCATCAAAGTTTAACTTAAGACTACCTTCACCACCCCATGGGGCACTTTTTTACTACAAGGTGGTTCCTTTTGGGTTATCAAACTCTCCATCAGCGTTTCCAGCGCATCATGCTCGGTTTTCATGATTATATGAAGGAGAAAACCCTTCCTCCGAATTTTTTCAAGATGACTTTTCGCCTCAGTTCCATGGATGACCATCCGGATAAATTAGCACTTGTCTTTCGAAATGTGATGAGTCGGGCATTAGTCTCAATCAAGAAATGCACCTTCTGCGTCACCTCACGGTGTTCTATTAGGACATGTGGTTGTAAAGCGGTATCACCACGGATCACCCTAAAAATCGATTCGTGCTTAAAGCTCAAGCACCATCTAATATCAAGGAGACCGCGTTCTTTCTGGGCAAGGTAAATTATTATTCCACCTTCATTCCCCGGACTTGCGCCATTCTTGATCCCATTCATAAACTCACGGGTGATGAATCCACTTGGGCTTGGAATTCCCGTAGGATCTTTGCTTTCAACGGTTGAAGATTTTTGCTTACTTTCGGGCCCAGTGCTTGTTCCTCCTCAATGGGACAAACCTTTTCATCTATCCACAATGTCTCGCATTTTGCTATTGGTGTTGTCCTCTCACAAGCATTTGACAGCACCTGCGGATAAGCCGAATCGTTATGCGGCCGGAAAACTCAATCTGGCGGCGCAACTACTCACCACCCAGAGGGAGGCATTGGGCTTAATTTTTGTGTCCAACGCTTCCGTCATTATTTGTTGGGCGGTCGGATCAAATTCTTTGTTGATCATCGGGGCACTTCTTTATTTGATCAACAAGTCCATTTCGCAGGCGAGAATTGTTCGTTGGGTCCTTCTTACCGCAGAATTGGCTCCTTTTGAAATCATTCATAAAGGCGGCAAATCTCATGTCGTGCGGATTATCTCTCCACGATCCCTCCGCGGGTGTTTTGGATGCCTTTCACGGCCTTACAGTTGTTTTTGGTAACGGCTACGCCACATTGGTTTCATAACTTCCAGCAGTATCTTCTCGCGGTGCTCTTCCCTCAAGAAGATCCCAAGTTCTCTCGAGAAAAGCTTCAATCAACGCCGGTTTGTCGGTACCATGGTTGCGGGCCATCAGTCACAAACCGCGGCAAGGATATGGTTCTCGAATATTTGTGTTCTTCCTCATGAAGTGCCCGATATGGTTCGACAAGCCCATGAAGGGCTTGGTGGTGGACATTTCCACGGTGACACCATGGCACGCAATCTCCTTCTCGCAGGCTATTTCTGGCCCACGCTCTTCAAGGATGCCCACCGCGCCCGCCGCGTGTGATGTGCATCGGTGTGGAGTGCGACCCATGGCCCGTGGCGGCTCTCCGTTGACTCCGGTCGCCGCGCCACTTCCTTCAGGCAAATGGGGAATGGACTTTGTGGGCCATTGATCCTCCAGCGTGGCACACCGTGCAGCTACATTCTGTCATCGCGATTATGCTACCAAATGGGCTGATGCTTGTGCTCTTCGGAACAACCACGGCCGCCAAAGCCCGACCAAAGGTCCTCTATCGCATATCATCACGCATTTTGGCTGTCCCATGGAACCGGGTCGGTGATCGCGGTGTTCATTTTGTCAATCACACCATCAAAGAGCTGGCGGATTATCGCTGATCCATCATCGCAAAAAGTACACCTTACTATCCTCAAAGGGAATGGTTTGGCTGAAAGCACAAATAAGACTCTCATCACTATTCTCAAGAAAATCTGGCGCCTCTCTCCTGGTGGCAAGACAAGTTACCCTCTTTGTTCTTTGGGCTTACAACTCTTTGTTTCAAGATAGCTATTGGCCACATTCCTTTTAAAATTGGTTTATGGACAAGAAGCCTTGATGCCCTTTGAATATGTTCTTCGACGCCGTTTTCAACTTACTACCACTCATAACCCACCTATGCTCTTCAAGAACGAGTTTACCAACTAGAACAGTTGGACGAACTTTGGCGAGATGCATATATTGGCGGGTTCTTCATGGTCAGCGATTAAAGGAAATCTTTGCATGACAAACATCTGCGAGCCAAAACTTTCAAGAAGGTGATTTGGTTTTGCTTTATGATTCGTTACCAAAATTTTCGGGCAAGTTAAAGTTCGATGGCTTGGTCCTTATCAAATCGTTCAAGTTGTACAACCCAAGTGTTTTCAAGGTGGCGGGAATTAGATGGCACTACATTACCTACAGCGGTTAATGGCTTTAGCTAAAACAATTTCATCTGAAGATCTGACCCGATCATACACATCATGCACAACAAAATTCTGACTCCACAGATAGTGACTAAAAGCGGCATATTTATATTTATAGTAGAGGCAATATATACAAAATGTGGGCATTGCCTACATACTTCGCTATGGCGAGCCCTATTTACAAAATGGGCAGCCCTATTTACAAAATCCTAAGTTAAAACCACCCCCTTTCACGGGTTTGGGTAGAGGTTATCACGGAGGATGTGGTAGAGGTTTTGCTTTCGGGGATCAGGCCTTGAGATGCAGCACCACCTCCATGGCATTAGATTGGCGGGTCGGGATGCTCAACCATCCCAACTTGCCAACCCGTCCATAGGGTACGCGGTTCACGGCATTTCCAGGAGGTCAAGATCATTCATCTTCACGGGTAATCCCACTCTTGGCGTTTAATGCGGCATAGTGCGATTTTTCGTTCTACAAGGCCATGCTCATGATGTGGCCCGGTGTCGGCTTGACCTTTGCTTTCGTCTTATATAGCCAAACCGGCGGCACCACATCCGGCGTGGACCAATCAGCCAATTGCTAATGTGAAGTCGCAATGCAAAGGCCATTTCTAAATTGGGAATCTTTTCTCCGCCACATTTCTAGCCATGGTCACCAACCGACACATTCTTCTTTATGATATCTCGCCCGAATTGCCCGGCATTAAATGACATTCCTTCCTTTCCGCCCGTCGGACATTAATATTTGTACCTTCGCCCGGTTGTCACATCCGATCGTTCATTCACATCTCATCTCCACCATTCATCACTTCTCCCTTAACTTGGGGACTTAGCCAAATTTTTGCCTCTCAATCGACTTCTTAGCATCTATTGCCACACGGCACCATCCCACGTTCTTTGTTTCATTCTCCTCCAGCCCCTTACGCCACACCTTGTCGCCCCTAAACTGCCTTTCGTCTATCTTAGTTTTTAGTCTTACGCTCTCAGCCCTCAGGCTTCTCACATCAGCTCTTCCGGTTACTTCGGGCGCTCTTAGCCATGGCCGCTCCACCCAAATTCCCTCAACTTCAAGCTTACGCTCCACGGATCCAGGCTCTTTTTGAATCGGTGACTTTCTCCACACCAACTTTTTCGAGATGCCTAAGCGGGTCAAATTAGATCGCGATGGCCCGCTTCGCATGGGCTTTATGCATTCTCCCCAACAGGTTACTCCACGCACCAAATGCAGGAGCAACTACGAAGCGTTTTGGCCACTCATATGATCAACACCACGGAAGGATGCCCCAACCGATTCGTCCGGACCACCATTTTGCTTACCGGGTTACGCAGCATCGGGTATTCGAGATTCCTCTTCTCGGACCTTCTTTATCTTGGGGTGCGGGGTCTCTCGGTATGGCGGAGTTCCTTATCAAGCCAACACCCATCGACTCACCAACATTGCCAGACCCACAACTTAACACTTTTGTAAAGTTTTGTGGCGCCAAATTCTATGGGTATTCCATCAAGAATACCCATATCAATAAACGATTTTATAACATTGTCATTATGGCCATCTATTCCCACTCATCCTATTGATTGGCCCCAAATTTTATTCCTCGGACTTCTCCATGAAATTGATCGCATCCGTTACGCACCTTCTTCGGCTTTGACGTCGCCAGGGGTGCTCACCTCCAGCCCTCATCCGGTCATTATCTACCTATCACCCAGTCCAGGGTCCCCTCTACTTCTCATGCTTCCACTCATCAATCCTACCATTCCCTTCCAAAACCATCGGTGACTTCCGCCCTCAGCGTTCTCCTGGTCATGTTCAACAAACCCGATAAGCCTATATTTCTGTTTTCTTCTTCCTCCACGGAATCCACGCACCGCGGCTTCTCATCATAATTCTCGGGCGTCCTTGGACCAATGTATAACACGCCCTGCACCTCCACCTTCTGCGCCAGTCCCGATCAATACCAGCAAGATGTCCAAGCCGTTGTCCTAAAACTCCGGGACTCACAAAAGGTCTTCATGAATGGCGTTCAAAGCCTACATGGAGGCCACGGAGGCGATTCACATGGATCTTCAAGCCGCCAACATGCAAAGTTCAATCCACGGAAGAAAAACTTCCAGCGAAGCACGAGGGCTCTTTTACGGGCCATGAAGATCTCAAGAATGCACAAAGTCGAGACAAGCACGCTGGCGATCAACGAGCTTCGATTACAATCCACCATTCGTGAATTAGTGGCGCAGGTCCAAGACAAGGCTAAACTCCTTGGCGACAATGATAAAGCCCGCTGCGATCTTAAAACCATGTACACGGAGCTCTCTCGAATTACACCAACCAGGTCGAGAACTTACTTCGCGCAATGTGCGATCTCTTCTTTAGAAGATCAAGCGCTCCATGCTGACCCGGTCGGCTCACGCCTCTCGGGATCAACTTCAAGCTCGGGAGAGCGAGATCATTGATGACGCAGATTGCCACTCTTTGGCTTCAAAGCTCCACCCGGTGCAAACCGCTTCACGAGAACACGCTCTCTCACGACGGGTTCCGTGATCACTCCGTCTCACCTTTCGAAAAGGATAATCAAATACGCGACTTGGAACATCAACTCCAACAAGCTGTTCAATCTGCCGAAGATGCACAAAATAAACAAGAGGGCTATATTGATATTGCTATCCGCATTCCTATGGATTTCTGCACTCCTTCCAGTTATCCGGATTATGTGATTGCCCTCCGCCACCTTTTTCTTCTCAAGTGGTAATGCGGTGATGGAGGGTTAATGCACGGCCCCTCGGGCTGGATTTCCTGCGATGCGGCGGACCTTTACGTAGAAGACAAAGGTTTACTCTGTGCTCTCTTAGTATTTGATCAAATCAACTGTGAGGATCCTGATTTGGTCATCTTCCGAGTTGTTCAGCCTATGGTTTACATTTTTTATGATTTTTATCTGGCTGATACACAAGACAAATTCAGAGATGAGGCACATCGCATTTTTCAAGGCAACCCCATGCTCACTGGTTGTTATTGGACACCAACCCGTATTCTGGGATCATGATCGATCGCACACTCTTGGCACGGAGTACATGCCCGAAGCTTGCTCATCACTTACCTCGTGGCAAGCGAAAACGCAGGCACAAAGGGAAGAATTTAAGCGATTCGAGGATCTTCGGTTTGCAAAAATGTATATGCGGCACTTGGGAGGCTACAATCAACTGCGTGCCCTTTCGGAAAACAAGACCATACCCACGGGTTGGGTTAATCCTCTGCCTATACTCGGCTCTACGCCCGCATTGGGACCCGGTGGTGCGTGCTCTTGATCAAGACCTTGTTAGGTGAATTGGGGAGCAGGCTCGCCAGCCCACACCCACGGGCATGGCTCACTCTCCATATGCTTCATTAGGTGTACCTCCCCACCCAAGGTTTCTCACCTCCGTCGTCTTCCCTTTTGGACCAAAGGTCCTGGGCGGCCACACCGGTGGACTCCTCCCCGGATCTCGGCGGATCTCGGCTGGGATCCACGTTTTGTCGAGCAGCTCAAATTGGGAGGATGGTGCCACCTTGGAGCACCGCGGCAAAAATTGATCTTCATCCCCAATGAGCGCTGATTTGGCACGCCCACCCATCTTCGTCCGCGGTCTTGATCTCTTTTGGAGCATCTTTGCCACCTCAGGATCCTTGATTCATCGACAAGCGGGCTTACAGGCTTGCTTTAAAGTGTCTCTGATAAGCTCTCAATCCCGGCGGCGTCCTATCTTTTTATGCAACCCGAATGCCCGGCGGCTTTTGGAGTCTCTAGATCTGTCTTTTTTCATGGAATGTCGGTTTGTACTGGCTGAAGCACACCTGCGCCTTGAAGACATGGTATGCTAAGGATTTCTCATTGGCGCTCATCCCGCCCATCGGTCTCCACACTCACGAAATCTCTCCGAACACGCCAAGATCTCATTGGCAACTATCATAATGGCCCCGCCCTTATACTGCGTGAGGATGAATTTTTAAATCTGGGTTTCATGCATCGGAAGCGAGTTCCCTCTTTTCTTCATCACGAGTGTCGTTTGGTGGGGGGGTGTTAGTCTCTGCGTCCGGTGCAGGACTATTCATGCACACGATGGACCAGGTCAAGGCCAAGGATCCACGGTCGAGGCCTGGTCGATCGTCAAAGGCCCCGCAGAAGACCAAGCAGCAGACCACGCAGAAGGCCACGCCCGTGCCAAAGAAGAGGCAACGCACAGACAAATGACGCACTGTCACCATCAACGTCATTTCAGGCTTTCCAAGAGGCACCACCAACATGCCTACAAATCAGGCCTTCCTCCAGGAGTCGGCACCGAGATTTGACAGTGTCTATATTGGGCCAAAGGCCATTGTACTATATATATGAGTAGAGCTAGCATTCACGGGCTAGATGAGTTTTTGGTCTTATCTCACTTCTGCTTTCTCTCGATTGCGAGAGCTCACGTATCATCTTTGATATCAAAGAGTTTTGTTCTCATCATTGTGTCCTTATTGTGTTCTCTGGTTCTCTCTCTTCTCCTTTTTCTTTGTTTCTTTTGCAAATCCGTGACCGCGGCTGCGGGATTCTCTGTTTGATCCACGGGTCCTCACAAATAGGGTCTATCTTGCGCTAGTTCCCGCCAGCGCCAAAGAAGAGGCAACGCCACTGAGACAAATGGCCATTGTCCACCGCGTCGGCGTCATTTCAGGCTTTCAAGAGCACCGCCACTGAGGCCTACAAAATCAGGCCTCCTTCTAGGAGTCGGCACCGAGAATTGACAGAGTGTCTATATTGGGCCAAAGGCCATTGTACTATATATGTGAGTAGAGCTAGCCTTCACGGGCTAGATGAGTTTTTGGTCTTATCTCATACGCTTCCTCGATTAGAGAGCTCATGTATCATCATTGATATCAAAGAGTTTTGTTCTCATCATTGTGATCTTATTGTTTTCTTTTTGTTCTCTCTTTTCTCCTTTTCCTTTGTTTCTTTTGCAAATCCGGCGTGACACGACTACGGATTCTCCCTTTGTTCCACGGTCCTCACAGGAGGGTCTTCTTGCGCAGAGTTCGAACCGGACCCCAATGTTAATGTGAGTTCTTGGCATGCACCACGCTGCGGCCCGATATGATGGTCGGATGCTACAAAGCTGCCATGCTCATGATCACAAAACAAGAACAAGACAAACAAATATATACAAAGAATGAAGGGAACGTGGCCAAATAAGGCTCTCCAAATATGAGATCAAACCCAGTACATCCGAAGAGGCTCGGGTCTAATATAGTGTAGACCGCAAATCCGGAGCCCGTACATCTAACTAATCTAAGCCATACACTTAAGTTAACCTAAGCATGCCAAGTGTCACCGCCACCATCGACACCTAACATGTGCATGCACAATGTTAACCACTAGGTGGTTAACATTTGCCTCCCCTAAAGTTTTTTAGCACAAAAACATGTACGGACTTTTATAAGATAAGTCCGACAATTACAACATGGTGCCAAAAAAATTTTAGGGGCCGAAAATGATGGTAATGGTTGGGTTGTGTCGTAGTAAAGATCTTCATGAATGTGTCGATGGCGGATAAGATCCGAAAAGAATGTCGATCGCGAGCGTGGATCATAAGAACCGGGGCAAGAAAAATATGAAGACTATCCCCTTATATCATGGGGAAGTCCATTTGAACAAACAATGCCCAAAATTTTACTTGAAAACAAGTATGATAGGGGGCTTAAAAAGTAAGCACCATAAAAGTGTGCCCCGCGGATCAGCCATAGGGGAGCGTGGCGTGGGCGTCAGTAGAGTCGTGGGTCGGCCAGCGTGAGCATGGGAAATAAAAACCATGAAGAGTGTGGCAAAGCGTGGGTCTTAAAAAATAGAGCGTGGGTTTTGTGAGGACAAAAATTAAAGAGCGTGGCTTTTGCGTGGTCAATCTGCGTGGTCAATCGTGGGCAAAAATACAGAGCGTGGGCTGTGATCGTGACTTTTTAATTAGCGTGGCCGTGAGCGATTATCAGCCATCAAAAATATTTTGCCCGTGGCGTGGAGCGTGACCCGTGGGTGAGAGCGATAAAAGTGAGCGCGGTGCCCCGTTGTAGTAGGGCAACAAAGAATATAGGGTACCCTAAATGCAAAAAGAGGCGGCCAAATCTGAGCCGTTGGGGTGAAAAAACCCTAGAAATGAATGTGGAAGCAGAGGATAAGAGATGCCGGAATAGAAGCTGCGAGATTTCTGCTGCCACAAGAAGTTACTATTTTTTTCCCACGATTTTTCAACAAGTCTGTGAAGGGCCGGATGTGAGAGGCTGGGAATCTGAAGCGAAATGCAGAGTTGGTGTTCTGAAAAGAGGTTCACAGCTGAAAGGCCAAATATGGCGGCCGGATTTCGATGCAACAACTGTGGAATCGATTATACACATCACTCGGTGGATCTGCCAATGGAAAACTTGGTGCCGGATGAAAAATAGCCACGGGTTCAGATTGTGGAAGAAACGTGCTTTCGGGGGCCATCCATGCTCTTCTATGAAATCTTGAAAAGAGAATAACCAGCATTCTGTATTTCTGGACCGATTTTGTGCAGGTACCCAGCTTGGAAGAATACGAGATGGCTGGTTCAAACAAGGAATACTCCTCTCTGTAAGGCCGAATAGGCTGGTCATGTATTGCTCTAAAGATGCTGACAAAAAGTGATCACACTGCATGAAATGTTGAAAAATCTGCTGCTTCTCTGTGATGTGCAGACAGGGGCGAATCTTGTATGAGGAGCGACTATCAGCTTGTGAAAAAACTCTGCGGTGATCTGTGGTAAGATATAAGCTCATGAAAAATAGAAGCCTTGGAGGAATGTGATGTAAATATATGCTGCTTTTGCAGATAGTGCAAATTAAGGAGCCGAAAGTAATCCAACTGAAGGCGTGCTGGCTTGGAAAACAGAGTTTTATGGCAGGTGATAGGTGCTTGAACAGATGGAGGGGGGCTAGCCAAAGTGCTGGCCCTCTTGAAAAATTCAATAAGAATTGCATCTTGATATCAGATCAAGATATGCAAACCGCCTCGCATATTTGCCGATAGAGAAATATTGGACTTGCTCTGTCATATAAGTGTTTGTGCGAGAAAGACTCTTGCTTCCAGAACCTTGTGATGACGAAAGTTGGGGGCTATACACGGCTTGGCCCTCTTGAAATAAGCGAACAAGAAAGCTTCATGCGAAGCTTAGAAAGCATCGCCTTTGAAACAAAAGATTTTTGGGTGTGCAGAAGCACGTTTTCTGAGAAAACTGAGATAAAATAGAAGATAAAAGAAGGAATCAGGATATTTTTGACAGTTTTTCAGCAAATAGAGATAAAAAACTTCTGACTTTTCTAAAAATTTGGCAGAGAGGAGTGTTGTCACCACTCCAGAAATCCGCTACTGTAAAACTGCGCTTGCTGCATCATGAAAAACAGAGTTTTGAAAACTGATTTCATAACTAGACTAATTGCTAAGGAATTGATTGACAAAAGGGCCTCCAGCCGGACCATTTCAACAACTGGTTGGGCCAACAAAAGGGGTTGAAGGGTTGAGAATAATGTACATGAAGTATTCAAGAACTGATGAGGATAAGAGCAGCAAAGACAACAGCAAAACAGCAGGGCGGAAGAAGTGATCACGAGCGAACCCGACATAACGGCGTCAGTGTTAATGTGAGTTCTTGGCATGCACCCTGCAGCAGCAGTCTATGACTGCCGGATGCTACAAAGCTGCCGTGCTCATGATCACAAAACAAGAACAAGACAAACAAATATATACAAAGAATGAAGGGAACGTGGCCAAATGAGGCTCTCCAAATATGAGATCAAACCTGAGTACATCTGAAGAGGCTCCGGTCTAATATAGTGTAGACCGCAAATCTGAGCCGTACATCTAACTAATCTAAGCCATACACTTAAGTTAACCTAAGCATGCCAAGTGTCAGTCTGCCACCACTGACACCTAAAATGTGCATGCACAATGTTAACCACTAGGTGGTTAACATGGAAATTTTATGGGGTAAGAAATTGCTCCGTTCAGGAAGAAAAGCGCTCCCCATAGCCGTAGGCGAGAATTTCCGCCATAGCCGATAGCCCCCATCCATTCTCCGTCTTGCAAAAATATTTTCCGTTAAGAATCCTCCCTGGTAGACAAGCAATCCTCCCCGCGCTTTTTAGTCGATTTTTGTGCGCCTTTCCCACTAGTCGAGAAATCAGCCTAGCCTATTATTTTCTGATTCATTATATATATTGTTTTTTTTTAATTAATTATAATCACAACATATATAAAGCACATTCATTTTTTTTTTGTTTGAGGCTAATATTTCCGTCTCAAAACAAAAACCTGAGCATAACACGTGTAAATAAAAAGTAAAAAAAAATCCCAAAATTCTTGCACGACCTTCCCCTTTCTTTCTTGCTCTTCAAGCAATCCGTGACGGCTTTGGTGCCGCAATAAGAGCGCCGGATTTGGTAGAAGCAAAGATGCCACCGGCTCAATCCGGGCTCGAAAGGAAACTTGGATTATATCGAGGAGGAATAGGGAATAGGTAAGGGCTTTGAACTCGCAAAGATGGGAAGATCCGGTTTCAAGATTCAAGCGGTGCTCTTCCCCTCCATCTTCCTAAGGTTTTTCCCCGGCAAATGAAGGAAGCGCCGAAGTTTTGATGTGATCAACTTCTTTGTACATCCCGAAGTTAATTTTTTGTATGTTTGCAAATCCGCCCTCGTTGCTTGCTTCATGCTGCATTTGACCTATTCTTGCAAACTAAGAATCTATAATCCCGCTTTTGAGTTGTTTCGATTGAAATCCGTAAGGCGTGGATCGCTCTTGCACTATCAAATAGGTAAAAATTCTGATATATTTTTTGTTCTTCCCCTGGCGCATAAATCTTAGCTTGAATCAGAATTTGTGCTTTTACCATATGGGAGTAGAGACGCTCCATAAATGGTATCTAACAAGTGAAGTCCTAACCACACCTTCGGCTAGAGCTATGGTTATGGCAAAGGCACGTGTCTTGGGTTTTTAGGCTCGATTTCTTGCGGATCTGTTTTTGTTTCTTAAGCCCTTTTGTTGCCATCTTGTAAGGTGAAAGCCCGGATGCCGCCAATGGCTTTGCGTAGATAGGCTTTGATGCTTGGGCGGGGTATTTTTTAGTGGCCTCCGAATCGGTTGGCCACACATATTCACATATTTCGTAAAATAGTCGGCCACGCCTGAGTAGGATGCATTCTCACCATGACCAAAGGGTGGTGGCCAGTTCAAAGTACCATTTCATTAAATTCACTTCATAAGTGGCCAATTTGATATTTGCCAAATCTTCAAACCCCTATGGCGTGGCCATTCCAAAATGTTATGTGCATTAGCAACTTGTTGTGGTGGCCATTTAAACCATGGAATAATTTTATGTTTTAAGGGCTACGGCCAAGCTCTATGTTGGCCAAGTATAGGGACATAATTTTGCCTCTTGTAGGGGGCTGAAATCTATTCGAGTTTAGGCCTAAAATTCTAAAAGCATGTCCCTGCATAACCTCTTGAGGTATTTTCCAAATAAGAGGCATTTTATTCTGAATCAGGAGTTTAGCGGCTTTAATGTTGATAGTATTTCGTTTTTCTTCGCTTTTTTTTTCTCCGATTTGCAATTTGCATCCCAAATCTGTTCTTCGTCATCTAGCCCAAATATGCTCTTTATCGCCCCAACTCAAATCAAGGTTAGTTTCCATTTACCAAGTACCTGCATTATGGTTTTGGGTGAGATCTGTCCTACCAAATCCATTTGCGCTTCTGCCTAAATTCAACATGTTTAGAACATTCAAATGATCTTATAGTAATCTTAGTTAAAGAAGTGTAGAAATCTTAGTTAGAGAAGTGTAGCATGTATTTGTTTGTAACAACTGCATAAAACATCATAGAAACTAGATAACATCCTAGTGACGTGGCTATCATCTTTACATTTTTGATGTACGGATGTGGCCAATTCAAATTCTTGAAAAAAAATAGTTTCATGATTTCGCCATTTAAGTTACAACCTTTTGCTATTATGATTTGGAAAAGGGCCAGGCCAAACTACACTCAGCAAATTATTTAAGGTAAGTAGTGGCCAATATTTTACGCCCTGTCAAATATGTAAGGAGGTTAAAAAATACCCTGATGCCGGCTCGACCAGTCTAGATCGTTCTGATCATTCTCCTTGCTCCAGGGCTATGAGCATGATGCAGGGAATGCAGGGGCCGCACCAGACAGTCAGTACCTTGGCTCATCTTGCCTAGTAGAAGATTGAAAGCTTAACACCAAATATGTGTTCCAAGTCTGCGTTTTCAGAATGGGCTCCTGGAATTGGTAAGTTAACCTGTTTTTGGAACAATCTGAGTCATCAAGAGAAAGCTTGCCAAAGCTTGCCAAGGACACAGGACTTGGTGTCATATCAGAACTCCTTGGAGGCAATGTTATCTGTGGGCGTGATGGTGTGGCTTCCGCAGCATGACCCCTCCCTCACCATCACCCGTAGCTTTCCATCTCCCGCAGCTTTCCATTTCCTGGTCCTACCCTATTGTGTGCTCTATGTCTCCCAGCCAAGTAGATCTGAAATATGAAACAGCCAAACCACATCAAGGAGCTTGCAGTTGTTTTCACAAAGTCAAGTTTCCATCCTACAACTAGCTCTCATCCTACTGAGCTACACTGTTGCCATACCCATAGAAAATTACTCCTTGCCATCCCATCAAGTGAACCCAAGGACACACCAAGGACACACACAATTGCCTTACAAATAATGCCTAGCGAACCCAAGGACACACACAATTGCCTTACAAATAATGCCTAGCATTGCAAAGCACCCAGAGGTCCATTTCTATACCTTATCATAAAGGTTAAGCCCCAAGCTTTAGCACTAAGGTTCCAAGCTTAGTACCAAGTTGTTCTAATAGGAAATATTGCTTGCAATGATATTTTTGACTACCAAGGCTTCAAAACTTTAAATAAACTCAGGCGAGCATCTATCACACACCACAGGAATAACATTCGGGAGGGGGGTATACCACACACTGCTTTAGCAGGAATACCATTTGAGACGCAGGAATAACATTCGGGAGGGGGGTATACCACACAATCGCTCCAGCAGTGGAATACCATTTGAGAGGGGCATAGCACACATCGCTCCGCATTCACACAATTTTCTAAACCTGTAGTTTAGTGGGTAAGAGAATGTTTCATGGCCCTTGGCCGCCGCGATAAATTTCTTGTAATGTTAATTATATTTGTTAATTATATTGATTATTATAATTATATTGATTATAATTACTAGAGGTTGCCCATTGCCCATCTTTGCCCCCCTTGACCCTTTCTCTCCCCTTTCCATTTGCTCCTTTGCCCATCCTCCTCCCCCTTTCTTTGCCCTTCCCCAGTTGCCTCTTGCCCATCCTCCTTCCCTTCTCTAGTTGCCTCTTTCCCATCCTCCTCCCTCTCCCCCCCCCCCCTTCCAATTGCCTCTTGCACATCCCCTCCTCCTCTCTCTCTAGTTGCCTCTTGCCCACCCTCCGACCCCCTTCAAACCTTCCCACCATCTCCCCTTCTTTTCTCAGTTTGTTGTTTGTAAATGTTATTGTTGTTTTATTAAGACAAAATTCTATTCAAGCACTCAATTCAAAAAAAAAATTTGAGTATGAGTCCCATTTTCAATCTGAGTCCCAAATTTCGAGATTTGACCCACTTTAATTAAATGCGACTTTTATAAAATGTATGAAGCAGAAGTTGAAAGAGACACAGGCAAGAAGATTAAATGCTTAAGGTCAGATAGGGGAGGTGAGTTTATGGCAGGAGAATTCAGAAAATATTGCATTAAAAAAGGAATAAGAAGGCAAGTAACATGTAGCCATACCCCACAGCAAAACGGAGTGGCTGAAAGGAAAAATAGATCTGTACTTAATTCAGTGAGATCAGTGCTTAAGATATCTGGGTTACCTAAGTATCTATGGGAAGAAGCAGTCAAGGTGGCAGTCTTTATACAAAACAGGATTCCTAGCTCAAGTTTGGATGGTAAAATTGCTGAAGAGATTTGGACTCAAAGAGAGGTAATGATTATTTGAAAGCATTTGGATGTCTTGCATTTGCTCATGTACCAGAGGAACTTAGAAAGAAACTAGATGACAGAGCAGCACTAGGTTTTCTGGTAGGCTATGACGATATGTCTAAAGCATACAGAATTTATCAACCAGAAAAAAGGAAAATTATTGTGAGCAGAGATGTTAAATTTGATGAATGTAATTCTCGAAACCATTGCTACCTTTAGTTAGTTAGACGTCCTTGGTAGTTAGTTAGGTTTTCCTCGCATATATACTCCATTTCTTCCCTTTTCATCTTCATCAGCTCATCTTTGTGTTTCTCCACTTGTCGGTTCTTTCTTCAAGCTACTTTCCCACCCACCCGCCCTCACTTTACCTTCTTGTTCTGTCAAATTTTGTAGTTCTTAGCTTCATTAGGGGGGCTCTTGCGCCATTTTCTAAACATTGACATAAGATCCTCATGTTATGTAGCCTTCGTACTAATACATCCTTTGCTTTGGGTTTTGGTTGTGATTTGTGGCCTCTTGCCTATAGATGGTTTGTATGGCGACCCTCGTGCCAGTGGTTGGTGTATTAGATTGTAGTCTGCCTGCTAGATAGTGGTTGTGAGATTATAGCCCTTGAGACAGAGAGTTTATGGGTGTCATGCCACACATTTAGTTGTGTGGTTGTGGCCTTTTGTACAATGTGATTGTTATAATACCCCCACTCTTGTAGTACATATGCAGGTTGACGATTCATGAGCTTATGGTGTTTCTTCATGATTTCTAGTTAGTTAGGGTTCCTCCCTCCATATACCCCTTTTCCATTCTTTTGCTTCATCAGCACATCTGTGTCTGCCTGTTCATCTGTTTGTTGCTAACCTTGATCTTCCCATCTACCGCCCATACTAACATGCTTAACTAGTAATGGTGCCCAGCGTTGCTGGGCATAAGTTGAGAGCATGTGAATGTTTTGGGCCACAATAAGGAAAACCCTTTCCCTTTCCATTTTTCTCTATCCCGCATTTTACTTAAATTCCCATTTTCTCTATACATTTCTCCTTTTTCTTTTTCTTTTCCTCCTTTTTTGCATACATGTTTTTTTTTCTCCCCTCACCTTCCCTTTCCTTTCCCTCTTCTTTTTTTTCGTTTTCCCTTTTACCGATAGTGATTTTTCCCTTCCCTTCTCCTCCTTTCTCCACCCTCCCTTGCCTTTTTTTTTTTCCATGACCCATACTTTCTCCTTTTCCCCTTTTTTCCCAATTCTTTTTGTTCTTCCCTTTCTTTTTGTGCCTATCTTATTCAAGCACTCCCAAAAAAAATTTTTTCTTTTTCAATCTTTTTCCCTTTTCCCCTTTTATTTGTTCTCGTGCCCTTTTTTCTTTTTTTTTTATGTCACTGGCTATAAGAGATTTTCTTCCCAATTTTTTCTATCCTTTTCATTTTCCCTTTGGATGAGTTTTTTTCCCTACCTTTTTGAAAGCATTTTCTTTTTCCCTTTACCTTTTTCCCCTACCTTTTTTTTCTTTTGTCTCTTAGAATTTGATGAATATACTTTTTTTTTTTTTTTCTTTTTTTTTTTGTTTTTTTTTTCTTTCCCGCCCACCCGCCCTTTTCCTTTTTACCTTTTTTTTTTGCTCTTTTTCTCTTTTTTCATTTGTATTTTTTTGTTTTACCTTTCCCCCCCCTTTTTTTTCTTTTTTGTTTTTTACCTTTTTACATTTTTCCTTCTTTCCATTTGTTCTTTTTCCCCTTTTTTATCCCTTTCTCTTTTAACTCCCCCCACCTTTTTTTATTCTTTTTTCCACTTTTCCTTTGTTCCCTTTTACATTTTTCTCCTTTTCCTCATTTTGGCCTTTCATTGACTTTTATCCTTTTTTTTGATCTTTTCCCTTTTTGCTTATTTTCCTTTTTGGGCATTTTGTTTTCATTGTTTCCTTTTTTTTCCCTTTTTTACCTTTTCACATTTTTTTTTCTTCTTCTTTTTCACTTCATACATGTCCTTTTCACCTTTTCCTTTTCCTTTCCCTTTTTGATTTTTCCAGTAAGTGAATTCGGTCATTGGCCTTTTACCTTCCCCTTTTTTCTTTTTTTCTCATATTCCTTTTCACCTTTTCCCTTTTCCCTCCTTTTCTCCTTCCCATTTTTCCATTTTCCTTTTTCTTTCCCCATTTTTTTATTTTTTTATATTTTCCTATTTCTTATTTTTCCTTTATCCCTTTTCTTTTGGCCTTTTCCCCTTTTCCCATCCCTTTTCCCTTTTCTCCATTTTCTTCTATCTTTTTTCCCTTTCCCATTACAAAGGAGCACATCAACCTCTCAGAGTTAGCCCTGTGGCCCACAGCCTCTACCTGCGTTCCCGGTTGCCCGGTGCCGCACTCATTGCCTCCGATCGCGCCGCAGTGCCCACCATCTTCGCGACGAGGCGGCCGGAGTGGATTGGGGAGCCCCGGGGACCAGGGGCTTTGTCGGCCTTTGTCAAGCAGTGCCATTGAGGATGAGTCTCACACTTTCGAGTTGCCCTGTTCACGATCCCCGCCGGATACGCCCCTTAGTATGCGGTAGGGGCGTACTTGCATTTGCCGATGAACACACCACAAGACGTGCCACAGGGTCATACATCCGGGGAGGTCTTGACCCGCGAGGTCACATTTGCCCTCACCGGGCCGTCCGTGACCTAGGCACCACGGGGGTGGTGCATGATATATATATTGGGATGTTTCGCATTTTATATGATTAGCATTGAAGTTTGTCAAGAAGTGATTGCTGCCCGCGGTTTTTCCCTCGAAAACCTTCGGGCGGGGTTTTAATCCGGGCGAATCGCTCGCTATTGCTTTTGTATTGGGTCCCATAGGCCACATATCTCCGTGGACGATAAAAGTACCTTCCTTCCTTCCTTCCTTCCTTCCTTTTTTCCTTTTCTCATTCCACCCTTTGGCTATCAAATTGAGTGAATCGTATTGAAGCAATAGTCAAGATGAATTATTGGCTAAAGACATGCACACATCATCTTCACCGTTGGTCAATCAAACCCTCGACCGTCCGATCTAGGACAAGATTGAAGACACATGGTATAACATTATAATATAATTATGTAAGGCCCTTATGTCTCTTGTGCCAAGTATTGGTTATGATCTCGTGACCTTTTTGCGTATGGTGGCCCTTGTGCCAGTGGAGGGTTGTGTGTTTGTGGCCCTCATGCCAGTGGTTGTTTGTGAGATTGAAGGCCCTCATGCCTAGGTTATTAGTTGTGAAAGGCCCTCGTGCCTAGTATAGTTGGTTGTGAGATTGTAGCTCTCGAGTCAGTGTAGGGTTGCAGATGGTGGTGAGCTCCATGCTAGGCTATGTGGTTGATGTAATAGCCTTATTTCATGTGCAGGTTGATAGTTCGTGAGCTTCTGGCATGGCTTCGTAATTTGTGGTTGCAGGCTTGCTCTATCACTTGTGTTGTAGGAGAATCAAGTCTCATTCCTGCTCTATCAGCCTTGTGTAGGAGAATCAAGCATCAGTATATTCAAGGATCAGAGAATCATGACTATCAGTTTTTTTTCAAGCATGATTATCAACTCATTTAAGTGTTGTCATACTCGCCAGTGTTCAAACGGCGATCTTTTGTTTAGCGTTTCTATTATGGTTAGGGTTTTTCCTCAAAAACCCGAAAGGGCAAGGTTTTTTAATCCCGACTATAATGGTTACACTTTCAAAGACGCAGCCTATTGTAAATTGAACATTGAGCATATTGTACATTCCTAGGATGGGTCCTATGATACAATCAAGTGGCCGAAGTGAAGCGGTGTTCTCATTGAGCTTTGTAAAAATCGTTGAGTACAAAATGATTCCCCTATTTGGGGTAGAACTTCTGAAAAAACTTGAAATTTGAGTGCCCCGAAACTAGACAATCATCGAGAGCACAATGCACTAAAGACCACACGATAAAAGATGATTCATCCACGGCTTGGTCTATGCAAAAATGAGAAAAATTACACCCAGCTTCACCGGATGAAAAACCCGCCCTTTCGGGTTTAGAGGAAAACCCTAATGAGAAACTGATTAGTCAACGCTCTCGAAGAATGCCACTAGCGACGCCGCCTGCCGAGAGAAGTGAGGCAATAATACAACACATATGCCTATCATAGGACCCATCCTAGGAATGCCACTTCGCCTCTATTCGGCGACATGTGAATAGAACCCACATTCCTTGATGGGGACGCCCCTTTGTCACTCCTCCTATTTATTCACCCTCTCTTCATTGTTCTATCATCTGGCGCTCTCTTGAGCTGGAGATTTCTTCTCCTTCTCTATCCTATCGGTTTATTGAGTCTGCTGGTGCTCTACATCTCATCTTAGTTCTTTATCCCCGACTCAAGAGACTCACTGCGATATTTTCGCAATCGTGGCCTTAGGCCTTTATAACTAATTGAATCCATGGAAATCTTTTATCCCCGCTTTCTTGCTTTGAATCGAGGGAGATCGCTACGATGTCTTCTTGCTTAGGGAAGGCCCTTTGATCTGGTCGCCGTGAACCTCGGATAGAGATTATCATCTCCAAAAAGCATGGGCGATCTTTTTGTGAGGTAGTATCGCCTACTTGAGCCCACTCTATCCGGATAAGTTGCTATCATAGAACAATGTTTTTTTCTTCTATTTTTTTTTTCTGGCTCTGTTCTACATTTGGAGCTTTATGTCTTCTCATTCTTTTGCTTGCTTTCCACGATTTGTGGTTTTTAGTATGATCATTTGGTAAAGGGGCTTTGGCACTTCTTTCTTGGTCCGATTTAGAGCTAGGCTTGCATCGTTTGCTTCAACCGGTTCTTGATATTTTGGTCCGGGTTTCTAATCCGGGCAATTTAATCATTGAGATCTTGTGTCGTAATAGAGGATGGAAACAGGTTTGAGGTGTATATTCTTTCCATCCCAGCCATTGTTTTCTTTCTCTCTGGTACCTACTAGGATTGTTGCCCTTTGTAACTTCAATTGCCTTGCTTTTTGTGATGCTTCATGTGATATTTACCTCTTAGTCCAAGGGATCGACATGCTTATGGGCCATACACCACGCCCTCTATTGTGGCCTCAATCCCTCCTTTTTGGCTTGGGGGCTTCTACAGTTCTCCATTTTACGCCCTCTCCAAATGGATCTTGGATCGCTCAGGTTAAGCAATTCGGATAGTGTTCTCACGACGAGGGCTCGTCAATACCGGGCCATGTTCTGTTTTAAATTGATTAAATCACAGATTGATGATCTATTAAATTCGGTGGGCATATTTATAACAATTACTTTGATGGCGCATTGGTAACGTTGCTCCTTTGTTTGAATGGGGGCTTGGGTTCGAATCTTCATAAGCACACAATGTACAACACGGTTATTTTTCGTTATATTTTTCTCTTCATGATGGGGTTATTCTTTCGCTATATCTTTTGTTATACATGAACGATACATTTTCCTAGCATTGTTTTGCAGAAATCTCTCACAGGGTCCCTTATCCCTTCATGATGTTAAAGGAATCGATGGGGTTATTCTTTGCTATATTTTTTGTTATATATGAACAATATACATTTTCTTAGCATTGTTTTGAAGAAATCTTTCACAGGATCCCTTATCCCTTTGTGATGCTAAACAAGTCGTTAGTACAAATCGAATCGCCAGCTTTGGGCCTTTCTTTGGCGGCAATCAACGCCTTCAATCTTGTGTCTTATTTTCACTGGACCCTCCAAGCTTATCAAGAAGGTCTCATTTAATCATTTGGTGGATCTCACCTCCCATTAGAAATATATAAATGGAGGTATGTCTCGATTTTGGCTATTTGGTTATTGTTTTGATATTTACAAGTACGCTAAGGTCGATTAGTATTCTTGGCATGTTTGCAACCTTTTGCTCCTCAATATCCTTTTGGCGTTTCACATGATTGTATAATTTGATGTGTACATCTTTTGGCCCATATGGGTTTCTTTTTAGGTCATTTAAACTATACCTGCTTTTCACTTGATGTATACTTTTGTCATGTAGATTAATTCCTGGTTGATGATTCTTTTTGCAAGTTGTATAATGGGTAGGCTTTTCGAGATGTTTGGTTTGGTCTAGTGATATGATGGTCTTGTTCCCTTTTTGTTGCTCGCCTTTCCTTGATATATTAACAAGATGTCATATTCTGGCTTGCCTCTTTTCTACTCTATTCCATTCGATGATCTTTTTGCTCTAGTTCATTTGTTTTTCCAATTGCAATCTATTATGTTTAGCACATGTCGCTTCGTTCTTTCCAGATAGTCCGTTTGTCCTTTCGTTGGTTCGTTTCTCTCGTTCATATCGCCCTTGTTGGCTATAATATTGTTGTTCCTTTACATGTGGCTAGCTACATTGGTGGAGGTTCTTCTTCTTATTATTGTTATTATTATTATTTTGTTGTTATTCTACCCTTTTTTTTTGCTGCATTGTCCAATTATTTCCTATAATATTGGCGCTCCTTAGTGGCAATACGGTCTTATTTGACCCATTTGCTCCAGTTAATTTTTTGGGTTCTCTTTACTTTTATATGATCCATTTGCTTTATCTAACCTTTGCCTTCTCTTTATTTTTATTTAATGCTTTAGATCCATTGGCTTCCTTTTGACTTTTCGTGATATGCTCCTTCTATTCGTTTTATCTGTCACTTTGTTGCGATTTCCTTCGCTTCCTTTTTCTCTATCTCTCTGTCATGTGTGTCTCATCCCGTCCAATCTTGTTTGTGTCAATTATTTCATTTGCGTTGTTGGTTCCTTTCACCTCATCCATTCCATTATATCCCTTTTGTTGGCTTTAACTCTAATATTTCTTCCATTTGTACTATGTTCCTCTTGTTACGATCCCATTTTCCTGTCAGTTTCACCGTGGACGATAAAATCATATTCTACTTTGTTTTCTTGTTCAATGGGTCCCTTTGGTTTGATATTAACACATTCACTATTGATATTCAGCACTCTGTTGACCCTTGCAGATTCATTGTTCCATTTTGCTTCCATATTTCATGTTCATTTGGTTTTTGCATGTCCAGTTGTCGCCATGTTAAACTCGTCACTGTTCTTCCCACTCTTTCTACCATTGACTCGTAATCCTCTTGAGATTCATCATACTCCTGTTTTCCATTGTTGGGTCGAAATCTATTTACATACTATGTTGTCATTTAGATGATGGCGAGGGGATAGCTATCTTGACTTCGAGGAAAGGGGTGTAAGGATTCTTGATTGTATATTTGGTGAGTAAGGTTCACATTAAATATTTTCACTTCATCGATTCTTATATAGTTTTATTCATATAGTTTCCTTTCACCTTCGAGATTCTACACAGTTTGTTTAATGCAGAATTTGGTTATATGCATCTAGTAGATAATGTGTGTAGTGCATGGTTTTGGTTGTGCCGTAGGATTTGTACATGTGCCTATCTGGTTTCATCTGGCACATTAAGTATTCTTCTCCATTAGATCCATTCTTAGCTTTGATTTCTTTTATAACTCATTTGTTTCATTTGACCACGGGATGTCTTGTATATTGTTCGTGGTTTTTTGTTGTTCCAATCATCGTACCTCTTTATGGTCATCTGCAGTTACCTCCATCATTGCTCAAGCAAGTTTTGGATATTGATGGACCATATATTCCATTTTTTCTTCTCTGTTTCTGATATTCTCTTATAGTTGTTCCATACTTAGGTTTCTCATCTCATTGCCAACAATGCAGTTAGTCTAGTAGGCCATATATGTTCCATTTTTCCCAATTGCTTGGTTAGTTCCATTTTTCACCCCATTGACTTCGTTAAACCATTGGCCCTTTGGCTTTTTGCTCTGTATTTTCTCCATGGTTTTCATGAGTTCCATTGACAGGATTGTTTAAGGCTTTGTGGTTGTCATAGTGCGTGGGGTCGTGCTTCAACTATTTGCTTGGGTTTCCTCAAAAGCCTAAGAAGGCGTGGTTTTTCTTCCCGATGAGAAGCAGTCATCGGGTCTTCTCAACTTTGCATCGACCAAGTGGCGGATTAAACCATCTTTTATGTTGTATTCTTCAGTTTCATCATGCTCTCGATGATTGTCTAGTTTCGGAGCATTTAAAGTTCATATTTCCAAATTTATCTATCCCTAGTGAGGGATCCATTTGTACTCAATGTTTTACAAAACTCAATGAGAACACCACTGCTAGTGGCATTCTTCGAGAGCGTTGACGACCGTTTCTCATTAGGGTTTTCCTCGAAAACCCGAAAGGGCGGGGTTTTTCATCCCGGTGAGAAGCGGTCGCCAATTTTTCTCATTTTTGCATAGACCAAGCCGTGGATGAATCATCTTTTATCGTGTGGTCTTTAGTGCATTGTGCTCTCGATGATTGTCTAGTTTCGGGGCACTCAAATTTCAAGTTTTTTCAGAAGTTCTACCCCAAATAGGGGAATCATTTTTGTACTCAACGATTTTTACAAAGCTCAATGAGAACACCACTTCACTTAAGTGAAGTGGTGTTCTCATTGAGCTTTGTAAAACATTGAGTACAAATGGATCCCTTACTAGGGGTAGATAAATTTGGAAATATGAATTTTAAATGCTCCGAAACTAGACAATCATCGAGAGCATGATGATATTGAAGAATACAATATAAAAGATGGTTTTATCCGCCACTTGGTCGATGCAAAGGTGAGAAGACCTGGTGACTGCTTCTCATCGGGAAGAAGAACCACGCCTTCTTAGGGAAGCAATTGTGGACAACAAAGTGAAAGAACCGTAAAAGCCCATGGAGCACAAGGGACTAATAAGATGGCCGCGAAGAAAAAAAAAAAAAAAAAAAAAAAAAAAAAAAAAGAAAAAAAGTGATGTGGTGTTCTCATTGAGCTTTTGTAAAATCTTTGAGTACATATTGTTCCCCTACTAGGGGTAGAAAATCTGAAAAGCTTGAAAATTGAACATGCTCCGAAACTAGACAATTTATCGAGAGCATGATAAAAATTGAAGAGTGCCAGATAAAAGATGATTGTTCCACTACTTGGTATATGCAAACGTGAAAAAACTAGCGATCAAGCCTCATCGGGATGAAAAATCCCGCCTCTAATGAGTTGATGCAAAGAGGATGGCGCCAATAACTGGAGAAAACCGCAAAAAACAGACCCGCAAATCTGAAAGTCCGAAATGAGAACGACCGCTAGAAAGTTAGGAGCTTTAAGCCCGACAAGTGCCAAACCGTAATCATATAGAAAGAATATAATAGCACTCTTGAGGCTTCGTGGCCACGCCGAGGAAGTGACAAATACCACCAATCGAGAACCGGCTCACGGAATGACCATCGCAGAAAAAACATCCGATTGGTGCCGCCTGAGGCTACAGGGCCAACGCGAGAGAGAATGAAAAAGAAGAATGCCTCGGAGGCTACAGCAAGGCATGCCGAAAGAAAGAAGTAATAAATATGCCCTGAGGCTATAGTGCCACGCCGAAAAAAATGAAAACATAAGAACATATGCACTTGCAAAGAACATTGAAAAGAAAAACATGGAGGATGCTCAGAGCTACGTAATCCACACGAAGTATAGAAAATAGATCGAAACTAAAGATGGTCAACCAACCAAAAGTAAATGGAGCAATTTCCAAAGGAACGTACTAATGAAAAAATATATGACATGGCCTATTGTGCAATCGACACCCTCAAAACCATCAACAAACAAGCTCAATAGGAGGGAGAGGTGGGTGGGAAACTTGTGGAGCCAAGAAGGAGCAAAATGGAAAGGAGCTCAAGAGAACGCCATGACCTGAAATGAGACAAGAGGCGAATAAATAGGAGACATGAGAGGATCGCCCCATCCAGGAATGCCTGCCTATTGCTATCACAATAGAACCGTGGCATTCCTAGGATGGGTCCTATGACACAACAACTTGGCCGATAGAAGAGGAATCTACCTCATAAAGACCGAGGCAAACGAAGACAACTAGGGGAATACTTGATGACACGTTAAAATAGGCAACCGGAACCAATAAGAATAACAAAGTTAAGGTGCAAATGAATTTTAACCGAGGTCATCGGAAGGAAGGAAGGAAGGAAGGAAGAGGTAGGATGAAAGGAAAAAGAGGAAACGAATGTGAAAAAGGACTAAAAACAAGAGAAAAGAAAATACAAATTGTGGTAGATACCCATATTCCAAGTCTAACATGTACCAATCCACGAGACCACAGATGAACAACCGGGGCATCCAAACTCAAACACACTCAACAAGAAAAAGTACAAGAACATGTCAACTAATCATAAACACCGCCAGTGGAAAAGAGCATGACTAGTTTAAGAACTAGAAAAAAACAGAGACAATTGCAATATCAAAACAAGGCCAAACCTACAACCAAAGGAGAATGAAGATAATGGATAAACTCGTAAATGAAATGTAATGCACCAGCCAAAACACACATCTAAGAATTGGTAAGAGCCATGATGCAAGAAACGGAGATCAATGGGACGCTATGATCAAAGGCATAACGAAAGTGCAAATAGAGCAATATGGCCAAAGGAAATATGGAAGTCTTGAGGACTATCAATTTGGGACTAACCTAACGAGAGTTAATAACGGAACGTAGCATAGCGAATGTTCAAATGGGAGTAATGTTAACAAATGAGCAATTGGAGCAAAATAAAATATAATGGAAAACCGAGGCCAATGGAACTCATGAGATAAAAAAAAGAAAGGTAATAATAAGACTCAATGGAGAAAACAAAACTAGATGGAGCAGATATGATTAAAGTTTAACCGGGGTAAAATAAAGTAATGGAGTAATGCAACTACTCACCAAAAAAAAATGAGTATGGAAACAATATGGAGCAAATGGAAAGAAAGAACAAAAGCAGTAGAAGAAATAAAGCAAGAAGTTGAGATGAGAAGACGAAGTAAAGAAACCAACTAAGTCATAGAGCAAAGGAGAAACCAACCATTAGTATAAGATCACAAAAATCCATGACAACCCCGCAAAAAGCCATGAAAAGGAAAATGAACAAAATTAGGTGCAATACTAATGCTCAGACAATGAACATCGAACCATATAAACTGAACACGAAGAATGTAAGGAGAAAAAATCAACGGAGGATGGGGAACGGGATCGTGAATAAAGGAACTGAGCATATAGATAATAGAAAAATGGTGTAAAAGAAACTAACAAATCATAAGAAAAGAAGGAGGTTGAACACTGGGTGACCAAGAATAAGACCTAAGTGAGGGAGTAAGCGGTACAAAGGGCAATCAAGAATAAAAAAAAAGAGCAACTGACAACCTTGGGCAAAGCCATGTCGCGAAGTAAATGGAATAATTCAGACAAAAAGAACGCGGGCAAATTTGAAAAGAGGTTTGAATGAAACAAGGACCGTAAAAAAGAGAGCTGGGACAAATCAATTTAAGGGGACAAATAGCAAAGTCGAAAAGGCTAATAGGCCAACAAATTCGGGGAGCAAAAAGCCATTAGAATGGATCATACCTGCAAAATATAACTAATTTTGATGGCAAAACAAAGAATCCACACAACACAAAGGAAAAAGCAATTAAAAATTATAAACCATGACCAAAAAGAAAAATGGGATAAATGAGCAATGGTACTAGAAGCATAGAATGTCTCAAAGTCAGTGGAGAAAATTTGAATAACGGGCAAGGACCATACGTATTATGAAAAGCAATGGAGAACATGCAAAAAGAAATAGTGCAAGCATAGAGAATACCAAATGAAAAACTACAAGACGCAGCGAATAGAGAGAAAAGAATCACCCCTAACGAAACCGATGAACCACGTAATCGTAAAAATCAGCAACCATAGGGGACCCATAGCCTGCAGAAAGTGGTTAACAAAATACCAAGGAGAAAACAATGGGACAAAATAGATGCGATCGATGCTACCATAGACCTAAAAGATGGAAAACTATGGAATAGTCAAGTAATAAACTAGATATAATGATAGAAACCACTATATGCCCAATGGATGCTCCCACCTAAAAAATGAAATTTTCAATGCAAAATATTTTGAATAATGAAGCAAGAACCATACGTAACATGAAAGGAAATGGAAAACACGCTGTAAAAAGAAATAGTGCAAGCATAGAATACCAAATGAAAAACTACGAAAGGCAAAAATAGAGAGAAAAGAATCAACTCTAACGAAAACCAACGAACCATGTAATCAGAAACATCAAAGAATTATCTGAGACCCATAACCCGCAAAAAAAAGTCAACAAAATACCAAGGAGAAAACAATGGGACAAAAGCAGATGCACATCCCACCTAACTAAAATATATGGTGCGAAAAGACGCTACTATAGTCCAAAAAAAAGAGGGAAATCCATGGAATAGCCAAGTAATGAACTAGATATACGATAGAAACCACTATATGCTCAAATGGATGCTCCCACCCAAAAAATGAAATTTTCAATGCAAAAATATGTCCATATGCAAAACGAATTTAGCTGTAGAAAATGCAAAGATCAAAGAGCAAAATGAAATAGAGTTTTAACCGTGAACATAGTGTCTCCCAATAAATCCAATTTCCATCTCCGTCATCAAGAGACACAAACCCGTGCCACCTTCAATGCCACCGAGCACGTACCTTGCTGGTGGGATCCAAACTCTGGACTCTGAAACTAGAAAAGAGAGACCTTATCCATAGGCCACAATCTCACATGTGACTAGAGATTTCTAGTAACATGTAAAAACTCCAATGATATCAAAGTAGGATTCCGACAGCCCCTGTGCACCGCTTGAATCTAGGCCTTGGCCAGAGGATCGGGATACAACCACAAAAGCGATGCATGTCTTGAATAAGAGCCGGATCGGATGTGTGTTCGCAACACAAAAACCTCTAGCTACGATCAACTGTGAACCTCGCAAAAAATCTAGGCAAAATGTAGAAAGGGTAAGCCAAGTAAGACAATTGCAAAAGGCAACAAGATGTGTTGGTGTTATAGAAGCACGTGTATAAGAAGATCCCTAGGAAACTGAAGCTTGAGCATTAAACCTTGCCACCAACCTTCCAATAGATAGACATGGTAGTTTATCCAAGATTAAGAGCAACTCAATTTGGAAATCAAAATTATAGAAATAGTTTCCAGAGAACCAACAACCTTTAAGTAGGAACAAGGATGATCAAATGTAAAACAAAAGAGCACACAAAATTAGGGAAACGCAAATGTCACAAGAAGGACAAAAAACAAACAAAAATAAATTAACAAAGAAAGCAAAACTTTAGAACCACTAAAAAATAAATTAACAAAATAACAAAGGGGGGAAGGGGGACCCGGTATCCCCCCAAACAAGGCAGGAAAAAAAATATCCTGGTATCCCCTTCAAAAATCGACCTGCGACAGAGGCGGAGGCGGTTGCGGAATCAAGGAGCATGAGGTGATTGCCACCAGGGAATGCCGACACAACACAGGGATCCGGCTACAGAATAGAAAGCGCCCAACAAGAATAGAATACGAAAATAAAATCCAAAACAGATTTGATCAGACATTCGAGATTTACAAGAAACCCGTGGAAATAACTTAATGAGAAACCGATCTAGAAGGCAAGCCGATCAACCAAAAAGGGATAATGATTAAGAAACGTAAAAAATAGAATTATGGAGATGAAGTAAAAGAGACAGATCTAATAGATCAATAGACTTCCCTCGAAAGGCTCAACAAGACTCGATCCGCCCCGAATAGACCGGACCGGGTCAGATAGGTGCCTCACGCAGAAAACACCGAGCAGATTGCATGCGCTAGTCCATCTAGTGACTTGCTCAAGCTATCTGATGAGCGTAATTGAACCGAATCCACCTATGTGCAAATCAAGAGGAGCGATTCGCAAAACCGAAGAAGGAGAGTATGGAATCGCGGACCCAGCCATCCAAGACCGGCAATGATTTAGGAAAACCGGGCCGGGCGGAGCCTCACAAATGAAGGCAAACCGAGCCAAGGCGCTGACAAGGTATAGATCCACAAACCATGACTCGCCATAAACCAAGAAATAGCTACTTGTAAAGAAAATCGAGATGGAAAAACTAACCACGATCCACAATCATGACTCCATCCCAAATCCGTACATACATACTTGAAAACTAAAATCAAAGAAGGAAAAAACTCACCTCGATCTACAAAACCATGACTCCATCCCCAGAAGCCAACGCCAATCAAACTAACAAGCAAGAGGATGCGGTTTTACCAAATCAAAAAATAAACCAAACTGCTATAGATCAAAGGCATACCTTATAGAAAAATTGGTTTCTAGGTGTGAATGCAAGTTGAGGGTGAAAACTTGTGGAGCCAAGAACACTCTTCAATTTTTATCATGCTCTCGATAAATTGTCTAGTTTCGGAGCATGTTCAATTTTCAAGCTTTTCAGATTTTCTACCCCTAGTAGGGGAACAATATGTACTCAAAGATTTTACAAAAGCTCAAGGACCCATCCTAGGAATGCCACGGTTCTATTGCGATAGCAATAGAACCGACATTCCTTGGATGGGGACGCCTCATTTCACATCTTCTATTTATTCTGCCTCTTCTCCTATTTTCATTCATCGGCGTTCTCTTGAGCTAGTTTCTCCTTCTTCTCTGCCCTACCAGTTTTGTTGCTTTGACTACTCAGCTTCCCATGCTCAGCATGTCACGATTTACATCCACACTCATACCTTTTGGATTGTCACGGTTACATCCACACGCATACCTATTGGATTGTTGCAGGACTGTTGGCGGCTTTAGCCTATATGGTTTAGAGGTTTCATGAGTTACAAATCGGACCACACACCGGGTTTTCAAGATCACGTGAGTCTGGTCCGCCATCTTTCTCGGTTTTGTGAGTTCATAGATGCCTCTAGATTGTTTTGTTGTCCCTCTGGTATTGTTGGTTGTTTGGATGCCTCCTAGACCTCTTTCTCACGGTATTTTTTGTTATCGCATGTGGATCTCTTTTTCTGGTTTTTCTTGTTGCTTGGATGCATCTGGATCTCTTCTCTGATTTTTTCGGTTGCTTGGATGCTTGTGAATCCCGAGGGTTTCTTTGTGGCGGTTTGTGGCAGATTTGCCTTTCCTTCCATGCCCCTCTTCTTATTCATGCCTTCCTTTGCACGGTAAACACCAGCTTCTTGGATGTGGCCCCTCTGTTTTCTCTTCCGTTTTTAGTTCTGGGATTCCTCATGCTTTTTACGTTACGGAATCATTTCGTTTTGGCTTTGTCCTCTGCGGGGATGCTCTCGGTAGAAGGAGCCAGCTTTCTTTGCATCATTTTTCGTTAAGGCCTTCTTCAGTTTTTTCGTAATATACCTGGGGTACCATCGTAAAAATTCACAATAATATGAGGCGGTATTTCTTCCCTCGCACTTTGTGTATGGCGCATCATAGGCTGGTTTTTCAGGCGGGGACGCTCCATAAGTCGGCACCATAGTCACTGGGTGGTCGAGCGAAACTACCGCTTTTGGTTTGCGATTGAATGCTGTGGGTTTGTGTTCTTGATCCCTCGCCATAGCGGTTTATGTCCATGGAGACGGTTTTGAAGATCCAACTCGCCGCCAAGCCGTTTGTGCTCCCACGCGCCTGGCAATAGTTCACTGCTCCCTTCGCCTCGCCACAGAGAAGCCGTTTGTTCTTGCGCACGCCTTTGCCGCAATATCATCATCATCGCCCAAATGAGAGCCCCAAATGAAAGCCGCATCGGCCATAGCCAGCGGGAATGGCCTACGGAAAATGCATGCGTGGGCCCGGTGTATTACGTTTGATAATTTCCGAGGTCGGGATCCCGCCGGAAAATTTTCTTTATAAAATGCTTTACGCTGGCGGCGACTGCTGCTCGCACGCCGCGGCGCCGCCATTTGGGCGCCCAAAATTATCGGTAGAATCTTCCGGCCCAAAAATTATCTAATACTTAAAATGGTCTCGGCTTCCCGGATTCTGATTTCTTCTCTAGTTTATGTATTCGGATTTGCTTGTTTCACGCCCCGCCTTGTCTCCATAGCGTCTCCTGTTTTTCCAACTGCCAAGTCCGCTTCATCCGGATCCGATCTCATAGATTCGCCTTTTTTTCAATCCCGACAGATTCTTCTCTCAAGCGGTGGCACGCATGATCCTACGCCTCGCAGATTTGCTTAATGGTGGGATAATGCATCGGTGCCCCCCTTTTAGATTTTTTCTATTGTTTATAATTTTTCATGGTGGCCTCTATGGCATTGTTCCTTTTTCGATTTTGCCTCCTTGTTTTTTATTCTGTTCCTTGCCCCATGGTCTCCGTGCTTAGCGTGATTTTGCTTATCCCAGAGTATTCGAGTGGTCTCTCATAGTGGTTTCATCCCTCTACTGAATTTACATTGTCCCTTTTTTATAAGATATAGTTTCCTTGCTCCATTGTTCGGCATTTTAAAGTTGGTGTTTCGTCGTGACGAAATGGGTTCCCCTTTTAGAGTTAATTTGTTTCTTGAATTTTTTTTCTTTGCTCGATTGTTGTTCACGTTTTTTGGTGCTTAACCAGTGGCCATGGCCTCTTTATCTCAATTATTTTCTTTAGTCAGAGTCCATCTTGAGTCGCTCTCTTTCCCATTATGTTGTGGTTGTGTTCGTAGCATTGCTTAGAAGGTGATATTGCCCTATTTTGGCTGGTATGCATTGTGTATACACGAGTTTTATTTTTCTGAGATTCATCATATATATAGGCGTAAAGAATTTGTTTTTTTTCGTTCTTTTAGCTTGCCTGATGGTTTTACTTGCTTCGATGGGTTTATGCATTTCCCATTGGTTTGACGGTTTTTCATATCGCTCCTTTAAGCTTGTTGGTTCATGCCCCTTGGTTCTTGCATGCGCTTCACATTGTTCTTTTGTCTCTGGGCTATGGTTTCTTTTCACATTGCATTCCTGCTAGCGTTTTTTAAAGTTCATTCTCAGGTCAACAACAATGATCTTTTTCCTTTTACGATCCTTTTCTACTTCTATTGTATCTACGAGTACGCTATTTCCGACTTTCTTTGACTAGGGGTGCCCATAACTATTTGTGGGATAGTTGTTGTTTTACGATCTGAGGTATGTAGGTTGAAGTTTGCTTTTCCTGAGGATTAATTGCACTTCATTTGGGACGTGATTATGGTACATTTAGCATCGGTATTTTATTTGTTCTAACTCCTCTTGATGAGCTTCTCAGGGGGTATTTGCATCAATAACATGCTTGGGCAAGACCAAGTGATCAATTTTGGTCGTTCAGGAGCCCACGAATCTCCGTAGACATAGTTCCGTCTCCATTCATCAGTGGATATCGACATTTGTTATGGCCGCTGCTTGCATGCATCTTGATTAAGGTTCGACCCCAGTTTTTTGCATTTGAAATGCCCCTTAATTTTCTCTAATCTCAGATCTTGCATTTGATGGTTTTTTGCATTCTAACGGCTCCGTATATATTTTCTTTAACCTCATATGTTGCATTTGATGGCCCTTATATGGTTCTTTGCATTTTGAAATGGCCCCTGGATTTTCTTTAACCTCGGACATTGCATTTGATGGTGTTTGTGTCGTAAGTTAATGTAATTTCACTTCGTGGACATGTGGTTGTATTTGGAATGCTTGTTTAAGCAAACATCTGGGGGGTGAATGGAAGGTTTAGAAGGATTTTATTGGTCTTTTTTCACAAGTTTTGTGATTCATAATTTTATTGCTTGTTGGTATTATATCGTTACGTGATTTGGTAGTTTATTGTATTTTGCATCAAAGATGGTCCACTTTCTCCATTCTGACGTGCTTGTATTTTTCATTTGGTACTATTTTCATTTGCCTCGTCGCTTCCATTTCTTTTGTATATCTCGATTATTTCTCATTTTCTTATTCCTATTTACTTCTTTGGCTCCATGACACTTTGTCCATGCTTCTGGTGCCATTGCTCGCTTACCCATTTGTTATCTTTGGCCATGGTGTCAAAATTTGAGTGCTCAATGTTTCTTGTGTCGTGGTTGATTCTTGGTATTGCCCTCACAGGTTCGTTCCAGATTGCGAGTTATGATCCATTCTAGTGGTCCCATGTGTTATGAATTTGTCAGGATTTGGTGATTTGACTATATTAGTTGTCTCATTGGCATGAATTCTTCTAATTTTCATTTTTTCTTATTTAGTTTTTGAGCCTCTTTCTTCCATGATTTCGTTGTGGTGTTTGGTTTTACTTGTCCTGACGTGTTCCATTTACTCTCTCTATGTTGCTTTGTGCACGGTTGTTAGTTGTGCCCGTATTCTTGATTGCCTTATGTACTGCTTGCTCCTTTACTCGTTTTCCCCCTGTTCTTGATTGCCCTCTGCATAATTCCTTTCTGCATTAAGACTTCTACATGTTTATGCCGATATTTTAGGCACTGTTTTTCTTCAGATACATGAACATGAGATCCATTTAGCATGGTTCTCGCATATTGCATTTTTGTTTCGTTTACGTGTTGTGTTCACTTTGGCTGTGTTCACTTCTACTTCACATGGATATTTGATCCCTTGGTGATATTTGCCCGTTGTTGGTCCCTTTAGCTCCTTGTTTTGTGCCGTTGTTCTAGTGGTTTCACTCGGTGTCTTTTGCCCTTCTTTTTTCGTTTATCAAACAGTTGTCCTTTTTGCTTTAAACTACTCCGCTTCATTGCTTCATATCCTTGTTCCAGTTATTTTGTATTCTTTTGGACTTGTTTTTGCGTTTTGGTCCATCCTCTCGCCATTGCTTCAATATCTCAATTTGTTTTTTAGCCGGGTCTGCTTTTTGTGTTTTCCATGATTTCCATTTTTTCAAGCGCTTTATGCTTTTGTTTCCGTTTGTTCAAGTTTGTCAATAGGTGGTTTGTTTTTTAGAGGTTTTTTACTTTTGTCATTTAGGTATTTTTTGGCCCCTTTTCAACAGTTTTTATGTTTCTGTGTTTTTTCGCATTGACCCTTTTTTATCTCTGGTTTTAGATTTGTTTCCCTTGCTCCATATATCCCATTAGCCTCATCTATGCATTCTATTTCATTTTATTCCAGTGATCATTATAGACTCATTTCTCCTTTTCTTTACTCCACATCTATTCTATTAGATTTGGCTTCCGTTATGGGCTTGTTGTGCTCCCTTTTTACTATATCCTCCTCATTTTCTCAGTAGCTTCATTTGAGGGCATTTCTTTATTCGATTCGGGTTGCACTGTTACCTTCATTAATTTCCTTTTGGCTTGTTGTTCTGTTTAACTCTGCTCCTATTTTCTTGATTTGTACCAAACCCATATACTATCTATCTGTCTGCTCCACTGGCCTGCTAGGTTCCATTTGTCTTGGCTACCCCATTCTTCTCCTGTCCCTCTTTTGTTGATTTTTGTGCATCATTGTTTAGTTCCTCCGCTTTGCTCCCTTTGTCTTGTGAGGGCATTCGGGTGTTGAATCCCGCCCTAATCTGGACGGTGGAGATTCCATCTAGCTATTGGACGGTCTAGCTATTGGGTGGTTCAACGGGTTCGTGCCGCCATAGCCGTTTAGATCGGAGTCTATGAGTCGAGTTAAACTTCTGTAATTCGCATTCTGGCAAGCACTTTGGAGGGGTGTTTTTCCCATCTCTTTTCTTTCTAAAACCCTAACGTGGCATAAGCCCTCTTCGGAGGAAGGCATGGCCTCTTTGTTTTGCGGTCTTCTTCAACGGCTTCTGGCAGCCTCAAGATCCATCCCCATTGCAAGATTGCTGGATCCATTGACAAGCTTTTAAGCTTAGAAATGTTGTAGGCACTGATTTGAGACCCCATTGTTCTTCAGATTTGAGCAAATGGTATTTTCTGTGTTTTGCTAAAGAAAGGCTTGGCTGTATTTTTCTAATCTACCTGTTGTTGTTGAGACGAACGCACGCAGATAGCAATGGAGGCGAACTGCAAAGGGGATGCAAATACCAGGTCTATTCGAATGCCAATCTGCAGACGCCTGTAAAAGCCAATCTTAGAAATGGGAAAGGATTCGCGGTGTTCATAACGTGGGTTCACCCCAATGCCAGCGTTTGCTCTCGGAATCCTTTCATTTCTGTTGTGAACGGCTTCCGGTCTCGGAAATAAAATCTCATGGTATCGTATCTATGAACAACATTAGATGTCTTTTGAGGACGTATGCTAAGGAAAAGCACCTTCCGCAAGGTAAGCATATTCATCAGTACATTATTTCTAGGGGATTAGATGGGGACAGATTTCTGAGTAATCTTTTGGTAGATATGTATGCTAAATGTCGATCCCTGCAGGATGCACAAAATATCTTTGACAATATTCATGAGAGGAATTATTTCTCTTGGAATATTATGATTTCTGCTTATGCCGAGCATAAAGAGATGGATAAAGCTCTGCAATTGTTTCAGCAAATGCCTAACAAGGATATTGTTTCTTGGAATACCATGATCTCAGCATATTTGCAGCAGGGAAACCTCAAGGATGCCATCTTACTGTTTGGACAAATGCCTGAAAAAAATGAAGTCTCTTGCAATATCATGATGGATGCTTATAGCCAGCATGATAACCTAGAGCAAGCACTCCAGCTGTTTCACATATCCCTATGGGATTGCAGTATTTTTGGGCGAAATCCTGGGCTATTTATTGAAAGGAAGCATTCCTTCTCTAGCAAGCGGAGTCATATCCGGATCTTTGTTGCTCTTTTGCGGAAATCGGAGCCTCAAAGCCTACCAAAAACGCTGCAATTCTTTCTCCTCTCTTTTTCTTGAAACTGGTAAGTCCTCAACTCTTTTTCTCCGTTCATTTTAGTACCAGATCATATATACTGCTTTTTGTTCTTAGAAAAAGCCTTTACATCTGTCAGGTCTAGGTTAAGTCCTCAACTCTTTTTCTCTGTTCATTTTAGTACCAGATCATATGTACTGCTTTTTGTTTTTGCCAGAGATTAATCTATTCCTTTTAGCAAATCTGTTAATGCCCCTCAATTGGAAATCTGCTTTCTTAGTACGTTGTTGTTTTATGCACAGGTACAAGGATGTTTTCCACTGTATGTTATATAAATGCTGGAACGTATATATCCTATAATCTGGTGATAAATTGAATCAAAGATGACAATGAAATGCTGCTGCATGTAGACAAGAACCATATTTTATAGAACAATGGAACTACATCAGCTTAACACATTTAAGAATATGCTGTAACACATTTAAGAATATGCCGGAAGCGGAGCCAAATGCATATCTGTGGGATCTAAGTCTAGCACCTTATGAGGTACGAGAATAACTTTTTGCCCAGCTGTTCAAATTATCTGCTTATTCTAACTGCATGGATATATGTATATTGAGTGTGCAATATGCTGTTCCAGACAACATACAGATATCTGCTGAAGGACAGCATCTTCTTCCACACATTTTCTGCAGCATACTCTTCGTAAGCCAAACCTCTGCTCTTTATGCGCATCATTCAAGAAGCTAGGGTACCTGTGTTCATGTGTAGATAGGTCGTGATTAAAACTCATGTATTGTCAACATAAAGCATAGATGATTAAAAGTCTTATGTATTGTCAACATAAAACATAGCACAGATACAATGAGGGTATGAGGGCATTTTGGGCGTAATGTTCATAAGTAATGTTCTTAAGGGCAACAAAAATGTCTGCCCAAATGTGTGGCAAATTTACACCTTATGCCTCTTTTAATTGGATTATATTTTCTGGCTGCACAAGCTTCTCTTGGAGGTGTTAAAATCTGACATGTAAATAGATGTTTGAAACAAAACCAATTGTGTTCAAAAATCTATCTTATGGTTAAACACAACTTACACTCTAACAAGGAAAGGTCCTTTTTCAATACTTTCTAAAGGGTAACTATTTTAGAAAAAGGAATTTTCCTTTTTAACCTTCACTTGGGGTCCCTTTTTAGCAATTGCAAGCTACCCAAAGCACAAAAAATACCTTTTGAACTTCAAATAGCGTAATACCACCTTTTGCTATCTTCTTCACCTTTTGCTTTTCAAAATACCACTTTCCCCCTCCTAGCAACAGGAAAAAAAAAAAAAAAAAAGGCCTTTTGAACTTCAAAAAGCATAATACCACGTTTTGCTACCTTTTCCGCCCTTAGCCTTTTATAATACCACCTTTTACTACCTTTTCCATTTTTAGCCTTTTTCCCTTTCGCCTTTTAGCCATTTCCACTTTAGCCTTTTTCCCCCTAAATCGGAGGGCTAAAATTGGACCCTAACATTGGACGGCTAAGACTTGTTTTTTGTTTTTAAATTACGACTAACCCTAATCTACCTGTTGTTGTTGAACAGAAAGGAGCGGCCTCCTTACCACAAACGAACGCAGATAGCAATGGAGATGGCCGATAGCAATGGAGATGCTCCTGTGCCAGAGCCAATAGGTAAGATGCAAAACTTAGGCTAAATTTCTCAGGGCTGCTATAGCCGCCGTTCACGGGAGAGGGCAGGGTAGCGATAGAGCATCTGTGGAAATATGGGTGCCAAAGGAGGCCGTCTTCCAGCTTCACAGATTCATAAAATTCGTGAGTTACTTTAGAAAGCACAAAGCACAAAAAATACCTTTTGAACTTCAAATAGCATAATACCACCTTTTGCTATCTTCTTCACCTTTTGCCTTTCAAAATACCACGTTTCCCCTTCTAGCAACAAAAAAAAACACTTTTTGAACTTCAAAAAGCATAATACCACGTTTTGCTACCTTTTCCACCCTTAGCCTTTTCTAATACCACCTTTTGCTACCTTTTCCACCTTTAGCCTTTTTCCCTTTGGCCTTTCTCGCCTTTACCCTTTTGTCCTTTAGCCATTTCCACTTTAGCCTTTTCCCCCTTTCACTAGGTTTAAAAAGTTCCATAGAGGAGCAAGGACTCACAATATTTAACATCATTTTGGAGGAGCTTTGTAGCTTCACATTGTGGGTCCTCCGGTTTGCATCAGCTGCTAATCAAACAATGAGGCTTGCATCCAAAGACGCTGAAGATTGAACGAACATGCACAATATGAACGTGAAAGGAGAGCCCACCCATCTACATACGATAGCAAGGAACCACGTTTTGCTACCTTTTCCACCCTTAGCCTTTTTTCTATACCACCTTTTGCTACCTTTTCCACCTTTTAGCCTTTTTCCTTTGGCCTTTCTCGCTTTTTACCCTTTTGCCCTTTAGCCATTTCCACTTTAGCCTTTTCCCCTTTCACTAGGTTTAAAAGTTCCATAGAGGAGCAAGGGCTCACAATATTTAACATCATTTTGGAGGAGCTTTGTAGCTGCACATTGTGTGTCCTCCGGTTTGCACCAAGTAATCAAACAATGAGGCTTGCATCCCCAGAAATAACTACGAGGAGAAGGCATAGAGAGACGCCAGACTGCGGAAACTTCGATTGCAAAAGCAAAGAGAGTATTACAAGAAAAAGAAAGTTGCAACAAAGGCTACCGTGAGAGACGAACATGAGCTGTCAAAGAAAGATTGAACGAACATGCACAATATGAACGTGAAAGGAGAGCCCACCCATCTACATACGTAATAGCAAGGACGCTTTGAGTCACCATGTAGAATCGGCACCATTGTGGTCCATTCAATAGGGAATGCATGCACCTGAGGGCATTGTCATTCAAGGATGATGGTACAAATTGCCGCCACGATGGACAAATCAAGTTGGAGCCCGCATGTACCAATGCCCCATCTAATTCGAGAGACTACCGAGCCACCAACACCCAAAAAGCACTAACTTTCACCCCAAATATCATCGGCCTACAATAGTGCTCTTGCCTTTGCTTCATTTGGCCAACATCGAAAGCAATTCAAGGACGTGGACCATATTGTTTCAAGATCCAAGGACAAACCTACCATAGGGTAGGGCCACTATGTTTATAATTCACAACCTCCAACATATTCCCAGCTCTACATTCTAGATTCTCGACTATGCACATGAAGCACGAGTCCAAAACCCCGTAATAAAAATTGGCGATAGCAACCTCCTCGAGAACTGGATTCCTCACACGCAATATCAACCCCTATGCATCAGCTCTCATGATGATGCACGAGGTAGAAGAATCCAAGCACAATCGGCCGAGAAGGCGGAAAGACATCGATGTACTTCAATACTTCACCGAGCCTAGACCATAGGAGATACAACCCAAAGATGCTCAAATGAAGTTGTGCGAATATTTGTCAACGCAGATGGAGAGCCACCATTTGATAGGGACATCCCAGATACACCAAAAGGGTGGTGGCCTCAAGAGGATTCCAATCACAAACCCAAATCTTGATCCCTTAGTTTACCCCATTCTCTTTCCCTTTGGTGACCAGGGCTGGAGCATAGGAATCAAGAAAGCAGAAACATCTTCTGCATCAACGTCTTCTAAGAAACAGGAGAATGTGACTATGTTTCAATTCTACAATTATCGGTTGGCAATAAGAAGCGGAGTTTGGAACCCACTGCTTTGCGCCGGCAAGCTAACACAACAATTCATAGTTGACGTGTACTCGAGAGTGGAGGCAAACAATCTAAACTGGATAAAACAAAATCAAAGGAAGTTGCGAGTCGAGTTGTACCAAGGTCTCATTGACTACATAGACCATGAGGCAGAGCAAAGAGGCTTAAGATCTGGCAAGTTGGTCATCCTGCCTTCTTCACACAATGGGAGCCCGAGAGCTATGCAACAAAACTACCAGGATTCGATGGCTTTGATCCGAAGATTTGGCAAAGCCGACCTCTTTGTAACATTTACATCCAACCCAAATTGGGTAGAGATTACACACAACCTGCTGCCTGGACAACAGCCACATGATAGGCCGGATTTGGTTGTGCGCGTATTCCACACAAAGCTCAAAGCATTTTTCCATGACCTCTTTGAAAATGATATCTTGGGCAAGGTGAAAGCGCACACTTACACGATAGAGTTCCAGAAACGAGGATTGCCACACTGCCACCTCCTCATGATTCTCGAACAAGAAGACAAGATCCGGGACAGCGATGCCATTAACAGCATCACAAGCGCTGAAATACCAGGCCCAGAAAACCCCAACCTTCAAGAGATCGTCATCAAGCATATGGTCCATGGCCCATGTGGGGCCCTCAACCCAAACGCTCCTTGCATGCAAGCCAAGGAAGGCAGCCCAACGAAGGAATGCACAAAGGGATTTCCAAAACCATTTAATGACAATACCAGAGTCAACGCAAATGGCTACCCAGAGTATGTAAGACGGATACCGCCACGCCATGAGGGGCTTAAATGCCTATTGACAATAGATGGATAGTTCCCCCACAATCGCTGTCTGCTTGAAAAATACGAGGTACATATCAATGTAGAGCAAGAGCCAAAGTTGGCAAGCAGGAAGTATATCTACAAGTACATTCATAAAGGGCATGATCGAAAGCATCCATCAAGGTTACAAATGTAACCAATAGGGGAATCCACATCCACATTCAATTGGGACGAGGTGGAGCGCATCTTTGACACAAGGTACATCTCCCCCGCAGCCGCCATGTGGAGGTTATATGGGTTGAAGATGCATGGCAACTCCCACACGTTACATAAAGCTACCCGCTCACTTGCCAAACAACCAAGCCGCCTATTATCGAAGGCCAACGAAAGACAAGCCATCGAAAGCAAAGAATGCAAAAGCTTAACAATACACCGACCGCATGGTTTGAGCTCAACAAGGAAGACCCAAACAAGACGCGGAATACATTTATCCGTAAATACCCCAAGATTACACATTCACGCCGCATATCTTGGAAAAAGAGGGAAGGAAAGTTCAAGCTCATTACACGATGTACAATGTTAGCCCTAAAGACGGATGACCGCTACTACCTCCGCCTCCCTGTTACATATCAAGGGCGCAACCAGTCAAGACCTCGAGACCGCCAATGGAAAAACTATGTTCAACTTTCAAGGAAGTCGCTAAAGAGCTCTACTTACTAGAAGACGATGCCGAAGTGGGAGAAGACGCCAAGACGCTGAAAGCATCTTCCAAATGCCAATGCAAGCATACCAAACATTCGCATTCATTTGCCTATACAATGACCCACAAGATCCAATACGCTATGGGAGCTCTTCAAGGACAACCTAACAGAAGATTACCAACCTAAAGATGCCACCGTGAAAGCAGCTTATAACCATGCACTAAAGGACATTGATGACATCTTCCGTGATGAGCTACCGCATTACGCCAAACTTGACCCGCCGAACTACCATCAGATATTCTAGGAAACTTCCCAAATGAACCAACCTTGATGCGTAAAAGGAGTTGAAAGAAGGGCAAGAGAACTACACGCAAGCTCAATAGGAGCGTAAGCACATAGCCGATATTAATCCTCGATGCAATCAGCCAAAGATCAAGCCCCATGTATCAATGTGGACGGCCCGAGGCACAGGCAAGACATTCCTCTTTAATAGTCTCATTAGCATATTAAGAGGATGTGGCGAGGGTTGTATCGCTGGCTTGACAGTATTGCCATCTCCTCTTGAAGGGAGCACAAACAGTTCATTCGACGCTCAAGTTACCACTTAACTTTGACACAAGAGGTAACTTCCGCGACCGATCAAGGCAACAAAGCCAACAAGGTAGGTACTTAGAAAGGCAAGCATCATGGTCCGGGATGAAATGGGGATGACACACCTGATGCACTTAACTGCCGACCGACTTTACGAGATACGCCAGATGACAGCCATTTGGAGGAATGATAATGCTCACCTACGCATTTTCGACAGCGCTTGCCCCGTGGTCAAGCGTGCAACAAGGACGGAAGTCATCTCAAAGTGTGTCAAGAGGAACCCGCTGTGGATTAACTTCAAGACCCACAAGCGGACACACAAAAACATGCGGTCGGAAAAGACGAGCAAATCTTCTCAATTGGCCGCTACGCCTTGGTAATGGGGAACGGATGAACAATGAGCTAGGGCTCGACCCAGCGACTTGGTTGAGATACCGAACAATGCATTGTGGAAGATGACTTGATTGACAGTATCTTTGGCAAGGAAATAACAGAGGCAAATGTGCACCTCGCCAGATGACAAAGCCATCCCGCACCAAAGAATGAAGACACGTCAAGATCAATGATAAGGTCCTCTTAAGATTGAATGGACAACTCCATATATATAATCCTTGTGTAGACACCATCATTGCGGAAGAAAGAGATGCTACAAGGGACTTCCCAATCGATTTCATCAACCACCTAACCCCTTCCGGCATGCCACCGCATAAGCTGCACATCAAGGACGGAGCCATCATCATCCTACTCAGAAACATGAACCCAAAGGCCGGTCTCTGCAATGGCACCCGTCTTCGTGTCATCAAAGCGCACCCAAGAATCATAGATGCAGAGATAATCACAGGCACCTACAAAGGAACATGAGTCCTCATACCAAGGATAACCCTAGAGCCATCGGGACAACCTCCTCCCCTTCAAGCGAAAGACAGTCCCCGTCGACTCGCGATTCTCGGCGACAATCAACAAGTCGCAAGGCCAGTCCATGACCTCCGTTGGCATCTACCTACCAACGCCAGTTTTCACACATGGCCAACTCTATGTCGCATTCTCAAGGTGCACCACACAACAGGGAGTGAAGGTATACATTCACGACACCGCAAAACAAGGAGCGCTGCTCAAAAACAAGAGAAGGTTCACTCCAAATGTAGTCTATAAAGAGATCCTACAGGATGAAATAGCCCATTAACTTACCATATACCCACTAAAGCAAAACATTATATCTCTTATGAGTAATGATGTACTACCTCTTCAATGTGTAATTTACAAGATGTCAACAATAAAAGTTTAATTCAGAGTTAATACTACACTCTTTTTCATTGTTCTTATAACTTTAAAGGTTCCTAAACAATCCCCTGTGCTTAGTACTATTACTATCTTTGGATATTTTTGTTACAATAAATGGTCAATGCACACCTTTCTCATTATACAAAAACAACTACAAATATCCAACTTATGCCCAAGAACGTATTGGCAATCAAGTACTAGTAATTATTTATTTGCTCGTTCTCCTCTATATTTTACAATCTTAGTAAGTGCAACATTTTGGCATGTCTTTTATGTCGTTGCTATTTGGTACTTTTTTGAGGGAGAGGTCGTGTCCTGAGGGCAACATTTTTTCGGCTGCTCCCCGGATCTACATATAGTGATTGAGTTTGTTTCTCTCAATTGGGGCATTGATCAAGGTGCTAGAAATGGGCGTTAGTATGCGTTCATCATGATATGATGTTACATATGTTCATGGTAGGTTTTTTGGTTAGCGATATGGTTGTTTGATACCCACGCAGCACTTTTTTGCTGATCTAGTCGATTTTTTCCTCTATCCTATATTTTCATGTGTAACAGTGGTGCCTATTCTTGTTTCTTTATTTCACCATGTTGCCTATGTGTTGTCATTTCGTCCATTTTCTCTATCAACCTCTGTTAATCTCATTATTCCATTTTCATTCCGTTGGCTTTTATTCCATCTTCCTTCTTCTATTACGCCTACTATAGTTGTTCCTTCAGTATCAATTAACCATTTTTTAGTTGTGCTATTGATGGGCCCATTTCTCCACTTCACTTCTTTGATCTATGTATTCTCTTGATTTCGACTTGCTCCATTGTGGGTTTGTTGTGCTCCAGTTGCTATATGCTCCTCATTATCTCTGTAGCTCCATTTGATATCAATTCTCTATTTTGTTGTGTTTACATTGTTTTCTTCATTAAGTTTCTTTGGCTTGTTGTTTTCGTTCAACTTTGTTGACATTATTACTCCTTTAGTTGCATCAGTTCCTTCTTTGATTTCTTTGACTTCTTGTTACCTTTCTATTGAGCTTAGTTCAGTTTTATAGTATTTGTTAGTGTAGTGGTTTACTGGTACAATAGTCATTTGATATCTTTACTTTGTTGATGTCGTCATAATCGTGGGTTTTGTCCTCATGGGTGTCCCGTAGTTCCTTTCCCCATTTCATCCTTGCATTGTCCTTGTGTCCTACACTTTTTATGCTCCTTTTCCAATGCCATTGTATCTTTCATTTTTATACATCCCATTGTTCATTAAAGTTTTACTTTGCTCATTCTACCGCTGTTTCCAGATGTCTCAACCTTCTATTTATTCCCTTTTGCTCTCCTTTTCCTCCTGATTTACTTAGTTGCCATGATTGCTTTTTCGCTCTCTAGTGGTCTTCTTCTTGACTGAAGTCCTTTTTGCCCCTTCCGCCTTTGTTTATTCTATTGTGTCCTGCCCCATTATCCGAATCTTGATTACTTGCTCATTCTACTTCATTGCTCCTTTTGCTCTCTATCGCCTCTTTATCCCTGTTTTCTCTATTTTTCTTGGTTTCTTCTTCTCCTTCCATTTACTCCCGGTTGCCTTGTTTGCTCCCTTGCTCTCAACGAGCCTTTTCCTTCATACTCTAGTACTTCTTGCTTGCTCCTTCGGTCCATGTTGTCTACGTTGCTCATATCTTGTTGACTCTGCCCTTTTGATTTGTTAGATCATCCCCGTTCACGATTTACCACTCGATCTTGTCTTCCCAGCCATCCTATCTTCCATTTCTTCACTTCATTTTCGCCTTTTTTCCTCCTGTCGCCCTAGTTTGCATTATTCTCTTAGGGTAGATTCCTCTTCTATCGGGCACTTGGTTGTGTCATAGGACCCATCCTAGAATACCACGGTTCTATTACGCGATAGCAATAGAACCGACTATCCCTGGATGGGGATGCCCTCATTCACATCTTCTATTTATTCCGCCTCTTCTCCTATTTTCATTCATCTGCTTCTCTTGAGCTAGTTTCTCCTTCTTCTCTGCTCAAGCCCTACCAGGTTTCCCCCTCACCCCTCCTCCCTTGATTCTCTAGCTTTAATAGTTGGATTTTACTTATCTTTGTTTACTCACTAATGCGGTCTTGGGACCTATATTTGATTATTCATTTCTTTTCCGCATGGCGGTGTCGCCTCTCTGAGACAATATTTTTTGCATTTTTTCTTTGTTTTCATCTAGCTTCCTCATCTCCTTCTTTGGTTGACCATCTTTAATACTTCTCGGGTCGCTCTCGACCCTTTGGCACCCCCATTGTCTTTTCATTGATTTGCAGTGCGCATATCTTCTTATATTTTATTTCTCTCTTGCTGTGGGCGCTATTGCCTCAGGAAGGCATTCATCTTTTCATGTTCTCTGGCGTGGCATAACAATAGCCTCCAGGCATACTTATCATTCTTTCTCATTAAGCTGGCCTCAGCCTCCGAAATTACTTGTTATTTCATTTTCTCCAGGGCGCCAGCCTCCGAGGCGACACTATCGGTTGTTTTTCCAGCGATGGTCATTCCGCGGGCGGTTCCCCGATGGTCGGTGTTGTTTTCTTTCTACGGTGGCCTGGAGCCTCGAGTCTTCTTGCCTATGGCATCTAACTCATTGACGGGTTATTTTTCTTTCAAATTTTGATTCTCCGGATTGTTTAAGGTCTTGTGGTTTGCCATAGTGCGGGTCGTGCTTCAACTATTTGCTTGGTTTCCTCAAAACCTAAGAAGGTGTGGTTCTTCTTCCCGATGAGGAGCATCACCGGGTCTTCTCACCTTTGCATCGACTGAAGTGGCGGATAAAACCATCTTTTATGTTGCATTCTTGGTATCATCATGCTCGATGATTGTCTAGTTTGAGCATTTAATGAATAGAACATGTTCTCATTGAGCTTTGTAAAAACATTGAGTACAAATGGATCCCTCACTAGGAGTAGATAAATTTGGAAATATGAACTTAAAATGCTCCGAAACTAGACAATCATCGAGAGCATGATGATACTAAAGAATACAACATAAAAGATGGTTTTATCTAATGACCCATTAGAAAGTTAGAAGCTACTGAGACATAGGCGCGATCAAAGCGCCACAAGAATATAATAGCACTCTGAGGCTCGAGGGAGACCCGAGGAAGAAACAAACCCGACGGGGCGAAACCGTCCAAGGAAAAGACCATCGCGGAAAAAAAAAAACATCCGACTAGTCTTTGCCGGAGGCCACAGCTACCACGCCGAGAAGAAATTAAATAACAAGTACGCCTCTCAGGCTAAACGCCACGCCAGAGAGAATGAAAATGAAACAATAACCCTGAGGCTAGCTAAGGCTGCAACGCCACGCCGAGGAGAAAATAAATGAATAGATGATACAGCCTGAGGCTACAATGCCACGCCGGTGAAAAAGAAACTATGCAGACAAAGCCAACGCACCACATAGTCATACCATAGACCTTAAACAACCCCACGATTGAAAATGACTAAGAAAAATACTATCCCTGAGCCATGGGGCCACAACATAAATGAATCATAACCAAACACTAAACACTCTCAAAAGTGTACATACAACCAACAAGCCGATATATGATAGAGGGTGAGGGGGGGCGGAAACTTGTGGAGGCAAAAAAGAAAGAATGAAAAGGAGCTCAAGAGAACGGCAAGACTGTGAAAAGAAGAATGAAGCCATATAAATAGGAGAGGCGAGGTATGCCTCCCATCCAAGGAATCCGCTGCTCTATGCTATCACAATAGAACCGCGGCATTCCTAGGATGGGTCCTATGATACAATCAAGTGGCCGATAGAAGAGGAATCTACCTAAAAAAGAATGGGACAAACTAGGATGACTAGAAAAAAGACAAGAGCATAAACAAAGAGGGAAACTGGTAAACAAAATGACCAGAATCGTTAAGATGAAAACGACAAGGATAAAAATGAGATCACTGAAATAAAACACGAAGATAAGGACAAAAAACATAAAGCAAAAAAAAGAGAACCAAGCGGTCAAGCGAAAAGACAAATATTAAGATGAGAAATGGATCAACAGAGAAACGAGCATAAAGCCATGCAAGAGGTTAACGAAGGATAAAGAGCAAAGAAGGAACTCGGAGGGAAAAATATAAAATCAGAAAAAGATAACTAAGGAAAAACCATAAGGTGAGATGACAAAAGAAAAGAACTAGGCTAGTAAACAGAGAGAACTGACAAAAGGAGAGAACAAGACCCATGGACAAGAGATCACTATGAGAACAAAAATAATGTAGCACAAAGATAAACCAAAGGATGGAGCAAATGAGATAAATTGGTAAAACAAGATGACCGAAAACGATCAGATGGGATAAACAAGGAAGAAAGGGCTAAGAAGAGCCAATGGAGAAACAAGGATAAAATAGATCAAGGAGCAAAGCATGATCAATGGACACCAACAGAGCAAAAAGAACCAAGGCAAACCAAGATGAGAAACGAAGGAAACAAGACAAGAAAAAAGAAAAATAAGACGATTCAAGAGGTTAACACACAAAAACGACAAATAAGGAACAGGGGCAAAAGGAAAAACCGAGAAACGAGCCTAGGCAATGGAAGAGGTTAATGAAGGATAAAGAGCAAAAAGGAATAGGGGGGAAATATGAGATACGGGGCGAAAAGAACTAAGAAAAAATCATGAGGTGAGGGCCAAAAGAAAAGAGATAGGTCAAATGCCTCTAAAACTAGTAATGCAAGCAAGCCACTAAAAAAACAAATTCAAAGTTCAACCCTACCATGCGATGAAGAAACCCAACCATAATGAAATGGGCAAGAGATACCATCTCTACAAGATCGAAAAGAGATATCTTAGCATGAACACTGAAAAGAATTGACCAGGAGAAATGTGGCAAATAAAACTGGTCGCAAAGAATGGACCGACAGAAATTTTATGAAAGAGCAAAGTAAACAACTAGACATCCAACTATGGAAAACCTATATGTCAAGAAAAGGGTGATTAAATCGAGAAACATAAATTTCCCATGCTAAACACACATATGTAATGAGCGGACTTACCAACCGAACCATGAGGAAAAAACACCAACCAAATGTGTGTTACCAAGACTGACGATCTAAGGTGCAAAAGATGCACTAGCCAAACAGAATGCGAAGTTAGAATTGCATAGAATCGTTGAGCAATGAATATATAAAGAGCATCGAAGGAAGAAAGGACCTCAACAAAGGTGATATAACAAGAATAGATCAAGCATGAAGAAGTAAAAAACGAAAGTCAACACGAAAAGAGGCCAAACACGTATGGGACAAGATAACCATAACATAGACCAAAACGTCGAGCAATACGAAAATGTAAAATAGAAATAGGAATGAAAAGGAAATAGAATGAAATATGAGAAATATGACGAACATGCAAAGAGAACGAAGAACTAAGACGTTTATCACTAATGTCATACAATTAATAAGCCCTCAAAGGCGAGAAAAACAGAGACTGTATGACAAAAAAGCGTGCATAAGCCCTCAAAACGCAACCAAGAGAAACAACTGGAAACATATGAGCATGCATTGGCTGACACAAGGGGAACACATGGATAAAATTAAAGAACCAATGAGTAACCCAGACTAATTATATGGACATTCACAGCACTCCCACGTAATTAGAGACATGAAATGAAAAATAAAATGAACATGCCCCAATCTATCCCGACTTAATCATAGCAATAAGTGAAATTGAATGAATGAATATGGGTTTGAAAGAAAGGAAATGCATGACATATAGAAGGAAGGAAGGAAGGAAGGAAGTATATTTTAACGTGTAATAACGAACCCATAGTTGTGGAGCTCCAAAAACGAAAAATATGGAGCGTAGTAATATCAGAAGAATAGGAATGGAAGGAAGCAAGATGAGATAATCGAAAACATGATGGACATATAAAGGAACGAAAAAGGATCCGGGCATCCACATATAAAATCCAAGAAGGGCAAGCACAATGCATAAAAGGAGACAACAAAAAAAACGTGAAAAAAAAGTGCAACTACAAGAAAGGAACACACAGAACACCTAAAAGCAAATTCGAGAGGGATGCAAGACATAACTAGGGACCCATCCAACATGAATGGTAAGGATGAAAAATAATGGTCCAACAAATCGTGCAAAAGTCGGCAAAAGAATACGCGGTATTGAAGAAAGCTATAAAAGTGAACGAACCGCAAAAAAGATCATGGTAATAAAAAGGGCAAAAAGAATATGGAACATTGGAACAAAAGAAAGTATAAGAATTAAAGGGATTAGAATGAGACCAAAAAACTCAACCCCTACAAAATTAGATCCAATGGTGCATACCGCATAAAAATAATGACGAAAACCAATCCTATAGACCCCCTGAGAATCCATGAGCTATAAAGGGGCCATATATGGAACCATCGAATACGATCGACTAATGGCAAAGAATCCTATGATATAGAAACACTAAAAGCCACATATACATCAAAAAGGGAGCACATGGAACCATCAAACGAACATGACCGGCTAATGAAAAGGATCCCGCGGAACCAAGAAGCTATCCGAGAGAAATGTATAGGATTTAAACACCAGACAAAGGGGAATGGAAAGATGGCAAGCTTATCGCTCCCGGTGTTGGCAAGGTCGTGAACCCAAAAAAGTTAGGCTAAAACCAAAGAAGACAACCGAAGAGAATGATGCAAACAACCACCTTGAGAATGGCAAAAAGAACAACTTAGATAATATCTATAATATGTGTACAATATAGCAAATAAATTGATCGATTAAATGTAGGAATCATATCAAGGATTAGGTAAACGATCAAAGCTCTTAAAAACATGAATTCAAAACAATAGCAACCATATGCAAGAAGCTCGTAAAAACTCCACGACCAATGCTAGAGCCACATATCGTCCATATCACAAAATGTCACAAAATGTCTGGCATGTATCCCAAACCATGCAAAACCACTGGTAAAAAGTGAAAAGACAAAACACCCATGTTGTAAGGCCCATAGGAATAATGTGAGACCCATAAGGTAAACATACCTCCCATATCCGCTTATGAGTCATGCCTAATTGCAATGATGAAACATCGGCCACAAAAGGAGCCATGGCCTCTACTACAGAGATGAAGCACAAATTTTGTTACAATGTACAAAAAACCCATCAAAGAAATTGAAAGGGTTGAAAAGAAAAAAAAATCCATAATGGTGGCCCATCCACGATGCATGGGCGGGTCACGACCCAAGAAGGTAAAGGGCCTCCCATAATCGGAGGATGTGATGCACACCGGATGGTCGAAACCGGGGTAACCACCACTAATGAGATGAAGCCTATCTTCACCAATGTACAAAGAGCCCGGCCGACCGCACCCGGTTTTATCTCTACCAAAATATGAACTCAAATCTGCAAAACCTCCCCAAGAGAAAATCCTATGCAATGAGCCGAGGGCAAACAATAGACAAAACAGAATGGCACAATTGAAGAGCCAAGCAATGCAGCAAAAAAGAAAATATCGAAAAAGGCAAAAGCCAAGAGAAAAACCAGAAGCAACACGGTTTACAGCCACTTATCTGGGAGAGGTCGCCCCGATTTGAAGTTGAAGCTGATAAACTTTTATAAAGATTGTCCGAGACCGTGATGTTGAACTGGGCGGCATAGGAAGCACGGTCGGACCTTCTGCCGCATTCAAGTGATGATAAAACAGTGATGATGGACATCCGCAGACACCATAGCCCTGCCTAGGGCCTTGTGCAAGCTAAACCTGTAGGATCAAACCTGTGCCCTGCCATCGGATAACCACAAAAGGGGATGATCAAATCACTGTTCATATGCAATCAATTGATCAATACAGGTAACAAATAGAAGAAGAAAACTGTGGATGAGTTCCATGCTTATGCAGCAACCACAAAAGCAAGCGGCACCATCCGTGGATTTGGTTCTTGTGTTAGCCAAACCATTGACCTCCATTGGTCCCAGTGTCCTACCACCAGCCATACATGCGCGGGATCAAACTCTCCCAATACTTACCATATCACAACTATGGGGCGACCGACCAAGATCCCCATCACGGGAAGCCGATATATAGAGCAAAACCGGGGAGTAAGCAAAGCGTCTTTGAACTTAAAACCCTTTCCACAGTCCTAAAGCCACAAATGCATAGCGGTGGCACCTATTCAAACCAAATATTAGAGTAAAACCAAAGGTCTTTGGAGCCCCACCCAAAACGACAAGGTCAAACAAAAAATCCAAGTCGTGCTAGTAATCCCGAAAGGGGTTAGAAAAATGGCCCGGCAGAATCAACAAAATAAACCAACCCAAAAGGTGCAAGCAAAGATAGAAGGCCTTAAAATTATCTCATCTATTCAAGCACTTAATGGGCAGGAAGAAAGCAAAAAATTAATCTATGTTATTTCCCGCACTAGCAGAAATCGGAAGAACCTCGAGCCGTGACTATCACCAACGGGCAAGTAACCCACTTAAAATACCTAATAATTCATTGAAAATATGAATAGAGACCACAATCATCGATTCAATAATAAAAACCTAGCCCGCATCAATCATTGCTTCAAATACAAAACCTAGGGTCGCATGTGTAAGAAACCCGGAAAAAAATGGTGTTGATAGTATCCGGCCATCCATCGTTCTATCAAGATCCGCATGATAGCCATGGTTGAGTCCGCATGATAGCCATGGTTGAGCCGCGATGATAGCCATGGCAAAAGGCAAGGAAATCCGAAGAAAGAAAAGACATTCAATGGTAGATGATTGAAACCAAACCGCAAGTAGGATAAACTTGTCAGAGGCAAAAAAGAAAGAATGAAAAAAGGAGCTCAAGAGAACGCCGCATGACTGAAAGAAGAATGAAGCCATATAAATAGGAGAGGGCGCAGGAAGGGCGCCCCTATCCAGTAGAATGTTTGGGCCTATTGCTATCACAATAGAACCGTGGCATTGTGTTGTTTTAGTGGAGACGCCCTTTTGGGGGCTTTTAAACAAGGAAAGAGAGAATACAATGAACATTGATACGTGTAAAAGATAAAAAGACCAAACAGAGGAACAAAAAGCTTGTTGGGAAGCAAGAAAATATGAGAAGAAGGAGAAGAACTGAGATTGCACTGCTTAAAGCGCACACACAATTTTGGAAGAACAAAAAATGAACTAGCAAGAGACTAGAAAAGTTTTGAAATTCATGACATACTTGCATTATTAGAAACCAATGTTCCTAAATGTTGTGATGAGGCTATTGAGTCTAAGGAGGATAAATGGCAATCAAATGAATGAAGAAGAAATATTATCATTCGGAAGAATGAAACATATGAGTTAGTGGAGAAAACCATTGAATAAGAACATAGTTGGTAAATAAATGGATTTTAAGCTAAAGAGGGAAGGTAAATGGTGAGCACAAGTACAAGGCAAGACTTGTTGCTGGGGTTTTTCCCAAAAGAAAGGAATTGATTATGAAGAGACCTTTTTCATCCATAGTCAAACTTTACAAGCATCCCACGTACTATTGGCTTATGCAAATGCTCATAATTTACTCATATACATCATATGGATGTAAGAATGCGCCTTTTAAATGCACGATTTAGATGAAGACATATTTATGAAGTACCTAGGAGGTTATGAGCGAGGAGAAAATATGGTCCGGAAATTAAAAAGGGTGTACAATGAAGAACAGCCACCCTAGGCAATGGTTTATGTGTATGGACAATTTCTTGAAAGAACAAGGGGTTTATGAAGGTTAATGACGCTAGCGGTAGCTTGTACATATATTTTAAGCATAATGATCAGTTTTGCATTATCGCTCTCTATGTTGATGATAACGTCATGGCAGCTAATCATATTGATTGCTTGAACTACTGCAAACAGATTCTTAATAACAGATTTAAAATGACAGATCTTGGCCCCCTTGAAAGATTTTTAGGAATGGAAGTTTTCAGGAATAATGAGGAGAAAAGGCTCTGCATAATACAGGTTAAGAACATACAAAGTATGTTACAAAGGTTTGGCATGATTGAATGCAAAGTGGTATCTTCTCCTTTTAGCCACGTGTCGTAAGTTACTGCCAGGAGCAAAGTCCCAAAAAATGAAGAAAAAGAAAGAAATGGAAAAAGATGTCCATACGTGGGAGTTGGTTGGCCTATTATATGTGGCAAAACACATGCGCACTGATATATTGCATTTAGTGTTAACATTTGCTGTGTTTTTGAATAATCCAGATAGGGTACCATTGGCAAGCAAAGAAAAGGGTACTTTGGGGATTCCTTAAAGGAACACAAAATTATGGATTGACATTTTGCAAATGATGATCTCATTAATCATAGCATACCTGCATGCGTATTGGGGTGGGGATTTGCATACAAGAGAATCTACATCCGATATATGCTAAAACTTGAGGTGGCTTTTATATCATGGAAAGCAAGAAACAAGGGTGCATAGCAATGTCAATCAAGTAGGCCGAAAGTACAATGCTACATTCGGCCGCAAGAGAAATTGTCCGGTAAGAAGAATTTTTTGATGAGCTTGGCATAATGTGCAAATGGAACCAACAGTTCTTACAATAGTTTATAGTTTAAGCTTGTCTATTATTACAAGAAATCATTTCCTCATGAGAGCGGTAAAACATTCAACTCCAAGTAGTTCACTTTGTAAGAGATATGGTGCCAAGGGGAAAATTTCGGGCCTCAATAACAAAATGCCAGATATGTTCCGAAAAAGTTTTGCCTTCTCATAGGATTTTGGTTACATGTGCAATGTTAAAGGAGTCTTTCAAAAATCAACATAATGAGATGACATGAAAGGGGAAATGAAGGAATTATAGTCATGTCATTTTTAGTATCCGTATTACGCAAGAAACATAAGGTATTTACGTAGGCTCATTACAGTCAAGCAATGCACCGTTAAAGAGATTAATGGAAGGCTGATATTATGGTTAATGGTTTATATCGTATTAAAACAAAAGGATAATACCTATAGTCAATGGTGTGCCATTAAACCATTGGACGAGAAATGTCTTATAATTATAGTAGTTCTTGAACGAATGAAACTTCGAGAAATAGGATGCTCGGAATCGACCGAAAAGATCTAACTGCGAAATAGATGCCTCGAAAACCCATCGAAAAAGATGGGTGAGCTCCTTCTATAAAGTTAAAACTAAGATGTCTTTGTGATGATTTAGGAAGGCAATGATCGTCACATTCTACGATCCGACATCAAAGGAATGGTATTTACGATGTTATCTACGTTTGATAAATAGCTTCAAGGTTTTTATTGACTTCATTTGCTACAGAGGTCAAGTGTTAGTCTTATCTTTATATGATTAAAAGATACATATTGCTAAAGTGACTATTGAGTATTGATATCATAAATTGTTATATTGAAACTCAATTAAGTCAAGCCTATTCTATCAGTTTCTCCATAACACCTAGGGTGTTATCAAATGGGCGGATCCGTGTCGATGTTGTTGGTGATCGGATGGCCCAAAACTCGGCAAGAAAAGCGCAGTTGAAACGTGGCTTTGGTACTATAAATTCCCTTCGGAGTTTTTTAACAGTCTTTGGAAGATATGGTAAATGATGGCATCCTATTAGGGCTTGCCGACATCATCCTTCCATGCACATAGCAAATATGAGATATTCGAGTGCACGATGTCTTCTAATTACTCCTATGGTTCTAATATTACACCGAGCTTTCAAGCGGCTTTAGCTTAATTGAGACGTGCTCAATATTTCTTTGCAATTTTGAAGATCTTCATGATCAATGTGACCAAAGGGAAAAGCCTTTCCAATATGCAAGTTAGGTAGATGGCTTTAAGCACTCCCATAATCCTAAAGAATCCTTAAATATTGCTTTATTTTTTATGCAAGAATTGCATCAATATTAGAAGACCTAGAATGAAGAAGCTCCAATTTTGCATTTTTAATTACTTATGAATAGAAGACCTCGAAGGTTGAAACAACTCCTATTTCGGATTTCAAAATTAGCGAGCTTTTTTTTCTTATGTATAACGATGCGCTATAATTCTAGCCTATCCACGGTTTATACCTCATCTAAATTCATTTCGTCGTTGAATCCTCCAAAATATTGCATCAACGGCTTGTAAATTTAGAAACCCCTGAAAACTTCAGCAGCATTCCCTTCCATCATCTCAAGCTCGAATCATGTTGTCAAATATGCCTTTGGAGGTAGTTGGTGAACATCTTTTCACGCGGCGCGAGGGTGGCACAGCATTAGGAGTTCTCTGCAACTCCCGCTTGAAATGGAAGCCTTCTCATCCGTTTTGCACCTCAATTTGATAACCATGAGCAAGATCTTTGGGATAGATCTTTGCAACTATGGGTTAAGATTCGCTCTTTTGGATGCCTCGGCCTTTCCAGGCATTTTTTAAGGTGTAGCAATAGAAACTCAGCTCGAACCTGTTAGAGGCTTACTCTATCGGAGGCTAAATGTTGTATAAATGGGTACTACGACCGAGATAAAATTTTATGGTTGTTTTGACAACATTCATTTCGGGATGGAGCTTTACAAAATTGGCTTGCACCTTGAAATATGGATGTTCCTACCATTCAAATTGTTTACATTCAGATCTTTTCGCTTGTTCCTTATTTCTTGTTTATGCATTGAGAATCGGAAGAACAAAGTTTCTATAATAAAAATGAAAGGCTTATGTGTTTGGATTTGGTCGCATGTATTCATTTTGTAAATAAGGTCCGAGGCGATCTGCGTAAAAGCCACGTCCTAGCCTCAATTTGAAAACCCTAAACCTAGTGAAGATTTGATTAGATTATAAAGAAGCAATCCCGACCCCAATAATGCTTCTAAAATTCCAAAGTGGTCCGAGTTAAACTGACTTAGCTGGGTCGCATAGGATAAATGTGAGTATGGAAACAAATTAAGACAAAGAATAGATCTCATGAGCCACCTCAAGAGATCTCTTCATTGGATGCTTCCATTCTATTGTTTTGGAAAACTATAATTGCGGGCTACCAATATAGCGCCCGAATAATCGTTGTCTGCATCAAGTTTGAAAACCTTAAAACTCTAAGATGGAGTAAAGGCTTAAAGATAGGGGAGAATGGTACAGCGCTTAGTGAGAGTAGAGCAAGCGCCAGGCTTAGTACATGGTGGCCAAGTAGGTATAAAGCCCCTCTACATCTTGTTGGGACAAATAAATTAAGATGGCACATTTCACATACACATTACACAATATGATTCGAGAAACACAAGCGAAACAATGACATTAGAGATTCAACATTTTAAAGGCCGTCAAATTTCGGCTCAGATATAGAACATTGGCAAAGTGAAATATATTAGACTTTAATAAAGCTTATATTTACCATGCAAAACCAGATGTATACCCTACTATTTATATTTGCTTAGATTATATATACAAAAGAAATTTATAATGCGTACGCCAAGGCCAGCCGCCAGTATTAGTTCTTACTTTCTAACCCCGTAGTTGGACTTCACCGTAAGTTAAGGTCTTGTTTAGTAAGGAAATGTGGACAGCCTAGAGCTAAGTATGAATGTAGAGGGTATGAACTTGTGTCATTATCTTAAGTTCTCGTGCTCCTAAGGTAGATGAATGTTTGCTAATACCATGATCTCAGCATATTTGCAGCAGAGGAAACCTCAAGGATGCCATCTTACTGTTTGGACAAATGCCTGAAAAAATGAAGTCTCTTGCAATATCATGATGGATTGTACCAGCCAGCATGATAACCTAAACAAACACTCCAGCTGTTCCACATATCCTATGGGATTTGCAGTATTTTAGGCGAAATCCTGGGCTATTTATTGGAAAGAGAGCATTCCTTCTCTGTAAGTCATATCCGGATCTTTGTTGCTCTTTTTGCGAATCAGAGACCTCAAAGCCTACAAAAAACGCTGCAATTCTTTCTCCTCTCTTTTTCTTGAAGCGGTAAAAGTCCTCAACTCTTTTTCTCCGTTCATTTTAGTACCAGATCATATATCTTTTTTTGTTCTTAGAAAAAGCCTTTACATCTATCGGGTCTAGGTTAAGTCCTCAACTCTTTTTCTCTGTTCATTTTAGTACCATATGTCTTGCTTTGTTCATTGATTAGTACTTGATTCTCATAGAGCTAGGTTTTGTTTTTGCCAGAGATTAATCTATTCCTTTTAGCAAATTTGTTAATGCCCCTCAATTGGAAATCTGCTTTCTTAGTGCGTTGTTATTTTAGTTTTATATTTACAGTTAATCTTTAGGATGTTTTTCAACTGTATGTTATATAAATGGATGGTTGTTAACGTATTCCCTTTGTATGTTATATAAAATCTTTGAGTGATCCTATGTCGGTGATAAATTGAATTAAAGATGACAATGAAATCTTTGCTGCATGTGAACAAAGAACCATATTTTATAGAACAATGGAACTACATCAGCTTAACACATTTAAGAATATCTTTGTAACACATTTAAAAAATATCTTTGGGAATGAGAGCCAAATGCATATCTGTGGGATCTAAGTCTAGCACCTTATGAGAGTGCGAGAACAACTTTTTGCCCAATTTTCAAATTATCACTTTATTCTAAGCATGGATATATGTATATTGAGTGTGCAATATCTTTGTTCTAGACAACATCTGAGATGTATCTGGGAAGAATGGCATCTTCTTCCACACATTTTACTGCGGCATACTCTTAATTAAGCCAAACCTACGCTCTTTATGCGCATCATTCAAGAAGCTAGAATTTTTGTGTTCATGTGTAGATGGGTCGTGATTAAAACTCATGTATTGTCAACATAAAGCATAGGTGATTAAAAAGTCTTATGTATTGTCAACATAAAACATAGCACAGATACAATGAGGGTATATGAGGGCATTTTGGGCGTAATGTTCTTAAGTAATGTTCTTAAGGGCAACAAAATGTCTGCCCAAATGTGTAACAAATTTACACCTTATGCCTCTTTTAATTGGATTATATTTTTCTGGCTGCACAAGCTTCTCTTGAGGGTGTTAAAATCGACATGTAAATAGATGTTTGAAACAAAACCAATGGTGTTCAAAAAATCTATCTTATGGATAAACTTTTACACTCTCAATCCTTTTCTAAAGGGTAACTATTTTTTTAAAAAGAATTTTCCTTTTTAACCTTCACTTAGGGTCCCCTTTTTAGCAATTGCAAGCTACCCAAAGCACAAAAATATCTTTTGAACTTCAAATAGCGTAATACCACCTTTTGCTATCTTCTTCACCTTTTGCCTTTCAAAATACCACTTTCCCCTTCTAGGAATTTTCCTTTTTAACCTTCGCCAGGGTCCCTTTTTGTAGCAAAAAAAAAAACCCAAAGCACAAAAATATTTTTGAACTTCAAAAAGCATAATACCACGTTTTGCTACCTTTTCGCCCTTAGCCTTTTATAATACCTACCTTTTCCTACCTTTTCCATTTTAGCCTTTTTGCCCTTTTTTGCCTTTTAGCCATTTCCACTTTAGCCTTTTTCCCCTAAATCAGGGCTAAAATTGGACCCTTTGGACGGCTAAGACTTGTTTTTGTTTTAAATTTCTAACCCTAATCTACATTGTTGTTGAAACCTCCTTACCTGGCGACAAACAAGCCCTGAGATAGCAATGGAGATGGCCGATGTAATGGAGATGTTCACGCGAGCCAATAGGTAAGATGCAAAACTTAGGCTAAATTTCTCGAGCTGCTATAGCCGCCCGTTCACATGAGAGAGGCGGGGTTAGCGATAGAGCATCTGTGGAAATATGGGTTAAAGGGAGGCCGTCTTCGACTTCCACCATTCATAAAATTAAGTGAGTTACTTTAGAAAGCACAAAAAATACCTTTTGAACTTCAAATAGCATAATACCACCTTTTGCTATCTTCTTCACCTTTTGCCTTTCAAAATACCACGTTTCCCCTTCTAGCAACAAAAAAAAACACACTTTTTGAACTTCAAAAAGCATAATACCACGTTTTGCTACCTTTTCCACCCTTAGCCTTTTCTAATACCACCTTTTGCTACCTTTTCCACCTTTAGCCTTTTTCCCTTTGGCCTTTCTCGCCTTTACCCTTTTGCCCTTTAGCCATTTCCCTAGGTTTAAAAAGTTCCATAGAGGAGCAAGGACTCACAATATTTAACATCATTTTGGAGGAGCTTTGTAGCTTCACATTGTGGGTCCTCCGGTTTGCATCAGCTGCTAATCAAACAATGAGGCTTGCATCCAGCATCAGCAAAGATTGAACGAACATGCACAATATGAACGTGAAAGGAGAGCCCACCCATCTACATACAGAATAGCAAGGAACCACGTTTTGCTACCTTTTCCACCCTTAGCCTTTTCTAATACCACCTTTTGCTACCTTTTCCACCTTTAGCCTTTTTCCCTTTGGCCTTTCTCGCCTTTACCCTTTTGCCCTTTAGCCATTTCCACTTTAGCCTTTTCCCCCTTTCACTAGGTTTAAAAAGTTCCATAGAGGAGCAAGGGCTCACAATATTTAACATCATTTTGGAGGAGCTTTGTAGCTGCACATTGTGTGTCCTCCGGTTTGCATCAGCTGCTAATCAAACAATGAGGCTTGCATCCGCGAGAAATAACTACAGGGAGAAGCGTGCTAGAGAGACGCCTCAGGACCGTGAAACTCGATTGCAAAAGCAAAGAGAGTATTACAAGAAAAGAAAGTTGCAACAGGCTACCAGAGAAGCGAACATGGCGTCGGCAAGATTGAAACGAACATGCACAATATGAGCGTGAAAGGAGAGCCCACCCATCTACATCTGAGAATAGCAAGGGCGGCTTGGAGTCACCACGGGTAGAAACGACACCATTGTGGTCCATTCAATAGGGAATGCATGCCTTGTGTAGGGCATTGTCATTCAAGGATGATGGTACAAATTGCTACCCGATGGACAAATCAAGTTGGAGCACTGTCGACCAATGCCCCATCTAATTCAGAGACTACTAAGCCACCAACACCCAAAAAGCACTAACTTTCACCAGCACATCAGGGCCTACAATAGTGCTCTTGCCTTTGCTTCATTTGGCGCCAACATCGAGCAATTCGAAGGGCGTGGACCATATTGTTTCAAGATCAAGGACAAACCTACCATAGGGTAGGGCCGACTTATCTTAGATAATTCACAACCTCCAACATATTCCCGCTCTACATTCTAGATTAGACTATGCACATGAAGCCTGAGTCCAAAACCCCGGAATGAAAATTGCGATAGCAACCTCCTCGGCCCGGATTCCACCTTTCGCAAATATCAACCCCTATGCATCAGCTCTCATGATGATGCAGTGGTAAACGGGCGAGGCTGGTCGGGGAGAAAGAAAAGACATCGGGATGTACTTCAATACTTCTCCAAGCCCTAGACCATAGGAGATACAACCCGGCATGCTCAAATGAAGTTGCGATAATATTTGTCATGGATGGAGAGCCACCATTTGATAGGGACATGCATACACCAAAAGGGTGGTGGCCTCAAAGAGGATTCCAATCACAAACCCAAATCTTGATCCCTTAGTTTACCCCATTCTCTTTCCTTTGGTGACCCGGGGCTGGAGCATAGGAATCAAAGCGAAACATCTTACGCATCAACGTCTTCTAAGCGAGGAGAATGTGACTATGTTTCAATTCTACAATTATCGGTTGGCAATAAGAAGCGGAGTTTGGAACCTTTGCTTTACTGCCTTGGCAAGCTAACACAACAATTCATAGTTGGCGTGTGCTTTCGAGAGTGGAGGCAAACAATCTAAAAGCTGGATAAAACAAAAATCAAAAGAAGTTGCGGTCGAGTTGTACCAAGGTCTCATTGACTACATAGACCATGAGGCGAGCAAAGGGCTTAAGATCGGCAAGTTGGTCATCCTGCCTTCTTCACACAATGGGGCAAGAGGCTATGCAACAAAACTACCGGGTTCGATGGCTTTGATCCGAAGATTTGGCAAAGCCGACCTCTTTGTAACATTTACATCCAACCCAAATTGGGTAGAGATTACACACAACTTTCTTTGCACGGACAAGCGACCACATGATAGGCGGTTTGGTTGTCGCGGCGTATTCCACACAAAGCTCAAAGCATTTTTTCCATGACCTCTTTGAAAATGATATCTTGGGCAAGGTGAAAGCGCACTTACGATAGAGTTCGAAAAGCGAGGATTGCCACCTTTGCCACCTCCTCATGATTCTCGAACAAAGAAGACAAGATCGGGGATACGGCCCGATGCCGTGCCAACATCACAAGCTATTTGAAATACGGGGACCAGAAAACCCCAACCTTCAAGAGATGATCATCAAGCATATGGTCCATGGCCCATGTGGGGCCCTCAACCCAAGCGCTCCTTGCATGCAAGCCAAGGAAGGCAACCCAACAAAGGAATGCACAAAGGATTTCCAAAACCATTTAATGACAATACCAGGTCAATGCAAATGGCTACCCAGTCTGAGAAGGCGTGTCGGGGCCCGCGTCATGATGAGAGCGAAATGCCTATTGACAATAGATGGATAGTTCCCCACAATCAGTGGCTGCTTGAAAATACGAGGCACATATCAATGTAGGCGATGTTTCGATGTTGGCGGTGTAGTATATCTACAAGTACATTCATAAAGGGCATGATCGAGCATCCATCAAGGTTACAGCAGAACCAATAGGGAATCCACATCCACATTCAATTGGGGCCGAGGTGGAGGCGATACCTTGACACAAGGTACATCTCTGCGGTGAAGCCATGTGGAGGTTATATGGGTTGAAGATGCATGGCAACTCCCACACAGTACACAGGCTACCCGTTCACTTGCCAAACAACCAAGCTGTCTATTATCGGGAAGGCCCACGAAAGACAAGCCATCGGCGGCAAATGCAAAAGCGAACAATCTTGTGCATGGTTTGAGCTCAACAGGAAGACCGGCCCATACGTGAATACATTTATCGAAATACCCGATTATTACACATTCCGCCCGGACATCTTGGAAAAAGGGAAGGAAAGTTCAAGCTCATTACACGTATGTACAATGTTAGCCCGAAAGACGGTGACCGCTACTACCTCCGTCTCCTGTTGCTACATATCAAGGGCGCAACCAGCTTCGAAGACCTGCGCACTGTCAATGGAAAACTATGTTCAACTTTCAAGGAAGCTGCTAAAGAGCTCGGCTTACTGGAAGACGATGCCGAGTGGGAGAAAGGCGGCTCGAAGCATGAGCATCTTCCAAATGCCAATGCGATTCGTCAAACATTAGCATTCATTTGCCTATACAATGACCCACAAGATCAATACGGCTATGGGAGCTCTTCAGGGCGACCTAACAGAAGATTACCAGCGAAAGATGCCACGGGCGGGCTTATAACCATGCACTAAAGGACATTGATGACATCTTCGGATGGCGGCTGCACATACCGGCAACGGGCTTGCGAACCCGACTAGATATTCTAGGAAACTTCCCAAATGAACCAACCTTTGATGCGAGAAAAGGAGTTGAAAGAAGGGCAAAGAGAACTACGGCAAAACTCAATAGGGGCGAAGCACATAGCCGATATTAATCCTGATGCAATCAGCCAGACATCAAGCCCCATGTATCAATGTGGGCGACCCGGAGAGCCTGGGCAAGACATTCCTCTTTAATAGTCTCATTAGCATATTAAGAGGATGTGGCGTAGGGGTTATATATCGATTGAAAGCAGACAGGCATTGCCGATCTCCTCTTGAAGGGAGCACAAGCAGTTCATTCGGCGTTCAAGTTACCACTTAACTTGACACAAGAGGCAACTTCCGCCTTTGCGTGCAACAAACCAACAAGAGGAGGTACTTAGAAAGGCAAGCATCATGGTGCAGGATGAAATGGGGATGACACACCGCGCATGCACCTACTGTGTCGGCCGACTTTTCACGGGAGATACGCCCGGGATATGTGAGCCATTTGGAGGAATGATAATGCTCACCGTGGCCGATTTTTCGGCAACCGGTTGCACGTGGTCAAGCGTGCAACAAGGACGGAAGTCATCTCAAAAGTGTGTCAAGAGGAACCCGTTGTGGATTAACTTCAAGACCCACAAAGCGGACACAAAACATGCGGGTCGGAAAAAGGCGAGCAAATCTTCTCAATTGGCTGCTACGTCTTGGTAATGAGCGGATGAACAATGAGCTAGAGCTTCGGCCGCTTGGTTGAGATCTGGAACAATGCATTGTGGAAGATGACTTGATTGCGGTATCTTTGGCAAAGGAAATACTTGAGGCAAATGTGCACTGTTGTATGACAAAACCATCCACGGCACCAAAGAATGAAACCTGGCGAAGATCAATGATAAGGTCCTCTTAAGATTGAATGGACAACTCCATATATATCTGGCGTAGACACCATCATTGCGAAAGGCGAAGATGCTACAAGGGACTTCCCAATCGATTTCATCAACCACCTAACCCCTTCCGGCATGCCACGCGCAAAGCGCACATCAAGGGCGGACCATCATCATCCTACCGAAACATGAACCCAAAGGCGGTCTACGCAATGGCACCCGTCTTAGTGTCATCAAAAGCGCGCCCAAGAATCATAGATGCGAGAGATAATCCGCGAGGCACCTACAAAGGAACATGAGTCCTCATACCAAGGATAACCCTAGAGCCATCGGTGGCGACCTCCTCCCCTTCAAGCGAAAACGGTTCCCGTCATTTCGCATTCGATGACAATCAACAAGTCGCAAAGGCGATCCATGACCTCGTTGGCATCTACCTACCAACGCCGGTTTTTCACATGGCCAACTCTATATGCGCATTCTCAAGGTGCACCACACAACGAGGGAGTGAAGGTATACATTCCGACACATAAAAACAAAGCGCTGCTCAAAAACAAGAAGGTTCACTCCAAATGTAGTCTATAAAGAGATCCTACAGGATGAAATAGCCCATTAACTTACCATATACCCACTAAAGCAAAACATTATATCTCTTATGAGTAATGATGTACTACCTCTTCAATGTGTAATTTACAAGATGTCAACAATAAAAGTTTAATTGCAGAGTTAATACTACACTCTCTTTTCATTGTTCTTATAACTTTAAAGGTTCCTAAACAATCCCCAGGCTTAGTACTATTACTATCTTTGGATATTTTTGTTACAATAAATGGTCAATGCACACCTTTCTCATTGCGGTCAAAACAACTACAAATATCCAACTTATGCCCAGCAACGCTGGGCACCGTTACTAGTAATTATTTATTTGCTCGTTCTCCTCTATATTTTACAATCTTAGTAAGTGCAGTTGGCATGTCTTTATGCTGTCGTTGGCTTGGTACTTTTTTGAGGGAGGTCGTGTCCTGTAGGCAACGATTTTTCTCGTCGTTCCCCAGATCTACATATAGTGATTGAGTTTGTTTCTCTCAATTGGGGCATTGATCAAGGTGCTAGAAATGGGCGTTCGTGCGTTCATCATGATATGATGTTACATATGTTCATGGTAGGTTTTTGGTTAGCGATATGGTTGTTTGATACCCACGTGCACTTTTGCTGATCTAGTCGATTTTTTCCTCTATCCTATATTTTCATGTGTAACAGTGGTGCCTATTCTTGTTTCTTTATTTCACCATGTTGCCTATGTGTTGTCATTTCGTCCATTTTCTCTATCAACCTCTGTTAATCTCATTATTCCATTTTCATTCCGTTGGCTTTTATTCCATCTTCCTTCTTCTATTACGCCTACTATAGTTGTTCCTTCAGTATCAATTAACCATTTTTTAGTTGTGCTATTGATGGGCCCATTTCTCCACTTCACTTCTTTGATCTATGTATTCTCTTGATTTCGACTTGCTCCATTGTGGGTTTGTTGTGCTCCGGTTGCTATATGCTCCTTATCTCTGTAGCTCCATTTGATATCAATTCTCTATTTTGTTGTGTTTACATTGTTTTCTTCATTAAGTTTCTTTGGCTTGTTGTTTTCGTTCAACTTTGTTGACATTATTACTCCTTTAGTTGCATCAGTTCCTTCTTTGATTTCTTTGACTTCTTGTTACCTTTCTATTGAGCTTAGTTCAGTTTTATAGTATTTGTTAGTGTAGTGGTTTACTGGTACAATAGTCATTTGATATCTTTACTTTGTTGATAATAATCATAATCATGGCTTTGTCTGGTTGGTTGTCCCAAGTTCCTTTCCCCATTTCATCCTGCATTGTCCTATTGTGTCCTACACTTTTATGCTCCTTTTCCAATGCCATTGTATCTTTCATTTTTATACATCCTATTGTTCGCATTCCGTCTTTACTTGCTCATTCTACCGTTGCTTCATTGTCTCAACCTTCTATTTATTCCCTTTTTGCTCTCCTTTTCCTCTGATTTACTTAGTTGCCATGATTGCTCTTTCGCTCTCTAGTGGTCTTCTCTTCGGTACTCTGGAAGTCCTTGCTTGCCCCTTCTGCCTTGTTTATTCTATTGTGTCCTTTTTTGCCCCATTATCTGGATTCCGGCATTACTTGCTCATTCTACTTCATTGCTCCTTTCGTCTCTATCGTCTCTTTATCCCTGTTTTTCTCTATTTTTCTTGGTTTCTTCTTCTCCTTCCATTTACTCCGGTTGCCTTGGTTGCTCCTTGCTCTCAACGAGCCTTTTCCTTCGATACTCTAGTACTTCTTACTTGCTCCTTCTGTCCATGTTGTCTCGTTGCTCTGTTATCTTGTTGACTCTGCCCCTTTGATATTTGTTAGATCATCCGTTCCACGATTTACCACTCTGATCTTGTCTTCTAGCCATCCTATCTTCCATTTCTTCACTTCATTTTCGTCTTTTTTCCTCCTGTCAGCCTAGTTTGCATTATTCTCTTAGGGTAGATTCCTCTTCTATCGGCCACTTGGTTGTGTCATAGGACCCATCCTAGGAATACCCGCGGTTCTATTGCGATAGCAATAGAACCGACATTCACTGGATGGGGATACCCTCATTCACATCTTCTATTTATTACGCCTCTTCTCCTATTTTCATTCATCGGCGTTCTCTTGAGCTAGTTTCTCCTTCTTCTACGCCCTACGGTTTCCTCTCACCCTCCCTCCCTTGATTCTCTAGCGGAATAGTTGGATTTTACTTATCTTTGTTTACTCACTAATGCGGTCTTGGGACCTACATATTTGATTATTCATTTCTTTTCGGCATGGCGTTAAAGCCTCACGAGACAATAGTTTTTTGCATTTTTCTTTGGTTTCATCTGGCTTCCCTCATCTCCTTCTTTGGTTGACCATCTTTAATACTTCTCGGGTCGCTCTACAGCCACTGGCACCCCCCATATTGTCTTTTCGATGATTTGCAAGTGCATATCTTCTTATATTTTATTTCTCTCGGCGTGGCGCTATTGCCTCCGAGGCATTCATCTTTTCATGTTCTCTCTCGTGGCATAGTAGCCTCCGAGGCATACTTATCATTCTTTCTGGCCCGGCTGGTGGCCTCGAGAGTACTTGTTATTTCATTTTCTCCTCGGTGGCTGTAGCCTCAGGGGCTGACACTATCGGTTGTTTTTTTTTCGCGATGGTCATTCAGCGGGCGGTTCGATTGGTCGGTTGTTGTTTCTTTCGGCGTGGCCACAGAGCCTCCGAGTCTTCTTGCCTATGGCATCTAACTCATTATGTGGGTTATTTTTTTTTTCAGCCTTGATTACGAGTTGTTTAAGGTCTTGTGGTTGCCATAGTCGCGGGGTCGTGCTTCAACTATTTGCTTGGGTTTCCTCAAAAACCTAAGAAGGCGTGGTTCTTCTTCCGATGAGGAGGCGATCCACGGGTCTTCTCACCTTTGCATCGACCAAGTGGCGGATAAAACCATCTTTTATGTTGCATTCTTCAGTATCATCATGCTCTCGATGATTGTCTAGTTTCGGAGCATTTAATGAAGTGGTGTTCTCATTGAGCTTTGTAAAAACATTGAGTACAAATGGATCCCTCACTAGGAGTAGATAAATTTGGAAATATGAACTTAAAATGCTCGAAACTAGACAATCATCGAGAGCATGATGATACTAAAAAATACAACATAAAAAGATGGTTTTATCTAATGACCCATTAGAAAGTTAGAAGCTTCTGGAGACATAAACCCGCATCAAAAGCGCAATTTCAAAGAATATAATAGCACTTCGGAGGCTCAGGGCCCACGCCGAGGAAGAAACACGACCGACCGATCGGGAACCGTCCTTGGGAAAAAGACCATCAGCGGAAAAAAAAAACATCCGACTAGTCTTTGCCTCGGGAGGCCCCTACTGATTGCCGCCGGAAGAAATTAAATAACAAGTCACGGTCTCTCGGGCTACAGCGCCCGCAGCCAGAGAATGAAAATGAAACAATAACCTCGGGGCTACAAGGCTACAGCGCCCGCCGAGGAAAAAATAAATAGCGGAATCTGATCTCGGGAGGCTACAATGCCACTTGGCAAGTTAAAAGAAACTATCTTGAGACAAAGCCAGCGACCACATAGTCATACCATAAGAGCGGAACAACTGCCGATTGAAAATGACTAAGAAAAATACTATCCAGGAGCCATGGGCCACAACATAAATGAATCATAACCAAACACTAAACACTGCGAAAAGTGTACATACAACCAACGGGCGGATATGATAGGGGTGAGGGGGGCGGGAAACTTGTGGAGGCAAAAAGAAAGAATGAAAAAAGGAGCTCAAAGAGCGCCCGGAAGTGGTTGGAAAGAAGAGAATGAAGCCATATAAATAGGAGGCGAGGAAAAGGTCCCCATCCAAGGGATGTCGGTTCTATTGCTATCACAATGGGAGCCATGGCGTCCTAGGATGGAGTCTATGAAAAACCTAATCAAGTGGCCGATAGAAGAGAATCTACCTAAAAAGAATGGGACAAACTAGGATGACTAGAAAAAAAAGACAAAGAGCATAAACAAAGAGGGAAAGCAGGTAAACAAAATGACCCAATCGTTAAGATGAAAGCGACAAGGATAAAAGCGGATCAGACTTTAAAACACGATATAAGGACAAAGAACAGCAAAAGAGAACCCCAGGTAAATATCCGATGAGAAATGGATCATGAGAGAAAGCGAGCATAAAGCCATGCAAGAGGTTAACGAAGGATAAAAAGAGCAAAGAAGGAACTCGGGAGGAAAAATATAAAAAATCGAAAAAAGATAACTAAGGAAAAACCATAAAAGGTGAGATGACAAAAGAAAAAACTAGGCTAGTAAACAGAGAAAGCCCGACAAAAAGGAGAACAAGACCCATGGACAAGAGATCACTATGAGAACAAAAATAATGTAGCACAAAAAGATAAACCAAAGGATGGAGCAAATGAGACAAATTGGTAAAACAAGATGGCCAAAAAGCGATCAGATGGGATAAACAAGGAAGAAAAGGGCTAAGAAGAGCCAATGGAGAAACAAGGATAAAATAGATCAAGGAGCAAAGCATGATCAATGGACACCAACAAACAAAAAAGAACCAAGGCAAACCAAGATGAGAAATGAAGGAAACAAGACAAGAAAAAAAGAAAAATAAAAGGCGATTCAAGAGGTTAACACACAAAAACGACGAAATAAGGAACAGGGCAAAAGGAAAAGCAGAAAGCGAGCCTAGGCAATGGAAGAGGTTAATGAAGGATAAAGAGCAAAAAGGAATAGGGGAAATAATGAGATACAGGCGAAAGAACTAAGAAAAATCATGGGAGGTGAGGCCAAAAGAAAGGATGGGTCAAATGCCTCTAAAACTAGTAATGCAAGCAAGCCACTAAAAACAAATTCAAAGTTCAACCCCTACCATGCGATGAAGAAACCCAACCATAATGAAATGGGCAAGAGATACCATCTCTACAAGATCGAAAAAGATATCTTAGCATGAACACTGAAAAGAATTGACGGGGAGAAATGTGGCAAAATAAAAGCGGTGCAAAGAATGGAAATGAAGAAATTTTATGAAAAGAGCAAAGTAAACAACTAGACATCAACTATGGAAAACCTATATGTCAAGAAAAGGGGTGATTAAATCGAGAAACATAAATTTCCCATGCTAAACACACATATGTAATGAAGCGGACTTACCAACGAACCATGAGGAAAAACACCAACCAAATGTGTGTTACCAAGGCCCGGCGATCTAAGGTGCAAAAGATGCACTAGCCAAGCGAATCTTGAGAAGCTAAATTACATAGAATCGTTGAGCAATGAATATATAAAAGCATTGAAGGAAGAAAAGGACCTCAACAAAGGTGATATAACAAGAATAGATCAAGCATGAAGAAGTAAAAGCGAAAGTCAACCACGAAAAAAGGCCAAAACTCATATGGGACAAGATAACCATAACATAGACCAAAGCGTCGGAGCAATACGAAAATGTAAAATAGAAATAGGAATGAAAAAATAGAATGAAATATGAAATATAGCCCAGAACATGCAAAGAAGCGAAGAACTAAGGCGTTTATCACTAATGTCATACAATTAATAAGCCCTCAAAAGCGAGAAAAAGCGAGAATATGACAAAAAAGCGTGCATAAGCCCTCAAAAGCAAACCAAGAGAAACAATTTGGAAACATATGAGCATGCATTGGGTGACACAAGGGGAACACATGGATAAAATTAAAGAACCAGCGAGTAACCCGGACTAATTATATGGACATTCCACGGCCTCCCGTAATTAGAGACATGAAATGAAAAAATAAAATGAACATACCCCAATCTATCCCGACTTAATCATAGCAATAAGTGAAATTGAATGAATGAATATGGGTTTGAAGAAAGAAATGCATGACATATAGAAGGAAGGAAGGAAGGAAGGAAGTATATTTTTAACGTGTAATAACGAACCCATAGTTGTGGAGCTCAAAAAGCGAAAAATATGGAGGTAGTAATATCGGAAGAATAGGAATGGAAGGAAACAAGATGAGATAATCGAAAACATGATGGACATATAAGGAGCGAAAAAAAAGGATCTGGGCATCCACATATAAAATCCAAGAAGGGGCAAGCACCGCATAAAGGGAGACAACAAAAAAAACGTGAAAAAAGTGCAACTTCGACAAAAGGAACACCTGAACACCTAAAAAACAAATTCGAGAGGGATGCAAGACATACGTAGGGACCCATCCAACATGAGCAGTGGGATGAAAAAATAATGGTCAACAAATCGTTACAAAGTCGACAAAAGAATCTGGCGGTATTGAAAAAGCTATAAAAAGTGAGCGAACCGCAAAAAAGAATCATGGTAATAAAAGGGCAAAAAGAATATGGAACATTGGAACAAAAAGAAAGTATAAAATTAAAGGGATTAGAATGAGACCAAAAACTCAACCCCTTACAAAATTAGATCAATGGTTGCATACACTGCATAAAAAATAATAATGAAAACCAATCCTATAGACCCACGAGAATCCATGAGGCTATAAAGGGGCCATATGGAACCATCGAGTCTGATCGACTAATGGCAAAAGAATCTATGATATAGAAACACTAAAGCCACATATACATCAAAGGAGCACATGGAACCATCAAGCGAACATGGCAGGCTAATGAAAAAGGATCCAAAGTGAACCAAAAGCCATCACGGAGAAATGTATAGGATTTAAACCACGAGACAAAGGGAATTGGAAAGATGGCAAGCTTATCGGTGTTGGCAAGGTCGGGAACCCAAAAGTTAGGCTAAAAACCGAAAGAAGACAACCGAGAGAATGATGCAAACAACGACAACGAGAATGGCAAACGAACAACAGATAATATCTATAATATGTGTACAATATAGCAAATAAATTAGTCGATTACAATGTAGGAATCATATCAAAAAGGATTAGGTAAACGATCAAAGCTCTTAAAACCATGAATTGAAACAATAGCAACCATATGCAAAAGAAGCTGCATAAAAACTCCGACCAATGCTAGAGCCACATATCGTCCATATCACAAAATGTCACAAAATGTGCGGCATGTATCCCAAACCATGCAAACCAGCGGTACAAAAGTGAAAAAAGACAAAAACACCCATGTTGTAAGGCAAGGCCCATAGGAATAATGTGAGACCCATAAGGTAAACATACCTCCCATAATCGACTTATGAGTCATGCCTAATTGCAATGATGAAACATCGACACATAGGAGCCATGGCCTCTTACTACGAGAGATGAAGCACAAATTTTCTTACCAATGTACCTTCACCCACCCGAACTAATTGAAAGGGTTGAAGCAAGCTTCGAAAAAAATCCATCCCCAGGCCCCCTCCAATGATGCATGGTAGGACGGACCCAAACAACGAGGCTGCGGGCACGCTCTGGAAGGTCGCGGGATGCACTGCCGGATGGTCGCCACGGGTCGAGAACCAATTGTATGAATGGGCGCCCAGTCTATCTTACGGTGACCCCAAAAGAGCACGGCGACCACTTTTGGTTTTATCTCTACCAAAATATGAACTCAAATCTGCAAAAAAAACCTCTCAGAGAAATCCTATGCAACAAGAGCGGTAGGCAAACAATAGACAAGCGAGATGGCACAATTGGAGAGCCAACAATGCGGCCAAAAAGAAAATATCGAAAAAAGGCAAAGCTAAGAGAAAAACGAAGCAACGGTTCTGACCACTTATCATCGGGAGAGATTAGCCCGATTTGAAGTTGAAGTGATAAACTTTTATAAAGATTGTCGAGAGGCCAGGTGATGTTGAGCCAGGCGACATAGGAAACACCTGGTCCGGACCTTCTACTACTGCGATTCAAGTGATGATAAAACAGTGATGATGGACATCCAGCGGAACACCATAGCCACCGCCTAGGGCCAAAGTAAACACAATAGGATCAAACACATTGCCACGCCATGGGATAACCACAAAAGGGGATGATCAAATCCTTTGTTCATATCACGATCAATTGATCAATACGGTAACAAATAGAAGAAGAAAAGCGTGGATGAGTTCCATGCTTATGCAGCCAACCACAAAGCAAAGCGGCACCATCGGTTGATTTGGTTTCTTGTGTAGCCAAGCAGTGACCTCACTTTGTGTCACATGTTAGACCATAGCATTCATACATGCGCAGGATCAAACTCTCCCAATACTTACCATATCACAACTATGGGGCGACCCGACCAAGATCCCCATCACGGGAAGCCAGGATATATAGAGCAAAACCGAGGGAGTAAGCAAAGCGTCCGGATGACTTAAAACTTAAAACCCTTCCACTGTAGACTAAAAGCCGGCGATAAGTTATAGAAATTGGAAGCAGACCATATTACGGTGGCACCTATTCAAGCCAAATATTAGGTGAGTAAACCCGGTGCTCTTTGGAGCCCACCAAAGCGACAAAGGTCGAAATACAAACCAATCCAAGTCTGCTAGTAATCACGAGTGGGGTTAGAAGAAAGCGAGCCGCGGAATCAACAAAATAAACCGACCAAAAAAGGTGCAAGCAAAGATAGAAGGCCTTAAAATTATCTCATCTATTCAAGCAAACAGGACGGAAAAGCAAAAAAAATTAATCTATGTTATTTACGCACCAGGAGAAATCGAAAAGAACCAGAGCCGTGACTATCACCAACGGGCAAGCACAGACCCAGAAAAAATACCTAATAATTCATTGAAAACATGAATAGAGACCACAATCATCGATTCAATAATAAAACCTAGCCCGCATCAATCATTGCTTCAAATACAAACCTGGGCTGCATGTGTAAGAAACCTGGAAAAAATCGTGTTGATAGTATCCGGCCTATCCATCGTTCTATCAAGATCCGCATGATAGCCATGGTTGAGTCCGCATGATAGCCATGGTTGAGTCGGCAAAAAGGCAAGGAAATCTGGAAGAAAGAAAAGACATTCGAATGGTAGATGATTGAAAACCAAACTGCTAGGATAAACTTGTGGAGGCAAAAAAGAAAGAATGAAAAAGGAGCTCAAGAGAACGCCGATGACTGGAAAGAAGAATGAAGCCATATAAATAGGAGAGGCGAGGAAGGGCGTCCCCATCCAAGGAATGTCGGTTCTATTGCTATCACAATAGAACCGTGGCATTGTGTTGTTTTAGTGGAGACGCCCAGATGGGGCTTTAAACAAGGAAAGAGAGAATACAATGAACATTGATACAACAGAAGATCAAAGACCAGCAGAGGAACAAAAGCTTGTTGGAAAGCAGCAAAATATGAGAAGAAGGAGAAGAACTGAGACAGAATTGCTTAAAGCAGACACACAATTTTGGAAGAACAAAAAATGGAACTAGCAAGAGACTAGAAAAGTTTGAAATTCATGACATACTTGCATTATTAGAAACTAATGTTCCTAAATGTTATGATGAGGCTATTGAGTCTAAGGAGGCAGATAAATGGCAATCAGCAATGAATGAAGAAATATTATCATTCGAAAGAACAGGAACATATGAGTTAGTGGAGAAACCATTGAATAAGAACATAGTTGGTAACAAATGGATTTTTAAGCTAAAGAGTGGAGTAAATGGTGAGCACAAGTACAAGGCAAGACTTGTTGCTCAGGGTTTTTCCCAAAAGAAAGGAATTGATTACGAAGAGACCTTTTCATCCATAGTCAAACTTACAAGCATCCGGGTACTATTGGCTTATGCAAATGCTCATAATTTACTCATACATCATATGGATGTAAGTACGGCCTTTTTAAATGCAGATTTAGATGAAGACATATTTATAAAGCAGCCCAGAGGCTATGAACGAGGAGAAAATATGGTCTGGAAATTAAAAAAGGCAGTGTATGGGCTGAAGCAGTCACCTAGGCAATGGTTTATGTGTATGGACAATTTTTTAAAAGAACAAGGGTTTATGAAGTTGCAGAATGACGGTAACTTGTATATTTTTAAGTATAATGATCAGTTTTGCATTATCGCTCTCTATGTTGATGATAACATCATGGCAGCTAATCATATTGATTGTTTGAACTCACGCAAAAGCAGTTCTTAATAACAGATTTAAAATGATGAGATCTTGGCCCCTTGAAGATTTTTTTAGGAATGGAAGTTTTGAGGGAATAATGAGGAGAAAAAGGCTACATATATCTGGTTAAGAACATACAAAAAGTATGTTACAAAGGTTTAGCATGATTGAATGCAAAGTGGTATCTTCTCCTTTAGCTTCTGAGTCGAAGTTATCATTAGAGCAAAGTCCCAAAATGAAGAAAAAAAAGAAAAGAAATGGAAAGATGTCCATCTGAGGGGAGTTGGTTGGTACATCTATTATATGTGGCAAACACATGCAGACCAGATATTGCATTTAGTGTTAACATTTGAGCAGGTTTTTGAATAATCCAGATAGGCACCATTGGCAAGCAGCAAAAAGGGTACTTAGATTCCTTAAAGGAACACAAAATTATGGATTGACATTTTGCAATGATGATCTCACACTGATAGCATACTCAGATGCAGATTGGGGTGGGGATTTAGACACAAGAGAATCTACATCTGGATATATGTTAAAACTTGGAGGTGGCTTTATATCATGGAAAAGCAAGAAACAAGGGTGCATAGCAATGTCAACTGCAGGGGCCGAGTACAATGCTACATCTTTGGCTGCAAGAGAAATTGTCTGGGTAAGAAGAATTTTGGATGAGCTTGGCATAATGCAAATGGAACCAACAGTTCTTTACACAGATAGTTTAAGTTGTCTTGCTATTACAAGAAATCATGTTCCTCATGAGAGAACGAAACACATTCAACTGCAAGTTCACTTTGTAAGAGATATGGTGCCAAAGGGGAAAATTTCAATTCAATATATGAGTACAGAAGAACAAACAGCAGATGTGTTCAGAAAAGTTTTGCCTGTTCATAGGTTTCAGAAGTTACAGGCAATGTTAGGAATTAACAAAGTCAACATAACAGATGACATGAAAGGGGAATGAAGGGAATTATAGTCATGTCATTTTTAGTATCTGTGTACATGCAGAACATGGGTATTTACAGAAGGGCTCATTAGGTCAAGCACAGACTCGTTAAAGAGATTAATCAGAGGTTGATATTATGGTTAATGGTTTATATCATTAAAACAAAAGGATAATACCATAGTCAATGGTGTGCCATTAAACCATTGGACCGAAATGTCTTATAATTATAGTAGTTCTTGAACGAATGAAACTCAGAAATAGGATGCTCGAAATCGACTGAAAAGATCGAACTCAGAAATAGGATGCTCGAAACCGACTGAAAAGATCGGTGAGCTCCTTCTATAAATTAAAACTAAGATGTACTGTATGATTTAGGAGCAATGACTGTATCATTCGGCTGATCCGGCATCAAAGGAATGGCATTTCGATGTTATCTGGTTTGATAAATAGCTTCAAGGTTTTATTGACTTCATTTGCTACAGTAGGTCGAAGTGTTAGTCTTATCTTTTATATGATTAAAAGATACATATTGCTAAGCTGACTATTGAGTATTGATATCATAAATTGTTATATTGAAACTCGAATTAAGTCAAGCCTATTCTATCAGCTACTCCATAACACCCTAGGGTGTTATCAAATGGACGGATCCAGATCGATGTTGTTGGTGATCGGATGGCCCAAAACTCTCGGGGCAGTAAAGCGCAGGTTGAAACGTGGCTTTGGTACTATAAATTCCCTTTCAGAGTTTTTAACAGGTGCTGGAAGATGGCATCGTGATGGCATCCTTATTAGGGCGCCGACATCATCCTTCCATGCACATAGCAGCGATGAGATATTCGAGTGCACGATGTCTTCTAATTACTCCTATGGTTCTAATATTACACTGAGCTTTCAACTGGCTTTAGCTTAATTCAGAGACGTACTCAATATTTCTTTGCAATTTTGAAGATCTTCCTTGATCAATGACCAAAGGGAAAGCCCTTTCCAATATGCAAGTTAGGTAGATGGCTTCAAGCACTCCCATAATCCTAAAGAATCCTTAAATATTGCTTTATTTTTTTATGCAAGAATTGCATCAATATTAGAAGACCTAGAATGAAGAAGCTCCAATTTTGCATTTTTTAATTACTTTATGAATAAGAAGACCTCGAGTTGAAACAACTCCTATTTCGGATTTCAAAATTAGCAGGCTTTTTTTTCTTATGTATAACGATCGCTATAATTCTAGCCTATCCACGTTGGTTGCCACCTCATCTAAATTCATTTCGTGTCGTTGAATCTCCAAAATATTGCATCAACGGCTTGTAAATTTAGAAAACCCCGGGAAAACTTCATAGCATTCCCTTCCATCATCTCAAGCTCTGGAATCGATGTTGTCAAATATAAGTTTTGGAGGTAGTTGGTGAACATCTTTTCCAATGCGAAGGAGGGTGGCACCAGCATTAGGAGTTCTGCAACTCCCGCTTGAAATGGAAGCCTTCTCATCCAGTTTTTGCACCTCAATTTGATAACCATGAGCAAGATCTTTGGGATAGATCTTGCAACTATGGGTTAAGATTCGTCTCTTGATGCCTCGACGCTCAGGCATTTTGGGTGTAGCAATAGAAACTCAGCTCTGAACCTATTAGAGGCGACTCTATCAGGGCTAAATGTTGCATAAATGGGTACTACCAGACAGATAAGCTGTGGTTGTTTTGACAACATTCATTTCAGGATGGAGCTTTACAAAATTGGCTTGCACTGGAAATATGGACAGTTCCTACCAGCTAAATTGTTACATTCGTATCTTTTCGGTTGTTCCTTATTTCTTATTTATGCATTGAGAATCAGGAAGAACAAAGTTCGATAATAAAATGAAAGGCTTATGTGTTTGGATTTGGTCGTATGTATTCATTTTTGTAAATAAGGTCCAGGCAGATGCGTAAAGCGCACGTCCTAGCCTCGAATTTGAAAACCCTAAACCTAGTGAAGATTTGATTCGTATAAGGAAGCAATACGACCCCAATAATGCTTCTAAAATTCAAAGTGGTCTGAAGTTGAACTGGACTTAGCGGGTGCCGCATAGGGATAAATGTGAGTATGGAACCAAATTCTGGGACAAAGAATAGATCTGCGAGCCACCTCAAGAGATCTCTTCATTGGATGCTCCATTCTATTGTTTTGGAAAACTATAATTGCGGGCTACCAATATAGCGCACGAATCGTGTTGTCCTGGCATCAAGTTTGAAAACCTTAAAACTCTAGATGGAGTAAAGGCTTAAAGATAGAGGGAGAATGGTACAGGCGCTAGTGAGAGTAGAGCAAGCGCGCTAGTACATGGTGGCCAAGTAGGTATAAAGCCCTCACATCTTGTTCGGACAAATAAATTAAGATGGCACATTTCACATACACATTACACAATATGATTCGAGAAACACAAGCCAAACAATGACATTAGAGATTCAACATTTTGGGCAGTCGCTCAGCTCGTATATAGAACATTGGCGAAGTGAAATATATTAGACTTTAATAAAGCTTATATTTACCATGCAAACCAGATCGCGCCCTCACTATTTATGTTTAGATTATATATACAAGAAATTTATCGCGGCGGCCAAGGCCGCCGCGTACATTTCTTTAGTTCTAACCCTGTGAAGTTGGACTTACCGTAAGTTCTGGGTCTTGTTTAGTAAGGAATGTGTGACAGTTCGAGCTACATGAATGTAGAGGGTATGAACTTGTGTCATTATCTTAAGTTCTCGTGCTCCTAAGGTAGATGAATGTTATAAGTGATCACAATGCATAACAACTTGCAAGGAACAATTCAACAAACCTATGCAATGTTCTAAAGAGAAAGACCTTTTATATATTACAATAAAATTTTCCGCAACATTTATCTTAATGTCAATTTAAAACTAGAGTATTTTTGAACTCAAGTATGCACTACTGGATTGCATAGTTAAGAACTTGAAAGAAAGGGGCTAGCTCCTTGATTGTCAAGAATGGAAGCACTGTCGCATTGTCTTCGGCCCTTGGCTATTATATGCATCATCTACATTAGGTATCAAAATCACACACAATATACAAGAGGGCAAATTATTGTAATGTTTGTTGTTCTATTCTATTCTTATTATAAGTCTCGATAATTACAGGGAGGCAACACGAAGATGGTGTAGATATCGCCTTGGCCCGAGGGTGTTACTGAAAAAAAAAAAATTGAGGGCCATCAAAATGGCGAGGGTGTGTGCATAACTGGCCCGAGAGTTTTGGGCCATCCGATCACCATCAAAATCGATCTGGATCCGTCCATTTGATAACACCCTAGGGTGTTATGGAGTAGCAGTGTGTTATAGCTCCAGTAACACACTGATCAAGATTGATCTAAACCGTTGGATCACTATAAACTTGAGGGGAGTTAGTTAAGGTGCAAAAGTTGTTTGATTCTGGTGGCCAACGTGGAAGTTGAGCCTTTATTTTCAAGTGAGGATTAATAAAATGAAGCCATGTGGCATCCATGGAAATTGGCTTCCACATTCCGGCAACACCAATAACAGGTTTTCCAGAAATCAACGATGAATCTACATCCAAAGATAGATCAAAGTTTTCTACATCCAAAGATAGATCAAACTTGTCCAAATGATTATTGTAAGGGAAGCATACACTATGTTCCAACATTGAAATTACCAAGTACCATATCAACAGAGTATTCTTTAGGCTCTTTAGCTCATTTAACAACTTTTTGGTTGAACTATGCAGGATCATAAACATGTCTTCTTGTATTGAGTTCTGTTAGATCGTCAACGTATCTTAAAAGCAAAATCAAAAGAAAGCACAAAATTCTTACTAAACCATAGAGAAGGCATCAAATAAACCATAGGCCAGGAAGGCTAGAAACATGCCTAGAACGTGTCCTAGCAATCATATCTTTATTGTTGGTGTGACGCTCCCAGAGTCTATGCCCTCATTGTATAAATGCGGGAATTCCCCTCCCATGGCGACTACATCACCATGGTAAGGCCCTCCGTCGGACTCGGACCACTTGGGATGGCCAAGTGTCCAGGTGAGGAACATGGAGGTGTCATTCGTCCCACGTCCTCTATGGGAATTCCTATACAGCGGAAGCATACATATACGTTAGCATACAATCATCATGCAAAATAATATACCACCACGAAGGGTGGCCCATCCATCATCATCACGGAAAAGACAATACATCCATAATAACACGAAATAACACCATGACAAGGCACTACCCCGGGCTCAGACTCCAAGGGATCAATTGACGGCCAGGGCCTCAAGATATCAACAGACGGAAGTATAACATGGCGTTGGCTGGCATAAGACAATGGCTAGGATAGTCCACTCTATCCGCCCCTCCTGTGCACACTTTGCAGATAGGCTGAATCATGCTATGACGTGCTTGTAGCCCTCCGGAGACGCAATCCCAAGGAATCACCCTTCGGGACTACTCCCGGTTACATCTCCCCGGTCCGATGAGGCAGGTCAGAGAAGCGTCTCCTCCCTGAACATGACGGATCCCTGGGTGTGCTAGAGAACACGTGCCACATCAGCGATCCCCGCATCCGTACCCGACTTACTCCCCTCCAGCGCCCATCCAGGTACCGGCTTGCTAAGTGATTTGCTTTGATCCGCTTGTTTCTGCAATCGGCTTGTCTTTGGATTTGCTCTGCCTTGCCTACAGCCCCTTGCATAGAGCCCCCTTGATTTGCCCCTTTCTGGCTTTCTCTCTCTAGGGTTTACTGTCTCTCTCTAGCCCCTAAACCCCCAAACCCCTAAAGGTGCTTTCGACCTATGTTTTTGTCCCCAAATTGGATTACGGCGCAATTTTGGTGCCAAAGACCCCAATGTTCTCTCTCTAGAGTTCTGATCTCTCTCTAGCCCCAAAACCCCCAAACCCCTAAAAGGTGCTCACGACATACGTTTTTGGTCCCCAAATTGGATTACGGCGCCAATTTTGACAGCCGAGAGATCCCACTCTTCTCTCTCTAGGGTTTCTGATCTCTCTCTAGCCCCAAAACCCCCAAACCCCTAAAGGTGCTCGACATATCGTTTTGGTCCCCAAATTGGATTACGGCGCAATTTTGTATGCCGAGAACACCCTTTTGCCTTTGGAAGTCACGCCTAACCACCGGGCCGACAAGCCCATGCCATAGCCTAAACCTTGCTTGGCGTGTCATACCCCAAGTCATGGCCCCGCGAGAAGCAGCCCGATGTCAGGGACTCACCCGTAGCGGGTGAGCTTCCCTGCGAACCACCACACCCACCTCGGGCAAACCCGGCCGCGACTGTGACCTCCTGCGGTAGGCACACTGGGAAAACCAAGAAGGGCCACCAAGGAAGCCCCAGCCCCGGTGCCGGTGTGCAAGGGAGAACATCCTCCATGAAGAAGGAGGCCGGGCCAAGGCCCATCATAATGGCCGTGCACTCGGCGGCCGAAAAGTTGGCTGCTTTCGCGGCCCCTGACCCCTCGGATTGGCGGAGACGGCGCCATCAAGGCTAGGGGTTAGGGCCAATAGTGCCGCAATCGCGTCTCGGCAGAGCGAGATGGATGGTCAGCATCCATTGCAGCGCCTGGCCACCTCGGGTTGGAAGTTAGGGAGGCTACGGCTTGCAAGGCGAAGGTTGGAGACCACCTTGAAGTTAACCAGGCGGCCAGCGAAGCCGGAGAAAGTTTTAACGCGGGCCGGGCCGTCACAGGCTTCAGATGCATGCGTTTACCCGGCAGGCAAAGGGCCCCTCGAGGCGGTAGCATGAACAATGGCGGCGCTAGCGGAGATGGCGAACCGACCAAGCCTTGCAGAGGCGAGCTCGGACTTGAGAGAATAGAAGGCGCGGCGCTGATACCGCCAGCCCAACAACACGCAAAGGCGTCAATCGGGGGTCACTTGGTCAACTTTGAGCAGCCCGGATACCACGGCCACGCCACAGCACCATCATCGCGCACGCCCACCGGGCGGTGGGACGTGCCCTCCGCCCGGGCCGAGCTCTGTACGGCCGGTGTGAACTCCCAACAGTTCGGGGAGCTGCTTGGGAAATTTTGGGAGAGAATCTCACGGAAGATACACCACCACATCCTTGGGCACATGGCGTTTCCTGGTCCGGACCTGTTCGGGATTCTGCTGACCAGCCGGTGTAAGTCCGGCGCCCGAACCCGCGGCCGTCGTGGTGTTCCGCGGTTGCGGATGCTGCGAGTTTGAAGGCCATATTCGCGGCCGGGGCAAGTTATTGAAGGGCGATCTCGTATGGGGGATCTTACTCCGATTACAGCGGGGAGGCACCGGAGGGGAGTTAGCCGGGTCGGGGGATGCCCGCTTGATCGACCAAATCTTTGCGGTACTGCGCTTTCGACCAAATGCCACCTAGCGCCTCGCTCGATCCTCGCAATCTGCCCCTACAACTCGGTGCTCCGGCTCAGCCAAATCTTTGCCCTAGCGCCTCCGCTTACCTTATCCGAAGTCACGCCCCCGCCTTCGATCTGCTCCATTTCTTTGGTCCATCCAAGTGATACACACTACACAAGCATCTCCGGCCGCTCAATATGAATTGTGCCTCCGGGTGGTGGTGCAGGCTGTTGGGGTTTCCACGTGGCGGAAGGGCGATAGCCTCAATTCGATGGCTGTGGACATAGACCTCATCTTCCTCATGGAACATGGGAATACCACCCGCCACGAGCTGCCCGTCTGCCGGGGTACCCGGCATTTTTTTCGGTGTTCAATGGTTTATGCGAGGGGCGTGGAGCGCGGTGGGGTTGCACTTTACTACTACCGGGTAGCCTTGGCACATTTGGTTTTCCTCCGAGGCCGACCGACATAACCGCTACTTGTCGATCCGGTGCACCACCACGGCGGAGATCCTCTCTTCCTAGGCGCTTGCTACTTTCCCCATCGCGAGAGAGTCCCTTCTATCCACGACCCGGAGGTGGGCCGGGATGGACCATTATGTCGATCTATATGATGACATCTGATGCCCTTTCGCCGGATGGGCGAGTCATGCTCCTTGGAACTTCAATGCTTGTGGGCCGGGGGTGGAGCGAGCCATGCGGTGGACCCCCTCGCGGATGGCGTCTTTGCGATTCGTCCATGAAGCGGCTTACACCGCGGCACTTCGGATAGCGGTCAGTCACCAGCCCGGCGGAACAATTGCTCGATGTGCGGCATCTTTGACACTGCTCATTCATATGCAATGGCCTACCACAATGGCCCTCTTCCCGCGGGTACACTTGCGGACGGGGACAATCCGCGGCGGAACTAGTGTGGTGGATTATGTCATATAGTGGCTGCGGGATGTACACCTTGTCGGCCATTTTCCGCGTCGACGCGGGGCGGTCGGGGCCGAGGAGGGGCAGAGATCACCTCCCACTCTATGTGAAGGCTGGTGCGGCCAGCCATTTGCGACCTCCTCGATGCGATTACCTTCGCCGACTTGGTTCGCTTGGATTATGGCGGCGGGAGGGTTCTGTGCCCGACATGCTGCGAAAGCCCTCCCGGCCCGATTCTGGCCCAGCCACACGCCGAGCGACAAAGCCCGATCAGGCTGGTTGAGCTCCCTCCGGAGCAGCGCCGAGGTGCTTTTGGAGACCTCCCCATGCCCGAGATCGAGAAGCGCAACCTTCCCGCGTAGCAGATGGTTTGATGCTAAGTGTAAAGGCATAAGCGCGCCTCCGTCTCATCGTGGATCCCGGACCACGCTGACTTTCGGGCCACCAGCCATTACCGTGCCTTCCTCCAAGGAAACAAAGGCAAGGTACACGGCAAAGCGCCAAGGAGAAATGTTACGGCCTCTTCGGCGCCCACACGAAAGAACTTTACGGCGGGGTACTCTGCAAGCCGGCCGCGACCCTCGGGGAACATCCGCGGTGGTGCAATGGGAGGCGGTACACCGCGGCTTTATGATCCCGGGAACACGCGGACGGATGTGCCCCGCAACATGGCCCGGCCGGTGATCCGCGAAGAAGATGTCGAAGAGGGGCTGCGGCGCATGGCTAGTGGAAGGCGGCCAGAGGCGTGAAGCGGCACAAGCGGAGTTGCTCAAGTGGGCGGGGACAGCCCATGGTGCGGAAGTCGCTGCTGCACTATTCAACGAGGCACTGCAAAGGGTTTTCCCGGTCATGGACCACAAGTAGGGTTGTTCCGATCTACAAGGCGGGGGACCCACACTGTCCGACCAATTCACCCGAACCATCATGGTCATTTCGGTGTTTGCCAAAGGCGTGGCGCGGGCATTATCGAGCAAAGCGGTAACCCGGATGGGTAGAGGCGGCGGAAGTCGGGGCAATTACCGAGGCGGGCTTCCGACCCGACGATTCGACCATTGATCACATCTTCACACTCGGGGCCACAGTGGGGACAATAGGACCGTCGGGAGGACTGTATTTGTTCTGTTTTGTGGACTTTGCAAAAGCTTTTCGACCGCGATTACCGAAAAAAAGTTGTGGGCGAGATTGCACCATCGGGGCTCCCTATGGATCTGCCGAGAATGCGATTAATGCGGCTATCACGAGTCTGCCCGGCCGCGATGCAACCGAAGGGCAGTCATTTGCCCGGTAGCATTGGAGTTAGGCGGTTGTCCTCTCTCACCCACACTCTTTGGACTTTACATTGACCGGTTGGAAGCTTTGTGGCTTGCCGCCAATGGGGAGGAACGGTATCTGACTCTTGCACCGGGTCATCCGTGACTCATCTATGCGGATGATGTGGACCTCTTGGCCCATACACGGAGGGCATACATGCACACCTAGATGCCACGGACATATTACCGCGGCGGCCGGACATGTGTGTCAACCTGGCCAAGACTAAGGTGGTCCTCATATCCTCCTCCGTCATCCGGCACCTCTGGCTCACTTATCGTCGGCAGATGGTAGAGGTCACACCCGGCTACAAGTACACGGGAGTGGAATTTCCGTCCCTCAATGTATTGGGATGCATCCATTACCGCCGGGTGATTGCGAGGTTGGAAGGCGTTATGCATAATGCAAAACAATAGTCACATGGCGAGTCAGATGGTGGGGCCACCTGATCACATTTGTTCGGAACACTTGGTGGAGCCGGTTCTTACGTATGGGGTTCGAGGTGTAGGGCCCGGTGGTGTCTTTGGCGACTTGGAGGACTTAGAAGCGGAGTCGGAAGGCATTTTTGACCACGTGCACTTGGGGTCAAGCCCTCGATTCCATATCGGATCTTGTTGCGAGGAGGCGATTCATGCCCCCGCGGCATGCGACCCCTCGATAGACACATTGTTTATTTCCGGAAGGTGGCCCGGCATGGGCTTACACTGGCTCCCACACTTGGCTTACTTTGTGGCGATGAGCCCATAGCGATTTCGGACTTGTTGGAAGGACAAAGAGAGCCCAAGTACGGGCGCTACCGAACGTAAACGCATAGGTGCGTCCGGAGTGCACACCAGGCGCCCGGCCGGGATAGGCTGAGGGGGTACTTGGACTCTTGTTTCCTGGGGAAGCTCTGGGACCACCATGCTCGAAGCGGTAAAGATGGCACACTACAAACAACACATAAACCCCACCTTGGTTCGAGGCCCACGGCTCTACTCAAGGTTCTCGGTTGCCCATGAAGAAGCCAGGATCATCAGCCCATTCAAACAAGGGCCCACCATCTTCGGGCTTGAGGCGGGTGGGTGGGTTGGAGAGCCGCCGGGGCGGGCTTTGTCGGTGTTGCCGGCCGGGGTGGTTGAGGATGAAAGCCATGCCTTCTAGGAGCATCCGGTCTAAGAGTCGGTCCGGGCTCGCTACATTCTCTTGGTGCGACACAGTGCGCCCTGCACGAGCTACTTCGGTATCTGCGTCGGGTTCGATCCCTTGGCTCTTACCTCCGGGGAGGTTTTGGATCTGCGGACTCACCTCTCGCCCCGGGGCCTATCGAGGTGCCGGGAATTCATGTGTATATGTATATTTGTACAGCTGCTAGCAGGCTTGTTGCTACGACGGTTTTTCCCTCCTAAGGGGGAGTTTTTTAATCTGGGTAGCAACGGGCTTGTTGCACCCGTGTAATTTGGTTCCCATAGGCCGATTGGCCTCCGCGGACGATAAAAGAACCTTCCTTCCTTCCTTCCTAAATCTAAAGGCTAGCTCACCAGCCCGTTCGAGCCCAGGGCGGCCATATAGGCTCCCACCCTCCAGCCCAGAGAGTGTCAGACCCATACCCTGCCCACACACAGTGACCGGCTATAAGCCTAGCACACTATAGGAGTCCTGTAGCCGCGCTAGGCAAGACCCCACCCCCGATTCACCCTCATACTCATTATCTGGTGTTGAACCACATCATAGCATCCACATCCAGGTTGGTTCTTGTGCACAGGCCGCAATTATTGGGTATTAAGGGATCTAGCTAGAGACATCTCTACTGCTAAGAGGCTTTTAGGTCTCTACCCTTTCCTTAGTTCCCAATACACGGAAGAAGCAGTAAGAAAGAATATAAACATCATCTAAGTATCCAGAACAATATACAAAAGAGAATTTAATCATTCCATCTATTCAAAGAAGTGTCAGCAGAATAGAAGCTATCTAATGACTAACCAGTCTCTTGGCTAGAGCCGTTGTCACGGAAGGCGTCCATAGCTCGAGGTTTGCTGTTAGGTGTTGGCAAGAACGGGTTTAAGCTACTGGCTGCTGCTCCTCTTCACTCTCAATTCGAATTTGGGATGAATTGGGGGGTAGGACCTATATGACATATTTAACAAAATTTGGACTTATTCAAATCTAATAGCTATGGTAAGATGTATTTTTAACTCTTATTGATTATAATAATTTGTTCAATTCACCATTAGATCAAAAGTATGATGGTTACTAAAGTATAAAATTGCATTCTAATTTAAATCTTCACTTTAATCATTTAGAACTAAATCTTCATCTAGGATAAACTCTATTATTACTTTTTAAATATTTAAAGAAGAAAAATTTAAATTGAAATTAATTAAATGATTATGTTTGTGTTTTAACTAAAAAAATACTTTATTATAGATTAATTTCAATATATTTTATTTCATCAATAATAAATTGTTCAATAGTTCTTATTAAAATATTAACTTTATTATTTAATTAAATTCCACCTAAAACTTTTCTTAAAGTATTTTTAAAAGTGTAAAAATTTATAATAAGTAAGATAAGCTAAGATGAAAGTCTTCACTTATCAACCCATCAGATTTCATTTAGAAATATTATGATTGCCAAATTTTAAATGTGATGAAATTAATGAAAGTTGAAATTTTATATTCTTGAAATGCTTAATTCTAAATAGCTTCAAGTGAAAATTAGTTTGAAAAGCAATTATATTTTTTGATAACCATTATAATTTTAATTTAAAGATAACTTACGTAATTAAAACTTATAAAAATTTTAACAATCAAGAAGAATTAAATAATACATATATTCTAATAATGGCGTCCTTGAAGTGCTATCTATTAAATCTGAATAAGTCCAAGTTTCGTTGAATATATCATCTATTCCATGGCAAGTCCCTTCTGGCCAATCGATTTGGACCAGGTGGCACCCCCTCATTGGTGACAATTAGTTAATTAGACCATAATAGCATAATTAGGTTAATTATCCCACTAAAATCCATAATTATCCATTAGTTTTATTAGCATAGCTAATAAAATCCATTATAGGCGAACCCCCACTTGGGCCCTTAGGCCTACTATGTACTGGTGACGTGTCGTAGTATGCATACGTATACCGTATAGATACCTAGAACGTCTCCCCAGGATTAATGTTGTCCTCAGCATTAGAGTTAGTGGAGAGTAATTATAGTAAAGATAACTTTGATTTATTGAAAACATCAAAGGGTTACATATCAGGGTAGGAGGACAAGAAGTCCGTTTTTGAACATAAGCAGTACGAGATCACACTCAAAAAGTACATTTCAAACACAGTTTTTTTTTCAAAAACACAAGTTGGCCTACAAAGTGAGGCCTCGATTCCTCTGCAGCTTATCAGTACGCTCTACTGGCCTGCAGAAGTGAATACATTAGTGAGTATACAGATGCCGACAATTGCCAAGCCACTGTTTTGGAATCGCCATTATTTTGGATGTTTTGGAGTCGGATAAAGTGAGGGATAGATTCCACTCAAAGACTGCAGGCAGCTAAGCTTGAACTGTATTGTAGCCAGATCTGATTTGCTGCACATGCCTGACACTGGCCGCCATTAATGCATCATCCACACGTATCGGCATCAATTCCGCCATAAATACCATGAATGCAACGTGTCATGTGCTCACAATTTTTAAGGAAGAAATTAGACGAGAACAGAAACTGGATACTGCATTACGTAAGAAGGAAAAGAGATGAACTGAGCTTTGTCATCTATGTAGTCAAACCTTACAATGTAGATACACATACACTTGATCTTTTTTTCTTTTCTAGATGTAATTTTTTTGTGCACTGGATTACAACGCTCTGATCTCTTTTTCAACTCAATCAAACTTGGCATGCCCTATTATCTCTTTAAACTGGGATGAAGCATCGTGTTCATGAAGATATGAGAAAAAAATATTAATGGAACGGTGACAAATCGTCAACGTAAGAGGATATAAGGAGGGATATAGAATTGCTCGAATATAAGCACTTCAAAATCATCTCATCCGGGCTTTTGCTAGAAAGTGTACTACTCTACCAATGACAAACAGTACAAACTTTGATGCCATTTGGTTATTCAATTTTCCAAAAGGACCATATGGCAACAAAAAACAAGTGAATGAGACTCTAAACATTATCTGCGTCTTCTACATATCCTAAACAAAGTGTGTCTTGGACTACTTCCATCGTTAGATCCATCGATCTTACGACCCAGGGCGTATCCTGGCCCTCTGGGCACCTCGCATTTCGATTATGGTCATTTATTATTGAGGGTGCCTATCATTTATAAATATGAGCCTAAGGTTTAGGAATACGAAATATGGGGACTCAAACCTCTACCAAAATAATTCAATTTTTCTAATGTTTTAATTAATACAATTAGTGAGTTCACATGATTACTTTTTCTTTTTCTTTTTCTTTTTTAATACCATGTTTGTCCTATATGGCATTAAAACTGTAGGGTTACGCGATGTGGGTGAACTTTTACTTGCCGTTGTTGGTGATCGAGCTGTTCCTTACCAGGGATAAGGACCCTTCAAAAGACAGAAATTATAGGTTTCCATTTTTGTTCCGATAGTGAATTTCCATTAAGCCATGCAGTTTATTAGGATTAAACTTATCATGTTTTCTTCAAAAGTATAACTACAAGGTGGTTAATCTACTTAAATGTTACCACTTATGCCATAAACAATTGGTGCTAAGAAATATTTTGAGATGGATTTGGTAAGAATCTATGACCATTGCATTTGATGGGCTCAACCCAAGAAACTACTCGAAGCTCAACAAGAAGCTGGCACAACGCTACGTTATAACAGAGAATGATAGGTTATTTGGTTTTTTAAAAAGAAAGACAATTTATTTTTTCCTACAAGTATTTTTTCTTCTCGTTCCTCGTAACCAAGTTATACATTTGGCCATTCTCATTTCTTCTAACCGAATTCTAAATATAGGCATTCTCTTAGATGCATTGCATCAATGTATCATCTTTTCTTATTTTCAACAGAAACGGTCATGGAGACTTTAGAGTATAAGATAAATAAATGGTCTTGTGCATTTCCATGAAAAATTTGACCATTGCGACAATTAAACCTTTGAAAAATCAAAACTTTAGCCGTCCAAAAATGTTTAACATGCCCTTCTGTTCATCTAGATTCTTCTCATATGTTGGCTTTTTTTGCTTGGCTTGTGGCGTTAGATATGCTTCAAGAATGTTTTACAAAAAACATAGCAATGGTTGAACGGAATATTGACAGCATTGCCATTTATAACTCACACGTATGCATGTCCATGCTTTACAAACCTAGCGCATAATTCTCTTTCTGAAGTTGTATTGAATAAAATATCGACAACAGTGCCATTTGTACCTCTAACATATACATTTCCATATGCTAAGTATACATTTCCATATTCCACAAATGTAGCACATAACTCTCTGTCCGAAGTTGTATTAACTTTGTAGCTTGCCACCAATCATCTCTTTCATTTTTTGGAATGCGAAGAAACTCGAAATGTGTGTTCATTTAATTGGATAGAATGTTCTGAGAAGGCATCACAATGCATCTACGGTTAGGTCTATCTTTGAAACGCATTTTAAGATCCTTGTGATCACAATGCATCTACGGTTAGGTCTATCTTTGAAACGCATTTTAAGATCCTTGTGACCATGTATAGGCTATTGTGACGCCATCTTGATCATGTTGTTATAATACTCAATTTATGTGCCGGGCATTTAGGTCCTTGATATGATTGCATCGCATAACTTTTTTTTGTGTCTAAGTTGTGGATAGGCAATTTGAGGATAAAGCACTGAATTGAATTCGTACAAAGGCAAAACGTTTCTCTAGAATATGTAGCATTATAACAGGGAGTTTTTTTTGTAATTTTATACGCTTTTTGGCATGGTTTTCATATGATTTCATGGGCGTATTGCATGAGGCATACTAATCAGTATATCTAGAGTGCACATTGGATTTTTATATTTGAATGGCGTTTTAGCTATGGTTTTGCAATGGTTGCGCATTATATAGTTCCTATTCACAAAAGAATTATTTGTATTAATTTCTTGAACAGCATGCAAGCATCGGGGATCTCTGCTTTAGGGTTTATGTCGATCTCTGCTCTAGGGTTTGTGTAGGAAAGGGGTTTTGCAGCAATTCATGGGATCTCGCAATAGATGGCAAAGGCGGGACACCATCGAACTTCGTGCGTGGCGTGCACATGGGGCTTGGTTTGTGTTTCAATGGGTTGTGGGAAAACCATCGAATCGGTCCAAATTATGCTTCCGAAGAACCTTCCGCGCAGCAGCAACACTTGCTAAGGATTATGGTATCTATCCACCTGGGTTGTGGCGATTTTGAATCACACCCGCACCTAATCCATAAAATCATGCTATACATATCCATTAAAGCGATAAACTTTTTGAATGGGCATTGCCCACGCCAGATCGCGGCATTAGGCGGATGCATCGGCACAAACAGATCGCGGCATTAGGGGATGCAAATCGAGAAGCTTTATCATTTGCCTTAACAAAGGCAACATCGAAATGTTGATTCTCGTTATTATGCTGTTAGTCCAGGCGGGTCTCGAGTTTCTTCTATTTGAAGCCGAACTCCAACTATCTAATATCCGGTATAGCTTTGTTTCTATGGGTTTGAATATCCGATATGTTTATATCTTGAAGAGTCGCTAATGATATTCGTGGGACTCCTTGTGTTCGAAGAAATGGCATCAATATCTTGTTCGGATCTTATTCCAATGTCGGTATACTCTAGAGTTTCATGATTCCAATTTCATATACTACCTACGACCCGTTTTCATTATTGTCCTTATTTTTGTAGATGGCTGCCACTATCCGTATGTTTACGGCGGGCAAAGAAGAAACACCTAGACAACTAAAGGATGTTATACTTGTGTCATATGAGATCCGCAACAACAAAGATTTAGCCGCTTGTGAGAGAATGAAGTGGCGAAGGTATTTCATGTCAAGTTTTATAACCCGTTGTCTATTTGATCTTATGGGTTGTATCATTTCAGTCTTTGCACTGTTTAATCTAGATGCATTTCTGATCGGGGGTTTATGATGCACAACGGAGCTCGTTGTTGTTGGGGAGCGCTTGGTCTTGTGACATTGGGCTTTGATCTGAATATTCATCATTCATACAAACCAATGGTTGCGGCTATCAAGAAGTTCAAAATTGCCCAAAATGTTGCCCTAGCACAAGTGGCATGGAACTTTCTCAATGACGGGTAAGTAATTTTGATTTGCACAAGGGCAATTCACCGCTTATTAGCGTCGTCCAACCAAAGTAAAAGGAAGGAAGTTCTTTCCTTTAATTTTAGCACAATTTGAATGAAGCGATTAGTAAGGGATGTCTTGCGCGAATCGCTCACTGCGATTTAAACCTCACCACATTCTTTTGCCGATGCCATCTTCCTAGCGGCTAAGTTCCCCGAAGCTGCCATCCGATGGGAAGAAGGATTGGTGCCAAGAATTTGGGGAATATGGAATACTAGTTTCTAGTTTTGTAGTCAGTGCTTGTTTGGTGCACACTTTGGAGTCTTTTTTTATATTGCAACCAAGTTCATTGCATGAATTTCCTTTTGACCAATGCCAGATCCCTTCTTATAAAAGCATTGTTAGAGGACCTTTCTTCTTAATACTTAATAGTATGTATCGTGTGCTCCTTTATATATATTTATTATTACATGTTTGTGTATTGCTAGTGGCAACATGCACCACAGGCATGCATATATCTTTAATGGGCCTTGGAGTAACCCAGTTCGATTCACCGGAGGCCTTCAACTCTTACATAGCCATTATATATCCTAATAATTGTTATATGTTTGTTCTATCATATTATTATTATGATCATCTTAGTTAAATATGTATTATGGTTGTTTTTTTTTTATCAAGCTTCTTCGTAATTAAGTCCACATGCAAATATGCTATCCTTAGTGCTATCTTGTTTGGAGCATTGGACGCTTTTAAACAAGATTATTGGTAGGTGAAGAAACATCTTCTCCGAACTGAAATAACTTCATCTACAGGAGATTCCCAACAGTCTCACAACCCACACCAAATTAGATTAGCAGATACTACACCTGAGTTTAGCCAAAAGGCCGAGAAAGGCATGAGTCTTCTTTGTTTCACTTCTTGCTATAAACCAGCACAAAGCATTTTCTTTGTGAATAATGTGTGTTGAATATTTCTAGAACAGAAACCTAAGAAAGAGTAGGGTGCTCACATGTCTAGTTTTGCATTTCAAGGAGGCTTGTCAAGACTTCCAAGTAGTTTGGAACATTCGACCCCTTTAAAACAAGATTATTGGTGGCTGAGGAAACATCTTCTTAGAACTGGAATAACTTCATAAGTCCCCGATAAAACACATATAAGACCTTGGTATAAGTCACACTTATACCAAGGAGCATGCATCCCGATAAACACATATAAAACCCAAGACCTTGGTATAAGTCACGCTTCTATGTTACGATGCCACTACTTCTCTTACCTGGCAGGTGATGATGAAGAGTAGCATCACCCACAAAGACAACAAGGGCGTATAATGGGAGCAAGCCCAGGCCTGCTAACGTTGCATTGCCGTCTAATGTACATCATATATTGATCGCACACTTGATTGAAATATAGCCAAATGAACTCAACTCAATTAAAGCTACAAATCAATCCGGACTAAACAACAATAGTTGTATCCTTACACATCTGCAAAGATAATAAATCGGGGCTCCTTTATCCTATATATCACAATGAACTCAAAAAGAAATCAGGAACAAATTCATTGTTTCTCAATATTGCATGTTAACTCCTATGCACAAAGGATCATAGGATGCGCAACTCCATGACACTGAAACAAGAACAGCCAGGCAATGACCCTCACAACATAGGTACCAATGGCACTGCCGTAAGACAAGAATATTTCTACCTTATCCGCAATTAAATATAACCCCAATACCAATATAGTCTCTCGACTCTAACATAATCTTGACTCAAAATGCATTTGGGTTTATGTAAACGCGAAACCGCACATTAAACAAAGTCCATCAGTATATGTGTATATGTGCGAGAATAGGTGTTCCTCTTGCTAAAGACCCAACAAGCGGATCGACAACAAAGTTGATGGATGGTTTTCTATTAGCCACCTCCGATATTGCTCATTCGTCAAGAAGTGCAATGCGGCATATGGAACAATTCTTACAATGTAGCACCATTTCCTCTAATAAATCAAGAAAAGCGTAAAAAGGTAATTCATTCTTGGCCGGTTCTTGTGACACATGGGAAACGATGCATGTCGCCCTAACAATGGGGAAACATCCTAGCTTTCCTGCTCTACACAATACCCATGTCATCCTAACAATGGGGAAACATCCTAGCTTTCCTCGCTCTACACAATTGCCCGCAATGCATTTAGAAAATTAAAGGTCTTCAACATCTACAAGATACACTATGCAATAGCTTTTACCGTAATTAGCATACCCCGTAAAAGCCTCTTCGATCTGTTTGAAATATAGAAATCAAAGGACAACTTATCCCTAAAGTTCCGGAACCGCCGACTTGCATCTGAAAAGGATATCCATAAAAACATCTCTTAACACCGGATAATTTGCCATGCTAAACAATTTGATATTGTAAACTGTAGAAGCACATTGAAAATGCAGCCGTCAAAGTGGTTGCTTGTGATTCCATGTTCCTTCCCCAGGGTCAGTGATAATGGCACTCCATATGTATAAAAACTTCGGTTTAGAGATTTCATTGAATGCCGCATGTGCCTCAACTAAAATTTTGCACACGCAAGGAAGCGCATGAGCTGGTCGGAGAACATTGGAAAGGAAATTCTTCCATTACCGATGTTAGAAATTGCATTTTTCTAGGAGTGCCTTGAGCATTTTCGCAACATACCACAAACATGCTCTTTGGATATGGAAACCCCCAGCTTTTAGCATGTCGTGATGTTTTAAGTGCATCGCCCGACCATTTTTTGTTATTTGACATTAGAGCTTGATGAATGAACTTGGAGGTTGTTCTGTTTTTGAATATGCAACCGCTCTCATGCTTATATATGCTTTATTTTCCCAAAGAATAAACTTGCCTTCAACAAATTACATGACCTCATAATATGGCTATTGGAAACTAGCGTGAACTTGATGCACCAACTAGCGCCGAGGCATTCCCACACAATGCATGAGGCACTTTAAAAGAGCGACTTATTCTCCAACTCTTCACAAAGATGAATTTAACATTTCGGGTAGGACAACTAAGTATTAGAGACGAGAATAGGTCAAGTTCAATAACTCCATTTATTTGGAGGAATGAATTTTAAAACAAGTGAAGTACTTAACACTCCATAACCATGATTTATTCTCTTCTCATAATATCATGCAAATCAATGGTGAAGAGAATAATAGCTATACTCAAAACGCTTGCCAACTCTCTCATTCATAACAAGAAGTAGGCTACTTCATTGCAAAAACCATCAACAAGCTACAAAGCAAAGCAATTAAAACATCGAATTTCACAAAGTATCCTTTTTCAAATTATTTGAACCCTCTGGTTAGGGGCTATGCCGTGCCTCTACAATGAGTGTAAGGCGTAGGCGACATACATGGACCTTGGCGACAAGCGCAACAACAGCCCACAACCCACAACAAATTAGATTAATAGCATTGGGGCCCTATGGACCCCGTGACGCCTATTAAACCGATAAGAACGAATACTACACTTGATCTTTAGCCAAAAGGCCGAAAGGAGAACTTGATGCACCAACTAGCGGCGGGCATTCCCACACAATGCATGAGGCACACAGAAGAGCAAATTTTATTCTCCAACTCTTCAAAGATGAATTTAACGGACTCGAATAGGACAACTAAGTATTAGAGACGCATTAATAGGGTCAATTTTTCATCAACTCCATTTATTTGGAGGAATGAATTTTAAAACAAGTGAAGTACTTAACACTCCATAACCATGATTTATTCTCTTCTCATAATATCATGCAGTTCACCGCTGAAGAGAATAATAGCTATACTCAAAACGCTTGCCAACTCTCCTCGTCCATAACAAGTAGGCTACTTCATTGCAAAGCCATCAACAAGCTACAAAGCAAAGCAATTAAAACATCGAATTTCACAAAGTATCCTTTTTCAAATTATTTGGAACCCTCTCGGGTTAGGGCTATGCCAGCCTCTCTGAAGAGTGTAAGGCGGAGGCTGACATACATGGACCTTTGGCGGCAAAGAAGCACAACAGCCCACAACCCACAACAAATTAGATTAATAGCATTGGGGCCCTATGGACCCCGTGACGCCTATTAAACCGATAAGAACAGATACTACACTTGATCTTAGCCAAAAGGCCGAAAGGTATGAGTCTTCCTTGTTTCAATTCTTTCTATATACCAAAGACATAGCCTCTTCTTTCTAAATGATGTCTATTGTGGGATATTTCAGACCCCGCCCACAAAGAAACACTAGGGTGCTTACCTGTCTAGATGGAGAAAGTGGAACTGGACTAAAAAATCGGCAGACTCGTTGCCATTGGATTGGAGCATTTCATCGAAAGCTTGGCGCTGGTCTCCATACCCTTACGATTTTTAGGGCCCGATCTTAGATAAAATGTTTTTTAGGGCTTAGATAAAATGTCCTTTAATTCTACATCATTAACTTTCTCAAAGCAATTGACATCGAAGGAATGTTCGATATCTTTGGGCAATCAAAAAACTAAGGCTCTAAAATGGCAACTCAAACCCGACAAACCCTTCCTCGTACATCCACGTAGAAGCTAGGACGACGACATTTTGCCCTTCTTCAGTCCAAATTAAAATATGTAAGAGGTTTATGACATTTTTATTGCCGGGAGACAAATTTTTGGCGACCCTAAAATGTCGCCGTCCCCTAACTTTTATGTAAAGAAATGGCGAGCTTGATGTTTTAGCGGCTGAAACAAATGGCCGCTGCTCACATGGTTGTTTCAACGTGAAATAGCTTCGCCCTTGCCATTTCTTATCACAAAAAGTTGCCATTGCATAGGTAAGTAAGTCGGGGGGCTTAGGCTAATGGAAAAGCCATTCGTAGGACTATGTGAGATATCTGCGCAGGTAGCGCCAAGGATTCGACTTGGACATGCTTCAATAACAATTTTATAACATCCTTGAAACTACTTTTATATAAGAAATGTTACATCACCCTAACACTTCGGTTCATTATTAAAGTAATAAACTAAAAGACCTAGAGTACCAAATGTTTTGTTACTATATATACCTTAATAATGACTAGCAGCCCTGTGTTGAAACGCGGGCTTTGGTACTATAAATTCCCTTCGTGAGTTTTTAATGTTGGCTAGAAGATGGCATTGTGATGGCATCGTTATTAGGGCGTGGACATCATCCTTCCATGCACATAGCGGCGATGAGATATTTGAGTGCACGATGTCTTCTAATTACTCCCATGGTTCTAATAATACACCGAAGCTTTCAAACCGGCTTTAGCTTAATTCGGAGACGCATTACTTTCGATATTTCTTTTGCAATTTTGGAGATCTTCCTTGATCAATTACCAAAGGGAAAGCCCTTTCCAATATGCAAGTTAGGTAGATGGCTTCAAGCACTCCCATAATCCTAAAGAATCCTTAAATATTGCTTTATTTTTTTAAGCAATAATTGCATCAATATTAGAAGACCTAGAATGAAGAAGCTCCAATTTTGCATTTTTTAATTACTTTATGAATAAGAAGACCTCGAAGTTGAAAACAACTCCTATTTTGGATTTCAAAATTAGCGTGCTTTTTTTTCTTAGGTATAACGATAAGCTATAATTCCAGCCTATCCACGTTGGTTGCCACCTCATCTAAATTCATTTCGTGTTGTTGAATCTCCAAAGTATTGCATCAACGGCTTGTACATTTAGAAAACCCCGGGAAAACTTCCTAGCATTCCTTCCAACATCTCAAGCTCTAGAATCGATCTTTGTCAAATATAAGTTTTGGAGGTAGTTGGTGAACATTTTTTCCTATCAAGAAGGGTGGCACCAGCATTAGGGAGTTCTAACTCCCCGCTTGAAATGGAAGCCTTCTCATCCCCGGTTTTCGCACCTCAATTTGATAACCATTAGCAATATCTTTGGGATAGATCTTGCAACTATGGGTTAAGATTCGCCTCTTGATGCCTTTTTCAGAGCAATAGAAACTCACTACGAAATGGATTAGGGGCTTACCAGGGCTAAATGTTGCATAAATGGGTACTACCGTATGACAATAAGTTGTGATTGTTTTGACAACATTCATTTCAGGATGGAGCTTTACAAAATTGGCTTGCATTGAAAATATGGGCCGGGCCTCCTACCGACTAAATTGTTACCTTCAGTATCTTTTAAAACTTGTTCCTTATTTCTTATTTATGCATTGAGAATCTGAAGAACAAAGTTTCCATAATAAAATGAAAGGCTTATGTGTTTGGATTTGGTGGTATGTATTTATTTTTGTAAATAAGGTCCGTGCAGATGTGTGTAGCGCAAGAGTATGTTCCTATACATTTTGCTTGATTTCATGATGCTTTGTGTAATCTTAGGCTTACCATGATGTTTTGCAGGAATCATCTTGTCCTAGCCTCGAAGTTTGAAAACCCTAAACCTAGTGAAGGTTCGATTCGTATAAGGAAGCAATAATACCCCAATAATGCTTCTAAAATTCAAAGTGATCCAAGCCGAACCGGACTTAAGCTGGTGGCGTAGGGATAAATTTAAGTATGGAACTAAATTCGGACAAAGAATGGATCTCATGAGCCACCTCAAGATATCTCTTCATTGGATGCTCCATGGGGAACCAAATAGCTCTGGGTTCGAGTGGCTATCAATATAAGCGCAAAGAATCGTGTTGTCCCGCATCGAAGTTTGAAAACCTTAAAACTCTAGATGGAGGAAAGCCTTAAAGATAGAGGGAGAATAGTACAGCGCTTAGTGAGAGTAGAGCAAGCGCTAGTACATGGCGACAAGTAGGTATAAAGCCCTCTCATCTTGTTCTGGACAAACAAATTAAGATGGCACATTTCACATACACATTACACAATATGAATCCAGAAACACAAGTCAAATAATGACATTAGAGATTCAACATTTTGGGCAGTCGCTCAGCTCGCCAGATTAAGAGAAGATATATAAACCATTAGCAAAGTGAAATATATTAGACTTTAATAAAGCTTATATTTACCATGCAAACCAGATCGACGCCCTTACTATTTATGTTTAGATTATATGTAAAGAGATGAACTGAACTTTGTCATCTATATAGTCAAGTCTTACAATGTAGATACACTTGATCTTTTTTTCGTTTCTAGATGTTTCAATAACAATTTTATAACATCCTTGAAACTACTTTTTTATATAAGAAATGTTACATCACCCTAACTCTTCTGGTTCATTATTAAAGTAATAAACTAAAAGACCTAGAGTACCAAATGTTTTGTTAGTATATATAAGCCCCAGGTTGAAACGTGGCTTTGGTACTATAAATTCCCTTTCAGAGTTTTTAACAGGTGGCTAGAAGATGGCATTGTGATGGCATCGTTATTAGGGCGGCGGACATCATCCTTCCATGCACATAGCAGCGATGAGATATTTGAGTGCACGATGTCTTCTAATTACTCCCATGGTTCTAATAATACACTGAGCTTTCAACTGGCTTTAGCTTAATTCAGAGACGTACTCGATATTTCTTTGCAATTTTGGAGATCTTCCTTGATCAATGACCAAAGGGAAAGCCCTTTCCAATATGCAAGTTAGGTAGATGGCTTCAAGCACTCCCATAATCCTAAAGAATCCTTAAATATTGCTTTATTTTTTTAAGCAATAATTGCATCAATATTAGAAGACCTAGAATGAAGAAGCTCCAATTTTGCATTTTTTAATTACTTTATGAATAAGAAGACCTCGAGTTGAAACAACTCCTATTTTGGATTTCAAAATTAGCAGGCTTTTTTTTCTTAGGTATAACGATCGCTATAATTCCAGCCTATCCACATTGGTTGCCACCTCATCTAAATTCATTTCGTGTTGTTGAATCTCCAAAGTATTGCATCAACGGCTTGTAAATTTAGAAAACCCCTCGAAAACTTCCTAGCATTCCCTTCCAACATCTCAAGCTCGAATCGATCTTTGTCAAATATAAGTTTTGGAGGTAGTTGGTGAACTTTTTTTTCCTATCTCTAAGAAGGGTGGCACCAAAGCATTAGGAGTTCTAAACTCCCCGCTTGAAATGGAAGCCTTCTCATCCGGTTTTAAGACCTCAATTTGATAACCATTAGCAATATCTTTGGGATAGATCTTGCAACTATGGGTTAAGATTCGATCTCTTGATGCCTTTTTCTACAGAAATAGAAACTCACTCGAGCCTATTAGGGGCTTAATCTACCGTGGGCTAAATGTTGCATAAATGGGTACTACCGCATTTATAAGCCGTGTGATTGTTTTGACAACATTCATTTCGGGATGGAGCTTTACAAAATTGGCTTGCAATCGAAATATGGGATGTTCCTACCAAATAAATTGTTACCTTCGTATCTTTTCGCTTGTTCCTTATTTCTTATTTATGCATTGAGAATCGGGAAGAACAAAGTTTCCATAATAAAATGAAAGGCTTATGTGTTTGGATTTGGTGGTATGTATTTATTTTTGTAAATAAGGTCCAGGCAGATGTGTGTAGCGCAAGAGTATGTTCCTATACATTTTGCTTGATTTCATGATGCTTTGTTTAATCTTAGGCTTACCATGATGTTTTGCAGGAATCATCTTGTCCTAGCCTCGAGTTTGAAAACCCTAAACCTAGTGAAGATTCGATTCGTATAAGGAAGCAATACGACCCCAATAATGCTTCTAAAATTCAAAGTGATCTGAAGCTGAACTGGACTTAGCGGGGTGGCGCGTAGGGATAAATTTAAGTATGGAACTAAATTCTGGGACAAAGAATGGATCTGCGAGCCACCTCAAGAGATCTCTTCATTGGATGCTCCATGGGGAGAACCAGCTAGCTCTGGGTTCGAGTGGCTATCAATATAGCGCAAGAATCGTGTTGTCCTGGCATCGAGTTTGAAAACCTTAAAACTCTAGATGGAGGAAAGCCTTAAAGATAGAGGGAGAATAGTACAGGCGCTAGTGAGAGTAGAGCAAGCACTAGTACATGGCGGCCAAGTAGGTATAAAGCCCTTTCATCTTGTTCGGACAAACAAATTAAGATGGCACATTTCACATACACATTACACAATATGAATCCAGAAACACAAGTCAAATAATGACATTAGAGATTCAACATTTTGGGCAGTCGCTCAGCTCGCCAGATTAAGAGAAGATATATAAACCATTAGCAAAGTGAAATATATTAGACTTTAATAAAGCTTATATTTACCATGCAAACCAGATCGACGCCCTTACTATTTATGTTTAGATTATATGTAAAGAGATGAACTGAACTTTGTCATCTATGTAGTCAAGTCTTACAATGTAGATACAGTTGATCTTTTTTTCGTTTCTAGATGTAAATTTTTTGTGCACTGGTTTACAATGCTCTGATCTCTTTTCAACTCAATCAAACTTGGCATGCCCTATTACCTCTTTAACCTGGGATGAAGCATCGTGTTCATGAAGATATGAGGAAAAAAAATATTAATGGAACGGTGACAAATCGTCAACATAGGAGGATATAAGAAGAGATATAGAGTGGCTCGAATATAAGCACTTCAAAATCATCTCGTCCGGACTTTTGCTAGAAAGTGTACTAAACCAATGACAAACAGTACAAACTTTGATGCCATTGGGTTATTCAATTTTCCAAAAGGACCATATGGCAACACAAAATATCCTAAACAAAGTGTGACTTGGACTACCTCCATCGTTGGATCCATCGATCTTACGACCCAGGGCGTATCCTGGCCCTCTGGGCACCTCGCATTACGATTATGGTCATTTATTATTGGGGATGCCTATCATTTATAAATATGAGCCTAAGGTTTTGGAATACGAAATACGGGGACTCAAACCTCTACCAAAATAATTCAAATTTCTAATGTTTTAACCAATACAACCAGTGAGTTTACATGATTACTTTTTCTTTTTCTTTTTCTTTTTTAATACGATGTTTGTCCTATATGGCATTAAAACTGTAGGGTTACGCGATGTGGGTGAACTTTTACTTGCCGTTGTTGGTGATCGAGCTGTTCCTTACCAGGGATAAGGACCCTTCAAAAGACAAAAATTATAGGTTTCCATTTTTGTTCCGATAGTGAATTTCCATTAAGCCATGGAGTTTATTAGGATTAAAGTTATCATGTTTTCTTCAAAAGTATAGCCACAAGGTGGTTAATCTACTTAAATGTTATCACTTATGCCATAAACAATTGGTGCTAAGAAATATTTTGAGCTATGGATTTGGTAAGAATCTATGACCATTGCATTTGATGGGCTCAACTCAAGAAACTACTCGAAGCTCAACAAGAAGCTGGCACAACGCTACGTTATAACAGAGAATGATAGGTTATTTGGTTTTTTAAAAAGAAAGACAATTAGGTCTATCTTTGAAACGCATTTTAAGATCCTTGTGATCACAATGCATCTACGGTTAGGTCTATCTTTGAAACGCATTTTAAGATCCTTGTGACCATGTATAGGCTATTGTGACGCCATCTTGATCATGCTGTTATAATACTCAATTTTTAGGTCCTTGATATGATTGCATCGCATAACTTTTTTGTGTCTAAGTTGTGGATAGGCAATTTGAGGATAAAAGCACCGAATTGAATTCGCACAAAGGCAAAACGTTTCTCTAGAATAGAAAGCTATCTTGTTTTGGACCATTGGACGCTTTTAAAACAAGATTATTGGTAGGTGAAGAAACATCTTCTCCGAACTGAAATAACTTCATCTACGAGATTCCCAAAGCCTCACAACCCACACCAAATTAGATTAGCGGATACTACACTGAAGTTTAGCCAAAAGGCCGAGAAAGGCATGAGTCTTCTTTGTTTCACTTCTTGCTATAAACCAAAGACAAAGCATTTTTCTTTGTGAATAATGTGTGTGAATATTTCTAGAAACGAAAACCTAAGAAAGAGTAGGGTGCTCACATGTCTAGTTTTGCATTTCAAGGAGGCTTGTCAAGACTTCCAAGTAGTTTGGAACATTCGACCCCTTTAAAACAAGATTATTGGTGGCTGAGGAAACATCTTCTTAGAACTGGAATAACTTCATAGATCCCGATAAAACACATATAAAGACCTTGGTATAAGTCACACTTATACCAAGGAGCATGCATCCCCGGATAAACACATATAAAACCTAAGACCTTGGTATAAGTCACAGTTTCTATGTTACGATGCCACTACTTCTCTTACCGGGGCGAGGTGATGATGAAGAGTAGCATCAGCCACAAAGACAACAAGGGCAGAAGCAATGGGAGCAAGCCCAGGCCTGCTAACAGTGCATTGCTGTCTAATGTACATCATATATTGACTGCAATACTGATTGAAATATAGCCAAATGAACTCAACTCAATTAAAGCTACAAATCAATCCAGACTAAACAACAATAGTTGTATCCTTACACATCTGCAAAGATAATAAATCGGGCTCCTTTATCCTATATATCACAATGAACTCAAAAAGAAATCAGAACAAATTCATTGTTTCTCAATATTGCAGATGTTAACTCCTATGCACAAAGGATCATAGGATGCAGGCAACTCCATGACACCTGGAACAGTAACAGCAGGCAATGACCTGTACAACATAGGTACCAATGGCACTGCCAGAAGACAAGAATATTTCTACCTTATCTGCAATTAAATATAACCCCAATACCAATATAGTCTCTGACTCTAACATAATCTTGACTCTGAAATGCATTTGGGTTTATGTAAACGCAAACTGGCACATTAAACAAAGTCCACTGTATATGTGTATATGTGCAGAGAATAGGTGTTCCTCTTGCTAAAGACCCAACAAGCAGATCGACAACAAAGTTGATGGATGGTTTTCTATTAGCCACCTCCGATATTGCTCATTCGTCAAGAAGTGCAATGCAGCATATGGAACAATTCTTACAATGTAGCACCATTTCCTCTAATAAATCAAGAAAAGCAGAAAAAGGTAATTCATTACTGGCCAGTTCTTGTGACACATGGGAAACGATGCATGTCGTCCTAACAATGGGGAAACATCCTAGCTTTCCTGCTCTACACAATTGCCCGCAATGCATTTAGAAAATTAAAGGTCTTCAACATCTACAAGATACACTATGCAATAGCTTTTACCAGAATTAGCATACCTGTAAAAGCCTCTGATTCCCTCTGTTTGAAATATAGAAATCAAAGGACAACTTATCCCTAAAGTCTGAGAACTGCCAGCTTGCATCTGAAAAGGATATCCATAAAAAACATCTCTTAACACTGGATAATTTGCCATGCTAAACAATTTGATATTGTAAACTGTAGAAGCACATTGCAAATGCAGCCGTCAAAGTGGTTGCTTGTGATTCCATGTTCCTTCCCAGAGGGCTGTGATAATGGCACTCCATATGTATAAACTCGGTTTAGAGATTTCATTGAATGCTGCATGTGCCTCAACTAAAATTTTGCACACAGCAAGGAAGCGCATGAGCTGGTCGGAGAACATTGGAAAGGAAATTCTTCCAGTACCGATGTTAGAAATTGCATTTTTCTAGAGTGCCTTGAGCATTTCTGCAACATACCACAAACATGCTCTTTGGATATGGAAACCCCCTGCTTTTGCATAATCTGTGATGTTTTAAGTGCATCGTCCAGCCATTTTTGTTCGCTGACATTAGAGCTTGATGAATGAACTTGGAGGTTGTTCTGTTTTGAATATGCAACTGCTCTCATGCTTATATATGCTTTATTTTCCCAGCAATAAACTTGCCTTCAACAAATTACATGACCTCATAATATGGCTATTGGAAACTAGCAGGAACTTGATGCACCAACTAGCAGCAGGCATTCCCACACAATGCATGAGGCACCTGTAAAGAGCAGCTTATTCTCCAACTCTTCACAACATGAATTTAACAGCTCAGGTAGGACAACTAAGTATTAGAGACAGAATAGGCTGTTTCGTCAACTCCATTTATTTGGAGGAATGAATTTTAAAACAAGTGAAGTACTTAACACTCCATAACCATGATTTATTCTCTTCTCATAATATCATGCAGTTCACTGGCTGAAGAGAATAATAGCTATACTCAAAACGCTTGCCAACTCTCTGTCCATAACAAGAAGTAGGCTACTTCATTGCAAAGCCATCAACAAGCTACAAAGCAAAGCAATTAAAACATCGAATTTCACAAAGTATCCTTTTTCAAATTATTTGGAACCCTCTCGGGTTAGGGCTATGCCAGGCCTCTACAGTAGTGTAAGGCAGAGGCGACATACATGGACCTTGGCAGCAAGCTGCACAACAGGCCCACAACCCACAACAAATTAGATTAATAGCATTGGGGCCCTATGGACCCCGTATCAGCTATTAAACTGATAAGAACAGATACTACACTTGATCTTAGCCAAAAGGCCGAGAAAGGTATGAGTCTTCCTTGTTTCAATTCTTTCTATATACCAGCACATAGCCTCTTCTTTCTAAATGATGTCTGTGGGATATTTCAGGACCCTGCCTACAAAGAAACACTAGGGTGCTTACCTGTCTAGATGGAGAAAGCTGGAACTGGACTAAAATCGGCAGACTCGTTGCCATTGGATTGGAGCATTTCATCGTGAAAGCTTGCGCAGGGTCTGTCTGCCCACGATTTTAGGGCCCGATCTTAGATAAAATGTTTTTTAGGGCTTAGATAAAATGTCCTTTAATTCTACATCATTAACTTTCTCAAGCAATTGACACGAAGGAATGTTCAGATATGCTGGGCAATCAAAAAACTAAGGCTCTAAAATGGCAACTCAAACCCGACAAACCCTTCCTCGTACATCCACGTAGAAGCTAGGACGACGACATTTTGCCCTTCTTCAGTCCAAATTAAAATATGTAAGAGGTTTATGACATTTTTATTGCCGGAGACAAATTTTGGCAGCCTAAAATGTCGTCGTCCCTAACTTTTATGTAAAGAAATGGACAGAGCTTGATGTTTCGCAGTGAAACAGCTGGCGCGGCTCACATGGTTGTTTCAATGTGAAATAGCTCGCTCCTTGCCATTTCTTATCACAAAAAAGTTGCCATTGCATAGGTAAGTAAGTCAGGGGGCTTAATGGAAAAAGCCATCCGTAGGACTATGTGAGATCTCTGCATAGGTAGCGCAAGGATTCGACTTGGACATGCTTCAATAACAATTTTATAACATCCTTGAAACTACTTTTTTATATAAGAAATGTTACATCACCCTAACACTTCTGGTTCATTATTAAAGTAATAAACTAAAAGACCTAGAGTACCAAATGTTTTGTTACTATATATACCTTAATAATGACTAGCAGCCCCAGGTTGAAACGTGGCTTTGGTACTATAAATTCCCTTCGTGAGTTTTAATGTGGGCTAGAAGATGGCATTGTGATGGCATCGTTATTAGGGCGGACATCATCCTTCCATGCACATAGCAACATGAGATATTTGAGTGCACGCGATGTCTTCTAATTACTCCCATGGTTCTAATAATACACCGAGCTTTCAACCGGCTTTAGCTTAATTCGAGACGTATTTCGATATTTCTTTGCAATTTTGGAGATCTTCCTTGATCAATGACCAAAGGGAAAGCCCTTTCCAATATGCAAGTTAGGTAGATGGCTTCAAGCACTCCCATAATCCTAAAGAATCCTTAAATATTGCTTTATTTTTTAAGCAATAATTGCATCAATATTAGAAGACCTAGAATGAAGAAGCTCCAATTTTGCATTTTTAATTACTTTATGAATAAGAAGACCTCGAAGTTGAAACAACTCCTATTTTGGATTTCAAAATTAGCGTGCTTTCTTTTCTTAGGTATAACGATAAACTAATTCCACCTATCCACGCTTGGTTGCCACCTCATCTAAATTCATTTAGGTGTTGTTGAATCTCCAAAGTATTGCATCAACGGCTTGTAAATTTAGAAAACCCCTGAAAACTTCCTAGCATTCCCTTCCAACATCTCAAGCTCTAGAATCGATGTCACAAATATAAGTTTTGGAGGTAGTTGGTGAACATTTTTTCCTATGCGAAGAAGGGTGGCACCAAAGATTAGGAGTTCTCAGAACTCCCGGCTTGAAATGGAAGCCTTCTCATCCTGTTTTCGCACCTCAATTTGATAACCATTAGCAATATCTTTGGGATAGATCTTGCAACTATGGGTTAAGATTCGTCTCTTGATGCCTTTTTTCGACGTAGCAATAGAAACTCACTACGAGCCTATTAGGGGCGACTCTACCGTGGCTAAATGTTGCATAAATGGGTACTACTGCATTGACGATAAGTCGTGATTGTTTTGACAACATTCATTTCTGGATGGAGCTTTATAAAATTGGCTTGCATTGGAAATATGGACAGTTCCTACCAGCTAAATTGTTACCTTCATTATCTTTTAAGCTGTTCCTTATTTCTTATTTATGCATTGAGAATCGGGAAGAACAAAGTTTCCATAATAAAATGAAAGGCTTATGTGTTTGGATTATTTTTGTAAATAAGGTCCAGGCAGATGTGTGTAGCGCAAGAGTATGTTCCTATACATTTTGCTTGATTTCATGATGCTTTGTGTAATCTTAGGCTTACCATGATGTTTTGCAGGAATCATCTTGTCCTAGCCTCGAGTTTGAAAACCCTAAACCTAGTGAAGGTTCGATTCGTATAAGGAAGCAATACGACCCCAATAATGCTTCTAAAATTCAAAGTGATCTGAAGCTGAACTGGACTTAGCGGGGTGGCGCGTAGGGATAAATTTAAGTATGGAACTAAATTCTGGGACAAAGAATGGATCTGCGAGCCACCTCAAGAGATCTCTTCATTGGATGCTCCATGGGGAGAACCAAATTAGCTCGTCCTCGAGTGGCTATCAATATAAGCGCAAGAATCGTGTTGTCCCGGCATCGAAGTTTGAAAACCTTAAAACTCTAGATGGAGGAAAGCCTTAAAGATAGAGGGGGAGAATAGTACAGCGCTTAGTGAGAGTAGAGAGCAAGCGCTAGTACATGGCGCCAAGTAGGTATAAAGCCCTCTCATCTTGTTCGGACAAACAAATTAAGATGGCACATTTCACATACACATTACACAATATGAATCCAGAAACACAAGTCAAATAATGACATTAGAGATTCAACATTTTGGGCAAAACATTTCACCTGATTAAGAGAAGATATATAAACCATTAGCAAAGTGAAATATATTAGACTTTAATAAAGCTTATATTTACCATGCAAACCGGATCGACGCCCTTTACTATTTATGTTTAGATTATATGTAAAGAGATGAACTGAACTTTGTCATCTATATAGTCAAGTCTTACAATGTATATACACTTGATCTTTTTTTCGTTTCTAGATGTTTCAATAACAATTTTATAACATCCTTGAAACTACTTTTTTATATAAGAAATGTTACATCACCCTAACTCTTCTGGTTCATTATTAAAGTAATAAACTAAAAGACCTAGAGTACCAAATGTTTTGTTACTATATATACCTTAATAATGACTAGCGACCTGAGTTGAAACGTGGGTTTTGGTACTATAAATTCCCTTCGAGTTTTTAACGGTGGCTAGAAGATGGCATTGTGATGGCATCGTTATTAGGGCGGCGGACATCATCCTTCCATGCACATAGCAAATGATGAGATATTTGAGTGCACGATGTCTTCTAATTACTCCCATGGTTCTAATAATACACCGAAGCTTTCAACCGGCTTTAGCTTTAATTCGACGACGCATTCGATATTTCTTTGCAATTTTGGAGATCTTCCTTGATCAATGACCAAAGGAAGGAAGGAAGGAAGGAAGGTACTTTATCGCCCACGGAGACCAATCCCGGCCTAAGGGACCTAATACAAAAAACGCAGCAAGCGGATTATCGCCTCGATTAAAAAAAAGCCACCAGAAGGTTTTCGAGGGAAAACCGTAGCGTGAATCAGCCCTTGACAAACCGTGCTAATCATATAAAATGCGAAACATCCCAATATATACAAGCCATGCACCACCCTCGTAGTGCCTAGTCACGGGACAACCAAAGGGGGGCAAAGGTGACTCGGCAGGTCCAAGGCATCTCCGGATGTATGACCCCGTGGCACGTCGACGGCGGTGTGTTCATCAAGAATGCAAGGGCACGTCCGGCCAGTACTAAGGGAGCGTGATCCGCCCTGACCGATCAACGCCGGCAACTCGAAAGTGTGAGAGACTCATCCTCAATGGCACCCGCTTGATGCAAAGACCGACAGAGCCGTCCCGCGGGGGCTCCCAATCCACCTCCGCCCGCCTCGATGCGGCGATGGTGGGCACCGTATGGAATGGGAGGCAATGAGTCTGCGCTTTTCGTAGGGGCAGCTGGGAACGCAGTAGAGTCGTGGCCCCGCTAACACGGGTTGATGTGCTCCTTGTAATGGGCCATTTTGACCTGCTCTAGAGCAATGGGGTCCCGTGAGCTTGCCAAGGAAACAAGCATCTAGGTACTCCCCGCAGTCGCCACGACGGGTCATTGCGCTTCACCATATCTATCTCCTCGCGACGCTCCATCCGGCCGAACCACTGATCTCTCTTACCCTCCAACAAAGCCCTAAGTCACGCGGACTCATGGCCACAAGTAAGCCAGTGCTGGGGGCCGAAAGCATCACCCATAGTAACCACTTTCTCGAAAATAGACGATGTGTCTATCATAGAGCGCTCAGGCGGCAAGAATCCAGTTTCAAGCAGCCCGACCGATAGGGGCCTGAAGGTTTCACCCCAAGTGCCCGGTGCCAAAATGCCTTCTCGCACACCTGCTCCAAGTCATTCCAGTGTCGCCAAAGAGACGATCGCCCCAAACCTCGACCCGCATGGAAGCGACGGGGCTCACCGTCTTAATGTATGTGACCGATGGCCCCAATTATATAGCTCGCCTGGTGACTGTTGTTCTTGCATGGCATAAAGCGCTTTCCAGCCTGCACCCGCAAGCGGATAGACGCCTCCAAATAGAGCTGGTGGGAGGGGAACTCCACCCCTAGGTACTTGTAGGTGGGCTGGACGCCCACAGCCGCCCCCGATATGTGAGTGCAGAGGCATGGGGTGACGGAAGAGGATATGAGAACCACCCCGGTCTTGGTCGATTGACGCTGCATGTTCAGAGGCCCCGACAAAATGTGTCTAGGGCACCTGTGTGAGACCGCATAGCTTCGGGTGTGGGCCAGTGCCAACATCGTCCCGCATAGATGAGCCGGCGGATGACCCGGTGCAAAAGCCGTGATGCCATCCCCATGCTTTCAAAGCCCGGGCTCTAACCGACAATGTAGAGGCCAAAAAGTGTTGGCGAGAGGGGCAACCCCCGCCGACCTCGATACTACCGGGTGAATGCTTGGCCCGTCTGCCTACGCATCCTCGCCAAAACAACTCTCATACAACCTGTATATGGCATTCTCGCGACAAAAGCGGGAGCCCCATTGCTGACGCAGCCTAGCCTTTCGTTTTTCCTGGGACCAGATCAAAGCCTTTGCGAAGTCCACAAAGCAAAGACAAGTCCACCGATGATTCCTACCGCCTTCAATCGCTGCCCGCAGCCAGAAAGATATGGTCAATCGCTGAGTGGCTGGGTCGAAAGCTCGCTGCGGTGAGGGTTTCGCACATCCACGCCGCCTGGTCAATCGCTGCCGAGAATGCCACCAACGGTTTGGCAAATACCGAATCGACCATGATCGTCCGTAATTGGCGGGACAAAGGTGGGTCGCCCGCCTTGTGAATGGGAACAACCCCGCTTGGGTCCATTGCCTGGGAAACCCCCCGCAATGCTCGCTGGAACGTGGTAGTGAGGACCCGACAAGCGGCTGCCCCGCCCACTTGAGTAACTCGCCCGCGATACCATCGAGGTCACCGCCTTCCCATTAGCTAGCCGTTGCAGCCCTCCTCAACATCCTCGCCCACGAGAACCAATGGGGGCCATCCTGGGGGGGTATGGGCGCACGCTGCCCCTCGGGCGGGTCATAGAGCCGCCCGCAGTACTGCTCCCATCGCCCGTGTGATGTCCCCTGTAGGGTCGGGTTGGCCTTCAAGCACTCATAAAAGGTTCGAGGATGAGTGTCCAAAGAGTCAACATCTCCCCCTGATAGCCAGCAAGGTACCGCTTTGTGTCCTTCGATGGGCGCAGATCGTGGTGGCCTCGCAAGCGGCACTGATCCGCATCGTGATCTGAAGCCGCCGCTATGCTTTTACACCGTGATCAAACCATCGGTTACGAGGGGAATGTTGTCGACCCCGAAGCGACGCTTAATTCGCTAAGCACTCCGCCCGCCGCATCCCGTGAATAGCGGTCACCGGTCCCCGTCACGCTTCTAGTGTGGAGGTCCGCAGTAATTACCGGGAGGGCGCCCATGAGCATCTTGGGCAGAATTCCCTCTCGCCATAATCGAAGTCTCAACCGAGGGACTTTACGGGTCGGCATAGTGGGGGTTCTCGCGCCTCGCCAAACCAGTCCAAATAAAGTGGAGGTGATCCGAAGTCGACCTCCTCATCCCGACCGCTCTGCGCTCCACCGAACGACCGATGAGATGCATATCTTGGCGCAACTACAAGCACATAGTCCACCACACTAGACCCTCCCCCCAATTGTCCCCGCCGCATGTGCACTTTTGCGAATCGGCCACCGCGGAAAGGCCATTGCAAATTATCAAGTCAAAAATGTCACATAGCGAGCAACCGCCACAAAAGCGAAAGTGACTGGCCGCCATCCGACCTGGCGGGGCTACTACTGCATGGGCGTAAGCCGCAGGACATCGCCGGCGGGGGTCAAGTCGCATGGGCTGCTCTACTCCCTCGTCCGCATTGAAATCTCCAAGAAGGACGACCCTACCCAATCTACGGATGTCTTTGCCAGATGTCATCATATAGATCGACATACGGGTCCATCCTATCCGCGACGGGGTGGTCGCGATAGAAGGTGCCGCCCGCTGCGGAGGGAAATAACAGCGCCGTAAAAAGAGGGTTGCCACCGGTATTATGCACACGAACCCGGCACCGGCCAGGTTCCGCCTCTGCCTCCTCGAGGGTAACCGAATGTGCCAAGGTTGTCCGTGAGTAGCAAGCCACTCCACCATGACCCCGCTGTCTCCGTATTGTATTGAAGACCGAGAAATGTTGGTAACCCTAAGAAATCGTAGCCTGCGGCTCAAAGATGCTCCCATGTTCCATGAGGAAGATGAGATCCATACCGGCCGCCACTTGAAGTTCGGATCGCCCCCTTCGCCAAGGGAAGCCTCGACAATTCCATGAGACCACCCCTGAGGCACAATTCCTATTTGTCGGCCAGGGATGGTATGCGCAACCGAGTCAGCGGGGAGGACGGGAAGCGTGAGGGCCGAAAGAGAAGTAGATGGAGCCGAGGCAAAGATGTGGTCGAGAGGGCGGGGCCGCGCGAGAGCGCAGGAGTAGGAGCAGGAGAAGGGGGGGCCGCGGGTAGTAGAAGGTAAGGGGGCCGCGGCAAATTGGGTTGGGGCCGCTGGTTTCAGCAGCAGTGAGGCCGTTTAAAATGTGCATCCCCGCCAACCAATCTGCGGCACTCTCTGGCGGGCGACGCCTCGAATGCCTCGACAAGCCCTCCCTCGTGGCTCCTCCCGCCGCGACGGTGTGAGGTCCCTCGGCCCACGCATGGGATGTCCCCTTCAACATCCGCCCGGCACAATATGGCATCACGCACTGCATCCGCTAACCGCGAATATGACAATGCGGCCACGCCCCCCCCCCCATGCCGGGCCGCCGAGAAATGTGAACCGCCCCGGAATGTCATCCGTCGAGAATGTGTGTTCGGATGTTGTGGGCGCAGACTCTCCCCGCCGCTCGGCATGCCTCAACTACCGGGACAGGGCCTCTCCGCCAAGCTCTCCCCGAGTTCCCGCTGCCCGCAAGGGTCCAAGGTGGGCTAAGGCCGGGTCCCGTGGCCGGGGTGGTGGTGGTGGTGGTGGCCGGGATGGCGGGAGTGACCGGAGTGTGGCCGGGATGGCGTGGAGTGGCCGGAGAGCCGCGCAACAGCAAGCAGCGCCGCCGCTGCGGAGGCCGTGGGCGGATAGCGGCCCCGAGCCGCCGCTTCTCCCCCTCGTGAAGCCTGGGAGCACGCCTTGCAGCCCTCGGCCGCTGGGCTATCTCCCCGCCAAGACCGCCGCTAGAATAATTATGAACCTCTGGGAGACCCCGGCTCGCTCAGGATGGTTGCCCGCAACCCCTCGAGCCCGTGCTCAGTAGCGAGAGCGTACCGGGTGCCCCAAAGACACGCGCCGAGGGGCCGCTTGGCCGTCTGGCCCACTCACATCCCGGCCGTGTCCGGCCGCCCCGGCAAGAGCAAACAGGCTCCCCGTACATGGTGGTGGTGGTCAGCCTTCGGACCGCTCGGTGACAGCGCGGACCATCGCCTCCCTCGCATTGGGCGCCCCTCTCCCCGTGTCATGGTGTCCGTGGTGATGAACACGAGTCTGGGCGGGCCCGCATGTCGGCCCACCTCCCGCCTCGCTTCCCGCCGCCGAAGTGTGCAAGGCCAAGGCCATCTTCCACATGCAAACGTCGGGTCTCCAAGCTCGTGATACGGTTCTTCGACCCGATTTGCCTTTTGAGCACATGGGATGCCGAGGACTCCATCTCCACCGCCATGCCGGCCCAAAGTGCACCGGTAGCCTCAATACGAGCAATCGCTAGCCTCCATTCCCCGCTTTGACGTGGCTCCAATTCTACGGCGGGCAGTTCCTATGTGGTCTGAGCAATTAATCCCTTCCTACGGCCGGGCCTCGGGCCGAGGGGCCTTAGCCTTAGCCCGAGCCTCCTTCTTCATGGAGGATGACTCTCCCCGTCCCATGATGGCTGATCGGGACCGTTTGTGCGGCGGGCCCTCGCCTTTGGTTTCCTGTGCCGCCCATCTTCTCGTGGGCCATGACTCCCAAAGTTTGAGGGGTCTCTGGCTGCGGAAAGGGTGCCTAGAATTGAATTTGGGGACTCAAAAACGCGGGCGGAGCACCTTTTGGGCTAGTCAACTAAACCCTAAGTGGTGGGCGGGGGGTGTCGGTGCGTTCTAGCGAGCCCAAAGAACACCCTGTAGGGGTGCCCACCACCTTTGACTTTGACTTTGACCTACCGCCACCGCTTCTCATAGGTCTTTCCAAAGCTTTGTACAACACGACACCATTTAACATGCCACCGCTTCTAATCTCCATCGCCACCGCTTCTCATAGATTAGAATAGAACATCACTCACAATTATTGCATGCCAACTACCGCAGGGTGTGGGGGTTTTGAGGGCTCCAAAGTCCGAGGGGTCTCCCCGGCTGCCTCAAGGGTGCTTAGAATCCAGTTTGGGGGCTTGGAAAGGCGGGTGGAGCGCCTTTTGGGGGTTTGGGGGGTTTTGGGTCTAGAGAGAGATTGTAAACCCTAGAGAGAGAAAGCCGAGAAAGGGGCAAATCAAGGGGTCTATGCAAGGGGAGTGAGGGCTAGAGAGAGGGAGCCGGGCCGCGGGAGGGCGCCAGAGAGAGGGAGCAAGGGAGGGAGGGGATGTCAACAAGGGGAGTGAGGGCGCTAGAGAGAGGGAGCTGGGCGCTGTGAGAAGGAAAACCCTTTCCAATATGCAAGTTAGGTAGATGGCTTCAAGCACTCCCATAATCCTAAAGAATCCTTAAATCTTCTCTTTTAAAATGGGAGGATGTTGGTTTCCATGCCAGAACGCCAAGATGTAACGCCAAGATGCGGGCGTTTCCTCCTCCCCCTCAGGATTATTTTTAGCCGTGATATCGCCTCCTCCCCGCCTCTTCACCTAAATTCGAGAGGGAAGAGCGCAAGGCGACGATTGATGCATGGGCTCCTATGGCGGAAAGAAAAGATACATCGCGGAAGCCATTGGAATGTGGATACCATAGTGAAGTCGCCTAATGCAAAGTCCCTGAGGTTGCCGAAGCTTTTCGATTGCCCTCGGGGCTGAATTGCCGGGCTTGAGGCTTGGCCGCATTTTTTTACAAAGGCTAAGCTAGAGGATTGAAAGAAGCAAACTTCCATTATATCCAAATCGTTAAGCCAAGTTGGGGAGCAGAGGATTCTTAAACTGTTTTGTTGGTTTCAAAAGCGGCAATCATGCATTCTTCGATACTAGAAAAAGGTCTTTTTCTAAAACAACCTTTCTAGCTGCAAAAATATCATTGCCAGCATCCTTGGCCATGCCTTCCACATATTTCTTAATGATTGCTCATTATTTTTTCCCAGATTAATCCATGGACCTTTTCTATAATTGGCGATTTCCCTGTTGGGGCTCCTTTGTCCAGCGTTTCTTGGACTTGGGTACATTCTTTGGTTTTTTACAGCAGCAGATGCTTATATGTGAGTAGGATATGCTCTTGCCTCTTTGCTGATAAATCTTGAATTGGTGCCCCTTTCTCCTCATTTCTGAAGCTCCTGTATTCAGTTTCTTCCCTTTTTTGTAGTACGAGCAACACCTGGAAGTAGCGCCAAGGCATCTGGATTTGTTCAAAGTCGAACTAGAAAGGCACTTGAAGACATTCAAAACGCGGTGGGCACTAGAAATCACGTGAAACAAGAGTAAATCTTTGATTCCACTCACCATGTTTTTAAGTTTACCAATGTAGGTTTATTATACTACTGAAAGATTTTCATTGTTTGTGACTAGAGATAAACTTGAAGGAACAAAACCAGATCCATTGGATAGCCACATCACAAGGTTTGCTTCACAATAGTTTTTGTTTCTGGATCTAAGGTAGAGCTGCCGCTGTCTGTGGTTAATCGACCCATTACTTGGTATTTTACAATGTGGCTGCATTTTGAAGTCTGCAGAAGTATTTTTCTAACACATTTATCAGATGATTCCATCAGGAGTTTTTCTGCTCGGCTAGCAATCAACCAGGCTAGAGCAGCTAAGGTTCGAATGATATTTTGTGAGTGATTATTTTGATTGGCTGTATTTTCTCCTACCTACACTCTTGTATTTTCTCCTACCTACACTCTTGATTTTTAAGAAGTTTACTACTTTGTACGTGCATTGTGGATTGTTCTTCTCTGTTGGGGCAAGTACCTCCATTTTCTGGCATTCCAGTTTTACTTAGATTCTGTACATGCTTTCTTTTCCTGAAAGTAGTATCACGGCTATTCTTTGATTCTACTCCTTCACTTCAAGTAGCATCAGCTTTAGAAAAAAGATTGGCTTTCGGAGCAATAATGTAATTGTTTTGCAAGACCTTGCTTTACTTATTTTCTTATTTTTTTCATGTAGATCTAGGAATATGCTTACCTAATATGAACATAGACATTTCGCGCTTGAAATAATACTCTTTGACATACTCTGTTGTGCATTGAAACTTAGATCTGGCTCCTTCTACAAGTTTTTGACATTTCTTCTAAATCTCGTTGTAATTATTGTATTGACTTCCATAGTTCAATTCTAGAAAAAGTTTTCTATCAACTTTGCCTAACACGTGTTATAAGTAAAGTCTCATGGATGACATCAATAATAAAGATTGTTTCTTGATTGCTCGAAGAACAATCATGGTGGGGTGAGAACACTTTAAACTATTCCCACCATTTAGCAGGTCCTTTCTCAATCTAAACTAAAATAACATGTGAATATGGGGGCTTCTTTTGACTATTGCAATGTCTTCGTTTTTTTTTTCTATCCTTTTATTTTTTAAATGGGTATTTGTTCTTGCCTTCATATAATTGGACATAAGGTTCAATAGGTTATTATTGGGGTTTGTGAGGTGGTTGGATTTTGAAGCTTGTATCTTTGTTGCCAAGGAGGAGTTCGGACAAAGTTTGTTACTTAGTCATAGATATCACCCCTGAATATACGCATTTTTGTAATTGTTGCTTAACTCAGTATTGGGTGCATTTCCACGAATCTTAACCACATGCCCTTGCAGATTAACTTAATCCAGCCATTGCCCACCGTTCAATCAAAGGATGATTATATTGCATAACCTTCAGAATATTCATTTTTTTAAGAATATTCGAGAGAATATGTAGCAAAATAACAGGGGGTTCTAGGGGATCTGATATGGATATAAAAAAAACAATTCCTGAAACCATAGACCATATATCCCTAAAACAATTGAATGGGTTGTTATAAAAAAAAAAACGTAGATTCAAGAATGGGACTCGCATGAAACCAACAAACCGCCCGACTTAGACTTGCTTCTCATTCATCTCAGCAGATTTTCTACAATGGTGGATAGTGGGTAGCCGCACACATGCGAACTACCCATAAAAAATAAAGGGAAAATCCAATTATATCATTTGGACCCCAACAAAATACAATGCTAATAGAGACCCAAGCTAGTGTACCGCCGAAAACTTATCACCGGGATTAAAAAACCGCCCTTCGGTTTTCGAGGAAAAACCCTAGTGATAAGCCTTCCGGCAAGGGGCTTGACAAACGTAAAGGCATAACAATCGATCCCAAAACCCACCTAATGGAAAAGTCGAAAACGGATGCCACTCGCTAACCCGTACTGCACATCACCAACAAAACAACAAGACAAAACAAACCTCCCAGAGTGGAGGGGCTGATTACGCGTGCCATGCGCGATAAAAATACAATAACAAAGAAGGGGGAAGGGTGGGTTCAAAGAGAATAAGGTAATCGGCGAGAGAGAAGAGGAAGCGCCGATGAGAAGTCGGGCGTAAACGCCCTAAAATAGCGAACTCCCAACCGAATCGGGCATGCGCCGCATGCATGCAAAAACATGCATGCTCGCCCCATTCTAGAATGGCGATCCGATGTCTCCGGATCGATGGGATTCTAGAATGGGACTCGCATGAAACCAACAAACCGCCCGAATACCAAAGGACTTCCTTAACAAACTAGGATCGAGGGACGAAGGTCACGGGATGAAGGCTAAAGGCCGAGAAAGGACAGCATGAAAGAAACGCCAAATTGGTCAAACCAGCAGAAGAAGCCCTCCCCGCCTGAAACAATTCAAAGAGAATAAAGTATCACTGAGAGAGAGAGGAAGCGCCGGATGAGAAGTCGGCGTAAACGCCTAAAATAGCGAACTCCCAACCGTAATCGGCATGCATCTGCCCGCATGCATGCAAAACATGCATGCTCGTCCCATTCTAGAATGGCGATCCGATGTCTCGGATCGATGGGATTCAAGATAAAAAATAATCACATTAGCTCACTGGATATATTGGTTAAAGTAGTCTTATTAGGACATTGAGTTATTTTGATAGAGGTTCGGGCCCCCGTATTTCATATTATAAAATCTTAGGCGAAGCCATATAGAGGTTCGATATTCCCTCAAAACCTTAGGGGAAATCGTATTTCATATTTCAAAATCATAGACGCCTCCAATCATAAATGACTATAAGCGAAACGAGATGTGCCTTGAGGCCCCAACATATGATCTGGGTCGTAGGATCGACGAATCTGACGACTATGGTAGTCCAGGTGCATCTCGTTTAGATTATCACAATAATTTTCCGAATATGCCATAATCGTCGAATATTCTGTTGTGATGGGTCTATTGCGATGGGTTCGCTGCTGCTCGATCTTCACTCCGGTGCATTAGAGGTCCGTTCTAAGCAATTTTTTTTTGGGTCTTCCTTCACGCATTCCACCATAGTAGCTGCACTCCACCACATACAAATTCTCAAAAATTGGCACAGAACAGAGAAAATTGGTATCGACCAATCAAGTTTACTTCCTTATCGATTTGCAGACCAGAATTTTGCAGCCGCAAATAATGATACACTTTGATATGATAATCTGATGCATCCCTAAATATGTATTGCTTTGTTTTGCCAATAGAACCAGGAATCAGGGGCTGGAAGAAAGCTCAACACGGCAGTTTAAAAAAAAAAAACCTTCATCTTGTGAAAGGGTTTGAATGACCTTATCGAACTCTTTAGTGTAAAGGGAGAGTCCGATGATTAAGTTATCACTCCTAAGAGTGATAACTAGTTATGAGTACTAGGAGATATTAATTATCAGTCCAATAATGTGGTTATCGGTCTTTGCCTCGGCTGATAACCAAAAATGCGTGGCCTCTGTTGTACGTCCTCGGCCAGATATTTGCACGTAAGGCCTCGGCCTGGACTTCGGCCCTAGCGGGCCTCGACCTTACGTGCAAATATCTGGCTTCGGACGTACAGCCTCGGTCACGCATTTTTGGTTATCAGCCTCGACCAGACCAATAACCTTACCTTATCCACATTTTTTGGGTGCATGCCAATTGTTTCGCAACAGCAATGCCTTACAAAGCACGGGCAGATTCTTTATCTCAAATCTGGCTTTTAGCAATTTGGACGCTTCAGAACTGCAGACCTAATTCGCTTTAGGTTGAAGCTCTCTTTATAATTTCCATAGTCCAAAAGAGAATTAAGGGCAATTTCAAAAATTACAGGGCATTTTGGCAAATACCTATAAATACAAACGCATTGTTAAAATTTTTCTTTTTATAAATCAAGGGCTTATGAATTAGAAAATGGCCAAGAAATTCTAATAAAGATGGGAGCGCAACACGACCTCGTCTTCAAAATGTAATCCTCTATTCCAATCAACATGTAGCCCTTTGCTCCAAGCCTCTGATTTCGATCTTGAATGCTTAAAGAGTTTAGCATGAGGGGAAAACAAAAAAGAAAATAGTACAAAAAGAAAATATTGTGCTAATGCACTGTGGGTTGCACTTGGAACTGTGTTGTAGGTTGTGGCCTTAAATTTGTTGATGGATTTTTGCGGTCGCCTTTCTTGTGGAGGTTATGTTTGTTGTCGGCATGGTTGAAGTAAATGTTACATAAACCTTTGTAGTTCTCACTTATGATCGCAATTATGTAGGTTTTATTAGTCTCTTGCAACACTTGTGAATGCAATTATGGAGGCTTTGTTAGTCTATTGCAAAAGAGGAATCAAAATCTATGTTGCAGTTTGACCAACATATAGCTTGCATTGTTGTAATAACAAATTTGTCACATCGGGCCATCTGACCCTTTGAGCCCTTGTACCACAGAAAGTTGAGATTGCAAATCATAAACTGGCAATTTCAAGCCATTTACTACGTCCATGGAGATACAATTATGAGTCACTCCTTCATCTAGCAGGACAACAATCTCTCTATCTGCGATTTTGCCTTTGAGCTTAAACAACCATGAGGATGGAACTGTTGTTGCACTTAATGTCTTCATATATGCGATTTACAATCTGCCCTTTTCGTGTTCTAAAGTCACTGCTCTCGAACGTCCCATTTCTTCTCATGCTCCACAATATTAGCAAGCAATGCAATGACTATTGTACTTTTCTTATCTTAGGAGTCTCTTGTTGTTGGGGCTTATTCCTATTACTCCTCTTTCGGCCATCAAACAGTGTTTTCCGTCGAGGTTTCCTTTCATCCATTCTCTTCTACCCTTATTACCTCTTCTGTTTTCAGACTTTTCTCTCTTCTTTTTGTTCTCTCGAAGGTAAATCACGAACCTTTTAGCTTTAGGATTAAGCTTCCTTTTAGCTGCTCCTACTTTTCGGATCGCATCTGCCATCCACTGGTTCTAAAAGATCCAGCTCTGCAAAGATTTCCTCTCGCAATCCATTGGCATACTTTCACAAAAGTTCAGCCTCGATGAGATTGCAAACCTGGGATCCTATGTTATTAAACTTCATGTTATAATCAGCTACAGATCCACCGACCTCCTGATTGACTTGATCCCATTCTTTCTATAGAATCCTATAATAGTTGGCAGGCACATAATTTGTTTCAAAAGTATGTTTGAACTCAGACCATAGATTAATCTGGGGTTGCATCTGTCTCCTTCCCTGCCACCAAACCTGTGCTTGATCATCAAGGTAAGTATCCATGGCTTGTAATGTTTCTTGTTCAATCGCCTTGACACGCTCAAAGAATTTCTTACAAATTCCTAAAAAACTGATAACCTGTATCGGTTTCACTCCAGAACCCCCTTTGAACTAAGGCATACATCCACTTTCTCGAGCCACTTACACAATCTAGCTTTCTTGGGATTATTTTCAACACCGGCGAAGACATCAGAATCTTGAACTAGAGGTGAAGGAGGGATTTCAGGCGGAGGGTTACTTGGTAGTGGAGGCGGCAAAGAATCATTCACGGCCGTATTTATCTGTGCGGGATCTGGTAGGAAATTATAGGCAATTGCCAGATGCTCTAACTACCTCTGGTAGTCGGCATGACTAGCTGGAGGAGCTGCTATAAAGCCAGCGTTGTGCATAGCTTGCAAATAGGCACTTTCAGATACATTGAAGCAATTAGCGACCATAGCAACTAAAGAGATAATCCAGTTAAAAGGAGGAGCTCGATCCACCTAATCAGATTCACTAGGAAGTCTTTATCCTGGAGCATGAAATCTATATCCCGCCCAGACCAACAAGCTTGGCTATGGAGAATTGGAAGCAAAAGGGAAAATCGGTAGAGGAAGAAAAGTAGGGCTACGACAGTGGGTCTTCGTTCCTCATCCATCTATCTGTGTTTTTTTATAGTCTCTTGAAAGATCCTTAAAGGTAAATTCCCTTTTTTAGCCTTTGTTTTTTTAGAAAGGCGCATAGTCTTTTTTTTATAAGTCTAAGGTTAGTGCCTTGGTTAGGCATTTGTCCTTTCAAGCCAAAGAGCAGGTTTTGATTCCTTGAATGTGACGGATTGGCTAATATCAGGTCTTGTTATCAGCCATAAGCTCTAAAGAGTCATTGATTTCATTTAAAGTACTTGTTGGTCGTGACACACACCCCCAAATACCGTAAAACGTTTTCATAAGTCTTTGAATTTCAAGACTTTTGGATCCAAATGTCTTGATGACATGGAAAAAGTACTTGTTGGTCATGAACCACAACCCCGTGCTAGTATTTTGTTCAAATACCATAACACTTTTTCATAAGTCTTTGAATTTCAAGACTTTCGGATCCAAGTGTTTTGATGACGTGGAAAAATGGCCAGACTAAGTCCGAACTAACCATCATACTTTGATTAGACTGACCACATATAGAACTGGATATGCAACTATACTTTGGTGGGTAAAATCTTGGTTGGGTCATTTTGAGCTCCATGTGAGGCTTAATATGCATCAAACACCATCAGAAACATATTAGCTACCTCCGGCCTCTAAAACGCCATTTTGAAGAAGCGACTTGATGCAGGATCAAGTGAGATTATACTAAAGATCTCACCATGACATTGTTGTATTCAATGGCATTAGGGGCTTTCATCATAACCTGCTTTACTATGAGAACTATAGTTCTACCATGGATTCAAGGCGTGGACTCCGAAGGAAAGCATATTATGAACAAAGACCCTAATGTTGAAATGCATGCCACACGTAGTGATGCTCCACAATAATAGCAAGCAATGCAATGGCTCGCATGGAGCCTAGTGGCAAATAACTAATACTATCCTACAAGCAATAAAAAGAGCCACAAAGTCTTGTTACTTTCAGGAAGAAATATCAAAGTTTTTCAAAACCTTCCTCGCTGCTTCGCTGGATAATGAAGGTTAGCAAGTAGCTAATCTATACTAACCCAAAGAGAGAATAAAGAAAGGCTTCAGAAATCTCATTGCTTTGAAACAAAAGCAGCGCAGTTACTTTCTAGACTCCATTTCTTTAAAGATGCAATAAACGACATTAAATCCCATTCATGATCCATGGCCAGGTTTAAGCTTTTTGAGGTAGTCCAAAAACCCATATGGCACACGCTATTTTAGGTCAATTTGTCAAAAGACCTACTAAATGGTGGGAATCTTTCAAAATGTTCTCAAGCCCACTATGATTGTCCTTTGAGCAACCCAAAAATGTCCTTTATCAATAATGTCAAGTATGAGACTTTTGGCTTATCATAGTGACAACACGTGTTGGGCAAAGTCAATATGTATGAACAAATTTTTCTAGAATTGTTGAAATGTGCAAGTCAATACAATAGATAGAACAAGATTGGCTTGTTGACATATGGCTATAAGAAATGCCAAAAAAATGTCGAAGAAGGTAGATCCAAGTTTCAATGCATAATAGAGGATATAAAAAGGGTCACAATGTCTATGTTCATGCGAGACAACATATTACTAAATTTAGATGTCCCCAAATTGAAAAGGATAAAATAAAATTAGAAAATTTACACTATCACTCTGAAGGCCAAGATCCCAAATAAAGTAAATTGTATGTGCAAGCAATATAAGAAGATATTGTCCTTAGCAACTTAAGATAATAAGGACAGTTGTAAGTCTTATGAATATAATAAAAACTTCTAGCTGATACAAAAAATATGTGTGTAGTCGAGAATCAAAATGTACTAATAACTTGTTCAAAACTCATTGAATTGTTTAAGTCTGACTTTTTAGTTGTCATGACATGTGGCTAGAAAAACTTGGAGAATGAGCAAGATCCAAGTTTCACATTATAGAAGGTTATTTTAAGGACAAACATGCATGGTGTGCTGAATAAAATAAAGTAAAATAGAAAGATATTGAAGAAAAACTACAGTATGTCTTACGTTATCAAGTTCTAGGTACAAATACAACGAGCCATAATCTTGTTTTATCATACATTTATTGTTGTTTATGGGTACGAAGGCATGTCAGTGCTGCACAGGTTCTAGGAAAATTAGAAGAGGTTTATGGTCGCCAGATGAAGATGCTAGATTGAAAGAATATATCCAAGCAAATGGGATCAAGTCTTGGACCCTTATATCCGTCGAAGCTGGTGATGATCTAGCCTTCTCTAAATAATCCCCATGACTTCTCTTTTTTCTTTCTCAGTCTGATTCATAAAAGTGCAATTTTAGCAGGGTTAGAGCGTTGTGGCAAGAGTTGTCGTCTCAGATGGCTCAATTATCTCAGGCCTAATTTGAAGCGAGTCAAATTTTCTGTGGAAGAACAACAACTCATTATGGGCTTGCAGTCCCGCATTGGTAACAAGTATTACTCAATTCTGGTTTGCATTCCTTTGAAATTTAGAGATTAAATTTCATCTTTTGTGTGCATTTGATTTGGATGTTCTTTTGTTTTGAGTTAAGTGAATGATGCATGTTGCAAATGATCAGGCATCCAATTATGCTTTGAAAGTTAAATATTGCATGTCATTCATGTGTTGTCATGTGTTGCAGATGGTCTTTCATTGCTAAACAACTACCAGGCCGAACAGATAATGATGTAAAAAATTTCTAGAATACCAAATGCAAGGGCATTCATAATGTGCAAAAAAATGGCAAGATTAAGGTGCCTGGTTCAAAACAGAACACAAAATCAAAGAGTGCAAGTGTCGCACAAGATGGGGCAACTTCTTTTGCCTCAAGTATACAGTATTATTGCAAGCATAATCATACAAGAGCTCCTTTGTTTTCCTCTTGGTGGTCTGATTCTGACCATTCTGATACGTATCATGTTTCACAACATACAGAATCATTGTCACATATTTCCTCAGAGACACTGTTATATGATCAACAACATATACAACATGATGAGTCATGTGCTTCAGAAGAAGATATATCAAATATGTCATATTCTTATAATGTTCCACAACATACAGAATCATTGACACATATTTCCGCAGAGACACTGTTATATGATCAGCAGCATGTACAACATGATGAGTCATGTGCTTCAGAAGAAGATATATCAAATATGTCATATTCTTATTGGACCATGCAACACATGGCCTCAGTTTCAGGCTATGGTTTGATTGCAGATCTAGTGCAATGGACTAATCCTGTCATGGAAGATATGGACTGGAGTAATTCAGTCTTTTCCGGCTAAAATCTTCCAATCCATATAAAGAATAAGATTGCACCATACAGAAATATGCCTTAACAAGACAAAGTGTCCTGTGTTTTCGTAAATAACTATGTTCTTTACAAAGACGTGGTACCTTCCCTCGTTAGAACCAACAAAAAATGTCCAACAACAATGCTAATCACAATACCATTTATTCATAATGACAATCAAGTCCTTGTCTTTTCTCTATTCATCAGTACTAGAAGGCCATAAATATAGCAAAAGGGATGACCAAAAAAAATTAAAGCCATGCAACTATCGGTCGGAATTCCAAAATCACAAGTTTTTTTGGCGCATTAATTAAAAGTTATTCAATTCACCAATTTAGTGTAATAGAGGATGACGAATTTGGAATATTTTGCTAGAAGAACGATCCATGATTAAGAAGAACATGGCACACTACAATATGAAAATAAGATTGATAATTGTATAAAGCCAATGATAAATTCAATATCTCCTTCTCTTCTTGAGTGGACAATCAAATTCGATTGTGTTAACTTTTCATGATCTTACAATTACGTCTAGCAATAAATAATGAATGGAATAATATCTCCCAACATACCAAAACTTACAGTAGTTTATGTAAGAATTACTATAATAAAATTTTCTATGCTTAATGATTATATGGAGCGGAAGAACCTTAGCCTTGTGCATTGAACTCAATTGTTTTTGTTATGTATACACTCCCTCACACAATAATCAATGTATAAAGCTTTTAGTAATGTATTCGATAGGCAAGGAAGCAGGCATTGGTTATGATTGAAAGAGCGGACACAAAGCTATAAAACTTGGTTTTTTATGAAGGTGTAACGTGCAGGTGTTCCGCCAAACAGACTAAAAAAAGAAGCCAAAATAGTTGGTGAAGTATATCTGGAATTCTTATAGAAGAATCAAGTTCCAATGGGAAAAAGATGAGCTTGAGAATTTAACTTCATCGAAAAAATAGAGAACCTTATTGAATATCTCTAATAATGGAAAAAAAACAACCTTAAATTCTTTTATTATTAGATTTTTCACCATAAGATTAAAAATCATTTTTTATCTCTTGCAGTCACAAAGAACTGCATGTGGTGTACTGAAAGAAGGTGGGGATGATATTAAATCCGCATCACACAGGCATTATACTATAATAGCGTAAATCTTGCTTTCAGGACCTGCGACCCATTCTGCGGATGCGAGAACTGCCTCTGGTTAAAGAAGTTATTCAGCCAGGCCATATATCTAACTAGAGCAGAACCCTCAGATCTAGTTATTACTGATTAGATTCAGAGACCCAAGTCAAAATATAAAGAACTTCAAGATATCTTCTTATATTATAAAATATTATAAAATTATAGCGTAAGTATGTATGTGAAGCATCAAACATGGAGGGCTCAGATTGTGCCACGTGGCATGCCAAGTGTACTTTTTTTAATGCCAAAAGGTGCTATAGGCACTCCTTTGATCCGTTGAGCGAGAGCCCTTCCACGCAGGACTCGAAAAGCTGCGTCCCCAGTGCAACGGTCGAGATATGCCAAGCTATGGCGATTGCTACATTTGGCTGAAATAGCCCCAGAAAGCTGATTTGATCCTAAATTCAAATAGTACATGTTGAATAGGGCCCCGAAACTGGCCAAAATTGGACCTGTGAGCCTGTTATTGTCCAATGACAGAGCATTCAAACTCTGCAAATTGCCCAGAGATTCTGGAATAGACCCCACTAAATCTGCATTGGACAGCCGGAATAATTCCATCTTTTTTAAATTCCCCATTTCTTCTGGTATGCTGCATCCCAACGGATTATCCCCCATCACCATATTTCTCAAGCTCTCTAACTGCCCTAATTCCGCCGGAATTGGCCCTATCAGATTGTTCTCCTTTAGATCCAGCAGCTCCAGGCTTTTTAATTTTCCAATTGATGCCTGGCCCGCTCATTGCATTCTAGCTTAAATCTAGCTTTACCAGAAAGAACTTCAAGACATTATAGCTATTCTTGGATTCAATGAATTATTGGAGGATCATTAACTGTAGCAAGGGCAAATGATTGAACGTTTCTTATCGCAACTTTTTTTGTTAGTCAAAATACAAACTTTGTATGAACACTTTGGGAATGCAATTCTATTCTAAAGTTTGTAGGAGTTATTAGACACATTTTCAAAGTCTAAGTACACAAATAGAATAATATCAACATTAGTTTTTCACTTAGTACAACTTTTTCCACTACAATTAGGAGTGTAATGCCTTTCGAGAACAACAAGACAATTATTTCTCTAATATAATGTAATTTTCTACCTACATAATAACACTTTGTAAGACGACGTGTAATTTTTAGAAGTACTTTATTTAGGCAGCAAAGCTAGTCTCTTATTGGCAATTGCAAAAGACATATGTTATCATGATCCAATTATTAATGTAATTGTCGAAGCCAGTTAGTTAGGTTGCCCCTTGGCAGTTAGGTTCTCATCCCCTTTTATACCCTTCCGGACCTTTTCTTTTCTCATCAGCACATCTGTATCTTCGCGGTTTCTAGTTTGCCTTTCTGCTCTTCACCCGACTGACCAACCCACCCCCCTCCCTCCCCCGGCTCTGCCCATACCGCATGGTCTAGCCTTTCTGGTTTTCCTGGTAGTCTTTAGCTCCATGAGAGGGCCCTCGTGCCAGTGGACTTGGTATGACTTATAGCCCTCGTGCCAGTTGTGCATAATGTGATGTTTTTGGCCCTCGTGCCATTTGGGAGACCCTAGTGTCTTGTGTTGGTGCTGCATTAGTATGCCGAGACTCTCTTGTTCCTTGTTTTGCTTGGAGTTGATGTATGTGCAAAGTATCTTCTGGCACCTCTCAGTTGACTTGGAGTTTGTTAAGATTATTCAAAATTGCGGTATTTATGATGTTTTGGAGTTTGACGGAAGATTTACAACCTGGCCTTTCTGGAGGAGCATGTATTTTATGGGTCGCACTTTGTTCAGATTTGTCTGGCTGTTACTGTACTTGTACTATTTTAGTTGCTTTTCTGACTAGTGTTGCTGTTATGGCCAGTGTTTTTCCTCGGAAACCCGAAAGGGCGAGGTTAGCATTGTAATTGTGGTTTTGTGCTTAGTGGAGATGCCCAGATGTGGCTTTTTTTTTTAGTTTGTCTCTTCTTCTCTCTCTCCTCCTTATCTGGCTTTGACAATTAAATTTATCTTCGTATAACGATAAAAAGATAATAAGGAGATGTATTATTATAGGCATGCACATTATGTAGCAGTTTTGAAAATTTGAGAGGCATGTCTGACCCATACAAACTACCATTGCCATTTACCACGATTTATGTAGCCCATATATGCATTCCATAAACATTTGCAAGATTAATGCCAATATAAAGAGGTACCAAGTTCTACAAACAAACAATTAGCTAGAAATCATTATTCTAGACTTTATAAAGGAAATAAAGTTGATAGAAGTAATGACTTACCATCTGCAAATGTCATCATAAACTAAATAACTATGTAGTTGATGGTGTTTGAGGATGTAATTAATTAATAGGCAGACAGACAGACAGGCAGACAGATAGTCAGACAAACAGAATGAATAGAATAGACCCATGCCTCGAAAGGCTTTCAAGGAAAAACCCTTGACAATAACATGTAGCATAATCACAGGAGGTTCCAAGGGGATTTGATAAATCACCATTCCTGAGACCATAGACCATACCTCTAACACAATTAAATGGGCTTAGGCGAACCTGTATTTCATAATTCAAAATGATAGGCACCCCCAATCATAAATCACCATAATTGAAATGAGAGGCGCCCAGAGGCCCTAACATACAATCCGGACCGTAGGATGGAGGGATCCAACGATCGAGGTTGTCTGGAACGCACTTTGTTTAGAATATGATACTAGGCAATCAGGAATAAATAAGTAGATCGTGGTAACTACTGAGGGCTGAGCAACTGAAGATGCATGTCTAGAACCTATATAATGCCAAGTCATGCACAGATGGTGCTCTGAGAAGTTGTGGGAACGTGGAATGGAATGCTAATGTCAAATAGCTATTCTTGACCATCTCAAAAGCAAGAGATTTTAGAAATGTATGGTTTTCTTCTTCAATAATCTGTAACTGGCAACATGGACATAATCTTGCTTCTCATGGCAATTGCGGCCACTCCTATCTACCTATCTCAATCCATAACAATATGCAACAATTGAAAAAGACTCAACCATAACATGTGGAAATTAGAGTACAGAAATGAGATGTAAAAGAAAATATTTTCCTCGATGGATTATAGACTTATCTAACCACTATAATAGATTATTGATAACTAGCTTCAACTTTTCTTCAACTTCTTCCTTTATGGATGCCACTTGACAATTTCGGACCCCACACTAAAAGCGGCAGACACTGGAACCAGGTTGGTGAGCTCTTACACGGGATCACGGGGCGGGTGTTTTGGGAGCCCCAGTAGTCAGCTTCGGGGGCGGCAACCTTTCAGTAACCCGGTGGTTTATCACCGGAGTGTAAAGAGCCAAGCGCCCGGCTCCGATCATAATGCGGATCCGGTACCAGCTTGCGCCACCACCACGATGTCAGCGTCCATCCGAAGGAGACAAAGGCGCGGTACCTTACCCGCACCGGGAAGATATTGACATCTTTGGACACTCATCCTCGAACCTTTTGGCGCGAGTGCTCAGAAGGCCCGCCCGACCCTACGGGGGGACATCACACGGGCGGTGGGGCGGTGCGCGGCTCTATGACCCACCCGAGGGGCCAGCGTCGCCCATACCCTCCGCAGGGATGGCCCCCCATTGGTTCTCGCGGAGGAGGATGTTGTGGAGGGCCTGCAACGGCCGGGCTAATGGGAAAGCCCGGTGATCTCGGCGGTATGCAGGCCGAAGTTAACTCAAATGGGCAGGGCGGCCCGGTGCCGATCCTCACTACCCTGTTCAACGAGCATTGCGGGAAGGTTTCCTCCGACAATGGACCACAAGCGGGGTTGTCCCCATTCCGCAAAATGGCGACCCACATTGTCCCAGGCCAATTCTGGGACGATCATGGCGGTTCGGTTTTGCCAAACTATTAGGCGGCATTCTCGAGCAACTGATTGACCCGCGTGGCGGCCCGGTGTCGCGAGCCCTCACCTGGCGGGCTTTAGACCTTCACTCAGCGATTGACCATATCTTTACTACCCGGCCGCGATTGAAGACAACGAAACCATGGCGGGACTTGTATTGTCAGTTGTGGACTTCGCGAAGGCTTTTCGTCTGGTCCCCTGAAAAGCCGTGGAGGCTAAATAAATCAATGGCCACGCTGCGAGAATGCCATATATCTGGCCGTATGAGAGTTTTGGCGGGGATCACGGCCAAACGGGCCAAGCATTCACCGGTAGTATTGGGGTGCAGCGGGGCTGCCCCCTCTCACCAACACTTTTGGCCTCTATATTGACCCGTTAGAGCCACGGCTTCTTGAGCATGGGGAGGTGGCATCGACTTTTGCACCGGTCATCTGCCCGGCTCATCTACGTGGGCGATGTTGACCTTCCGCCCCACACCCGCTATGCGGTCTCATTTGGATGCCCTAGACACATTACGCCGGGCTACCCGACATGCACGTGAATCGCCAAGACCCGGTGGTTCTCATATCCTCTTCACGCCACCCACGCCTCCTGCACTCACATATCGAGGGGCGGCTGTGGAGGTCACGCCCACCTACAAGTACCTAGGGTGGAGTTCCCCCTCCTCATCTGTTGGGAGGCGTCCATCCACTTCTGGGTGGCAAGCCAGGGGGGAAAGCGCTTTATGCCATCTGAAACAACGATCCACCAGGCGAGAGTTCTATGATTGGGGCCATCGGTCCATCTGTTTTTGAGGTCGAACTTTGTCATTGTCTGCCGAATTCGAGGTTTGGGCCCAATAATGTCGTCTCTTTGGCGACACGGAATGACTTAGGCGAGTCACGAAGGCATTTTTGGCACGCGCACGCAGGGTGAAACCTTGGTCCCCTGCTCGGTTCTGCTGCATGGCGGATTCTTACGCAGCAGGCCGGTATGATAGACACATCGTCTATTTTGAGAAAGTGGATTTAATATGGGTGATGCTCGGCTCCCTTTTGGCTTCTGGCCCGGCAATGGGCCGCGTATTTCGGGAACTTGTTGGAGGGTAAAGAGATTAGTGGTTCACCGGATGGAGCGTCACGGGAACGCGGATCGTCTGCGGATGGACAGTAGGCCGATCGTGGCGGCTGCGGAGAATACACGGGCGCTGCTTCCCTTAGCAAGCTCTGGGACCCCGGCGCTCTAAGCGAGGTCAAAGCGGCCCATTACAAGGGAGCACATCAACCCGCGTAGGCGGGGGCCGGAGACTACTTGCGTTCGGTTGCCCCTCGAAAAGTCGCGGACTCATTGCCTCCGATTCGAGGTGCCCACCATCTCGCGATCGAGGCAGGCGGTGGATTGGGGAGCCAGCCGGAGACGGCGGGGGCTCTGTCGGTCTTTGTCAAATGGGTGCCATTGAGGATGAGTCTCACACTTTCCGAGTTGCCGAGATTCGGCCGGATCCGCGGATCGTTCCTTAGTGCAATGGGACTTGCCTCTACATTTGCCGATGAACACATCGTCGATTTGCTCTAAGGCCGTGCATTCAGGAGGTAATTTGGATGCGAGGCCACCTTTGCTGCTGGTAGCTGGTCGCCCGATCGCACTATGGGTACGGTACATGAGTGTATATATTTGTGTGTTTTGCATTTAGATATTGGAACGGTTTGTCGTGGTGATTCTTTTGCCCGCAGTTTTTCCCTCAAAACCAGCCGGGGGGTTTTAATCCGGTAGTAATCCGCTTGTTTGTGGCGCTTTTGTATTGGGTCCCATAGACCGATTGATCTCCGTGGACGATAAAATACCTTCCTTCCTTCCTTCCTTCCTTTGCCTTTGAGATACATTGAGCCATAAACTCTTGAAAGGGATTTTATGTTCTGAAGTCTTTTAAAGTATAACAACCGCATATTACAAGAACAAGCATTTGCACAAGGAGCCTTGATACACAAGGCATTCATGATATGTATTTGGATGTACTATAGTTCGGCGTTAAGCTAAAATGTTTATATGTTCCAGTGCTTATTTGCTACAGAGACTTTTAGTATCTTCTTACCGTGTAACCGGTAGCCGGAACAAAATCTAATGCATTGATCTGCAAGAATTGCATTTCCAGGTTCCCATTATAATCCCTCAAAGCTTTAGCCGAGCCCGAGCAACAGCCTTGTTCTTTGCTTGTGAACTAAGCCTTATTTTCTACAGGGTTTTCGATCGGCTTGAGTATCTGTGCTTAGGCTCTGCTTGTTCGCAGACAGGGAGGCGGCATCATCCTTGTGTTTATCGAGGCAGAGGCCAACGTCAAATTTTATAGGAAAAAAATTCTAAGGATGTGGGCAAACTTGCTTCACCACCTCGTCCCATTCCTTTTATCGTAGTGCCGATTTTGGAGGCATGGCACATGGCCCATGATCTAAAGGTTAATGTCATGGTTGATTGATTGTAAAAACATGACTTTGAAGTATGATTTAAGCCACTTCACCTTCAGGACACGGAGGGCAACCCTCCGTGCGCAGCACCTTGTTTATATAAAAATGGTTACCATCGTCTTTGATTTTTGTCTTGCATTTAAAAGGTTAAAATTTATGAGGCTTCCTTGACACAAAAGGTTCAATTTTATGAGGCTTCCTTCACACAAAAGGCATTCTGTCCAAGACAATCTGAGACGATCCCTTCTGCTATCTGACATGCAATAAATCACACAAGGTTTGCATGACGTGATCGTACACCTAAGGCCGATTTGGATAAACACCCTTGCTTGCCCCATCTAGCAAATAAACGGGCTAGCCCCCCTTATAGCAAATAAACAGGTGCAGATAAACGGGTCTCAAACCTTTTATAATCAAGCTGTGGATGATGATAATCTAGCTGTGCATGAGGAACCTTGCCTGCCGGTTAAAGGGGATACACACCCCTGCTTCTATTTATTTGTTGTAAGGGGCAAGCAAAAGTGTTTATTCCCTTTAACCGGCATGCAAGTTTCCTCACCCATAGTTGCACCCACAGCTGGATTATCGACATCCACGGCTTGATTATCAGAGATTTGAACAAAGCTGGATTATCATCTCTCAACCTGGATTATCAGCATCTGAGCCTGAATCCGGGGCCTAAAGATGCACAAAAAGATGTCATTGTTTGCTTTTAAGTTTGTAGCTGCCTGTTAGCTGCCTATTATGCCCGATCAGAGGGCTTGAATCAACGATGGGCATCACTTGAATTAGAAAGCCTGTCAATTAAGAAGGGGATAAACACCCCTGAGAGCCCATTACCTCAGATAAATGGGCGAGCCCGAGGGGCGAGCCCATTTATCTGAGAGGTAATGGGCGGCGGTGGGTGTTTATCCCTTTAACCGCGTGCAAGCCGCCTCATCCATACCTAGGATCCGAAGCTTCCATAGCTCGGTTATCACAACCTTCCGAGGGCCAAAGATCGGTTATCGAGTCCGTGAGCTCGGTTATCAAGTCTAGCCTGGATTATCGACATCCGAAGCTGAATCCGGGGCAAAAATCCTCCGAAGTGAATCCGGGGCAAAGTTGCAACGCTTTGCTCTTCTTCCCTGTTTCCACTTGCCTGTTATGCCCTATCACAGGGCAGCAATCAATGGCCAGGATTGCGCTGATCTGAAAGCCTGCCGGTTAAGAAGGGGATAAACACCCCTGCGAGCCCTTTAAAACATAAAACAAATAAACGGGTGAGCTTGGCTTCCTCACCCACAACTGGATTATCGTCACCCACGACTAGATTATTCGAGCTTCAACAACCCTCAAGAGCTAGATTATCAACTCCTAGCTTGGACTATCAGCCTCGTCGACACCCACAACTAGATTATCCGAGCTTCGACGCCCTCCAGAGCTAGATTATCAACTCCTAGCTTGGACTATCAGCATCTAGGACTGAATCTAGGGCTCAACTCCTAGCCTGGACTATCAGCATCTGAGGTTGATCTAGGGTTCAAAGATGAATCGAAGCAGAGAATTTGGTTATGAAAATCGCAATTGCCTGTTATGCTCTATCAGAAGGCTTGAATTAATGGTCAAGGTCGCTTGGATTAGAAAGCCTGCCCGTTAAGACATCAAATTTGATAATGATAGTCTCTCTCAGCCCTAATTTATCTTTAAGCAACTAATGGCAAAGACTGAGATTTCTCTCTCAGCCTTTAAGCAACTAATGGCAAAGACTGAGATTTATCTCGAGTAGATAAAAGGTAAATTGGAAATTGAAAAACCAAGCCCAAGGGATGATGGAGCAAAAACTGGAAATGCACAGAGAGGAAAGAACATGTTGTACATCCTTCAGTATTTAGAAACAAAGTGATACATAAGATGGATGACATGCCCAAGATCAACTTCTTAAAAAATGGTGTATTCCAGTGCCTTCATTTCGTGTGTTGTATTAATACAAAATAGAGGGTACATTTTGCTTTATCACTGCACAGCAACAGAATACAGATTACATAGAAAAATCACAAATTTACAACAATGATTTTTCCCCTTCTTTATCTTACAGTAACTGTGCAAAGATGATATTTTCTTCGTTATCCATTGACTATGTACATATTCACATACTAACTGCCCTAGCTTGCAAATCTGACTCTGTTTTTTCTTCCGCCCCTTCGTCAGAAGTTCTGGCACTCTATACATACAGTCCAAGAATACAATGAGAAAATGACCATAAACCAATTAGAAGTAGATGGCTCACCTCTACTTTCTCGCTGCACTTTTGCAGGTAGCGCTCAAGTGCTCCCTCACCTCGCAAGACCTTGGCTCCAGTTCCTGGGCCATCTAAAGTTCCTATTGCTTCATCATCAAGAACAACAGCATCTATCACCTGAGCTCCGCTTTGGGTATCTGGTATCTGTCATAAATATAAATATGGTTTTGGCAGCTGTAACAAGGATGCCAATAACTCTGAGGAAAGCTTGCATGAACCATGCCCACCTCAAACATTGCCTCGGTCAGAAGCAATTCCATAATTGAACGTAGGCCTCGGGCGCCAGTGTTTTTTAGCCTTCTCTGCAATTCTGCGCAGTGCACCTTCGGTGTAGTGGAGTTTTACCTGCCAGCAAACATATATGAGCTATTAGACGGACTCTGCTATCTCAATTATAAAGCCAAACATAAACATTTCTGGGTCATACATTGTTCATTGCAAACATTTTCTTGAATTGCTTTACAAATGCATTCCTTGGCTCCGTAAGGACCTGTTAAAAGAAACATCAGTGTTCTGAACACAAACTAGTGTGCATCAACCGATATCATTTGTTCATGAGGACTTAATTTAACATCTAATATATGCTATATTTGCAGCGGTAGAAACATCTCTATTGTTGATTGAACAGAGACTAAAAATAAGAGGCTAAGGTGGTATTATTTTGACTGGCCAACCATATACAAAAGAAGGGCCCAAGGTTTCAAAATATCTGTATTTATGAATATACTTTTGAGCAGCAACCCACTACCTGCACAAGTTGTTCTTCATTCAATGCTGAAAGGCTCACAAGGACAGGGAACCTGCCTATGAACTCTGGTATCAAGCCATAAGCTATAAGATCGCTGTGTTCTACCTGAGACATCACATGGTGCAAATAAGAAGTCTTCCAGAAAAAGAAATAATAACAGAAAGCAAGCCATTTCAACATGAACATAAAATCTAGAAGAGATCCTCTTTTACCTTCTCAAGCAGAGAAGAAGTCACGGTGGCATCAGTTAAACCATGGGCTCTCATATTGGCACGAACAGGCGCACCAAAACCAATAGAGGAATCCTGTCTCCTGTAAGAAAAACAAGGTCATGAGTTTTTTAGACTATTTAATCAATAGATCAAAAGTCACCTTTCAGCAATGGTCTTTTCGAGTTCCACGAAGGCACCTCCACAAATAAAGAGAATATCCTTGGTATCAACCTGAAATCAGATAAGAATGTTAAACTTGTCCAGTCTTAAGAAGGGAAAAAGATATATATAAGCCAATTATGTCTTTGTGTTTCTAGAACTACAAAAAAAATAAAAAAAGAAGCAAACTATAACTTTTAAAAATGAAAAGTGGATCCACTCGTTTCTTGACAATGTTACGTGCGTACTGCGTTCATAACAGTTTCAAGATATTGCATAAACAACAAGAATCTTGTATACATCCTCTCTTTATCCACCGACGAAAGACAAGTGCAATCCATCTCATTATGTAACAAAAATGAAGATATTATTATCATAATAAGCTAATTGTCCAAAGAGAACAATCTAACAATTATCACATATTACCTGGATGTGATCACCTCGAGGATGCTTGCGCGCGCCTTTTTCAGGGACATTTACAATCTAAATGAAAAAGGCCATCAATCAATGTACTGCTATTTGTATATGGCAAAAGAATACTAAAAGTACATATATCAAATTCTGGTCATCTTGAACACAGCAAATACTGTGTCATGTGCCTAACTTGAAAACTTTCAGGACCTGCAATGAAATCAGACTGTAGCTGGGCAGACGAACAAGCAGCAGGACACACTCATTAACCAGCTAAAATGAAACTAGTACAGATCACCTCAACAACTTGCAAGGACAGCCTGTATTTCAAATAACAAATTAGGCAAGCTTACCATCATAAACCTAAATTCTTAACTGAAGTTTTAAAGGACCTATCCAGCAGAAAGTGAACTGGAAGCTCAGTAGTGGAGCACTTGGTTTTTTAGCAGACCCTGAATTCGATATGCAGCCAATCCATTTTCGGTATCTAACATGGTATCAGAGTCAAAATTGGCTAGTCCATGATCCCAACAGAGGGCACACATGATGGTACACAGGACAGAACTAATTTGTCCCTATAAATAGAAGTTACCCCATAAATAATTTCCGGGTGTAACTTACAGTTCCCTCTAGCATCTTTAATAATGCTTGTTGCACACCTTCCCCAGATACATCCCTGCTTATATTTAGACTCTCTGCCTGCAACCAAACACAATAGTGGCAGAAAAACAGTAAGTAAAAGGGCACAAGGGAAAAAGGAACAAAAACTACAAAACTAAAGCATCTTGATAAAGAGTCCTTTGAAATCACCTCAAGCAAAAAAGATCAGCTTAATATACGAACTCATTCTATAAGCTACTCAAACTCCCTAACAATCTTCATGCACCTTCTATATTACTGGATAATTTAACCTGAAATAATAGCATCACTATCTGCTTTCCATCAGTTTCAATCAAATGGAATCATTCAATGGGATCTGGAGGACCACTGCAAATGAGGCAGAGAAGCAACTTCTAAAGTTCTGATCCAATAGCTAAAATGTCATTAATGCATCAGAGCAAGAGATTTTATTGGTGACTGCAAGAGATTGCTAGGCTCTAAGAGTCCAATTGATAAAAATGTAATACATACAGGTCGAGACCATGTGATCTATGCATAGCTAGAGGGTAGAAATTGCCAACTACCCACATGTAATTCAGAACCTAAAACTATATTAACAAAAAATCAGAATGCTGAAAATTAAAAAAAAAAATTGATTTCCACCAGTTGTGGTAGCAAATACAGGATGATGCATTGCCTATTTTACTCTTTTGGATAAGAGCTACATTGCTTTGGACTGATGATCTCTATAATCGTATGAGAAATTACAAGATAAAAAAATGTCCTACCAACATCATCCCCAGTTAGTTTTATATATTCAAAGTTTGGTGGGAAGCCTTACTACTGCTCTCGTCTACCTTGATGTAGATGAACAGAAAATTTGGAAAAACAGAACAAAAGCCTTTCAAGTTCACTTGCCACGCCAAAAAACAGAGAAAGCTCACCTTTTTTGTGATCTTGTCAACCTCATCAATATATACAATTCCCTGCTGTGCAGCCGGAACATTAAACTCAGCAGCCTGGAAAACCACATCATCAGCTCAGCGAATTTACTGAAATAGTAGTCTTAGAGAAAACACAAACAGCTATTCAGTCGTTATATACCATAAGCAGCTTATACAATATAGATTCTACATCCTCTCCCACGTATCCAGCCTGCAGAATAAAAGAAGAAAATATGTAAGCATGCTTCTCGTCTTTGCAATCCAGTTCAAGGCACTTTCATCAGAAAGGAATACATAGAATTGGACTCATGGGATGACCATCCATTAAACCATTCTATTCTATAGGATCGAAAAAAGGATATAGCCAATATATTCCGCAATAGAGACTTGATCATTATGAATAATTGTGATCGGCGTGGATAGAGGTATCTGGATACCTATAGCATCAAAAAACAGAACGCACATTCTCTTGCTCTAAATGCTGATCTAATATATCCATGCGCATGCTAAGACTAAATGCTTGCATTTTGACACTTGCGCTGCTTGTAGCCAATGCAAACTATCTTCAATCATAACTTTATAGCTATATATACACGAATGAACTGAAATAGCATCTTGTTTAACAAATTTGAACAAGCTACATACAACTCTTAAAAGATCAGAGCAACCAACCTGTGTGAGTGTTGTAGCATCAGCAATAACAAATGGAACGTTTACAAATCTTGCTAAAGTCTTTGCAAGCAGGGTCTTACCTGTAAGCCAATACAAACAAAAGTATAATAATTTTCATTAATCCATGTCCTAAAATAGTACTTCAACAAATAGTACTTCAACCATTGCCCAAAATTTACCAGATCCAGTTGGCCCCATCAAGAGCACGTTGCTTTTCTCTAACTCTACACCATCACCATCCTCATTCTCGTCATCAGAAAAGGCCCCAGCCAAACCATTGAATCTGTAAACGCCTTTTTGTTGTAAACAATTGTGAATCATCACACCGAACAGTAATGATTCCCATTAAGAAAGATGGTGACCTACCCCTCTCCTTTAAAGCCTCCTTTGCGTAATGATTCAAAATATATTCTTTTGTAGTGATTATAAACTGCAACGGACAAAACCTGTAATGACATCAAGAGCAGATAAGACCTTGACTCTGAAAAAGAATCTAATATAGTTGAATAAAGATATATTTACCTTTTTTGCCCGTTCTTGACCTATGACAAACTTATCAAGAGCTCCAGTCCATGTCTTCCATGACAGGATTAGTCCATTGCAAGAGATCTGTAATCAAATCATAGCTAGAAACTGTAGTCGTGCATTGCGTTGTCCAATAAGAAAATGACATATCTGATAAATCTTCTTCTGAAGCATATGAATCATCATGTTGTATATGCTGCTGATCATATAACAGTGTCTCTGAGGTGACATGTGACAATGATTTTGTACGTTGTGGAACATGACATGTATGAGAATCAGGCCACCAACAGGAAAACAAGGGAGTTCTTGTAAAATTATATTTTTTGGAATAATTCAGTATACTCGCGAAACTAGAAGTTGCTTCATCTTGAGCTAAACTTGCACTGTCTAGTTTAGTGTTGTGTTTTGAATAAATTACACGGGCCACCTTTTGTTTTCCAAATGCTTCTAATTCTTGCATCTTATAGCAAGCATCTCTCTTCTAAATTGTTTGAAAATAGGAAGTTGTTCAACTGAGCTCAAACTTAAAGCAAGTGATGGATATGCTTGCAGAATCCATGCCTTCTCAGTGATATGCGCAAACTGTGCAGGACTTAGGCATTGAGGATATGGTTGGCACAATGGAGAATTATGAGGATGATCCATGAAGCAAGGACCTTGAATGTTGGTCCTGAGGCAAGGGGGCTTTGGGACCACATTACTCCCAAATTCCCTATAAACTGCGGGGTTGACTCCTGCCAATCCATGAGCCACCTCCCCAAACGTTGATTGAGGGGTAGTGATTAAGTCATCCATGAAGCTTAGGAGCCACATATCCATCATAGCCTTAACATCATGATCATGGTTTCCAGTGTTTTGCCAAAAATCTGAACTAGCGGTATAAATGCTAACCTTGGTTCCATCTCTAACATGTACCCATATTGGAACAGAACTCTTGAAGCATATCATTTTCTGATTAGAATGGTCCAAGGGCCACAAGGAAATTCAATCAGGATTTTTCGCTCTACATCTTTGCAGACCTCCAAGTTGTGCCCTTGCCACTTGCCATAGATTTCTCATGGAAAATAAGTCAAGAGCAACAGTTATTTTTGCATGTTATTTAACTATAGCTTACTAAGACTCTTTTTTTTTGCAAGCACCTAATTTAGCAAGCCTTGCATTGTTATTCAATTGTAGATCAGTTGGCTGAATTATCGAAATCTATATCAATGCGTGCATTCTTGGGCATGTTTCAGCGTTTGAAATGATGCAGCCTAATTGATATTGTAACTATTATTCATGCTTCATCTGCATTTCTACTTGCTCTAACATTGAAGATCGAAGAAGCCTTATTACCAGAATAGAATGATGTGGTCCTCATGTGCTGCGGCCTTGGATCTTCAACATTGCTTGCTTTTCAAATGCCATATTGCATTGTAAACGTCCTAACAGCGAGAACTGGATGGTGTCAGCATCCCATCAACATGTTCATGCAAATTCATTTGGTGTACACATTATTACAACTCCATATTTCCATGGGGTTTTCGTTTTATTTCTTAAAGAAGGCAGGGATCTAAACTAAAATGCAACTCCTTTTGCCTGGATATTGACGATCATCTTTCAGAACAAGCAGGTTTTATACTTTAAGATTCTTGTATTTCTTAGAGATTTTGAGAGTTTGGCAATTGAAGTTGGCTCATTCTCATTTGTTTTTATGGAGCAGTTTCCTGAATTTAGGGTTCTTTCTCAACTCTCTACTTTAATGTAATATTTCTATCATTGTTTCATTATGGGACTGTGTTTCATGTTTTTTTACGCATGTTTTAATCTTTAAGGCAAATGTTTTGGCTATCTTTATAACCATTTTTATTTTTTTTGCGGGCAAATATATAAACAAAAAGTTTCATTCAAATCGTGGACTCATTGTTGGCAAAAAATGGTATTGCAAAATTGCCTAATAACTCCATAAATTTGTTTTTGACAAGGAGGTTAAATTCTCCTTTTTGTTTGCACTTGTTTTTTACAAGTTGTAGAATATGTGGACAATGCACCATCCCGATTGAATGTAGCTCTACACTCAAGATTTGAACTTGAAACTAATATTTTCCTAGTAAGCTCTGTTTGAGCATGCATGTCAATTTCCTTAGTGAGGATCTTATGGAGCAAATCTTGCTCCTATTATGGAATTCATGCTTCTTGAGTGGTGCTTATCTTATCTTTGTCATGTTTGATATTTATTTTTCCATTGTACAATTCTATCAACTTTGTTTTAAACGTACCATATTGATGTCTTAAACTAAACCACGAGGGGTTAACATTGTATTCTTTTGATGCCTAAGATTGCGGTTCTATAATAGAAAGCTCTTCCTTTCGGATCAAGTTCATGTTTATGTGATTCTTAGACCGTGTCCAACTCAAGACCCATGTACATATGATTTGCATTGTCCCAGGCGATATAAATGGTTCACAAATGGATGCTTTTAATGGCTATAATATTTATACTATTATATACAGCTGCAAACACAAGCCCACAAGATGTTAAACAATTTAATGCATGTCATGTGGGTGTAATCAGTTAATTAGCCATCATAACGATTTTTTCTTTCTTTTAGGTTGTTGCTTTTGAGACTCTCTCTATCGGTTTGAAGTCGCCTCCCTTTTGGGATGAAACTCTTCCAAAGCAGACAGATGCAAGAATTTATGGCAAGGAGTCCAAATCTCTCGAAACAACATTGTTGCAATGTAAGTTAGAGGAAATATTTGTTAGTCAAGAGTTTGATAGTTATATGTAATTCTTCATTTCAAAATTTAGGGAACCATGTGCGGTGCATATTAATAGCCAAGACCCTCTTGCAAACCTAGGGCAATCTAAGATTTTTTATCATCATTATCTGCATGCATTCAATTCAATTTCTGATCTACTAGAATCATTCTTCTCTTACTACTTACTAATCTTATGGTTCAGACATGAGTGTCAGTTACAGTAATTACGGCATGCTGCATGTTCCTTAAGCCATGCCTTGACAAATTCACAAGTGGACTATATTTATTCTCTGTGGATCCAAATGAAGAATGCCTACTGGCGGCACAAGGCTCAAAAGCATGCAAATTTGGTTTCTATCTTTGCCACAATGTTGTATTAATGGTTTTGCATGGGACGAGAGAATATGATTTGAATATGTTTTATAGCAAGGTTAGGCGAAATTTAAAGGTAAACAAAATTCAAGTTAACTTCTGAGTTAAACCAATGGTTAGATACAAGTTAAATTTAAAAGGTTACAAAAATGCAGTATATACACACGAACATTATTTTTATTAGAACATCGAATTTTTTGTTTTCTACACTTTAGTTATGTCTTACCTATTGTAAAAAGATCCATAACTTCATATCTCACACTTTGTCTCCTACACAATCAGAGCCCTATATCCATGTAGACGCCCGTGAATGTCTTTTAGAGACTTTTATGATTTATTTATAAGGGACCAAGTATAACACAAATAGTTCATATCAAAAAGTTTAACAATATTGTTTGGGAAATGTGAATGCATGAATTGTTGGATACAATTCTTTATGCTTTTCCCGATCATGATCATGTTGAGGTGATATGTTGGTTGACCAACTATAACCTAAGAACCTTGAAATTTAGGATTATAAAATGAACCATTGGTTACTCACATAATCACTTATAATGGAGAAAGTTTTATAAATCTCATTGTGTTTTAACTGCATGTATGCACTTCCACTTACATCTAATACCCTTATTCCATCTACAATCCACTGAATCTACAAACTCCATTTCACATACACATTCCATTCCATTCAACCACTGAATCTACAAACTCCATTTCACATACACATTCCATTCCATTCAACCTAGGCATGGAATTTCATTGCACTCTATTCAGTTATATCCCTTCCCATTCCATCCCATCCCATCTACCCATTCTATCCCACCTATTCTCTACCCATTTCATGCGACCATGAATAATGCCCGGCATCGCCGGGCACACGTTTCTAGTATTGCTTTATTTTTTTAAGCAATAATTGCATCAATATTAGAAGACTTAGAATGAAGAAGCTCCAATTTTGCATTTTTTAATTACTTTATGAATAAGAAGACCTCGAGTTGAAACAACTCCTATTTTGGATTTCAAAATTAGCGGGGCTTTTTTCTTAGGTATAACGATAAGCTATAATTCCGACCCTATCCACGTTGGTTGCCACCTCATCTAAATTCATTTCGTGTTGTTGAATCTCCAAAGTATTGCATCAACGGCTTGTAAATTTAGAAAACCCCGGGAAAACTTCCTAGCATTCCCTTCCAACATCTCAAGCTCTGGAATCGATGCTGTCAAATATAAGTTTTGGAGGTAGTTGGTGAACATTTTTCCTATCGAAGAAGGTGGCACCGGCATTAGGAGTTACGTAACTCCGCTTGAAATGGAAGCCTTCTCATCCGGTTTTAAGCACCTCAATTTGATAACCATTAGCAATATCTTTGGGATAGATCTTGCAACTATGGGTTAAGATTAGATCTCTTGATGCCTTTTTTCGGTATTAGCAATAGAAACTCACTCTGAGCCTATTAGGGCGACTCTACGAGGGCTAAATGTTGCATAAATGGGTACTACCAGATTGATAAGCTTTGTGATTGTTTTGACAACATTCATTTCGGGATGGAGCTTTACAAAATTGGCTTGCTTTGGAAATATGGGCCGAGTTCCTACCGGCTAAATTGTTACCTTCCATTATCTTTTTTAAACTGTTCCTTATTTCTTATTTATGCATTGAGAATCGGGGAAGAACAAAGTTTCCATAATAAAATGAAAGGCTTATGTGTTTGGATTTGGTGGTATGTATTTATTTTTGTAAATAAGGTCGAGGCGGATGTGTGTAAGCGCAAGAGTATGTTTCTATACATTTTGCTTGATTTCATGATGCTTTGTTTAATCTTAGGCTTACCATGATGCTTTTTGCGGGGAATCATCTTGTCCTAGCCTCGAGTTTGAAAACCCTAAACCTAGTGAAGATTCATTCGTGATAAGGAAGCAAAACGACCCCAATAATGCTTCTAAAATTCAAAGTGATCCGAAGTTGAACTGGACTTAGCGGGGGTGGCGATAGGGATAAATTTAAGTATGGAACCAAATTAAGGACAAAGAATGGATCTGCGAGCCACCTCAAGAGATCTCTTCATTGGATTCTCCATTCTATTGTTTTGGAAAACTATAATTGCGGGCTATCAATATAGCACCGCATCAAAAGTTTTCGGCATCGAAGTTTGAAAACCTTAAAACTCTAGATGAAGGAAAAGCCTTAAAGATAGAGGGAGAATAGTACAGCGCTTAGTGAGAGTAGAAGCGGCCTTGAGTACATGGCGCCAAGTAGGGGCCACCGAATAATGATCCAAAGACGTCCGTCGAAGAGCTCGTAGCGGTAAATCCATTTGCTAATCCACCAAGGTACTTTGACGAGCACCAGCACGTTAATGAAGATCCGGATGAAATCATTGAAGCGCATATTGCAAAAGCGGACTCCAAAACACGTGTAGTTGGAGATTTGGGTGATAAATCGAAATTATGCTCACCAACCTGAACTCATCTTTTTGCGCAGAGTGACACTTACGGGTATTGAATACAATACTATAGTAATTGTCATCTAGTTTAAAATCTAGTATAATAACATATTATTTCATCACGTTCCCCATTTGCTCAATCTCATCAATTTGTTTTGTTAACATGCAGGTTATAGAAGCCCCCAATGAATCACCTCCACGTGACATCCTCGTCATTCCTGAAGTAAGCAATAATGTGGAGCCCGAAATTATCATAGTACCAGAAAGCCCAACAGTTGAAGTTCAAGTTCAGTTAGTTCCTCCGCCATCAGCACAACCACCACCTCAACATGGCGAGGACCCTATTGACGTTATGTCACTGTGGTTAGTTGGATACATCAATGACATGCGATCGTCTATGCAGTGTATCTACATTGTAAGACTTGACTATATAGATGACAAAGTTCAGTTCATCTCTTTACATATAATCTAAACATAAATAGTAAGGGCGTCGATCTGGTTTGCATGGTAAATATAAGCTTTATTAAAGTCTAATATATTTCACTTTGCTAATGGTTTATATATCTTCTCTTAATCTGGCGAGCTGAGCGACTGCCCAAAATGTTGAATCTCTAATGTCATTATTTGACTTGTGTTTCTGGATTCATATTGTGTAATGTGTATGTGAAATGTGCCATCTTAATTTGTTTGTCCGAACAAGATGAGAGGGCTTTATACCTACTTGGCGCCATGTACTGGCGCTTGCTCTACTCTCACTAGCGCTGTGTACTATTCTCCCTCTATCTTTAAGGCTTTCCTCCATCTAGAGTTTTAAGGTTTTCAAACTTCGATGCCGGGACAACACGATTCTTGCGCTATATTGATAGCCACTTTCGAACCCGAGCTAGCTGGTTCTCCCCATGGAGCATCCAATGAAGAGATCTCTTGAGGTGGCGCATGAGATCCATTCTTTGTCCCGCAATTTAGTTCCATACTTAAATTTATCCCCTACGCGCCACCACGCTAAGTCCAATTCAACTTCAGATCACTTTGAATTTTAGAAGCATTATTGGGGTCGTATTGCTTCCTTATAATGAATCGAATCTTCACTAGGTTTAGGGTTTTCAAACTTCGAGGCTAGGACAAGATGATTCCTGCAAAACATCATGGTAAGCCTAAGATTACACAAAGCATCATGAAATCAAGCAAAATGTATAGGAACATACTCTTATGCTACACACATCCACTGGACCTTATTTACAAAAATAAATACATACCACCAAATCCAAACACATAAGCCTTTCATTTTATTATGGAAACTTTGTTCTTCCCGATTCTCAATGCATAAATAAGAAATAAGGAACAAGCGAAAAGATACGAAGGTAACAATTTAGGCGGTAGGAACCGGCCCATATTTCGAAAGCAAGCCAATTTTGTAAAGCTCCATCCCGAAATGAATGTTGTCAAAACAATCATTTGCTTATCCAATGCGGTAGTACCCATTTATGCAACATTTAGCCCTGGTAGAGTCGCCCCTAATAGGCTCAGAGCTGAGTTTCTATTGCTACGCCGAAAAAAGGCATCAAGAGACGAATCTTAACCCATAGTTGCAAGATCTATCCCAAAGATATTGCTAATGGTTATCAAATTGAGGTGCGAAAACCGGATGAGAAGGCTTCCATTTCAAGCGGGAGTTCAGAACTCCTAATGCTTTGGTGCCACCCTTCTTCGCATAGGAAAAAATGTTCACCAACTACCTCCAAAACTTATATTTGACAGCATCGATTCCAGAGCTTGAGATGTTGGAAGGGAATGCTAGGAAGTTTTCCCGGGGTTTTCTAAATTTACAAGTCGTTGATGCAATACTTTGGAGATTCAACAACACGAAATGAATTTAGATGAGGTGGCAACCAACGTGGATAGGCTGGAATTATAGCGTCGTTATACCTAAGAAAAAAAAAAGCACGCTAATTTTGAAATCCAAAATAGGAGTTGTTTCAACTCGAGGTCTTCTTATTCATAAAGTAATTAAAAATGCAAAATTGGAGCTTCTTCATTCTAGGTCTTCTAATATTGATGCAATTATTGCTTAAAAAAAATAAAGCAATATTTAAGGATTCTTTTAGGATTATGGGAGTGCTTGAAGCCATCTACCTAACTTGCATATTGGAAAGGGCTTTCCCTTTGGTCATTGATCAAGGAAGATCTCCAAATTGCAAAGAAATATCGAAATGCGTCTACCAGAATTAAGCTAAAGCCAGTTGGTTAAGCTTCGGTGTATTATTAGAACCATGGGAGTAATTAGAAGACATCGTGCACTCAAATATCTCATCAGCTGCTATGTATGATGTCCGGCCAGCCCTAATAACGATGCCATCACAATGCCATCTTCTAGCCACTGTTAAAAAACTCACGAAAGGGAATTTATAGTACCAAAGCCACGTTTCAACACAGGGTGCTAGTCATTATTAAGGTATATATAGTAACAAAACATTTGGTACTCTAGGTCTTTTAGTTTATTACTTTAATAATGAACCCGAAGAGTTAGGGTGATGTAACATTTCTTATATAAAAAGTAGTTTCAAGGATGTTATAAAATTGTTATTGAAACATCTAGAAACGAAAAAAAAGATCAAGTGTATCTACATTGTAAGACTTGACTATATAGATGACAAAGTTGGTTCATCTCTTTACATATAATCTAAACATAAATAGTAAACAGGGCGTCGATCTGGTTTTGCATGGTAAATATAAGCTTTATTAAAGTCTAATATATTTCACTTTGCTAATGGTTTATATATCTTCTCTTAATCTGGGCGAAATGAGCCGTACCCAAAATGTTGAATCTCTAATGTCATTATTTGACTTGTGTTTCTGGATTCATATTGTGTAATGTGTATGTGAAATGTGCCATCTTAATTTGTTTGTCCGAACAAGATGAGAGGGCTTTATACCTACTTGGCCGCCATGTACTATCGCTTGCTCTACTCTCACTAAGCGCTGCACTATTCTCCCTCTATCTTTAAGGCTTTCCTCCATCTAGAGTTTTAAGGTTTTCAAACTTCGATGCGGGACAACACGATTCTTTAGCGCTATATTGATAGCCACTTTCGAACCCAAAGCTAGCTGGTTCTCCCCATGGAGCATCAATGAAGAGATCTCTTGAGGTGGCTCGCCTTGAGATCCATTCTTTGTCCCGAATTTAGTTCCATACTTAAATTTATCCCTCTGGCGCCACCCCGCTAAGTCCAGTTAAACCCAGGATCACTTTGAATTTTAGAAGCATTATTGGGGTCGTTATTGCTTCCTTATCACGAATCGAACCTTCACTAGGTTTAGGGTTTTCAAACTCGAGGCTAGGACAAGATGATTCCTGCAAAACATCATGGTAAGCCTAAGATTACACAAAGCATCATGAAATCAAGCAAAATGTATAGGAACATACTCTTGCGCTACACACATCTGCCTGGACCTTATTTACAAAAATAAATACATACCACCAAATCCAAACACATAAGCCTTTCATTTTATTATGGAAACTTTGTTCTTCCCGATTCTCAATGCATAAATAAGAAATAAGGAACAAGCGAAAAGATACGAAGGTAACAATTTAGCTGGTAGGAACTGTCCATATTTCCAATGCAAGCCAATTTTGTAAAGCTCCATCCTGAAATGAATGTTGTCAAAACAATCACAGCTTATCTGTCTGGTAGTACCCATTTATGCAACATTTAGCCCTGGTAGAGTAAGCCCTAATAGGCTCGGAGTCGAGTTTCTATTGCTACTGGCAGAAAAAAAAGGCATCAAGAGGCGAATCTTAACCCATAGTTGCAAGATCTATCCCAAAGATATTGCTAATGGTTATCAAATTGAGGTCGCTTGGAACCCCATGAGAAGGCTTCCATTTCAAGCGAGAGTTCTGGAACTCCTAATCTTTGGTGCCACCCTTCTTAGCATAGGAAAAAATGTTCACCAACTACCTCCAAAACTTATATTTGACAGCATCGATTCCAGAGCTTGAGATGTTGGAAGGGAATGCTAGGAAGTTTTCCCGGGGTTTTCTAAATTTACAAGCCGTTGATGCAATACTTTGGAGATTCAACAACACGAAATGAATTTAGATGAGGTGGCAACCAACGTGGATAGGCTGGAATTATAGCGATCGTTATACCTAAGAAAAAAAAGCCTGCTAATTTTGAAATCCAAAATAGGAGTTGTTTCAACTCGAGGTCTTCTTATTCATAAAGTAATTAAAAAATGCAAAATTGGAGCTTCTTCATTCTAGGTCTTCTAATATTGTCGTCCATTCGCGTAGCGAATCGGCATTCTTGCTCAAGACGAGCATGCATGCATTGCATGCGTCGCGTGCATGCATCACATGCGTTTTGGGCCGTTCATCAGGTTGGGCGTTTGCTACTTATTGCAGAGTTCTTCATCGATGTTTCATCGGCGCTTCTTCTTCTCTCAGCAGTACCTTATTCTCTTTGAATTGTTTCCAGGCAGGGGAGGGGCTTCTTCCTGCCTGGTTTGGCCAATTTGGCGTTGCTTTCCTGATGTCCTTTCCGGCCTTTAGCCGTCATCCTGTGACCTTCGTCCTCGATCCTAGTTTGTTAAGGAAGTCCTTTGGTGAGTCGCAGTGCAAGAATGTCGTCGATTCGCGTAGCGAATCGGCATTCTTGCTCAAGACGAGCATGCATGCATTGCATGCGTCGCATGCATGCATCGCATGCGTTTTGGGCCGTTCATCAGGTTGGGCGTTTGCTACTTATTGCAGAGTTCTTCATCGATGTTTCATCGGCGCTTCCTCTTCTCTCAGCAGTACCTTATTCTCTTTGAACCCACCCTCCCCCCCTTCTTTGTTTATTATATTTTGTACAAGTTCTGTTTATCATGTTTTTCCACCCGGTGGGTGATGTTTTTTTTTCCACCCACTGGGTGATGCTATTCTTTGGTATGTTTCTCGTTTGTTGTTGGTGATGTGCAGGTACAGGTTGGCGAGCGCCATCCGTTTTGACTTCTCCATGCGCGGGTTTTTGGGAGCGATTCTATGCCTTACGTTTGTCTAAGCCCCTTGCCGAAGGCTTATCACTAGGGTCTTTACATATAATCTAAACATAAATAGTAAGGGCGTCGATCTGGTTTGCATGGTAAATATAAGCTTTATTAAAGTCTAATATATTTCACTTTGCTAATGGTTTATATATCTTCTCTTAATCTGGCGAGCTGAGCGACTGCCCAAAATGTTGAATCTCTAATGTCATTATTTGACTTGTGTTTCTGGATTCATATTGTGTAATGTGTATGTGAAATGTGCCATCTTAATTTGTTTGTCCGAACAAGATGAAAGGGCTTTATACCTACTTGGCTGCCATGTACTAGCGCTTGCTCTACTCTCACTAGCGCCTGTACTATTCTCCCTCTATCTTTAAGGCTTTCCTCCATCTAGAGTTTTAAGGTTTTCAAACTTCGATGCCGGGACAACACGATTCTTGCGCTATATTGATAGCCACTTTCGAACCCGAGCTAGGTGTTCCAAAACAGTTCTCCCCATGGAGCATCCAATGAAGAGATCTCTTGAGGTGGCTCGCAGATCCATTCTTTGTCCCGGTGGATTTAGTTCCATACTTAAATTTATCCCTACGCGCCACCCGCTAAGTCCAGTTCAACTTGGATCACTTTGAATTTTAGAAGCATTATTGGGGTCGTATTATTGCTTCCTTTATACTGAATCGAACCTTCACTAGGTTTAGGGTTTTTCAAACTTCGAGGCTAGGACAAGATGATTCCCCGCAAAACATCATGGTAAGCCTAAAGATTACACAAAGCATCATGAAATCAAGCAAAATGTATAGGAACATACTCTTGCGCTACACACATCTGCTACTGGACCTTATTTACAAAAATAAATACATACCACCAAATCCAAACACATAAGCCTTTCATTTTATTATGGAAACTTTGTTCTTCCCGATTCTCAATGCATAAATAAGAAATAAGGAACAAGCGAAAAAGATAATCTGAAGGTAACAATTTAGCTGGTAGGAACTGTCCATATTTCCAAAGGCAAGCCAATTTTGTAAAGCTCCATCACGAAATGAATGTTGTCAAAACAATCACAAATTATATCAATGCAGTAGTACCCATTTATGCAACATTTAGCCACGGTAGAATTAAGCCCCTAATAGGCTCAGAAGCTGAGTTTCTATTGCTTTCATAAAAAAAGGCATCAAGAGATCGAATCTTAACCCATAGTTGCAAGATCTATCCCAAAGATATTGCTAATGGTTATCAAATTGAGGTGCGAAAACCGGATGAGAAGGCTTCCATTTCAAGCGGGAGTTACAGAACTCCTAATGCTGGTGCCACCCTTCTTCGCATAGGAAAAAATGTTCACCAACTACCTCCAAAACTTATATTTGACAGCATCGATTCCAGAGCTTGAGATGTTGGAAGGGAATGCTAGGAAGTTTTCCCGGGGTTTTCTAAATTTACAAGCCGTTGATGCAATACTTTGGAGATTCAACAACACGAAATGAATTTAGATGAGGTGGCAACCAACGTGGATAGGCTGGAATTCCTAAGAAAAAAAAAGCCTGCTAATTTTGAAATCCAAAAGAAAATGCACAAAGAAAATGCTTTGTGCTGGTTTATAGCAAGAAAGAAAATGCACAAAGAAAATGCTTTGTGCTGGTTTATAGCAAGAAGTGAAACAAAGAAGACTCATGCCTTTCTCGGCCTTTTGGCTAAACTCAGGTGTAGTATCTGCTACTCTAATTTGGTGTGGGTTGTGAGACTGTTGGGAATCTCCTGTAGATGAAGTTATTTCAGTTCGGAGAAGATGTTTCTTCACCTACCAATAATCTTGTTTTAAAAGCGTCCAATGGTCCAAACAAGATAGCTTTCTATTCTAGAGAAACGTTTTGCCTTTGTACGAATTCAATTCAGTGCTTTATCCTCAAATTGCCTATCCACAACTTAGACACAAAAAAAAGTTATGCGATGCAATCATATCAAGGACCTAAAAATTGAGTATTATAACAGCATGATCAAGATGGCGTCACAATAGCCTATACATGGTCACAAGGATCTTAAAATGCGTTTCAAAGATAGACCTGATCTTAAAATGCGTTTCAAAGATAGACCTAATTGTCTTTCTTTTTTAAAAACCAAATAACCTATCATTCTCTGTTATAACGTAGCGTTGTGCCAGCTTCTTGTTGAGCTTCGAGTAGTTTCTTGAGTTGAGCCCATCAAATGCAATGGTCATAGATTCTTACCAAATCCATAGCTCAAAATATTTCTTAGCACCAATTGTTTATGGCATAAGTGATAACATTTAAGTAGATTAACCACCTTGTGGCTATACTTTTGAAGAAAACATGATAACTTTAATCCTAATAAACTCCATGGCTTAATGGAAATTCACTATCGGAACAAAAATGGAAACCTATAATTTTTGTCTTTTGAAGGGTCCTTATCCCTGGTAAGGAACAGCTCGATCACCAACAACGGCAAGTAAAAGTTCACCCACATCGCTGTAACCCTACGGTTTAATGCCATATAGGACAAACATCGTATTAAAAAAAAAAAAAAAAAAAAAAAGTAATCATGTAAACTCACCGTTTGTATTGGTTAAAACATTAGAAATTTGAATTATTTTAGTAGAGGTTTGAGTCCCCCGTGATTTCATTATTCCTAAACCTTAGGCTCATATTTATAAATGATAGGCATCCCCAATAATAAATGACCATAATCGTAATGCGAGGTGCCCAGAGGGGCCGGGATACATACGGGCCGTAAGATCGATGGATCCAACGATGGAGGTAGTCCAAGTCACACTTTGTTTAGGATATGTAGAAGACGCAAATAATGTTCAGAGTCTCATTCACTTGTTTTTGTGTTGCCATATGGTCCTTTTGGAAAATTGAATAACCCAATGGCATCAAAGTTTGTACTGTTTGTCATTGGTTTAGTACACTTTCTAGCAAAAGTCCGGACGAGATGATTTTGAAGTGCTTATATTCGAGCAACTCTATATCTCTTCTTATATCCTCCTATGTTGACGATTTGTCACCGTTCCATTAATATTTTTTTTCCTCATATCTTCATGAACACGATGCTTCATCCCAGGTTAAAGAGGTAATAGGGCATGCCAAGTTTGATTGAGTTGAAAAGAGATCAGAGCATTGTAAACCAGTGCACAAAAAATTTACATCTAGAAACGAAAAAAAGATCAAGTGTATCTACATTGTAAGACTTGACTACATAGATGACAAAGTTCAGTTCATCTCTTTACATATAATCTAAACATAAATAGTAAGGGCGTCGATCTGGTTTGCATGGTAAATATAAGCTTTATTAAAGTCTAATATATTTCACTTTGCTAATGGTTTATATATCTTCTCTTAATCTGGTGAAATGAAATGCCCAAAATGTTGAATCTCTAATGTCATTATTTGACTTGTGTTTCTGGATTCATATTGTGTAATGTGTATGTGAAATGTGCCATCTTAATTTGTTTGTCCGAACAAGATGAAAGGGCTTTATACCTACTTGGCCGCCATGTACTAGTGCTTGCTCTACTCTCACTAGCGCCTGTACTATTCTCCCTCTATCTTTAAGGCTTTCCTCCATCTAGAGTTTTAAGGTTTTCAAACTCGATGCCAGGACAACACGATTCTTGCGCTATATTGATAGCCACTCGAACCCAGAGCTAGCTGGTTCTCCCCATGGAGCATCCAATGAAGAGATCTCTTGAGGTGGCTCGCAGATCCATTCTTTGTCCCAGAATTTAGTTCCATACTTAAATTTATCCCTACGCGCCACCCCGCTAAGTCCAGTTGCAAGTTTAGATCACTTTGAATTTTAGAAGCATTATTGGGGTCGTATTGCTTCCTTATACGAATCGAATCTTCACTAGGTTTAGGGTTTTCAAACTCGAGGCTAGGACAAGATGATTCCTGCAAAACATCATGGTAAGCCTAAGATTAAACAAAGCATCATGAAATCAAGCAAAATGTATAGGAACATACTCTTGCGCTACACACATCTGCCTGGACCTTATTTACAAAAATAAATACATACCACCAAATCCAAACACATAAGCCTTTCATTTTATTATGGAAACTTTGTTCTTCCCGATTCTCAATGCATAAATAAGAAATAAGGAACAAGCGAAAAGATACGAAGGTAACAATTTAGCTGGTAGGAACTGTCCATATTTCCAGTGCAAGCCAATTTTGTAAAGCTCCATCCTGAAATGAATGTTGTCAAAACAATCACAGGCTTATCCGGTGGGTAGTACCCATTTATGCAACATTTAGCCTGGTAGAGTCGCCTCCTAATAGGCTCAGAGTCGAGTTTCTATTGCTACTGCAAAAAAAGGCATCAAGAGATAAATCTTAACCCATAGTTGCAAGATCTATCCCAAAGATATTGCTAATGGTTATCAAATTGAGGTGCGAAAACCGGATGAGAAGGCTTCCATTTCAAGCGGGAGTTACAGAACTCCTAATGCTGGTGCCACCCTTCTTCGCATAGGAAAAAATGTTCACCAACTACCTCCAAAACTTATATTTGACAGCATCGATTCCAGAGCTTGAGATGTTGGAAGGGAATGCTAGGAAGTTTTCCCGGGGTTTTCTAAATTTACAAGCCGTTGATGCAATACTTTGGAGATTCAACAACACGAAATGAATTTAGATGAGGTGGCAACCAACGTGGATAGGCTGGAATTATAGCGATCGTTATACCTAAGAAAAAAAAGCCTGCTAATTTTGAAATCCAAAATAGGAGTTGTTTCAACTCGAGGTCTTCTTATTCATAAAGTAATTAAAAAATGCAAAATTGGAGCTTCTTCATTCTAGGTCTTCTAATATTGATGCAATTATTGCTTAAAAAAATAAAGCAATATTTAAGGATTCTTTAGGATTATGGGAGTGCTTGAAGCCATCTACCTAACTTGCATATTGGAAAGGGCTTTCCCTTTGGTAATTGATCAAGGAAGATCTCCAAAATTGCAAAGAAATATCGAGTACGTCTCTGAATTAAGCTAAAGCCAGTTGAAAGCTCAGTGTATTATTAGAACCATGGGAGTAATTAGAAGACATCGTGCACTCAAATATCTCATCGCTGCTATGTGCATGGAAGGATGATGTCCGCCGCCCTAATAACGATGCCATCACAATGCCATCTTCTAGCCACCTGTTAAAAACTCTGAAAGGGAATTTATAGTACCAAAGCCACGTTTCAACCTGGGGCTGCTAGTCATTATTAAGGTATATATAGTAACAAAACATTTGGTACTCTAGGTCTTTTAGTTTATTACTTTAATAATGAACCAGAAGTGTTAGGGTGATGTAACATTTCTTATATAAAAAAGTAGTTTCAAGGATGTTATAAAATTGTTATTGAAGCATGTCCAAGTCGAATCCTTGCGCTACCTATGCAGATATCTCACATAGTCCTACGAATGGCTTTTTCCATTAAGCCCCCTGACTTACTTACCTATGCAATGGCAACTTTTTTGTGATAAGAAATGGCAAGGAGCGAGCTATTTCACGTTGAAACAACCATGTGAGCCGCGCCAGCTGTTTCACTGCGAAACATCAAGCTCTGGCCATTTCTTTACATAAAAGTTAGGGACGACGACATTTTTAGGGTCGCCAAAATTTGTCTCCCAATAAAAAATGTCATAAACCTCTTACATATTTTAATTTGGACTGAAGAAGGGCAAAATGTCGTCGTCCTAGCTTCTACGTGGATGTACGAGGAAGGGTTTGTCGGGTTTGAGTTGCCATTTTAGAGCCTTAGTTTTTTGATTGCCCAGCATATCTGAACATTCCTTCGTGTCAATTGCTTGAGAAAGTTAATGATGTAGAATTAAAGGACATTTTATCTAAGCCCTAGAAAACATTTTATCTAAGATCGGGCCCTAAAATCGTGGGCAGACAGACCCTGCGCAAGCTTTCACGATGAAATGCTCCAATCCAATGGCAACGAGTCTGCCGATTTTAGTCCAGTTCCAGCTTTCTCCATCTGGACAGGTAAGCACCCTAGTGTTTCTTTGTAGGCAGGGTCCTGAAATATCCCACAGACATCATTTAGAAAGAAGAGGCTATGTGCTGGTATATAGAAAGAATTGAAACAAGGAAGACTCATACCTTTCTCGGCCTTTTGGCTAAGATCAAGTGTAGTATCTGTTCTTATCAGTTTAATAGCTGATACGGGGTCCATAGGGCCCCAATGCTATTAATCTAATTTGTTGTGGGTTGTGGGCCTGTTGTGCAGCTTGCTGCCAAGGTCCATGTATGTCGCCTCTGCCTTACACTACTGTAGAGGCCTGGCATAGCCCTAACCCGAGAGGGTTCCAAATAATTTGAAAAAGGATACTTTGTGAAATTCGATGTTTTAATTGCTTTGCTTTGTAGCTTGTTGATGGCTTTGTTATGGACAGAGAGTTGGCAAGCGTTTTGAGTATAGCTATTATTCTCTTCAGCCAGTGAACTGCATGATATTATGAGAAGAGAATAAATCATGGTTATGGAGTGTTAAGTACTTCACTTGTTTTAAAATTCATTCCTCCAAATAAATGGAGTTGACGAAACAGCCTATTCTGTCTCTAATACTTAGTTGTCCTACCTGAGCTGTTAAATTCATGCTGTGAAGAGTTGGAGAATAAGCTGCTCTTTACAGGTGCCTCATGCATTGTGTGGGAATGCCTGCTGCTAGTTGGTGCATCAAGTTCCTGCTCGGCCTTTTGGCTAAGATCAAGTGTAGTATCTGTTCTTATCAGTTTAATAGCTGATACGGGGTCCATAGGGCCCCAATGCTATTAATCTAATTTGTTGTGGGTTGTGGGCCTGTTGTGCAGCTTGCTGCCAAGGTCCATGTATGTCGCCTCTGCCTTACACTACTGTAGAGGCCTGGCATAGCCCTAACCCGAGAGGGTTCCAAATAATTTGAAAAAGGATACTTTGTGAAATTCGATGTTTTAATTGCTTTGCTTTGTAGCTTGTTGATGGCTTTGCAATGAAGTAGCCTACTTCTTGTTATGGACAGAGAGTTGGCAAGCGTTTTGAGTATAGCTATTATTCTCTTCAGCCAGTGAACTGCATGATATTATGAGAAGAGAATAAATCATGGTTATGGAGTGTTAAGTACTTCACTTGTTTTAAAATTCATTCCTCCAAATAAATGGAGTTGACGAAACAGCCTATTCTGTCTCTAATACTTAGTTGTCCTACCTGAGCTGTTAAATTCATGCTGTGAAGAGTTGGAGAATAAGCTGCTCTTTACAGGTGCCTCATGCATTGTGTGGGAATGCCTGCTGCTAGTTGGTGCATCAAGTTCCTGCTAGTTTCCAATAGCCATATTATGAGGTCATGTAATTTGTTGAAGGCAAGTTTATTGCTGGGAAAATAAAGCATATATAAGCATGAGAGCAGTTGCATATTCAAAACAGAACAACCTCCAAGTTCATTCATCAAGCTCTAATGTCAGCGAACAAAAATGGCTGGACGATGCACTTAAAACATCACAGATTATGCAAAAGCAGGGGGTTTCCATATCCAAAGAGCATGTTTGTGGTATGTTGCAGAAATGCTCAAGGCACTCTAGAAAAATGCAATTTCTAACATCGGTACTGGAAGAATTTCCTTTCCAATGTTCTCCGACCAGCTCATGCGCTTCCTTGCTGTGTGCAAAATTTTAGTTGAGGCACATGCAGCATTCAATGAAATCTCTAAACCGAGTTTATACATATGGAGTGCCATTATCACAGCCCTCTGGGAAGGAACATGGAATCACAAGCAACCACTTTGACGGCTGCATTTGCAATGTGCTTCTACAGTTTACAATATCAAATTGTTTAGCATGGCAAATTATCCAGTGTTAAGAGATGTTTTTTATGGATATCCTTTTCAGATGCAAGCTGGCAGTTCTCAGACTTTAGGGATAAGTTGTCCTTTGATTTCTATATTTCAAACAGAGGGAATCAGAGGCTTTTACAGGTATGCTAATTCTGGTAAAAGCTATTGCATAGTGTATCTTGTAGATGTTGAAGACCTTTAATTTTCTAAATGCATTGCGGGCAATTGTGTAGAGCAGGAAAGCTAGGATGTTTCCCCATTGTTAGGATGACATGGGCAATTGTGTAGAGCAGGAAAGCTAGGATGTTTCCCCATTGTTAGGACGACATGCATCGTTTCCCATGTGTCACAAGAACTGGCCAGTAATGAATTACCTTTTTCTGCTTTTCTTGATTTATTAGAGGAAATGGTGCTACATTGTAAGAATTGTTCCATATGCTGCATTGCACTTCTTGACGAATGAGCAATATCGGAGGTGGCTAATAGAAAACCATCCATCAACTTTGTTGTCGATCTGCTTGTTGGGTCTTTAGCAAGAGGAACACCTATTCTCTGCACATATACACATATACAGTGGACTTTGTTTAATGTGCCAGTTTGCGTTTACATAAACCCAAATGCATTTCAGAGTCAAGATTATGTTAGAGTCAGAGACTATATTGGTATTGGGGTTATATTTAATTGCAGATAAGGTAGAAATATTCTTGTCTTCTGGCAGTGCCATTGGTACCTATGTTGTACAGGTCATTGCCTGCTGTTACTGTTCCAGGTGTCATGGAGTTGCCTGCATCCTATGATCCTTTGTGCATAGGAGTTAACATCTGCAATATTGAGAAACAATGAATTTGTTCTGATTTCTTTTTGAGTTCATTGTGATATATAGGATAAAGGAGCCCGATTTATTATCTTTGCAGATGTGTAAGGATACAACTATTGTTGTTTAGTCTGGATTGATTTGTAGCTTTAATTGAGTTGAGTTCATTTGGCTATATTTCAATCAGTATTGCAGTCAATATATGATGTACATTAGACAGCAATGCACTGTTAGCAGGCCTGGGCTTGCTCCCATTGCTTCTGCCCTTGTTGTCTTTGTGGCTGATGCTACTCTTCATCATCACCTCGCCCCGGTAAGAGAAGTAGTGGCATCGTAACATAGAAACTGTGACTTATACCAAGGTCTTAGGTTTTATATGTGTTTATCCAGGATGCATGCTCCTTGGTATAAGTGTGACTTATACCAAGGTCTTATATGTGTTTTATCCAGGACGCATGAAGTTATTCCAGTTCTAAGAAGATGTTTCCTCAGCCACCAATAATCTTGTTTTAAAGGGGTCGAATGTTCCAAACTACTTGGAAGTCTTGACAAGCCTCCTTGAAATGCAAAACTAGACATGTGAGCACCCTACTCTTTCTTAGGTTTCTGTTCTAGAAATATTCAACACACATTATTCACAAAGAAAATGCTTTGTGCTGGTTTATAGCAAGAAGTGAAACAAAGAAGACTCATGCCTTTCTCGGCCTTTTGGCTAAACTCAGGTGTAGTATCTGCTAATCTAATTTGGTGTGGGTTGTGAGACCTGGCGAATCTCCCCGTAGATGAAGTTATTTCAGTTCGGGAGAGATGTTTCTTCACCTACCAATAATCTTGTTTAAAAGCGTCCAATGCTCCAAACAAGATAGCTTTCTATTCTAGAGAAACGTTTTGCCTTTGTACGAATTCAATTCAGTGCTTTATCCTCAAATTGCCTATCCACAACTTAGACACAAAAAAAAGTTATGCGATGCAATCATATCAAGGACCTAAATGCAATCATATCAAGGACCTAAATGCAATGCCCGGCACATAAATTGAGTATTATAACAACATGATCAAGATGGCGTCACAATAGCCTATACATGGTCACAAGGATCTTAAAATGCGTTTCAAAGATAGACCTAACCGTAGATGCATTGTGATCACAAGGATCTTAAAATGCGTTTCAAAGATAGACCTAACCGTAGATGCATTGTGATGCCTTCTCAGAACATTCTATCCAATTAAATGAACACACATTTCGAAGTTTCTTAGATTCAAAAAATGAAAGAGATGATTGGTGGCAAGCTACAAAGTTAATACAACCCGGACCCAGTTATGTGCTACATTTGTGGAATATGGAAATGTATACTTAGCATATGGAAATGTATATGTTAGAGGTACAAATGGCACTGTTGTCGATATTTTATTCAATACAACTTCAGAAAGAGAATTATGCGCTAGGTTTGTAAAGCATGGACATGCATACGTGTGAGTTATAAATGGCAATGCTGTTAATATTCCGTTCAACCATTGCTATGTTTTTTGTAAAACATTCTTGAAGCCACAAGCCAAGCAGAAAAAGCCAACATATGAGAAGAATCTAGATGAACAGAAGGGCATGTTAAACATTTTTGGACGGCTAAAGTTTTGATTTTTCAAAGGTTTAATTGTCGCAATGGTCAAATTTTTCATGGAAATGCACAAGACCATTTATTTATCTTATCGTTTCTGTTGAAAATAAGAAAAGATGACATCTAAGAGAATGCCTATATTTAGAATTCGGTTAGAAGAAATGAGAATGGCCAAATGTATAACTTGGTTACGAGGAATGAGAAGAAAAAATACTTGTAGGAAAAAATAAATTGTCTTTCTTTTTAAAAAACCAAATAACCTATCATTCTCTGTTATAACGTAGCGTTGTGCCAGCTTCTTGTTGAGCTTCGAGTAGTTTCTTGGGTTGAGCCCATCAAATGCAATGGTCATAGATTCTTACCAAATCCATCTCAAAATATTTCTTAGCACCAATTGTTTATGGCATAAGTGGTAACATTTAAGTAGATTAACCACCTTGTAGTTATACTTTTGAAGAAAACATGATAAGTTTAATCCTAATAAACTGCATGGCTTAATGGAAATTCACTATCGGAACAAAAATGGAAACCTATAATTTCTGTCTTTTGAAGGGTCCTTATCCCTGGTAAGGAACAACTCGATCACCAACAACGGCAAGTAAAAGTTCACCCACATCGCGTAACCCTACAATTTTAATGCCATATAGGACAAACATGGTATTTAAAAAAGAAAAAAAGAAAAAAAACAAGTAATCATGTGAACTCACTGATTGTATTGGTTAAAACATTAGAGATTTGAATTATTTTGGTAGAGGTTTGAGTCCCCGTATTTCGTATTCCTAAACCTTAGGCTCATATTTATAAATGATAGGCACCTTCAATAATAAATGACCATAATCGGAATGCGAGGTGCCCAGAGGGCCAGGATACGCCCTGGGCCGTAAGATCGATGGATCCAACGATGGAGGTAGTCCAAGACACACTTTGTTTAGGATATGTAGAAGACGCAAATAATGTTCAGAGTCTCATTCACTTGTTTTTGTGTTGCCATATGGTCCTTTTGGAAAATTGAATAACCCAATGGCATCAAAGTTTGTACTGTTTGTCATTGGTTGAGTAGTACGCTTTCTAGCAAAAGTCCGGACGACATGATTTTGAAGTGCTTATATTCGAGCAACTCTATATCTCTTCTTATATCCTACTATGTTGACGATTTGTCACCGTTCCATTAATATGTTTTTTCCTCATATCTTCATGAACACGATGCTTCATCCCATGTTAAAGAGGTAATAGAGCATGACAAGTTTGATCGAGTTGAAAAAGAGATCAGAGCATTGTAAACCAGTGCACAAAAAAATTACATCTAGAAAAGAAAAAAAGATCAAGTGTATCTACATCGTAAGATTTGACTACATAGATGACAAAGTTCAGTTCATCTCTTTATATATAATCTAAACATAAATAGTAAGGGCGTCGATCTGGTTTGCATGGTAAAGATAAGCTTTATTAAAGTCTAATATATTTCACTTTGCTAATGGTTTATATATCTTCTCTGAGCGACTGCCCAAAATGTTGAATCTCTAATGTCATTATTTGGCTTGTGTTTCTGGATTCATATTGTGTAATGTGTATGTGAAATGTGCCATCTTAATTTGTTTGTCCAAACAAGATGAAAGGGCTTTATACCTACTTGGCCGCCATGTACTAGCGCTTGCTCTACTCTCACTAGCGCCTGTACTATTCTCCCTCTATCTTTAAGGCTTTCCTCCATCTAGAGTTTTAAGGTTTTCAAACTCGATGCCAGGACAACACAATTCGTGCGTTATATTGATAGCCACTCGAACCCAGAGCTAGCTGGTTCTCCCCGTGGGGCATCCAATGAAGAGATCTCTTGGGGTGGCTCGCAGATCCATTCTTTGTCACAGAATTTGGTTCCATACTTACATTTATCCCTACGCGCGACCCCGCTAAGTCCAGTTCAACTTTAGATCACTTTGAATTTTAGAAGCATTATTGGGGTCGTATTGCTTCCTTATACGAATCGAATCTTCACTAGGTTTAGGGTTTTCAAACTCGAGGCTAGGACAAGATGATTCCTGTAAAACATCATGGTAAGCCTAAGATTAAACAAAGCATCATGAAATCAAGCAAAATGTATAGGAACATACTCCTGCACTACACACATCTGCCTGGGCCTTACATACCACCAAATCCAAACACAAGCCTTTCATTTTATTATGGAAACTTTGTTCTTCCCGATTCTCAATGCATAAATAGGAAATAAGGAATAAGCGAAAAGATACGAAGGTAACAATTTAGCTGGTAGGAACTGTCCATATTTCCAGTGCAAGCCAATTTTGTAAAGCTCCATCCTAAAATGAATGTTGTCAAAACAATCACAAATTTTTATCTGGTGCGGTAGTACCCATTTATGCAACATTTAGCCCTGGTAGAGTCGCCCCTAATAGGCTCAGAGCTGAGTTTCTATTGCTACGCCCAAAAAAACTGGGTGTCGAGGCATCAAGAGACGAATCTTAACCCATAGTTGCAAGATCTATCCCAAAGATCTTGCTAATGGTTATCAAATTGAGGTGCAAAAATTGGATGAGAAGGCTTCCATTTCAAGTGGGAGTTACAGAACTTCTAATGCTGGTGCCACCCTCCTTCACATTGGAAAAAATGTTCACCGACTACCTCCAAAACTTATATTTGACAGCATCGATTCCAGAGCTTGAGATGTTGGAAGGGAATGCTAGGAAGTTTTCCCGGGGTTTTCTAAATTTACAAGCCGTTGATGCAATATTTTGGAGATTCAACAACACGAAATGAATTTAGATGAGGTGGCAACCAACGTGGATAGGCTGGAATTATAGCGATCGTTATACCTAAGAAAAAAAAGCCTGCTAATTTTGAAATCCAAAATAAGAGTTGTTTCAACTCGAGGTCTTCTTATTCACACCTTAAACCCCCCGTCACCCCCCGTGTGAATATGCACCCAAACCAAAGGGGGTTTAAGGGGTATTTTAATTTAAATGTGTTGGACCCAATGGTTGTGTTAATTAATGTTAATGGTAGTTATGTGTTGGTTGTTATACTAAAAAAAATTTTGGGCCCGGAACATGTAAAACATGTAGCAATATGTAATATCTAATATGTAGCATTATAACAAATAAAATCAAATACTAATATGAAGCCTGAGTAACTATAATATTATAGCATAATGTAATTTAATTACATACGCTTTAAAAGCATATTATTTATAAATTTATCTAGTCATTGAAGATAGTAAAAGTAGTATATCAATTTTGAAGCATTCAAAATGGATAGCGGCTTAAGATACGATACACATCTTCGTTGATTTGCCTATCAAACAATCTCAGAGGGCGCTTAGCCTATTTACTTGCGCACGTAATTGCCTCCTACCGATCTATGTCCAAACGAATGTGTGCATCAAGTATGAAGTTCTCAATTGAGTTCGGTGCGTTCTGATTTGTTGCATAGGCGATCGCATGTCATTGATGTATCCAACTAACCACAGTGACATAACGTCAATAGGGTCCTCGCCATGTTGAGGTGGTGGTTGTGCTGATGGCGGAGGAACTAACTGAACTTGAACTTCAACTGTTGGGCTTTCTGGTACTATGATAATTTCGGGCTCCACATTATTGCTTACTTCAGGAATGACGAGGATGTCACGTGGAGGTGATTCATTGGGGGCTTCTATAACCTCGCATGTTAACAAAACAAATTGATGAGATTGAGCAAATGAGAACGTGATGAAATAATATGTTATTATACTAGATTTTTAAACTAGATGACAATTACTATAGTATTGTATTCAATACCCGTAAGTGTCACTCTGCTTTTAAAAGATGAGTTCCAACAGTGAGCATAATTTCGTTATCACCCAAATCTCCAACTACACGTGTTTTGGAGTCTTTTGCAATATGCGCTCAATGATTTCATCCGGATCTTCATTAACAATTTGGTGCTTGTCAAAGTACCTTGGTGGATTAGCAAATGGATTCTTCTTCTGAGCTCTTGGCCGGACGTCTTTGGATCATTATTCGGTGGCCCCTACTTGGCCGCCATGTACTCGCTCTCGCTCTACTCTCACTAGCGCCTGTACTATTCTCCCTCTATCTTTAAGGCTTTCCTCCATCTAGAGTTTTAAGGTTTTCAAACTCGATGCCAGGAAAAACACGATTAGGTGTGCTATATTGATAGCCCGCAATTATAGTTTTCCAAAACAATAGAATGGAGCATCCAATGAAGAGATCTCTTGAGGTGGCTCGCAGATCCATTCTTTGTCCCAGAATTTGGTTCCATACTTAAATTTATCCCTATGCGCCACCCCGCTAAGTCCAGTTCAACTTCAGATCACTTTGAATTTTAGAAGCATTATTGGGGTCGTTTTGCTTCCTTATACGAATCGAATCTTCACTAGGTTTAGGGTTTTCAAACTCGAGGCTAGGATAAGATGATTCCCCGCAAAAGCATCATGGTAAGCCTAAGATTAAACAAAGCATCATGAAATCAAGCAAAATGTATAGAAACATACTCTTTGCGCTACACACATCTGCCTGGACCTTATTTACAAAAATAAATACATACCACCAAATCCAAACACATAAGCCTTTCATTTTATTATGGAAACTTTGTTCTTCCCGATTCTCAATGCATAAATAAGAAATAAGGAACAAGCGAAAAGATACGAAGGTAACAATTTAGCTGGTAGGAACTGTCCATATTTCCAGTGCAAGCCAATTTTGTAAAGCTCCATCCTGAAATGAATGTTGTCAAAACAATCACAGCTTATCTGTCTGGTAGTACCCATTTATGCAACATTTAGCCCTGGTAGAGTCGCCCCTAATAGGCTCAGAGCTGAGTTTCTATTGCTACGCCGAAAAAAGGCATCAAGAGACGAATCTTAACCCATAGTTGCAAGATCTATCCCAAAGATATTGCTAATGGTTATCAAATTGAGGTGCGAAAACCGGATGAGAAGGCTTCCATTTCAAGCGGGAGTTACAGAACTCCTAATGCTGGTGCCAGCCTTCTTCGCATAGGAAAAAATGTTCACCAACTACCTCCAAAACTTATATTTGACAGCATCGATTCCAGAGCTTGAGATGTTGGAAGGGAATGCTAGGAAGTTTTCCCGGGGTTTTCTAAATTTACAAGCCGTTGATGCAATATTTTGGAGATTCAACAACACGAAATGAATTTAGATGAGGTGGCAACCAACGTGGATAGGCTGGAATTATAGCGATCGTTATACCTAAGAAAAAAAAGCCTGCTAATTTTGAAATCCAAAATAAGAGTTGTTTCAACTCGAGGTCTTCTTATTCACACCTTAAACCCCCTTAAACCCCCCGTCACCCCCCGTGTGAATATGCACCCAAACCAAAGGGGGTTTAAGGGGGATTTTAATTTAAATGTGTTGGACCCAATAAGATTAAACAAAGCATCATGAAATCAAGCAAAATGTATAGGAACATACTCCTGCACTACACACATCTGCCTGGGCCTTACATACCACCAAATCCAAACACAAGCCTTTCATTTTATTATGGAAACTTTGTTCTTCCCGATTCTCAATGCATAAATAGGAAATAAGGAATAAGCGAAAAGATACGAAGGTAACAATTTAGCTGGTAGGAACTGTCCATATTTCCAGTGCAAGCCAATTTTGTAAAGCTCCATCCTAAAATGAATGTTGTCAAAACAATCACAGCTTATCTGTCTGGTAGTACCCATTTATGCAACATTTAGCCCTGGTAGAGTCGCCCCTAATAGGCTCAGAGCTGAGTTTCTATTGCTACGCCCAAAAAAACTGGGTGTCGAGGCATCAAGAGACGAATCTTAACCCATAGTTGCAAGATCTATCCCAAAGATCTTGCTAATGGTTATCAAATTGAGGTGCAAAAATTGGATGAGAAGGCTTCCATTTCAAGTGGGAGTTACAGAACTTCTAATGCTGGTGCCACCCTCATCGATTCCAGAGCTTGAGATGTTGGAAGGGAATGCTAGGAAGTTTTCCCGGGGTTTTCTAAATTTACAAGCCGTTGATGCAATATTTTGGAGATTCAACAACACGAAATGAATTTAGATGAGGTGGCAACCAACGTGGATAGGCTGGAATTATAGCGATCGTTATACCTAAGAAAAAAAAGCCTGCTAATTTTGAAATCCAAAATAAGAGTTGTTTCAACTCGAGTTGTCTCCAACGCTTTTTGGGTTGTATATTGATAGCTTGGAGACGTGGATGCAGCACCATGGGGGAGCCGGGGTGCAATTATCGTCACGACCTCCATGAGCGGTTACTATATCTCGGATGATGTAGCTTTGCTAGCTCATACGACCAGCAATATCTGTGACATTTGGATGCCCTTAGTGGGTTACGTGAGGGCAGCGGGAATGGCGGTGAACTTGCACAAAACTAAGCTTCTCGCGATCCTGTCCTCATAACACCCTATCCCGGGATTACATTACGAGGGGGCGGGAAGTGGAGATGGTGCGGAGCTTCAAGTATCACGGGAATTGATTTCACTACTAACATCTTTATGGGATGAGTGTGTGGAGAGAAGAGCGGTCTGGTGGAAGGCTTTATATCGATGCAAAGCGGCGTGTTGCGGGATAGATCTGTGGTTTGGCGAGGAGAGCACACTGTTTAGAACTTTAGTTGGGGTGCTTGCTATATGGGGTGGAGGTTTGGGGCCCGGCGGTTAGCAAAAATCGTGGGATAGGTTGGAAAGGGTCTGAGAAAGCTTTCTTGACATATAGCTTGGGAGTGAAGGACACCGTCTTGACAGATCGATTTTTGTTGTATGAGGCGGGGTTTCGGCCTTTCACAAAGATACGCTATCGCGAAGGCATCTTACTTGCTTCCATAAGGTGGATGGGATGGATGAGCATCGCTTGCCCCCCACCCGTGTTGTTAACGCCAGGGGCCCCCGCTGCTGAAGAGGGTATAGCACGAGCAATCTTTAAGGGATGGTTTAGGAGGTGGTCTATGGATTACCAACGGATGGTGGCAATCGGCGGTTTACGATCTTGGGAATGGGCAATTGGATCACGGGCTATGCTTGCCACTCTACGGGGATGCCTCTACTCTTGCAAAGCCCAAGACGGAGCACTATCACGCTCAGATTAATCCCAGCCTTGAGCATGGACCCCATCGGTGCCCAAAGCACACATCTCTGTGAAGAAAACGAGGAGCTATTGCCGCCATAAGGGGCCGGGTTCCCATTACCTCGAATTGAGGGCAGTCATTGGGGGTGAATGGCGGGCACGGGATCCCCGGGAGGAGAGGATATGTCGGTGTTGTGAGATGCACGTGATAGAGGATGAGCACCATGCCCTCCGGTGCCCGGCATATGCCCATGTCCGGCGGTGCACAGCGATCTTAGATGCTCGACACACCGCTACATGATTACTTTCGCATCACCTATGGTAGCCTTGGACGGGAGCTTACATCCTACTTGATTTCGGACGTCGGACTTGCTCTTACGGGGCATGGTATTTGAGAGCCCTCTTGTTAGGGTTTTTCCTCCCAAGTGGGGGTTTTCATCCCGTAGTAGGGTTCTACCGTCTGATTACATTGTCGGCCGCGACTTCGCATGACACAACAACGCCAAGATGGGTGGGGCTTTTCTATTCATCCCAAATGTAATTACAATGGTAGAGAGTGGGTAGTTGCATATCGCAAGCTACCCAAAAACAAAAATCTGAGGAATATCCGGTCATAACACACGGACCCCAAAATACAAAAATATATCATAGATGTTTGGCTAGTGTACACCGCCTGGGGCTTATCGCCCGGATTAAAAACCCAGCCCTTTTCGGTTTTTCGAGGAAAAACCCTAGCGATAAGCCCTAGGCAGTTGAAAACAACGCCGGCTGCTAAACTTCCCAAAAACCCACGCCCAAAAGAAACCAACGTCGTTACAGCAACTGTACACTGCATAAGACCACAAAACACAATAGAGAAGAACAAAACCTCAAAAAAGCGAGGGGCTGATTAAAGCGGCGTGCCACGCCAACAACATATATAAACAAAATACTTAAGGGAGGGAGGGAGGGAGAGCATAGAACATAACCTGAAACACTGGCGAAGAGAAAGCGCCGATGAGAAATTGAAAAGCGAATCTGAGGAAGAAATAGCGATCCCCTAACCCGATGAGAGGCCCAAAATGCATGCAATGCATGCACCGCAACGCGATGTAACTCTTGCATGCTCGTCTGCTTCGAGAATCGCGATCCGTCGGATCGATCTGCATTCTCGAAGTACGCGACTTTACGACACAACAAATCAGCCGAAGAGAACTTCCCGTCGATCCGGTGATGAAGGCTCAAGAATTGCCCCATAGTGGAGGAATGCCGGTGTAGAAGCGAGGCGAAGATAGGAAGAGATACGAAAGATAGGAAACGCCGAGAAGGGATGCGCCAGAAAGGTCAACGCAGGCCAAGGTAGAAGAGAACCGAACGATAAGAAAAACGCCAGAAGGGATACGCCCGAAAAAGGTCAGGGTCGAGAAACAAGAATGATAGGAAATGCCAATGAAGGGTCAACCCATGCAAGAGGAAGCCCTCCTGCATGAGAGCATAGAACATAACCCTGAAACACCTGGCGAGAAAGCCATGAGAGAAGTCAAGGCGAATGCAGAAGAAATAGCGATCCCCAACCTGGATGAGAGGCCCGAAATGCATGCAATGCATGCGGGTAACGATGCAACTCTTGCATGCTCGTCTGGCTCGAGAATCGCGATCCGTCGGATCGATCTGCATTGTTTGTTTTTGGTGTTGGGGTTTTTGGCTTGCCTGTTCTGTGCCGTCTCATAGGCCTCTGGCCTCCGTGGACGTTAAAATAAACTTCCTTCCTTCCTTCCTTCCTTATTCACACCTTAAACCCCCTTAAACCCCCCGTCACCCCCCGTGTGAATATGCACCCAAACCAAAGGGGGTTTAAGGGGTATTTTAATTTAAATGTGTTGGACCCAATGGTTGTGTTAATTAATGTTAATGGTAGTTATGTGTTGGTTGTTATACTAAAAAAATTTTTGGGCCCGGAACATGTAAAACATGTAGCAATATGTAATATCTAATATGTAGCATTATAACAAATAAAATCAAATACTAATATGAAGCCTGAGTAACTATAATATTATAGCATAATGTAATTTAATTACATACGCTTTAAAAGCATATTATTTATAAATTTATCTAGTCATTGAAGATAGTAAAAGTAGTATATCAATTTTGAAGCATTCAAAATGGATAGCGGCTTAAGATACGATACACATCTTCGTTGATTTGCCTATCAAACAATCTGCAGAGGGCAGTTAGCCTATTTACTTGCGCACGTAATTGCCTCCGCTGATCTATGTCCAAACGAATGTGTGCATCAAGTATGAAGTTCTCAATTGAGTTCAGTTAGATGTTTCAATAACAATTTTATAACATCCTTGAAACTACTTTTTTATATAAGAAAATGTTACATCACCCTAACTCTTCTGGTTCATTATTAAAGTAATAAACTAAAAGACCTAGAGTACCAAATGTTTTGTTACTATATATACCTTAATAATGACTAGCAGCCCCAGGTTAGTTTTTAACAGGTGGCTAGAAGATGGCATTGTGATGGCATCGTTATTAGGGCGGCGAACATCATACATAGCAGCGATGAGATATTTGAGTGCACGATGTCTTCTAATTACTCCCATGGTTCTAATAATACACTGAGCTTTCAACTGGCTTTAGCTTAATTCAGAGACGTACTCGATATTTCTTTGCAATTTTGGAGATCTTCCTTGATCAATGACCAAAGGGAAAGCCCTTTCCAATATGCAAGTTAGGTAGATGGCTTCAAGCACTCCCATAATCCTAAAGAATCCTTAAATCTTCTCTTTTAAAATGGGAGGATGTTGGTTTCCGTGCCAGGAACGCCGCATGTAACGCCGCATGCGGCGTTCCCTCCTCCCCTTGCGAGATTATTTTAGCCGTATACGTCTCCTCCTGTCTCTTCACCTAAATTCGAGAGGGAAGAGCGCAAGGCGACGATTGCCCTGCGGGGCTCCTATGGCGGAAAGAAAAGATACATCGTGAAGCCATTGGAATGTGGATACCATAGTGAAGTCGTCGGAATGGTTCGATTCGTATAAGGAAGCAATACGACCCCAATAATGCTTCTAAAATTCAAAGTGATCTGAAGCTGAACTGGACTTAGCGGGGTGGCGCGTAGGGATAAATTTAAGTATGGAACTAAATTCTGGGACAAAGAATGGATATGCGAGCCACCTCAAGAGATCTCTTCATTGGATGCTCCATGGGGAGAACCAGCTAGCTCTGGGTTCGAGTGGCTATCAATATAGAGCAAGAATCGTGTTGTCCTGGCATCGAGTTTGAAAACCTTAAAACTCTAGATGGAGGAAAGCCTTAAAGATAGAGGGAGAATAGTACAGGCGCTAGTGAGAGTAGAGCAAGCGCTAGTACATGGCGGCCAAGTAGGTATAAAGCCCTCTCATCTTGTTCGGACAAACAAATTAAGATGGCACATTTCACATACACATTACACAATATGAATCCAGAAACACAAGTCAAATAATGACATTAGAGATTCAACATTTTGGGCAGTCGCTCAGCTCGCCAGATTAAGAGAACATATATAAACCATTAGCAAAGTGAAATATATTAGACTTTAATAAAGCTTATATTTACCATGCAAACCAGATCGACGCCCTTACTATTTATGTTTAGATTATATGTAAAGAGATGAACTGAACTTTGTCATCTATATAGTCAAGTCTTACAATGTAGATACACTTGATCTTTTTTTCGTTTCTAGATGTTTCAATAACAATTTTATAACATCCTTGAAACTACTTTTTTATATAAGAAATGTTACATCACCCTAACTCTTCTGGTTCATTATTAAAGTAATAAACTAAAAGACCTAGAGTACCAAATGTTTTGTTACTATATATACCTTAATAATGACTAGCAGCCCCAGGTTGAAACGTGGCTTTGGTACTATAAATTCCCTTTCAGAGTTTTTAACAGGTGGCTAGAAGATGGCATTGTGATGGCATCGTTATTAGGGCGGCGGACATCATCCTTCCATGCACATAGCAGCGATGAGATATTTGAGTGCACGATGTCTTCTAATTACTCCCATGGTTCTAATAATACACTGAGCTTTCAACTGGCTTTAGCTTAATTCAGAGACGTACTCGATATTTCTTTGCAATTTTGGAGATCTTCCTTGATCAATGACCAAAGGGAAAGCCCTTTCCAATATGCAAGTTAGGTAGATGGCTTCAAGCACTCCCATAATCCTAAAGAATCCTTAAATCTTCTCTTTTAAAATGGGAGGATGTTGGTTTCCGTGCCAGGAACGCCGCATGTAACGCCGCATGTGGCGTTCCCTCCTCCCCTTGCGGGATTATTTTAGCCGTATACGTCTCCTCCTGTCTCTTCACCTAAATTCGAGAGGGAAGAGCGCAAGGCGACGATTGCCCTGCGGGGCTCCTATGGCGGAAAGAAAAGATACATCGTGAAGCCATTGGAATGTGGATACCATAGTGAAGTCGTCGGAATGCAGGTCCCGGAGGTTGCTGAAGCTTTTCGATTGCCTGGGCGGAATTGCCGAAGCTTGAGGCTTGGCCGCATTTTTTACAAAGGCTAAGCTAGAGGATTGAAAGAAGCAGCTTCCATTATATCCAAATCGTTCGCCAAGTTGGGGAGCAGAGGATTCTTAAACTGTTTTGTTGGTTTCAAAAGCGGCAATCATGCATTCTTCGATACTAGAAAAAGGTCTTTTTCTAAAACAACCTTTCTAGCTGCAAAAATATCATTGCCGGATCCTTGGCCATGCCTTCCACATATGTCTTAATGATTGCTCATTATTTTTCCCAGTTAATCCATGGACCTTTTCTATAATTGGCGATTTCCCCTGTTGGGGGCTCCTCTCATCCAAATTTCTTGGACTTGGGTACATTCTTTGGTTTTTACGCCAGCCAGATGCTGCTTATCATTGAGTAGGATATGCTCTTGCTTCTTTGCTGATAAATCTTGAATTGGTGCCCCTTTCTCCTCATTTCTGAAGCTCCCCGTATTCTCGTTTCTTCCCTTTTTTGTAGTCACGAGCAACACCGGAAGTAGCCAAGGCATCCGGATTTGTTCAAAGTCGAACTAGAAAGGCACTTGAAGACATTCAAAACGCCGCGGTGGGCACTAGAAATCCGCGTGAAACAAGAGTAAATCTTTGATTCCACTCACCATGTTTTTAAGTTTACCAATGTAGGTTTATTATCTTTGCTTTGAAAGATTTTCATTGTTTGTGACTAGAGATAAACTTGAAGGAACAAAACCAGATCCATTGGATAGCCACATCACAAGGTTTGCTTCACAATAGTTTTTGTTTCTGGATCTAAGGTAGAGCTGCCGCTGTCTGTGGTTAATCGACCCATTACTTGGTATTTTACAATGTGGCTGCATTTTGAAGTCTGCAGAAGTATTTTTCCAATGCATGTCTGATATCTGTAAGCAGTGCAATAATGGGTTTCTCTCTTGCATCAAGTAGCAACGAATTTAGAGATTCAGCTATATTTGATGTAAGGTGGCCAAATCGTTCACCAGAAAAGTATGCAGTAGCCCAACTATTAGGTGGCACAGTTGCCAGTAACCAATCTGTTGCCACACTATTAACTTTTCTCATATGCTCTATTTGTTCTTCACACTCAAGAATGGTATTGGCCCTTGCTACCTCCCAAAGAAAATGCAAAAATTCAGCGTTGTTGCATTTTTTTCTTCACATTTTCTTCAAGGTGCCTCATACAATATGAATGTGGAAGGCCAGGAAAAATAGCTGATAGTGCCTCTTGAAGCTTTTTGTCTCTATCAGATACAAAAGTCTCGTAAATGATGTAAAAACCACATCCAATTATCCATATTCTCATTATCAATTATGCCAAATGCAATCGGATAAATGCCACCTGTGGCATCAATACCTGTAGCAAATATGAAATGGCCAAGATATTTACCTGTTAAGAAAGTGGCATCCAATCCGACAAATGCTCTGCAACTAGAAAATCCAGTCAAGCATGCCCATAAGCAAAAAACATTCTATGAAAACGACCTTGACTCTCTTCAAGTATAGCTCTACTCCCTGGATTACTTTTCAAAAGTTTTTGGCAATATGCAGGTAGCTTTCTGTACGCTCTTCGATGATCTCCATTGATAATGCTCATAGCCATCTCTTTTGCATTGTAAGCCACTGCATATGTTATTGTCACAACCACTTCCCTTCGTAAATCATCTATCAATTCTGAGGGCTTATAATGCGGGTGTTCTCTGAATTTGTTATGATACTTCCTCGCCAACCAACTAGAGGAAGCTTCTTTGTTAGTTAGCTATTGAACGCCATGACAAGTATGCTCTCCTAATGCACGAACCTCACATCTAGGACCATCACCAATTACAGATGCAAACAAATGCCATGCACATCCTTCTTCCCTGCATTGAACTATGTATCTAGACTTATCAGACTTAATAACCTTCAATTCTGTGTAAGAGGAAATGGCATGTGTGCGTACTGCATTCTTAACATATGTCAATGATTCAAACTGCTTGCCTATAACCAGTTTAACTTACAAGAACTTACAGATGAATGCATCACATTAACCTGGTAGACAAGAATAACAAATTTCATAAGATGTGAACTAAATTATGCAGCATTGAAAACACTTTTATGAAAACAAACATAAAAAAGACCATGGCAAGAATTTACAAATGAATGCATGCAATTGAACCGGCATAAAGAATCTTCCAAATTAGTCTTCTTGGAAATGAAATCAGAAATCCATTTTGAGTGATCAGATCCACCGACGTACGTTCTGGTTCCCAATACCGCCGCTTATGTCTCTTGATTCCCCATTCCGATTTCTCTTCATGAAAGAGGCTGGAAATGGCGAGCAAAAGTAGTCCCGAATAGCCATTATTTTTGCAAAACCTAATTGAAGAAGGGCATTTTTATAAATTTCAACAATTTAGGGGTCTTTTTATAAATATTCCAAAATATTGGGGTATTTTTATAATTTTTCCAACTTTGAAACACGTTTTAAAGTGCATCCTTTGAAATGCATTACAATATTTTGCAATGTGTTACAACTATGTGTTTGATACGCATTTCAAACTGCAACCTTTGAAACGCGTTTCAAATCTTACATTAACTTCATATGCATTTCAAAGTGCAACCTTTGAAATGCATTTCTAGTTATTAGAGTAGTTACACGTCGTCTAAATTAGGTGCAACGTTCTATTGCGTTTCTAATGCGTTTCAAATGACCCTTGCGTTTCAAATTGAGCATTCAAACACATTTTCCAAATTGGATCCTCTATAGAACGACTTCTTCTTCTCTCTCAACTCCTCTGGCATGGAAAGAGATCCCTTAGCTGGATTATCCGCCTCCACGAGAAAAAGAACATAGTTAAATCAACATGGGATATAAACATAAATTTGTTTAGCTTACATTATTAATCATCTCTTCTGTCAAATAAGCTGGAAAGTTTTGGTCATCTGGTACGATTCAATGATTTATGGGGAACTAAGCAACTGATTGAAGAGCAAGATCCAAGTACAATATACATCAAACAAACTGATTGTTTACACAGTTAACCACCCAACCGGATCCACAGGATTATGACAAAACACAAGTGCTATGGCAAACAAAAAGCTATGACATCTGGCTTATTAGCGCTCCAGGCTAATCTAGCTACTCCACGTAGCCACACATCATAAAACAATTGCAAATCTGTGATGTCGCTATGGCAGTGATCTGTGACCCCCTGTCACCTTTTCGGCCATTACTCTCTCATACGGATGAACTACAGGATGTGCCACCCAATTCGGAAACTAGACTCCGAGCCGGTTCCAACGAAGGTAAAGGTCGCTGCAATCCGACCTCTGGTTGCGGAGATATGTCCAACTGAAGTTTAGGTTCTATTTATAGATCTCTCTGTGACTTTAGCCTTTTTTAGTAGGCAGTTGCCTTTTTCTCAAAATATCTCCTTGCCTTTAATTAGATTATATGACTTATCATATATGACATTATCTATAATCTTTTTCTCAACCAATAGCCATCCCAATGATAGTGCCTCGACCCCGTCCATAAATATCAATGGTTCCTTACATCCAAATGCTATGTTATCCTATGCCCCTTTATTAGGTGACCTTAGGAATAACATTTACATAGTATTTGCCATAATTCCAATAACCCATTCGCCGTGGACCTCTCCCCCGTGCTTGCTCCATATCAATCCATCCCTTCTCAAAAAGAGATCGTCCGCGATCGTCTGAGTACACTCCAACTTGGTCCATCCCTTCTCAAGGTGATTGTTCTACAATCAATGTGCACCTAGGAGTTTCTTGGACTCTGCGAACTCAGGAAACAGTTATATACGTTATTGTACTTCCACAGTACCTTATATCTTGGAACCTCCGCGTCCCGGTTCTTTTAATCCCTGCAAAACTCTAGAAGCAGTTATGGATATCGTCGTACTTCCGCAGTACGATATATCCTTGTACCTCAGCGGTACATTATTATCTTTCGTACATCCGCAGTACTACTTGATTGTACAGTATCTCCACGATACCAAACTATTATATCTTCGACATCGTTATTATTTTTTTGTTACCTCCGCGGTACTACTTAATTGTATCTCCGCGATACAGTATCACCACGATACAGATGCAATTTTTGTCAGGCCTATTGTGTTGCAACCACAATTACCACTCTTCAAAAATATACATCTAATGCACTCTTGTTCAAGCCTATAATTGTGCTGCAGACACAATTACTAATCTACCAAGAGGCATACACAATTAGTGCACCATGTTCAGCCTATTACTTTGCAATCGTAATTACCAGGTCTACCATGGGTACACGCGCCAAAATAAAATTCTTATTCTCTATTCCAAGATAAAGAAAATCAACTTACGAACTTTAACCATAAGTCTGTCCCATAGGAAATAATTTGAGATTCCGCATCCAAATTTTGCGTCCATATCCTTGACAGCTTGTCCGTAAAGTTCCTTCCCAACGCTTATCGCTAAGCAAACCTGCAATTAAGGTCAAATGTTAGTATAGATGACTTCTCAAGTCAAATATTTATACCACGGCCAATCGACCTCTCAGATCACCACGATCGACTCCACAATCCCAAACAGGGATGCTTTTATTTATTCCATAATCCCCAAAGGATCATAGAAGTCTCCCTAATAATCAACTTCGTTCTCAACAAATTCGGTCCCATATGCTTGAGCATTCTCCACGAAAGCACCGAACTTTTCTTTCTCTTGCAACCGATGCTCGGCTTCACTTGCGTGAGTAGTCGCCAAATCCTCCTTACTTGATGCCACGGCTCCAAGGATTCGGCGATTCACTCATATACTTGACCCCAACACACTTTTTGACAAAGTTCAACCCAACCGTACTTGCAGCACAAACTTGCAAGATTCTTGGTGTGCCGCAGCCTTAGAGTATAATACCACCACTAGTTCTATCTTCTTTGGTTCAAATCAGTAGAAATTCTGATCCCCGGTGATGTTCCCACAGCCCATAGATTCCCGAGGAAGAATCGCAAAGCCTCCGCTCCTCGGATACCACTTGATAACGATTCAATGATTTATGGGGAACTAAGCAACTAATCAACAACATCTTATTTGAAGAGCAAGATCCAAGTACAATATACATCAAACAAACCGATTGTTTACACGGTTAATCACCCAACCAGATCCATAGGGTTATGGCAAAACACAAGTGCTATGGCAAACAAAAGCTATGACATCCGGCTTATTAGCCCTCCAGGCTAATCTAGCTACTCAACGTAGCCACACATCATAAAACAATTGCAAATCTGTGGATGTCGCTATGGCGTTGATCCAGTGACTCCATGTCACCTTTTTGGCCATTACTCTCTCATACGGATGCATTAAAGGATGTGCCACCCAATTCGAAACTAGACTCCGGAGCGGTTCCAACGAGGTAAAGGTCGCCGCAATCCGACCTCTCAGTTCGGAGATATGTCCAACTCAAGTTTAGGTTCTATTTATAGATCTCTCTCGCGACTTTAGCCTTTTTTTAGTAGGCAGTTGCCTTTTTCTCAAAATATCTCCTTGCCTTTAATTAGATTATATGACTTATCATATGGGACATTATCTATGATCTTTTTCTCAACCAATAACCATTCCAATGATAGTGCCTCAACCCCGTCCATAAATATCAATGGTTCCTTACATCCAAATGCTATGTTATCCTATGCCCCTTATTAGGTGACCTTAGGAATAACATTTACATAGTATTGCCATAATTCCAATAACCCATTCGGCCAGGGACCTCTCCCCCGTTAACGCTCCATATCATCATCCCTTGCTAAAAGTTGAGAGTGCATTCGCTCCCTGAAGATGCTTACGTGTTCTTGGCTTCTGCTATCTCAATTTTGGCCTTGCTCTATAAAGAATTCATCCACAACCACTTTAGCACAAAGCCTTTACTGCCAAGATATAGTATGATGTCATCTTGCAATGATCCACAACAAAGAAAAAGACCAAGCACAGGCAGTCAACTCTAAACTTCATGAGCCTAACATGTTGCAAGAGCAATAAACCGGTTTGATTCACGATTTATAAACATCTCAACCCCTTGTGCTGCAATTTCACCAGCAACAAGCATACTTACAGGCATATCATCTGGACATCACCTGTAAAGAAAACAGATAGATGAAGATCATTGAAAAGAATTATAAGCATATATACATGGGTGAGCATATTCATTACCATGGTCCTCGTCTGTTCCATCCCAGAAAAAGCTTTTCCATGTCCAAGAGCACCTTGCTAACATCCTTGTCTTGCATAGACAATGTCATTTATGGATCCAACAACATGACAAACTCTATACAAATAGGATCTATAAGCTGTGGTGCTGACTAAATTCCTAGCTGGCCACACAACCCTTGACATCTATAACATTTTAAGATAAGAAGTATAGACACATTCCATGATGTTTGATCGCCCAAATTTCTTACACCAATGATGCCCATTCCAGATTGGGCTTTTCCACTTATTGTAGGTCCCATTTGCCACATGGGTTACTTCAAATATGGAAAAATTTGGCAATCTCTTGTGCTACATGAGGTTGATTTGCAGATGCTAAAAAGAAACAATATTAATCCGTTTTTGTAAAGCTAACGCGACTGTTATTCTCAGACGTCCCGGCATGCAGACTATTCATGCACACAAAGGAGCAGGTCAAGAACAAGGAGACGACCACCGGTCGACGTCCAAAGGTCCTCGAAGACCAAGGCACAGAGCCCAAAGCCACCGCGGGTCAAAAGGAGGCGATGACAGAAAATGACGTGTCTCTCAAATCATTAGGTTTTCAAGAGGCACCGGGTGTCCTACAAATTAGGCCTTCATTCAAGGAGTCGACACCGAAGTCGGGCTGATTTTATCTATATTGGGCCAAAGGCCGCTTGTACTATATATAGCGTGGAGATGTAGCCCTCACGCGTGCATGAGTTTTTGAGTCTTATCTCATTTATTCTCTTCTCTCATTGGAGAGCTCATGTATTCTTATGATATCAAGGAGTTCATTGCTTGACCATTGTTCTCTCATTGTGTTTTCGTTATCTCATTGTTTTCTCATTGCTCTTTTGCAAATCCCGGCGGACACAACTACGATCCTCCCCGCTTGATCCACCGGGTCCTCAAAGAGGGTCTGTCTTTGGTAGAGTTCCCTAAACCCGCACTTCAAAACACCGCCGCTGCCGTCTGATTCAATTTTCCTTTATTCTGCTGCAATGTCCGCGACGAACCTTCACTCCGTAAGAACTTCTTACCCGCATCGGCGCCTCCGATTGAGCGCCACCAACGACGGGAAGTTGTTCGCGACACGCATGGATCTCTTATGACATTAAGGGAGGCCACATTTCGCCTAGGGCTCAGTGGCGCCACCTATTCCTCGGTCCCGCCTCGGCCCCGTTCCCCCACCTCCGACGCGTGCAAACATTGTTCCCGGCCAGCCACTCATCACTATCGTGAGCAATATCGCTCAACCTTCTCAATAGTACTTTCGGACTTTAAAATGCATACCTCCATACTTCTTCGCCATACACCTCTGCCCTTCACAACCATCATCTCTCCTCGACAGGGATATCCACATGTCTCTTTGCTCCCCCCGTGAATTTCCATTCCCTACATTTCCAACCGCTTCTTCCCGCATAAACCTTACCGACCTCAAAGCCAATGATCGGCACCTCCAGTGTCCTCCACCTCGGGCACCCTTCGCCGTGGCCCATTCCGCACTATGCCACCCCCACTCGCCTCAATATAATCCTTATCCATTACGTGCTCAACCAAGCACTTTAACCTCTACCTTTCGTACCCTCAAGTTGACTTATCCAACCTTTGGCAACACGAAGGCAAACCCTTAGACCAGAGTGCTCTCGGCCCACATGGAAGAATTTGAGGCTCGGGCTGCCCTCAATGGTCATGCCCAACCTCAACTGAAATTCCACATCTTTTCCACCACGCCATGCGTGGCTCTCCTCATCAATGGCTCATGTCCAACAAAAGCCACTGAAACAAGATTGGTCGTAAAATGAAAAACCGCTTTTCTCACTATGGTACCACTTGATGATGATCAACTTCATCTCAAGCAACTCAATGACCTTTCAACAAGAGCCCACAGAGTCCGCTCGGATTTTGCGGATCGCCTTCATATAATTGCTTTCAGAAACTTAAAGAGTACCCGACGCAGAGCCGTGTTCTCGTCCGGTTTCTCCAGACTCCTCCAGCCTATCCGCCCTCATGATCAATACCAAGGCCTCAAGACTTTGAATAGGCTATCGACCTTGTCAAACACTCATCAATGTTTCCTCGCGCGGGCTCTTCGGGAGCTCCTTCATTCCAATTATTGGTTCTCGATCAAGAAAATGCAGCAGCTCAAAGACGCCATCATCAGCCATAAGAATGATTCGTGCCATATTTGTATGGCAAATGAGTGCAACTCCACCAATGGCCCACCATTGCAAACGATGCAACATGTGTATCATGCCGCCTTAAGAGTGCACTCGCGACTCATCCTACACCTTTTCCAAAACAAGATGGTTTATCAAGTGCAAACCACACCTCAGCAACAATCGACATATCCAGCCGACATTAAATGCGGGCTCAACCCATTCAACAATATCAGCCACCAACAACAAAGGGGACCAAGCACTCAAAGCTTCCCTTTGATCCTTCTAAAGCTCGCTGTTATCATCACAAAGAATGGGGTCATACCACCACCAAACATGTCCTCAACTTCTGTTCAAAGTACAACTTCCGTGCACAAATCAACCACCTCAAGATTTCCGGGCTTATCAACCGGATTGCCAATGCAAAACAAGGCCCGCTGGGCCCAGTTCTAAACCACCACGCTGCGTGCCTCAAGAATCACAAGATCAACAAGCTCCTGCCAATCAACCTCGATGGATCAACAAGCCCAGAAGAAATTTTTCAGGCTCTTAATCCTCGAAACAGTACCACAAATTGGGTAGGTTTGGTTTCATGCCGGACTGTATGCCACGCCCCTTAACCATTCTTCCTCATGACACGCAACCTCGCTTTTGCGGTCGAATACACGATCCCTCATGACGAGGACAAAAAGGTTCACTTTGCCCCGGGACGGAGAAACTCATGCCTCATGTCATGCCTAAAAGTCCGCCAAAGCATTCTAAACCTCATGCAAGCCGGGAAGGCCGCGACGCTGGCTAATGTCCATGCCACCACCAGAGCTCCAAATGGGATACATCCTCCACATCTCAACCTCCACGCCTCGGACATATCCTAATATTGCTGCCCAGAGGTGGAGCTTCTCAAAGAAGTTATCGCTTCATTACCACGCACTCCAGCTCCTTTGATCCAGCCGATCCCTTTTCTCATGTGCCTCGAACTCCAAGAGGAGCTTGCAAAATCAAAATTCCTTTAAGTCCGGCAACAATTTTGAAACTATGTCCCGCTCTCAAGGACCCGCCATACCCCTCCCGACGGTTTTGGTTGGGGCAGAGCTACCTCCACACCCACGGTACATGCCACGGGCAATCAAGAAGTCAATCATGTTCAAATTGATGGGGTAGTCTTTGTAAATCTTATCACGGATAAACTCGCAAGCAAATGGGCATCAAACAACTCTATCGCGGCCCATATGACATCAAATTGGCTAATGGCCATATCACGCGACCTCGTTGGCCACTCTTCTTCACATCAACATTGGTGATCTCGAGATTCCCCTTGGAATTTGGTGTTTGGAAAGTTTGGAGAAGATCCAGTGATTATGAAATGTTGGTCGGCAGATCTTTTCTCCGCGCCAAGAGTATCCATTATCGGGCCGCGGATGGGTTAGTCATCACAGATGGTCACCTCAATGCCACTATGGACTTGGAAACCGGCAAGATCATTTCGGTTGACAATGTCGAACCTTCTCTCGACGACCGCATTCGAGGGAAGCCCGAATATTTATCAAGTTCAGGCTCCTCCTGCGAGTTTGCCTACTGGCATCCTCCCTCGAATATGCCGATCCTTGGGGAGATGACTCTTGATCGAGACCAGTGGCGGCTTTGCTTGACCCTACCGCTCCTTGCAATCGCATCCAACGTGTTGATCACTTTTCGGATCGCGTAACTTCCTTCCAAACAGGTTGATGTCCATGCTGTCATGAAGCAACCTTTGCTTGGCGGACGACGCCAACATCTCTTCTTCACCACGCAGCGAGGGCCACTCATCCCGTCATGTTTCAACCTCCCCGCTCATGTTGTTCACGACCGCGGAAGTTATCCCCATATTCGACTCACGAAGTCGAGATTGTGGACGTTGGCAACAATCAGCCCGTCCGCCTTTGCGCCAATCTCCCAACACCCAATATCGTTAAAAGGGCCGCCACTGCTCAAAAGTTCAAACACATTTTCGCCGAGCTACTGAGACCTTCGGGGATCAACAAAAACTTGGGGAACTCACCATTCCTACCAAATCCGATGCACGTCTGTATAGCAACGACAAGACCCAACCAACCCCAATTACCGTGATCGCCAAAAGCGGTAAATTGACAAACTTCTTGCCGCGGTTTGATCTACGAGGTCAAACATTCCAATGGGTGAGCCCCATCGTCCATTGCTCTCAAACACAATGGTAAGATCCGGCGTTTTATGGACTCTACTAAACTCAATCAGGCCCGCGGATCGTGATCATTTCCCACTTCCCCATGAGATGTACTCCTTCATGGATGGTTTTTCTCCGCTACAATCAAATCTCAATCAAAGAATCTGATCAACTCAAAGACTACTTTTACCACCCCGGTAGGGGTACTTTTGCCTACAAGGTGGTTTCTTTTGGGTTATCAAACTCTCCATCAACGCTTCAACGATCATGCTCTCGCCATGATTTTATGAAGGAAAATCCCTTCCCGCAAATTTTTTCAAGATGACTTCTCCGCCACAGCCCATGGATGACCATTTGATAAATTGAACTTGTCTTTCAAAATGTGATGAGTCCCCGCATTAGTCTCAATCCGTGAGAAATGCACTTTCTTCGTCACCTCCTGTTCTCATTAGGACATGTTGTCGCAAAGCGAATGTATCACCACGGATCCCGCCAAAATCAGTTTGTGTGCTCAAAGCTCAAGCACCAGTCAATATCAAGGAGACACGCTCTTTCCTGGGTAAGGTAAATTATTACTGAGTAAAGGCCTGCTGTTCGCCTCGAGGGCAACGTAAACGCAGCCGAAAAATTAAAAGGGCGCTTGCCTTCTGAGGTGTTTCGTCGCGGGTTATGACCAGATAATGCTAGCAGCGCCCTATCACCCGTCCAGCGTTTTTTATACTGTACGTCCGGATTTTTTGAAAAAAATTTTTTTTGAAAATTTTTTAATAAAAAGTTAAAAGTTAAGTTTAAATTGAGTCACTTTTTGGAAAAGTGTGTTTCTTTGCACGACCTTTTTTCCGCCATAGCCACCGGGACTAGAGCTCCTTTTCCACCATAGCCGACCTTCACCGGTACCTCGCATCCACCCTAAACCCTTAAGCCTTCGGGCCACCCGCTTGCAACACCTATTCGAGCTTGAGCGCCCTACTTCTTCTTTTTGCTATCCGGCCTTGATTATGGATTCCGTGCTTTTAAGCTCATCAGAGACCTAAAGAAGGCAAGCTGTCTTCCAAATGATTAGTGTCCTAGTGGACTATCTTTGGAGGAAAACCCTATGATTGACAACTGTTCTAACATTCTTGTAAAACATTTCAGCGGCCATGAGAATCCCTTACCCCATCTTTCATTTCAATGACCGCTTCCTCATGAAGCTCAATCTTGCCAATAACCCTACACCCTTGTAGAGCAAACACTAAGCCCAGGCCCTTGTTAAGTTTTATCCACAAGCCGAGCCCGAGGAGGATCCCGCGGAACTTATTGGACGGAAGCCCAACGGATTGACTCCTTGCTAGGGTGGAAGACCTTCAAAGAATAGCCGATTGGCCTACCGAAAGAGCGGGCTACCCGCTTCTATTACCTTTTGGTAAAGGCCATGTGCTCATGTACAGGAACCATTACAACCTTCCTACTTTCTTTTGGAACGAAGAACTTTATAGCTTCGTTTTCGAAAATGTTCCACCTAGTTTCAACCAAGATCGCATGGACCTTGTGCAAGCGGACATGCGAGCTCACCCGCCCGATACCATACCTGAGATTGCCGCTTGAACAAAGAGGCCGGGATGCTTGAGAGGGAGAGGCTCCATAAAGAAAACGGAGGATGCCAAAAAACCAGCAGGGGACCAACAAGTCGACCAGCGGGGGATCAAATGTCGACCGGCCCGGGGCCGACAAGTCGACCGCGGGGGATCGAGAATGCTCGACCAAGGGGGATCAAATGTCGACCAGCCGGGGATCAAAATGTTGACCAAAATATAGATCAACCTGTAGATCAGGGCGGAGGCAAGAATAGGAAGAATACGGAGTGGGCTAACAGGAAGAGGAAGAATACAAAAGCCGTAAAGGGAGGTGTGGATTATAAGACCCGATTGCAGAGGGATGCCACCATTGCCAAGAAAACATCGGCTCAGCGACGCGAGCAGATCGTTCAGCGGGCAAAGCATCCGACAACCCGGGGCCTAGAAGCACCATCCGGGTACATACGTAAGCCCATCATGGAATAGAAGTCCATCTCGAACCTTAAAACGATCATAGTCTGATCACATTTGCTGAGAAGATGATGCAGAGCCAAGGTGTGAGAATACATCTTGAGCCAATGGATCAGAGGGCAGAGATACTCGAACAGATTCCAACAAGGCCATATCATGAAGCCTCTCGAACAAAGTGAGGGCATAAGCTGGAACCGATCAGGCCCTAGAATAACCTGTGATTGCTGGTCGAATGCAGGATCACCTATATGATTGATGGCTTCTAGATCGCTACGTTTTTGGGCCCATGGGGTTTAGAATTTCTATTGTAAATAGAACTTGGTGTGTCTTCAAATGAAATAAAATATAGTTAATGTGCATTATATATTCATGCCTTGTGAAGGATCAATATATTAACCCATATATTATGTTCTCCTGGTTTCCTATACAACAACGCACATTGGCAAAATTATGTTATATGAACATTAAAACAGAATTATAGGGTCCTGCAAAACCCCAAATAATTTGCTCTAAGCAAATACATAAGTTTTATTGTTGAAACAATTTCTGTATATCATGGTCATCATTTCAAACTGCTTATCTATATACAACAAGATAGGACTGCCATGCATTTCAGAAAATGCGATTATTCTATCCACTTTGCATTGGATAAAAAAAGCATAGGAATAAAGGTTGTGGCTTGATGCTATGTCCTTGGCTCTCAGCCCTGCACCATTCCATCATTGTAAACGAACATGATACAGCTATGCTGGACAAGGATAACATGATACGCCTACTCCAAGCTGAAATTGCAAAATGTTGCTAATACCATACATTATATTCTCACGGATTATATGCAGACCGGATCTCAACGATCTTAACCTGCTTTTACCTGCGCTCAATTTATACTTTCCATATGTCTCCTGCCGTTTTAGTGAAAAAGAAAAGACATTCTTTTACGATGTGTTTGTCCAAATGTAGATCTTCTCTCTCAACTTTTTGCCCATATATTGTTTACTTAAACTCAAAACAATCAGCATGGCAAAACAGTCCTGAGAGCAGCTATTACCCTTTGCCATTTGGTGAAGCTTGGAAGACTGAAAAGTAAAAAATAATATGCTTGCATTGTCAGGAGTGTGACACATCCTCTAAGAAGCACGTGAGCATCCTAATCTTCTTATGTTATGTAATGGACCACGCCCTAGATCCGACGGTGAGAATTCGATTTTTCGAAGGGACGGTGGAGATTCAACATAAAAAGAGGGCAATGATTTCGTTGCCCTATCGAAACAGAGCAAAGCCCCTTCTCTGTTTTAACCCTAACGGGCAAGCAGGCATGCTATGGCCTTTCTGGATTCCTCTGGCTTCTAATCCTACCGGCCAAGAATCCAAAGCGCCTTCTTGGATTTAAAGAGCCTTCTAATCCGGATCTCAGTAGATAGTTGGACGATCCGGTGATGGCAGGAGAACAACCCTACAGTGGAAAAACTAATTGCCCTGGCTTTCTGCAATGGTTTGTGTTTCATATGCAATTTATCCATTCTTTAAGGGCATCCACACCGAGCTTACTTGCAGCAACAACAAATGCTTTGATGATTTAACATCCATTGATGTTAGATGTGCTTTTCAGCGTTTTGTACAGCAAACACAAATAGTAGCAGGATCGAGTTTTATCCAAAATGATTATGTTGGACATGCCAAGAAAAACAACAAAGGTACGGCTGCATCCTACATACTTTAAGTGTTTTATAAGAAAAATCAGTATCCAACGATCTCAATTGCATTCTGTAGTGCACTGCAATTCACCAGCCGAAGAAATTGAGCTCCCAAGATAGATATGCAACTCACATTACTCAAACAAGAGAAACTAGCATTGTTGTAGAAAATGTTCTACTCAACATGAATTTAAAGTGTGGAAGTGTGATTGATGCAAGTTAATTGTTTGACAACATGTCCAGAATAGATGTATTTACATAGACTACGATGGTTGTAGGTTATAATCAGAATGGACATGGAAAGGAAGCAAGCAAGCTTTTTTAAGAGATGAGGCAAGATGAGTTCAAGCCAGACATTGTTACTTATGTAAGTGTCCTATCTACAATTGCCCATACAAAATCATTAGGGTGGGGAAAGTCTATATATGCTGATTTTAGAATCGTCATCAAAGCAGATATCTCAGGGCTTTACGCTCCTGGAGATGAGTACAAAGTCTTTGTGCAGCTCCTGAAAGGTGGATCGTGCAGCTCCTGGAGACATGAATTATGTTTACCAAGTTTTTGATAGAATAGCCACTAGGAATATTGTCATACTCTTTAAGATCATGCAGTCCAACAGATCCAAGCCAGATAGTGCCGTGTATATCAGTGATGAGTAACTGTAGTGCAGCAAGAAGCCTGGAATGGTGAAAATACATTCATGTTGGTGTTATTAGGTTACAATATGCTTCTGACATGTTTACTGGCAATGCCATTCTTACACCGTGTATGAAATATGGAAGCACTCGAGATGCCAGATCAGGTCGCATAAGTGCGCTGCATGCATGTACCGCATGTACAAGTGCGCTGCATGCATGTACATCTGCAAAACTTTTGGTATGCGGCAAATACATTCATGCCTGTTATATCAATGGCATGAACTATGAACTGTGTGACTCATTTAAAAGTTATATTTCCTTATGAAAGGAACAGTAAATTAATACTTGATATTTTTAACATCCGTTTTGATGGTACAGGCAGATGAAGTTATCAATCATGGGCAAGAGCAAAGGTTTTGTCAACAATGCAATAGGTTAAAACATGAACTGGACTTAGTAGCATTTTGCACCCTGATTGGGAATACTAATAATAATACGATGCATCAAAGATCTCAGCTTTCTGCTAACCCTATTTATTAGGTTGTTTTGCATCGAAACAGAGCAGAGCCCCTTCTCTGTTTTAACCCTAACGGGCAAGCAGGCATGCTATGGCCTTTCTGGATTCCTCTGGCTTCTAATCCTACCGGCCAAGAATCCAAAGCGCCTTCTTGGATTTAAAGAGCCTTCTAATCCGGATCTCAGTAGATAGTTGGACGATCCGGTGATGGCAGGAGAACAACCCTACAGTGGAAAAACTAATTGCCCTGGCTTTCTGCAATGGTTTGTGTTTCATATGCAATTTATCCATTCTTTAAGGGCATCCACACCGAGCTTACTTGCAGCAACAACAGATGCTTTGATGATTTAACATCCATTGATGTTAGATGTGCTTTTCAGCGTTTTGTACAGCAAACACAAATAGTAGCAGGATCGAGTTTTATCCAAAATGATTATGTTGGAGTCACGCCAAGAAAAACAGAAAAGGTACGGCTGCATCCTAAATACTTTAAGTGTTTTGTAAGAAAAATTAGTATACAACGATCTCAATTGCATTCTGTAGTGCAGGCCAATTCTCCAGCTGAAGAAGTCGAGCTCCCAAGATAGATATGCAACTCACGTTATTCAAACAAGAGAAACTAGCATTGTTGTAGAAAATGTTCTGCTCAACATGAATTTAAAGCGTGGAAGTGTGATTGATGCAAGTTAGTTGTTTGACAACATGTCCAAAATAGATGTATTTACATGGACTACAATGGTTGTAGGTTATAATCAGAATGGAGATGGAAAGGAAGCAAGCAAGCTTTTTTAAGAGATGAGGCAAGATGAGTTCAAGCCAGACATTATTACTTATGTAAATGTCCTATCTAAAATTGCCCATACAAAATCATTAGGGTGGGGAAAATCTATACATGCTGATTCTAGAATCGCCATCAAAGCAGATATCTCAGGGCTTGAAGCTCCTGGACATGAGTACAAAGTCTTTGTGCAGCTCCTGAAAGGTGGATCGTGCAGCTCCTGGAGACATGAATTATGTTTACCAAGTTTTTGATAGAATAGCCACTAGGAATATTGTCATACTCTTTAAGATCATGCAGTCCAACAGATCCAAGCCAGATAGTGCCGTGTATATCAGTGACGAGTAACTGTAGTGCAGCAAGAAGCCTGGAATGGTGAAAATACATTCATGTTGGTGCTATTAGGTTACAATATGCTTCTGACATGTTTACTGGCAATGCCATTCTTACACTGTGTATGAAATATGGAAGCACTCGAGATGCCAGATCAGGTCGCATAAGTGCGCTGCATGCATGTACCGCATGTACAAGTGCGCTGCATGCATGTACATCTGCAAAACTTTTGGCATGCGGCAAATACATTCATGCCTGTTATATCAATGGCATGAACTATGAACTGTGTGACTCATTTAAAAGTTATATTTCCTTATGAAAGGAACAGTAAATTAATACTTGATATTTTTAACATCTGTTTTGATGGTACAGGCAGATGAAGTTATCAATCATGGGCAAGAGCGAAGGTTTTGTCAACAATGCAACAGGTTAAAACATGAACTGGATTTAGTAGCGTTTTGCACCCTGATTGGGAATACTAATAATAATACGATGCATCAAAGATCTCAGCTTTCTGCTAACCCTGTTTATTAGGTTGTTTTGCAGGAAATATTTGATTGGACATAAATGAACGTGGAAGACATCATTAGCCAAAGACATTGGCAAGCAGTTCCTGCAGCTCCTCATTGCTTTCGGGTCTTTTCTTTGCTCTATAGGCTGTATAAGAGGACCCATAATTAAGATAAAAGCTTAGGCAATGGTTGAGCCATTGTATATGCAGATTGGAAGCAAACATTGACTACATGAAAATTGTTCTTAGGTAAAGAGCTCTTACTTGCAGGAAGGTATTGTATGGATCACTTTGACGTAAAAAGAGGCGTCTAAAGGATCTTTAAAATGCAATAGTAGGTGCAAATTATGTAGAAAGCATCTGACAACCAGTTGACAACTAAAATGTTGGGGATAATGTCAATGATTCTTTTAAACATTATTAGATATCAATACACATTTAGTGTTGTAGCGCTTTATAATTCAACTGTTTGCATAGGAGCATTGTCAATGATTGTTTGGGACATTATTAGATATCAACAAGGGGGGCAACTAAAATATTGGGGATAATGTCAATAATTGTTTGGGACACTATTAGATAACAACACACGTTTAGAGTTGTAAATGCTTTTTATAACACATCACCCTAAAATAATAATCTAAAAAAGTAAAACGAACACAAAACTTTGTTGACATGTCTTTAACTATAGCCATTTAAGAGCAATATTCCACAAAGGGGCGTTTCAAGGGGATGTGGTGGTATTATTGTCTATGCAAAGCTCAATGAATTGTTTTTTTAAGTAGGGAGTTCAATTCATGGGCGGTGTAGGATTTTTACGCCGCATAAATTCCATATAGCCTTGGTCATGAGATATTGCATCTAACATGCCAATGAGAAGACATGGAAGAGTGGGAATTACATATAACAACGCCTTTGAAAGACCAATATGCTATCATGCATTAAGATTAACTTGTGAGCAAATCCAAGACGTGTTTCCAAAGTGAATGCCTGAGATTATGATCTTGGGTTATCAACTTCGCCCAAAGAATCGGGGCACCATTACTATAGAATAGAAGAGAGAGTGACTATATGAGATCACGATACACAACATTAGCAACTCATAGACATAGCCACTTGCAATCAATCGGTTCCCAAAATGATCCAAGGGCCCAAAAGTTACTCTATGTAAATGCACAACTTCCCAAAATGATCCAATGGCGTAGACGCGTTACTATATGCAAATGCACAAGTTCCCAACATTTATAAGTTTCCAAATTATGCCCAGCAACGCTGGGCACCGTTACTAGTAAGTTATAACAAGGCCATTGTTGTCGCATCAATTAGCCGACCATGAGCATGAGCCTCAAAGGCATATGAAATACAAGTATGACAAAAGAGCTTCTATTAATTACACTCTATGCCAACTCCTTTAGATCAAGGGCTCTTTGAGTGTCGCGAGCTTACATGTATAGGCTGCGCATTGCAGGCATCAATGGCCAATAGTAATGAAAATGTGATGCTTCCAGAACTAACTACTGCAACTACTTACATTTAGAAATCTACTATACAAGTTACATATGGTTGAGCATGATAATCTGAGAGCTTGCATGCCTTCTCTCAGGCCTGAACCTCTAGGATATAATATTAGTATAGATATCGCATTATTTACATATTTCTACAACAATTAAATATGGATCTTGCTCTTCATATTGCATGACTAGAAATTTGCTACAGAAATTGTAGCTTTTGTTTGATGGCATCATGTTCTACGTAAATTGTAGCTTTTGTTTGATGGCATCAAGAGGTATTTGCAAGCATTGAAAACATCTTATCTTGGCGGGATTACTATCGAGTTAATTCCAATTGACATAGGATATATTTCTTAGAATATCAACCCGTGGTACTTTGACATATCAAATCCCTATGCTTCGTTTTCAAAAGTGGTAGTCCAATGATATATTGAACGCTCCAACAAATGAACACTCCAAATGCCACAGATATGGTAGACACTGCTTTTACATACCTGGATGGTCACACGATGCAACCCAGTTTGGTCCTTTTGCATATACAATGTTCAATGCTTTGATCCATCTGCCACATGTGAAACACAGATATACTAGGCACTCAGACTTGCTAATTATCACATCTCTTTTGGTGCCACCACCTGCAAAATCAAATGCAAAGAATAATCCCCGTGCCCACACATGACTCTGGGTGCATGTTTGGAAAACAAAAAAAAAGCAAACAAATGCTTTGAAAATGATTACAAGATCACATAAGCACCAGGGAAGGTAGATGTGTGAAGCAGTACTTGGGTTCAACCACAGAGGTTTTCAGCTTGCCTCTAATGGATACATTATATGGGATACAGATAGTGCACACAACCCTTCTAATTATTGCGGTAATTTTACCCTAGTAAGTAGCAGCTTGCTACATGGTTTAGCTTTGGGAATACATGTCAAATATGCCAATGATTAGCTGATTAGCTGTTGTATTTAATTACGGAAATCTTTTGGCTGAACTAATAAAGTTAGTCAATTCTAGGATACAAGAAAACAGATGATCTATAGTTGTTCTTAAAGGTAACAGGCTTGTAGTATCACGTATCTTATAGAAGAATGACAACCATTAAATGCTAGATGATTTACTGCTTTTGGATGGTCCTTCAAAAGATAGAGTTAAAACATTGCCCTAGCTCTTTTTGTAGCATTGAAGCACCAAGTGTTAAATCTTTATATTACAAGAAATTTATCGCGGCGGCCAAGGCCGCGGCGAACATTTCTCTTTACTGAATTTGTGCGAGTTCAAACCGATTCAAATGTCAAGCTCAATGTCAGCTCGAAACTTTTAAAATTGAACCCATTATCAACTCCAATATAGCGGATTTTCAAAAAATTTTAGAAGCGAGGCCACATAGGAGATTTTTATGCCTTGAACATTTCTCTAGGTACCAAATCACTGAGGATGGGTTTATTATTAATGTTTGATGTTTATTAACAATAACAATGGATTCAAACGAATACACAGTTGAACATGCGAGATTTGAACCCGATATTTTAGCTGTACTATAGTGCATGTAGGATATAAGACGTGATGTTTGTGATAACCATGGCATTCTCACCATTAGACTCTTTTTGCAAGCCAATCTCCTGCCAATGGTTAACATGTAGAATGAGGATAACATAATTGTGACACATTCTAAATATTGTAGATGAAACTTGTGCTCATAATCTCTCTAAATTCCATATAATGTTACCAACGAGAATAAGTTCAACAATAGATTTCATAAATTTTGTATTGGGCAGGCATGGATGAAGCGAGGTGCACAATAAGCCAATTTTGAAAACTAATATGGATGAAGCGAGGTGCACATCAAGCTAATTTTGCAAATTAATATGCCTTCAATTTGGACATGACAAATTCAAAACAGTACCCAATTTTGCTTGGGAGCTCTTCTCCAAATGGCTCCCTTTGCATGAAGAAGATAGCACATTTGTGACTCCTTTCAGTGGCTTTGCAAAACATATCATATCGGTTAAAACATAAACTATTATTACCTGACACACACCGATGGTCACGCAGAAGAGGAAAACAGCATCACAATCAGAATAGGGGTGTATTCTAAAGGGTGTTAGCACAAAAAGAGAGGAATACATTATAACCTTAGATGGAGACTGAAGAGGGAGTGCTAACTGGGAATACAACAAAGCTGCGGAAAGGGAAGCGCCTAGTTGAGATGCTATCAAGAACCATTAACATAGATATGATAGGATGGAAGAAACGAAGAAAAGCAGGGAAGATATTACGTGGCATCAGACGGATCTAACAGATTCATTATGGTCGGAAAGTAATGCTCATCTGGAAAACAATTTAGATGCAAGCATTGGCGATTAAAATTGGCCCAAAATTTCTTGTCTTTTACATACATAATCGCATGTTTTCTTTTGATCACAGAAAACTGTGATCCGACCCTAAAATCCTCGAATTTTATCTCCGGAAGCATCAAACCATCTGTTCTGGCATTATATCTTACTTCCATATTGCCGCTGTGATAAAAAAGCTCTATAAACATCTGTTTCGATAAAGAAATCGAGCGATAAACTTTGTCAAATCCATGAATCGGAATGCAACTTTCTGACACAAATGCAAAAAAATTGATTATGTGAGTCATCCAGAATCACATTTGCAAGCAATCTGCGCATTGCAGCGATCAGCAACGGATTGTATGTTGTAGTTTTGCTGGGGATCAAACGGCCCCAAAAGGGGCTTCGTGGATCAAAAGGGCATCGAGGAAAAACGGATCAGAATGAACATAAATATTATACAAATCCTCTTTTCCTTTGAAAAATTCTTCCCAGAATCGGCCCAGAGGCAGAGATCCTTTGGTCAGAAATAAAAATGCAATTTTGGGCTTCAAAGCCTTGGAGCCTGACCGGCATGTCTGTATCGAGGAAAACGGAGCAGATTGGAGCTATTGACGCCGGATTTGGGTCCTCCGGAGGACCTTTTTTTCTCCTTTTTTTTTATCGCTCACGAGCCATTCACGAAGCCGGAACCCAAGCGTTACAGCGTTGCTGGATTCGACACGTGCTCAAATGTCACGTTGATGTATATACTTATATCTTATATTATAATGTTATTGTGTAAGTGTTGGACCCAGCCCTAATTTGGGCGGCCCAGATTTGATCAAGTCAATGGAGGAGATGATGCCACGTCAGATTCTTAAAGATAAGATGGTTTTTTTTTTTTTAGGGTTTGCGAGGGCGGCAGCGTCACCTTCGAGCTGCTAGCTTCTCCTGCGGCTATGGCGCCTTCGAGCTGCTGGCTCCGTTGTGCATAGATCGAACGTCCGAGCTTTCATGAAAAGGTGGCCTTTTAGTCCTGGCTTGCAGATAGATATGGCCGCAATTCTTTACACGATCTCTTCCTGCAGAAGAAAAGCAGGGAGCTTTGTTGGATCTGTTCCATCGCTACGATGGAATGTATGGCTATCTCCCTTCCAAGGTTCCATCAAAAACCTGTGTGCCTGTTGCTAACGTTGAGCCCATCAATTCAAAAGCTGTGGCCAGGGGGCCTTTTTAGATGAAAGCCCATAGATCCCCTTGCTCCGGATATAGGACATGGCCATAGCAGCGAAGCTTTGGAAGACCTATTTACACCAAAAGTTTCTCTGTATCTTTGAGCACTGAGTTACAGAAGGCTTCTCCAAAATTCCAGATTCGAAACCTTTCTGCAACACATATCCCAGTACGATTAGCCCTAAAGATAGTTATAGCCTCCATTTCTATATTTGAGACCCAGGCCCGAGAAGAGCAGATGAAGGAGCCGAATCTATTTTGCAACGAGTGGTCTTAAGACGTGAAGATGCTGCAGTCCAGATGCCAGAGGCCGCATATGAGCATCATGGTGGAAGAAGTTGCTAATGAGGTAACTTATCTGCAGAGCCATAGGTATGTTGAGTTCATTCCATGAAGCTCATGCATTGGCAAAATACATTAAGGCAAAAATCATAACTGGGTGCATCTATGTGTGCATATTTTAAAGGTTACATGTCGAGGTCAAGGAAACTCTAATTGAGATTAGGAATGGTATTGAAAGGCATGCAAAAAAGAATAAGCTTGCGCTTATCTTATTTGGAAATAAAGATCCCGCGCCATAACCCAATCGAACCGGCAAGCCTACAACAAATAGCTTGAAATAATTTTACAGATGCACAACATGGATTGGTTTGTGTTGCATCCAATATTGCAGTAAATAATATTGTGGAACGGCTTGCATGCCACGGGAATTCATTACTTGCGCTGTCTGTTTCAATGGTGCATATTCTAGGTAGGAGCATTGATCATTTTTGTGATATTATGCAGTATCAAATTAGTCCCAGTAGGTCATCCGCCCATTGATTGCCGCGTTAATTTGTCTGATTGTGCACTTGATGTGCAAATTGCCTTATAACTGGCTGATCCCATGATTGAGAATTATGTTCTTATGTTTGTAATCATTGTATTTCCAGTGACAGTGCTTAAAAGAGATGGCAGGGCAATTGCAAATGACATTAGAAAGGAATTGGAGGTATCCATCACATCATACTCTGAATCTTCATTTTCATGATATTATTCAATTCATGAGCATGATTAAAAGTGTATTCACTTATAGGTTCTCAATAGGATGTTACCTTGAATATCGTCATTATTGATAAAGTTGCACAAGCTATGGAGGTCATCCGTTGGACAACAATATTAAAGGTCCGGGTTTCTAGGGTTTATAGTCAATATAAAGTTTATGTGAGTCTCAGAGAACGTGGGGCGAGGTGCATCTTGGCAAGTGAGCACTTACGGTTTCCTTCTACCATACAGGCAGGCAAATGCCTTTTTTCAAGATATATTCATACCTAAATGAAGGCTCTGTTCTAAAATCCTGCTTTTGCTTCACATAACGTGCAAAATTTTTGTTTTGCTATAGACCTGATATACAAGGAGCATATGGAAAGACCCATATGTTTTAAGCAAAGAAAGGAATATCCAAATTGAACTCTAATCTCTTCAATTTGAAGTGCCATTTTATGTTGTTTATTTCTTTGTTTTGTACATCTATTGCAAAATACTAACAACAATTTGCAAAAGTTTGAAAAGTAATGGAACCTCCGGGTGAATATGAGACAGAGATGGGCGGTCTTTTGCAAGATTTTGAACAACAATATCACATGAGCAAAGTCTATTCATGTGGACGTTGGTATATTGTCTCCCATCCTAGAACATTTCGGATGAGCATTTAGGCCATTATGTATTGTTTAAACCACGATAGGAAGCATATATAAGAACAAACAGAAGCTTATGCCATTATGTATAAACTGCTCAAACCACATATAAGAAGCGTGATCTTAAGAAGAAAAAAGAAGGGTACATTAATTGGAAACCATTCACAATGAATTATGTTAAAAAAATTTAAGGCTGCGAGGTTCTCGGATTGAGCTATAATAGTTCATACAAATTTTTAAACCTAGACTATTGTCTCAACCCATTAATTATATGCTTATAATACAAAACATAATACGTTCATTGACAAGTTTCTAACCTTAGCCCAACCTTTGGGTTTGGTTTGTTAGTAAGTTATATCATTGACAAGTTTCTAACCTTAGCCCAACAATATTGGGCCTCTGGGTTTGGTTTGGTTTGGTAAGTTATATTGATATCAAATATAAAATCCAAACATATCAAATAAAATAGGCAAATTAGATAGAGTCGCGTTATAGAGTGCCTCGATTTATTTGCTAAAATTTTCACATGCAAATAACATACATATGTTAGAGGAGCTTACTTTACCATACGCACAAACAAGCTCCCAATATAAGCCCCACCCAAACTTTACCATAGGCACAAACAAGCTCCCAATATAAGCCCCACCCAATGTAACATATAACATATTGTTCACTATGTTCCCTTATAGCCAGTGTTAATAATATCGTAGCATCATTGACATGTTTCAAAATTTGCCCTAATTTGTATGGTGACACTCTCCCAAATCGATAGCCTGGATTAGTTCTACAAAAAAAAAAAAAAAAAAAAAAAAACACAAAAGGCGCTTGGTAAAAAAGGCACATCTTTTAACCTTTTGCTCCTCTGGACATGGCTCCTTTTGGGCCCTCTTATGCTATATAAATTCACCACCTTAAGTTAACTTTTAACACTCAAAGAGGAGCAAGAAGGCGTGGCCCAGCATGATGAGCAAGCACCCATCTATGACAAGCTTGAAGAAGACGGACAACTGGAGACTGAAGAGCAACAAGCACAAAATTAGGAGAGCGAGGACCAACATATGCAAGACCAAAGAACTGGGGTTCAATCATGACTTGGTTGAGATACACGAAGAATGCATCGTTGATTGACATAACGAAGCGGATGTGCACTTCTTTGTAAAGGCAAAGGCCATCTTGACACCAAAGAGTGAAAACACGCATCCCAAAGCATCCCAAAGCATTTACAAGCTCTCAACTTATGCCCAGCAACGCTGGGCACCATTACTAGTATGTCTTTAGTGCAAGTAATAGACCACGCCCTAATCTAATCTGGGCGGTTTGGATTTCATTCGATACAATCGGAGGGCTGAGATTTGAGAAATGGCTACGGTGTTTAGGTTTTGTTCCATCGGTTCCACAGCATAGTGCTTCATTGATTTCGAGTTTAGGCTGAGATTTGCCAGTCGCTCCTGTTCTTGGTTCGACTCCAGCAATGGGAGGCATCGAGACTTTTCCAGCGGCCAGCTTGATTTCCTTTCCATTAAAGTGCGATTGTTGGATACAGCTCGGTTGCTTCTGAAGAAGCCTTAGTTGCTAGGTTTTACAAAATGGAGAAGCTAATTTGCTGGTAGGCATAGAATCGAGTGAACAAGTTTTTCTCCAGAGAACTGTCTAAAAATGAAAGCAGTGGGGCTTTGCCCTCCGGAGTTGTGACAGCAAGTGCGCCTGTTGCGCAGGCAACGACTATGGTTTGGCTGTTCAGGGTGATGCAGTTCTAAATGCTAGACAATCTGCAGTTATTCTTGTGGGCTCTAGAAACACTGTCATGGTTGGTACTCGCCATTCAGTTTCAACAAGATTGGTTGCATCAGGTAGTAGTCGTTTCCTAAAATCAAACCCAGCAAATGGTGGATTGACTGTTACTTTTTAGAAGCTTCCTGCTTTTAGGGGTGTCCCTAATTTAGAAAGACAGAATCTTTTCATGAAGAACTGCAATATCGAGGGTTTTGATCCTCAAGAGGAAGAACCGGTTATGGATCCTGCTTGGCCATATCTGCAGTTTGTATATGAATTTCTTCTTTGGTATGTTGTTGCAATATAGGCAGTAAAGGTTCATGTTTCTTTGATTTAAATATGGCAAGGATCTTATTTTGAAATAGACCAAGCCCTTCTCTAACTGGGCACGACAGAGCTCTTTTTGGGTTGCAATCTCTCAGTGTTTTACTGTGAGAACTTAAAAGAGTATAATATGGCCAAAAACAGAAATCAACTAATGAAAAACAATGCATGGCTTTCTCTTGGTCGTGCAGCTTTAGGTTTAATTTTGAGGCCTGTCCTGTACCCATTCAGAATTATCAGAGCAAGGAGGAGAAAAGGCCATGGCTGGGGCATATGTAGGGCCTCAGGCATAACATCAACTGAGGTATTCTCACTCTCCATCTTTTTTCTCTTTCAATTTCTACTCAGGTTCAATCTCAAGGATTTACAAATTCTGGAGAGCTAGCCTTTAGCTTGATGTAAAGATGCAAAGAACAGTAAGATATCAATCTGGCTAGGCAACTGTAAATGCCTTTCTCTGTGTGCATGCGCTTTACCACATCTTTTTCTATAAATCTGTGCACTTTCTTATCACAAATAGATATTCTGTTTGCCATGTTAGTACGTGAATTTCCATTGCTCATCTTTCATGGTTGAATTGTCACAAGTTGCAGCAGGTGTAAATGGCGGCGTTACAAATTTATTTTGTAAGCTTAATCATTGAGTAGCCAAAAAAAACTATAAGTTATGCTGGTCTGGCTATGCCATTAGCTGTACTGCTCTGAGCTTTCTTTCTTATTCTGTTTATCGCATTGTTTGTTTTGAAGTCCTTGACAAGGGCAGGTAGACTGCAAAAATAGCTTGAGCCTGGTCATGGAATTTGTTCAAACATCATGAATCTATTTATAAGTAAAGAGTATTTTTCCACAAAGAATGATAAATTAATTTACTATTTTTTTTTCATAGTCCCACTTAGTGCATAAAGAAACTGATCTATCTAGACTTGCAAGATGTTGCTTGATAATAATGTATATCAATATTCATGTTAGATCTTTCTTCGTTGATAAATTGTTAGCTTATAGGAGTAAAATGAAAGAAAGGACCTACATTATTTGCAAGGTGTAATTGACAATTTTGGATAAGCAAGTCGCCATTCAATGGTTTATTAAATGTGTGATGTGGCATGAATGTCTTGCCATTGATATGATTTGATGTCTTTGCTATGAATGGACATAAATGTTATTCTTAATCATCAAATGGAAGACAATATTTTGGAATAAATTAGCCCATCAAATAGCAAACAATATTTTGACAATCCAACTTATTTTAACAATCCAACGCCCAATAATAGTTTGGTTTTCTATTGAGATTTGAATTACTTCAATTATCAAATGTTACCAGGTGCATTGGATGTTTCAAGCATACACAATGGATGCCATAAAATAGAGACATATTTTATATTAATGTTTTACGTTGTGTCTTCAATCGCGGCCGAGATCAGACGATACAGATAGTTTGACATATCGCGGCCAAAATCAGATGATACACATAGTTTGACATAGATCTGAGGGCTGAAATGTCACTTTTTAATAGCTAATCCTAGCTTGCCCCAAAATCTTGGAGGCATTGCCCAATAATTCGGCTTCCATACCTCGGGTCTTGATTGGAATCAATAAGCTTGCTAAAGAAAAGGCCCACATCCAGAGATATCTTAGTACTGCCAAGGAAGAAGATGTCTTTAACATTACAAGGCCATGTGCCAGTATGTCCTAATTGGGTATACCTTCGTGTGAACTTCTCCTTTAACAACAAGAAACCATTCAAGGACATGCATAATCAAAACATTTACAGGCTCCCAACTTATGCCCAGCAACGCTGGGCATCATTACTAGTTACATTTTAAAGTCTAAACATTACATAACCAAAATCTGAGGACTGCCTCTATCTTTTGAATCTTCAATCTAAGATTGTATTCGATAAATCCATCTTTGCATTAATACTGAAGCAATCATATAGACATGAGAAAACATGCTTGGAGCTAGTAGGACAGACCACCTGGAACCTTTACTTTGTGAAAACCTTACTAAAATGGTTCAAAACCTCCGTTGAAGATGCAGAGTATCACATCTAGAGTTTTTCTGAAGGTGAAAAAAAATCATGACTGTTTTGAAGATCTAGAAGAAGGCGAGAAGATGTAGTGCCACTAAAATAGAGCATGAAGAGCAGGGAAGAATAACAAATGCTTATCTATAATTTGTTGTGGCCGAAATGCAAAATTGTAATCTAGCTAGAAGGCTTATCCCCAAGGCATTTGGTTTACCTCCACAAAACTCCGTTGAAACCAATGGCCACTTGGGATTTTTTGGATCAGCCAGAAGGTCATCCACGCGCTGGCCATGGGTTGCAGCAAACGATTTAACCTAGAAGCTTATCCTTGCACTCCACAGCATGAAACTTCATTCCCATTAGGCGTTTCAAACAAAGACCAATCGGCAAAATGTGGCTGACCGCCAATTCATCGGCAAAATGTACCGGTTTGGAGCAAGCACCAACATATCCTAGGCACATGCCAGCATATACCTGGATATGCCACTAACCCACATAAGCGAGGGTTGCCCCTAGGATTTAGGGCTTTTGTTTGATGGCATCAAGAGGTATTTGCAAACATTGAAAACATCTTCTGGCAGATTACTATCCAGAGTTAATTCCAATTGACATGGGATATATTTCTTAGAATATCAACCAGTGGTACTTTGACATATCAAATCCCTATGCTTCTATTTTTAAAGTGGTAGTCCAATGATATATTGAACACTCCAACAAATGAACACTCCAAATGCCACAGACATGGTAGACACTGCTTTTACATGCCTGGATGGTCATCCGATGCAACCCTGTTTGGTCCTTTTGCATATACAGTGTTCAATGCTTTGATCCATCTGCCATGAAACATAGATATACTAGGCACTCAGACTTGCTAATTATCACATCTCTTTTGGTGCCACCACGTGTAAAATGCAAAGGCAATCCCCGTGCCTACACATGACTCTGGATGCATGTTTGGAAAACAAAAAAAAGGCAGAAAACAGATGCTTTGAAAATGATTGCAAGATCACATAAGCACCAGGGAAGGTAGATGTGTGAAGCAGTACCTGGGTTCAAACACAGAGGTTTTCAGCTTGCCTCTAATGGATACACTATATGGGTTACAGTAGTGCACACAACCATTCTAATTATTGCGGTAAATCTTATGCTAGTAAGTAATAGCTTGCTACATGGTTTAGCTTTGGGGATACATGTCAAATATGCCAATGATTAGCTGATTAGCTATTGTATTTAATTACGAAAATCTTGTGGCTGAACTAATAAAGTTAGTCAATTCTAGGATACAAGAAAACAGATGATCTACAGCTGTTCTTAAAGGTAACATGCTTGTAGTATCACGTATCTTATAGAGGAAAATATCTTATAGAGGAAGGACAACCGTTAAATGCTAGATGATTTGCTGCCTTTGGATTGTCCTTCAAAAGATAGAGTTTATGCTTGAATGTAAACATTGTCCTAGCTCTTTTTGTAGCACCTGAAGCACCAAGTGTTAAATTACATTTTAAAGTCTAAACATTACATAACCAAAATCTGAGGACTGCCTCTATCTGTCGAATCTTCAATCTAAGATTGTATTGGATAAATCCATCTTTGCATTAATACTGACGCAATCATATAGACATGAGAAAACATGCTTGGAGCTAGTAGGACAGACCACCTGGTACCTTTACTTTGTGAAAATCTTACTAAAATGGTTGAAAACCTCTTTTCAAGATGCAGTATCACATCTGGAGTTTTTTCGAAGGTGAAAGATAATCATGACTGTTTTGAAGGTCTAGAAGAAGGCTAGAAGATGTAGTGCCACTAAAATAGAGCATGAAAAGCAAGGAAGAATAACAAATGCTTATCTATAATTTGTTGTGGCTGAGCTGCAAAATTCTGTAATCTAGCTAGAAGGCTTATCCCCAAGGCATTTGGCTTACCTCCACAAAACTCCGTTGAAACCAATGCCCACTTGGGATTTTTTGGATCAGCCAGAAGGTCATCCATAGGCTGGCCACGGGTTGCAGCAAACGATTTAACCTAGAAGCTTATCCTTGCACTCCACAGCATGAAACTTCATTCTAGTTAGGCGGTTTGAACAGCACCAACCGGCAGCAGGGCTGACCGCCAATTTACTGGCAACAGCCAGTTGGAGCAGTCACCAACATATCCTAGGCATATGCCAGCATATACCTGGATATGCCACTAACCCACATAAGCGAGGGTTTGCCCCCCCTAGGGGCAACCCAAAAAAAAAGTTTATGAGCCAGCAAGAAATACACGTTGGTCCTTGCCCCTACGCAACATTGGCATAGCGGCCTCGTCTTTCAGGAAGCATAGCAGCCTCGTCTTTCATAAACCTCGATGGTCACATATTTGCGCTAAAAGGCATCATGCATTTCTCTTCACCTTTTGCCCTCGTCTTTCAATTCCTGTAAGAAGTGATAGCAAAAGTAACAACGTTAACACTCAACTTTTTGTATGTGAAACTAGATTTATGCAAACTAATTCACTATGTACAAACTTTGTGATATAAACTTCTGATGCTTTTTGCAGGCTGTGTATAGTACCTCTGTGTAGAGGAGCCACTATGACCAGACAAAGGAAGGAAGGAAGGTATTTTTATCGTCCACGGAGACCAATCGGTCTATGGGACCCAATACAAAAGCGCAGCAAGCGGATTACTACCCGGATTAAAAAACCCCCGCCCCGAAGGGTTTTCGAGGGAAAAACCATGGCAGCAATCAGCCTGCTGACAAACTGTTCCAATATACAAAATGCAAAAACACACAAATATATACACTCATGCCCCAAGACTGTAGTGCGCCCGGATCGGCAGTGAAAGGGGCAAAGGTGAGCTCGCGGATCCAAGACCTCCTGAACGCGTGCGACCCCGAGCACGCATCGACGGCGGTGTGTTCATCAGCAAATGTAGGGGCAAGTCCGGCCGTACTAAGGGAGCGTATCTGGCCCGGATCTGACTGAATGCTGGGCAACTCTGGAAAGTGTGAGACTCATCCTCAATGGCACTCGTTTGACAGCACTGACAGAGCCTCCTAGCCAATTTACATCTACCAGACAAGTACATGGTTACGTTGAGCCTCCTAGCCAATTTATTCTAGTTTGGCTAAAAATAGATGTGTATTAGCCCTAGGAGCTTGTCATTCTGGTTCAATTAAAGTGGATTGACGAGCATGCTTCTTTTCTCTGATGTTGTTCAAAATGACCTTTCTTATCTCTTGCCAACATTCCCATGCTTTATCTCCTGCATCACAAGCTTGAACTCCAGGAAGGTGCAAATGCAGATGAGAATAGAAAGGGCTCGTTTGTGTGCCCATTGAGGGGAAGTGCTAATATATAAAATGTGGGGACAGTCTGATTCCAATGGAGCTTAATGCTCAGTTGTGGGGCACTTGGCCTGCAGACCCTCCAATTTGGCAAATCGATATAGAACGGTGTTATATTGACTCATGAGTTGTTTTATAGATACCTCAAGACAAACGATTTCTTACCTCTAAATTCCTCTCTTGATGTTGGAAAATCATCTGAAACTCTTCAAGCTTTTGCGTCCAATATTTATCTTTCTGTATAATCTCAGATTCCAAATTACTTAACCGCATCATACAAAGATAAATGAGTTTTTCAACATTCGTGTGGAAATCATCAATACAAATACATGCAGTTAATCTTTGACATTGCAATAATATAAATATTAATAAGGTTTGCATCATCAATCTGCTGATTGAATGGTAAGGAAATGCAGATCACTAGCGACTATTTTGCATTAGAATCTAGATTGGACTTTAAGACCTATGAATGCATATCAAACTTCTTAGCGGCCCAGATAAAATTGAAAGTTGCCCCATTCTCCATTCATGAAAGTTTGGCAATTACTCTACAAAACAAACGGAACAAAGAAACGAAGCTCCTTCTTCCAAATATTAGGTGTCCATAAGTGGTACATGCCTTCATAATCGCAAGAGATGGTTGCTTATATCAGATCTCTGCTTCAAATCACAAAGTTGTGGGGCTGCATAAGAACAGAAAAATAAAAATTTAAGAAGTTCCACAACAGTTAATTTTTGCAAACATGCTTATAGTTGTGACAATGCAAAGCATTTTACCTGAATTCTAGCTCATTGAAACAACAAACCATTGCTATGTGCGTCGAACAACTCCAAGCAAGCAAGGAAATCAGGTTAGGAGCTGCCGAAAGTACCAAACTATAGAAGAGGAAAGATCTAGAAAAGTCCAAAGGTAAAAAGAAAAGGGAAATGTTTGCATCAGGTAAGGAAATGCAGATTATTAGCGACTATTTTGCATTAGAATCTAGATTGAACTTTAAGAACTATGAATGCATATCAAACTTCTCAGCGGCCCAGATGAAATTGAAAGTTGCCCCATTCTCCATTCATGAAAGTTTGGCAATTACTCTACAAAATAAACCGAACAAAGAAACAAAGCTCCTTCTTCCAAACATTAGATGTCCATAAGTGGTACATGCCTTCATGATGCTAAAGTAATCGCAAGAGATAGTTGCTTATATCAGATCTCTGCTTCAAATCACAAATTGTGGGGCTGCATAAGAACAGAAAAATATAAATTAAAGAAGTTCCACAACAGTTAATTTTTGCAAACATGCTTATAGTAAGGCTAGCACTTAATGCTGCTGTGAAGCTTGAAGCAGATGGCAAAAATTGTTGGTATAAGGATTTACAAAGCTGGTTCACTCGATGGGGGCTCACTATTTGTTCTTATACAGAAGAGTTCAAGGCACACACCTTCTTGGCATACTATGAGGTGTCTTCCAAAAAGAAACTCCAATATTATATCAGGGATTTCAATCCCAGACGTACCCATAGCATACAACCATATTTGTCCCTTCATAGCATGTTTTCGGGGCAAATTAGCGATTGCACGCATGCGCATGAGCTCCCACTGTCTAATGATTGAAAAGGGAAGGTGGCTGAAAATTGCAGAAGTTCAGAGGATATGTGTCTGTAAGGAGGATGTGGAGACTGAGAAGCATGCTATATATTTTTGCCGCAGCCATGACACTCTTCGTGCCAAATATCACATGATTGACCCCGAGCCCGCCTTTGGATGAATTATTTCAACATATTCCTTCGCTTCCACAATTAGGAAATTTCCTCCGAGAGCTTCTGGTTTACATTGAGCATCGTTGAGAGGCTTGATTCTCTCATTTTATGCTGATTGTACTAGATCCTGATTTCTTTACCCCATAGCCCACTCCCCGGTGGCTCCTTATTATTATTATTATTATTATTATTATTATTATTATTATTATTATTATTATTATTATTATTATTATTATTATTATTATTATTATTATTATTATTATTATTATTATTATTATTATTATTATTATTATTATTATTATTATTATTATTATTATTATTATTATTATTATTATTATTATTATTATTATTATTATTATTATTATTATTATAGTTGTGACAATGCAAAGCATTTTACCTAAAATTCTAGCTCACTTCTTAGCGGCCCAGATGAAATTGAAAATTGCCCCATTCTCCATTCATGAAAGTTTGGCAATTACTCTACAAAACAAATCGAACAAAGAAACTGTGACGCTCCCTGAACATATACGACACTCGAACGTATACATACGGGGACTTTCCCCTCCCATGGCAACCAACTCGCCACGAGTAGGGCCCTCCAGTATAACTTCGGGCCATCTATAGAGATGCTCGAGTGAAGGACACTGAGGGGTCATCCGCCCACCCACGATGGGGCTCCTATGTCGCTTGGCGTGAATACAAGGTTAGCACACGGCATAATCATATCATAAAATACCACCACGAAGGGTGGCACATCCATCCAAGTGACAACAACAAACAACAAAGAATATGCATTTAATACTAGGGAAAACGCCCCAAACCCATGGTTCTACCCCTCGGACTCCGGTGAGGATTGGTAGCTAGGTCTCAAGAGGTCGGCGAGACCCGAATCTTGGCATGGCGTTGGGCATAGAACATCGGCTAGGGTTGTCCACTCCATCCGCCCCTCCTATGCACACTTTGCGGATGAGTGAATCATGCTATGGCATCACTATAGCCTTCCTGAGGCCTTGGACTCAAGGTATCACCCTTGAGCCTACTCCGGGGTTCATGGCGTCCCGGTCCGATGAGGCAGGTCGGGGAGGTGTCCCCTTCCGGGATCCGCGGTGGTTTTATGGGTGAGCTAGAGAATACGTGCCGCATCAGCGACCCCCGCATCCATACCCGACTTACTCACCCTAAATCTACTCAAAGCACAGGGTGCCCCATACGGGTCACACCTCTGCACCCAGGGAGTGTCAGACCCATACCCGGCCCTCTACGTGACCGGCTATCAGACCTAGCCCACTGTAGGAGTCCCAAGAGCCTTGTATGTTCGTGCAAGACCCCACCCCCACTTCACCACTGCGTCCCTTATTTGGTGCTAAGCCATTCCATAGCATCCACGACTCGGTGGTCCCTTGTGCACAGGCCGCATTACGTGGGAATTCAAGGAGCTACTAGGAGCATACTAAAGCATATGGCACAGAGGTCTCTACCCCCCTCTAATCCTTGCTTTATGGAAGTTTAACAGAGCTACTTTCATATACACATCCATCCATCCATCATAAACGTAATCCATAATTGAAATGTAATCTTAAATACCAAAGAAGGGTTAATCCTAAGTAAGAACAACCAGAGAAGACTCAAAGAACTTAACTGAAGCTCTATCCTTAAAGATATCAACTAAATTATCTACTAACCCGAGTTTCGACTTGATCCATTGTCATGAGGTGCCTCCATCTCTCAAAATCTGGGTGTTCAGCAACCACGGGGTGATCAGCAACAGTTCCAGGTACTTGGGCGCTCAGCTGCTCCTTCTTCTGGGTCGATTTTGGGTGAGATGGGGGTAGTGATCCACCTTGATGGCCCCAATTAGCATTCCCCATGCTGGCCAATCGAGTTTGGCCAGGTGGCGCCTTCCCAAATCATTAATTAACTTAATTAACCCACTTAGATATTAATTCCTTAATTATAGGTTATTATCCTTAATAATTAAATTAGCATAGCTAATTTAATCCCTTTTAGGTCAACCCCCTAGGTTACAATACCCCATGGTGGCGTACCTTTACTGGGTGACGTGTTAGTATATTTATACATATACCGTATAAATACTTGGAACGTCACATTCTCCCCTCCTTAGAAATAATGCTGTCCTCAGCATTGGGGTTAGATACAAAAATAGGAAATTATATTATGAAGGAAGGTAATTCCTTATTTCCGAAGGTAATACATTAAAAACTTTAAAGTTTGAAACAGTTTAAGCACCGAGGTGCATTTCACATACTTATCATAAAAAAATTTAAGAACTGTAGTCCGATATCAACATGACAGTGACAAAAAGGCAACACATGTAGACAAAATAAAACTGGAGAAGTCGGGTCATCAGCAACCCTCTATACATGGGCAGGTCACGTAGTGCTCACTGGCCTGCACATGTCAATACATTAGTATATATAGATAATATAAATAGGTTGTGGTTGAAGGGACCACCCCCTGTAAGAAATAAAAGAAAACCTATCTACAAGGGAACCTATCATGCGTATGGTTCGCAATTCATTGCGGCGTAAGGAATGGTCAAGTTCCTATTATAGCCGGGATGAACGCGGCCTATCAACTACATGCTTCTCAAGCAATTCGCGGTCATGCCCACATTGACAATACACCACGTCCTAGAGAACACAAAGGTGATCTCATCATCGGTAACTGTTATCAACCACGATGCATCTACCCCTCTACTGCATGATTCTCGGCGAATCAAGCCTTGAAGCTCACCGCCGGGAGCGGGGTTGATAGCATCGTTGATGGTGCGTCCCTGAGATTCTCGCATGAAGTCCGGATAATGCTTCTCAAGGTCTATCTTCATCACCCACGTAGCATCCTCTGCTAGCAAGTGTTTCCACTTAACCAAGTATTGTAGCATTTGAGTCCTTCTGGTCTGCTTATAGGCCCGATCAAGAAGAGCTTCAGGCACTATATCTAGATGCTCTTCTGTCATTTCGAGAAGGGTGGGTGTATCCAAGATCTCCTCTGGATCTGGGGTGTGTTGTTTCAGGAGACTCACGTGAAAGACCTTGTGGATCTTCAAGCGGGGCGGCAAATCCAAGCGATATGCTTGTTCTCCAACACGTTCAGTGATTTTGAAGGGCCCAGCCCATTTGGGTGCCAGCTTCTTGCAGTTACCAATCTTAAGCTTGGCTTGGTTTACCTTAATCTTAAGCCAAACTAACTCGCCCACCTGGAAGACTCGTGGTGTTACGTGGCTTGTCCGCTACACTCTTCGACGATCGGCGTGCGACCAATAAGTAACCACGAACTTCTTCAACCAAAGCTTGCATTTCCAAGAGGAGTTCTTTGAGAAACCTCCACCTTAGAAGCGGGATTATGCCATGTGTCTGGAGTAAGGCATTGATAACCATAATTTATCATGAAGGGAGACATTCTGGAAGACTCCTGTTTCATACTATTATAGGCAAATTCGACCAGATAAATATAGTCAGCCCATTGTGATTGCTTACTCCACACATAACTTCGTAACATATCCTCTATAATACGATTGGTACGCTCTGTCTGACCATCCGTCTGAGGATGATATGCGGTACTCATAGCAAGCTTGGTCTAGATGGTGGCAAAGAAATCTTTCCAGAATGCACTTACGAATTTGGGATCCCTAACGCGTGGCATTCCGTGCAATCTGAAGATCTCCTTTGCAAATAGCAGAGCGGTATCGAAGGCGGTATCCGTGGTACGACAGGGCAAGAAATGAGTCATTTTCGACAATTTGTCGACCACTACCATCAATGCATCATATCCACGAGAGTAATGCGGAAGGCCCACAATGAAATCCATGGTTATAACTTCCCACTTAGCGTTGGGCACATCCAGAGGTTGCAACTCTCCTGGAATCCTTAGTTGCTCAGCCTTGGTTTGCTGACACACCTGACACTGCTTAATGTACCTAGCAATGTCCTTCTTCATAGAAGGCCAGAAATAACTGGAGCGGATCTTAAAGTAGGTCTTCATAAAGCTTTGCATGTCGGCTTATAGGGCTGTTGTAGCGTGTCATGGAGAATTAGCTTACGTGCTCCTGAAGTCTCGGTACACAAACTTATCCTTGTAATATAACAAGTTGCCCTCTTTCTTATCTGAATCTTAAAGGCGTCCGCTTCTTTATCTGTGGGTGCCTCCTTATTCAAATTATCCCATACATCATGGAACTGGGATCGTGGCCAAGGTCTCATATTATCTCGTTTCCCAAACTCGCTAGTGAGGGTGGAAATTGCATTACAATGGGTTCGGGTTACCAAGGGATGGCGCGATAACGCATCCGCAACCACATTGTGCTTCCCAGGCTTATACATAATCTCAAAATCATACTCCTCCAGAAATTCCATCTATCTTCTCTGACGGAGGTTGAGATTTGGCTGGATGGATAGATAACGGAGACTCTGATGATCTGTACCAAGTTGAAATCTTCTACCAAGAAGGTAGTGTCTCCATATATGCAGAGCACGGACAACGGCTAATAACTCCTGGTCATGGGTAGGGTATCGCTGTTCAGTCTCGTTCATTTTCTTTGAATCATATACAATAACCCTCCCCTCCTGCATTAGGACTCCATCAGTAGCAATTTTACTGGCATCCGTTGCCACTAGCTTATCCTTTTCAGGATCGGGCAATGTGAGGACTGGTGCTGACGTTAAAGCATCCTTAAGCTTCTGAAAACTTCCCTGGACCTTTGCCTTCCAATGCTCAATCCAATCCTTTACCTTCTCATGTTTTGTAAGATCAGTAAGAGGTGCTGCAATCTTTGCAAAATCCTTAACAAATTTCCGATAATATCCTGCTAAACCTAAGAAACTTTGGACCTCTGAAACATTACCTGGAATGGGCCAATCCTTTACTGCCTCTATCTTTGCTGGATCGGTAGCAATTCCCTCTGCGGAAATGACATGTCCTAAATAATCCACCTTCGGAGTGGCAAACTTGCATTTAGAGAACTTGGCAAAGAGCTGGTGACGTCTTAACTTTTGTAGGGCCAACCGAAGATGTTTCTCGTGCTCCTCCAGAGTCTTACTATAGATGAGAATGTCGTCAAAGAAAATAACAACAAAATCATCCAAGTATTATCGGAAAACATCATTCATCAATCGCATGAAAGTTGCGGAGGCATTAGTTAGTCCAAAAGGCATAACAGTAAACTCATAATGCCCATATCTAGTACGAAAAGCAGATTTATGGATGTCCTCCTCTTTAATTCTTATCTGATGATATCCGGAGCGTAAGTCAATCTTTGAGAAGTACCTGGCCCCTTGCAACTGGTCCATAAGATCGTCTGCTCTAGGCAAAGCATAGCGATTCTTGATCGTGTGCTTGTTGAGCTGCCGATAATCAATACATATCCTCAGGGAGCCATCCTTCTTCTTAACAAAAAGGATAGGAGCGCCAAAAGGCGAAACACTAGGTCGAATGAAGCCTAGGTTTAATAACTCTTGAAGTTGCTTCTTAAGCTCGGCCAATTCAGGGAGACTCATACGGTACGGGGCCTTACTGGTAGGCTTAGTACCTGGTTCCAAAGCTATCTCACATTCTACTCCTCTGAATGGAGGAAGTTTCTGGATCTCGTCTGGAAAGAGATCACTAAATTTCCTAAGAAGATTAGCAATGCTTTCTGGCAAAGCATCAACTATTTGTTTCTGTTTAGCATCTAACTCAATGGATGCAAGTCTGATGACGCAAAGTAGCTTATCCTTGCGTATAGCCTTAACTGCCTGATGGACATAGACTGCATAATAGGGTTTAATGGATCACCTTTTATAGTTCTGCTGGGGCTCCATTAGGCTGCGTTGAAGGTAACCTCCACTTGTCGCGGTCGATATTGGCTTTTGCGGATGCCAAGAATTCCATACCAACAATCGGATCATATTTGCCAATATCCATTAACTTCGGCACCCAATGCAATGCCGGTGCACCTGGCGGCTACATTTTAAGATTAATCGGCGGCCATGAGTATATGCGATTTTACCAGCGGCTAACGTGGCGGGTTTGATCGGGACCTCAAAGTCTCAAGGTGCAATACATGGGCCATTCTAGGAGAAGCAAAATTATGTGTACTTCCCGTATCCATAAAATTATGAAAAGGCTTCTTGTCTACTTGACCTAACAGCGGGTGACTTTCAGCGTTGCCGGTTTCTATGGGTACGCAAGGATATGAGGCCTTATCCGTGAATATACTTTCGGGGAGCCTCCTCCTCGACAGGTAGTGTAGACTCGAGATCGTCCCAATCGAGGTCGGCCATGGCCAGCTGGGCAGTCTGCGTGACATAAGGGCAATTCTGCATGAAGTGCCCGGGCCGCATACACCTGTAACATGCTTTATCTCTGCGGAGCTGTTCTCGGGCCTCTTTGGGAATGGCGTAAGAGGTTCGAACTTCCTTACCCACATTGTTGGTTTGTCGGGCATGTTGAAGGTGACTTTCTTTTCAGGCGGCCGTTAGAGTTCTGCTGAGAGGACTGGACTTCGATTGAACGGCCCTTATAAGGTGTGTGCAGCAGGTGGTGGGAGTAAGAGGCGGGTGCTTGGTTTTAGGTGAGTGCGTCCTCTTCAAGGCTCAATGCCTTTGCCTCGGCCTCAGCAACTGATTTCGGGTCTATGGCCTTAACCATTTGTTTAATTGATGGGGCCAACCCTTCAATATAGCCCTCCACCGCCCTCTTTTCATTCATTCACGGCACATCTGACCTCAAAGCGCATGAATTCATCAGTGTAGGTCTGAACTAACATACCCTTCTGCTCCAACCTGTAGAAAGTATGAATCTGTTGGCATTTATGCGCACGGGGCACATAATGCGACTTAAAAGCTTTGGCAAACTTCCTAAATTTGCATCTGCTTGTCTAGATGCTTGGCTCGCATAGCCCTTCCACCAAATCTGGCGACTCCTCTGTAAGGTTTGTGGTGGCAACCTTTCCTGTATCCTTTTCTGTCATGCCATAAGATTTTCCAAACTCCCTCATCTCGTCCAACCAGGACTCTGCATTCAGCCCGCCTCTAGATTTCCCATCGAACTGGGCCAATTTCCTATTTTTCCATATACTGGTTATGGCCATATCAACCGTCTTACGGTACTCCTTGTCCCGGCGCTTTGGATGATCACCAGATGATACGGACGACTCAGAGGACTCAGAAGTGGCTGATTGTGAGGACGTGGCACTATCCCTTGAGGAACTTCGATGACGTTTGGAACGGTGCCTCCTTTGTGCGGGTACAGGGCCCAGTTCCGGTGCAAGTGGCTGCTGGGATGGTGGACTTGGTGGTAAGGGAGGTAATTTCGGCCCATCCTCCTGCATAGGCTGCGGTGGGTTGGCATTCAAGACATAAGTTTGCAGCTCTACTAACTGTCGCTTCATCAACATGAGTTCTTGCTCAGGTGTTAGTCTGCTAGCATTCGAGGGTGTCTGCCATGGGCCGTTACATGCACCATCTATATTGACCATAAGAAGGTATAAGGAGAATTATTGCAATACCACATGTCACAGAGAAGATCATTTAGAGTAGTGCTAGGAAATTTAGTGAAGATAATACAAGAGAATGAAAGAAAAGATCTTGATTATCAAGTCAAAGTACATTATTACATTGGAGATATATCCTTGACAAACTGAAGGTTATACAGTACAGAAGTAGTGATTACAAACATGTTTAGCCATAAGGTTGTACATTCAACAACTCTTAGTCAACACATATTTAGCCATAGAAGAAAACTGAAGAGATTAGGCCTAGGGCTGCGCAAAAGGGTACAGGATAGAGTAGCGAACGCTCTCCCGTACGGCCCTGACCAACTTGTAGCGAGCCCATGCCTGGATGATAACAGGTTGGTAGTCCAACGTGGGGCTAATGATAAGGAGATTGAAGAGGCGTCTTAACGCATAAAAGATCTGCCATAAATGGTCATTGGCGTCGGCAAAAGCCTCGTGCCTGGTCATATCCCAGTAATCCCAGGTACGACGGAGAGTTTATTGCAGATCCTCGAAAGCACATTCACGGAGAATGTTGACTATTTCCAATCCTTTAGCTGAGTCATAGGGCTCTCCTTCTTCTGCAGGTTCCCCTACCTCGTAATCATCGTCCTGCTCCGGGTACTCCCCATATCGTTGGCCGTAGTCCTGGTCGGGAAGGTCTGGATCCGTCCTTCGTATGTCATTGGTGATTCTTTCCCCGAATTCTGCGAGCTCATCGTCTGCAAGACAACAAGAATGAATATACGGAGTGCAACAATTTCTTATACTCTAAGGTCTAAAAGATACAAGGAAGTATCATGGGGAAAACCAATTTAGTTGTATTTAACGATACAATAATCATAAACCATAAGAAAATGGCACATATATTGTAGGATGGCTATAATGCCAAATCAAAATTTACAACCATACTCAGTACAAGATGCATAATAAAATATCTATGAACTAGGTTCCTCCTCCTCGTCCATAGGCTGAGGAGGTGGCTGGTGGCGCATCAAAGTAGCAGCAGGGCTAGCGAGAGGGCGGCTCGAGCCTCTGCCTCACAGTGGTAAACAAGTGGCTAAAGGTGCATACCGGGGGGCGCATATTAGCACAGCCATACGTCCCCAATGCTACGATGGCCAAATCTCGTCGGACCAAGGTAATGGTGGTGGCGTGATAGTCAATCTTTTTATGGCCCGCCAAGGTGGATATCGCACGCAGTGCCCACCAAGATGCTTCAGAAGAAGGCCCCAGGTTCTTGGAGAAGAATAGGACCTCACCTTGCCGAAAAGCTGAAAGGAAGAATCGGGTCACATGGTTGCCCATTGCCCTAATTTGGGGATCCCTGGAGGTCTCCGCTTCCTTTTCCAAGTTGATGGGGATCTTCTCCTGCTCTGCTTCTTCTTTATCATCCCTAAGACTTACCTTAGTGTCCCAAAGGTCTTCTTCCTCTTGATCCACCCCTCCCATGGTGATCTGTAATGGCTGATCTTTAGGAGGAGGCCGCATCTGAGCTACAAAATGCTCCTCCGGAGGCTGGGGTATATCAGTCAATAAGAACTGCCGGAGTGACAAAAGGGCCTCAACGGGCTCTAACTCTTCTGGCCGGTACGCTGACAAGTCCTCGACTTGTGGCGGGTGCGAAAGTCAAGGAAGTCATCCTGGCAGTACTCGGCGAGATCATAGAGGACCTCTATCTTTTTGCGGCCCCGCATATCAGCAATAATGCGGTAGGCCCACATAATGTCCTCTAGAATCAGGTACTCTTGGTTATTCAAGAGTACGGTAGGAAGGAGGTTGAGCCCTTCGAGTTTGAGGGCTTTATCCCTTCCTACGGGCGCCTCGGTGGCTAACTCCTTTCACCGTGCAAAATCCTGTTCGTCGACGACTTCGTCGTCTTCCGGGTCATGAGAGGCATAGAGCAATGCTTTCGTGCCTATCTCCTGGTCCTCAATATACTTGGTCCATAATGATGGCGGTGCAAATCGAACCTCAAAACAAGCTTCCCGATCTATTGTGACAATGGGAGGTCAGTCCTAGCCTCCTTATGCCCTTAATGACATTCGGGCATGCTCATCACCCTAACATCCGGGGCGGGTGTGGAAGTCGAGGTAGTAGAGCTAATCATCCTCGTTGTAGACACATGCAGGTAAAATCTCTTCGCAGTAGAACTGAAGGAAGGCGGCGTAATCGGGATGCGCCTGCATGTTAGAGATGAGGTCTACTTGCTGGAGGAGATAAGGGTGAAGAAGATCAAAGGGGTCTGCAGGGTCCCAGTGTTCTCCATCCAAATACCATTGCTGAAGGGTTGGGCGAGCCATGAGGATGAAGGAAGGCGCAAGGGAGGAGAAGGAAAACGCAAAAGCAAGAAGGAACTGAAACCCTAATGGGCCAAAAAGTGACTTTATACTTTTCGGCACGTTTTCCTAGGTTATTTAAAAAAATTATTATTTACTTAATAATTTACAATTAAATATACAGCAAGTGGCGGAAATAAACATTTTTATATTCACAACTTCAAAAATGAGGAAAGTCGCCTAGTCACCGAAACTCCCCTCGGATCCTTCGTGCTAGCTGGAGGTCCTTGGGCATTATGGTAACCCTCTTTGCATGTATGGTGCAGAGGTTGGCGTCGCTCAAAATCTCTATGAGGTAAGCCTCGGCAGCCTCCTGGAGTGCAAGGATTGCAAAGGCCTGGAACCTCAGGTCGGTTCTAAATTCCTGGGCAATTTCCCGAACAAGCCGATGAAAAGGGAGCCGACGAATCAATGGCTCAGTAGTCTTCGATACTTTCACGTTATCTCTCAAGAGCCACCGTGTCCCGGTTGCAGATCTATGGGGTTTCCACGGCTTGATGGTTTGCTTCAATATTGGGATGGATTTCCCGCGCTTGCCATGATTCACCTATGGACGGACACTTTGGAGTAGCCAAGACTCTTGAACTTATTAGTCGAGAGTATTGGTGGCCTGGCCTTCGTCGCTCTGTCGAAGCTTTTATTCGATCCTGTGACATATGTTGTCGAGCGAAGGTTCCAAGGCATCTTCCTCATGGCCTTCTTCAGCCACTGCCGGTACCAGATGGATCTTGAAAGAGCATTTCTATAGACTTTATTCCGGAGTTACCAGTCTCTCGGGGTTATGATGCCATCATGGTTGTTGTTGATCGTTTCTCTAAGATGGCTCATTTTATTCCTGCAACGCCACCATCACCGGTGAGGGAACAACGGATCTCCTTCTTCGTGGAAGTAGTCGACTTCATGATTTGCCCGATACTATCGTCAACGATCGTGGACCACGCTTAAATCGCGAGTTTTTGAAGCGGCTTTTAGAGTTATTGCATATCGACCGCTCACTGACATCTGATCATCATCCAGAAAGTAATGGGCAGGTAGGGCGCACTAATCAGACTCTCGAGCAATATTTAAGGTGTCTTATCAGTTACCAACAGGATGATTGGGTCGATTATCTTCCACTAGCTGAATTTGCCTATAATAACTTCATTACATGTTTCCAAAGGACCAGATTTCGTTCTTTCTAAACTATGGTCGGCATCCTCGTTGGTCCCTTATATCGCCGGGCATGACTCGATCAATCCTAGTGCCGAAGTCTTGACTTGAGAAACTCAAGCTCTTCAATCGGATCTTCGACATCATCTTCACCGGCACCTGGGAACACAATCGGCATTATGCTGATTTGCATCGGCGAAAGCTCCTAAGTTTCACGTTGGTGACCTTTGTCTGTCTTCTTCCTAGGGACCTCCCTACCTCACGTCTCTGCAATAAACTTGACTATCGTCGCCTTGGTCCTTATCGGATCACGGCTCAGATCAGCAATGTAGCATTCTGGCTCGAGCTCCCTCCAGCTGTTCGGCTTCATCCAGTATTTCATGTTTCTCTATTGGAGCCCTATACAGTCAATACTTTTCCAGATCGCGTTCCTCCATCGTCACCACCAGTAAAAATTGATGATCATGAGGAGTTTGAGGTTCGAGAGATTCTGGACTCCAAGTTTCTTCGTCGTCGATTATATTACTTTGTCGATTGGGAGGATTACTCGCCAAGTGATAGAACCTGGGAGCCTGCCGAGAATCTGAGTAATGCTCCTGATAAAATTGCAGAGTTTCAAATCGATTATTACCCCGGATAAGCCAAGTTTGAGTACTTACTCGCCAAGTGATAGAACCCGAGCCGGAACTGAAAGTAATGCTCCGATAAAATTGCGAGTTTCAATCGACATTACCCTGATAAGCCAAGTTTGAGTACTCCGGCACTAGCTCAGGGACTCGTCGTCCCGTCTCGTGGGGGGATGGTGTGACGACCATACGGATATTCATATCATACGAACATTATACTCGTATGTACAAAAGATGGTCGTCACACGGATGCAAAAGGGTAGTTGCACAAGATAGAGTTTGAACTCGCAACCTTCCAGTTGCGAGTCACACACCCTTGCCAAGTCCGCTACCAATATTTGTTAAAGACATTCCTTCATGTCTTTCTCATATGTGGGACTATCTCCAGGAGGTTCTAGAATATTCTAGAACCTAAATGCATGCGCGACACTTGGCGCGATCTCATCCATTGGAGTGGTGCGGTCCTGACCGTTGGCTTAGATATATAAGGAGGCACCTCCTTCCTGTCAAACCATTCCGGTTCAACGCCAGTCTTGAGCCTTCTAGGCATCTGTCTCGTGTTCCTGCTTGCCTTCGGGCCATTATATTCTTGATTCCTGTTCATACATCAGATTCTTTGCCGATCTTGGCGTATTTCTTCTGTATTTCTTGCGTATTTTCCACGTATTTTCCTTACTTTCGCCTAGGTTCATGACATCTATATAATCTTGATAATCCATCTCATTCAAGGGGATTATGGCTAGAATTTGACCACCACTTCTAGCCCTCAACATTGAATCATACCTCGGAATGGCCATGTTAGGGGATCCTCAGGTGCGCAATGGGTGGGTCTACGTTTATTGAACCATTCTCCACATATGTTCAAGACTTTATCATAAGGGCCTCTTGCAACATTGATTAAGTAATCCCTCTTGATCCATTCTCCACAACATTTAGGTGGTGTTAGAATATGCTTATTGGCAGTAGTGTGGGATAGTAAGTAGATGCCAAGGCAATATAATTGGAGCCATAGTGAATTGTTGCCAAATATAAGGGCATGTGATAGCACAAACCTTAAGAAGCAATTTATGCTTGCAACAAAACAAAACTATACTCTCCTTAACATAACTCGTAACGTCAAGGTAAGTGGATCACCGTTCTTGCATCTTCTTGAACCATTCTTGTCAAGAATGACAAATGATCCTGTGCGCCTTACCTTTACGTGAGTAGAAATGGCATGGGGTCAGCCATTCTTAAAGCCCCCCATGACCCGCAGAACAAGTCACGCTTTACACGGCTCTCGATTAGCGTGTCATGGGAGCAAGCGAATGGCTTCCCCATGCCATTCTACATAACGTGAGCAATATAGATATGACCATGGGTGCACTATAAGAAACTCAAACAGGAGAGAGTTAAGAGGGCACTTTTATTAGTCAACATAAGAAACATATAAGTGGGAGATAATAGATTATCGGTGGAAGAGCATTGAGAGTTAAGAGGGCACTTGAAACGTTTCTAAACCACACGCCTTCTCCTCCATCATTTTGTTTTGCCTCTAAATCGGAATCTATCAAGCCTTCCGGTTTCTCGAATCGACATGGGGGTACAGTAACATATATGCAATTTGATTACTCATTCTTCTTCTTTATATCAAGACTTCAAAATCTTCCTCCTTGCTCTATGTTTATCATTAATTTATTCAAAATGATAAAAACCTTCTTATTCTTCAAAAATTTATCCCTGCAAAGATAATAATGCAGTTGTAAGATGCCTGCTGCCTGGCATTCTTTACAAAATGAAAACACAATAACCACAATGTGGATGGACGCTATCACAACATGGCTTTTCCAACTATTTAAAAAACTGCGTAGCTAACATGACTCCATGACAAATATGTGAATCAGATGCCCCGAAACCTGCATGTCATAAAACATATCTGCAACCACATGATCCATGCTCTGATCATGAATCCATTCCTGCAATCCCCCTTGCTTCGATTTCCTACGAAGAGAAATGTCAAAGAGCAGATGTGGAGCGTAGCCGAACTGTAGATTGTTGTCTTGAGCTCTTGATATTTTGCTGGTGAAAGCCTTTAATGTTCTTCTTATCACAGTGGCTGGTATGGTAGGGTAGGGTGATGCCTGCAGAGCAAACATACAGAAGTTGAACTCATGCCTAATGAAGATTAAAACCTGGGGTTAGCAAAAGCACCTTAGAAGCCAACGCATCAATTCATTGCCTTGCAATGGTCTTTGACAACCAAATATAGCCTGAACCTTGGATTAACCTGCTTGATACATGAATTCCCTCAGCCTCCTAGTGTTGGCCTTAAACAATGCCTCTGTTTGCTTTCTACTCTCCATCTCCACCCTGTTTGCAGTAGCCTTTCGGCTGGCCTCTTCTTTCTTAATCCTTTGCCATGCTGTCTCAACCTTCTTGAGGGCTATCTGTTCCCGCTTAAGCCTTTCAGCCTCCCTTTTTTTTTTTTTTTGAAGGTAAGAAGATAAGCTTTATTGATTGGAAAATGTTTTTACAAAGCTTTGTAAGACCCCTATCAGAGGGTATTCAGCAGCCAACATGAGAGCAGTTACATTACAAATGTAGTACTTGGTTGGAACCGATTCAACCTCTTCCAAAATAGCTAGTACTATGGGGGCCATAGCCACTACCTCTTCCCAACTAGTAAGTACTATGGAAAAAGGTTCTGCCCTTTCCCCGCAAAAATGTTTCTCAAAAAGCTAACATGCCTCCTCCAAAAAAGGGCAGCCTCAAGATATTAAGTTTAAAATTGAACTTTAGTGAAATGCTTCATTGAAATAGTCTTCTAAGCATGCCAGTGATCTGCTCCTGAACTTAATATCAAAATTCCCTTGAAGATCCTCCTCCTAAAGTAGCATGGATTCAAACATTTCAAGAACTTGTTCCCAATCGCGCGAGGTTGGAGCTCCCTATTCAGAAGGACCCAAGGCTATAGGAATAAAGAGACAAAGAACATGCCATCTTCATCTAATCCCATTTAGTCTTTTCACCCTCATGGGATCAAGTGCACAATAATCGAGCCTCCCGTCTTTTGCTCATGCATATAGCAATACTTACACACCATCAATGTAAACACCTCTACTTCAGTTTCTCCTGATTGGGACAGGAGATCGCGGCCACTGAGAACTCATGTTTCAAAAGTATCCCTTACACAACATAACATAAAATGTAGATAACCTGAAGTCTAACATTTTGAAACAAAGCAGCTTATTACTTCCCCAGTTCCATCAAGACGGAGATGCCCTCTAACAAAGACATCAGCACTGAGGTCTACAAAACAATCCATAGGTGCCGGCTTAATAAATTTATGTATTACTAAGAGACCATACTGCAGTGTCAAAATAAGAATAGCATATACCAGTCTAAGAGCTTCGGGTAAAACTAACTCTTAAGCCTCAGATGAATAGACAACAAGAGACTATACTCATAGCACTGTATAAATATTTATGGAATCACTGAGTCTAATAAGCTCGCAAGGCTGCAACATCAACACATAAGCCCCTATTTTCAATCTAAAATGCTGGTGACTGCTATCCAATATGCAGGAACCTCTATTATGGCCCTGCAGTGAGTGCAAGGCCCAGCCACAGTGGTGCAGCCATCTTAGAAGATAAATCCAACTACTAGATAGGAAATGACTCAGCACTGATTGGGATTGAATAACATATTGCAGATCTTACCGTGCTCATACATGATTAAGCTTTAGAGATAAAGAGGCAGGGTCTGCACCACAAGAAAGGCCTACTCCCATTGCATAAAACGAGGGAACTCGACCACAGAAAAGTGCTCCACACACCACCCTTTTTTGCCAGCTCAAAACATGTCTTACCCCATACAGGTGCATCCAACATCTCCAGCATCGTCGCTTCTACAAGAACAACAGGGCACCTTTTGCCATAGCCGACCGCCCCTTCACCCAGTCAAACCTTTGCTGCGATTTTTTCATATAACCTCTATTTCACCCTTGACCTCTTCCCTCCTTGTCTTCTCCGACAAGTCGCGTGAACCCATCACCGCGATATGAACTCTCCCATATAGATTGGGTGCAATGCCCCTCCTTTTTGAAGTCGTCCCTTGTGTATTTTGACCGCTTGGACTTATAAAGTTTGACCACAATTAGGATCCAAACCCCGCTGTAACAAGATCTTCTACATCTGCATAGTCCAATATGGAGTCCCAACATGATCACATAATGCCTGGACGTGCTCCTCCATTGCATGTCCACATTATGCATGTTGTACCCCTCTACAACATGGTCTTCCATGTCCAAGCCACACATGGATTGAATTGCTCCAATGGTTCATGCATAACAACTGCAAGCTACACATTGGGACTAACATTCCCATGTTCTTCTCCAACCTCATCTGGTGGCTATCCAATTGGTGATGCTTGCACGTACACTTCTTCCCTTGCAAACCTCAACCCATCCCTTCCAGGAACCACCTTTGTTGGGTTGAATGGCCATATTCCAATTGCCATGGAACTTGCCTTTGCATTAGAGGCTGTTAGACCTGCTGCAATGGACTGAGAAATCAGTTTAGCTATGTCTTTCCTCTTTACCCTTCCTGACCATGTATCTATCCTAAGTCTTTCGAATGCAGCTTGGATGGTGCAAAGCAAGATGTGATGTGTGTGCTGGTAGCAGGGCAACATATATGCCCATCATATTGGTAGCAAGGATGACATCCAGTTCCACATGACTGCCATGACCATCTAGCAATATGAGATGAGGTCGATCAGGTGAGACCCCTCCAGGGACTCTAGATTGAAAATGGGACAGCCATGACTTGTAGCAAGACATGCTTAAAAACTGCAATTTAAAAAAAAAAAAAAAAAAAAAAAAAAAAAAAAACCTTAAACCTGTTCAAACAGACTTTTTACCTTTCCACGACCTTTTGCAAAGACCTTTTTAAGGTACAATTAGCAGCCCTAAGTTTAAAACAGGTGTATTTCAACTTAGGCCATAACATGGTTACGGATTCAACAATTTCACAATTAGTATATTTGAACTTAAAACCGACATACTCCCATCCCCTGCTCTGCCCTACCTATTGCCCAATCAACTAATTCCTTTTCTTGGGCTGGTGCCAGGATCTGGGAGTGCAAAGCATTCTTCTTTGAAATTTGGCCATAAGGCCAATCCCCGATGGATCGATCCTAGTATGCGGGGATCGTTCGGATGCCTTTCTAATTGAAATTCAATTTTTATTAACCTCATCAAGAGCGTTCGATATCTCCTCCTCCGTCCATTACCCTCGCTTTGTTGGTTTCCTTGTCATTGCAGGTGTAGATCCACTTGCTAGGGGCTCCTTCTTCTTGGCTTTGGACACACAAACCCGCTTTATGTCTCTTGCTATTGTTGGTCTATTGCTGCTCGTGAATCGTGGCTTTGATCTCCTCGATCGGGTCCTAGTTTACACCATTGCTTTCGTGGAGCGAAAACATGGGAAGAGATGGTTTCTTGGCCGGATTGTTTACATCCGACGAATTGATCGATCCCGCTATATAAACTTGATAATACATCTCATTCAAGGGGATTATGGCTAGAATTTGCCCACCACTTACGTTAACATTGAATCATACCCCTCGGAATGGCCATGTTAGGGGTCCTCGTGGGTGGGTCGATCGCATGCATTCTCGGCGACACTTGCCCCACGCTGGGAGGGAGAATAGGACCTACAGAAAAATGGAGTTTGGTACCACAGTGGTATGTTACATCCTAGAGTGGGCAACCCCACCCTAGATAGAAAGAAATTACTTTAATGTCCACAGAGATCACAATGGGCCATGGAATGGGTCTATACATAGTGCAACTTTTGGCGCCTCGAAATTGAGATATGGGTGGTCTCAAACTTGAGATATGGGTCTATACATAGTGAGACTTTGGGCGATCTCGATATGGGTGGTCTCGAACTTCAGATATGGGTCTATATATATTGAAACTTTGGGCAATCTCGAACTCGAGATATAACTGATCTAGGACTAGTATGTTACCACATAGATAAATAGATAGATAGAGAATTTAGGGTGGCATGGAAGATCAATTGGACAAACTAGAATTGCAAGTAGAAACATTATGGGGAAAAAAACTAGGCTAGCCTGCTAAAAACAAGAAAAAAAGTTTTGTTTAGAGAGGGATGGTTTTATGTACTCCTGATTAGGATTACTCTCTCGCGTATATTGAGGAAACATGTCTCCTTGCTTGAATTTCACATCAACAATCTAAAAACCCATTCCATGATAGAATGTTAAGCAGGCCTGTTATATAAAGCCTAAGGAAAGGGGATGCCATTAGTATTTCATAAGAAACAACAGATTTTAGATTTTTGAAACTGCTCAAACACTTATTTTCAGGCTTTAGGCGCAAGACACATTACTCAAAAAGTGAAATGCCGTGACACCAAATGTGATATAGTTAAACATCTATCACAACTTTGCTATCGAGCAATAAGTATGACATTGAAATTTAAATGTTAGAAAACCCGTTAAAAGATGCATTCCATAAATATCTCCGCTTCCTTTGTACAATAGGTGTTGTCAAGCTCAAAATGGGGTTATGCCCCGTGTACAACACCGAAAGCAATGCAATTTTTTGTACAACCTATGCTTTTAAGGACCATAACATGATGTTTGCCAAGGCACATATCATCGGCAAAACACATCCCTCGCTAAGTAGGAATCCAAGAATCTAGTCACAGAAGGATCCTGTAATTGGAACTGGCAATTATTATCTGCCCAACATCGCTAGCATCCATGCCGCCATGTAAGCAAATGTAAAAACATTGGAATCAATGCCGGGCTCTAAATATGTATCTGTTCGGTTGAGTCGACTCAACAACCGGCATTAGATCCTCGCCATTTCTAAGCCTATACAATATCCGCCATGTACGGCCTCCCCTGATTTATACAAGCCTCAATTCTTTTGCAAAGATCAAATCGAGGTACATAAGCTTCGTTTCTTCTATGCATGCAAAAGTGCCAAATCGGGCACATCTCAAGCCTGCTTTAGTCAGATAAAGTTATCCGACATGCACGAATTTGGTGCCATCGCTCATCGACCTTTGGTTGGTTAGACAAAGCGTGCTAAAAGCTTCCAAGAAAAGGTCTTGGGAAGCGTAGAAAAGCCATAGGAATTAAATCGCATCAAATTAATTCCTTGCGGACCACACCCACCAAAAAGATTCTGCCAATTCTTTTTTTGGGTAGGCTACAAACCCTTGTGGTTTTCAAATGAGGCGGAAAACTTCGAGACTTTCAAGTCTAACCGAAGATCTGGGAGATTAAGTTTACCCAATCCGCTTTGTATTGGCGGAGGGTATTCTCGCAATGGTGGAAACTATGAAAAATGGTATGTGTGTGCATGTTTGAGCTGCCTTAGGGCAAAGTTTCTATTCCAAAGGTTGTCTTTGTGTCATGTTTTTTAAGTGAACTCAATGGTGTAAGAAAAGAAATTTGGAGCCCGCTTTTGGGAAGCTCCCCGTATCCATATGCCACCGCTCGATGGGGAAGGAGATCCGCCGTAATCAAGCAACAATTGAACGAGGGGCCACGATGGTCGCCATTCCATTCCATGCCGGCTCGGGCCACCGTCTGCGCACTGACGCCTGACATGCCTTCTTCCAAAGAAGAGGAAGGCGCCCACAAAGAGACCGACCTCTGTCCGCCTTTACGCTTTTCCCCGCTTTTTTCCTGTTATGTTCTTGTGTTTGGAGTGCCGTGGACCGCGAAAGTTTGGAGTTCTCTGTTGTATATCTGTTGTAACTATCTACGTTATTGTGAAACAGCAATGTAAATGTGCGGGAGCAATGTCAATAATAGCTATTGTCCACTGCAATTCTGCTTCACATGACGCCAATGGTCATGTGCACCTTTGAAATTTGCATGGGTCGCAGCCTGGAAAAAACAGAGGGCCCTTCATCTGGCATAAAATGACGAATATTCTTCCCATCAAGGGCCACAATTGAAAAATGGAAACATGGATGTTAACCGAATCGGGGGAGATAATTCGAGCGTCGAGAGAGGCTCAAAAAATCGTCACGTCAGAGTGATGTTAAGAAATACGAAGCTTGAAAAAATTCGCCGTCATGCTTTAATGCAGCGTATTAATTATAATGCGAAAAGAGAGAGTTGTGTTTGTGTAGGTAGCGGAGCAATGGAACCGGAGGCCATGAAAATACAAGCCTTTTCCATGAAGAGTGAGGCCTATCCGCACCTCTCCGACCCTTCCAACAGAAATTGGATGGAGAGCTCCGGCCTTTGGCACCCATTTAACGTCAAAATTGCTCCCCTCAAAATAGAGCTTGTGCGCGAGTTCATCGATAGCCATGGCACATACGGTGGAAAAATTAACGGCCAAATGATCGACATTACTCCGGCGCTCCTTTCCCAGGTCCTAAAATTTCCTTGTGAAGGTTACGATGCTTCGTCCATTCGTGGGTTTGACCCTAAAACCCTTGATTCTGCCTTTTTTCCTTCTGCCAAAGGATCAAAAAATGGGCTTGATATCTCCCAAGCAAAAGACCCGGCTTTTAAAGATGTTCTTTCTTTCATTTGTGATCGAATATCTTTGAAACCAGCATCCAGACCTCATCTTTCTGCCAAACTTTGCTTAGCTGGGTCTAGAATCCGTTTCTCAGGTATGAAGTTTAACTGGTCTGCATTTATCTGCGACAAAATCCGTAAGGAAATCTGTGCTATTAAGGAAGGGAAATACTGGAAATGTAAATATGCCCAATATATAACCATGATTTTGGAATATAGTACACAGGAATTTGGAGGAAGAGTATGCATGTCTTTGAAATGGAAATCAGAAGAAAAGCAGAGCTTTTTGGTTGCAGAAGATGCGATTAACACTTCAGCCTTAAAACAACACAGCGAAAGATTGGCTGCTACGCAGCCTGAATTTATCAATGTTAGTAGTGATGAGGAATCAGACGCAGAGGCTGTTCCTGCTACATCAAAACGCCCTAAAATTAAAACGGATTATGATGCTGATGATTTCAGGAAGTACGTAAGGAGCTTTTGGGAGTTTGCCCAAGAAATCTTCATGCCCTCCAGACAAATTTTCTGAAAAAACTGTTGAGTGCCAAGGCAAACACATGAACAGAGAAGAGGAATGTGAATCTAAAGAGGAAAAAAAGTGCTCCAATATGGATGAGAAGTTGAAACGCTTAGAGAAAGAATGTGAAAAAATGAGGATGAAGTTGTTTGAGACTACACAAGAACTGGCTAATGCAAGGCGAAATCGTGGAGCTGTCTAAGAAAATACCTGCTCGAAGTATGTAAGTTAGTCTGATCTTATTTTGCATTTCATCAGAGATAAGCAAGGTTGCGGTTTTTGTTATGTATGTATGTACAGCGCAGTAAACTTATGAACGGTTTTTGAATATATTTTCAGAATATAGTGGGTCTTTAACTTACTTTCAGAATGCTGTACAGTGCTACAAATGAATCGACCTATTTTATCTGTAGCCTTCCATGGCAATGGCAAGCTCTTCCATCTTACTCATATTACATCTTCTTCGCTTGATAACAAAAAATGTGTGGCCTTGGTTGTACATCCTCATTGTTCATGCATTTTTGGTTAGCATCCTTGGCCAGACAGATAACCCTGCCTTTCACTATAGTTAATAGTTAATAAAGCTGTTATTATAGAGAAAGAGGTCATAGAAAAACTAGACTTTCGTTGCTAGTGGGCGTAATCATTGCTAATAAATTGAATTGAATTGAATGATTTTTTTTTGTAAACCAAACATTATCGAGATTTATGCTTATCACCTCAATAAGGCATGCAAGAATAAAAGCTTGGTAAGATAAGGCCATTTTTCCACAACACGCATGTCTTAAATTTATCACGCTATGATTGGGCCACATATGCAAATGTGACACAATAGATTCTCCACTATAACTTTTAAGACATGTCTTAAATCAATGCCGTACAACTCTGGAGTCTTATTTTCTTTCGGGGGAAATCCCCTGCCACAAAATAAGACAACAGATCATAACCAATCAGCATGGTTGTTTGGCGCAATTCAAGGGTGTCGTAAAAAAAGAAAAAGCCCATTCGAATAGAGGCCCATCGACTGTACAGGAATTGTAATCGACTGGAATCAGAACGAGCAGAAGCCAATCGGCTATACAGGAGTTGCAATTGACTGGAATTTGGCAAGGAATTGTAATGCTTGATCTTCAAATATGAGAGGTGCCTTCGAATCGATTCTTCAAGCAGCTCTGGATTCTCAAACCAGGTCGGTTTTTCGCAGCAGGTCCGTTTCTTCCAGTATATCTGTTCAACCAAGTCGATTCTCATCAGTGGGTTGCTTCGAGCAAATTTCTTCTCAGCAAGCCTCAGCAAATAGATTCTCAGCAAGCCTCAGCAAATAGATTTTCAGCAAATCGCAAATCGATTCTTAGCAAATCGTTTTGATCATTCTAGAAGCAGGATTCTTTGTGGGCGCAACATCTGAAGCCAACAGAACTCAGCAAATCGTTTCCTCTGCAAAAAGGATTCTCAACAAAATCGTTCGTCTACTCTGTGGGCGCTGGATCTGAAGCCAAGACTTGGATATTGGATGCAAAACACTTCGATTTTCAGATCTTTTTATTAGCCGTTATTTGCTTTTAGTTTCTCACCTTCTCGAAACCATTTGCAGGTGCAGAAGTTCGTGACAGCAAGTTCGTGACAGCCCTTTCGTAAGTTTCTCGTTTCTATTTCTGTATTTCTATTGTTGTATATTCTGTGATGTGAATATCTTTTGTTCTGTGATGTGATTCTATTTCTGTGAATATCTATTTTGCATAGTGGAAAACTATCTCTAATATATAATTGTAATATGGAGGCGTGATGTTGTTATTAGGTAGTTATTTTTTGGGTTAGACTTAGACACGTGTAAGGTTTTAAAATACTAAGGAAGGGAGTGAACGTTTCAGAATTTAACAGCTGGGAGCGATGGCGTTTTTGGAAAGTTCTAGAGGGATGGAGTTCTAGAGCCTGGTGGAGCTTCGGGAAGGATCTGCGGCTGTTCGCGAAGGACCTGAGGCTGTTGTTCGAGAAGGTTCTGGAAGCTGCAACATTAGTATAAAAGGAGGAGAGCGGATCAGGTAGAACTCAGATTGACGGGGTGATAAAGCAGAGTTTGAACTGGAGGAGGCGGCTTGATGAGCGCCTAATCTGTTTACACATCAGGTAATCGTGTGGCCCCTGAATCATGTTCTGCTGGCGTGTCTGTTCCTTCCCTGGGTTTTCTTTGTTCTGTTGTACACTGCACCTATGAGGCCGGATCTCAAAGCGGCTATGAGGCCAGATTCTAGACCGGCTATCAGCCGAATTCCGAGGGCGCCATCGCCGAAGTCTGGCTTTGGCGGTTCCGCTCCGTCGCTGGGTTTTTTTTTTTTTTTTCTTCTGATGTTTAGTTATGAATCAGGCCGGATTTTGTCTGTGGATTGGATGTTATTTTAATGAATGTTTTGGTGGCATGATAAAAAGAGTATTGTTTTCCTGTTGAAATACAGAGAGATAAGCATAAGAAAAGAGTTTTGCACCCGGATTTATCCTCCCGGCCCCATCCCGATCATCTGGATCTGGTTTCACAGCCAATTCTGCAAAAAACCTTAGATGAAGATATGAAGACTCTGCAATTTCGTAGTTACTGTCAAAGGATTCATAAATTATTGTCCCGGAAATCAGGAGTTGGAGTTAGGCCTAAGATGCTAAGCTGGAGCAATGTGGCATAAACTGTGACATGCATATCTTTGGTGGATGGGGAGTTATTGTAAGTTTCCTCTGAATGGTCTCGGTTTCAGTAGAAGATGGACAAGCTTAGCCATAATAATATAGGTTCAGTTCACTGCTCAAGAAAACACCGCGCTCTAGTTGCCGATGCTTAAACGGCGGTGATCTGGGTGATCAAATATATTAAAGTCATTTTAATACAGCTATGCTGAATGGGATTTCACAATGTAACACGGTTGTACTGGTGCATAAGAGTAAGGATGTAGTATTATTATTTGCAGCAACAATAGGGTGGAAATTGAGTAGTAGAATGGGGCAGGCTGGATATAGACCCAAGAACTCACCATGAACTAATTGGTGACACTCTGGATATAGACCCAAGAACTTACCATGGACTAATTGGTGACACCGAGCCAATTTCCATGAAGTTGGATATTTCAAAACCGCCAGTGATGCTTAAATTATGGAAAGGAATGGACTTACTGAAAGTGTGCTTATTAGTCTTACACGAATGATGAAAAACTACTTTCGAGACACATCCATGGCAGCAATAGTGCACCTCATATTTTTTGCAACAGAAGAGAGTGTGCATCTAGAGTGACCCTTGCTTCCTACATCTTTTGAAACTTTGAAACGATTATCTTAATATGCTCAACCAAAATGGTCTTTTGCTATATAGTCTGTCTGATGGTGAAAAGTATAGAAGCAACTGATATTTTGAGTTTGTTATGTAGATGGGCTAAGACATTGAATTTTGTAATTGAACATAACCGAAATATAAGCAAATAGAGAACTTTGTTTGAAGCTTGATTTAAACTTTGGGTTTCTTGATTCTTTAGAGATGTTGAATATAGTTTTGATACAAAGTTTTGACCTTCATACGTCTTGCAGTAGAACAACAATATGCAGTTCATCTTAATGCAGTCCATTGTAAGATGAGCAATATATTGTCGATAGTGTAGTTGAATCTACTACTTTAGGTTTACATCTAAGGCATGGTTGCACCAATAATATTACCTTAATATTTGGATCTTCTCGTTGTTTATCCATAATTTTTCTTTAAAATAACTCTTTGTACAAAAAGGCTTTGCATGGTGCAACATACCTAGGAGTACTTGTGTTAGAATGAAGTTTCAACATCATAGTTTTATCTATCCTAGAATGTTCCATTACAATTTTGTTGTTGATTCATATGGTACGTTGTGTAGTTTACATTGGATGGATGGAAGCTTCAACCTAATTGGAAGGCTACCACTTAGATACAAAAAGCAATAGGGGCTCCTCAAGTTTTCCACGTCTTCATCATCTAATTGAGTACAGGAATAGACAAAGGGAAAAGATTTTTTTCCAGGAACCAATCCTATTGATTGTAAAGAGCTAGCTTAAAATCATCCTAGACTTTCTACAAAGATGTGCCCCAATATATATTTATCTATTCCTCTTTCATTTGCATTTCAAAGCAATTCAATCTCTTGCATACATACGCATTCACTAAAAAGTACAAACTAGTGGCGGCGATAGCCGCCACGATAAATTCTTGTAAATATAAGACATGTCTTATATGAAAAATACATGCCTTATATTAAAGTAGTGGAAAACTAATTTTTTTACATGTCCTATACATGACATGGAACCCAAAAATATGTCTTATAAAAATATGGCTGTCAAAAAATAAGACGGATGTGGAAAAAGGGCCTAAGCTCCATAAACACTATCATTTTGTGAGGGACGGCTTTATGACATTAGAAATTTTAGAAATATACGGGAAATAAAAAGTGATGAAATGTTAGTATATTGCAATGAAGTGTTTGATGATGGCCATATTTGACTTACAATAATGGTTGATGAGGTTCATCTCAAAATCTATCATCCACCATTTAAGGTTATCTAATTCAAATGAGAGTAAAGATTTATTAGTAAGACCAACCATTGCAAGAGAATAAATTACCCCCTCATTTTAATTTGCTATGGAAAAAAAAAATAGAAAATAGGAATAAAACAAGATGCTATAGCACAAAAGATAGCACTTACAGACTTTGCCTTCTCAATGGCAATCCATCTGGAACCTTGTTTGGTCTAAATATAATCCTCCAAAGGTAAATGTTCTACTTTGGCAGGTAATTCATCGCTCTTTGAGAGTTAATGAGATGGTTCATCGCTTTAAGCCGGGAGTAAGTTCACTTTGCCCAATGTGTGAGCGGTGCATTGAAACATTGGAGCACTGTTTATATTTGTGTGCAGAGCTGAGTAGTCTTAGGTCCTGGCTGCATTCTCTTTTTGGAGTATCTTTGGATAGTCAGCAGTGGACTGCTTCTAAAAGGATTGCATTTCACATGGCAAAGTCTTGGCTAATATGGAGTGTATGGAAGCGAAGGCGAAGAAAGGTCTTTTATGATAAGCGTATTTCTTCTCAGGTGGTGCTTCAAGAAATTCGTAAGAAGTTGTATAATTGCTTTCAGATCTCAATTGGCCTGATCGTGATTAAAATTCCAATATGGAGTGATCATCTAAAAGTGATTGATGCTTCAGGGGACATTTCTTACTCGAAGTACTTTGTAATATTTTGAGTGTATAATATGAAGTAAAACACGTTCTTCAAAAAAAAAAAAAAATTGCCGATTGATCAGCATCATGTGCTCTTGTGCGAATGGACACAATTGCTCTGCGCTTTTCCATTGATGTGTTAATAGGTACTACAGTGGATCCTTGGCAAGTCTAGGGTTAATCTGGTTTTTCTAGTGCGATGTCTTTACCAACTCCAAAACATTGTTCTCCCAAAGCTGAATGAATGAGCCATGTAGCCCTCTCTTTTATATTTTAAATCAAAATATACCGCGGTGTTCTAAAACACTACAAATATATCTTTATTTTTATAATCCCTCATGCCTATTGGCCTTTTTGGGTGCACACATAACCAAACACACTAGCTAGAAGTGTCTTATGAAAGCCTTGACCATTAAAGTCTTCCTGAAGCACGACCCCCCAAGATACCACCGGGCTAATAACGAAACCTGCAAAACATGGAAGCAATCTGGCACAAGGCCACCACAATGGCATAAGAATGATCACCTAGCACGAGGGCCAACCACCATGGCGCAAGAGCCATCAACATCGCCGCAATAAACACCACATATATGTGCGTAAGAGCAATCACAATCCAAATACAAAAAGCACGTAGGCCTCACCACCCGCTTGAATCCCAACATTTAAGACATGAGAGTTGTCACAACATCAATGCTTGGCATGAGAGCCCGCAACCCACAGTACAAGATATCATACCAAGATCAAGCAGTCAACAATGAAACAATCAACATGAGAAACTAAAACATCGGCCAAAAGAATCACAATAGCTGCTGATAAAAAAACTTAAATGGGAGGGGAGGGAGTTTTGTTTTTTTTTTTGGGGACAACCGATCACAAAGGGAGAGGCTGAAAGACAACTGTTGAAAATGAAAGAGATGCAAAAAGGCCATAAATAGGGAATTCTCTTAACTAGCCTCAAGAAGCCTATTTATCTGCTACTCTCGAAACGCAGATAAATCATACTTACTTAAAAATCATATGTCCAGGTACTGTTTGAAGCGATTGTGATTCTCATTGTTATGCACTTTATATGCATCTCTTTAAAGAACCATGAGCAAATAATAAAGTATCTGGAGTTTTTGAAAATATAGACATTCCTACACTATTCTGAACTCGCATGAATTTCTCTATTATGAAATATCCTGAACCGAGATTATAACACAAGAACAGGATAGTACATGCTCCTGCCTTTCGAGTTGGTAAAACTACAAGGTATTATGTACTTTCATTATTACATGATAGAATATTGGGCGCATATTATATACATTATTATGTATTTTGACCGATAGCTTTGCAAGCCCCATTTGCAAAGTCTTCCACGAAGCTTGACCACAACAAAAGCATTTTGTCATGATTTATCTCTAGATTGAGAAGTACAACCAAACGCTGCAGTACTTAGATACATGGCTCTGCATGGGTGCATCAAATGAATGGATCAAGGGGTTTGAAGCCAACTTGAATGCGTGAGCATGGCTCTAACTGCATCAAGGATTGTTTTATTCTTCCTTTCAATAATGCCATTTTGCTAAGGTGAATAACTACAAGTCCACTGTCTTTTTATACATCTTTCTCTATAATAGGCCTGAAATTCACCTGACATATACTCTCCTCCCCGATTAGACCTTACACATTTTATTCTCTTATCTATTTCATGTTCTACTTCAGCAGCAAAGAATTTGAAAGCTTCAAAGGCCCGCTTCTTTGATTCCAGATTATAGCATTTAATTAACACGGAGAAATTATCGATAAAAGTAACAAAATATCTTTGTCTAAATGTTTAGTAGACCACAAAGGTCACCGTGGAAGTGAACTTAATATGTCAATAGCTCTTTTAGCCTTCTTTAATAAAAAAGCAAGTTGAGTATGTTTTCCCAAAGCACCGCTCACAAAAGGGATTCTTCTCATTATTTGAATCAAATATCAGCCCACGCTTAAGCATGTACTTAACATTCAATATTAGTGTATCCCAATCTTTCATGCCGGACTCTAAAAACATCTCGCAATTGCATTTAAGGCAACCACATTAACATTCTAAAAATAAAAAGGACTTCCATCACGAAGTGCCACAAAGTTGGTTTCATTATTGAGCACATCGAATTATTGAAAGGGGCATCAAACATATTAAGAAATTGAACCATTAAATTAACACACACACACACCCTCCTTCTGGGGACCTCTCAAGTTGTTTTTATTTGATATTCGCATACAAGGCCCACTCCAGGGCTCGGACCATTAGATGTCTGTTTCAGACGATCCCAACCATCATTAGATGCAATTCTTTTTTTAGTATGTTTTAGTTAACTGTCAGTTTCAAATACACAATTAACCCAAAGGTTGTGAGGTGCATTGCACATGTACAGTACACATAAAGTGGTGTATGTTGGGGCTCCTCACCAACCGTTGGAAGCCTTGCACGAATATTAGTAAAAACAACTGGCGGGACTTTGTAGATGGTGATGGTCGGTTTGTACAAAGCCAGAGAGTTGCGCTTTTTCCGTGAGTTTGTTGTGGAGTGTCGAGGTATCATTGCCTCTTTGGGGCGCTTCTCCTTCCTCCTCACTTGCTTTGTAACATTACCATTCTTTTAATATATTGATGACACGCTTCTTAAAAAAAAAAAAAAAACAACCTGGGGAGGGGATGGGGGTTTAGTTTAATGGTCAATTTCTTGATATGTTTGATGCCCTTTCAATTGTTCGATGTGGTATATTAATATATATATTATTAATAAGCTACATAATTTGTATACAATAAGTATAAATGTTGTACCTAAATGTATATGGAAATTAAAAAGAAACAAAGATGGCCTAGAGGTGTGCATGGGTCCAATTTTTTTTTTCGCCTCTTCGGGCCTAAGGGCCGCTCTATATAACACGAGCCCATACTTAGAAAAATGTTGCAATGGAAACCGGTCATGGGTTATGAAATAATGTTAACTAGTAATGTTGTTCATGCGCTGTTTAGGGCTTTAGCCACAATATGTCGTAGGTGTAGTGTTTGTTTAATTTGTGTGTGATTGGTATAGATTGAAAGTCCTATGATGTGGTTGATCTTCGTTGGTCGAGATTTTGTAGTGGTTTACTAATACCGTGTTTTTTTGTTGAAGGATTTCCCAATCAATAATACTTGTGTTTTTTTTGTTCAAGGATTTCCCAATCAATAATGTGTCCTGGGAGGTGCAAGTCATCTAAAGTGGCTACATGTTGAAAAATAAACGATATCAATTTCAAAGTTTCTATTTTTGGGAGTTGAGAGATAAATCAATTTTCTCTAGCAGAGTCAAACAACCATCAACAAAACTTTGTGTGCTCTAATGCTTTACGATGTTGGACAGACATCTATGTTATTTCATTTTGAGAACATTTCATCATCTAGTCCCTTTCAAGCCTTCTAGTGCTAGACAAACATCCATCTATCTTTCCATTAATTAAAGATACTAAATAGCAATTGCAATTGAGGAGTTCCAATATAGTGAAGTTATGCTACGTAGTAACTGAAAAAATGTAAGAATTCTGAAGCAAATTACAAAATTGCAGAGCTTCAAAATTGTAAAATGTTAGTCAAAACAAACCTAACTCAAAATAGCATAACTTTACTTCATAGAGATGAATGCCAACAAAAGGGAGCACAACATAATTTACGATGTTGGACAGACATCTATGTTATTTTGTTTTGAGAACATTCCATCATCTAGTCCCTTTCAAGCCTTCTAGTGCTAGACAAACATCCATCTGTCCTTCCATTAATTAAAGATACTAAATAGCAATTGCAATTGAGGAGTTCCAATATAGTGAAATTATGCTACGTAGTAACTGAAAAAATGTAAGAATTCTGAAGCAAATTACAAAATTGCAGAGCTTCAAAATTGTAAAATGTTAGTCAAAACAAACCTAACTCAAAATAGCATAACTTTACTTCATAGAGATGAATGCCAACATTACTTCATTGAGATGAATGCCAACAAAAGGGAGCACAACATAATTTGTTTTAAAAAAGTATACTTTTGAGATAACTTCAGGATGTTAGGCATAAATACTGTTTGTCTTTATGAAGCAAAACGCGGACTCGAGCTAGTGCTCCATTTGACAATAAGTTGGGTGTAGTAGGTTGATATGGTTGAGAGCACTTGATGCATCCAAAGGCATGGCATGGTAACAAATTTTGATACTGCGGCTGAAAATATAGATGAATGGATCTCTAGTACCTTAAAAAAATGTTATTCGAGTTTGATGCATTGTGCTTTCCATTTGTTTGGATCACTTGCAAAAGATGATATGATTGTCGGCTTGTGCTTTCCATTTGTTTGGATCACTTGCAAAGATGATATGATTGCCGGCTTTATGTCTATAAAATACAATGAACACACATATCCAAAGGAAACACATTTGCTAAAAGGAATGAACCCGAGATTACACATTTTCACGTTCCGCCTGTAATTTCCTCTAATATATATGTTGGAGCTGAATAAAGATCGAAAGAGGAGCTATGACATTCTGTAAGAAGACAGATTACCTTTACACCTTTGTCAAATAAAATCTAAAAGACATGGAAGTTGGATATGAAGCAATATTATCTAAATTTCTAAACCACCAAAGAATAGCCCGAATGCTTCTTTGTGCGCATCTGAAGTTTGTCGGTTCAAGCATGATGATACCGCAAAATTAGAAACGTATTTATTGGATTTCCTTAGCTAATGTATACTATTATTATGTTCTTCCACATCAATAGAGCTCACCTATTCCATAGAATCGTAGCAAGAACTCTCACAATCCATTCAAGAGTCCATGTTCGACATCATGAATGTTTGAAACATTCCTCTGCCATGGTTCACACTTGGAACTTAAATTTGTAATGATTCAAAGCTGCAAGACTGAAGTTCATGTTAATGCATCCAAACCAAATAAATGTCGAAAGAGACATAAGCCATTGAGGCCTTGCAAGTAGAAATCCTTTACACAACTGGATATTGAATGTCATGAAATGTCAAAAATAAAAGATCTCTCACATGGTCGAATGCTGTCATAATCTTGGAGTTGTAAATCAGAAGCTGAACCATTACATCTATTACTGCCAAAAAATTTACAGAGAGTTTGCCATGTTCTTCTCTAGAAGATGTAATTGCCCTCTTGGCAATACTACAACAAAGGAATAAACAGAACTGTGTACACGATTTAGCAAGTCGAGAGCAAAGTCAAGAGGGAAGGGCAGAAGGTAGACTTGAATGTTAGCTTGTAAAGAAAATCTCATTATATTGCTCAAAATCTATAACTATAATCCTTCAAGAGAACGGGCCTCTTAGCAAAGGAATCTGGTGCAGCTGGTAAAGGAGCTGAATGTTTTGAAATGCATTATTTATTTATTTATTTATTTATTTATGTCTAATGCTCTCTAAGGGCCAAGAGAGGCCATGGAGCACAATATCAAATCAATTACAAATTCAGCAATAGTGATCGATGAGTATCTACTTTGCTATGATATAGTCCTAATTCTATAGGAACCATACCTAACAATGAATAGTAATCAGATTATGTATATCAAACTTCTCTCCGATGTGTGTATACCCCGGCATTGTATGAACGTATGATGCTCGCCTTCACGCTGCCGTAATCACAAATTTTGCACAGCCTTGCTTCCCTAGGTGTTTTTGCCCATCTGCCAACCTCTATTTCCAGCCGATGCGAGCTGGTACGGTATTTGGCTATGACCTGTTTACAGAACTTAGGGATGTCCGAATTCAAATAGTTCTCGCTTTTATACTTTCCATGTGATTGATATTTGCCTTGTAATCCGCAACATCCGGCCCCTCGATCTCGCCCCATAAATGGTCAATCATTATTTCTCGAAAGCAATATCCTTGCATCTAATTTGTTGGCGGCCGCTTAGCATCTGTTATGCCCCATTTTCTTGCCCATGCATGAAGATTTTTCAGCCACCCTTGATCCGAACTTACCATAGCCCGGTAGGAGGGGCGATCTAACATTGCTCCTTCAAATTAAGAAAATTGATAGACCTAAAAGAGCTTCTATCTCTAAAGGAAACATACCGACCGCAAGTATAATGGCATATGGGATTTGAGCTCGACTCCAAGCTCCTCACGCAGAACGCTTTTTTGTACTGCTTCAATATGATTCCATAGTCTAGCAGAATTTCGTCCCCAAATGGGTGCCCCGTGAGAGCAATACCGCTTGCACCAATGTTTTAAACAAAACTTTCTTAAGTCCCCAATTTGTCGCTGATCGCATTTTGTAAGCATGTTGTACAATGTCGTTTTCCTCCTCCCTGTGACGGGCGCTTAATGCATTCCTTCCAGCTGTAATTAGAGGATATATCTACTCCCAGGTATTTGTAACAGTCAACTGTCTCCAGTATATGTCCCTCGATATGTAAAATCCTGACTTTCCCCGTGCCAAAGACCATGATCTTGTTTTTGCCATACATTTACCATCATTTTCTTTTCATTACAAAAGTTTTCTAGGCTGTACAAGTGATCTTGCAAGATCTGCTTTTTGCTGGCTACTAGTACCACATCATCGGCATACAACAGTAACTGGATTATGTGCGCTCCTAATTTGGTGCCTGCTAGAGATCGAGCTTTTATCCAGTCTTCCAGTTCATCTATGAAAATCCCAAACAAAGTTGGAGACAACGGCAGCCTTGACGCATCCAATAGTGCTTCCGACCATTGTATCTACTTCCCATGCAACTTTTATGAGTACCTCTCAATATAACCGAAAAACATGCCGCCCGATTCTCCTGTGGAACCCCTATTCGTGTCATCCTCTCGCCAATTCCATCCGGGAATCTGTGTCAAATGCTTTAGCAAAGTCCACGAAAAGAACATATATAGAGCAGCATTAGGAGACTTTGCCTTCTATCATGGCTCAAGGGTAAGTATGTGGTCTAGAGTGTCGTGGCTTTCGGCCTCAAAACCAGCTTGGAATAAAGAGCGCTTACCTTATCCTCACCCCATGAGCTTAGCTTGATTTCCGTAAGGCTGCCCAAGATTTTGGCTAATGTACTTCCAATCAAAATGGTCCTATAATTGATACTAACTTTTGTCTCCCCGCCTTTATGTATCGGATGAACCAAATTGATCTTCCAATCATCCGCATTCCTTGCATGATGCTCTTGTTCAAAGAAATTGTAAGAACCGATAGTGTTTGTTCACCACCCCATTTAAACAATTCTACACATAGCCCATCCACATCTTTAGCTTTATTGTTCGCCATCCCCGAAATAGCCTCATCTACATCTCGCTTCGCGGAACAACGCCGCTCTAGAATCTATAATTGGCATGTTATCGTGGCCGCCCTTCTCATAAATATCCTTAACCAAATTCAAAGAAGGCATCTATTTTTCAGATTGGCATACTCGATTTATCTCTCAAAGCATTCCAAAAGGTTTGTGGCTCCTTCTTGAATTGTTTAGTAAGCTTGCCCTGCTGTCGCTTGTAATAGGTTCGCTTTTTCTTCTCAAGAGATGCTTATACCATTTGGGTTTGCGATACTTACCTTTATCCAAAGATGTTTTTGCAGCTTTTGGCATTCCTCGTCCCACCAAGAATTGCACGGTTTGTTGTGTAAGCATTTCTTTGAAAATCCAAACACTTTTCCAAATGGGCTAGTAGCAAAGAAATTTCCCTGAGAATTGTTTCAAGATCTTCCACAAGATGGCCCCACCAGACGCTTTGTGCTAGTAACTCCTCCACAAGTTCCCCGTATTGAGCACTCAGATGCGAAGTTTATTTTCAGCCTTGGGTGGAAGCTTGGCTGCGATATGGATATAGGCTTTGGCCTTAATTGTCAAGTGGAGAGGAGCATAGTCCGATTCAGCAAAATTTTGTCTCCTATGAAGAAATCTCCAATGAGATCTGCATTTTAGCTAGGAGGTGTATGGTTCATACATGTAAATTTCCCGCATCAAAAACAACATACCATTTAAGATCTTCACCGCATACCGTGGCAAACTCCAACAGGATTCGCCCATGGCATTAGTAATGTAATCTTCCGAGGATCTGAGATACACCGGACTGCTATCTCATTCAATTTTGCATCTGAAATATCTTCAAAAGTTCTTGCTTGTTGATTGCATGTGCCCATTGCAATCTCCTATAATCAACACATCACCCCGTGGAGCGTAATTCCATGACATCGAGCAAAGATAGCGTAAGGGATCATCCTTATTTAGCTCATGGCTTACTATAGATGGAGGCATTTGATGGGGCAAAATAGCGATAGCTAAAAATATATATTGCATCCCATTGTTTTAATTTTCAGCCATATAAACCGCTTTGTTTACATCTTCTTTGATGAGCTGAAACTCATGCCCTACATTAGCTTTGCCATAGGCAGCAATACCTCCAAAGCCACGCCCAACTCCCCTCGCCAATTTTTCATTCCATACCTGCCCAAGCAAAACAAAGTTATGGATGTCTTGGAAAGAACGGAACTGATGTGCCCAAGTCTCCGTGAATAACAAAGCAGATCATTTTGTTTCCGTGTCTCATATGTAGCATCTATTTTTGCTTGGTTGAGTCCATGACAATTCCAATAGCTTACCTCAAGGCCCCTATTTCCTAATTGCGCCTCCCTGCTTGTTATGATTGCCCCGCCTCCTTTGTCTAAATATGCAACTAGTCCGCATGATCCGCCTCTTTAACTCGCCCATTCCTTCTTACGAAGTTTCTAATCGATTGGAGTCAAATCCAAGTCCAGCCATATCTTTTCCCTTTTAAGTGCATTTCTATTGTGCAAAGATTGCCTCTCTGCATCCTTGCCGGGAAATCTCACTAGAATTGGTCCGATATGAGATCCTGGCTTCCCAAGTCTTCTTGCAGATATAAAATTTGGTTCATGCAAATGCATTGTATCTGCAAAGAACCTGCTTATGGTGTCTGATATATTTTCGTCTTCGACCTCTGGTAAGCCTGGAACTTTTACATTTTTTGCACGAATTTCCTGGTCAGCTTGCTCAAAGGAAATATGTTCATGATGCCAAATCATATGTTCCTTAGTGGTTTCAGCAACTAAAGATGCTAGCTTGGTTTCTAATGATTGAATCTGAGCATTGTAATCGATTGTGGGCTTCTGGATTGCAACAGATAATTCCATGTTCTGAAGTTTTAGATTGGAGTTTTGGGCTACAACTTCCTCTAGAATTTTCTGTATTCCTTTGACCTGGTTTCTCAGTCCCAAAATTTCTGACTTCAGATCTTGGATCAAAGCAATCAGAGATGCCGAATCACCATCGTATTCTATAAGATCACCCGTGGAGGATGATCCTTTCTTCTTCTATAGATAAGGCTTTGATTATGGCACATGTAATCAAGCCATAGCAACTCGCATGGGAGTTCTCAATAACATTTCCCGCATTACCCACCAAGATTTTCTTGTAGATGGTTATGTACTCACTTCTCAAAGTACATCATTTACCAGGCAGAAGTTTTCCATAGCACAACCGAGGATTTTTATGCAGTGCAAAAACTTAAGAGAAAACGGGAATCTCATTAATATGACTAAATTGACACATGGCAGAACCAAGCACAGTGGAGAAACAGACGAAATAGAGCAGCCAAATCCAGTCATGGGGTGATAACCACGATTTAGTGGCTGTTTAGCTAAAAATGCCTTTGAAACTGATAAACTGATCTTAAATATGGTATTTTATACTGGCATGCATACAGGTTTACCTGGAGTAGATGCATCAGGGACAAATTGCAGCTTCACTCTTATCAAGTTTTACCTGAAATGAAAAATCCAAGGATGACTTTTAAGAAAAATGTTTGACAAAAATCCGGAATCCTGATGGCAAACATATTAAGACTTCGAGTTTAAACAAAGGCAAGAAATTTATGGCCAAGACATCTTTAGCATCAAGGAACCAAAAAATTTAGCTAAAGCTGAAGATCCAGCTCTGCTATGGAGCTAGCAACCGAACCTAAACCTCCAAGCAATAACGAAAAAAAGAGAGACGATTTGTATGATACTTATTAGGGCAGCCGGTTAAAGATGGGTTTCCATCACCGCCTTACCTTAAAAAAGGGGAAAAGAAATCCTAACGCCATACCCGAAGCTCAGCCTTTGTCATGTCATGCCCGCCTCGATGGCTTTATTCTCTCTCTCACAAAACCAAAGATGCCAAGAATCAGAAGAGACTGGATGGTGCCAAAGATTAGAACCCTTTGTTGGTTATCCGAAAGAAGCTGGCAATGAACCAATGATCTTAATGCAATGATCTTGATGCAAAATTCTGCTGTGATTAATATTGGAGATGAGGAGCGCATTTAAATAACCAAACCTTAATGAAGTCAAGACGAATTTGAAGCTTCTTCGTGGGTTTCCATAATTTCGCCTTCTATTCTTCATAAATCCTACTCACGATCAACCTTCAGCAAGGCAAGCCCTAACTCGGTTATGCAGCGAATCATGGCGCCCTCAAGGAATGATCAAGACTATCTCAAGCCCAAATGAAGCCAACACTATCTTGCGCCCAAAATTACCCCGGCCCATACTAATCTAGCCTCAGTCGGGTATGCAACCTCCAAAGACAACAAATTCTCTGATGTTACCAAAAGAGGCACGAAGATCTTATGCCGATCCGGCAGACCCAAATAACTATATGGGGAGTTTTTTTTTTTTCTGAAAGTCGGAAGTTTTTCCCAGAGTTAAAAAAACTTCAAAACCTTAGAAAAAAAATAGCTTATCAAAAATTCCAAAAAAAATTTCTATCAAACCGAAAACCAAATTTAAAAGATAGATATAGTAAAGAAACATGGGATACCGTGATGTTGTAGGTTCAGACGCATGAAATTATTTTTCAGAATAAAGTTCAAAAATACGATTTTTGGGAAAAATAATGATTTTTTAATTTAATACCGCCGCCGGTCCCTTTAAACCTTCGGGCCACATCGCCAAAAGTTTCGGGTTTAAATCAAGGTTTTTCCGCTTTTCGCTTAAAATTTAATTTTTTTTTTTTTTTTTTTCTAGTTTCGCTATCGCCGAAAAAGTTTCGCTGTAGTAAACCGAACGCCAAATTTTTTCGACGAAAATTTTGACGATTTTTGACATTAAACGCCAAATTTGTGCCAAATCAAAAGATCTTTGGTGTTGTAGAATACAACGAAATGTAAATATCCCTAGTCGAAAGCAAATGTCAGCCTCAAATACATTAGAAATGTACCATGGCTCATGTTTAAAGTCTAAGGCAACCTTGTAGCAAGTAATAAAACGAACAAATAAAGGAAAGCAATAACAATCATGAATCTTACGCTTACATTACAAATTGACAAACAAATATGTAAACAATAATAAAATGTATACCAATATATGTATACAAGAAAAATTAGCACGCCATACCTGCATGTTCCAATCCAAGTGCAAGTTTCAATTTTAGCATGTTCCTACTCAAGTAAAGTTGAGATTCTCTTGGATTTGATGTTATGAAGATTCTACTGAGATTCTACTGAGATTCTCTTGTGATTCCTCTATATTCTTCAACATTCTATGTACTATATTTAGCATTCATGAAGAATCCCCTAGATTCTCTTAGAATTTTCTATTTTGATTGAGGTGCTTACCCATGAGCATTTAGAACCTTCCAAAATAATCTATTTTGGATCTGTGCAACATTTCTAAAACACTTTCTATTTTAGACCGAGGCGCTTTTACTCGAAAGCATCTAAAACATTTTTTTTTTCAAGATTTATATTGTACACCTTTATTATGAAACATTTTAGAACATTCTATTGTGGCTCTTTGCAAAATCTTAAAAAAACTCTAAGATTTCATCAAGATTTTCTTAGATTCAACTAGATTTTAAGAGATTCCCTTAGACTTGTGAATATCTTCCTAGATTCTCTTACAATTTATGAGATTTCCTTAGATTCCCTTTTAATTCTCCCCGATTCCTTTACATTCTAGAAATTTCTAGAACATTCTAGAACTTTCTGGAACATTCTGAAACTTTCAAAACATCCTAGACTTTCTGGAAGTATTTCCCTATTCCCGTACATTCCCAAAGATTCCCCTACATTCTAGAACTTATTAGAACAATTTGGGACTTTCTAGACGGATTCTCTTAGATTCCCCCTAGATTCTCTTATATTCCAAAACATTCTAGAATATTCTGGAACTTTCTAGAATTTCTAGAAGATTTTAGAACTTTTAGAGCCTCCATAACATTCTAGAACTTTCTTGAACTATCTAGAATGTTATATTCTATTTTTCTCAATTAAAGCATTACCCTTAAGTATATTTGAAATATAAATTATTCATAGAATTAATGCTTGGTCTAGTGGTTAGAATGGGGGGTTGGGGGCTTAACGATCAAGGTTCGAATCCCTCCAATAACATAAAAAAATTTAAAAGCCTTTCCTTAAGGGACGAGCATTCAACATGAGCCTTAGGATCTTAGACTCAATCAACGATCAAGATCTCACCATATAAAAGCAATATGAGCCGTAGGATCTATTACATATAATTCCCAAAGCCATGTGGACCGTAGGATATGTGCCAAGCCACCTGAGCCGTAGGATCTCGGATCGACGATCAGGATCAAGATCAACCCGATCGCTAGATCGACACATATAATTCCCAAAGCCATGTGCACCGTGAGGATGTGTCCCAAACCAACGGGAGCCGAGGATCTCTAACCGACGATCGATCAAATCAACCCGACCGTAGGATCGCTTACATATGATCGTATACAAACTTCAAGCCATCTCGAGCCGTAGGATACGCCCCAAAGCCAATGGAGCCGTAGGATCTCTGGATCAACTATTTGGATTCAGAGGACAAACATAAGAACATATATGTGTTATGATAATAATATTATTATGTATTCGTGATATAAATTGGAATTACGTTTCAAAACATCTTATAAGTAAGTTTGTCTATTGGCAGCAAATTAGCTTATTACAACTTGCAACTTCACTGTGGAATCACCCTTGCCCAACACGCAAATCACAACTATGTAATCATACAACTTGGCAAAACTTACTTCAAAGCTTTCTTCAGGTGGATGCACATGATGTAGAGGCTTGCAAATTATGCTTTGAGAGGTATATCCTTCTGTTCTTCTTTGAAAACTAAAATACAAGCAATAGAATAGAATAGAATAGAATAGTTTTTTTAACGTCCACGGAGACCAATAGGTCATGGGACCCAGACAATGGGCTAGTACAATCATTACTACTAGGATTAAAAAACCCCTGCCTCGAAAGGTTTTCAAGGGAAAACCTTTTGCAAGAATGATGATACTAGACAAGCGGAGATAATGACTAATCGAGGGCTCAAGAATTGCGTATGTTTATCTAGAACCCTCAAGTATGTATAATGCCAAGTCATGCACGATGGTGCCGAGAAGTTGTGGAAGCGTGGAATGGAATGCTAAGGTCAAAAATGATTCCGACTATCTCAAAAGCGTGGCAACCTCGTAAGAGTATGGCTTTCATCTTCAATAACCTCAGAATCGGCAACAAACACAGTCTCGCCGCTGCAATTGTGGGTCTTCATCCATTTGCCTCAATCCGTGACCGTGGGACCCCATGCTAATTGATGCAATAGCTACAAGCTTGTTCCCGACAATAAAGCAAGCAAATACGCTTTGGGGCCCCGTGCCAAGGTGGGATTTATGTGTGCATGATAATGACCAGCTTTCACTTGGGCCAAAGTAATCAACGTCCCCATATCTTTTTGAGAAAAACGACCATTGAGATATTGTTGCAAAAGCTCAGATCAGAACCGCAAGCATCGACAAGGTTTCGCTGCACAGTTCCCCAACCGCAAAACCATGTAGTGCAATGCTCTTCCAACATCGCTTCAAACGCCGAGGAGATTCAGCCCCCGCAAGTGCAAGAACATGATACCTAACATCATCCATGTGGTGCACCTTGCGCATATAGTGGAGATGGCGCTCATGGCGTAATGTTGAAGAGGTCAAAACCCGCCTCTTGTAAAAGAATAGCATAGGGCACCGCTAACTCCGAGGCTGTAAGTGAGAAAGGACTTTTGCACCCGCCCAAGCTCTCCCAAGCACTAGCACTAATGGCAGGCCCCCACACTTCAGAACCATACAGTAAAACATGCTCTACCAAAGCCCCAAACAAGTGGGCTTTCCGTGGCCAATCATGAATTTCTACGCCGAAAACAATTGTTTTGCATTGCATAGAGTGCTTCCATCCAAAGAGCCACCCGCTTGGTAATACACTCGCTCCCAAAGTGTGTTCTGCAGCATTCTACACCAAGATACTTGTAGCTATCTATAACTTCAACTTCGCAGCTATCATAGTGCATAGGGGGAACATTGTGACGAGAAGATTGAACTACCAAAAGCTTGCTCTTTTGGAGATTAACACGCAAACCTGTGTTCTCACAAAAGTCGCGGCAGAGCATGTAAATGTTGTCGCATACTAGCAAAGGTATGTGCCGTATGAAACATCATCGCGATACATAAGTTGCCTAATGATATAGTGTGCCAAATGTGGACCTCCGCCGCCACGATTATCAAGCCATTCTTCCAATTGATCAATGTACAAGCCAAAGAGTGTAGGAGATAAAGGGCAACCCCGACGAACCCAATATTGCTAGTGATTTGAGTTCCCCGATGCCGGAAATTTAGCAAAACCCTTTCATAGAGCCGATAAACTGCATTTTGAAGATCTTGTGGAACCCCAAGTGCGCCCGCAAGCCCGCCAAAGAAGCTCGCATGGTACCGCACCAAAAGCGTAAGTAAAATCCACAAAGCATATATAGGGTCTTGTTTCAAACTTCGACTATGTTCAATAAGCATGCGCAATGTGAAAATATCGCCTATTGTAGAATGGCATGGACGAAAGCCCCATGTCCTACAAAGACGCATACACCAAGATGTTCTCGCCATGATGTCAACCGCTTCTCAAGAAGACCGGCTAAGAGCTTTGAAAATATGGAACTTACCATGATCATGCGATAATTAGAAGGGTCATGCTTATCACCTGCTTTGTAAATTGGTACGACCTTACTGACAGCCCAAGTTTCTGGCAAGCCTTCTTGCAAAGCTTGATTTAAAAGAGTAGTGATGATTGGAAGCAATAGTGGACCCCCCCATTTAAGCAATTCTGCTTGCAAACCTTGAAGATCAGGAGACTTGCCATTAGATAGATGCCACAGTCCTTCTTTGACTTCCTCCTCTGTGAATTGAAGAATATCACCTACCAAAGGAGGCACAGAATTAAGGACCCCAAGATGATCATATAAAAGCAACGAGATTCTCATGAACATAGTACTAGATCTTGCTGTCTGCATGAACACAATATCACAGCTTGCCACTCGAGCATAATAAGCTATATATGTATTAACTAGGGATTTGTGAATTCTAGCTCGCATACAAACGAAGCTAATCTTCAAATTTACCGTGAAGATGAATGTTGTATGTCTCTTATGTGAAAATACCTATATGACCGCAAAGGAAAGTAAGCAATGTGCCTTGTATGGTGTTAAGTACTAAAGGGACTCAACATGTATGCATTGCATGGTATGCATGCACTGTGCACATGCATTTTAAAGTGCATGCATTGCATGCATGTATGGTATGCATGCACTGTGTGCATGCATTTGTGCATACATGCCAAAACCATAGGCTGGGAGTGCAAACTAACAAGAAATGTAACACACGCCTATAAATATTGTTGGCATACCCTCACACAAATACAACAAAATGAATCATATGAAAAACATAGCAAAATGGCCGTAGAATTATATGTTTTGCGTGACGAACCATTTTTTTGTGATATTCAAAATAGACTTTACAATCCATATCAACAAGCTTAGAAATAATAATTAAATTTCTGACCAAATTTGGAATACAAAAAACTTCTTTTAAACAAACAGGGCTTCCTCCGAGATTAAAAAAAAAAAACCCTGAGACAAATTAGTCCGCATAACAATCCTACTAGCAGCTCAAACTACATTGATCAATCCCTCTAGTCTTATCATTCCATACATTCGCTGAGCCAACAAAAGATGGTGCAACATACAATGGACAAAAAAGTTAACTAACTTTAGAACTTGTTGATCAATTTCAAAGGTTCCAGAATTATAATCTGTATGTTCCACCACAAGGACCTATCTATGGTCAACATTGCTTTTCCCATGCATTCATAAAACAACACTACTTTTGACAATAGGATTCCAAGATTTCATCGATTTCATAGCTAGAAAACCATGTATTTAGAATTATCTGGAAATCCGAAGCAGTATATCATTTCAAAAAGTTTCCATTGATTTTTAATCACAATAGAACATGTACCATCATGTAGATTCTAGAAAAAAGTTTTTCATAACGGTTTTTCCATTCCATATGGCTTATCAGGAGAATCTTGGCACATATTATAGTGAGAACTTGTCCTTTATCCCTGGTATAAAATCTGTGCACGTATTCTAGCTTATGGCCATTGATAATGTTTAAGCCCCTTAATATTCAGATTATAGAAAACTGATATTAGGAAACTCTCCACTAAACTGCAGAACTGGAGATTAATATGTATCTATTGTATCAAAAGAAACAAAAGTTTAAATGTGGGTTTCAGTATTCCAAGAACACGATAGCAGACTTCAGCTCATTGAATAGGCAGTGTACTCCACCACACATATTGCTTGATCCTTGTATTCCTTTGAGCTAAAACATACCATAACAAAGAAAACCAAAGACAATGGGAGAAGAAGTACCACGTACTTGGAATTCAATTTTTGTAACCACTTCTGTTATTCCCACTATTGTAACTTCCTTTTTATTTCTCTAAATCCTAAGGGCTAGAATAGCTTGCAGCCATGTGAACATACCCATCACAATTATAACAACTAGTTTCCTTTACCCATGGACAATTTGATTTCAAATGATCAGAGCAAGCATAAAACAAAATAAAGGACCAATCCTACCATCTTTTTTTTTTCTGTCATTTCTTTTTCCAGCGAATAAGACTTCAACTTGCTCTACATCATCCTCCAATGATGCTTTCATCTACTCCATTTCAGCCATGATCAATTCTTCAGCTCGTTCCCTATTTCTTCCCACCATTCTTATCAAAGATGCCACCTTTTTACATTTTGGAGAAAGCCCTAGCAAGAGAAAGCTCATAATAATTACCTCGAGGTTCGTAGTTTACCTCTTAAACTACTTCATAAACATGCTCCAATCGATTGCGTAAGATCCTTCTACAAATGCCGCAATGTCTTCAATAGAATGCATGCACTACCTCTACATCCTTTGTCATTATCTCTAACAACATACTCCTAAGATATCTTTCATGCTCCCTTAACATACTTGAAATCCTGCCTCTCCCTGAAACACTTCAATACCATTTAGCAACGAAGTCCCCAATCTAGATGCCATTTAGATAGCTCTAATACCAATATCAATATAGATCAATTTAAGCAAAACAACTAGCTAGACAAAATACTCAAGTAAGGCAATGATATTAACGTCCAATAGCAATATCAAGGCAGATTCCATCACCTTTGAGCTGGATCGGTCGCCTAAATCGATGCTCAATGTTCTATTTTCAAATAATTATTTTGCTCAAAACTTTCAAACCTAATAATGAACCCCAATATGTTCCCATGTTTAACAAGATATTTACATTCAGGTTAACCATTTATTTCTCAACCATGTGACCAATGTCTTTGTAGTGTAATGCTCATAGGGTCTACTCTAGGCTCAAATTTCGAACACCTGTAAGTTGTTCCTCCTCAGATAGGTTAAACGCTCTAATCTTGATAATTCAATCGCATAACTTAATTAGCACGAATATTTTCTACATTCGCCATGCTAATTTATCATCTCCAATGCAACTTATCAATTGCAAGTTTCCGTGGAAGATAAAATCCCTTAATCACGCCCATGCCACGTGTCTTTTTACATCCGCAAAATTTATAGGAGAAGATAAAATCATATTCGCTCCTCGAGGAATAGTATGCCATGATTCCACCTGAGGAGAATATTGTCGCTGATTCCAATCGGGAGAATATTTACGCAGTTGATTCCACCTGGGGAAAATATTATCGCACGCTGATTCCACCCGGAGAGAATATTAAGATATACTCTGCGATTCTATCCCGCATGATCAATTCCATGTGATTCCATCGCAGAGAATAAAAGAGTGGTGATTCCATCCAAATGATTTTGCAGATGTGATTCACTTAAGGTATAAAATGGAGCCTCAAGTAGGGTATGGATAATGGGGCGTGTACGGATAACGGGCAGGAGGGTACCTGATAATCCGGGCAGAGGGTTAGTGATTCCGCTGGAGAGTAGTCACACCAAAACCGGGTAAAGCTATTTTCACCCAAATGCATGGATGCTAGCAATGTTGGAGCAAATAATTACTTCAGGGCCCAAGCATACGGATCCTTGTGGACCGATTCACCTTTTTCAGATATTGATGCCCGCTAGCGTGGATTGTGTTTACAACTGATATGTGCCTTGGCAAACAACATGTTATGATCCCGCAAAAGCATAGGTTGTACAAAAAATTGCATTGCTCGGTGTTGTACCTGGGGCATAATCCCATTCTTGAGCTTGACAACGCCTATTGTACAAAGGAAGCTTCAGAGATATTTATGGAGTGCATCTTTAACAGGTTTTCTAACATTTAAATTTCAATCTTATACTTATTGCTCCTGATAGCAAAGTTGTGATAGATATTTAACTATATCTCAAGTAGTGTATGACATTTCACTTTTGAGTAGTGTGTATAATCGCCTCAAAGATGAAAATAACCATTGAACATTTTCAAAAATCTAAAATCTATTGTTTCTTATGAAATACTAATGGCATCCCCTTTCTTTAGGCTTTATATAACAGCCAGCCTTAACATTCTATCATGGAACGGTTTTTTAGATTATTGATGTGAATTTCAAGCAAGGAGACATGGAATAGCCATGTTTATGATCTTCCCTTTATCAAGTTGTATAACAGCTTTTACTATGAAAACATGGTATATTGCTTTGAGAGGATCGTATATTAGAATTCGCTCAAGGAATTTTTGCTACAATGGAATTGAAAACGAGTATAACCATCTTTGGAATTGAAAACAAGTGTAACCATCTTTGGAATTACTGAAACGATTGTAACCATATTTGGTACACTTTGTATTTTATAAGTTATCCTTTGTACTATACAATTTTTATTCAAAATTGGTCACTTCGCAATTTATATGCGATATTTTATGCTTATGCTTGTGAATTTGCTACAATTACTTTTCATTGAGGATACACAAGATTAGGGCTTCAAAATCAATCCTCTACCGTAGCCTAGTGTTGTGGTCTAGTTTATGTATTTTACTCATTGTGTGTGTCGATTATTGCTTAAGGATTTGTTGCAACTACTTTGCATTGAGGATACTTGGTTTTGGGGCTTGAGAAAATCACCATCGACTAGGTAGCCTTAAATGTTAAGTGTTGAATTCTAGTTTATGACAAAAAATAAAACAATACTAGGATCCGTGGATGGTCCCGGTAATGCCGTAATGCACTCTCTCAAGCTTTTAGTAAGGTGCTAGAGTTTGTAGTAGTTCTCAAGCTTTAGTGAGGTGCTAGAGTTTGTAGTAATTGTGTTTGCTAGATTAGATCCTAATAGATAGCTTGTATGCAAGGTTGTTGAGGCGATCCCTGAATTAGGAGGAAATTGTTGAATATAAGTTCCCTTCCAAGGGATCATGGTAATCCACATTTGGTATTGCACCATCTTCATTGGGTTGATCCTCAAAACTTGCAAAGATTCTCAATATTTTCAAAAGCAAAATCACTTATAGTTTTGTCCGAATCATATAGAGATGAATCTATGGAAGCATCCTCCTCGCATCGCTCAAATATGTCAAGATACGGATCCATTGGGGTGTATACAAGTGTGGAGAGAGAGAGAGAGAGAGAGAGAGAGAGAGAGAGAGAGAGAGAGAGAGAGAGAGAGAGAGAGAGAGAGAGAGAGAGAGAGAGAGAGAGAGAGAGAGAGAGAGAGAGAGAGAGAGAGAGAGAGAGAGAGAGAGAGAGAGAGAGAGAGAGAGAGAGAGAGAGAGAGAGAGAGAGAGAGAGAGGTGTTGGCCAAATTTTTAACAAGACGTGGAAACCCTTCCCTATTTCTTTTTATGCACCTAAAAATAGGAAGGGAGCACATGAATTCAAAATTTGAATTTTGAATTCTAGAGTGGCGGCATACTTGATGGATGTTCCACCTTAATGGAAGGCGTCCGTGCACACGTATCAATAGTCTAAAAATAATCTAATGAAAACCCTTCCTACTTTCGCTGGAAACTCTTCCCGTTTTCAAAAGGAGAAATCCTTCCCGTTTTAAAATGCTAGAAATTCAGAGGGTTTCCATGAAAAATAGGAAGGGTTTCCATGAAAACCCATCCAGGTTTTAATGAAAGCGAGAAGGGTTTCCATGAAAAATAGGAAGGGTTTTCTTGAAAATTGGAAGGGTTTCCAAGGAAAATGGGAAAGGTTTCCGGGCTGGAGAGTAATCCTAATCGAGTACATAAAACCATCCCTCTCTAAACAAAACTTTTTTCTTGTTTTTAGGAGGCTAGCCTAGATTTTTCCCCTATAACGCTTTCTCACAATTCTAGTTTGTCCAATTGCTCTTCCATGTCACCGTAACGACTTTCTTTTTAGTTTCGTTCTCATAAGGGCAAGGTTTTTTTATATTGCATTTAAGAAAGATACATAATTAGCTCCGCCTAGACAAAAATTCTTAACTCGGCTGCATTTCTCTTATTCCCAAGTGTAAGGAACCTTCAACAATTTCTGACCGCGCCTATCACCTTACTATCTTCTCAGATAAAAGATTTTTGCCAAAGCTTATGCACAAAAGCTTCGATATTCTTGTTGATTCCATATCCTCTACACAAATGATTTCTCCACACGACGATGCATATTAAAACAATGTAGTCAAGGCCTATGAAGGTATTTATTGGGCTCCTCGACTTCGTGGCCATGAAATTGTATATTTGAAGTCGGACTTTGCAAAAGCATATGACGTTGTCGACCGGGCCTTCTTAGAGAAATGTCTCTACGCTTTGGTTTTGATGCACAATTCACACCGATGTCATGAGGCTTCATTATTCTCGCTTTGCTCTTCTATTCTCTTCCAAGGGGAACCTCAACATTCTTTTCAGGGGTCGGGGCATCCGGCCGTGGCTGCCCTTTAGCTCCATTGTTATTTACGGCCAGGCAGCAGGTCCTTGCCTGTGTCTTCTCTGCCGCATGAGGGAATCTTGCATGGACTTCCTATGAACAATGGGTCGCAGGAGATCTCAGAATCAATATGCGATGACACTTTTCCTTTTTCTCGAGGGCGATGAGAAAAATTTTGTCGCTTCGTTTGTTGATTCCTTTCCCTAGCATCCGGTATTTTTGTGGGTTGGCGTATGTACAAAGACTATGGGCATTGCACTCTCCAGCCCCACCATGTGTAGTCAGTTTATCCATGGAAGATCCTTCCCCATGGTAAAGCAACCAAACTTTTGGTATCCCCTCGAGGTGTTCATATCTCATCGAGATGCGGGGAGGCAAAGTGATTAAGGGCTTGAAAAAGCATGTGACGCCCCTCGCTAAACATACGGCCCCGGCCGTGACACTCGGCAACAGAAATCCCCGTCCGCCAACAACCGACAGACAAAGTTCTCCGCCTATCCCCAAGACTGAACCTCCGAGCGGAAGGGGACACGAAGATGTCTTGGCCAGCCTTCCCCTATGGGCTCCTATCACAAATGAAACATAAACACGCCGTAACTAGCAATACAATACAATAGGCTACCTCGAGGGTAGCTCAACCGCACATCCATAGATGCAAAGAACATAATCATATGCCATAAAACATAAGAGCTCCTACCCGGGCTCTCGACATTATAGGGTAGTCGATCGACTAGATAGGCCTCAAGATAGAGCGCATCGAAGTCATAACATTGGCGGGCCTGGCATGAGACAATGGCTAGGGTTGACCACTCCATCCGCCCCTCCCAGCATATACTTTGCATGGGCTAGATCAAGCCGCGGCATGACTTAACCTTCCGACATACGCAATCCCATGGCATCACCCATCGGGACTACTCCAGGCTGCATCTCCCTCGTCCGACGAGGTAGGAAGGGTTGCATCTCCCTTCCCGGGGTCTAGAGGCTCCACGGGCTGCCAGAGAATCGTGGGCGACACACCCATTGCACTGACCAACCCCCAAAACAAGAGCCAAGCCGACACTTGCAACTCTTGAGAGGCAAGTGTATGCACACCATTGCCCTGTGAGGTGTCGGACCCATGCTCGCCCACACACGGGTGACCCACCATAAGCCTAGCTCCACCGGGGATCCCCCGGGGATCCATCCATCTTGCCTCTAGCCCCGCTGTGTGGTGCCGAGTCACATCATAGCTTCCATAGCCCTAGGGTTCCTATGCACAAAGCCGCAACTAATAGGAACTAAGGATCTACACTAGGAGCATACTACATATGGCCCTAGGTCTCTACCCCCTTCCCAACACAAGAGGAACAACATGATCAACCATCATCACATAATCATCATGAATAATATCATATGAACATCTTAACCTAATCATACATATCTAACTATCGCTAGGGTTCCTTTGATTAGGGTTCAAGATGTTCAACAAAGGATCTAGGGTGGCTCTACTCTAGACACACACACTAACCCACCGGAATGCTAACTTCCGTGAACTAACATGAACTCTACTCAACCTACCTCCTCCGTAAGCCTTCCTCCCATCCCGGCCCATGCTCCTAGACGGGTTCAAGACTTGCTCCCCCACGATCATACACACCTTCCAGGGCTGCTGCCCGTGCTAGGTTATGATTTAACCATGCCCAAACGGGGCTTCGGGCACGAGATGAGAGTTCAAAGTTTGGGTCGTGTGGAAAAAAAGGTCTAGGGTTAGGTTAGAGCTAATATAGGTGTGGGTCCACGGGATGTCATGTGGCACCACTAGGTGAGGCCGTATGCGGTTTCTAATAGGATAAGGCCATGTGGAAATAGGCCTTATCCTAAGGTTATCTAAGTTAAACAATTAACTTAGATGTGCACCCCCTTGCTACTTATCCAAGGCATACAAGGCTACCTAGGTAGACTTGTATGGTGATTTTGGTCCAGAATATACGATTTAGGGCGATATTCCCTTGGAACGCCACAAAGCACCTTTTCTCGGTGGTCCACAAATAAGCTTTCCATGGCAGATCTAATCATTGTGGCTAAGTCAGTTTTTGGCAAAGACCCATGTGTATATGGCTTCGCTCATGTTGGCTCCACAATCAAAGATACAACTTTTTGTCGATTGTCGAAACTTCATCCGGGGAGGAACAGAGGAGGGTGTCACTGCCAAAGTCGGGCTTGGGAAAGTGCATGTTGCCAAAGCATTTTGGCGGCCCAAATGATCAATTTTCTTTGCAGAGCAAGGTGATGATTTCTAAGTTTATTTGGAGAATTTTGAATAATGTGGATGGTCCCCCTGTTCCCATCTTGTTTATCGGGCCTTTGCAAATGTGCATTTCTTTTGGGTCTCTGGCCTCTTAGGCCACTTTTCCCTCGGCTCTATTTTTATCCATTGACCGCATACCTAATGCGCCCCCATTTCTAGAGGATTGCTAGTTGCATGGGAGACTGTATAATCTCTCGTTTTCATTTTCACCATCTTGCATACACTAGCACTACCGCAAGTTGTTGGTGGATCCCATTGACGTGGTCCTCCGGTAGCTTCAAATTCACCCATTGACACAAATATTTATGGAGAGCAACAGTGTGCATATGATATCTGATTGGTATAATAATCAAAGGCGAATTCTCGACATGGGAAGCGCTTTTAAATTTAAGGTGGGATCGAGCTATTAGGCGTAAGGTGTCTTCAATTCTTCCTCCAAGAGCACAAGTGGATCTACCCCCCAGCCTTTGCAGTTCATGAGCTGTCAAAGCAGATAAGTTGGTGAATTCCATGTAAAGGTCTTGCTTGATGTCGACGCCTTGCCTCCTTCGGCCCAAGTGGCCTTTGGTCATTCCTAGGATCGACGTAGCAAGTATGGAAATGGGTATGGGATAAACTACCCATCCCAAAGTGTCTGCTTTATGGTGGCAAGTCACTCATCGTTGTCTCAATAATATTCTCGCGCAATGATTTTATCCAGAGGTATCTCCACTTTGTCCCTTATGTGCACAGAGGGATCTAGACAATTGAGCATTGCTTCTTCCTATGTAGACATGTCGACATGCTTGGTTGTGGCTTCAAGGCCTCTTTCATTGCAATTTGAATAGCCAAAGCAGGTGTTATTAGCGGCCATCCAAGTAGTTGGGATAATTTGGCAAAAAGGGTGTTTCATTTGGCTTCTGCATGGATCATTTGGTCCATTTGGAAAAGAAGCAATCTTCTCATATTCAAAGGTCTTGCTTGTTCAGATGCATGATCCTTCTTGATGCCCAACAAATCGAATTGTCAAAGCATCTGTGTGCTCATCAATTGCTAATGAGGTGAAGAGCCGATTTGGGAGCACTATCTTCGATTCATACTTACTTATGAGTTTTTGCTTGCTAGTCATATTGTTTAGATGTTGTATTTGAGTGGGTGGTCTTGCTCGTGACATTCTCCCATCGAAAGTTATTAGTCCCCGCTGTACTGGATCTTTCTCTCGATAATAAAGGCTCAAGTCCTTCAAAAAAAAAAAAAAAAAAATTTAGCTCTGTCTATTATAACAGAGTTTTGGCCTTTTTTAACGACCATCCAATCATGAATTATAGTACCCATGATCCAAAAATAGATTAGGCTTTAAAATATCTCAAGAATATACTAGTTCTAACCGAAGTTTGCCAAACACAATGTCCTATTTCCCGCCTTTTCCCGATCCTCGCTACATCATGCAACATCAAGGACATCTTGTAATGTGATATCCTAATACCTCTACCAAACATCCCGAAAAAAGATATCCGCATCTTCGTGAGTATAATTGGTGAAGTCCAATAGCATCAAAGACATGAGCTTGCCTTTTTTGCCGCAATTTATGGAACATATTTTCAAAAAAGGCTTTAGATTATTAAACCTTCGCAGCTTCTTTTATTCTTCAAAGACCTTTTTATTGCTTTAGCATGTACCATTTCACGCCTTCAACTGCTTGAAGGTTTCCTCCCTGCTTCGTGTCTAGATAATTGGGAGAATTCTCATCTTCATATTCAAAGACAACCCATCATCCTATCAAAGACTTCCAGCTTTATTGAGTCTCCTCATCTCTCCTCGTATAGAACATCATCACACACATTTAAATTAGTAACATAAAAGTAAAAAAACTCCATGGAATTTTTCCAAACCTATCCCATGCTTTGTCATATTTTTGCCCCTTTGACAACTTATGAGCCACAAAGAGAATTTGTTAATGTATCAAGGAAGGTTCTTTTATCCAATGGAGGGAAGGATTCCTTTTTTCCATTTGAACCATGTTCCTATGCTTCCACAACACTCAACAACTTATAATTCTCGGTACTATTCTTAATTTTACCGCCATCATCCGTAAACCTTAACATGTTACTTTAAATTGATCCCAAATTTATTTGTATAGTCCAAATTCCAAAATTCAATCACCATGACATGTGAAAATATAGTAAAGTAAAGTAAAGTAATTTTATTCACTATCTCATAGAGACCCTACTACGGTCTAAGAGAAAAAAATCAGAAATAAACATAAAAGGTGCTACAAAATGAGCGACAAATCATACCATTGTCAAAAGAAGCTCTCACGAACTTGTCATATCTCCTCAAGGAGAGATGCAAGCAATCGTGGAGCGAATCAAAAATGTATATACATTTCAAGATCCCACTTTTTAGTTTAGTGCCCTTAGGATAAGGACCCTTCAAAAGACAAAAATTATAGGTTTCCATTTTTGTTCCGATAGTGAATTTCCATTAAGCCATGCGCTTTATTAGTTTCATGTTGTTCGTATAAGAAATATTTTGAGCTATGCATTTGGTAAGAATCTATGACCATTGCATTTGATGGGCTCAACCCAAGAAACTACTCGAAGCTCAACAAGATGATGACACAACGCTACATTATAATAGACAATGATAGGTTATTTGGTTTTTTAAAAAGAAAGACAATTTATTTTTTCCTACAAGTATTTTTTCTTCATTCCTCGTAACCAAGTTATACATTTGGCCATTCTCATTTCTTCTAACCGAATTCTAAATATAGGCATTCTCTTGGATGCATTGCATCAATGTATCATCTTTTTCTTATTTTCAATAGAAACGGTCATGGAGACTTTTAGAGTATAAGATAAATAAATGGTCTTGTGCACATCCATGAAAAATTTGACCATTGCGACAATTAAACCTTTGAAAATCAAAACTTTAGCCATTCCAAAAATGTTTAACATGCCTTTCTGTTCATCTAGATTCTTCTCATATGTTGGCTTTTTCTGCTTGGTTTGTGGCGTTAGATATGCTTCAAGAATGTTTTACAAAAAACATAGCAATGGTTGAACGGCATATTGACAGCATTGCCCTTTATAACTCACACGTATGCGTCCATGCTTTTACAAACCTAATATATAAATTTCTTGATGTTTGTTGTACGTTGTGTCTACTTTTCCATTTTGTAGATGTTAGAAGCTAATGACGCTTTTCTTTTAATTGCCCAAAACCCAATCCAATCGCTTAGATACATAGATGTGCCTACATTGCAGTATATGTTTGTAACATTAGTCTCATACATTTGTCGGTTCACTTCCAAATTCTGACCACAAAGCAAGTACTTAAGAAGGCTACTGAAGAAGAACAAAGTATGAAATACATGTTGCATAATTGCTCAAAATTCAGTATTCCAGAAATTTGAAAGTGCAAACAAAAAGAGGGGATGATACTTTTAAGTTGAGCCCTGCATGCAATCATTGTTTCTGTCTTGATAACATTCTTAATGGACAGATCCTATAATCTATACATTTTCTTGATACTTTATGCAAGCTATTGGCATGTGCATATCTAACGAAGGCATACATGGAATCGACCTTGAGAAGCAAGTTATGCGGCATATGGATATTAGCCATTTATCAAAGTGTTGGAATAAAAATGTCCAATGCTACCATTGTTGACAACAGTTGTTCTTGGAGTGGAAACATTCAATGTTTTTGAATTGAAACTTCTTTTACTTCCACGCTAGAGCATGTTGGTGTTGTGAATTTTTAACTTTACAATATATTCGATGTAAACCTGTTGAACCAATGAGATATCTTGCAATGATGAAAGCCATTCAAACGACTTTGATATATGTGTCATCACTTTCACGCAACAACTCCACATTCAAGGTAACTAGAGCAAGTTATTGCCTTTACAATATGTAGCGATGCTAGATCATCTAGAGAAAGAGAGTGACTTTTGTCTCTTAGATAGTTTTAACCCAAGGGATAGATTAAAAATTGGTAATTTGAGATACCTTATTAATGTCCAAAGTTTCATAGAAAGGGATAGATTTTGGGGTTTGTTAACGTTCATAAAATTTAAGCATGAAGCATTTAGGCAAACCTTCAAACTGCCATTGTACTCTCCCTCATCATTGTATAATATGTGCTTAGGATCCATTAGTGAAGAGAAAATTCATTTTGTTGCATTAACATCCCAAACGATTAAATGCGGCGCCAACGAAAAACAACATCGAACTACAAACATTAGACATTGTTTGCAACGACTGTCATATATACATTTGACATTTTATGACCCTTCATCATGGGTAGGCATTTAGTGGTATGGAACGATGGGTGAGCTTGCCATAAATGGCTACAATTTAAGAACAATTCAAGAGTAAAAAAAGTAGACCCGTTCATTAGCATGACGTAGCATACCATTGTACCACAGATCTAACAACTTCGATATGACCTAGCCAACATAATTAACACCACCAAATTTTTTATATTAAATTTGTATGTTTGAATATTGTCAAATTTTGATAGCCTGTAATCTTCTTTTGTATCTTCTTTCTTCTCGTTAAAATATACTTCCTTCCGTCCTTCCTTTATTCCAATCATTAAATGCGCCATGCAACGACTCCAAATTCAAGGTAACTAGAACAATCTATTGCCTTTGCAATATGTAGCCATGCTAAATTATCTAGAGGAGAACAAAGAGAGTGACTCTTCTCCCATACATAGTTTTAACCCAAGAGATACATTAAGAATTGGCAGTTTGAGATACCTTATTAATGTCCAGCTTTTCATACAAAGGGATGCATTTCGGGGTTTTTTAATGTTCATAAAATTTAAACATGGATCATCTAGGCAAACCTTCAAACTAACTCCATTGTCTTACACAAATGTGCTTCGAAGACCTTCAAACTCAAGGCTATCATCTTACAAAATGTGTTTAGGCTCCATTAGTGAAGAAAATATTTATTTTATTCCCTTTAACATCCCAAACGATTAAATGCGGCGCCAACAAAAACAACATCGAACTCAAGCAACCTTAGACATTGTTTTCCTATTATGCCCCATAGTTCAATTGTTTCCATGGACGATAAAGAACTCTATTCTATTCTCGCTTTATTATCTAATGTATCTAAACAAGAACAATTCACCAAATAAGAAGTTAAGAAACAAGGTGTCACAAGACAGAGGGTTACCATCCCAAGTATTCTCGAGGGTATATTTGTATATTCTTTAATGCGCAGTATTGAAGTTGTGCCTTTGAGGTGCATTTGTCACTACTTTTTCTGGAGACTGGGCAATCTTATTATTCATTATGTGCATGCTGCTTCTAGAAAAAAAAGAAACTCAAAAGTAGAAAATACCGAGTGTCAAGATATGTGCATGTTGCTTGCATAGCAATTTTCAAGGCTCTAAATTCAAATGGATGTATTTGCTCCAGATTAACCGCAGTAGCTTCTCCATGTTTATTTGCTTTTGAGAAACAATATTGCCAGGATCAATGTTTCAAATAGAGGTACAATCGATATTTAAAAGAGCCGTTTTTTTTCGCGAAACAATGAATGAGATAACAACGTATTCAAAAAAAGAAAAGGCAAGCAAATTTAAGAAATGCAATAAACTCTAATGATGGTAGAAGCCATTACCGTAATGATGGTAGAAGCCATTTGAAATCCGTGTGAACGGCGAGGATCCAAATTTATGATCTACCCTGAGTCTTAGTAACCCGCGTTGTTGCAACCCTATTAATATAAAAATCTCAAATTTGGCAAATCGAATGATCCGGGTCAGAATGAAAATGTTTTTCTACCATGAATCAAAGGCTAACTTCATCACGCCTTTTTGGAGACTTTGTATGCTATCAATGAGTTTAGATGTGGAGACACCGATTGTAACATCTTCTTTGAAAATTTATAGATAGAGGGAAACTCATGAGCTATGTTTCGGTCATAAAAAAGCAATTTCTTAGCCTCCGTGATAGTTCCGTGATAGTTTGTCTTTTTGGCACCATAGATAGAGCTCTCGATGCTTTTACCGCTTCAACCTAAGTAACCAGGGCTTAAAGTGGCTACCCAAAGAATAAATGGGCAAAGGCTGCTTACACCGAGTAGCATGTTTGAGTAAATATTGGTATATTCATGGCATATACTAGTATATACCGAATATGCCATAAACCCATTATGATTTAGGGCTTGCCCCCTAGGGGCAACCCAAAAAAGGTCTAAAAAGAGTCATTTTTACAAAGAAAATAAACAACAAAAATTAGCCACACAAGCCTTCCACTCGCCAACATCATCGCCATACCAACATGAATACAATATGTGAACAAAAAACCTTATTGCCCAAATATGCCTTAGGGTTTAGGGTGCTTTCCCATGGGCCTTCAAAAAGGTTTTTTGAAGGTCAAGATCTTGGCGCAGGGGTTTCCAACCTTGAAGAACTTAAGTTTCGACCAATCGAAAAATGTTCCTCAATGCATTTAGTCTCGAGCTTGCGTACCGCAAGATATTTTCGTGTCCGTGGTTTCATGGGAAAAGGTGCAAATTATCGCAAGAAAACATCAAACAAATCGATTGGGTGTGATTTTTGCACAAGGAATAGACAATGAACAAACGGCCATGGCAACCCCGCCATCCCCGAGATACAAAATTAGATTCTTCAAGTCGAAAGTGTAAATAGGCACTAAGACTCACCACCGCAAGATTTCTATTACCAAACCGCTTCTTCACAACTATTGCATAAAATCTCTTGGCATATGGTCACATCCGGCAAGCACCAAAGCCTCACTGGCCTTAAAGCATTATGAACAACCGCAACATTTGGCATATTTGTAGAAGGCTTTGTCGCTGCTTGGATCCATTGAGAAACAAAATCCTTAAGATAAAATACAATAGAACACATGAGAATGGGCAAACCGAGGTAAATAAATGCATATTTCACACCAAATACATGAGCTATCCAATGACTTACCAAGTATTAGAATAATTTAAATTGGCTAGGTCGAATTGAAGATATATATCCCCTCACTGTAAGGTCAAAGAACAACAACCAATTGTGAAGACTATAGAAGAAGATCCAAACAATTCAAATATTTGACTCAAACCTAAACATGCATTATAGATAATAACCAACTTAATCGTGGTTCCATTTATCAAACATTATACTACTAATATTCATTAAAAGTGAATCCAAAGAAGGGTGTGACTACATTGATTGACCAAGATATCCCCGTGATAATTGCAACTTGTTTATGCCGATCCCAAAACCCGATAGTCCCATCAACAGAGTAAAGACAAGAACCCTTTTTGCTATCAATGGCAAGCCTAGTAATCTCCAGCCATGGCCAACATCACTTTGATGTTCGAGTAACGATCTAACATCCGATTAATGCATGCTATGTTGCAGTTTCCCAAGCATTACAACAAAAAGAAAATGAATCTTAAACAAGAAAGGTCTCGATTTCACTTTCTTCGTGCCTCGCACACTAAAATGACAAGAGTAGCAAATAATGAGTATGGGGAGTGGAGACTTACCTTATCACCAAGTTGAATCCTTAACGATGTAGTCTCCTTCAAAGAATTTCTTGTCTCAGACAAGATATTGAACAAATGCATGTAAGAAGTACAAGAACCAAGGTTGCAGTCCGCAGTTCTAGTTCTCAAACAGAAATTCAAGTGTGCTTTTAATCTCAAAGAAGGTAAAAACCAACATAGAAAACAACTTTGACATAGATAATCGATGCCCACTACATAGTGATACCCAATTATATTTTAAAATGTAATCTTGATTCAAACAAAAATTAACATGGAACGAGTCATTCCAATATGGATAACATAATAGTCCTCCACATCAACTTTCCTTAACACAAAAAATTAATCCTTCGACAAATTTTGAAAAGTCCAAGAAGATCAAGACAATTCCTTCAACATACCGATTTTTTTCCTCCTCAGAGTCGCACTTCTTCTTCTCCAGCTTCAAAGCTCTTTCGCGGCGCCTCTTATTAAATTATGTCATCGCATTGACGGCCTTAGTGACCTCTCGCTGCAGCTGCTTTTAACTCTCTTGATTTCCCAAATACTAAACTTGGCTTTTGATCACATTCCTTTGGTGTATCCTCCTGCCTTTTTTTTTTCCCCACCACCCACATCAATCTCTTCAATCTCATCAAGATCCTCCGCCATCGAGTGTTTGCATCAGGCTTGCACTTTCATGAGCATAGCACACAACATGTGCTCGTTGGTTCATGTAATCGATCTATAAGATCATACCACTTGCACGCTTTCGGCCTCCTTCTCGTAACCGCATACATTATTTTGATTTTTATCCGCTTTGTACTTTATATACCGCTTGCCACTTCTTCCCCGCATGCTCACTATCCTTGTCCAAGTCGTAGCACTTGGACACCAATTGCACATACATTTGTGCAAATATCAACACCATGTCTACTAGCTTTAGTCGGGAACTCTTCGCATCCGCCCACCTAAGATGAATTAGTGTAATCCACCCAATGGGGTCCTTCCGCCATCGCCCCTAGAACATCTCCTCGGCCGGTGTTTTAGCAGCTTTTGTTTACGGCCTCGCTTTTTGTCACGGGTTCTTGGGAAACACCCCGGAGCTTGGTGCATCACTATGAAACACAGTGGACAAGTGATTATGTTGGCAGAGTAGGCATCTCGTAAATTTCAGGAAAGGTTGAACGACAAACATGGATAATGTGGACGCCAATGATCGATATATGGATAGTGAACAACAGAGGTGTTGGTATGTCGAGTGGAATTCTCATCCATGTCTTGAGATAGTGGAACAAAAGAGGAGTAACTTGATTGAGACATTTGATTGTATGGTTCAAATCCAGCCCATGTCCGAAAAAGAAGTGCAAGCAACAAGGAAGATTAAACTCAAAACTAAACTTTTCATGATAATGAATTCTAGAATTATAATATATATGCAGCTTTCTAGACTTCTTGCGTATTAGCAATTCATTTACAATAGAAGCAATCTATTGGTTGCAAATTGATGTTCATTCAATTTAGAATTTACATGCATAAAATAAAAAATAAAGACATTATAAAACAAAGACATTATGATGTCTCGCTAATCCCTAAAACAATCTCTAAAAGTAAATTGGAAGTAATGCTAACCTCGCTCCAAAAGCTATGACGATGAAGAAATCTCGATGATGATGATGATGAAGGCGCCACGAAAATGGAGTTTGCAAAAGGAGAATGTCGATGGAGGAAAAATGACTATGATTTTGGCAACATATCGGCCCGCCAGCCTTTGGCGGTTTGCGGGCACTAAGATTTCCTATTGGCTATGTTCGATTCAAGATTCTCCCGGGATTTCCTAATAAAATAAGACTATAAAGTCGCCGGAACAAGGTTGCGCCGTCGCTTTTAGGGCGTGGAAAACGATCTCATTTTTTTTTTCATGTGCAAAAAGCTTATTGGCCAAAAATAAGACATCCACGAGTGGAAAATCACCCTTAAAGGTCTATTTGCCCCCAAAAAAAAGGACCAAAACGCAACGACCTTATACTGACTACCCTCCATTTGCTTACCTTTTATTAGTTAAACTTAAAGCCGTGAGCCGAGCCCAAAGATCGCCTATCGATGGTCACGGGTCGCTCTTGTGTTCTTTTGTGTAGGAGTCTAAACAATCCTTCTTTTAGGGTAGGGGTTTGTGAGAGGATACCGAAAGAAGCCGAAAGTGGCCGTAAGATTTAACAACTGAAAAGGGCAAGGAGAAGAAAACAGAACGGAGTAAGAGCAATCGCAGATTCCAAAGCGCATCTCCCTCCGCCAGATGAGATTTTAAAACGCAAAGGATCCTTTCGCTGGAGGACATATAGCCGATGTTGCCCGCTTCTATGATCTAACTTGAACTTCAACCAAGGCTTTCGGTACTATGATAATTTCGGCCCACATTATTGCTTACTTCAGAATGACGAGGATGTCACGTGAGGTGATTCATTGGGGGCTTCTATAACCCCATGTTAACAAAACAAATTGATGAGATTGAGCAAATGAGAACGTGATGAAATAATATGTTATTATACTAGATTTTAAACTAGATGACAATTACTATAGTATTGTATTCAATACCCGTAGTGTCACTCTTCACGCAAAAGATGAGTTCCAAATTGGTGAGCATAATTTCAAGATCACCCAAATCTCCAACTACACTTGTGTTTTGGAGTCCGGCTCAAGAATATGCGCCCAATGATTTCATCCGATCTTCATTAATGTGCCGGTGCTCATCAAAGTACCTTGGTGGATTAGCAAATGGATTATCGCACGAAGCCTTGACTCGACGTGTTGATCATTATTCGTGGCCTTACTTGGTCGCCATGTACTCAAGGCCGCCTCTACTCTCTCACTAGCTACTGTACATATTCTCCCTCTATCTTTAAGGCTTTCCTCCATCTAGAGTTTTAAGGTTTTCAAACCTCGATGCCGAAAAAACACGATTCGCGGTGCTATATTGATAGCCCGCATTATAGTTTTCCAAAACAATAGAATGGAGCAGCTGTCATTTCTTATCACAAAAAGTTGCCATTGCATATTAGGTGCAAGTCAGGCTTAATGGAAAAAGTTTTCATCCTCAGAGGGATTTATGTGAGATCTCCGCATAGGTAGCGCCAAGGATTCGACTTGGACATGCTTCAATAACAATTTTATAACATCCTTGAAACTACTTTTTATATAAGAAATGTTACATCACCCTAACATACAGTTTCATTATTAAAGTAATAAACTAAAAGACCTAGAGTACCAAATGTTTTGTTACTATATATACCTTAATAATGACTAGCGACCCAAGTTGAAACGCGGCTTTGGTACTATAAATTCCCTTTAGGAGTTTTTAACAGGTGGCTAGAAGATGGCATTGTGATGGCATCGTTATTAGGGCGTGCCGGACATCATCCTTCCATGCACATAGCGTGATGAGATATTTGAGTGCACGATGTCTTCTAATTACTCCCATGGTTCTAATAATACACCGAGCTTTCAACTGGCTTTTGAAAGCAATTCGAGGCATTGCCGATATTTCTTTGCAATTTTTGGAATCTTCCTTGATCAATGAGGGAAGCCCTTTCCAATATGCAAAGTTAGGTGGATGACTAAGCACTCCCATAATCCTAAGAATCCTTAAATCTTCTCTTTTAAAATGGGAGGATGTTGGTTTTAAAGTGCCAGGAGCGCCGCATCGCGGCGTTCCCTCCTCTTGAGATTATTTTTAGCCGTGTCACGTCTCCTCCACTCTCTCTTCACCTAAATTCGAGAGGGGGAAGAAAGCGGCGGTGCCCGCCTTGAGGCTCCTATGGCGGAAAGAAAAAGATACATGATGAAGCCATTGGAATGTGGATACCATAGTGAAGTGGTCCGGAATGGTTGATTAGTATATAAAGGAAACAATCACCCCAATAATGCTTCTAAAATTCAAAGTGATGCGATGAAATTTGGCCCCGGACTTAGCGGGGTGGCGTGTGGGATAAATTTAAGTATGGAACTAAGTGCAGGACAAAGAATGGATCTGCGAGAGCCACCTCAAGAGATCTCTCATTAACTTGGATGCTCCATGGGAGAACCATTAGCTCTGCCCGAAAATGGCTATCAATATAGCGCGAATCGTGTTGTCACGGCATCGAGTTTGAAAACCTTAAAACTCTAGATGGAGGAAAGCCTTAAAGATAGAGGGAGAATAGTACAGCGCTGAGTGAGAGTAGAGCAAACAGCTAGTACATGGCGGCCAAGTAGGTATAAAGCCCTCTCATCTTGTTCGGACAAACAAATTAAGATGGCACATTTCACATACACATTACACAATATGAATCCAGAAACACAAGTCAAATAATGACATTAGAGATTCAACATTTTGGGCGTTCATTTCAAATTCGCCCGGATTAAGAGAAGATATATAAACCATTAGCAAAGTGAAATATATTAGACTTTAATAAAGCTTATATTTACCATGCAAACCAGATCGACGCCCTTACTATTTATGTTTAGATTATATGTAAAGAGATGAACTGAACTTTGTCATCTATATAGTCAAGTCTTACAATGTATATACACTTGATCTTTTTTTCGTTTCTAGATGTTTCAATAACAATTTTATAACATCCTTGAAACTACTTTTATATAAGAAATGTTACATCACCTAACTCTTACGGTTCATTATTAAAGTAATAAACTAAAAGACCTAGAGTACCAAATGTTTTGTTACTATATATACCTTAATATTGACTAGCAAACCCAGGTTGAAACGTGGCTTTGGTACTATAAATTCCCTTCGTGAGTTTTTAACAGGTGGCTAGAAGATGGCATTGTGATGGCATCGTTATTAGGGCGGCGGACATCATCCTTCCATGCACATAGCAGCGATGAGATATTTGAGTGCACGATGTCTTCTAATTACTCCCATGGTTCTAATAATACACTGAGCTTTCAACTGGCTTTAGCTTAATTCAGAGACGTACTCGATATTTCTTTGCAATTTTGGAGATCTTCCTTGATCAATGACCAAAGGGAAAGCCCTTTCCAATATGCAAGTTAGGTAGATGGCTTCAAGCACTCCCATAATCCTAAAGAATCTTATATTATAATGTTGTGTAATGGACCGCACCCTAAATCGGACGGTCGAGGATTTGATTGACCAATGGTGGAGATGATGTGTGCGTGTCTTCAACTAAAATTTCATCTTGACTATGGCTTCAATATGAAAGGGAAAAGGAAAAAGGAAAAGGAAAAGGAAAAGGGAAAAGGGAAAAGGGAAAAGGGGAAGGGGAAGGGGAAGGGAAAAGGAAAAACGATGAAAGAGAAAAGGGAAAAGGGAAACGGAAAAGGGGAAGGGAAAAGGAAAAACGTTGAAAGGGAAAAGAAAAAACGATGAAAGGGAAAAGGAAAAGGAAGAGGGAAGGGAAAAGGAAAAAAAGGTGAAAGGGAAAGGGAAAATGGAAAAGGGAAAACGGAAAACGGAAAAGGAAAAGGGAAAAGGAAAAGGGGACCGGAAAAGGAAAAACGATGAAAGGGAAAAAGGAAACTAAAAGGGAAGGGAAAAAGGAAAAAATGATGAAAGGGAAAAGGAAAAGGGAAAAGGAAAAGGGAAGGGAAAAGGAAAACGATGAAAGGGAAAAAGGGAAAAGGGAAAAAGGGAAAAGGGAAAAGGGAAAGGGGAAAAGGAAAAGGAAAACGATGAAAGGGAAAAAAGGAAAAGGGAAAAGGGAAAAGGAAGAGGGGAAGGAAAAGGAAAACGATGAAAGGAAAAGGAAGAGGGGAAGGGAAAAGGAAAAACGATGAAGGAAAAGGGAAAAGGAAACGGAAAAGGGGAAGGGAAAAGGAAAAAGCGATGAAAGGGAAAAGGAAAACGATGAAAGGGAAAAGGGAAAAAGGAGAGGGGAAGGAAAAGGAAAAAGATGAAAGGGAAAAAGGGAAAATGGAAAAGGGAAAAACTGAAACGGAAAAGGGAAAAGGAAAAGGAAAAATTTACCAAAAAGGAAAAACGATGAAAGGGGAAAAAGGAAAAACGGAAAAGGGAAGGAAAATGAAAAAATGAAAAGGGAAATGGGAAAGGGAAAAGGGAAAAGGAAAAGGGAAGGGAAAACAGGAAAACGATGAAAGGGAAAAGGGAAAAGGGAAAAGGGAAAAAGGGAAAAGGAAAAGGAAAAACGATGAAAGGGAAAAAGGAAATAGGAAAAGGAAGAGGGGGAAGGGAAAAAGGAAAAACGATGAAAGGGAAAAGGAAGAGGGAAGGGAAAAGGAAAAACGATGAAAGGGAAAAAAAGGGAAAAGGAAGAGGGGGAAGGGGAAAAGGAAAAAGCGTATGAAAGGGAAAAGGGGAAAAGGAAAAAGGAAAAGGAATAAAGGAAAGATAAGAGGAAAAAGGAAAGAGAAGGAGAAAAGGAAAATGGAAAGATAAAAAAAAAATAGAAAAAGGAATAGAATAGACGATGGGGGAAAATACGGAACCTTTCAAGAGCACCGCGAGAAGGGTAAGAAGTAAAGGTGAGAAAAGGAGAAAAAGGTAGGGAAAATAAGAAAAGGTTGCAAAGTCTATGGGAAAAGAAAAGTAAAAAGGAAAAAGACATGGAAAAGGGAAAAAGAGAAACTTGGGAAAAGGAACGAGAAAAAGAGAAAAAAAAGAAAGGGCGTGAAAAAAGGGAAAAGAGAAAGGGTGAAGAAAGAGAAAAAGGAAAGCAAAAAAAAGAGCATCGAGAAAAGGAAGAGGGAAAGGATGGAAAAATGAGGAAAAAGGTGGGGGGAAATTAGAATAGACAAAGGGTAGGGAGCAAGGAATAGGAAAGAGGAAGGCGAAAAAGGGGCACGCGAGAAAAAGGGGAAGAGGGAAGGGTGAGGAAATAGAAAAAAAAGGGGAAAAGAGTATGGGAAAGGGAAAAGAAAAAGAAACAAGAAAAGAAGAAAGTGGAAAGGGGAAAAAGGGGAAGAAGATGGGGAAAAGAAGGAAAAAGGGTACATAAAAAAGGTTGAGAAAAGGGAATGGAAAGAGGCATATGAAAAGCGAAAGGAACTGAAAGGGAAAATGTAAAGGAAGGGGAAAAGAGAAAAGGAAAGGGAAAAAAGGAACATCGCGAAGCAAAAGGGTGGGGAAAAGTATGAAAAGGGAATGGAAAGTTGAAAGGAAAAGGGAAGGAGGAAAAAGGAGAAGGAAAGCAAAAAGAGCATGAGGAAAAGAGGGAGAGAAATGGGAAAAGAGATGGGGAAAAGGGGCACGTGATCAAGAGGAAGAGGGTGGGGAAAGGAAGAAAAGGGCACATGAAAAAGGTAAGCAAAAAGAGAAAAAAAAAAATGCATGAGAAATCGGAAAGAGAAAAGGAAAAGGAAAAGGAAGAGGAAGGGGAAAAGGAAAGGGAAAAGAGAGTAGTGGAAAATGGGAAGAGCAGGGGAAAAGATAAAAAGGAAGGGAAAAAGCTGATAAGAAAAAGAAAAAAAAAAAAAAAAAAAAAAAGGGAAGGCAAAGGGAGGGAGAACGGGGGTTAGAAAAAAAAGGAGAATAAAAAGAAAGAAATTAAAGGTTCTAATTTATGCCCAAGGTCGGGTACCATTACTAGTATTATAATGTTATTGTGTAAGTGTTGGACCCAGCCCTAAATCCCGAATGGCGAGGATTTGATTGGATTTGAAGACCTAAATCCGGCCATAGAAGAATGGAAATTGTAGAGGATCGGGAGCCCAAAAGCGGTCTCTGGGCAGTCCACGGTTTGCTTCGATGGCGGCGGCGTGAGGACCATGATGCTTATTCACAAGGATCTTGGGGCAGCTGGCGGTTATAGGGGACGAAAGGCGTATGCAAAAGAGCTTGACAGAAATATAGATTGAGAGATTACGTACCCGGCTCTACGATTGAGATCATGTTAAAGTGGAGCTGAATATGAATGGGCTTGAGAATGAAGTTAGGGGTAAGATTGGGTTTTCTATAGATTGAGAGATTACGTACTAGCTCTACGATAAAGTGGAGCTGAATATGAATGGGCTAGAGAATGAAGTTAGGGGTAAGATTGGGTTTTCTTTTCTTGCTTATGTTGCTACCTTTTATATTACAGAGGCAGATCCAATGTATATTAGTCCGGAAACAACATCCCTTCTTTTCTCAACATCTTGGTTCTTGCATTGTTTACTTTCTTGAAATATGATGCATATTTTCATTTCCATTATTATTCTTCCGGACAAAGATCAAGAATCGGGGACAACATAAGCAAAAGTTAAAGTGTTACAAAAATGGTGACGCGTGCTTCAATCATGAATTTTACAACATGCGGTTGTGCAAAGCTACACAAAAAGTTCTTTGTATAGTTCACAAACTTGCCCCAAAGCTGAGAAGACATGTTCAAAGAAGGCAGAAAACGTTCCGCAGAAGAATAAGCGGTGCGTAAATTGATCGATGCGAAATGGCCGGTTGTTTTGTGTTTACAAAGATCGAAAGGGTCTATTTTGTGCTTGGTCAATGCAAGTAAGTTTTTGTCAATTTTGTAATCAGATTTTTTGGATTGAAGCTTTGGCGGTAGCATAGATTCCATGATGTTAGTCCCGAGCAATGTTATTAATCGTAGTTATTCTTGGCTCAATTCATCGGCCAAAAGCATTACAATGCCTTGAAGGGAATTACAAGAATAGTTTCTTGCATTCTTGCTTAAATCCTCTCCTTCTCATTCCGTTTACATCAAAGGCTTTCTTTGGATGTAATTATAGTCCGCACTTTATTGAGGAGGCCCAACCGAAAGAATGCTTGGAAGAATATCGCGATGATTCGCAAATAAAACCGTCTATGGGGCAGCTTTAACCATTCTTAATCACTATATGACCACTATATGAATCTCTTGACTCTCAATGTGAAACATATAGGCCTTTCATTATTATGAGGTATACATCATTTTAGTTCATGCGGACACGGATGCATTGTTAAACATATATAGGTCTTTCACATTTATAAGGTATATGTCATTTTAGTTGATGCGAGATCTGGATGCTAGACCAATCCAGATCTTAGCCAATGGTTTATAAGGCAAAACTCTGCAAATAACTGATTGTTAGAGTGCTGCTTTGTTGTATCAGAGTGTTGAGAAGTTGGATTATTTGGCAAGGATCAAGGTGCCACAGAAATTAGACATCTGGAATAGACTTGACTAACCATTCTTCACCAATATCCTATGTAGAAAATAGAAATATCTCTGACACACAATCTGGTACTTGATATGTCCTTTATGTTTTTTAATTTCCCTGTAACATTTTTTATTCACATGTAAAATCACTGGAATACTGTAACAATTGCTTGCAGGATAGCTTGAAGCAGGAGTTAGCTTAGCAAACAAATTGCTCAAAAAGAGGTGGATTCCATTTATCATAACTAAAGCTAAAATCTTCTTTAGTTGAACGTAAACAACATTTTGAAAAGGAAGCTGATAGAAAAGTAGCAAGAACTACAGAAAGAAAGAGATAAGTTGTTAGCCAAATTGGAGACAACAACTAGCGCTTCTGATGCAGACACAGAAAATGAAAATGCAGGATTCATGTGTTGAAAAGCTCAAAGACCTTGAACAACCATCAATCATTTTATTATCGTCTCATCTGTACTTCGAGACATGAGTCATGGTCGTACACAAGCTTAGCGGTGTCAGGTGCAAAAGCATCGGAACATTATCTTCTAAGAACTGTCTTCCAGATAATTGCTTCAATTCTAATGGTTCCACTCAATGGCTTCAATGCCACCACAGTGCCATGTTATCTCTAGGCATCCCAATCAATTGTGCCTTTGCACAATATTTGAGTTGCTAACAAAAAGCATTTACTTCGAAAAATCACTGGACTGCTGGACTGCCATGTGTAGCCTAACAAGCATAGACATGTTTTTTATAGAAGGGAGATCATATCGTTTGAGTCGTCATCTTATTCTAACATAAAAAACATCTTTTGTAAATAAAATTACAAATTTATTATGGGGCAGTAGTGCCTTTTGTGTGCAAAATAAATAAATAACACACCGATAGGAATATTTGCATGTACGATCTATTTACTAATTACAAGCATGTCCAAACAACACATAAAGTTATTAACGAACTATTTCCTAATCACAAATATATCCACACAACACACGTAAAGTTATAAGAACTTAATTGACATAAAGTTATAAGAACGTAGTTGATATTTCAAGCTCTGCAATATTTTAATAATATTTGATCTTTGATGGAATGCTGAATGGAATGTTGTAAGTCTATTGGCAAACAATATTTATTGTAAATGTGCATGAAACTTTATGTGCCTAAGTAGAGTTACTTAAGAAAAACATTGACCTCTTACAAGATGAACGAATTAATATTAGGTGATAAGCTAACTGAGCCCAATGTTGATTAACATCAGCTTATAAGTTCATTAACAAATGATAATTTTCCCATGGATTTGCCTCATTATGCTAGATTTATGACAAGGAGTTTGAGCTAAATAGGTTTTGGGACAGAGGGATATGTGCATTTGGTTAATAATTCAAACAATTTGCTCTTACAAAATAATGTTGATGATGTTCATCAACTAGGAATTTGTTAAAGAACTAATGGGAATTTGGACTATGAATGCATAGACACAACTTGACATTGTCAAATATAACCCAAATTATACGTGTTGAGAATTCTCACTAATAATCAACACATTTATATATATTTAGAGTCCTCACTGATAATAAGCACATAGGCTCAATGGTTTAGAAGTATATTATAATAGAGAATATTTTTGTGCACCAAATTACTCTATGGATTCCACCAAATGAATTTAGATTCTTTGCTACCTTTCAAATATTGAACTTTGTATAAATCTGCTACTCAAGCCCGGCAACGCTGGGCACCATTCCACAATAATGCTTGGCCGCATGTAAAACTTATGACATTCCTTATACAAAACCAATGCATTCTTCCGAACACAACCAATCAATGGACCCTTGGAACAACCCAACCATATTATCATGGGCACTTTGCTAAACAATAGAAGCAAATTCTAAAGTCTTGGACGGATTAATGGCACAACTTCCACTAACACTAACAGAAAGGGAAAGAGGGGGGATCGTAATACCTGGAGCGACACCTCGATAATATTGTTGCCTTATCATTTACATGTTTCCAACTTATGCCCAGCAACGCTGGGCACCGTGACTAGTCCTTAAATATTGCTTTATTTTTTTAAGCAATAATTGCATCAATATTAGAAGACCTAGAATGAAGAAGCTCCAATTTTGCATTTTTTAATTACTTTATGAATAAGAAGACCTCGAGTTGAAACAACTCCTATTTTGGATTTTAAAATTAGCAGGCTTTTTTTTCTTAGGTATAACGATCGCTATAATTCCAGCCTATCCACGTTGGTTGCCACCTCATCTAAATTCATTTCGTGTTGTTGAATATCCAAAGTATTGCATCAACGGCTTGTAAATTTAGAAAACCCCAGGAAAACTTCCTAGCATTCCCTTCCAACATCTCAAGCTCTGGAATCGATGCTGTCAAATATAAGTTTTGGAGGTAGTTGGTGAACATTTTTTCCTATGCGAAGAAGGGTGGCACCAGCATTAGGAGTTCTGTAACTCCCGCTTGAAATGCAAGCCTTCTCATCCGGTTTTCGCACCTCAATTTGATAACCATTAGCAATATCTTTGGGATAGATCTTGCAACTATGGGTTAAGATTCGTCTCTTGATGCCTTTTTTCGGCGTAGCAATAGAAACTCAGCTCTGAGCCTATTAGGGGCGACTCTACCAGGGCTAAATGTTGCATAAATGGGTACTACCAGACAGATAAGCTGTGATTGTTTTGACAACATTCATTTCAGGATGGAGCTTTACAAAATTGGCTTGCACTGGAAATATGGACAGTTCCTACCAGCTAAATTGTTACCTTCGTATCTTTTCGCTTGTTCCTTATTTCTTATTTATGCATTGAGAATCGGGAAGAACAAAGTTTCCATAATAAAATGAAAGGCTTATGTGTTTGGATTTGGTGGTATGTATTTATTTTTGTAAATAAGGTCCAGGCAGATGTGTGTAGCGCAAGAGTATGTTCCTATACATTTTGCTTGATTTCATGATGCTTTGTGTAATCTTAGGCTTACCATGATGTTTTGCAGGAATCATCTTGTCCTAGCCTCGAGTTTGAAAACCCTAAACCTAGTGAAGATTCGATTCGTATAAGGAAGCAATACGACCCCAATAATGCTTCTAAAATTCAAAGTGATCTCGTTTGGCCGGACTTAGCGGGGGTGGCACGTGGGGATAAATTTAAGTATGGAACTAAATTCGGGACAAAGAATGGATATCACGAGCCACCTCAAGAGATCTCTTCATTGGATGCTCCATGGGGAGAACCAAATTAGCTCACGGGTTCGAGTGGCTATCAATATAGAGCAAGAATCTTGTTGTCCTGGCATCGAGTTTGAAAACCTTAAAACTCTAGATGGAGGAAAGCCTTAAAGATAGAGGAGAATAGTACATGCGCTAGTGAGAGTAGAGCAAAGCTAGTACATGGCGACCAAGTAGGTATAAAAAGCCCTCTCATCTTGTTCGGACAAACAAATTAAGATGGCACATTTCACATACACATTACACAATATGAATCCAGAAACACAAGTCAAATAATGACATTAGAGATTCAACATTTTGGGCAGTCGCTCAGCTCGCCAGATTAAGAGAACATATATAAACCATTAGCAAAGTGAAATATATTAGACTTTAATAAAGCTTATATTTACCATGCAAACCCGGATCGGCGCCCTTACTATTTATGTTTTAGATTATATGTAAAGAGATGAACTGAACTTTGTCATCTATATAGTCAAGTCTTACAATGTAGATACACTTGATCTTTTTTTCGTTTCTAGATGTTTCAATAACAATTTTATAACATCCTTGAAACTACTTTTTATATAAGAAATGTTACATCACCCCCTAACTCTTACGGTTCATTATTAAAGTAATAAACTAAAAGACCTAGAGTACCAAATGTTTTGTTACTATATATACCTTAATAATGACTAGCAGCCCCAGGTTGAAACGTGGCTTTGGTACTATAAATTCCCTTTCAGAGTTTTTAACAGGTGGCTAGAAGATGGCATTGTGATGGCATCGTTATTAGGGCGGCGGACATCATCCTTCCATGCACATAGCAGCGATGAGATATTTGAGTGCACGATGTCTTCTAATTACTCCCATGGTTCTAATAATACACCGAGCTTTCAACCGGGCTTTAGCTTAATTGAGACGCATTACTTCGATATTTCTTTGCAATTTTGGAGATCTTCCTTGATCAATGACCAAAGGGAAAGCCCTTTCCAATATGCAAGTTAGGTAGATGGCTTCAAGCACTCCCATAATCCTAAAGAATCCTTAAATATTGCTTTATTTTTTTAAGCAATAATTGCATCAATATTAGAAGACCTAGAATGAAGAAGCTCCAATTTTGCATTTTTTAATTACTTTATGAATAAGAAGACCTCGAGTTGAAACAACTCCTATTTTGGATTTTAAAATTAGCAGGCTTTTTTTTCTTAGGTATAACGATCGCTATAATTCCAGCCTATCCACGTTGGTTGCCACCTCATCTAAATTCATTTCGTGTTGTTGAATATCCAAAGTATTGCATCAACGGCTTGTAAATTTAGAAAACCCCGGGAAAACTTCCTAGCATTCCCTTCCAACATCTCAAGCTCTGGAATCGATGCTGTCAAATATAAGTTTTGGAGGTAGTTGGTGAACATTTTTTCCTATGCGAAGAAGGGTGGCACCAGCATTAGGAGTTCTGTAACTCCCGCTTGAAATGCAAGCCTTCTCATCCGGTTTTCGCACCTCAATTTGATAACCATTAGCAATATCTTTGGGATAGATCTTGCAACTATGGGTTAAGATTCGTCTCTTGATGCCTTTTTTCGGCGTAGCAATAGAAACTCAGCTCTGAGCCTATTAGGGGCGACTCTACCAGGGCTAAATGTTGCATAAATGGGTACTACCAGACAGATAAGCTGTGATTGTTTTGACAACATTCATTTCAGGATGGAGCTTTACAAAATTGGCTTGCACTGGAAATATGGACAGTTCCTACCAGCTAAATTGTTACCTTCGTATCTTTTCGCTTGTTCCTTATTTCTTATTTATGCATTGAGAATCGGGAAGAACAAAGTTTCCATAATAAAATGAAAGGCTTATGTGTTTGGATTTGGTGGTATGTATTTATTTTTGTAAATAAGGTCCAGGCAGATGTGTGTAGCGCAAGAGTATGTTCCTATACATTTTGCTTGATTTCATGATGCTTTGTGTAATCTTAGGCTTACCATGATGTTTTGCAGGAATCATCTTGTCCTAGCCTCGAGTTTGAAAACCCTAAACCTAGTGAAGATTCGATTCGTATAAGGAAGCAATACGACCCCAATAATGCTTCTAAAATTCAAAGTGATCTGAAGCTGAACTGGACTTAGCGGGGTGGCGCGTAGGGATAAATTTAAGTATGGAACTAAATTCTGGGACAAAGAATGGATATGCGAGCCACCTCAAGAGATCTCTTCATTGGATGCTCCATGGGGAGAACCAGCTAGCTCTGGGTTCGAGTGGCTATCAATATAGAGCAAGAATCGTGTTGTCCTGGCATCGAGTTTGAAAACCTTAAAACTCTAGATGGAGGAAAGCCTTGAAGATAGAGGGAGAATAGTATGCAGCTTAGTGAGAGTAGAGCAAGCGCTAGTACATGGCGGCCAAGTAGGTATAAAGCCCTCTCATCTTGTTCGGACAAACAAATTAAGATGGCACATTTCACATACACATTACACAATATGAATCCAGAAACACAAGTCAAATAATGACATTAGAGATTCAACATTTTGGGCGGTCAACATTTCGCGATTTAAGAGAACATATATAAACCATTAGCAAAGTGAAATATAAAGCTTATATTTACCATGCAAACCAGATCGACGCCCTTACTATTTATGTTTAGATTATATGTAAAGAGATGAACTGAACTTTGTCATCTATATAGTCAAGTCTTACAATGTAGATACACTTGATCTTTTTTTCGTTTCTAGATGTTTCAATAACAATTTTATAACATCCTTGAAACTACTTTTTTATATAAGAAAATGTTACATCACCCTAACTCTTCTGGTTCATTATTAAAGTAATAAACTAAAAGACCTAGAGTACCAAATGTTTTGTTACTATATATACCTTAATAATGACTAGCAGCCCCAGGTTGAAACGTGGCTTTGGTACTATAAATTCCCTTTCAGAGTTTTTAACAGGTGGCTAGAAGATGGCATTGTGATGGCATCGTTATTAGGGTGGCGGACATCATCCTTCCATGCACATAGCAGCGATGAGATTTTTTTTTTTTTTTTTTTTTTTTTGAAGGTAAGGTTGGTGGGACTTGCACCCACCCACATCTCCCACCCGATGGTAGCTAGTGGGTAGCGATGAGATATTTGAGTGCACGATGTCTTCTAATTACTCCCATGGTTCTAATAATACATTGAGCTTTCAACTGGCTTTAGCTTAATTCAGAGACGTACTCGATATTTCTTTGCAATTTTGGAGATCTTCCTTGATCAATGACCAAAGGGAAAGCCCTTTCCAATATTCAAGTTAGGTAGATGGCTTCAAGCACTCCCATAAGCCTAAAAAGAATCCTTAAATCTTCTTTTTAAAATGGGAGGATGTTGGTTTCGTGCGAGGAACAGCATGTAACGCGGGATTATTTTAGCCGTATCGTCTCCTCCCTCCCGTCTCTTCACCTAAATTCGAGAGGGAAGAGCGCAAGGCGATGATTGCCCTGCGGGGCTCCTATGGCGGAAAGAAAAGATACATCGTGAAGCCATTGGAATGTGGATACCATAGTGAAGTCGTCGGAATGCAGGTCCCGGAGGTTGCTGAAGCTTTTCGATTGCCTGGGCGGAATTGCCGAAGCTTGAGGCTTGGCCGCATTTTTTACAAAGGCTAAGCTAGAGGATTGAAAGAAGCAGCTTCCATTATATCCAAATCGTTCGCCAAGTTGGGGAGCAGAGGATTCTTAAACTGTTTTGTTGGTTTCAAAAGCGGCAATCATGCATTCTTCGATACTAGAAAAAGGTCTTTTTCTAAAACAACCTTTCTAGCTGCAAAAATATCATTGCCAGCATCCTTGGCGATGCCTTCCACATATTTCTTAATGATTGCTCATTATTTTTTCCCAGATTAATCCATGGACCTTTTCTATAATTGGCGATTTCTCTGTTGGGGCTCCTCTGTCCAGCGTTTCTTGGACTTGGGTACATTCTTTGGTTTTTTACAGCAGCAGATGCTTATACGTGAGTAGGATATGCTCTTGCTTCTTTGCTGATAAATCTTGAATTGGTGCCCCTTTCTCCTCATTTCTGAAGCTCCTGTATTCTGTTTCTTCCCTTTTTTGTAGTACGAGCAACACCTGGAAGTAGCGCCAAGGCATCTGGATTTGTTCAAAGTCGAACTAGAAAGGCACTTGAAGACATTCAAAACGCGGTGGGCACTAGAAATCACGTGAAACAAGAGTAAATCTTTGATTCCACTCACCATGTTTTTAAGTTTACCAATGTAGGTTTATTATACTGCTGAAAGATTTTCATTGTTTGTGACTAGAGATAAACTTGAAGGAACAAAACCCGGATCCATTGGATAGCCACATCACAAGGTTTGCTTCACAATAGTTTTTGTTTACGGATCTAAGGTAGAGCCGCCACCGTTATGCGTGGTTAATCGACCCATTACTTGGTATTTTACAATGTGGCTGCATTTTGAAGTCTGCAGAAGTATTTTTCTAACACATTTATCAGATGATTCCATCAGGAGTTTTTCTGCTCGGCTAGCAATCAACCAGGCTAGAGCAGCTAAGGTTCGAATGATATTTTGTGAGTGATTATTTTGATTGGCTGTATTTTCTCCTACCTACACTCTTGTATTTTCTCCTACCTACACTCTTGATTTTTAAGAAGTTTACTACTTTGTACGTGCATTGTGGATTGTTCTTCTCTGTTGGGGCAAGTACCTCCATTTTCTGGCATTCCAGTTTTACTTAGATTCTGTACATGCTTTCTTTTCCTGAAAGTAGTATCACGGCTATTCTTTGATTCTACTCCTTCACTTCAAGTAGCATCAGCTTTAGAAAAAAGATAAATTACACGGGCCACCTTTTGTTTTCCAAATGCTTCTAATTCTTGCATCTTATAGCAAGCATCTCTCTTCTAAATTGTTTGAAAATAGGAAGTTGTTCAACTGAGCTCAAACTTAAAGCAAGTGATGGATATGCTTGCAGAATCCATGCCTTCGATTGATATCATAAACTGCATGCGGGGACTTAGGCATTGAGGATATGGTTGGCACAATGGAGAATTATGAGGATGATCCATGAAGCAAGGACCTTGAATGTTGGTCCTGAGGCAAGGGGGCTTTGGGACCACATTACTCCCAAATTCCCTATAAACTGCGGGGTTGACTCCTGCCAATCCATGAGCCACCTCCCCAAACGTTGATTGAGGGGTAGTGATTAAGTCATCCATGAAGCTTAGGAGCCACATATCCATCATAGCCTTAACATCATGATCATGGTTTCCAAAGTGTTTGCCAAAAATCTGAACTAGCGGTATAAATGCTAACCTTGGTTCCATCTCTAACATGTACCCATATTGGAACGAGAACTCTTGAAGCATATCATTTTCTCGATTAGAATGGTCCAAGGGCCACAAGGAAATTCAATCAGGGATTTTTCGCTCTACATCTTTGCAGACCTCCAAGTTGTGCCCTTGCCACTTGCCATAGATTTCTCATGGAAAATAAGTCAAGAGCAACATTATTTTTGCATGTTATTTAACTATAGCTTACTAAGACTCTTTTTTTTTTTTTTTGCAAGCACCTAATTTAGCAAGCCTTGCATTGTTATTCAATTGTAGATCGATTGGCTGAATTATCGAAATCTATATCAATGCGTGCATTCTTGGGCATGTTTGACGTTTGAAATGATGCAGACCTAATTGATATTGTAACTATTATTCATGCTTCATCTGCATTTCTACTTGCTCTAACATTGAAGATCGAAGAAGCCTTATTACCAGAATAGAATGATGTGGTCCTCATGTGCTGCGGCCTTGGATCTTCAACATTGCTTGCTTTTCAAATGCCATATTGCATTGTAAACGTCCTAACAGCGAGAACTGGATGGTGTCAGCATCCCATCAACATGTTCATGCAAATTCATTTGGTGTACACATTATTACAACTCCATATTTCCATGGGGTTTTCGTTTTATTTCTTAAAGAAGGCAGGGATCTAAACTAAAATGCAACTCCTTTTGCCTGGATATTGACGATCATCTTTCAGAACAAGCAGGTTTTATACTTTAAGATTCTTGTATTTCTTAGAGATTTTGAGAGTTTGGCAATTGAAGTTGGCTCATTCTCATTTGTTTTTATGGAGCAGTTTCCTGAATTTAGGGTTCTTTCTCAGCTCTCTACTTTAATGTAATATTTCTATCATTGTTTCATTATGGGACTGTGTTTCATGTTTTTTTTTGCGGCATGTTTTAATCTTTCTGGCAAATGTTTTGGCTATCTTTATAACCATTTTTATTTTTTGCAGGCAAATATATAAACAAAAAAGTTTCATTCCAAATCGTGGACTCATTGTTGGCAAAAAAAATGGTATTGCAAAATTGCCTAATAACTCCATAAATTTGTTTTTGACAAGGAGGTTAGAATTCTCCTTTTTGTTTGCATTGTTTTTTACAAGTTGTAGAATATGTGGACAATGCACCATCTGATTGAATGTAGCTCTACACTCAAGATTTGAACTTGGAAACTGCCGCTATTTTCCTGGTAAGCTCCTGTTTGAGCATGCATGTCAATTTCCTTAGTGAGGATCTTATGGAGCAAATCTTGCTCCTATTATGGAATTCATGCTTCTTGAGTGGTGCTTATCTTATCTTTGTCATGTTTGATATTTATTTTTCCATTGTACAATTCTATCAATTGTTTTTAAACTACCATATTCAATGTCTTAAACTAAACCACGGGGTTAACATTGTATCCATGGACCTTTTCTATAATTGGCGATTTCCCTGTTGGGGCTCCTCTGTCCAAATATGCTTGGACTTGGGTACATTCTTTGGTTTTTTACAGCAGCAGATGCTTATACGTGAGTAGGATATGCTCTTGCTTCTTTGCTGATAAATCTTGAATTGGTGCCCCTTTCTCCTCATTTCTGAAGCTCCCGTGATACGTTTCTTCCCTTTTTGTAGTAATGCGAGCAACACACACGGAAGTAGCGCCAAGGCATCTGGATTTGTTCAAAGTTGAACTAGAAAGGCACTTGAAGACATTCAAAACGCGGTGGGCACTAGAAATCACGTGAAACAAGAGTAAATCTTTGATTCCACTCACCATGTTTTTAAGTTTACCAATGTAGGTTTATTATACTGCTGAAAGATTTTCATTGTTTGTGACTAGAGATAAACTTGAAGGAACAAAACCAGATCCATTGGATAGCCACATCACAAGGTTTGCTTCACAATAGTTTTTGTTTCTGGATCTAAGGTAGAGCTGCCGCTGTCTGTGGTTAATCGACCCATTACTTGGTATTTTACAATGTGGCTGCATTTTGAAGTCTGCAGAAGTATTTTTCTAACACATTTATCAGATGATTCCATCAGGAGTTTTTCTGCTCGGCTAGCAATCAACCAGGCTAGAGCAGCTAAGGTTCGAATGATATTTTGTGAGTGATTATTTTGATTGGTCAGATTTCTCCTACCTACACTCTTGTATTTTCTCCTACCTACACTCTTGATTTTTAAGAAGTTTACTACTTTGTACGTGCATTGTGGATTGTTCTTCTCTGTTGGGGCAAGTACCTCCATTTTCTGGCATTCCAGTTTTACTTAGATTCTGTACATGCTTTCTTTTCCTGAAAGTAGTATCACGGCTATTCTTTGATTCTACTCCTTCACTTCAAGTAGCATCAGCTTTAGAAAAAAGATAAATTACACGGGCCACCTTTTGTTTTCCAAATGCTTCTAATTCTTGCATCTTATAGCAAGCATCTCTCTTCTAAATTGTTTGAAAATAGGAAGTTGTTCAACTGAGCTCAAACTTAAAGCAAGTGATGGATATGCTTGCGTAATCCATGCCTTCTCGATGATATCAAAATCCGCGGGACTTAGGCATTGAGGATATGGTTGGCACAATGGAGAATTATGAGGATGATCCATGAAGCAAGGACCTTGAATGTTGGTCCCGAGGCAAGGGGCTTTGGGACCACATTACTCCCAAATTTCCTATAAAGCTGAGGGGTTGACTCCTGCCAATCCATGAGCCACCTCCCCAAACGTTGATTGAGGGGTAGTGATTAAGTCATCCATGAAGCTTAGGAGCCACATATCCATCATAGCCTTAACATCATGATCATGGTTTCCAAAGTTTTTGCCAAAAATCTGAACTAGCGGTATAAATGCTAACCTTGGTTCCATCTCTAACATGTACCCATATTGGAACAGAACTCTTGAAGCATATCATTTTCTGATTAGAATGGTCCAAGGGCCACAAGGAAATTCAATCAGGATTTTTCGCTCTACATCTTTGCAGACCTCCAAGTTGTGCCCTTGCCACTTGCCATAGATTTCTCATGGAAAATAAGTCAAGAGCAACAGTTATTTTTGCATGTTATTTAACTATAGCTTACTAAGACTCTTTTTTTTTGCAAGCACCTAATTTAGCAAGCCTTGCATTGTTATTCAATTGTAGATCAGTTGGCTGAATTATCGAAATCTATATCAATGCGTGCATTCTTGGGCATGCTTCAGCGTTTGAAATGATGCAGCCTAATTGATATTGTAACTATTATTCATGCTTCATCTGCATTTCTACTTGCTCTAACATTGAAGATCGAAGAAGCCTTATTACCAGAATAGAATGATGTGGTCCTCATGTGCTGCGGCCTTGGATCTTCAACATTGCTTGCTTTTCAAATGCCATATTGCATTGTAAACGTCCTAACAGCGAGAACTGGATGGTGTCAGCATCCCATCAACATGTTCATGCAAATTCATTTGGTGTACACATTATTACAACTCCATATTTCCATGGGGTTTTCGTTTTATTTCTTAAAGAAGGCAGGGATCTAAACTAAAATGCAACTCCTTTTGCCTGGATATTGACGATCATCTTTCAGAACAAGCAGGTTTTATACTTTAAGATTCTTGTATTTCTTAGAGATTTTGAGAGTTTGGCAATTGAAGTTGGCTCATTCTCATTTGTTTTTATGGAGCAGTTTCCTGAATTTAGGGTTCTTTCTCAACTCTCTACTTTAATGTAATATTTCTATCATTGTTTCATTATGGGACTGTGTTTCATGTTTTTTTTTGCGGCATGTTTTAATCTTTCTGGCAAATGTTTTGGCTATCTTTATAACCATTTTTATTTTTTGCAGACAAATATATAAACAAAAAAGTTTCATTCCAAATCGTGGACTCATTGTTGGAAAAAAAAATGGTATTGCAAAATTGCCTAATAACTCCATAAATTTGTTTTTGACAAGGAGGTTAGAATTCTCCTTTTTTGTTTGCACTGTTTTTACAAGTTGTAGAATATGTGGACAATGCACCATCTGATTGAATGTAGCTCTACACTCAAGATTTGAACTTGGAAACTGCCGCTATTTTCCTGGTAAGCTCCTGTTTGAGCATGCATGTCAATTTCCTTAGTGAGGATCTTATGGAGCAAATCTTGCTCCTATTATGGAATTCATGCTTCTTGAGTGATGCTTATCTTATCTTTGTCATATTTGATATTTATTTTTCCATTGTACAATTCTATCACTGTTTTAAACTGTACCATATTCAGTGTCTTAAACTAAACCACAGGGGTTAACATTGTATTCTTTTGATGCCTAAGATTGCGGTTCTATAATAGAAAGCTCTTCCTTTCCAGATCAAGTTCATGTTTATGTGATTCTTAGACACGTGTCCAACTCAAGACCCATGTACATATGATTTGCATTGTCCCAGGCGATATAAATGGTTCACAAATGGATGCTTTTAATGGCTATAATATTTATACTATTATATACAGCTGCAAACACAAGCCCACAAGATGATAAACAATTTAATGCATGTCATGTGGGTGTAATCAGTTAATTAGCCATCAATATCTAGCATAATCACAGGGGGTCTTTTTTGTGTTTTTGTACGATATTCACAAAGGTTTTCCTATGATTTCATGGCCGTATTCATCCAGGTGTACTGAACAGTATTTCTAGAGTGCCGCTTATCTTGGCCATTCATTTTTTTTGAGAAGCAGCATCGTATGGTCACGATTAAAGTTATAATGTTTTTTTTATTAGGTTTTTTTAAAAAGAGTCGAATTGGGCATGCACGCATCGAACCCTTGTATTTAGGGTTTCTGTGCTTTTCTTTGCTGCTTCAAGAATCGTGATGCAGGTTAAGTTAGGCCACACTTCGGCTGCTCCAAAACATGCCAAAACGTCATTTTAGTCTCTGCCTTGTGCCCTTCAAGAATCGTGATGCAGGTTAGTTCTCTGCCTTGTGCCCTTCAAGAATCGTGATGCAGGTTAGTTCTCTGCCTTGTGCTCTTCAAGAATCGTGATGCAGGTTTAAGTTAGGATCGTGATGCAGACCTCTGGGAAAGAGTCTGTGCGAAAGAGTGTGTGAATCAGGCTTGGATACAAATCAAACCAGTTGGACAGATGAATTCGTTGATGTAGAGCGGTGTTTATGCAGGTCCGATTGCATTGTCTTGAAGGCGTGTCGAACGAGGTCGGCCGAATTGATTCCAGATCTTCAATGACGGATTTTGCTGCTGGTTCTAGGGCATACAGTCCATTTGGGCTTTGTTTTTCCAGAAGTGGAGGTTTCACTGCAAACTGTGTGCAATTCTTTGTAATACCAAATATCGTTGGACCATTCACAACGCTTCCTTGGGAACCAAAATTACACATGGCCATTTCCGTGCACAGGGTTGTTGGTTTGCCACAAGGTCTTTGCCTCTGTTTTGTAGGTTGACACCATCTTTGCCATAGGCCAGTGGATTTTGTGGATAATGTGTAATAGTCATAATATAGCCGCTAGAATTTCTATGGATCCAAGAAATAATGCAGGAAAGTGAGAAGGCAGAAATTAAGACATGATTTGGGAGTGCATGCTCTAAAGATGAGAAGGCAGAAATTAAGACATGATTTGGGAGTGCATGCTCTAAAGAATCACAACTATGGACGCTGCAACATATGCTTAGGATCAAACTTGTGGTATTTCTTCATGGTTAAATACTTGCCAATGTTTTCCTCCTTAAACATTTTGTTACATTGTAGCTCATATTTCATATTGATGTTGCATAAATTGGGTTTCGAGTTCCATGCAATGACTTCATTTCTATAATTTATACATTCATGATTTGTTCAACTCAAATATTAATTATGTTTTCTTCTCTTAGGGCCCGGCGGCCCAAAATTTTTTTTTCTTATATACATATAACAACCACCACATAAATCCCATTAACATTAATGAGCACAAACCATTACATTTAAGATGTTAAAATTAAAATCCCCCTTAGACCCCCTTTGGTTTGGGTGCATATTCACACGGGGGGTCACGTAGGGCAGCGAGAGCCCTTAAATTATATTATACACGTATCAAATTCACACCTTATAGTATATTAACTGAAATCTTATAGTATTTTGCACACCTAAGCATACAATATACAAAAATTCATACAAGGATACCCCACAAACGAGGAACGCTATCTACGGTCCACATCAAGGAATATAAGGCATATATGCCCATCCGAAGGCTCTCGTTGCCCGGAGTGACCCCCCGTGTGAATATGCACCCAAACCAAAGGGGGTCTAAGGGGGATTTTAATTTTAACATCTTAAATGTAATGGTTTGTGCTCATTAATGTTAATGGGATTTATGTGGTGGTTGTTATATGTATGTGGGATTTATGCATTTTTCTTTCTGCAGTTGTTGCTTTTGAGACTCTCTCTATCAGTTTGAAGTCGCCTCCCTTTTGGGATGAAACTCTTCCAAAGCAGACAGATGCAAGAATTTATGGCAAGGAGTCCAAATCTCTCGAAACAACATTGTTGCAATGTAAGTTAGAGGAAATATTTGTTAGTCAAGAGTTTGATAGTTATATGTAATTCTTCATTTCAAAATTTAGGGGAACCATGTGCAGAGCTGCATATTAATAGCCAAGACCCTCTTGCAAACCTAGGGCAATCTAAGATTTTTTATCATCATTATCTGCATGCATTAAATTCAATTTCTGATCTACTAGAATCATTCTTCTCTTACTACTTACTAATCTTATGGTTCAGACATGAGTGTACAGTTACAGTAATTACGGCATGCTGCATGTTCCTTAAGCCATGCCTTGACAAATTCACAAGTGGACTATATTTATTCTCTGTGGATCCAAATGAAGAATGCCTACAAGCGACGCACACAAGGCTCAAAAGCATGCAAATTTGGTTTCTATACTGCCACAATGTTGTATTAATGGTTTTGCATGGGACAGAGAATATGATTTGAATATGTTTTATAGCAAGGTTAGACAGAATTTAAAGGTAAACAAAATTCAAGTTAACTACGAGTTAAACCAATGGTTAGATACAAGTTAAATTTAAAGGTTACAAGTACGAGTATATACACACGAACATTATTTTTTATTAGAACATCGGAATTTTTGTTTTCTACACTTTAGTTATGTCTTACCTATTGTAAAAGATCCGCAACTTCATATCTCAGCACTTTGTCTCCTACACAATGTGAGCCCTATATCCATGTAGACGCCCGTGAATGTCTTTTGGAGACTTTTATGATTTATTTATAAGGGACCAAGTATAACACAAATAGTTCATATCAAAAAGTTTAACAATATTGTTTGGGAAATGTGAATGCTCTTTATGCTTTTCCCGATCATGATCATGTTGAGGTGATATGTTGGTTGACCAACTATAACCTAAGAACCTTGAAATTTAGGATTATAAAATGAACCATTGGTTACTCACATAATCACTTATAATGGAGAAAGTTTTATAAATCTCATTGTGTTTTAACTGCATGTATGCACTTCCACTTACATCTAATACCCTTATTCCATCTACAATCCACTGAATCTACAAACTCCATTTCACATACACATTCCATTCCATTCAACCTAGGCATGGAATTTCATTGCACTCTATTCAGTTATATCCCTTCCCATTCCATCCCATCCCATCTACCCATTCTATCCCACCTATTCTCTACCTGTTTCATGCGACCATGAATAATGCCCGGCATCGCCGGGCACACGTTTCTAGTATTGCTTTATTTTTTTAAGCAATAATTGCATCAATATTAGAAGACCTAGAATGAAGAAGCTCCAATTTTGCATTTTTTAATTACTTTATGAATAAGAAGACCTCGAGTTGAAACAACTCCTATTTTGGATTTCAAAATTAGCAGGCTTTTTTTTCTTAGGTATAACGATCGCTATAATTCCAGCCTATCCACGTTGGTTGCCACCTCATCTAAATTCATTTCGTGTTGTTGAATCTCCAAAGTATTGCATCAACGGCTTGTAAATTTAGAAAGCCCCGGGAAAACTTCCTAGCATTCCCTTCCAACATCTCAAGCTCGAATCGATCTTTCATCAAATATAAGTTTTGGAGGTAGTTGGTGAACATTTTTTCCTATCACGAAGAAGGCACCAGCATTAGGAGTTCTGTAACTCCCGCTTGAAATGGAAGCCTTCTCATCCGGTTTTCGCACCTCAATTTGATAACCATTAGCAATATCTTTGGGATAGATCTTGCAACTATGGGTTAAGATTCGTCTCTTGATGCCTTTTTTCGGCGTAGCAATAGAAACTCAGCTCTGAGCCTATTAGGGGCGACTCTACCAGGGCTAAATGTTGCATAAATGGGTACTACCAGACAGATAAGCTGTGATTATTTTGACAACATTCATTTCAGGATGGAGCTTTACAAAATTGGCTTGCACTGGAAATATGGACAGTTCCTACCAGCTAAATTGTTACCTTCGTATCTTTTCGCTTGTTCCTTATTTCTTATTTATGCATTGAGAATCGGGAAGAACAAAGTTTCCATAATAAAATGAAAGGCTTATGTGTTTGGATTTGGTGGTATGTATTTATTTTTGTAAATAAGGTCCAGGCAGATGTGTGTAGCGCAAGAGTATGTTTCTATACATTTTGCTTGATTTCATGATGCTTTGTTTAATCTTAGGCTTACCATGATGCTTTGCAGGAATCATCTTGTCCTAGCCTCGAGTTTGAAAACCCTAAACCTAGTGAAGATTCGATTCGTATAAGGAAGCAAAACGACCCCAATAATGCTTCTAAAATTCAAAGTGATCTGAAGTTGAACTGGACTTAGCAGGGTGGCGCATAGGGATAAATTTAAGTATGGAACCAAATTCTGGGACAAAGAATGGATCTGCGAGCCACCTCAAGAGATCTCTTCATTGGATGCTCCATTCTATTGTTTTGGAAAACTATAATTGCGGGCTATCAATATAGCACACGAATCGTGTTTTCCTGGCATCGAGTTTGAAAACCTTAAAACTCTAGATGGAGGAAAGCCTTAAAGATAGAGGGAGAATAGTACAGGCGCTAGTGAGAGTAGAGCGAGCGCGAGTACATGGCGGCCAAGTAGGGGCCACCGAATAATGATCCAGCACGTCCGTCAAGAGCTCGTAGCAGTAATCCATTTGCTAATCCACCAAGGTACTTTGATGAGCACCAGCCTGTTAATGAAGATCCAGATGAAATCATTGAAGCGCATATTGCAGACAGACTCCAAAACACGTGTAGTTGGAGATTTGGGTGATAACGAAATTATGCTCACCAACTGGAACTCATCTTTTGCAGCAGAGTGACACTTACGGGTATTGAATACAATACTATAGTAATTGTCATCTAGTTTAAAATCTAGTATAATAACATATTATTTCATCACGTTCTCATTTGCTCAATCTCATCAATTTGTTTTGTTAACATGCAGGTTATAGAAGCCCCCAATGAATCACCTCCACGTGACATCCTCGTCATTCCTGAAGTAAGCAATAATGTGGAGCCCGAAATTATCATAGTACCAGAAAGCCCAACAGTTGAAGTTCAAGTTCAGTTAGTTCCTCCGCCATCAGCACAACCACCACCTCAACATGGCGAGGACCCTATTGACGTTATGTCACTGTGGTTAGTTGGATACATCAATGACATGCGATCGTCTATGCAACAAATCCGTAACGCACTGAACTCAATTGAGAACTTCATACTTGATGCACACATTCGTTTGGACATAGATCAGCGGAGGCAATTACATGCGCAAGTAAATAGGCTAACTGCCCTCTGCAGATTGTTTGATAGGCAAATCAACGAAGATGTGTATCGTATCTTAAGCCGCTATCCATTTTGAATGCTTCAAAATTGATATACTACTTTTACTATCTTCAATGACTAGATAAATTTATAAATAATATGCTTTTAAAGCGTATGTAATTAAATTACATTATGCTATAATATTATAGTTACTCAGGCTTCATATTAGTATTTGATTTTATTTGTTATAATGCTACATATTAGATATTACATATTGCTACATGTTTTACATGTTCCGGGCCCAAAAATTTTTTTAGTATAACAACCAACACATAACTACCATTAATCGCATCGATCCGAGCCATCGGATCGCCATTCTGGGGAGGGACGAGCCACTATATCAAGCTCTTTCTCTTTCAGCACCAGTTATCGGCGTCTTCTCACAGCAGCTTCCTTCCTTCTCCGAGCTTTTCACATGTCTTATCATCTTGCTTCCCTCTGTCTTTCCTTGTCCATTGCTTCCAACCTGTCTTCTTTTCTTGCTTCCCTCCGTCTTCTCATCACAGATTCTTAATTGTTCCTGCTCTTCGTCCTGCTCTTGTTTTACATTTCTTTTTTGGCTCATCATCTTCTGGATTTGGCCATTTGATAGCTAGGCTGCTCTTGGTGCTTTGTTTCAACTTATGATGTATACAAGGTATAGCTTATGAGGTATGGATTTCTCTCCCTATGCACAGGTCCTCCTACACGCAGCCAATCTGACACAATCCAGATTGTTTTGGCGGATTTGCACGCTATGGTTTGGCTTCTGTGGCTTTGCTTGCTAATTCTTTTATGATCATGCATTTCTGCCTTTGCGTTGCTGTTTATGTTATCAAGAGTCTATAGGAGGATTGCTCTACACAAGGATTCGACATGCACTACCATGAATTATGGATGTACTTCAATGCGTTTTTAGACGTAGTTGGGCTCACGGTTGGATGTTTCCTTTTACAATTGAGCTTTTCGGGTCCATTTACTGACTATCTGCATGCATCCTCTGACAAATTGGTTTTAATTCTTCTCTCAATTTGATATTTAAAGCATGCAGAAGGAGCATGCAGCAACTATTTTCTTTTCTAGTACTGAGTGCAGGCAGAGCAGGGATCGGGTTCTCTCCGGTGATCTGCCTCATCATTGATTCATCAGGCACAGATCTTTTCAAACAATCCTCCGAACCAGGTTTGCCAATTGGATTCGTCTATTTAGCTTGGCCTACATCTTTGCTCGCAATACCGGTTATCTCTGCGTAGATCCCCCTCAAATTCGTCACTGTCTTCTCTCTTTGGATCTTATCAGGAGCCTGTTGCAGGCTGTTCATGGGCTGTTCTTATCCGTCCCCAGGCTTCACCTGTGAACCGCAACTTATCTTGGCCCAAGAACAGTTGATCCTTGACTCTGTACCGGCCTTTCCTCTTGCGTCTTCAGATCTGGCCAGCTCTGCATGCCGCTCCATTTTCTGAACATTTGCCTTCCTAGTCTAGTCGGATTTGCACCTGTGCTGCTTCTTCTTCCCTTGTGCTACTTATGTTGCGATCCAACACACCAGCTTAGCTGAATCTACACCTCTGTATCTGCCTGCAACAGGCCCATGAATTCCGATATTGGAGTTACGCGGCCCGATTGAGCCCGGTAGACAATTCTTAGAAGCAATCCAAGAATCGACCGCCAGTTCCTTTGCAAATCAGTGCGGAGCTTCCCGGGTTACATTATTTCTGTATCCTCATATTTCATTTAGACCTCCTCGAGGCATTCAATGTTGGTTCCGGCCAGGGATGATATCTCAACTCACTAGCATTCAGCTTTCGCGAATGATCTTCAGATAAGTTTTTAGAATTAAACATTTTCTTTGCGTTGTGATTTGACTCAGGTTAAGTTTATTTGTGCATTTTCTTTGTCACGCTTATTGCGGAGTTTATAGTTTAGAAAGGGCTCTACCATATTGCTTGGTTTTTAATGGCATAGTGTGATTTATGACATCCGAATATCCTCATTTGTTCCTCTGAGGTTTCTTACTATATTACTATCTTAAATTTGGGTTTTACAATGTTATCACATTTTGATCTTGCGTAGCGTTACACCCTGGTGTCCCTGCTAGTCTACACACAACTTGAGGTCCCCAGTCCTCTATATGGGCATTCGATCCTTTTTCCTTTTTTAGATCTAGTATGCTCAGCTTGTTATTATCTTTCCTCGTCATTATTTCTCTTGATCTTGTTTAACTCACTATTTTTACGGAGAAGCTTTGGCCGAGATTTGTGCTATTTTGTTGTTGTTGCGGTTTCATGCACTTTTAGAGTTCAACTCCTACCTCTACTCTCTGCCAATCTTATACCCACCTACACCACGAGTGCTTGCCTCTTTCCATCGAGGCCATTTGGACTTGGACATATACTTTGTTTTATTCTATGGCCTCTGCCCGAATTTTTTGGTCGGTATCTTATGAGTTTGACATCTTGCAAGCTGGAATTGAGGTTACATTGGACATGTTTTTTTTTTTGTGAAAATTGCATTTAGGATATTGTTGGATTTCTTGTCTACGCTTATTGACACTGCTATTAAAAGCAGTTTCTCATTACTAACATTGTGGTATATTGTTTCTTTTCTATTCTTGGGTATTGGGATTTTGATGATTATGACAATCGGCCTATTGTTATTGTTTTTCTGGACTTATTTCTTTGCATCTTTTGGTTCGGTTATGGATATCCATTATGTCTTTAAACCCGATTCGGGTGTGATGCACCTTTAGTTTTTTGAGTGGGCTATATTTTATATGTTTCTATATTTCTTATGAGTTGCGGCATATTTATCACACTATTGCATCCTCATTTCCATATGTCTTTGTCCTTTTTGCTTTTGCATTTAAATGTTCTCAAGATATTGATTCTCTATCATTATGCTCTCATTTGCTACTATGGTACATTATCTTTTCTTTGTGACTTGTCTCTTTGCATTTTTAAACTTGCTTTGTATCTCCTCTTGATTTGGCGACATTATTTGTGTTCTTGATATGATCCCAATCGGGCCCTTTTAGACTTTGACTTGGCCCTTTGCTTGTTTCATGTATATCCATTCATATCGTTTTACCAAAGTTCGATCTCGATTAGTTTTGCTTGATTTCGATCTTTTTGCCCCCCACCTCAACCTTGATTTCTATCGTTTTGTTCACTTGTCTATTATCATGTCCATTACTTCTTTTTTTTTTATAATCGCACCCATATGTATGGCACCCGCTTTATTAATCATATGTCATTTTACCTAGCCCTTACATTTTCATTTGTCCTTTTCTACCATATGGCTAACCTCCACGCATTCCACCCCAACCTTGGCACCTCGACCTCCCTTTTCCTTGGCCATAACCTCACTTTTGACTACTTAGACCTCATTTGTGTTAAACTTTGCGTTGTGATCCAAATTAATTTTCATCTCAATTTCCTTCTTGACCTTCCTTTTGATTGGTGCTACCATGTCTACATCCTCTTCTTCAACCTCGTCCCTCGTTGGCAAAAGTATAATTCATATTGGGGATTTTATTCCTGGCTTTAGGTTGTCTGTGGTTATTTTATTGTTGCGTTTATTTCATGGGTTTGCATTCCTCTTTTTGTGCGAGCTTTTCTTACAATATGTCACTTCACCTAATCATTTTGTTTTTCTTTCATTTCACATGTACATTATCTCTTTGGCTTTATTATTGCAGACCATCTGTACGGGTTTAACTTTACTAACGATACGTCATTTTCCGTAGTTATTATAATTTCACTTGCCCTTTTCTTTTCTTATTTTACCATATGGCGAACCTCCTGATACTCGACCGGGACCCCAGCACTGTTGATCGTCATTTCCTCTTTTACCTTGGCCCTAACCTCACCTTTACGTCATCATTATTTTTTACGTTCATCATTTTTGAAGGGTTGCCAAATGTTGTTGTAAGCTTGTTTGGATACCTTCGAAGGCGAGCTATGTTATTACCACATGGCTGGACCCTTCCCACAGTTTTTTTTCTATGTCCTAGGGTTATCACGGTATCAATTGGACACATTTTTCTCATTTCTCTCTAGTCAATTCGATCTCTTTATTAATTATTTACGGAAGATGTTCATGTCTTGGCTGCGTTGACATTGATGGGAGTCATGGGGCCTACTTTTGGAGGTTTCTTATCTTAGAATGCGATCATGGCAACATTTTTTGCCTCATATGGTAGCTACTCTAATTTGCCTCGATACATGCATCTTTTTTATATGTTCAATGATTTTTTCTTTTTGGCTTTTCTTGCCTACGGCTATGCCATATGTTTGGGGTTTTTCTAACTTTCTTCTAGCGGAGATGTTCACTTCTTGATTTAACTTCGATCATTCTTAGTATTCGGCTCTATGAGGTTTGGGGATTATAGCATTGTTCACGTTGTTATTAAGGCGATCGTGTTTTACATTTTTTCTGGCAGTTGGGCTCTTGTCCGTGGTCATTTTCTTGTTGCAGTTGTTCATTGGCTTGCCTTCTTCTTTTCTCATCTTTATGCTTAGGTGCAACATGACTTTGGAAACACTGCTCTAAAATTGTCATTATGTTGGCGATTGTCATTTATTCCGTAACATTGCAACTTCGCGAAGTTGTATTTGTTTGTTCTTGAACATGGGAGCCATGTTAGGTTATTGATTGGTTTCTCCATTTTTTTGGGTTCGGCCCGGCTTCGTGCTCCGCGGTCGGTTGGCGATCCTCTTCTTCTCACTCTCACTAAGTGCCGCCCACCCGACTCAACACTTGGAGGTATACATTTGATAGCCGTTACAATACGTTGTGGGTTCATTATGTCATTTGAGTGATTTCTCCGTTTTTTATCCTATTGACATGGGTTATATGTTGTACCTTTGAGCTGTATCTTTGTGGCCATGTATGATGGACCTTATGGACATTGAGCTTTGAGTATCAGGGGGGAGCATGTCTTCTTTTTCTTTGATGAGCTTCATCGAATATTTTCTTCGTTCTTTGCTCGCCTAGTTCTTGGTTCCTCCATTCTGGGTCTCATAGTGTTTCTCTTTGGGATCTATATTTGGCTTTTTCACATGTTGCATTGCATACTTCTTTTACACATTTTCTATTGGTTTACGGTCATTGGCTCTATCTCAAATTTGTTTCTACGCCACTTTTCCATATATGCATGTATTGGGTCGTCATTTTTTGCATTGGGATTTGCAAGTGGATTTGTCTAGTATCTGTTCCCATTTTGGTCGCGAGTTCTTGTTACATTTTGCTAACCTTTGGTGGGACATTTTGCTTCATACTTGGGTTTAAAGCATTTCCTTTGTTGTCCTGGTACTTTTGACCGCTTGATATGTTATGTTATGGATTTGTCATCTCTGGATATGCCCATTTATTTGTCCAGCATATGTTTTTTAATGTTTATCACGAGTTGCCTTATTTTGTATTTCGATTTCCATGCTATAATTTTCCACTTGACATTATGTAATTGTTGTGTTCCCATTACCCATTTCATCCCTTGGTTATTGGAATCACCTCGTTACTCCTCCCCCCAGAACCTTGGCTCTCAACCTCCATCTCCTCGATATCCTTGGCGTAACCTCCTTCCCTTCCACCCCCACCTTGGCAATTTGACCTCCATCTCTTCCTTTCCTTCGGCATAACCTCACCTTTGACTACTTACGCCTCATTTTTTTTTTTTTAGTTGGGATCAGACCAACTTTAAATCATAATTTCCTTCTTGACCTTCCTTTTCGTTGGTACTAACATGCCTCCATCCTCTTCTCTCATCTCATCTCTCGTTTGCCAGAGTTTGTTTCCTATTGGGGCCCTTTTATGGCTTTACGCATATGGTGTTATTTGTCTTCTGACATCACCACACTTGGATCATCTTCCTTTTTTCTTGATAGGGGGTATCTTACGTCGAACATTGTATACAAGGTGTTATATTGGGCACATTCTCATTTGTGCATGGTGCTGGTTTTGCGTGATTCTAGTTCTCTCGAGCAATACATTTCCTAGCGTCTATTGAGGGTTTTGCACTTGTAGTGGATCTTTTTTCTATTTGGTATGATCTTTATTGGCATCTTTGCTATTTGGCTTTATCTCGATAGGATGCATATTACGTTTGGCACTGCATTCAGATTTTCGGCATGGGTTTCTATGGGATTATCTCTCATTTTTATGCTTTTCTTTATCTAGATGTGGGGTGTCCTCGTTGTTGTCCTAAAGGTGTTTTATTTGCTACATTCTAATTTTGTGCATGGTGTTGCTATTTCACTTTATCGGGATATGATGCATATTGCGTTTGGCACCACATTGAGATTTTGCGACCTGGTTTTCTATTTGATCATTTTTCCTTTTTCTGCTTCTCGTTATCTAGATGTGGCGTGTCTTCGTTGTTGTACCGCGAGGTGTTATATTGGGCACATTCTAACGGCCACTTTTAGTTTGTTTTTAGTGTTCTTGGCGTTCTTTTTATGGGTTTACATTGATGCTTATCTTTTCTAGATGTCACGTTTTTTACGGACCGTTTATTTCCACCGTGATGGTGTAAGCTCATTATAGGCTTGGACCCGTCTCTTTTATGGTGCGCGATACGCTTTCGTCGTGGCGGGGGCTTGGCCATTTCTTTCTTCTCGCGGGGTTCCGCGTTGATGCGGCTTTCGGGCTCCGACGGCTGGCATTCCTCGTCCTCTCACTCTGGTTCGTTTGCCGTGACCCGTCTCAACATTTGGAGGTTTAGCGGTTGGGCTTGTAGTTAGGAAGTTCTCACGGTAGTCGGCGGTTTGTGTCTATTGCGAGTCCCTTCCCGAGATCGCATCGATCCGAACCATCGGATCGCCATTCGGGAGGGGACGAGCCACTATATCAAGCTCTTTCTCTTTCAGCACCGATTCGCCGTCTTCTCCGCGGCGGCTTCCTTCCTTCTCAGAGCTTCCCCCTTCCCGCCACCTTTCGAGGGGGACCGCCTGTTTCATGTTGTTCACTTTGCATTTACTATAATAATGTTTTTGCAGCACTATCATGTCATTTTCATATGTTGTTTTTATTTCCACCTTGAGGGTGATGCTATTTTTTCCACCTTGAGGGTGATGCTATTTTTCCACCTTGAGGGTGATGCTATTTTTTCCACCTTGAGGGTGATGCTATTTATTTCCACCTTGAGGGTGGCGCATACTTAATTTCCACCCGGGTGATGCTTTTTCATCTTACGGGTGCTGATTTTTATGTTCTAATTTGCTCTTCTTTGCGGGGGTTGGTTGTGCGGCTTGCCTTGTCCACGCCATGCATGTTCGTTCTTTCTAACCATTTCACGAGTATTTTTAGGGTTCTTTTGAGTTGCTGCAGGTTTTTTCGCGGTGGATTTGGGGATCCTGCTTTTCGACTTCACCATCGACATGTCTCCTTCGTCTCTCGGCTTCCGCCATCTTACGGGGTCTTGCTAGATTTGTGTTCGCCCGACACATCATCTTTTCGGTTCTCGGGCAACACATTGGGATACGCCATCCTCTCTGGGGTCTGCTATCTTTGGGTTCGCCCGTCCCTCCATCTTCTTCGGTTCTCCAGGCATCACATTCAAGGTTGTTGGCGACCATTTCTCATTAGGGTTTTCCTCGAAAACCCGAAAGGGCGGGGTTTTTTATCCCGGTGAGAAGTTGTCGCCATTGCCCTTCTATGTTGCCTGTGCACATTTCTTTTTATGGGGTAGTCCGATATTGTTCCTATGGTCGGCTACCTCTCTCTATTCTTCAAACCATTGTATACTGCTGCTGTGATGAAGTCTATTGGGTTTTGTTGGACCCAATGGTTGTGTCTTAACACAACCATTGGGTCCAACACATTTAAATTAAAATACCCCTTAAACCCCCTTTGGTTTGGGTGCATATTCACACGGGGGGTGACGGGGGGTTTAAGGGGGTTTAAGGTGTGAATAAGAAGACCTCGAGTTGAAACAACTCTTATTTTGGATTTCAAAATTAGCAGGCTTTTTTTTCTTAGGTATAACGATCGCTATAATTCCAGCCTATCCACGTTGGTTGCCACCTCATCTAAATTCATTTCGTGTTGTTGAATCTCCAAAATATTGCATCCACGGCTTGTAAATTTAGAAAACCCCGGGAAAACTTCCTAGCATTCCCTTCCAACATCTCAAGCTCTGGAATCGATGAGGGTGGCACCAGCATTAGAAGTTCTGTAACTCCCACTTGAAATGGAAGCCTTCTCATCCAATTTTTGCACCTCAATTTGATAACCATTAGCAAGATCTTTGGGATAGATCTTGCAACTATGGGTTAAGATTAGATCTCTTGATGCCTCGACACCCGGTTTTTTGGCGTAGCAATAGAAACTCAGCTCTGAGCCTATTAGGGGCGACTCTACCAGGGCTAAATGTTGCATAAGTGGGTACTACCAGACAGATAAGCTGTGATTGTTTTGACAACATTCATTTTAGGATGGAGCTTTACAAAATTGGCTTGCACTGGAAATATGGACAGTTCCTACCAGCTAAATTGTTACCTTAAGTATCTTTTTTAGCTTATTCCTTATTTCCTATTTATGCATTGAAATCGGGAAGAACAAAGTTTCCATAATAAAATGAAAGGCTTGTGTTTGGATTTGGTGGTATGTAAGGCCCGGGCGGATGTGTGTAGTCTTGGGGAGTATGTTCCTATACATTTTGCTTGATTTCATGATGCTTTGTTTAATCTTATTGGGTCCAACACATTTAAATTAAAATCCCCCTTAAACCCCCTTTGGTTTGGGTGCATATTCACCGCGGGGGGTGGCCCGGGGGTTTAAGGGGTTTAAGGTGTGAATAAGAAGACCTCGAGTTGAAACAACTCTTATTTTGGATTTCAAAATTAGCGGGCTTTTTTTTTTTCTTAGGTATAACGATGGCTATAATTCCAGCCTATCCACGTTGGTTGCCACCTCATCTAAATTCATTTAGTGTTGTTGAATCTCCAAAATATTGCATCAACGGCTTGTAAATTTAGAAAACCCCGGAAAACTTCCTAGCATTCCCTTCCAACATCTCAAGCTCACTGGAATCGATGCATCAAATATAAGTTTTGGAGGTAGTCGGTGAACATTTTTCCAATGTGAAGGAGGGTGGCACCAATTAGAAGTTACGTAACTCCCACTTGAAATGGAAGCCTTCTCATCCAATTTTTTGCACCTCAATTTGATAACCATTAGCAAGATCTTTGGGGGATAGATCTTGCAACTATGGGTTAAGATTCGTCTCTTGATGCCTCGACACCCAGGTTTTTTGTGAACAATAGAAACTCAGCTTTCTGAGCCTATTAGAAGGCGACTCTACGGGGCTAAATGTTGCATAAATGGGTACTACCAGGCAGATAAGGCGTGATTGTTTTGACAACATTCATTTTAGGATGGAGCTTTACAAAATTGGCTTGCCTTTGGAAATATGGGCCGGTTCCTACCGGCTAAATTGTTACCTTCGTATCTTTTAAACTTATTCCTTATTTCCTATTTATGCATTGAGAATCGGGAAGAACAAAGTTTCCATAATAAAATGAAAGGCTTGTGTTTGGATTTGGTGGTATGTAAGGCCCGGCGGATGTGTGTAGTCTTGGGGAGTATGTTCCTATACATTTTGCTTGATTTCATGATGCTTTTTTTTAATCTTAGGCTTACCATGATGTTTTACAGAATCATCTTGTCCTAGCCTCGAGTTTGAAAACCCTAAACCTAGTGAAGATTGATTAGGTATAAAGGAAGCAATCTGACCCCAATAATGCTTCTAAAATTCAAAGTGATCTAAAGTTGAGGCCCGGACTTAGCGGGTGTAGCGTGGGGATAAATGTAAGTATGGAACCAAATTCTGTGACAAAGAATGGATCTGCGAGCCTCCCCAAGAGATCTCTTCATTGGATGTCCCACGGGGAGAACCAGCTAGCTCTGGGTTCGAGTGGCTATCAATATAACGCACGAATTGTGTTGTCCTGGCATCGAGTTTGAAAACCTTAAAACTCTAGATGGAGGAAAGCCTTAAAGATAGAGGGAGAATAGTACAGTGCTAGTGAGTAGAGCAGCAAGCTAGTACATGGCGGACCAAGTAGGGTATAAAGCCCTTTCATCTTGTTTGGACAAACAAATTAAGATGGCACATTTCACATACACATTACACAATATGAATCCGAAACACAAACCAAATAATGACATTAGAGATTGAACATTTTTTGGGCAGTCGGCTCCTCATTTCCTTGATTAAGAAGATATATAAACCATTAGCAAAGTGAAATATATTAGACTTTAATAAAGCTTATCTTTACCATGCAAACCAGATCGACGCCCTTACTATTTATGTTTAGATTATATATAAAGAGATGAACTGAACTTTGTCATCTATGTAGTCAAATCTTACGATGTAGATACACTTGATCTTTTTTTCTTTTCTAGATGTAATTTTTTTGTGCACTGGTTTACAATGCTCTGATCTCTTTTTCAACTCGATCAAACTTGTCATGCTCTATTACCTCTTTAACATGGGATGAAGCATCGTGTTCATGAAGATATGAGGAAAAAACATATTAATGGAACGGTGACAAATCGTCAACATAGTAGGATATAAGAAGAGATATAGAGTTGCTCGAATATAAGCACTTCAAAATCATGTCGTCCGGACTTTTGCTAGAAAGCATACTACTCAACCAATGACAAACAGTACAAACTTTGATGCCACCATATGGCAACACAAAAACAAGTGAATGAGACTCTGAACATTATTTGCGTCTTCTACATATCCTAAACAAAGTGTGTCTTGGACTACCTCCATCGTTGGATCCATCGATCTTACGGCCCGGTATCCCCGGCCCTCACGGGCACCTCGCGCATTCGATTATGGTCATTTATTATTGAAGGTGCCTATCATTTATAAATATGAGCCTAAGGTTTAGGAATACGAAATACGGGGACTCAAACCTCTACCAAAATAATTCAAATCTCTAATGTTTTAACCAATACAATCAGTGAGTTCACATGATTACTTGTTTTTTTTCTTTTTTTCTTTTTTAAATACCATGTTTGTCCTATATGGCATTAAAATTGTAGGGTTACGCGATGTGGGTGAACTTTTACTTGCCGTTGTTGGTGATCGAGCTGTTCCTTACCAGGGATAAGGACCCTTCAAAAGACAGAAATTATAGGTTTCCATTTTTGTTCCGATAGTGAATTTCCATTAAGCCATGCAGTTTATTAGGATTAAACTTATCATGTTTTCTTCAAAAGTATAACTACAAGGTGGTTAATCTACTTAAATGTTACCACTTATGCCATAAACAATTGGTGCTAAGAAATATTTTGAGATGGATTTGGTAAGAATCTATGACCATTGCATTTGATGGGCTCAACCCAAGAAACTACTCGAAGCTCAACAAGAAGCTGGCACAACGCTACGTTATAACAGAGAATGATAGGTTATTTGGTTTTTTAAAAAGAAAGACAATTTATTTTTTCCTACAAGTATTTTTTCTTCTCGTTCCTCGTAACCAAGTTATACATTTGGCCATTCTCATTTCTTCTAACCGAATTCTAAATATAGGCATTCTCTTAGATGCATTGCATCAATGTATCATCTTTTCTTATTTTCAACAGAAACGGTCATGGAGACTTTAGAGTATAAGATAAATAAATGGTCTTGTGCATTTCCATGAAAAATTTGACCATTAGACAAATTAAACCTTTGAAAAATCAAAACTTTAGCGTCAAAATGTTTAACATGCCCTTACGTTCATCTAGATTCTTCTCATATGTTGGCTTTTTTGCTTGGCTTGTATGTTAGATATGCTTCAAGAATGTTTTACAAAAACATAGCAATGGTTGAACGGAATATTGACAAATTGCCATTTATAACTCACACGTATGCATGTCCATGCTTTTACAAACCTAAAGATATAATTCTCTTTACGAAGTTGTATTGAATAAAATATCGACCATGATTGCCATTTGTACCTCTAACATATACATTTCCATATGCTAAGTATACATTTCCATATTCCACAAATGTAGCACATAACTCTCTCGTCCGGGTTGTATTAACTTTGTAGCTTGCCACCAATCATCTCTTTCATTTTTGGAATCTTGAAGAAACTTCGAAATGTGTGTTCATTTAATTGATAAAATGTTAGAAGGCATCACAATGCATCTACGGTTAGGTCTATCTTTGAAACGCATTTTAAGATCCTTGTGATCACAATGCATCTACGGTTAGGTCTATCTTTGAAACGCATTTTAAGATCCTTGTGACCATGTATAGGCTATTGTGACGCCATCTTGATCATGTTGTTATAATACTCAATTTATGTGCCGGGCATTTAGGTCCTTGATATGATTGCATCGCATAACTTTTTTTTGTGTCTAAGTTGTGGATAGGCAATTTGAGGATAAAGCACTGAATTGAATTCGTACAAAGGCAAAACGTTTCTCTAGAATAGAAAGCTATCTTGTTTGGAGCATTGGACGCTTTTAAACAAGATTATTGGTAGGTGAAGAAACATCTTCTCCGAACTGAAATAACTTCATCTACAAGAGATTCCCAACAGTCTCACAACCCACACCAAATTAGATTAGCAGATACTACACCTGAGTTTAGCCAAAAGGCCGAGAAAGGCATGAGTCTTCTTTGTTTCACTTCTTGCTATAAACCAGCACAAAGCATTTTCTTTGTGAATAATGTGTGTTGAATATTTCTAGAACAGAAACCTAAGAAAGAGTAGGGTGCTCACATGTCTAGTTTTGCATTTCAAGGAGGCTTGTCAAGACTTCCAAGTAGTTTGGAACATTCGACCCCTTTAAAACAAGATTATTGGTGGCTGAGGAAACATCTTCTTAGAACGGAATAACTTCATAGTCTGGATAAAACACATATAAGACCTTGGTATAAGTCACACTTATACCAAGGAGCATGCATCCCGGATAAACACATATAAAACCTAAGACCTTGGTATAAAGTCACGGTTTCTATGTTACGATGCCACTACTTCTCTTAAGGGCGAGGTGATGATGAAGAGTAGCATCGACCACAAAGACAACAAGGGCGTAAGCAATGGGAGCAAGCCCAGGCTGCTAACAGTGCATTCTTGTCTAATGTACATCATATATTGACTGCAATCTTGATTGAAATATAGCCAAATGAACTCAACTCAATTAAAGCTACAAATCAATCCGGACTAAACAACAATAGTTGTATCCTTACACATCTGCAAAGATAATAAATCGGGCTCCTTTATCCTATATATCACAATGAACTCAAAAAGAAATCGAACAAATTCATTGTTTCTCAATATTGCGATGTTAACTCCTATGCACAAAGGATCATAGGATGCGGGCAACTCCATGACACACGAAACGATAACGGCGAGGCAATGACACGTACAACATAGGTACCAATGGCACTTGCCAAGACAAGAATATTTCTACCTTATCGCAATTAAATATAACCCCAATACCAATATAGTCTCCGACTCTAACATAATCTTGACTAAATGCATTTGGGTTTATGTAAGCAAACTGCACATTAAACAAAGTCCATATATGTGTATATGTGCAGAATAGGTGTTCCTCTTTGCTAAAGACCCAACAAAAGCGGTCGACAACAAAGTTGATGGATGGTTTTCTATTAGCCACCTCGGATATTGCTCATTCGTCAAGAAGTGCAATGCGGCATATGGAACAATTCTACAATGTAGCACCATTTCCTCTAATAAATCAAGAAAAGCGTAGAAAAAAGGTAATTCATTCTTGGCGGTTCTTGTGACACATGGGAAACGATGCATGTCGTCCTAACAATGGGGAAACATCCTAGCTTTCCCTCTACACAATTGCCCATGTCATCCCTAACAATGGGGAAACATCCTAGCTTTCTGCTCTACACAATTGCCCGCAATGCATTTAGAAAATTAAAGGTCTTCAACATCTACAAGATACACTATGCAATAGCTTTTACCAGAATTAGCATACACCGTAAAGCCTCCGATTCCCCTCGTTTGAAATATAGAAATCAAAGGACAACTTATCCCTAAAAGTCTGAGAACCGCCAAATTGCATCTGAAAAGGATATCCATAAAAACATCTCTTAACACCGGATAATTTGCCATGCTAAACAATTTGATATTGTAAACTGTAGAAGCACATTGCAAATGCAGCCAAAGTGGTTGCTTGTGATTCCATGTTCCTTCCCGAGGGGTCGATAATGGCACTCCATATGTATAAACTTCGGTTTAGAGATTTCATTGAATGCGTGCATGTGCCTCAACTAAAATTTTGCACCACAACAAAGGAAGCGCATGAGCTGGTCGGAGAACATTGGAAGGAAATTCTTCCAAGACCGATGTTAGAAATTGCATTTTTCTAGAGTGCCTTGAGCATTTCTCGCAACATACCACAAACATGCTCTTTGGATATGGAAACCCCCGGCTTTTGCATAACTGGTGATGTTTTAAGTGCATCGTCCGATACATTTTGTTCACGACATTAGAGCTTGATGAATGAACTTGGAGGTTGTTCTTTTTGAATATGCAACCGCTCTCATGCTTATATATGCTTTATTTTCCCAAAAATAAACTTGCCTTCAACAAATTACATGACCTCATAATATGGCTATTGGAAACTAGCAGAACTTGATGCACCAACTAGCGTGAGGGCATTCCCACACAATGCATGAGGCACCAGAAAGAGCGACTTATTCTCCAACTCTTCACAAAGATGAATTTAATATTTCGGGTAGGACAACTAAGTATTAGAGATGAATAGGCTGTTTAGGTCAACTCCATTTATTTGGAGGAATGAATTTTAAAACAAGTGAAGTACTTAACACTCCATAACCATGATTTATTCTCTTCTCATAATATCATGCAGTTCCTTTGGGTCAAGAGAATAATAGCTATACTCAAAACGCTTGCCAACTCTATCCATAACAAAAGTAGGCTACTTCATTGCAAAGCCATCAACAAGCTACAAAAGCAAAGAAATTAAAACATTGAATTTCACAAAGTATCCTTTTTTCAAATTATTTGGAACCCTCTCGGGTTAGGGCTATGCCAGCCCTCTGATAGTGTAAGGCGTAGGCGACATACATGGACCTTGGCGGCAAGGCTGCACAACAGGCCCACAACCCACAACAAATTAGATTAATAGCATTGGGGCCCTATGGACCCCAGTGACGCCTATTAAACCGATAAGAACAGATACTACACTTGATCTTAGCCAAAAGGCCGAGAAAGGTATGAGTCTTCCTTGTTTCAATTCTTTCTATATACCAGCACATATCCTCTTCTTTCTAAATGAAAGAAAGAGTCCAGATGGAGAAAGCTGGAACTGGACTAAAATCGGCAGACTCGTTGCCATTGGATTGGAGCATTTCATCGTGAAAGCTTGCGCAGGTCCGTACGCCCATTTTAGGGCCCGATCTTAGATAAAATGTTTTTTAGGGCTTAGATAAAATGTCCTTTAATTCTACATCATTAACTTTCTCAAGCAATTGACACGAAGGAATGTTCAGATATGCTGGGCAATCGAAAAACTAAGGCTCTAAAATGGCAACTCAAACCCGACAAACCCTTCCTCGTACATCCACGTAGAAGCTAGGACGACGACATTTTGCCCTTCTTCAGTCCAAATTAAAATATGTAAGAGGTTTATGACATTTTTATTGCCGGAGACAAATTTTGGCAGCCTAAAATGTCGTCGTCCCTAACTTTTATGTAAAGAAATGGCCAGAGCTTGATGTTTCGCAGTGAAACAGCTGGCGCGGCTCACATGGTTGTTTCAACGTGAAATAGCTCGCTCCTTGACATTTCTTATCACAAAAAAGTTGCCATTGCATAGGTAAGTAAGTCAGGGGGCTTAATGGAAAAAGCCATCCGTAGGACTTTGTGAGATCTCTGCATAGGTAGCGCAAGGATTCGACTTGGACATGCTTCAATAACAATTTTATAACATCCTTGAAACTACTTTTTTATATAAGAAATGTTACATCACCCTAACACTTCTGGTTCATTATTAAAGTAATAAACTAAAAGACCTAGAGTACCAAATGTTTTGTTACTATATATACCTTAATAATGACTAGCAGCCCCAGGTTGAAACGTGGCTTTGGTACTATAAATTCCCTTTCAGAGTTTTTAACAGATGGCTAGAAGATGGCATTGTGATGGCATCGTTATTAGGGCGGCGGACATCATCCTTCCATGCACATAGCAGCGATGAGATATTTGAGTGCACGATGTCTTCTAATTACTCCCATGGTTCTAATAATACATTGAGCTTTCAACTGGCTTTAGCTTAATTCAGAGACGTACTCGATATTTCTTTGCAATTTTGGAGATCTTCCTTGATCAATGACCAAAGGGAAAGCCCTTTCCAATATTCAAGTTAGGTAGATGGCTTCAAGCACTCCCATAAGCCTAAAGAATCCTTAAATCTTCTTTTTTAAAATGGGAGGATGTTGGTTTCCGTGCCAGGAACGCGCATGTAACGCGGGATTATTTTAGCCGTATACGTCTCCTCCTGTCTCTTCACCTAAATTCGAGAGGGAAGAGCGCAAGGCGACGATTGCCCTGCGGGGCTCCTATGGCGGAAAGAAAAGATACATCGTGAAGCCATTGGAATGTGGATACCATAGTGAAGTCGTCGGAATGCAGGTCCCGGAGGTTGCTGAAGCTTTTCGATTGCCTGGGCGGAATTGCCGAAGCTTGAGGCTTGGCCGCATTTTTTACAAAGGCTAAGCTAGAGGATTGAAAGAAGCAGCTTCCATTATATCCAAATCGTTTGCCAAGTTGGGGAGCAGAGGATTCTTAAACTGTTTTGTTGGTTTCAAAAGCGGCAATCATGCATTCTTCGATACTAGAAAAAGGTCTTTTTCTAAAACAACCTTTCTAGCTGCAAAAATATCATTGCCAGCATCCTTGGCCATGCCTTCCACATATTTCTTAATGATTGCTCATTATTTTTTCCTAGGTTAATCCATGGACCTTTTCTATAATTGGCGATTTCCCTGTTGGGGCTCCTCTGTCCAGCGTTTCTTGGACTTGGGTACATTCTTTGGTTTTTTACAGCAGCAGATGCTTATACGTGAGTAGGATATGCTCTTGCTTCTTTGCTGATAAATCTTGAATTGGTGCCCCTTTCTCCTCATTTCTGAAGCTCCTGTATTCTGTTTCTTCCCTTTTTTGTAGTACGAGCAACACCTGGAAGTAGCGCCAAGGCATCTGGATTTGTTCAAAGTCGAACTAGAAAGGCACTTGAAGACATTCAAAACGCAGTGGGCACTAGAAATCACGTGAAACAAGAGTAAATCTTTGATTCCACTCACCATGTTTTTAAGTTTACCAATGTAGGTTTATTATCTTGGCGAAAGATTTTCATTGTTTGTGACTAGAGATAAACTTGAAGGAACAAAACCAGATCCATTGGATAGCCACATCACAAGGTTTGCTTCACAATAGTTTTTGTTTCTGGATCTAAGGTAGAGCCGCCTGTTTATGCGTGGTTAATCGACCCATTACTTGGTATTTTACAATGTGGCTGCATTTTGAAGTCTGCAAGTATTTTTTTCTAACACATTTATCGGATGATTCCATCGGGAGTTTTTTTTCGGCTTAGCAATCAACCAGGCTAGAGCAGCTAAGGTTCGAATGATATTTTGTGAGTGATTATTTTGATTGGTCATTTTTCTCCTACCTACACTCTTGTATTTTCTCCTACCTACACTCTTGATTTTTAAGAAGTTTACTACTTTGTACGTGCATTGTGGATTGTTCTTCTCTGTTGGGGCAAGTACCTCCATTTTCTGGCATTCCAGTTTTACTTAGATTCTGTACATGCTTTCTTTTCCTGAAAGTAGTATCACGGCTATTCTTTGATTCTACTCCTTCACTTCAAGTAGCATCAGCTTTAGAAAAAAGATAAATTACACGGGCCACCTTTTGTTTTCCAAATGCTTCTAATTCATGCATCTTATAGCAAGCATCTCTCTTCTAAATTGTTTGAAAATAGGAAGTTGTTCAACTGAGCTCAAACTTAAAGCAAGTGATGGATATGCTTGCAGAATCCATGCCTTCTCAGTGATATGCGCAAACTGTGCAGGACTTAGGCATTGAGGATATGGTTGGCACAATGGAGAATTACGAGGATGATCCATGAAGCAAGGACCTTGAATGTTGGTCCTGAGGCAAGGGGGCTTTGGGACCACATTACTCCCAAATTCCCTATAAACTGCGGGGTTGACTCCTGCCAATCCATGAGCCACCTCCCCAAACGTTGATTGAGGGGTAGTGATTAAGTCATCCATGAAGCTTAGGAGCCACATATCCATCATAGCCTTAACATCATGATCATGGTTTCGGTGTTTTGCCAAAAATCTGAACTAGCGGTATAAATGCTAACCTTGGTTCCATCTCTAACATGTACCCATATTGGAACGAACTCTTGAAGCATATCATTTTCTGATTAGAATGGTCCAAGGGCCACAAGGAAATTCAATCGGGGATTTTTAAATCTACATCTTTGCAGACCTCCAAGTTGTGCCCTTGCCACTTGCCATAGATTTCTCATGGAAAATAAGTCAAGAGCAACAGTTATTTTTGCATGTTATTTAACTATAGCTTACTAAGACTCTTTTTTTTTGCAAGCACCTAATTTAGCAAGCCTTGCATTGTTATTCAATTGTAGATCAGGTTGGCTGAATTATCGAAATCTATATCAATGCGTGCATTCTTGGGCATGTTTCAAATGTTTGAAATGATGCAGACCTAATTGATATTGTAACTATTATTCATGCTTCATCTGCATTTCTACTTGCTCTAACATTGAAGATCGAAGAAGCCTTATTACCGTAATAGAATGATGTGGTCCTCATGTCTTTGCTGACCTTGGATCTTCAACATTGCTTGCTTTTCAAATGCCATATTGCATTGTAAACGTCCTAACAGCGAGAACTGGATGGTGTCAGCATCCCATCAACATGTTCATGCAAATTCATTTGGTGTACACATTATTACAACTCCATATTTCCATGGGGTTTTCGTTTTATTTCTTAAAGAAGGCAGGGATCTAAACTAAAATGCAACTCCTTTTGCATGGATATTGACGATCATCTTTCAGAACAAGCAGGTTTTATACTTTAAGATTCTTGTATTTCTTAGAGATTTTGAGAGTTTGGCAATTGAAGTTGGCTCATTCTCATTTGTTTTTATGGAGCAGTTTCCTGAATTTAGGGTTCTTTCTCAGCTCTCTACTTTAATGTAATATTTCTATCATTGTTTCATTATGGGACTGTGTTTCATGTTTTTTTTTGCGGCATGTTTTAATCTTTCTGGCAAATGTTTTGGCTATCTTTATAACCATTTTTATTTTTTGCAGGCAAATATATAAACAAAAAAGTTTCATTCCAAATCGTGGACTCATTGTTGGCAAAAAAAATGGTATTGCAAAATTGCCTAATAACTCCATAAATTTGTTTTTGACAAGGAGGTTAGAATTCTCCTTTTTTGTTTGCACTGTTTTTACAAGTTGTAGAATATGTGGACAATGCACCATCTGATTGAATGTAGCTCTACACTCAAGATTTGAACTTGGAAACTGCCGCTATTTTCCTGGTAAGCTCCTGTTTGAGCATGCATGTCAATTTCCTTAGTGAGGATCTTATGGAGCAAATCTTGCTCCTATTATGGAATTCATGCTTCTTGAGTGGTGCTTATCTTATCTTTGTCATGTTTGATATTTATTTTTCCATTGTACAATTCTATCACTGTTTTAAACTGTACCATATTCAGTGTCTTAAACTAAACCACAGGGGTTAACATTGTATCCATGGACCTTTTCTATAATTGGCGATTTCCCTGTTGGGGCTCCTCTGTCCAGCGTTTCTTGGACTTGGGTACATTCTTTGGTTTTTTACAGCAGCAGATGCTTATACGTGAGTAGGATATGCTCTTGCTTCTTTGCTGATAAATCTTGAATTGGTGCCCCTTTCTCCTCATTTCTGAAGCTCCTGTATTCTGTTTCTTCCCTTTTTTGTAGTACGAGCAACACCTGGAAGTAGCGCCAAGGCATCTGGATTTGTTCAAAGTCGAACTAGAAAGGCACTTGAAGACATTCAAAACGCGGTGGGCACTAGAAATCACGTGAAACAAGAGTAAATCTTTGATTCCACTCACCATGTTTTTAAGTTTACCAATGTAGGTTTATTATACTGCTGAAAGATTTTCATTGTTTGTGACTAGAGATAAACTTGAAGGAACAAAACCAGATCCATTGGATAGCCACATCACAAGGTTTGCTTCACAATAGTTTTTGTTTCTGGATCTAAGGTAGAGCTGCCGCTGTGGTTAATCGACCCATTACTTGGTATTTTACAATGTGGCTGCAATTTGAAGTCTGCAGAAGTATTTTTCCAATGCATGTCTGATATCTGTAAGCAGTGCAATAATGGGTTTCTCTCTTGCATCAAGTAGCAACGAATTTAGAGATTCAGCTATATTTGATGTAAGGTGGCCAAATCGTTCACCAGAAAAGTATGCAGTAGCCCAACTATTAGGTGGCACAGTTGCCAGTAACCAATCTGTTGCCACACTATTAACTTTTCTCATATGCTCTATTTGTTCTTCACACTCAAGAATGGTATTGGCCCTTGCTACCTCCCAAAGAAAATGCAAAAATTCAGCGTTGTTGCATTTTTTTCTTCACATTTTCTTCAAGGTGCCTCATACAATATGAATGTGGAAGGCCAGGAAAAATAGCTGATAGTGCCTCTTGAAGCTTTTTGTCTCTATCAGATACAAAAGTCTCGTAAATGATGTAAAAACCACATCCAATTATCCATATTCTCATTATCAATTACTAGTAATGGTGCCCAGCGTTGCTGGGCATAAGCTGGGTTCATATAGATGACCAAAGAGAAGAAAAGAGCATTTCCTAGTACAGGATTGTGCGATTGCATTTTGCATTTGCAATTAAAATTTTATATCTATAAAAACTTATTCTTTGGATTGTTCTGTTCAATATTCAAGGCATTGTGAATTTGAGTTGATGCTTCATGATAATTTTATGATTCATAAATCTAATAAAGGCAATTTTGGTGAGATTGCACCATGATAAGCAAGTGTACACAAAGAACAATTGAAAACAAATTAACTGATCATACCTAGTGCTTCAAATGTTTACTCCATAGAACAACTCCCAGATTGGGTGCAAATGCTCCATTTTCAAGTCTCTTAGGCTCGATTCATTGAAAATATTCTCCACTTCTAGCAATTTTATACTTAGTTCGGTAATGGAATTCTATAGCTTCGATCCACTTATTTGGAAAACAAATAGATTCCCCTAAGATTCTACGTATAATCACGTGTAAATATCAAGGTTGATATTCAAAAATTTCTATTAAGGATAAGCATATACAGAACACATTATAAAATCTTGACAATAAGAACTCATGGCATATAATTTGAATCTTTATTCCTTTCTTATACGAATGGACATTGCGTTTTTATAAGAAGTTTATGAAGATACATTCTGGCCTCATTCTTTTGATAACACGCATTGCAAAGATCAAAGTTAGAATATGTCTTACATCTCCAAACTTTTCTTGCTTCTATACCAATGCTAGAGCCATGGCATTGTAACAAAATTCCAGTCTTCGTTAGCTGGGTTGGCATTTTGAATTGGTGTTGATGCTTCAATGATTCATATATTGTAGAAATATGTTTGTTGTCCTCAATCAAGAGAAAGTAGTCAGAAGTTACAAAAGGATAGCCATTCTCAAGATGATGCTTTCAACTATACCATGGGGCCATACAATGATCGTATGTATAGAATTCAGGCATGTATATATAGGATTTAAACAGTGAAAGGATTTATCCTTTTCAAGGTTAATAAATGCAATCTTTAACCATGTTCTAGATGGAGATCATGCAAAGCCAACCACAAAAGACCAACAATGTTGCCATTGGCAAAACATCATGAGCAATTCTTTTGCCTTTAAGATTCTACAATAAGCAAGGCCAAGGGGAACTGAAGCACCATTGTTTTTGTCAAATTCGCTATCTAAGAACCTCCTTTGAGCAAAGAACTTCGAGATGTTTAGGCATCTTTCCATTCTTGTTAAAGATACACCTGATTCATTGGACTATAGTGAGACAAATGTACTACAGTACCTATAACCCAAAGAAGATTGATAATTAGCCACAAACCCGGTGGGATCAAAACCAAAGAAAGGCATAGGGACTCTGAATATTACTAATGCAAGAAACTCATTGCCCAAATGAGGCATATCTTGTAAGGGTCCACGTAAACATAAAACTTCGATCCCGGATCGTATCGAGGCAAAACTTGTAAGAGCTGCATGCATCCGCCATGCTATTTGTTAGCAATGTACATACCAAACGATATACTAATTCAAGACTTCAACATGCCTATCAAATGCAACGCTCCATCCCTCGTTTTACGGGATGCCAATTTCTAAGACCTTCAAAGAAATTGTCTTTGATATGTAGGGTATAACTCTACCCATTTGCTCGCTAGGAGTAAAACACAACTATCTCAACTATCTCATGGGAGAAGTGTGTCCCCCACGAGCACAACATGCTTTTAAAATACGCATATCCGGTTTGAAGCCATTTTGTTGCATGAGACTAAAGAGTTTCATCGCTTCTTGATAATCTCCATCTTCAAAGATATCCATAAATCGGTGTTCCATGTAACAACATTCTTAGAATACATTGAATCAAACACAATTCGAGCACATCTCATGCTTCTTAGCACTTAGCATACAAATTAATCAAAGCAATTTGCTTAAATTGACATCCATTTCCAGCCCAACCTTCATGGCAAAGGGCATGAATGAGCTGACCCAATTCTCTAGCTCCTTCATGGGCACATGCACTCAATACAATAACATGTGTAATATTGTCTGGCAGAAAACCATCTTCTTGCATTTGCTTGAACAAGAAAAAGGGCTACGATAGTCCTCTTTTTGATGGACGTGTCACGAATCATGGTGGTCCATGTGATTACATTTTTAAAAGGCACTCCACCAAATACTTTATGGCCTTCCATGATGCACCCATACTTAACATACATATTAATTAAGACATTTCCCATGAATACCGTTAATTCTAATCCGAATTTGACAATGTGGGCATGGACTTGTTTTCCCTTTTCAATGGCTTTCGTTTTTGTACAGGGATTGTAAAACAGTACATTGGAAACTACACCGATGTGTTGTTGTAATAGGTACTCCAAAGTATTACCCGCTCTCATAAGTGGCTTCGTTGCTTTCCGATTGAAATTAGAGCTTGGCAAGGATGTTGAATGTCGGAAATGCCGAGTAATATTGCCGAGCCCGCCAATAGTGGTATAAGAAATGGTGGAAGTTATAAGAAATTTACAATCTCAAAACAATGAATTTTGTTACATTGCATTGTCATCTGTTGGAAGAATAAAACGACATTGGACGGAGTCGCCACCTGAAATTTGCATGGTTGAAAATACTACGTAAGTTGCCCGGCCAACATCAATAACCGTGAGAAGAACAATTTGAACCATTCGTGTACTAAACCCTTAACAATTCTTGTCGGGCACACTTCCATCGGGGCTAAATCGATTCACGCAGATTAGAACCCTATTTTGCCCATCATTCCTGTGGCGGATCCCGGGCTGAAAGAACTTCTTTGTGCTTGATCGTCGGACGAAGAGCAAGGATGCAAGATGCCATCGATGGAACCAACCAAGGCTTCCAAGGCTTCTAGAGCTCATTGAAATCAGCCGATAGGGATGCTTATCTCTCTCGAAGCTTGCAAACTGTTGTAAATAATCGGCTCCGCCCTCACACAATCGGCCCCAAAATGATTAAATCAATTTTTTATCTACATAGAAGCCCCAAAATCCGAAACGAAAAAATTTAAGCAAACCCAAATCGGAGAATGATTCGAGACACGGGCACCAGCTTCGCCCGATGGTTGGATCGGGATCCGCCGGACTTCGAGGAGGGGCAAGACGTCCCGAAGCTCTTGCGCCCAAAGCTCTACACACGTTGAAACCTAAAAAAAAAGGGATGAGAAGAGAAGAAATCTTGGCCGTGCAATGTCGATGGATCTCAGCCGTCTAAATTAGGGCTGGATCCAACACTTACACAATAACATTATTATATAAGATGCCAAATGCAATCGGATAAATGCCACCTGTGGCATCAATACCTGTAGCAAATATGAAATGGCCAAGATCTTATATTATAATGTTGTGTAATGGACCGCACCCTAAATCGGACGGTCGAGGATTTGATTGACCAATGGTGGAGATGATGTGTGCGTGTCTTCAACTAAAATTTCATCTTGACTATGGCTTCAATATGAAAGGGAAAAGGAAAACGGAAAAGGGAAGGGAAAAGGAAAAAAGGGAAAGGGAAAAGAAAAAAGCGTTGAAAGGAAAAAAGGAAAAGGAAGAGGGGAGGGAAAAGGAAAAATATGAAAGGGAAAAGGGAAAATGGAAAAGGGAAAAAGATGAAAGGGAAAAGGGAAAAGGAAAAGGAAAAAGGAAAAAAAAATGAAGGGGGAAAAGGGAAAAGGAAAAGGGTAAGGGAAAAGGAAAAATGATGAAAGGGGAAAAGGGAAAAGGGAAAAGGAAAAGGGGAAGGGAAAAGGAAAAAAGATGAAAGGGAAAAGGGAAAAAGGAAAAAGGAAAAGGGAAAAGGAAAAGGAAAAACGATGAAAGGGAAAAGGGGGAAAAGGGAAAAGGGAAAAGGAAGAGGGGAAGGGAAAAGGAAAAAACGATGAAAGGGAAAAGGAAGAGGGAAGGGAAAAGGAAAAAAGCGATGAAAGGGAAAAGGGAAAAGGGAAACGGAAAAGGGAAGGGAAAAGGAAAAAGCGATGAAAGGGAAAAGGAAAAACGATGAAAGGGAAAAGGGGAAAAGGAAGAGGGAAGGGAAAAGGAAAAAAGATGAAAGGGAAAAGGGAAAATGGAAAAGGGAAAACGGAAAACGGAAAAGGGAAAAGGGAAAAGGAAAAGGGGACGGGAAAAGGAAAAACGATGAAAGGGAAAAAAAGAAAACGGAAAAGGGGAAGGGAAAATGAAAAATGATGAAAGGGAAATGGGAAAAGGGAAAAAGGGAAAAGGAAAAGGGGAAGGGAAAAGGAAAAAAAAGCGAAGAAAAAAAAAGGGAAAAGGGAAAAGGAAAAGGAAAAAAACGATGAAAGGAAAAGGGAAATAGGAAAAGGAAGAGGGGAAGGGAAAAAGGAAAAACGATGAAAGGGAAAAGGAAGAGGGGAAGGGAAAAGGAAAAACGATGAAAGGGAAAAGGGAAAAGGAAGAGGGGAAGGGAAAAGGAAAAACGATGAAAGGGAAAAGGGAAAAAGGAAAAAGGAAAAGGAATAAAGGAAAGATAAGAGGAAAAAGGAAAGAGAAGGAGAAAAGGAAAATGGAAAGATAAAAGAAAATAGAAAAAGGAATAGAATAGACGAGGGGAAAGGGAACTAAAAAGAGCACCATGAGAAAGGGTAAGAAGTAAAGGTGAGAAAAGGAGAAAAAGGTAAGGGAAAATAAGAAAAGGTTGCAAAGTCTATGGGAAAAAGAAAAGTAAAAAGGAAAAGAGACATGGAAAAGGGAAAAAGAGAACTTGGGAAAAGGGAACGAGAAAAAGAGAAAAAAGAAAAGGGCGTGAAAAAAGGGGAAAAGAGAAAGGGTGAAGAAAGAGAAAAAGGAAAGCAAAAAGAGCATCGAGAAAAAGGAAGAGGGAAAGGATGGAAAAATGAGGAAAAAGGTGGGGGGAAATTAGAATAGACAAAGGGTAGGGAGCAAGGAATAGGAAAAGAGGAAGGCGAAAAGGGCACGAGAAAAAAGGGAAGAGGGAAAGGGTGAGGAAATAGAAAAAAGAAAGGGAAAAAGAGTATGGGAAAGGGAAAAGAAAAAAGAAACAAGAAAGAAGAAAGTGGAAAGGGGAAAAAGGGGAAGAAGATGGGGAAAGAAGGAAAAAGGGTACATAAAAAAGGTTGAGAAAAGGGAATGGAAAGAGGCATATGAAAAGCGAAAGGGAACGGGAAAGGGAAAATGTAAAGGAAGGGGAAAGAGAAAGGAAAGGGAAAAAGGGAACATCGCAAAGCAAAAGGGTGGGGAAAGTATGAAAAGGGAATGGAAAGTTGAAAGGAAAAGGGAAGCGGAAAAAGGAGAAGGGAAAGCAAAAAGAGCATGAGGAAAAGAGGAGAGAGAAATGGGAAAAGAGATGGGGAAAAGGGCACGTGATCAAGAGGAAGAGGGTGGGGAAAGGAAGAAAAGGGCACATGAAAAGGTAAGCAAAAGAGAACGAAAAAAATGCATGAGAAACGGGAAAGAGAAAAGGAAAAGGAAAAGGAAGAGGAAGGGGAAAAGGAAAGGGAAAGAGAGTAGTGGAAAAATGGGAAGAGCAGGGAAAGATAAAAAGGAAGGGAAAAAGCTGATAAGAAAAAGAGAAAGAAAAAAAAGGAAAGGGGAAAGGGAAGGCAAAGGGAGGGAGAACGGGGTTAGAAAAAAAAAAGGAGAATAAAAAAAGAAAGAAATTAAAGGTTCCTAATTTATGCCCAGCAAGGCTGGGTACCATTACTAGTATTTACCTGTTAAGAAAGTGGCATCCAATCCGACAAATGCTCTGCAACTAGAAAATCTAGTCAAGCATGCCCATAAGCAAAAAACATTCTATGAAAACGACCTTGACTCTCTTCAAGTATAGCTCTACTCCCTGGATTACTTTTCAAAAGTTTTTGGCAATATGCAGGTAGCTTTCTGTACGCTCTTCGATGATCTCCATTGATAATGCTCATAGCCATCTCTTTTGCATTGTAAGCCACTGCATATGTTATTGTCACAACCACTTCCCTTCGTAAATCATCTATCAATTCTGAGGGCTTATAATGCGGGTGTTCTCTGAATTTGTTATGATACTTCCTCGCCAACCAACTAGAGGAAGCTTCTTTGTTAGTTAGCTATTGAACGCCATGACAAGTATGCTCTCCTAATGCACGAACCTCACATCTAGGACCATCACCAATTACAGATGCAAACAAATGCCATGCACATCCTTCTTCCCTGCATTGAACTATGTATCTAGACTTATCAGACTTAATAACCTTCAATTCTGTGTAAGAGGAAATGGCATGTGTGCGTACTGCATTCTTAACATATGTCAATGATTCAAACTGCTTGCCTATAACCAGTTTAACTTACAAGAACTTACAGATGAATGCATCACATTAACCTGGTAGACAAGAATAACAAATTTCATAAGATGTGAACTAAATTATGCAGCATTGAAAACACTTTTATGAAAACAAACATAAAAAAGACCATGGCAAGAATTTACAAATGAATGCATGCAATTGAACCGGCATAAAGAATCTTCCAAATTAGTCTTCTTGGAAATGAAATCAGAAATCCATTTTGAGTGATCAGATCCACCGAAGTACGTTCTGGTTCCCAATACCGCCGCTTATGTCTCTTGATTCCCCATTCCGATTTCTCTTCATGAAAGAGGCTGGAAATGGCGAGCAAAAGTAGTCCCGAATAGCCATTATTTTTGCAAAACCTAATTGAAGAAGGGCATTTTTATAAATTTCAACAATTTAGGGGTCTTTTTATAAATATTCCAAAATATTGGGGTATTTTTATAATTTTTCCAACTTTGAAACACGTTTTAAAGTGCATCCTTTGAAATGCATTACAATATTTTGCAATGTGTTACAACTATGTGTTTGATACGCATTTCAAACTGCAACCTTTGAAACACGTTTCAAATCTTACATTAACTTCATATGCATTTCAAAGTGCAACCTTTGAAACGCATTTCTAGTTATTAGAGTAGTTACACGTCGTCTAAATTAGGTGCAACGTTCTATTGCGTTTCTAATGCGTTTCAAATTGAGCATTCAAACACATTTTCCAAATTGGATCCTCTATAGAACGACTTCTTCTTCTCTCTCAACTCCTCTGGCATGGAAAGAGATCCCTTAGCTGGATTATCCGCCTCCACGAGAAAAAGAACATAGTTAAGTCAACATGGGATATAAACATAAATTTGTTTAGCTTACATTATTAATCATCTCTTCTGTCAAATAAGCTGGAAAGTTTTGGTCATCTGGTACGATTCAATGATTTATGGGGAACTAAGCAACTGATTGAAGAGCAAGATCCAAGTACAATATACATCAAACAAACTGATTGTTTACACAGTTAACCACCCAACCGGATCCATAGGGTTATGGCAAAACACAAGTGCTATGGCAAACAAAAAGCTATGACATCTGGCTTATTAGCCCTCCAGGCTAATCTAGCTACTCAACGTAGCCACACATCATAAAACAATTGCAAATCTGTGATGTCGCTATGGCAGTGATCTGTGACTCCATGTCACCTTTTTGGCCATTACTCTCTCATACGGATGCATTACAGGATGTGCCACCCAATTCGGAAACTAGACTCCGAGCCGGTTCCAACGAGGTAAAGGTCGCTGCAATCCGACCTCTGGTTGCGGAGATATGTCCAACTGAAGTTTAGGTTCTATTTATAGATCTCTCTGCGACTTTAGCCTTTTTTAGTAGGCAGTTGCCTTTTTCTCAAAATATCTCCTTGCCTTTAATTAGATTATATGACTTATCATATGGGACATTATCTATGATCTTTTTCTCAACCAATAACCATTCCAATGATAGTGCCTCAACCCCGTCCATAAATATCAATGGTTCCTTACATCCAAATGCTATGTTATCCTATGCCCCTTTATTAGGTGACCTTAGGAATAACATTTACATAGTATTTGCCATAATTCCAATAACCCATTCGCCGTGGACCTCTCCCCCGTGCTTGCTCCATATCAATCCATCCCTTCTCAAAAAGAGATCGTCCGCGATCGTCTGAGTACACTCCAACTTGGTCCATCCCTTCTCAAGGTGATTGTTCTACAATCAATGTGCACCTAGGAGTTTCTTGGACTCTGCGAACTCAGGAAACAGTTATATACGTTATTGTACTTCCACAGTACCTTATATCTTGGAACCTCCGCGTCCCGGTTCTTTTAATCCCTGCAAAACTCTAGAAGCAGTTATGGATATCGTCGTACTTCCGCAGTACGATATATCCTTGTACCTCAGCGGTACATTATTATCTTTCGTACCTCCGCAGTACTACTTGATTGTACAGTATCTCCACGATACCAAACTATTATATCTTCGCGATACGTTATTATTTTTCGTACCTCCGCGGTATTACTTAATTGTATCTCCGCGATACAGTATCACCACGATACAGATGCAATTTTTGTCAGGCCTATTGTGTTGCAACCACAATTACCACTCTTCAAAAATATACATCTAATGCACTCTTGTTCAAGCCTATAATTGTGCTGCAGACACAATTACTAATCTACCAAGAGGCATACACAATTAGTGCACCATGTTCAGGCCTATTACTTTGCAATCGTAATTACCAGTCTACCATGGGTACACGCAAGAAATAAAATTCTTATTCTCTATTCCGCATAAAGAAAATCAACTTACGAACTTTAACCATAAGTCTGTCCCATAGGAAATAATTTGAGATTCCGCATCCAAATTTTGCGTCCATATCCTTGACAGCTTGTCCGTAAAGTTCCTTCCCAACGCTTATCGCTAAGCAAACCTACAATTAAGGTCAAATGTTAGTATAGATGACTTCTCAAGTCAAATATTTATACCACGGCCAATCGACCTCTCAGATCACCACGATCTGACTCCACAATCCCAAACAGGATGCTTTTATTTATTCCATAATCCCCAAAGGATCATAGAAGTCTCCCTAATAATCTGAACTCGTTCTCAACAAGTCGGTCCCATATGCTTCGAGCATTCTCCACGAAAGCACCGAACTTTTCTTTTCTCTGCAACCGATGCTCCAGCTTCACTTGCAGTAGTAGTCGTCAAATCCTCCTTACTTGGACGCCACGCTCCAAGGATTCGCCAGTTCACTCATATACTTGACCCCAACACACTTTTTGACAAAGTTCAACCCAACTGTACTTGCAGCACAAACTTGCAAGATTCTTGGTGTGCCGCAGCCTTAGAGTATAATACCACCACTAGTTCTATCTTCTTTGGTTCAAATCAGAAGTAGAAATTCTGATCCTGGTGATGTTCCCACAGCCCATAGATTCCCAGAAGAATCGCAAACCTCCGCTCTGATACCACTTGATACGATTCAATGATTTATGGGGAACTAAGCAACTAATCAACAACATCTTATTTGAAGAGCAAGATCCAAGTACAATATACATCAAACAAACTGATTGTTTACACGGTTAATCACCCAACCGGATCCATAGGGTTATGGCAAAACACAAGTGCTATGGCAAACAAAAAGCTATGACATCTGGCTTATTAGCCCTCCAGGCTAATCTAGCTACTCAACGTAGCCACACATCATAAAACAATTGCAAATCTGTGATGTCGCTATGGCAGTGATCTGTGACTCCATGTCACCTTTTTGGCCATTACTCTCTCATACGGATGCATTACAGGATGTGCCACCCAATTCGGAAACTAGACTCCGAGCCGGTTCCAACGAGGTAAAGGTCGCTGCAATCCGACCTCTGGTTGCGGAGATATGTCCAACTGAAGTTTAGGTTCTATTTATAGATCTCTCTGCGACTTTAGCCTTTTTTAGTAGGCAGTTGCCTTTTTCTCAAAATATCTCCTTGCCTTTAATTAGATTATATGACTTATCATATGGGACATTATCTATGATCTTTTTCTCAACCAATAACCATTCCAATGATAGTGCCTCAACCCCGTCCATAAATATCAATGGTTCCTTACATCCAAATGCTATGTTATCCTATGCCCCTTTATTAGGTGACCTTAGGAATAACATTTACATAGTATTTGCCATAATTCCAATAACCCATTCGCCGTGGACCTCTCCCCCGTGCTTGCTCCATATCAATCCATCCCTTCTCAAAAAGAGATCGTCCGCGATCGTCTGAGTACACTCCAACTTGGTCCATCCCTTCTCAAGGTGATTGTTCTACAATCAATGTGCACCTAGGAGTTTCTTGGACTCTGCGAACTCAGGAAACAGTTATATACGTTATTGTACTTCCACAGTACCTTATATCTTGGAACCTCCGCGTCCCGGTTCTTTTAATCCCTGCAAAACTCTAGAAGCAGTTATGGATATCGTCGTACTTCCGCAGTACGATATATCCTTGTACCTCAGCGGTACATTATTATCTTTCGTACCTCCGCAGTACTACTTGATTGTACAGTATCTCCACGATACCAAACTATTATATCTTCGCGATACGTTATTATTTTTCGTACCTCCGCGGTATTACTTAATTGTATCTCCGCGATACAGTATCACCACGATACAGATGCAATTTTTGTCAGGCCTATTGTGTTGCAACCACAATTACCACTCTTCAAAAATATACATCTAATGCACTCTTGTTCAAGCCTATAATTGTGCTGCAGACACAATTACTAATCTACCAAGAGGCATACACAATTAGTGCACCATGTTCAGGCCTATTACTTTGCAATCGTAATTACCAGTCTACCATGGGTACACGCAAGAAATAAAATTCTTATTCTCTATTCCGCATAAAGAAAATCAACTTACGAACTTTAACCATAAGTCTGTCCCATAGGAAATAATTTGAGATTCCGCATCCAAATTTTGCGTCCATATCCTTGACAGCTTGTCCGTAAAGTTCCTTCCCAACGCTTATCGCTAAGCAAACCTACAATTAAGGTCAAATGTTAGTATAGATGACTTCTCAAGTCAAATATTTATACCACGGCCAATCGACCTCTCAGATCACCACGATCTGACTCCACAATCCCAAACAGGATGCTTTTATTTATTCCATAATCCCCAAAGGATCATAGAAGTCTCCCTAATAATCTGAACTCGTTCTCAACAAGTCGGTCCCATATGCTTCGAGCATTCTCCACGAAAGCACCGAACTTTTCTTTTCTCTGCAACCGATGCTCCAGCTTCACTTGCAGTAGTAGTCGTCAAATCCTCCTTACTTGGACGCCACGCTCCAAGGATTCGCCAGTTCACTCATATACTTGACCCCAACACACTTTTTGACAAAGTTCAACCCAACTGTACTTGCAGCACAAACTTGCAAGATTCTTGGTGTGCCGCAGCCTTAGAGTATAATACCACCACTAGTTCTATCTTCTTTGGTTCAAATCAGAAGTAGAAATTCTGATCCTGGTGATGTTCCCACAGCCCATAGATTCCCAGAAGAATCGCAAACCTCCGCTCTGATACCACTTGATACGATTCAATGATTTATGGGGAACTAAGCAACTAATCAACAACATCTTATTTGAAGAGCAAGATCCAAGTACAATATACATCAAACAAACTGATTGTTTACACGGTTAATCACCCAACCGGATCCATAGGGTTATGGCAAAACACAAGTGCTATGGCAAACAAAAAGCTATGACATCTGGCTTATTAGCCCTCCAGGCTAATCTAGCTACTCAACGTAGCCACACATCATAAAACAATTGCAAATCTGTGATGTCGCTATGGCAGTGATCTGTGACTCCATGTCACCTTTTTGGCCATTACTCTCTCATACGGATGCATTACAGGATGTGCCACCCAATTCGGAAACTAGACTCCGAGCCGGTTCCAACGAGGTAAAGGTCGCTGCAATCCGACCTCTGGTTGCGGAGATATGTCCAACTGAAGTTTAGGTTCTATTTATAGATCTCTCTGCGACTTTAGCCTTTTTTAGTAGGCAGTTGCCTTTTTCTCAAAATATCTCCTTGCCTTTAATTAGATTATATGACTTATCATATGGGACATTATCTATGATCTTTTTCTCAACCAATAACCATTCCAATGATAGTGCCTCAACCCCGTCCATAAATATCAATGGTTCCTTACATCCAAATGCTATGTTATCCTATGCCCCTTTATTAGGTGACCTTAGGAATAACATTTACATAGTATTTGCCATAATTCCAATAACCCATTCGCCGTGGACCTCTCCCCCGTGCTTGCTCCATATCATCATCCCTTGCTAAAAAGTTGAGAGTGCATTCGCTCCCTGAAGATGCTTCCGTGTTCTTGGCTTCTGCTATCTCAATTTTGGCCTTGCTCTATAAAGAATTCATCCACAACCACTTTAGCACAAAGCCTTTACTGCCAAGATATAGTATGATGTCATCTTGCAATGATCCACAACAAAGAAAAAGACCAAGCACAGGCAGTCAACTCTAAACTTCATGAGCCTAACATGTTGCAAGAGCAATAAACCAGTTGATTCACGATTTATAAACATCTCAACCCCTTGTGCTGCAATTTCACCAGCAACAAGCATACTTACAGGCATATCATCTGGACATCACCTGTAAAGAAAACAGATAGATGAAGATCATTGAAAAGAATTATAAGCATATATACATGGGTGAGCATATTCATTACCATGGTCCTCGTCTGTTCCATCCCAGAAAAAGTATTCTATTATTCCAAAAATCTTTTCCATGTCCAAGAGCACCTTGCTAACATCCTTGTCTTGCATAGACAATGTCATTTATGGATCCAACAACATGACAAACTCTATACAAATAGGATCTATAAGCTGTGGTGCTGACTAAATTCCTAGCTGGCCACACAACCCTTGACATCTATAACATTTTAAGATAAGAAGTATAGACACATTCCATGATGTTTGGTCGCCCAAATTTCTTACACCAATGATGCCCATTCTGTATTAGGCTTTTCCACTTATTGTAGGTCCCATTTGCCACATGGGTTACTTCAGAAATATGGAAAAATTTGGCAATCTCTTGTGCTACATGAGGTTGATTTACAGCTGCTAAAAAAGAAACAATATTAATCCAGATTTTGTAAAGCTAACGCACCTGTTAGCCCTGTACGTCCTGGTACAGGACTATTCATGCACACAAAGGAGCAGGTCAAGAACAAGGAGACGACCACGGGTCAGACGTCCAAAGGTCCTCAGAAGACCAAGGCACAGCAGCCAAAGCCACCGCCGGTCAAAAGGAGGCGCACAGAGAAATGACGCGTGTCTCAGTCAGCGTCATTACAGGGTTTTCAAGAGGCACCGCTGGGTGTCCTACAAATTAGGCCTTCATTCAAGGAGTCGACACCGAGTCGGCTGATTTTATCTATATTGGGCCAAAGGCCGTTGTACTATATATAGCAGTAGATGTAGCCCTCACGGGCAGATGAGTTTTTTGAGTCTTATCTCATTTTTTCTGTCTTCTCTCATTGGAGAGCTCATGTATTCTTATGATATCAAGGAGTTCATTGCTTGACCATTGTTCTCTCATTGTGTTTTCTGTTATCTCATTGTTTTCTCATTGCTCTTTTGCAAATCCCGCGTGACACAACTACCGGATCCTCCTGTTTGATCCACGGGTCCTCAAAGAGGGCTGTCTTGCAGGAGTTCCCGAACCCAAACCCCAAACACTGTCACCGCTGCCGGGTCTGATTCGATTTTCCTTTATTCTGTTGCAATGTCTGCACGAACCTTCACTCCAGAAGAACTTCTTACCCAGACGGCGTCTCGATTGGAGCGCCACCAACGACGGGAAGTTGTTCGCGACATGTATGGATCTGCTTATGACATTGAGGGAGGCCACATTCGGTCTAGGGCTCAGTCGGCGCCACCTCGTCCCAGTTCCCCACCTCAGACGTGCAAACATTGTTCCCAGCCTCAGTCACCTCATCACTATCAGGAGCAATATCAGGCTCAACCTTCTCAACAGTACTTTCAGACCCCAGAAAATGCATACCTCCATACTTCTTCTGGCCATACATCTCTGCCTTCACAACCATCATCTCCTCCGGGCGGACAGGGATATCCACATGTCTCTTTTGCTCCTCCCCAGGAATTTCCATTCCCTACATTTCCAACCGCTCTTCCTGTTTACAACCTTACCGACCTCAAAGCCAATGATCAGGCACCTCCAGTACCTCCACCTCAGGCACCCCTTCGTCAGGGCCCTTCTGGCACTATGCCACCCCCCACTCTGCCTCAATATAATCCTTATCCATTACCTGTTCAACCAAGCACTTTAACCTCTACCTTTCAGACCCTCAAGCCGACTTATCCAACCTTTGGCAACACGAAAGGCAAACCCTTAGACCAGAGTGCTCAGGTCCACATGGAAGAATTTGAGGCTCTGGCTGCCCTCAATGGTCATGCCCAACCTCAACTGAAATTCCACATCTTTTCCACCACGCTGCGTGGCTCTCCTCATCAATGGCTCATGTCAACAAAAGCCACTGGAAACAAGATTGGTCAGAAATGAAAACTGCTTTTCTTTCTCACTATGGTACCACGGATGATGATCAACTTCATCTCAAGCAACTCAACGACCTTCAACAAGAGCCCACGGAGTCCGCCCGGGATTTTGCGGATCGTCTTCATATACTGCTCAGCAAACTTAAAGAGTACCCGACGCAGAGCCAGATTCTGGTCTGGTTTCTCCAGGGACTCCCTCCAGCTATCCGCCTCATGACTGAATACCTGCGCCCGAAGACTTTGGAATAGGCTATCGACCTTGTCAAACACTCAGTCAATATTTCCTCTCGCGGCGTGGCTCTTCAGGAGCTCCCCTTCATTCCACCGGTCATGGTTCCTCAGACTGTTGTTCAGCCTCAGCACGCCCATCAGTAGCGCAGTCAGATCTGGTGCCATATTTGTAAATATCAAGGCCACTTGGCAAATGTATGCAACTCCACCAATGGCCCACCTCATTGCAAACGATGCAACATGTGCAATCATGCCACGGAAGAGTGCACTCGCACTCATCCTACACCTTTCCGAAACAAGATGGTTTATCAAGTGCAAACCACACCTCAGCAACAATCGACATATCAGCCGACACAAATGCAGGCTCAACCCATTCAACAATATCAGCCACCTCAACAACAAAGGGGACCAAGCACTCGCCCCCCTTTTGATCCTTCTAAAGCTCAGTGTTATCACTGTCAAGAATGGGGTCATACCACCGCGGCATGTCCTCAACTTCCTCAAGTTCAAGTACAACTTCCAGGCACAAATCAGACCACCTCAGTACGCCTCACGGCTTATCAACTGTGGATTGCCAATGGCAAACAAGGCCCGCATCCAGTTCTTCGGAAACCACCACGCGTGCCTCAGCAATCACAGTATCAACAAGCTCCTGCCAATCAACCTCAGATGGATCAACAAGCCCAGGAAGAAATTTTTCAGGCTCTTAATCCTCGAGTACAGCCGTCAAATTGGGTAGGTTTGGTTTCATGCCAGACCAGGGCGTCACGCCCCTTAACCATTCTTCCTCATGACCGCAACCTCTTTTTGCGGTCGACACGATCCCTCATGACGAGGACAAAAAGGTTCACTTTGCCCCTGACCTGGAGAAACTCATGCCTCATGTCATGCCTAAAGTCCGCCAAAGCATTCTAAACCTCATGCAAGCTGCTGAAGGCCGCACGTTGGCTAATGTCCATGCCACCACCAGAGCTCAACAAATAAGATACACCCCTCCACATCTCAACCTCCACGCTCTCAGACATATCCGAATATTGCTGCAGAGGTGGAGCTTCTCAAAGAAGTTGCTGCTTCATTACCACGCACTCCAGCTCCCTTGGATCCAGCCGATCCCTTTTCTCATGTGCCTCTGGAACTCCAAGAGGAGCTTGCAAAAATCAAAATTCCTTTAAGTCTGGCAACAATTTTGAAACTATGTCCTGCTCTCAAGGACCAGTTACCCCTCCCGACAGTTTTGGTTGGGGCAGTAGCTACCTCCACACCCACGGTACATGCCACGGTGGGCAATCAAGAAGTCAATCATGTTCAAATTGACGGGGGTAGTGCTGTAAATCTTATCACGGATAAACTCCGCAAGCAAATGGGCATCAAACAACTCTATCGTGCCCCATATGACATCAAATTGGCTAATGGCCATATCACGCGACCTCAAGGCGTCACGCCTCTTCTTCACATCAACATTGGTGATCTCAGATTCCCCTTGGAATTTGGTGTTTGGAAAGCCGAGAAGATCCGGTGATTATGAAATGTTGGTCGGCAGACCTTTTCTCCGTCAGGCCAAGAGTATCCATTACTGGGCCACGGATCAGTTAGTCATCACAGATGGTCACCTCAATGCCACTATGGACTTGGAAACTGGCAAGATCATTTCGGTTGACAATGCTGAACCTTCTCTCTCCGACACCGATTCTGAGGAAGCCCAGAATATTTATCAAGTTCAGGCTCCTCCTGCGAGTCTGCCTCTGTCATCCTACCACGAATATCTTTGATCCTTGGGGAGAGATGACTCTTGATCGACCAGGTTTGTGGCGGCTTTGCTTGACCCCTACCTGGCTCCTTGCAATCGCATCCAACGTGTTGATCACTTTTCAGATGCAGAACTTCCTTCAGAAACAGTTGATGTCCATGCTGTCATGAAGCAACCTTTGCTTGCTGACGATCAGCAACCTCTCTTCTTCACCACGCCAGAGGCGCCATCCTCTGTCATGTTTCAACCTCCTGCTCATGTTGTTCACGACACGGAAGTTATCCCCATATTCATACTCTCACGAGTCGAGATTGTGGACGTTGGCAACAATCGGCCGCCCGTCTTTGCCGCCAATCTCGGCACCCTATCGTAAAAGGGCCGTCACGCTGTTCAAAAAGTTCAAACACATTTTCGCCTGGAGCTACAGAGACCTTCGGGGGATCAACAAAAACTTGGGGGAACTCACCATTCCTACCAAATCCGATGCACGTCCTGTATAGCAACGACAGTACCGACTCAACCCCAATTACCGTGATCGCGTCAAAGCAGAAATTGACAAACTTCTTGCTGCAGGTTTGATCTATGAGGTCAAACATTCTGAATGGGTGAGCCCCATCGTCATTGCTCTCAAACACAATGGTAAGATCCGCGTTTGCGTGGACTACCGAAAACTCAATCAGGCCACGGATCGTAATCATTTCCCACTTCCCCATGAGATGTACTCCTTCATGGATGATTTTTCTGGCTACAATCAAATCTCAATCAAAGAATCTGATCAACTCAAGACTACTTTTACCACCCCGTGGGGTACTTTTGCCTACAAGGTGGTTTCTTTTGGGTTATCAAACTCTCTATCAACGTTTCAACGTATCATGCTCTCAGTTTTTCATGATTTTATGAAGGAAAATCCCTTCCTGCAAATTTTTCAAGATGACTTCTCTGCCTACAGTTCCATGGATGACCATTTGGATAAATTGGAACTTGTCTTTCAAAAATGTGATGAGTCCGGCATTAGTCTCAATCCAGAGAAATGCACCTTCTGCGTCACCTCCGGTATTCTGTTAGGACATGTTGTCGACCGAGTGTATCACCACGGATCCTGCCAAAATCAGTTGTGTGCTCAAAGCTCAAGCACCAGTCAATATCAAGGAGACACGCTCTTTCCTGGGTAAGGTAAATTATTACTGAGTAAGGCCTGCTGTTTACGTCTCCCGAGGGCGGAACGTAAACAGCAGGCCGAAAAATTAAAAGGGGCGCTGCTATCTTCGGAGGTGTTTCTGTCGCGAAGTTATGACCGTATAATGCTAGCAGCGCCCTATACGGTCCCGCGTATTTTTATACGCGTCCATTTTTTTTTGAAAAATTTTTTTTTTTGAAAATTTTTAATAAAAAGTTAAAAGTTAAGTTTAAATTGGAGTCACTTTTTGGAAAAGTGTGTTTCTTTGCACGACCTTTTTCCGCCATAGCCACCGGACTAGAGCTCCTTTTCCGCCATAGCCGACCTTCACTGGTACCTCGCATCCACCCTAAACCCTTAGCGCCTTCGCCTACCCGCTTGCAACACCTATTCGAGCTTGAGCGCCCTACTTCTTCTCTTTTGCTATCCGTCGCCAGTGCTATGATTCCGTGCTTTAAGCTCACTGTAGACCTAAAGAAGGCAACTGTCTTCCAGCTGATTAGTGTCCTAGTGGACTATCTTTCGGAGGAAAACCCTATGATTGACACTGTTCTAGACATTCTTGTAAAACATTTCACTGAAGGCCGTAGAATCCCTTACCCCATCTTTCATTTCAATGACCGCTTCCTCATGAAGCTCAATGCTGCAGACCAACCCTACACCCTTGTAGAGCAGCCTGACCAAGCCTGGGCCCTTGTTAAGTTTTATCCACAAGCCGGGCCCAAGGAGGATCCCGCGGAACTTATTCGGACGGAAGCCCAACGGATTCAGCTCCTTGCTAGGGTGGAAGACCTTCAGCAAATAGCCAGTGGCCTACCAGAAGAGCGGGCTACCCGTTTCTATTACCTTGGTAAAGGCCATGTGCTCATGTACAGGGACCATTACAACCTTCCTACTTTCTTTTGGAACGAAGAACTTTATAGCTTCGTTTTCGAAAATGTTCCACCTAGTTTCAACCAAGATCGCATGGACCTTGTGCAAGCGGACATGCGAGCTCACCCGGCCCGGTACCATACGGAGATTGCCGCGCTTGAACAAAGAGGCCCGGGATGCTGAGAGGGAGAGGCTCCATAAAGAACAGGAGGATGCCCAAAACCAGCAGGGGTACCAGCAAGTCGACCAGCAGGGGGATCAGAATGTCGACCAGCAGGGGGGCCAGCAAGTCGACCAGCAGGGGGATCAGAATGTCGACCAGCCGGGGGATCAAAATGTTGACCAAAGTATAGATCAACCTGTAGATCAGGGCGGAGGCAAGAATAGGAAGAATACGGAGTGGGCTAACAGGAAGAGGAAGAATACAAAACCCGTAAAGGGAGGTGTGGATTATAAGACCCGATTGCAGAGGGATGCCACCATTGCCAAGAAAACATCGGCTCAGCGACGCGAGCAGATCGTTCAGCGGGCAAAGCATCCGACAACCCGAAGCCTAGAAGCACCATCTGGCACATACAGAAGCCCATCATGGAATAGAAGTCCATCTCGAACCTCAAAACGATCATAGTCTGATCACATTTGCTGAGAAGATGATGCAGAGCCAAGGTGTGAGAATACATCTTGAGCCAATGGATCAGAGGGCAGAGATACTCGAACAGATTCCAACAAGGCCATATCATGAAGCCTCTCGAACAAAGTGAGGGCATAAGCTGGAACCGATCAGGCCCTAGAATAACCTGTGATTGCTGGTCGAATGCAAGATCACCTATATGATTGATGGCTTCTAGATCGCTACGTTTTTGGGCCCATGGGGTTTAGAATTTCTATTGTAAATAGAACTTGGTGTGTCTTCAAATGAAATAAAATATAGTTAATGTGCATTATATATTCATGCCTTGTGAAGGATCAATATATTAACCCATATATTATGTTCTCCTGGTTTCCTATACAACAACGCACGTTGGCAAAATTATGTTATATGAACATTAAAACAGAATTATAGGGTCCTGCAAAACCCCAAATAGTCAATAAGGACTATTTGCTCTAAGCAAATACATAAGTTTTATTGTTGAAACAATTTCTGTATATCATGGTCATCATTTCAAACTGCTTATCTATATACAACAAGATAGGACTGCCATGCATTTCAGAAAATGCGATTATTCTATCCACTTTGCATTGGATAAAAAAAGCATAGGAATAAAGGTTGTGGCTTGATGCTATGTCCTTGGCTCTCAGCCCTGCACCATTCCATCATTGTAAACGAACATGATACAGCTATGCTGGACAAGGATAACATGATACGCCTACTCCAAGCTGAAACTGCAAAATGTTGCTAATACCATACATTATATTCTCACGGATTATATGCAGACCGGATCTCAACGATCTTAACCTGCCTTTACCTGCGCTCAATTTATACTTTCCATATGTCTCCTGCCGTTTTAGTGAAAAAGAAAAGACATTCTTTTACGATGTGTTTGTCCAAATGTAGATCTTCTCTCTCAACTTTTTGCCCATATATTGTTTACTTAAACTCAAAACAGCATGGCAAAACAGTCCTGAGAGCAGCTATTACCCTTTGCCATTTGGTGAAGCTTGGAAGACTGAAAAGTAAAAAATAATATGCTTGCATTGTCAGGAGTGTGACACATCCTCTAAGAAGCACGTGAGCATCCTAATCTTATATTATAATGTTATAGTGTAAGTGTTGGACCCAGCCCTAATCTGGACGGTGGAGATTTGATCTAGCTATTGGACGGTCGGATTTGCCGTGTGCTACCTATGGCGGTGTCATACTTTTGTTTGGCAGCTTCAGCTCCTCACTCGGTTCGTTTGGCCCGCTGACAAGCGCTTCTAATCCAGGTTTTGAGCTTCGTATTCTGTTTCATTTTGTGGGTTTTGTTAAGATGTGTGGGTTTCCACTGTTAGCAATAGTTAGGGCATTGATCTGAAAGGAAATCTTTCTCTGGGTTTGCTTACTATTGCAGGGCCGACGTTAAGTGATTTGGGTATGGTTTGGTGGGCGTGTTTCTGAGGCTTCAGGGATTTGAAGGATAGGGTAGGATTCTGTTCCAATGTCTTGGTTAGATCCCTTTCTTTGAGTTTTTGAAGAAAATGGCCGGAGGTCTTTGACTGTGAACGGCACCCTTGATTGGTGGAGTTCCGGACTGAATTTGAGTGCATAGTGACTTGCAGCTTATAACGCAGCTATTGGTACTCTATCTAGACAAGTTCTGACGATTATAATTTCTGGATGCCAGAGCTTGTGAATGAAATTGTTTTTTGGAGGAAGGGCATGCCCGAAAGCATGGTCGCAGGTTAAATGGGCAGCTAAGAATTATGTGTGAACTGACTGACTTAGTTCAACCACAAAGATATTGGAAGAATTTAGGTATGGGCTGCGCATGTGGGAAGCCAAGGTCTCCTCCAGAGAGCCCCAAAGTCAATGCTGCTTATTCCCGTAATGGTATTATTGAAGGAAAAAAATAAGGAGAGAGAGAAAGATCGCACAAAAACTTGAGAGAAACAGAATGGGTTGAGCAAGAGTCACCGGGATGATAGCATTGATATGATCACAGGGCATGATGAATAACTGCTGCGGTATAGCTTCAGAGCAGTGAGCTTCAGCGCAGTGAACTGGCAGATCCCCATCCCGCACTGAAAATGCAAATGATCGTAGTATTATTGCTTTCCATATTGTGGTCATTCAATTAGATCTATGGCAATTACGATGGGGGAGAAAAGGTGCGGCCATGCCTGTCAACTATTGTAAGCACTTTTCCAAGAATATTTGTTAGTAGAATAAGAATTCGTAGATGATGACATGAGAAACGCTACAACATTCTTGGTTTTTGTCATTGTTTCAAATTCTGACAGTATAATGCAGCTTCAATGGAGCATAATTCTGCACATCTAACTCTGGCATGGTTTTTGCAGATGCTGGTCGTTGCAGGGAGATTTAAAATTTTGCTCAGCATTGATTTTCCTTTTCCATATGAACTTGGACACTTCCATCCCAATCACAGGTACAAGCCTCCCTTCCTTTTTCTGCCGTGTAAATTCATGCACTGTATTCTGCTGCAGAGTGGTGCTTGCTCCACTTACAAGATAGAGATCGCATAATGCAATGCCACTGCCATATGCTGCACTGTATTACTCACAAAAGGTTACCCCAGGCAGCTGTAACTCATAAAAGGCTACCCCAAGCGGTTTTATCATCACTGAAGCTATAGAGTTCCAAACAAACGAACAGGTTCAAGTTTGAACACCAATTGTTGATGCTGTACATGTTAAAGAGGCCATTTTCTTTTGCCTGGCATGTGGGCAGGGTCTCTGATACATGTAAGGCTACATTTCTTTCTACATGTTTCATCATATAAAACTTCTTTACAATCAGGCATAATAATCAGGGATAACAATTGCGGGATCCATGAATTTTCAAAATGTCAGGAATATCTTGAGGAACAGATGTCAGAGACAACTGTGTTCCATTTTGTGCCGGCCCTGCAAGGAAGAAAATGTCTATTGCATATGCATAACTAATCCAATCTTCTGGAACTTTTAGCTTCAAGAAAGGCAGCCAATTAACTTCTATATTTTCAAGAAAGCCATTCAGTTATATTTTGTTTTAGCTTATCCAGATAGCTGCTTGGTAATAATGGATAGAAATAAAAATGACCTTTGTATCATTATTGTATGCAAATGAAGGTATTCATAGCTAAGAAAAAAGTACATATATTGAAGTTATAGTGCGAATGTGAAACTCCTTTTTCTTTGGTGCTTATAAGTCTTATGATGTCGCAATTTGCATCATCAAGCTCATTTCTTTAAAAGATGAGAAGGATTAATGCTATATTGGATGTAGCGTGGGAGATGCAGAATTAATTATCCAACTGTGTGAACTAATCATTTAGCACAATGGAGGCCGGAATGTCATGTCCAGCTTCCATTTTGTATAGTAAACATATGTTAAACGGGTTGTTAACTTACAACTTGCATCGGCAAGGAAAAATTAATGTTATATATTTATTGAACTTTGTGGGCTGATACAATAAAGGCAAGGTCTGCCTTCCATTTGTGTATTGCCGGTTACTATAAACAGGGACCTAAATGAACATGCTATATGCAACTATTTTATCCAATTTTAGATAACTGCATTTTAAGTTAATAGTAACGAAAACTCCATGTTTCTTTATGCATGAACTTGAGGTAGGTGTTTGGAATTTTCTACTATTGCTACATGAACTTGAGGTAGGCATTTGGAATTTTCAACTATTGCTATTAATTAGTGATGACATGATATAAGTTTTATTGCATGTGTTTCGTTACTTATCTTTCCACTGGTCTTATCATTAAGGTAAAACATTATATAAGTTCTTATTGGTTCTTATTTGGTGGTAACGAAATTAAACCTCAAAAAGGGGTGTTTACCAAGGATGTGGTGGTACCATTGTCTAGGAAAAGCTCAATGAACCAACCATTGTCTATGCAAAGCTCAGAGAACTATTTCCAAAGTTGCGAGTTCAATTCATGGGACAATAAAGTGTTCAACTTCTCTATGGACAATAAAGTGTTCAACTTCTCATAGAGAGAGATTTCTACGCGCATAGATTTTTTATAGCTTTGCCTTATGTCTTGGCTATGAGATATTGCTTATTGATCTAACATGCCAGTGAGAAGACATTAAAGAGTTGGAGTTGCATATAACACTGCTTTGAAAGACCAATATGATATCATCCATTAAGATTAAGTGTGAAAAAAGACAAGACATTGTGTTTCCAAAGCGAATTTGCAGGATTATCATTTATAGGTTACAAACTTCTGCCCAGCAACGCTGGGCACTGTTACTAGTCTTAGGGTACCTTCGCACCCGCCGTTAAGTTAGGATTGCGTTAGGTTTTTAACGGTTTTAACATTCACACCAAGTTAAGTTAGTATTCTATTAAGCTAAATAGTTAGTATTCCGTTAATTTTTTTAACCTAAAGTCCCTAACCCAAACAATCTTCACACCAGTTTATGTTACGTTAACAGATTTAACAGAATGTTAACCCAAAAATAAAAATGAACTAGAAATTAAAGTGACCTCCCGAGGTCACTTTAATCTTGGTTGTTCTGGCGGAGCTCGATTTCGACGGCGATGGCAATGGCGATGGTTTAAGCACAAGCAGAAGCAGCTACGAACCCCGAACATGCCGTTGCCTATGCATTTTCTCATCGGGTATTTTTATTTCTTCTTCTTTTCCATTCTTCGTATTCATAGAACTCGTGGGTACTGGCATTTTGCCGGATTTAGATCGACAGATAAAAGTTTCCCCAAGCTTTGCCAAGATTTTTCAAGATGATAAGTGCCAAGGACTTGTACGTTGTTCTCAGTGCTGTGGTTCCTTTGTATGTGGCTATGATTTTGGTTTATGGGTCAGTCCGGTGGTGGAAGATTTTAACTCCCCAGCAATGTGGCGGGATCAACAGATTTGTGGCCATATTCGCAGTGCCCCTTTTGTCTTTTCATATCATCACTAACAACAATCCTTACACCATGAATGCGAAATTTGTTCTGGCAGATGCGATTCAGAAATTTGCAATACTGATTCCGCTTGGCATATGGGCAAGATTTTCAAAAAGGGGAAGCATTGAATGGATAATCACACTTTTTATGCTTGCAACCTTGCCCAATACATTGGTTATGGGCATCCCTTTGCTTGCTGCTATGTATGGGACGAATTCAGGCAGCCTAGTTGTTCAAGTCGTAGTTCTGCAATGTATTGTATGGTACACAATGCTGCAATTTTTTTATGAGTACCGAAGTGCAAGGATTCTTATATCCGATCGGTTTCTCGAGACAAACCGCCTCTATTATATCCTTCAAGGTTGAATCGGATGTTATGTCTTTAGATGGAAGAGAGCCATTGCGCATCGGGCGCGAGATCGGAGATGATGGTAAGATTCATGTCACAGTTAGGCGCTCAATTTCTTCTTCTTCTTACGCCATGCTTTCTCCTGTTAGTTTCTTTGTATGGTCAGCTTGTGCGCTCGGATGTTGTTGCTCCATTGAAGATCTAACTTATTTAAGGCGCCAGATATTGAAATTTATAAGTTGGTTGAAATATGTTGCTATTCAAATTGATGTTGTTTTTATCGTGGTTAGTGATATGCCAGCGTGCAAGCTGGGCCGTAATGACAGAATACTATTACATGCTCAAGGGCAGGCTACAAAAGGAAAAGCAATTGATCTTGACATAGAGTTTCACCAGTAAGTAGCATTTTAAAGTTTGATTATTATTATTTACAACTTGATTATATCATTGTTCTAATATTCTAGCGTGGGTTAACAGGTATGTCTGCGTTGCTTGCTTGCTTTGAAAATGATCGTACAATATCTTTTATTCCTCTCCATGGAGCCTTTGATTCATTTAATGACATATTGGCTGAGTACAGAAGTATGGTAAGAAAGAATAGTAGATGCTGCTATAGCAATTGTGATTCTTTTCAGTTAGAAAAATGACATGGTGAAATAGCCATTGATATAGGTTGAGGCACAAATAGAGAGACATTCCGAATTCGGGTACAATATCTTTCGTCGAGCTTGCGGTCGATTAAAAAGTGGAGGTACCTACAGAAGTAAATGACAAATAGATTTCTTGTTGCTAAGTTTCTGTGAATTGTTTTGTATAGTACGGCAACAAACATCGAAATTGATTTGCCTTTCCCCACTGATGCAACGTCTACAGTGCACACATTAACATTAATGCACCGAATAACAAAGCCTTCGTTTGGAAGATAAAATTATCTCCTGGTGGCAAAGTATTGCTTTGCTGTAAAACCTTTTCTTATTGCTGCCATTTTTGTGTCTTTGAGCTTCCTTTCTAGAATTAACGAATTGTAAAATTGGTAATGCTTATATCCAAAGGAGTATTTGTTGAGAGCTCAGTTCAATCTCCCTAGTGTGACTGTAGAAGAAATTGCACTTGAAAAGCATTCTCCAATCGAATGAGATTTGAGATACGGTATTTTACAGTTTCTGGCATCCAGATAAACTCTATTGCCTTTGTGTGCTTGGAAATTTATTGTAGCATACTAAGGTTGCAGAATATTGCAATAATTTTGATGAAGTAAGGAGATCGTTCATGTGTAGAAGACAAAATATGCAACACGAAATTTGGTGGGGATATTGGTCATGCAGTTTTTGTTGGGTTAAGCATTCTTGAAATTGTTCAGGCACCTCTGATGCGTGGCTAAACAGTAGTAACGTGAATCTGGACAGTAGAGTCTAGTCCTGTTACATTACTGGGAAATTTATGGGTTGCAAAAACGTTTTACATGGAGAATTTTCACCATGCACAGCTTCTGTTAGAAATAACTGGCCTCATTTGGATCCTACTGCTACTATACGCTACATTGTTAGGTGAACTAATACTTCTCATCAAACACTCAAGTTTAAGCTTCAATGAATGACATTCAAAACCCATGGTCTCTTCTGGCAAGATTTCAAGTAGGCTAATATGTTTTCATGATTCAAAATAAGTAGTGCATTTAATATTCATTTTGTTGCCATCATTCTCTATTTACTGACACTTTCCAATCTCCAACACTTTGCAAACAAAGACTATGTGCATTTGTTATAAAAGGACTATAAGGAATTAACTAACCAGCGATAATGATAGAACTCCCAAACAAGAAATGGATCAGCAGCAAAAGCTTCTGGTGTCGTGATTTCCTTCAATCAGATCAAATTCACCATTGGAATCACATTAATATAGCAATTTATGCTTAATTTAACAAACTAATAGTTTATGTTAATAGTTTATGTTTAATAGTTTATGTTTTTGTTTAATTTCAATTCATGTTCTAAATGCAATTCGTTTTGAAATGTAGAGAACATCTTCAATAGGAAGCTGGCGCAGGGAAGGTTATATGTGGAGCAAGCGTTCGGGCTATTAAAGTGCAAGTTCCGATGTCTCGATACGAAACTCAAGATGAAGCCGGAGAATGTTCCAACTCTTACTCACGCATATTGTATGCTCCATAATCTGCTTATTGATATTGGTGAAGCAGATATCGAGGAAGAGTTGGAGCAAGTAAGGCAGTGGCGAATAAGATGAGGAGAAGAAGAAGAGATCGAGGAGAATGAAGCAGAAGAACCAAGTGCGAACACTGATCCAGACCCATATGAATTGGGTGTGGAGATCCGCCGCACATTAACTGAATATATAGTTTCACTTGATAATTGTCTCTTCTTTGATAAGCTTTGAATAACAAAATTGACTAGAATAACAAGTTTTGAATAACAATGGTAGGCTTTGAATTCAATGATAAGCTTTGAATAACAAGTTGATTATGTAGTGTTTTAATGAGATGTAATATGATCAACAAGTGCATGATATCATGATGGTTATGAATTCATATGTTAATTTGTTCGTGGCACAAGAAGAGGACAATTGTTTGAAGCACTTAATAGAAAACAAAAATAAAACTTAACGGAGGTATGTGCGAAGGTATTGCCGTTAGCATTAAGTTAAAAAAAAAAATAATAACCTAATGGACGAATGTGCGAAGGCATTGCTGTTAGCATTAAGTTAAACTAACTTAATAGGCACCTATGCGAAGAAAGTGCCTTTAGCATTAAGTTAGCACTAACTTAACTAAGGCAAGTGCGAACACATTTTTATTTTATTGTTAAGTTAAAAAAAAATAACCTAACTTGTTCTAGTCTGAAAGGATTTAACTAGTTTCCGTTAGGTTAAAGTTTTAACGGAAAGTTAACTTAGTCTTGGTGCGAACACACGAGTCTCTTATAAGTTTAACTGGCAGTTAAAAAAAATTAACTTATTCCTAACTTAACGGCGGGTGCGAAGGTACCCTTATATTATAATGTTATGTAATGGACCACGCCCTAGATCCGACGGTGAGAATTCGATTTTTCGAAGGGACGGTGGAGATTCAACATAAAAAGAGGGCAAGCCCTATCGAAACAGAGCAAAGCCCCTTCTCTGTTTTAACCCTAACGGGCAAGCAGGCATGCTATGGCCTTTTTGGATTCCTCTGGCTTCTAATCCTACCGGCCAAGAATCCAAAGCGCCTTCTTGGATTTAAAGAGCCTTCTAATCCGGATCTCAGCAGATAGTTGGACGATCCGGTGATGGCAGGAGAACAACCCTACAGTGGAAAAACTAATTGCCCTGGCTTTCTGCAATGGTTTGTGTTTCATATGCAATTTATCCATTCTTTAAGGGCATCCACACCGAGCTTACTTGCAGCAACAACAGATGCTTTGATGATTTAACATCCATTGATGTTAGATGTGCTTTTCAGCGTTTTGTACAACAAACACAAATAGTAGCAGGATCGAGTTTTATCCAAAATGATTATGTTGGACATGCCAAGAAAAACAACAAAGGTACCGCTGCATCCTACATACTTTAAGTGTTTTATAAGAAAAATCAGTATCCAACGATCTCAATTGCATTCTGTAGTGCACGGCAATTCGCCAGCCGAAGAAATTGAGCTCCCAAGATAGATATGCAACTCACATTACTCAAACAAGAGAAACTAGCATTGTTGTAGAAAATGTTCTACTCAACATGAATTTAAAGTGTGGAAGTGTGATTGATGCAAGTTAATTGTTTGACAACATGTCCAGAATAGATGTATTTACATAGACTACGATGGTTGTAGGTTATAATCAGAATGGACATGGAAAGGAAGCAAGCAAGCTTTTTTAAGAGATGAGGCAAGATGAGTTCAAGCCAGACATTGTTACTTATGTAAGTGTCCTATCTACAATTGCCCATACAAAATCATTAGGGTGGGGAAAGTCTATATATGCTGATTTTAGAATCGTCATCAAAGCAGATATCTCGTGGCTTTACGCCCCCCGGAGATGAGTACAAAGTCTTTGTGCGGCTCCCCGAAAGGTGGATCGTCGGGACTCCGGAGACATGAATTATGTTTACCAAGTTTTTGATAGAATAGCCACTAGGAATATTGTCATACTCTTTAAGATCATGCAGTCCAACAGATCCAAGCCAGATAGTGCCGTGTATATCAGTGATGAGTAACTGTAGTGCAGCAAGAAGCCTGGAATGGTGAAAATACATTCATGTTGGTGTTATTAGGTTACAATATGCTTCTGACATGTTTACTGGCAATGCCATTCTTACACCGTGTATGAAATATGGAAGCACTTTCGAGATGCGGATCGGTCGCATAAGTCTTGCCGCATGCATGTACCGCATGTACAAGTCTTGTTTGATGCATGTACATCTGCAAAACTTTTGGCATCGCGGCAAATACATTCATGCCTGTTATATCAATGGCATGAACTATGAACTGTGGTGACTCATTTAAAAGTTATATTTCCTTATGAAAGGAACAATAAATTAATACTTGATATTTTTAACATCCGCTTTGATGGTACAGGCAGATGAAGTTATCAATCATGGGCAAGAGCGAAGGTTTTGTCAACAATGCAACAGGTTAAAACATGAACTGGATTTAGTAGCGTTTTGCACCCTGATTGGGAATACTAATAATAATACGATGCATCAAAGATCTCGACTTTTACGCTAACCCCCGCTTATTAGGTTGTTTTGCGTGAAATATTTGATTGGACATAAATGAACGTGGAAGACATCATTAGCCAAAGACATTGGCAAGCGCTTCCCGCACTTGACTCCTCATTGCTTTCGGGTCTTTTCTTTGCTCTATAGGTCAGATAAGAGGACCCATAATTAAGATAAAAGCTTAGGCAATGGTTGAGCCATTGTATATGCAGATTGGAAGCAAACATTGACTACATGAAAATTGTTCTTAGGTAAAGAGCTCTTACTTGCAGGAAGGTATTGTATGGATCACTTTGACGTAAAAAGAGGCGTCTAAAGGATCTTTAAAATGCAATAGTAGGTGCAAATTATGTAGAAAGCATCTGACAACCAGTTGACAACTAAAATGTTGGGGATAATGTCAATGATTCTTTTAAACATTATTAGATATCAATACACATTTAGTGTTGTAGCGCTTTATAATTCAACTGTTTGCATAGGAGCATTGTCAATGATTGTTTGGGACATTATTAGATATCAACAAGGGGGGCAACTAAAATATTGGGGATAATGTCAATAATTGTTTGGGACACTATTAGATAACAACACACGTTTAGAGTTGTACTGCTTTATAACACATCACCCTAAAATAATAATCTAAAAAGTAAAACGAACACAAAACTTTGTTGACATGTCTTTAACTATAGCCATTTAAGAGCAATATTCCACAAAGGGGCGTTTCAAGGGGATGTGGTGGTATTATTGTCTATGCAAAGCTCAATGAATTGTTTTTAAAGTAGGGAGTTCAATTCATGGGGCAGTGTAGGATTTTTACGCGCATAAATTCCTTATAGCCTTGGTCATGAGATATTGCGTCTAACATGCCAATGAGAAGACATGGAAGAGTGGGAATTACATATAACACTGCCTTTGAAAGACCAATATGCTATCATGCATTAAGATTAACTGTGAGCAAATCCAAGACGTGTTTCCAAAGTGAATGCCCAGGATTATGATCTTAAGGTTATCAACTTCTGCCCAGCAACTGTGGGCACCATTACTATAGAATAGAAGAGAGAGTGACTATATGAGATACGATACACAACATTAGCAACTCATAGACATAGCCACTTGCAATCAACTGGTTCCCAAAATGATCCAAGGGCCCAAAAGTTACTCTATGTAAATGCACAACTTCCCAAAATGATCCAATGGCGCAGACGTTACTATATGCAAATGCACAAGTTCCCAACATTTATAAGTTTCCAAATTATGCCCAGCAACGCTGGGCACCGTTACTAGTAAGTTATAACAAGGCCATTGTTGTCGTATGGTTGTGACAAGGTGCTCAATTAGCCGACCATGAGCATGAGCCTCCAAAGGCATATGAAATACAAGTATGACAAAGAGCTTCTATTAATTACACTCTATGCCAACTCCTTTCGTCAAGGGCTCTTTGAGTGTGCAGAGCTTACATGTATAGCTGACGCATTGCAGGCATCAATGGCCAATAGTAATGAAAATTTGATGCTTCCAGAACTAACTACTGCAACTACTTACATTTAGAAATCTACTATACAAGTTACATATGGTTGAGCATGATAATCTGAGAGCTTGCATGCCTTCTCTCAGGCCTGAACCTCTAGGATATAATATTAGTATAGATACTGGCATTATTTACATATTTCTACAACAATTAAATATGGATCTTGCTCTTCATATTGCATGACTAGAAATTTGCTACAGAAATTGTAGCTTTTGTTTGATGGCATCATGTTCTACAGAAATTGTAGCTTTTGTTTGATGGCATCAAGAGGTATTTGCAAGCATTGAAAACATCTTCTGGCAGATTACTATCCAGAGTTAATTCCAATTGACATAGGATATATTTCTTAGAATATCAACCCGTGGTACTTTGACATATCAAATCCCTATGCTTCTGTTTTCAAAGTGGTAGTCCAATGATATATTGAACGCTCCAACAAATGAACACTCCAAATGCCACAGATATGGTAGACACTGCTTTTACATACCTGGATGGTCATACGATGCAACCCAGTTTGGTCCTTTTGCATATACAATGTTCAATGCTTTGATCCATCTGCCACATGTGAAACACAGATATACTAGGCACTCAGACTTGCTAATTATCACATCTCTTTTGGTGCCACCACCTGCAAAATCAAATGCAAAGAGTAATCCCCGTGCCCACACATGACTCTGGGTGCATGTTTGGAAAACAAAAAAAAAAGGCAAACAAATGCTTTGAAAATGATTACAAGATCACATAAGCACCAGGGAAGGTAGATGTGTGAAGCAGTACTTGGGTTCAACCACAGAGGTTTTCAGCTTGCCTCTAATGGATACATTATATGGGATACAGATGTGCACACAACCCTTCTAATTATTGCGGTAATTTTACCCTAGTAAGTAGCAGCTTGCTACATGGTTTAGCTTTGGGAATACATGTCAAATATGCCAATGATTAGCTGATTAGCTGTTGTATTTAATTACGGAAATCTTTTGGCTGAACTAATAAAGTTAGTCAATTCTAGGATACAAGAAAACAGATGATCTACAGTTGTTCTTAAAGGTAACAGGCTTGTAGTATCACGTATCTTATAGAAGAATGACAACCATTAAATGCTAGATGATTTACTGCTTTTGGATGGTCCTTCAAAAGATAGAGTTATGCTTGAATATAAACATTGCCCTAGCTCTTTTTGTAGCATTGAAGCACCAAGTGTTAAATCCTATATTATAATGTTATTGTGTAAGTGTTGGACCCAGCCCTAAATCGAAGGGCGAGGATTTGATTGGATTTGAAGACCTAAATCCGACGGCCATAGAAGAATGGAAATTGGTAGAGGATCGGGAGCCCAAAAGCAGTCTCTCGGAGCAGTCCCTGGTTTGCTTCAGTAGCGACAGCATTGAGGACCATGATGCTTATTCACAAGGATCTTGGGGCAGCGGCAGTTATAGGGACGAAAGCTGTGTATGCAAAAAGAGCTTCAGCAGAAATATAGATTGAGAGATTCTGTGCCAGCTCTACGATTCAGATCATGTTAAAGTGGAGCTGAATATGAATGGGCTTGAGAATGAAGTTAGGGGTAAGATTGGGTTTTCTATAGATTGAGAGATTCTGTGCTAGCTCTACGATAAAGTGGAGCTGAATATGAATGGGCTAGAGAATGAAGTTAGGGGTAAGATTGGGTTTTCTTTTCTTGCTTATGTTGCTACCTTTTATATTACAGACAGATCCAATGTATATTAGTCTGGAAACAACATCCCTTCTTTCTGAACATCTTGGTTCTTGCATTGTTTACTTTCTTGAAATATGATGCATATTTTCATTTCCATTATTATTCTTCCAGACAAAGATCAAGAATCAGGACAACATAAGCAAAAGTTAAAGTGTTACAGCTGACAGAGTGCGCACAAATCATGAATTTTACAACATGCAGTTGTGCAAAGCTACCTGCAAAGTTGCTGTATAGTTCACAAACTTGCCCCAAGGCTGAGAAGACATGTTCAAAGAAGGCAGGAAACGTTCACAGCAAGAATAGCGGTGCAGAAATTGATCGATGCAGAAATCGGCAGTTTGTTTTGTGTTTACAAAGATCAGAAGGGTCTATTTTGTGCTTGGTCAATGCAAGTAAGTTTTTTGTTCAATTTTGTAAACAGATTTGCTGGATTGAAGCTTTGGCAGCGCATAGATTCCATGATGTTAGTCCCAGAGCAATGTTATTAACTGGTAGTTACTGGCTCAATTCATCAGCGCCCAAAGCATTACAATGCCTTGAAGGGAATTACAAGAATAGTTTCTTGCATTCTTGCTTAAATCGCCTCCTTCTCATTCCGTTTACATCAAGCTGCTGGATGTAATTATAGTCTGCACTTTATTCAGAGGCCCAACTGAAAGAATGCTTGGAAGAATATGCAGTATTCGCAAATAAAACCGTCTATGGGGGCAGCTTTAACCATTCTTAATCACTATATGACCACTATATGAATCTCTTCAGCTCTCCAATGTGAAACATATAGGCCTTTCATTATTATGAGGTATACATCATTTTAGTTCATGCCAGACCTGGATGCATTGTTAAACATATATAGGTCTTTCACATTTATAAGGTATATGTCATTTTAGTTGATGCCAGATCTGGATGCTAGACCAATCCAGATCTTAGCCAATGGTTTATAAGGCAAAACTCTGCAAATAACTGATTGTTAGAGTGCTGCTTTGTTGTATCAGAGTGTTGAGAAGTTGGATTATTTGGCAAGGATCAAGGTGCCACAGAAATTAGACATCTGGAATAGACTTGACTAACCATTCTTCACCAATATCCTATGTAGAAAATAGAAATATCTCTGACACACAATCTGGTACTTGATATGTCCTTTATGTTTTTTAATTTCCCTGTAACATTTTTTATTCACATGTAAAATCACTGGAATACTGTAACAATTGCTTGCAGGATAGCTTGAAGCAGGAGTTAGCTTAGCAAACAAATTGCTCAAAAAGAGGTGGATTCCATTTATCATAACTAAAGCTAAAATCTTCTTTAGTTGAACGTAAACAACATTTTGAAAAGGAAGCTGATAGAAAAGCAGCAAGAACTACAGAAAGAAAGAGATAAGTTGTTAGCCAAATTGGAGACAACAACTAAGCGCAAAGGCACGATCTTGGACCACTAGAAAAATGAAAATGCAGGATTCATGTGTTGAAAAGCTCAAAGACCTTGAACAACCATCAATCATTTTATTATCGTCTCATCTGTACTTCGAGACATGAGTCATGGTCGCACCACAAGCTTAGCGGTTAAACCATTGCAAAAAGCATCGGAACATTATCTTCTAAGAACTGTCTTCCAGATAATTGCTTCAATTCTAATGGTTCCACTCAATGGCTTCAATGCCACCACAGTGCCATGTTATCTCTAGGCATCCCAATCAATTGTGCCTTTGCACAATATTTGAGTTGCTAACAAAAAGCATTTACTTGAATCGGAACATTATCTTCTAAGAATGCTGTCTTCGGGTAATTGCTTCAATTCTAATGGTTCCACTCAATGGCTTCAATGCCACCACGGTGCCATGTTATCTCTAGGCATCCCAACCAATTGTGCCTTTGCACAAGTATCCCTAAAGAATATTTGAGTTAATAACAAAAGCATTTACTTGAAAAATCAGCTTTGGATTCTTTGGGCGCCATGTGTAGCCTAACAAGCATAGACATGTTTTTTATAGAAGGGAGATCATATCGTTTGAGTCGTCATCTTATTCTAACATAAAAAACATCTTTTGTAAATAAAATTACAAATTTATTATGGGGCGTGGTGCCTTTTGTGTACAAAATAAATAAATAACACAAATGATAGGAATATTTGCATGTACGATCTATTTACTAATTACAAGCATGTCCAAACAACACATAAAGTTATTAACGAACTATTTCCTAATCACAAATATATCCACACAACACACGTAAAGTTATAAGAACTTAATTGACATAAAGTTATAAGAACGTACGTTCTTATAACTTTATGTCAATTAAGTTCTTATAACTTTACGTGTGTTGTGTGGATATATTTGTGATTAGGAAATAGTTCGTTAATAACTTTATGTGTTGTTTGGACATGCTTGTAATTAGTAAATAGATCGTACATGCAAATATTCCTATCGGTGTGTTATTTATTTATTTTGCACACAAAAGGCACTACTGCCCCATAATAAATTTGTAATTTTATTTACAAAAGATGTTTTTTATGTTAGAATAAGATGACGACTCAAACGATATGATCTCCCTTCTATAAAAAACATGTCTATGCTTGTTAGGCTACACATGGCGATTCAAAGAAATTCAAAGTTGATTTTTCGAAGTAAATGCTTTTTGTTAGCAACTCAAATATTGTGCAAAGGCACAATTGGTTGGGATGCCTAGAGATAACATGGCACTGTGGTGGCATTGAAGCCATTGAGTGGAACCATTAGAATTGAAGCAATTACCTGGAAGACAGTTCTTAGAAGATAATGTTCCGATTCGAAGTAAATGCTTTTTGTTAGCAACTCAAATATTGTGCAAAGGCACAATTGATTGGGATGCCTAGAGATAACATGGCACTGTGGTGGCATTGAAGCCATTGAGTGGAACCATTAGAATTGAAGCAATTATCTGGAAGACAGTTCTTAGAAGATAATGTTCCGATGCTTTTGCACCTGACACCGCTAAGCTTGTGTACGACCATGACTCATGTCTCGAAGTACAGATGAGACGATAATAAAATGATTGATGGTTGTTCAAGGTCTTTGAGCTTTTCAACACATGAATCCTGCATTTTCATTTTCTGTGTCTGCATCAGAAGCGCTAGTTGTTGTCTCCAATTTGGCTAACAACTTATCTCTTTCTTTCTGTAGTTCTTGCTGCTTTTCTATCAGCTTCCTTTTCAAAATGTTGTTTACGTTCAACTAAAGAAGATTTTAGCTTTAGTTATGATAAATGGAATCCACCTCTTTTTGAGCAATTTGTTTGCTAAGCTAACTCCTGCTTCAAGCTATCCTGCAAGCAATTGTTACAAAGATTCCAAAGATTTTACATGTGAATAAAAAATGTTAGGAAATTAAAAACATAAAGGACATATCAAGTACCAGATTGTGTGTCAGAGATATTTCTATTTTCTACATAGGATATTGGTGAAGAATGGTTAGTCAAGTCTATTCCAGATGTCTAATTTCTGTGGCACCTTGATCCTTGCCAAATAATCCAACTTCTCAACACTCTGATACAACAAAGCAGCACTCTAACAATCAGTTATTTGCAGAGTTTTGCCTTATAAACCATTGGCTAAGATCTGGATTGGTCTAGCATCCAGATCTGGCATCAACTAAAATGACATATACCTTATAAATGTGAAAGACCTATATATGTTTAACAATGCATCCAGGTCTGGCATGAACTAAAATGATGTATACCTCATAATAATGAAAGGCCTATATGTTTCACATTGGAGAGCTGAAGAGATTCATATAGTGGTCATATAGTGATTAAGAATGGTTAAAGCTGCCCCCATAGACGGTTAAGATCAAATATTATTAAAATATTGCAGAGCTTGAAATATCAACTACGTTCTTATAACTTTATGTCAATTAAGTTCTTATAACTTTACGTGTGTTGTGTGGATATATTTGTGATTAGGAAATAGTTCGTTAATAACTTTATGTGTTGTTTGGACATGCTTGTAATTAGTAAATAGATCGTACATGCAAATATTCCTATCGGTGTGTTATTTATTTATTTTGCACACAAAAGGCACTACTGCCCCATAATAAATTTGTAATTTTATTTACAAAAGATGTTTTTTATGTTAGAATAAGATGACGACTCAAACGATATGATCTCCCTTCTATAAAAAACATGTCTATGCTTGTTAGGCTACACATGGCAGTCCAGCAGTCCAGTGATTTTTCGAAGTAAATGCTTTTTGTTAGCAACTCAAATATTGTGCAAAGGCACAATTGATTGGGATGCCTAGAGATAACATGGCACTGTGGTGGCATTGAAGCCATTGAGTGGAACCATTAGAATTGAAGCAATTATCTGGAAGACAGTTCTTAGAAGATAATGTTCCGATGCTTTTGCACCTGACACCGCTAAGCTTGTGTACGACCATGACTCATGTCTCGAAGTACAGATGAGACGATAATAAAATGATTGATGGTTGTTCAAGGTCTTTGAGCTTTTCAACACATGAATCCTGCATTTTCATTTTACGTTCCACGATCGGAAGCTAGTTGTTGTCTCCAATTTGGCTAACGACTTATCTCTTTCTTTTCTCAGTAGTTCTTGTCGCTTTTCTATCGCCTTCCTTTTCAAAATGTTGTTTACGCTCAACTAAAGAAGATTTTAGCTTTAGTTATGATAAATGGAATCCACCTCTTTTTGAGCAATTTGTTTGCTAAGCTAACTCCTGCTTCAAGCTATCCTGCAAGCAATTGTTACAGTATTCCAGTGATTTTACATGTGAATAAAAAATGTTACAGGGAAATTAAAAAACATAAAGGACATATCAAGTACCGATTGTTGTGTCGAGATATTTCTATTTTCTACATAGGATATTGGTGAAGAATGGTTAGTCAAGTCTATTCCGGATGTCTAATTTACGTGGCACCTTGATCCTTGCCAAATAATCCAACTTCTCAACACTCGATACAACAAAGCAAAGACTCTAACAATCGGTTATTTGCGTAGTTTTGCCTTATAAACCATTGGCTAAGATCTGGATTGGTCTAGCATCCGGATCCGCATCAACTAAAATGACATATACCTTATAAATGTGAAAGACCTATATATGTTTAACAATGCATCCAGTCCGGCATGAACTAAAATGATGTATACCTCATAATAATGAAAGGCCTATATGTTTCACATTGGAGAGCTGAAGAGATTCATATAGTGGTCATATAGTGATTAAGAATGGTTAAAGCTGCCCCCATAGATTCGGTTTTTATTTGCGAATCGCATATTCTTCCAAGCATTCTTTCGGTTGGGCCTCTGAATAAAGTCTGAGACTATAATTACATCCAAAGAAATTGATGTAAACGGAATGAGAAGGAGGCGATTTAAGCAAGAATGCAAGAAACTATTCTTGTAATTCCCTTCAAGGCATTGTAATGCTTTGGGCCGATGAATTGAGCCAAGAACTACCAGTTAATAACATTGCTCTCGGACTAACATCATGGAATCTATCTTGTTTGCCAAAGCTTCAATCCAAAAAATGTTTTACAAAATTGAACAAAAACTTACTTGCATTGACCAAGCACAAAATAGACCCTTTCGATCTTTGTAAACACAAAACAAACCCCGATTTACGCATCGATCAATTTACGCACCGCTATTCTTCTTTGTGAACGTTTCTGCCTTCTTTGAACATGTCTTCTCACCTTGGGGCAAGTTTGTGAACTATACAAAGAACTTTGCGGTAGCTTTGCACAACCGCATGTTGTAAAATTCATGATTTGTCGCGACTCGGTACCGTAACACTTTAACTTTTGCTTATGTTGTCCTGATTCTTGATCTTTATGCGGAAGAATAATAATGGAAATGAAAATATGCATCATATTTCAAGAAAGTAAACAATGCAAGAACCAAGATGTTGAAAAAGAAGGGATGTTGTTTCGGACTAATATACATTGGATCCGCGTAATATAAAAAGGTAGCAACATAAGCAAGAAAAGAAAACCCAATCTTACCCCTAACTTCATTCTCTAGCCCATTCATATTCAGCTCCACTTTATCGTTAGAGCTAGCACGAATCTCTCAATCTATAGAAAACCCAATCTTACCCCTAACTTCATTCTCAAGCCCATTCATATTCACTCCACTTTAACATGATCCCGAATCGTAGAGCTGGCATGAGAATCTCTCAATCTATATTTCTCTGAAGCTCTTTTTGCATACCACGACTTTAGTCCCTATAAGCTAACCGCTGCCCCAAGATCCTTGTGAATAAGCATCATGGTCCTCAATGCTGTCGCTACTGAAGCAAACCAGGGACTGCTCCGAGAGACTGCTTTTGGGCTCCCGATCCTCTACCAATTTCCATTCTTCTATGGCCGTCGGATTTAGGTCTTCAAATCCAATCAAATCCTCGCCCTTCGATTTAGGGCTGGGTCCAACACTTACACAATAACATTATAATATACTAGTAACAGTGCCCAGCATTGCTGGGCAGAAGTTTGTAACCTATAAATGATAATCCTGCAAATTCGCTTTGGAAACACAATGTCTTGTCTTTTTTCACACTTAATCTTAATGGATGATATCATATTGGTTTTTCAAAGCAGTGTTATATGCAACTCCAACTCTTTAATGTCTTCTCACTGGCATGTTAGATCAATAAGCAATATCTCATAGCCAAGACATAAGGCAAAGCTATAAAAAATCTATGCGCGTAGAAATCTCTCTCTATGAGAAGTTGAACACTTTATTGTCCATAGAGAAGTTGAACACTTTATTGTCCCATGAATTGAACTCGCAACTTTGGAAATAGTTCTCTGAGCTTTGCATAGACAATGGTTGGTTCATTGAGCTTTTCCTAGACAATGGTACCACCACATCCTTGGTAAACACCCCTTTTGAGGTTTAATTTCGTTACCACCAAATAAGAACCAATAAGAACTTATATAATGTTTTACCTTAATGATAAGACCAGTGGAAAGATAAGTAACGAAACACATGCAATAAAACTTATATAATGTCATCACTAATTAATAGCAATAGTTGAAAATTCCAAATGCCTACCTCAAGTTCATGTAGCAATAGTAGAAAATTCCAAACACCTACCTCAAGTTCATGCATAAAGAAACATGGAGTTTTCGTTACTACAAACTTAAAATGCAGTTATCTAAAATTGGATAAAATAGTTGCATATAGCATGTTCATTTAGGTCTCCTGTTTATAGTAACAGGCAATACACAAATGGAAGGCAGACCTTGCCTTTATTGTATCAGCCCACAAAGTTCAATAAATATATAACATTAATTTTTCCTTGCCGATGCAAGTTGCAAGTTAACAACCTGTTTAACATATGTTTACTATACAAAATGGAAGCTGGACATGACATTCCGGCCTCCATTGTGCTAAATGATTAGTTCACACAGTTGGATAATTAATTCTGCATCTCCCACGCTACATCCAATATAGCATTAATCCTTCTCATCTTTTAAAGAAATGAGCTTGATGACGCAATTTGGGACATAAGACTTATAAGCACCAAAGAAAAAGGAGTTTCACATACACATTATAACTTCAATATATGTACTTTTTTCTTAGCTATGAATACCTTCATTTGCATACAATAATGATACAAAGGTCATTTTTATTTCTATCCATTATTACCCAAGCAGCTATCTGGATAAGCTAAAACAAAATATAACTGAATGGCTGCCTTTCTTGAAAATATAGAAGTTAATTGGCTGCCTTTCTTGAAGCTAAAAGTTCCAGAAGATTGGATTAGTTATGCATATTTAATTGACATTTTCTTCCTTGCAGGGCCAGCACAAAATGGAACACAGTTGTCTCTGACATCTGTTCCTCAAGATATTCCTGACATTTTGAAAATTCATGGATCCCGCAATTGTTATCCCTGATTATTATGCCTGATTGTAAATAAGTTTTATATGATGAAACATGTAGAAAGAAATGTAGCCTTACATGTATCAGAGACCCTGCCCACATGCCAGGCAAAAGAAAATGGCCTCTTTAACATGTACAAAGATCAACAATTGGTGTTCAAACTTGAACCCGCTCGTTTGTTTGGAACTCTATAGCTTCGATGATGATAAAACCGCTTGGGGTAGCCTTTTATGAGTTACAAACTGCACAGGGGTAACCTTTTGTGAGTAATACAAAGGCGAAAGATATAGCGGTGGCATTGCATTATGCGATCTCTATCTTGTAAGTGGAGCAAGCACCACTCTGCAGCAGAATACAGTGCATGAATTTACACGGCAGAAAAAGGAAGGGAGGCTTGTACCTGTGATTGGGATGGAAGTGTCCAAGTTCATATGGAAAAGGAAAATCAATGCTGAGCAAAATTTTAAATCTCCCCAAGAACGACCGGCAGATCTGCAAAAACCATGCCAGAGTTAGATGTGCGAAATTATGCTCCATTGAAGTCGCATTATCTTGTCGAATTTGAAACAATGACAAAAACCAAGAATGTTGTAGCGTTTCTCATGTCATCATCTACGAATTCTTATTCTACTAACAAATATTCTTGGAAAAGTGCTTACAATAGTTGACAGGCATGGCCGCACCTTTTCTCCCCCATCGTAATTGCCATAGATCTAATTCGAATGACCACAATATGGAAAGCAATAATACTACGATCTGTTTGCACTTTCGGTGTGCGTGATGGGGATCTCGCCACATTCACTTATGGAAGCTCACTGCTCTGAAGCTATACCGCAGCAGTTATTCATCATGCCCTGTGATCATATCAATGCTATCATCCCGGTGACTCTTGCTCAACCCATTCTGTTTCTCTCGAGTTTTTGTGCGATCTTTCTCTCTCTCCTTATTTTTTTCCTTCAATAATACCATTACGGGAATAAGCAGCATTGACTTTGGGGCTCTCTGGAGGAGACCTTGGCTTCCCACATGCTGCCCATACCTAAATTCTTCCAATATCTTTGTGGTTAAACTAAGTCATCGGTTCACACATAATTCTTAGTTGCCATTTAACTTCAGCCCATGCTTTCCGTGCATGCCCTTCCTCCAAAAACAATTTCATTCACAAGCTCGCATCCAGAAATTATAATCGTCGAACTTGTCTAGATAGAGTACCAATAGGCTGCGTTATAAGGCGCAAGTCACTATGCACTCAAATTCAGTCCGGAACTCCACCAATCAAGGGTGCCGTTCATACCAAAGACCTCCGGCCATTTTCTTCAAAAACTCAAAGAAAGGGATCTAACCAAGACATTGGAAATAGAATCCTACCCTATCCTTCAAATCCACGAAGCCTCGTAAACACGCCCACCAAACCATACCCAAATCACTTAACGCCGCCCTGCAATAGTAAGCAAACCCGAGAAAGATTTCCTTTCAGATCAATGCCCTAACTATTGCTACAGTGGAAACCCACACATCGTTAACAAAACCCACAAAATGAAACGTAATACGAAGCTCAAAACCTGGATTAGAAGCGCTTGTCGAGGGGCCAAACGAACCGGTAGTAAGGAGTCAAGCCGCCAAACAAAAGAATGACACCGCCATAGGTAGCACACACGGCAGTCCATAATAGGGCTTCAACGCGAACTACAATATCCGGAATCGCCCAATAGCTAGATCAAATCTCCACCGGCCCGATTAGGGCTGGGTCCAACACTTACACGATGCAAGCCCGTGGGTCGTGAGATCAAACGAAAGCAAAGCGTGAGCATCATCTGCAATTTCATCCCGTCGGGTTTTTTCTTTTTCACCTTCCGTCCCACCGCATTTTCTATCTCCCAATCTTTTGGATGTTTCCACGCTGGCTTTCGGCATTGTTCGGGGCAAAATCACAACGGATTTCATTCTTAGTTTTTTGGTATTATGGGCCTGCTTTCATTAAAGAATCAAGCTTAGACTTTGTCGTACAAGGAAATTTGAGAAGGTTGACAGAACTGATCATGCAGGGCAATGCGGATGCCTTTTAGGTAATGTTTTTTTTCTCTTCATATATTTCTTTCCAAAAGTTGTGCAAGGAAGAGGTTCGGAATCCAAACATATTTTAATCGCTGGTAAATGCTTTTTTCTTCTTCCGTTGTTATTTCTAACCGTGCAAAAGGATCGATCCTTCCTACAAACATTCACCCACACATTTAGGAAAGCTTTGTTCTGGATACATTTCTATTGTCAACTATCTTAAGATGTAAGAAACATAATCAAGCATACAATGACCTTTGGAACCATTTTACAGGTAAATCAACCATTTTGAGGCTCCTTTACCGCTTCTATGATTCCAAGTCGATCCTGTAAGATCTTAACCGAGTTGATTGCTTTTCTGAGACATAAACACGTGAAATGACATGCATTTTATTGGCAGGTCAAAATTGATGGACAGGATGTCAAGGATGTTACTTTAGAAAGCCTACGTGCATGCTATAGGTGTGGTTCCACAAGATACGGTATGCTAAATTTATCTTTCTGCAAAACTTTAGATGTATTCCTAATTGTGATCGTGGATAAAATAGAGCCTTGTAGGTCAACTTTGTGCTAAATACTCAGATTCATGGCATTGGAAAAACTACAAGGCACGTTAGCAAGTCTTTTTGAGGACAAGGATGAGATATATAGCATAAGATTAAGTTGCCTCTTGCAGGTTCTGTTCAATGACACCATTTTTTACAATATCAAGTATGGATGCATGTCGGAAACTGAGGAGGAGGTTAGTGTTTGGCACATTTGGAAATCACATTAGAGTGTCATCTCTCTCATCCTTTATTATAATGGTAGCAGACAAATTTCCAGACATGATATGGGCATAGGGTGACAGTATTTTTCATATATGATTCAAACTAGATCAATGTTGATGTCATTCTAAGGATGTTTATGCTCACATGATGCAGGTTTATGAAGCAGCCAAGCAAGCAGCTGTACATGAGATCATATTGAATTTTCCAGATAAATATCAGACAGTCATTGGTGAGAGAGGCTTAAAGGTTTGACATCCTCTCTTTATTCAAAGTCTTATCATTTATTGCTTTGTTCTGGATACATTTCTATTGTCAACTATCTTAAGATGTAAGAAACATAATCAAGCATACAATGACCTTTGGAACCATTTTACAGGTAAATCAACCATTTTGAGGCTCCTTTACCGCTTCTATGATTCCAAGTCAGGATCTGTAAGATGCGAACTGGAGTTGATTGCTTTTCTGAGACATAAACACGTGAAATGACATGCATTTTATTGGCAGGTCAAAATTGATGGACAGGATGTCAAGGATGTTACTTTAGAAAGCCTACGTGCATGCTATAGGTGTGGTTCCACAAGATACGGTATGCTAAATTTATCTTTCTGCAAAACTTTAGATGTATTCCTAATTGTGATCGTGGATAAAATAGAGCCTTGTAGGTCAACTTTGTGCTAAATACTGCATTCATGGCATTGGAAAACTACAAGGCACGTTAGCAAGTCTTTTTGAGGACAAGGATGAGATATATAGCATAAGATTAAGTTGCCTCTTGCAGGTTCTGTTCAATGACACCATTTTTTACAATATCAAGTATGGATGCATGTCGGAAACTGAGGAGGAGGTTAGTGTTTGGCACATTTGGAAATCACATTAGAGTGTCATCTCTCTCATCCTTTATTATAATGGTAGCAGACAAATTTCCAGACATGATATGGGCATAGGGTGACAGTATTTTTCATATATGATTCAAACTAGATCAATGTTGATGTCATTCTAAGGATGTTTATGCTCACATGATGCAGGTTTATGAAGCAGCCAAGCAAGCAGCTGTACATGAGGTCATATTGAATTTTCCAGATAAATATCAGACAGTCATTGGTGAGAGAGGCTTAAAGGTTTGACATCCTCTCTTTATTCAAAGTCTTATCATTTATTGTTCATTTTTCAAGCGTTATTAGTACTCTTGGCAGTAAAAGTGCAAAGACACACTTGTTTGCAGTTAAGCGGAGGAGAAAAACAAAGAGTTGCACTTGCACGAGTGTTCTTGAAGTCATCTCCAATAAGCCATCTCCCTGAAGTCAAGATGCATATATTTCATTCTCGAGGATTTTCTAACACATGGTGAATGAAGGTTGTGCGATGAGGCAACCAGTTCTCTGGACAGCACAACTGAAGCATAAATTCTTGGATCTTTGAAGTTTCTTGCAAGGAATAGAACTGCGATTTTTATTGCCCACCGTCTCTCTACAGCAATGCAATGTGATGGGGTATAATAATAATAATCTGGTAAGTTTAGTTGAATGTCGAAAAATCTTTTAATCTTTTTGGTATCATATCATCCCGATTATCGTGTTGGAGAATGGGAAGATTGTGGAGCGAGGTACACATGAATATCTTCTAGCTGCTGGAGGGAGATATGCCCAACTATGGGCACAACAGAGTACAGGGGATATCGTAGAGGAACCTGAGCTTAAAGAGCTAATGGCAGCATCAGAAGGCAAGAGTTGAAGACTTATACCTTGAGCAGCTCTCAATTATAATGAGCAACGCTGTTCTCTTAGCAACTACATACAACATTGCAACATGCCAATTTTGTCTCACTCTTGCATGAGAAGATGTCTGCAAACTTCAATCAGACCAAAGGTATCTATGAAGGTTAATTTTGTCCTTGGAGCTGTTCAGCAGATACCAAACAGTGTATTTCTTAGTCCTGGTGATTTGGCTGAAGAACTCCCTTCTACATTGATGTATAGCAGGAAAGATGCTATGGTGGATCCTTACTGCAGGCCAAGAGGAATTTCCCTTAGAACGTTACCTTGGAACTTAAGATTGCTCCTCTGAAAGAGGTTTTCAAGCAAGTTATTTAACAAAGATTATTCTTTCTTTACCAATTTCATTGCTTCAAGGCAGCTACCAAAAATGTCCCTGCAGTCAGGGCACATTCTCCTTTTGCTACAGGTCCTTTCTGAGAAGACGTTGACTAAATCTAAAATCTCCAAAATCCTTTGCAGGTGGCCAGATTCCTTATGAAAACTCTTAACAAATTGAAGAGTGGAGATAAGCCTGTGGGTACAGCACCATAAGAGATCTCCTTGCACAGAATTCCGAAGTTTCAAAAGGTTCATTTATAAGGCTCTTTTTTTGTGTTCTCACTCAAGGCACATTTATGCCTTTACTAATTGGAATTTTCTGACTTTATGTGGCATTGGGAATGACGAAAAAAGTTTTATTTTTATAACTAGAATGGCTTCTTGTCCATACTTCCTAAAGTTATATGAAAAACAAGTCTGTACATTACAGGAGAAGATTCATTAACTGGAAAAGCATTACTGAAGGCATTTGAAGCCCGCTCTGCCCGAATGAACTTGTGCCTCAAAACTTGCACAGGCAAAGGACATGGAAGCGGGTATTTGCTTATGTCTTGCATCCCCATTGTCATGCTCAACTCACAAAGTTGTACCTTATGAGTCCGTACCTGAGTGCGCTTGATCTTATAGGTTTTGAAGAATTCTTATAGGTTCTTAGCACAAATATGTGTTCAATACAGACATGTATTCAATAGAAAGAAGATTTGGTTGTATCTTCTGTAAATGCTTCTGTATTCGTGTCTAGGCAACAAACCAGAAATGACCATTATGGGAGATTAATGAGGTAAAAAATGGGAATTTTTTTTTTAGTCTATTGCAAACAGCTAAATTGCAAATTAATGTGTTTGCAATTAAATTGCTCAAGAGCTTTCTGACAAGGTAATCACGTTTGCTGATGTTACAATGAAAAAAGAATTTTAGCCTGAATGGAAAATAGAGTTCAATGAATTCAAGTTTGTTTGTCTCTAACTGCTTCACCTTTTGATGGTGCATGAACATATTGCAAGAGCCTTGAACATGACTGCATACTTATCATAGCCGCTCCCATTCAGGAGGTTGTCATGCAATAGAGATTATATTTCTTTTGGTCTTCTTGCAGCAATACCATCAAGTGGGTCCTCTACAAAATAACCATTTGTTAAAAAAGTTTCCATTTTATCCAGCATATTGATAAATGAAGTGAATGATAGACCACCAGTGACTAGGACACATTAAGCTGGGAAATTTCAAATCAAATGTCCTTTCAAGTAAAACAATTATACATTTACAAGAAATTTATCGCGGCGGCCAAGGCCGCCGCGAACATTTCTCTTTACTGACTCACTTACATAGACACATTTGTGTGACTTTCAACTAGCTATCAATTCAAAATTAAAATCAACTATGTACTCGATGATGTTGTGTTTTATTTTTTATATGAACTAATTAAGGGGATGGGCTTAATATGTTGGAGTCAAACAATCTGGATGGTTACAAAAGTAAGCAGTAACATAGTGGCCATTGGTAACATAAATGGACAAACACTTCAATAGTCAAGTAGACAAACATTTCAAGAATCAAGTAATGAATGGGACCAAAATGGCATCTGAACCCTAGTTAAGAAATAGACAAAACACCATAAACAATTTGCCTACAACGTTTTATTGACAGTAATTGACCACATATTTAACTCTTACCTTATGTTTTAATATTGGCCGGGATACAGGAAATCCGGTATCCCTCCCTAAATTTGAAGAAAAAGCAAGAACAACCTCAAAACAGGGGATCTGTAAACAGGGGATCTGTAAACAGGGGAGATAGGAATTTTGATCGAATTTTTTCTGCGGGAGTTATCTTATGTATAGCGCGAGACCTATCAAGCTTTTTTCTGGCGAACAGGAGCCCTTGTTCTCATTTCCGGCATGGCAGAGAGGTTTGTCTTATAAATATTCTACAAATTTGCATCCCAATTTTTGACGGCTTTTGCAGATTCTTTTAAGAAAATCGTAGTAAAATGGAGGGAATTTGCATAAAACAGAGGGATCAGAGCCTTCTGAAGAGTTCATTGCTCCCTATTAGGTTCAGATTAGACAAAAATGTGGAGCAGCAAAAACTAATGAAGCAGAAGGTGTAAAACGGAAGCCGAATCTATGATTTTCATGCTTCCCTTTCCATGATTCTTCTGGTTTCTAATCTTTATCTGGCTATGGATTTCGACCTCCAAGCTCCTCATTGCCATTACCGTTTCTTGCATAATTATCAAATAACTTGCACGAATATCAGAAGCCCTGATCCTTACGACCCTTGTGATGGCAGAGCAGCAAGATTATTACACTTGTTAATTCTAGTGGTCGCCAGTTGGCTGCATGTAGCCATAGTTTTCACACAGAATGCATTCACAATCTATATGTCTGATCCGCAGGGCTAGTGCTGCAAAAACGCAAACTGTTCCAGATTAGAGGAAAATCCCTCCAAATCCCATGCAGAATCTCCGAGGTTGTGGAATCAGGGAAGGTTTAGGCCATCGAAGTGCCATCCTTTCGCTGTGAAATCACAAGTCTGAGATGTTAGCAGTAGCTTCTGCTGAAATGTTAGCGCCCGCTGTGAAATCAAAACATGAGATGTTAGCGGCGCTTCTGCTTCTGTGCCGAATGTGGCTATGGCACCAGGTCCGCCGGCTTACCAGCTTTCAACGGAGTAGATTATTTTGATGACACGAGTCACGTAAACAGAGAAAAAGATTGCGGCGCAGAAAAATTCTGTGCGACAAAAACAGAAAATCAAAATATGTAACTGAGTTATATATGTGTAGAAAACATGTTCGTGAAGAGACATGCAGATACTGAAGTTCAAATACAAATTATGGAGAAAAAGAGGCTAGAGGGAGTAGCAACTCTCATTCTCCATCTTATATAAAAGAATGCATATAAATGCACGCCTCGCAATAAGGCCAAAATGTCATCCAAATGTAATACAAAGTTTTCTTTCCCTTCTTTTTTGCAAAGCTTTGAAAACATGGCTCTTTATTTACAAATTTGTGACATAACAATGGATATGAATTGGCACCCCTTGAATTTATAAATTATGTCTTTTATAACTTTTGAACATAATCTCGATGAAAAGCCCAGCAACGCTGGGCACTTTTTCTAGTTATAATATAAGAAGATAGGATAGGATAGGATATAGGATATTTTAGTGCAAGTAATGGACCACGCCCTAATCTAATCTGGGCGGTTTGGATTTCATTCGATACAATCGGAGGGCTGAGATTTGGGAAATGGCTACGGTGTTTTTCTTGCTATAGCATAACTAGGTTTTCTTCCATCGGCCTTTTCCACAGCATAGTGCTTCATTGATTTCGAGTTTAGGCTGAGATTTGCCAGTCGCTCCTATTGTTCTTGGTTCGACTCCAGCAATGGGAGGCATCGAGACTTTTCCAGCGGCCAGCTTGATTTCCTTTCCATTAAAGTGCGATTGTTGGATACAGCTCGGTTGCTTCTGAAGAAGCCTTAGTTGCTAGGTTTTACAAAATGGAGAAGCTAATTTGCTGGTAGGCATAGAATCGAGTGAACAAGTTTTTCTCCAGAGAACTGTCTAAAAATGAAAGCAGTGGGGCTTTGCCCTCCGGAGTTGTGACAGCAAGTGCGCCTGTTGCGCAGGCAACGACTATGGTTTGGCTGTTCAGGGTGATGCAGTTCTAAATGCTAGACAATCTGCAGTTATTCTTGTGGGCTCTAGAAACACTGTCATGGTTGGTACTCGCCATTCAGTTTCAACAAGATTGGTTGCATCAGGTAGTAGTCGTTTCCTAAAATCAAACCCAGCAAATGGTGGATTGACTGTTACTTTTTAGAAGCTTCCTGCTTTTAGGGGTGTCCCTAATTTAGAAAGACAGAATCTTTTCATGAAGAACTGCAATATCGAGGGTTTTGATCCTCAAAAGGAAGAACCGGTTATGGATCCTGCTTGGCCATATCTGCAGTTTGTATATGAATTTCTTCTTTGGTATGTTGTTGCAATATAGGCAGTAAAGGTTCATGTTTCTTTGATTTAAATATGGCAAGGATCTTATTTTGAAATAGACCAAGCCCTTCTCTAACTGGGCACGACAGAGCTCTTTTTGGGTTGCAATCTCTCAGTGTTTTACTGTGAGAACTTAAAAGAGTATAATATGGCCAAAACAGAAATCAACTAATGAAAAACAATGCATGGCTTTCTCTTGGTCGTGCAGCTTTAGGTTTAATTTTGAGGCCTGTCCTGTACCCATTCAGAATTATCAGAGCAAGGAGGAGAAAAGGCCATGGCTGGGGCATATGTAGGGCCTCAGGCATAACATCAACTGAGGTATTCTCACTCTCCATCTTTTTTCTCTTTCAATTTCTACTCAGGTTCAATCTCAAGGATTTACAAATTCTGGAGAGCTAGCCTTTAGCTTGATGTAAAGATGCAAAGAACAGTAAGATATCAATCTGGCTAGGCAACTGTAAATGCCTTTCTCTGTGTGCATGCGCTTTACCACATCTTTTTCTATAAATCTGTGCACTTTCTTATCACAAATAGATATTCTGTTTGCCATGTTAGTACGTGAATTTCCATTGCTCATCTTTCATGGTTGAATTGTCACAAGTTGCAGCAGGTGTAAATGGCGGCGTTACAAATTTATTTTGTAAGCTTAATCATTGAGTAGCCAAAAAAAACTATAAGTTATGCTGGTCTGGCTATGCCATTAGCTGTACTGCTCTGAGCTTTCTTTCTTATTCTGTTTATCGCATTGTTTGTTTTGAAGTCCTTGACAAGGGCAGGTAGACTGCAAAAATAGCTTGAGCCTGGTCATGGAATTTGTTCAAACATCATGAATCTATTTATAAGTAAAGAGTATTTTTCCACAAAGAATGATAAATTAATTTACTATTTTTTTTTCATAGTCCCATTTAGTGCAGAAAGAAACTGATCTATCTAGACTTGCAAGATGTTGCTTGATAATAATGTATATCAATATTCATGTTAGATCTTTCTTCGTTGATAAATTGTTAGCTTATAGGAGTAAAATGAAAGAAAGGACCTACATTATTTGCAAGGTGTAATTGACAATTTTGGATAAGCAAGTCGCCATTCAATGGTCTATTAAATGTGTGATGTGGCATGAATGTCTTGCCATTGATATGATTTGATGTCTTTGCTATGAATGGACATAAATGTCTTTGCTATGAATGGAAGACAATATTTTGGAATAAATTAGCCCATCAAATAGCAAACAATATTTTGACAATCCAACTTATTTTAACAATCCAACTTATGCCCAATAATAGTTTGGTTTTCTATTGAGATTTGAATTACTTCAATTATCAAATGTTACCAGGTGCATTGGATGTTTCAAGCATACACAATGGATGCCATAAAATAGAGACATATTTTATATTAATGTTTTACGTTGTGTCTTCAATCGCGGCCGAGATCAGACGATACAGATAGTTTGACATATCGCGGCCAAAATCAGATGATACACATAGTTTGACATAGATCTGAGGGCTGAAATGTCACTTTTTAATAGCTAATCCTAGCTTGCCCCAAAATCTTGGAGGCATTGCCCAATAATTCGCTTCCATACCTCTGGGTCTTGATTGGAATCAATAAGCTTGCTAAAGAAAAGGCCCACATCCGTAGATATCTTAGTACCGCCAAGGAAGAAGATGTCTTTAACATTACAAGGCCATGTGCCAAGATGTCCTAATTGGGTATACCTTCGTGGTGAACTTCTCCTTTAACAACAAGAAACCATTCAAGGACATGCATAATCAAAACATTTACAAAAGTTCAACTTATGCTCAAAGAACGCTGGGCATCATTACTAGTTACATTTTAAAGTCTAAACATTACATAACCAAAATCTGAGGACTGCCTCTATCTTTTGAATCTTCAATCTAAGATTGTATTCGATAAATCCATCTTTGCATTAATACTGAAGCAATCATATAGACATGAGAAAACATGCTTGGAGCTAGTAGGACGTAATTCAATTGAACCTTTACTTTGTGAAAACCTTACTAAAATGGTTCAAAACCTCCTTTGAAGATGCAGAGTATCACATCTAGAGTTTTTCTGAAGGTGAAAAAAAATCATGACTGTTTTGAAGATCTAGAAGAAGGCGAGAAGATGTAGTGCCACTAAAATAGAGCATGAAGAGCAGGGAAGAATAACAAATGCTTATCTATAATTTGTTGTGGCTGAGCTGCAAAATTCTGTAATCTAGCTAGAAGGCTTATCCCCAAGGCATTTGGTTTACCTCCACAAAACTCCGTTGAAACCAATGGCCACTTGGGATTTTTTGGATCAGCCAAAAGGTCATCCACGCGCTGGCCATGGGTTGCAGCAAACGATTTAACCTAGAAGCTTATCCTTGCACTCCACAGCATGAAACTTCATTCCCATTAGGCGTTTCAAACAGCACCAACTGGCAACAGGGCTGACTGCCAATTTACTGGCAACAGCCAGTTTGGAGCAGTTACCAACATATCCTAGGCACATGCCAGCATATACCTGGACATGCCAACTAACCCACATAAGCGAGGGTTGCCCCTAGGATTTAGGGCTTTTGTTTGATGGCATCAAGAGGTATTTGCAAGCATTGAAAACATCTTCTGGCAGATTACTATCCAGAGTTAATTCCAATTGACATGGGATATATTTCTTAGAATATCAACCAGTGGTACTTTGACATATCAAATCCCTATGCTTCTATTTTTAAAGTGGTAGTCCAATGATATATTGAACACTCCAACAAATGAACACACCAAATGCCACAGACATGGTAGACACTGCTTTTACATGCCTGGATGGTCATCCGATGCAACCCTGTTTGGTCCTTTTGCATATACAGTGTTCAATGCTTTGATCCATCTGCCATGAAACATAGATATACTAGGCACTCAGACTTGCTAATTATCACATCTCTTTTGGTGCCACCACGTAAAATGCAAAGGCAATCCCCGCGGCCTACACATGACTCGATGCATGTTTGGAAAACAAAAAAAGGCAGAAAACAGATGCTTTGAAAATGATTGCAAGATCACATAAGCACCAGGGAAGGTAGATGTGTGAAGCAGTACTTGGGTTCAAACACAGAGGTTTTCAGCTTGCCTCTAATGGATACACTATATGGGTTACAAAGAGTGCACACAACCATTCTAATTATTATTGTAAAATCTTATGCTAGTAAGTAATAGCTTGCTACATGGTTTAGCTTTGGGGATACATGTCAAATATGCCAATGATTAGCTGATTAGCTATTGTATTTAATTACTTAAAATCTTGTGGCTGAACTAATAAAGTTAGTCAATTCTAGGATACAAGAAAATGTGATGATCTACAAACCGTTCTTAAAGGTAACATGCTTGTAGTATCAATGTATCTTATAGAGGAAAATATCTTATAGAGGAAGGACAAACCGCTAAATGCTAGATGATTTGTCGCCTTTGGATTGTCCTTCAAAAGATAGAGTTTATGCTTGAATGTAAACATTGTCCTAGCTCTTTTTGTAGCACCCGAAGCACCAAGTGTTAAATTACATTTTAAAGTCTAAACATTACATAACCAAAATCAGGACCGCCTCTATCCGGCCGAATCTTCAATCTAAGATTGTATTGATAAATCCGTCTTTGCATTAATACCGACGCAATCATATAGACATGAGAAAACATGCTTGGAGCTAGTAGGACGCACCACCTGCACCTACCTTTACTTTGTGAAAATCTTACTAAAATGGTTCAAAACCTCTTTTCAAGATGCAAAGAGTATCACATCCGAGTTTTTTCAAGGTGAAAGATAATCATGACTGCTTTTTGAAGGTCTAGAAGAAGGCTAGAAGATGTAGTGCCACTAAAATAGAGCATGAAAAGCAAGGAAGAATAACAAATGCTTATCTATAATTTGTTGTGGCTGAGCTGCAAAATTCTGTAATCTAGCTAGAAGGCTTATCCCCAAGGCATTCTCGGCTTACCTCCACAAAACTCCGTTGAAACCAATGCCCACTTGGGATTTTTTGGATCAGCCGAAGGTCATCCATAGGTCGGCCACCAAGTTGCAGCAAACGATTTAACCTAGAAGCTTATCCTTGCACTCCACAAAGATGAAACTTCATTCGTTTAGGCGGTTCAAACAAAGACCAACCGGCAGCTAGGGTCGACCGCCAATTTCCATCGGCAAATGCCCGCTTGGAGCAATCACCAACATATCCTAGGCATATGCCAAAGATATACCCGGATATGCCACTAACCCATTATAAGCGGTGGGTTTGCCCCCCTAGGGCAACCCAAAAAAAGTTTATGAGCCAAAGAAGAAATACACGTTGGTCCTTGCCCCTACGCAACATTGGCATAGCGGCCTCGTCTTTCAGGAAGCATAGCGGCCTCGTCTTTCATAAACCTCGATGGTCACATATTTGCGCTAAAAGGCATCATGCATTTCTCTTCACCTTTTGCCCTCGTCTTTCAATTCCTCGTAAGAAGTGATAGCAAAAGTAACAACGTTAACACTCAACTTTTGTATGTGAAACTAGATTTATGCAAACTAATTCACTATGTACAAAATTCGAATCCGGGTCTTCTTATATCTTTGTGATATAAACTTCGATGCTTTTTGCGTCGTGTATAGTACCTCCTCCGTAGAGGAGCCACTATGACCGCATAAAGGAAGGAAGGAAGGTATTTTTATCGCCCACGGAGACCAATCGGCCTATGGGACCCAATACAAAAGCGCAAGCAAGTTTTGATTACTACCGGATTAAAACCCCGCCCCGGCGGGTTTTCGAGGGAAAACCATGGCAAAGAATCACCACCGACAAACCGCTCCAATATACAAAATGCAAAACACACAAATATATACACTCATGCCCTCAAGACTGTAGTGCCCGGACAACGGGCAGCCAAAGGGGGCAAGGTGAGCTCGCAGATCCAAGATTCTCCTCACGCATTTACCCCGAAAGCACGCATCGACGGTGGTGTTCATCAAGAAAAATGTAGGGGGCAAGTCCGCCGCATTAAGGGAGCCGTGATCTGCCCGGATCCGACCGAATCTTTGGGCAACTCGAAAGTGTGAGACTCATCCTCAATGGCACTCGCTTGACAAAGACCGACAGAGCCTCCTAGCCAATTTACATCTACCGCATAAGTACATGGTTACGCTTGAGGCTCCTAGCCAATTTATTCTAGTTTGGCTAAAAAATAGATGTGTATTAGCCCTAGGAGCTTGTCATTCCGGGTTCAATTAAAGTGGATTGACGAGCATGCTTCTTTTCTCCGATGTTGTTCAAAATGACCTTTCTTATCTCTTGCCAACATTCCCATGCTTTATCTCCCCGCATCACAAGCTTGAACTCCGTGAAGGTGCAAATGCAGATGAGAATAGAAAGGGCTCGCTTTGTGTGCCCATTGAGGGAAGTGCTAATATATAAAAAAATGTGGGGACAAATTGATTCCAATGGAGCTTAATGCTCGGGCCAGGGGCACTTGGCCCTGCAGACCCTCCAATTTGGCAAATCGATATAGAACGGTGTTACAAATCCCAACTAATTCCGCATATTGACTCATGAGTTGTTTTATAGATACCTCAAGACAAACGATTTCTTACCTCTAAATTCCTCTCTTGATGTTGGAAAATCATCTGAAACTCTTCAAGCTTTTAAGGCCCAATATTTATCTTTCTCAGATAATCTCGAGATTCCAAATTACTTAACCGCATCATACAAAGATAAATGAGTTTTTCAACCTTCGTGTGGAAATCATCAATACAAATACATGCAGTTAATCTTTGACATTGCAATAATATAAATATTAATAAGGTTTGCATCATCAATCTGCTGATTGAATGGTAAGGAAATGCAGATCACTAACGACTATTTTGCATTAGAATCTAGATTGGACTTTAAGAACTATGAATGCATATCAAACTTCTTAGCGGCCCAGATAAAATTGAAAGTTGCCCCATTCTCCATTCATGAAAGTTTGGCAATTACTCTACAAAACAAACGGAACAAAGAAACGAAGCTCCTTCTTCCAAATATTAGGTGTCCATAAGTGGTACATGCCTTCATAATCGCAAGAGATGGTTGCTTATATCAGATCTCTGCTTCAAATCACAAAGTTGTGGGGCTGCATAAGAACAGAAAAATAAAAATTTAAGAAGTTCCACAACAGTTAATTTTTGCAAACATGCTTATAGTTGTGACAATGCAAAGCATTTTACCTGAATTCTAGCTCATTGAAACAACAAACCATTGCTATGTGCGTCGAACAACTCCAAGCAAGCAAGGAAATCAGGTTAGGAGCTGCCGAAAGTACCAAACTATAGAAGAGGAAAGATCTAGAAAAGTCCAAAGGTAAAAAGAAAAGGGAAATGTTTGCATCATCAATCTGTTGTATAATGGTAAGAAAATGCAGATTATTAGCGACTATTTTGCATTAGAATCTAGATTGAACTTTAAGAACTATGAATGCATATCAAACTTCTCAGCGGCCCAGATGAAATTGAAAGTTGCCCCATTCTCCATTCATGAAAGTTTGGCAATTACTCTACAAAATAAACCGAACAAAGAAACAAAGCTCCTTCTTCCAAACATTAGATGTCCATAAGTGGTACATGCCTTCATGATGCTAAAGTAATCGCAAGAGATAGTTGCTTATATCAGATCTCTGCTTCAAATCACAAATTGTGGGGCTGCATAAGAACAGAAAAATATAAATTAAAGAAGTTCCACAACAGCTTAATTTTTGCAAACATGCTTATAGTAAGGCTAGCACTTAATGCCACTGTGGAAGCTTGAAGCAGATGGCAAAAATTGTTGGTATAAGGATTTACAAAGCTGGTTCACTCGATGGGGGCTCACTATTTGTTCTTATACAGAAGAGTTCAAGGCACACACCTTCTTGGCATACTATGAGGTGTCTTCCAAAAAGAAACTCCAATATTATATCAGGGATTTCAATCCCAGACGTACCCATAGCATACAACCATATTTGTCCCTTCATAGCATGTTTTCGGGGCAAATTAGCGATTGCACGCATGCGCATGAGCTCCCACTGTCTAATGATTGAAAAGGGAAGGTGGCTGAAAATTGCAGAAGATCAGAGGATATGTGTCTGTAAGGAGGATGTGGAGACTGAGAAGCATGCTATATATTTTTGCCGCAGCCATGACACTCTTCGTGCCAAATATCACATGATTGACTGGAGCCTGCCTTTGGATGAATTATTTCAACATATTCCTTCGCTTCCACAATTAGGAAATTTCCTCCGAGAGCTTCTGGTTTACATTGAGCATCGTTGAGAGGCTTGATTCTCTCATTTTATGCTGATTGTACTAGATCCTGATTTCTTTACCCCATAGCCTACGGGCTCCCGTGGACGTTAATAAAATTTATTATTATTATTATTATTATTATTATTATTATTATTATAGTTGTGACAATGCAAAGCATTTTACCTAAAATTCTAGCTCACTTCTTAGCGGCCCAGATGAAATTGAAAATTGCCCCATTCTCCATTCATGAAAGTTTGGCAATTACTCTACAAAACAAATCGAACAAAGAAACTGTGACGCTCCCTGAACATATACGACACTCGGACGTATACATACGGGGACTTTCCCCTCCCATGGCAACCAACTCGCCACGAGTAGGGCCCTCCGTATAACTCGGGCCATCTATAGAGAGATGCTCGAGTGAAGGACACAGAAGGGTCATCCGGCCCACGCCTTCAGTGGGGCTCCTATGTCGCAGAAGCGTGAATACAAGGTTAGCACACAGCATAATCATATCATAAAATACCACCACGAAGGGTGGCACATCCATCCAAGTGACAACAACAAAGAATATGCATTTAATACTAGGGAAAACGCCCCAAACCCATGGTTCTACCCCGGCTCAGACTCCAGTGAGGATTGACTGACGGCTAGGTCTCAAGAGGTCAGCAGACCGAATCTTGGCATGGCGCTATCGGCATAGAACATCGGGCTAGGGTTGTCCACTCCATCCGCCTCCTATGCACACTTTGCAGATGAGTCAATCATGCTATGGCATCACTATAGCCTTCCTGAGACGCAGACTCAAGGTATCACCCTTCGAGCCTACTCTGTGGTTCATGACGCCCCTGGTCCGATGAGGCGGTCGTGGAGGTGTCCCCTTCCAGATCATCAAAGGGTTCCATGGGTGAGCTAGAGAATACGTGCCGCATCAGCCACCCCCTCGCATCCATACCCCGGACTTACTCACCCTAAATCTACTCAAAGCACGTGGTGCCCCATACGGTCACACCTCCTGCACCCGTGGAGTGTCAGACCCATACCCGCCCTCTACGCGGACCGCCATCAGACCTAGCCCATCAGAGGGAGTCCTGTGAGCCTTGTATGTTCGTGCAAGACCCCACCCCCACTTCACCACTGCGTCCCTTATTTGGTGCTAAGCCATTCCATAGCATCCACGACTCGGTGGTCCCTTGTGCACAGGCCGCATTACGTGGGAATTCAAGGAGCTACTAGGAGCATACTAAAGCATATGGCAATGCAGGTCTCTACCCCTCTAATCCTTGCTTTATGGAAGTTTAACAGAGCTACTTTCATATACACATCCATCCATCCATCATAAACGTAATCCATAATTGAAATGTAATCTTAAATACCAAAGAAGGGTTAATCCTAAGTAAGAACAACCAGAGAAGACTCAAAGAACTTAACTGAAGCTCTATCCCTAAAGATATCAACTAAATTATCTACTAACCCGAGTTTCGACTTGATCCATTGTCATGAGGTGCCTCCATCTCTCAAAATCTGGGTGTTCAGCAACCACGGGGTGATCAGCAACAGTTCCAGGTACTTGGGCGCTCAGCTGCTCCTTCTTCTGGGTCGATTTTGGGTGAGATGGGGGTAGTGATCCACCTTGATGGCCCCAATTAGCATTCCCCATGCTGGCCAATCGAGTTTGGCCAGGTGGCGCCTTCCCAAATCATTAATTAACTTAATTAACCCACTTAGATATTAATTCCTTAATTATAGGTTATTATCCTTAATAATTAAATTAGCATAGCTAATTTAATCCCCTTTAGGTCAACCCCCTAGGTTACAATACCCCATGGTGGCGTACCTTTACTGGGTGACGTGTTAGTATATTTATACGTATACCGTATAAATACTTGGAACGTCACATTCTCCCCTCCTTAGAAATAATGCTGTCCTCAGCATTGGGGTTAGATACAAAAATAGGAAATTATATTATGAAGGAAGGTAATTCCTTATTTCCGAAGGTAATACATTAAAAACTTTAAAGTTTGAAACAGTTTAAGCACCGAGGTGCATTTCACATACTTATCATAAAAAAATTTAAGAACCGTAGTCCGATATCAACATGACAGTGACAAAAAGGCAACACATGTAGACAAAATAAAACTGGAGAAGTCGGGTCATCAGCAACCCTCTATACATGGGCAGGTCACGTAGTGCTCACTGGCCTGCACATGTCAATACATTAGTATATATAGATAATATAAATAGGTTGTGGTTGAAGGGACCACCCCCTGTAAGAAATAAAAGAAAACCTATCTACAAGGGAACCTATCATGCGTATGGTTCGCAATTCATTGCGGCGTACGGAATGGTCAAGTTCCTATTATAGCCGGGATGAACGCGGCCTATCAACTACATGCTTCTCAAGCAATTCGCGGTCATGCCCACATTGACAATACACCACGTCCTAGAGAACACAAAGGTGATCTCATCATCGGTAACTGTTATCAACCACGATGCATCTACCCCTCTACTGCATGATTCTCGGCGAATCAAGCCTTGAAGCTCACCGCCGGGAGCGGGGTTGATAGCATCGTTGATGGTGCGTCCCTGAGATTCTCGCATGAAGTCCGGATAATGCTTCTCAAGGTCTATCTTCATCACCCACGTAGCATCCTCTGCTAGCAAGTGTTTCCACTTAACCAAGTATTGTAGCATTTGAGTCCTTCTGGTCTGCTTATAGGCCCGATCAAGAAGAGCTTCAGGCACTATATCTAGATGCTCTTCTGTCATTTCATTTCGAGAAGGGTGGGTGTATCCAAGGTCTCCTCTGGATCTGGGGTGTGTTGTTTCAGGAGACTCACGTGAAAGACCTTGTGGATCTTCAAGCGGGGCGGCAAATCCAAGCGATATGCTTGTTCTCCAACACGTTCAGTGATTTTGAAGGGCCCAGCCCATTTGGGTGCCAGCTTCTTGCAGTTACCAATCTTAAGCTTGGCTTGTTTTACCTTAATCTTAAGCCAAACTAACTCGCCCACCTGGAAGACTCGTGGTGTTCTGTGCTTGTCCGCTACACTCTTCTGACGACTGCGCGTGCAGCCAATAAGTAACTACGAACTTCTTCAACCAAAGCTTGCATTTCCAAGAGGAGTTGCTGAGAAACCTCCACCTTAGAAACGGGATTATGCCATGTGTCTGGAGTAAGGCATTGATAACCATAATTTATCATGAAGGGAGACATTTTGGAAGACTCCTGTTTCATACTATTATAGGCAAATTCGACCAGATAAATATAGTCAGCCCATTGTGATTGCTTACTCCACACATAACTTCGTAACATATCCTCTATAATACGATTGGTACGCTCTGTCTGACCATCCGTCTGAGGATGATATGCGGTACTCATAGCAAGCTTGGTCTAGATGGTGGCAAAGAAATCTTTCCAGAATGCACTTACGAATTTGGGATCCCTAACGCGTGGCATTCTGTGCAATCTGAAGATCTCCTTTGCAAATAGCAGAGCGGTATCGAAGGCGGTATCCGTGGTATGACAGGGCAAGAAATGAGTCATTTTCGACAATTTGTCGACCACTACCATCAATGCATCATATCCACGGAGAGTACGTGGAAGGCCCACAATGAAATCCATGGTTATCACTTCCCACTTAGCGTTGGGCACATCCAGAGGTTGCAACTCTCCTGGAATCCTTAGTTGCTCAGCCTTGGTTTGCTGACACACCTGACACTGCTTAATGTACCTAGCAATGTCCTTCTTCATAGAAGGCCAGAAATAACTGGAGCGGATCTTAAAGTAGGTCTTCATAAAGCCTGCATGTCCAGCTATAGGGCTGTTGTGCGTGTCATGGAGAATTAGCTTACGTACTCCTGAAGTCTCAGGTACACACAACTTATCCTTGTAATATAACAAGTTGCCCTCTTTCTTATACGAACGGAAAGCGTCACGTTCTTTATCTGTGGGTGCCTCCTTATTCAAATTATCCCATACATCATGGAACTCGGGATCTGTGGCCAAGGTCTGTGCTATCTGTTTCCCAAACTCGCTAGTGAGGGTGGAAATTGCATTACAATGGGTTCGGGTTACCAAGGGATGGCGCGATAACGCATCCGCAACCACATTGTGCTTCCCAGGCTTATACATAATCTCAAAATCATACTCCTCCAGAAATTCCATCTATCTTCTCTGACGGGTTGAGATTTGGCTGGATGGATAGATAACGGAGACTCTGATGATCTGTACCAAGTTGAAATCTTCTACCAAGAAGGTAGTGTCTCCATATATGCAGAGCACGGACAACGGCTAATAACTCCTGGTCATGGGTAGGGTATCGCTGTTCAGTCTCGTTCATTTTCTTTGAATCATATGCAATAACCCTCCCCTCCTGCATTAGGACTCCATCAGTAGCAATTTTACTGGCATCCGTTGCCACTAGCTTATCCTTTTCAGGATCGGGCAATGTGAGGACTGGTGCTGACGTTAAAGCATCCTTAAGCTTCTGAAAACTTCCCTGGACCTTTGCCTTCCAATGCTCAATCCAATCCTTTACCTTCTCATGTTTTGTAAGATCAGTAAGAGGTGCTACAATCTTTGCAAAATCCTTAACAAATTTCCGATAATATCCTGCTAAACCTAAGAAACTTTGGACCTCTGAAACATTACCTGGAATGGGCCAATCCTTTACTGCCTCTATCTTTGCTGGATCGGTAGCAATTCCCTCTGCGGAAATGACATGTCCTAAATAATCCACCTTCGGAGTGGCAAACTTGCATTTAGAGAACTTGGCAAAGAGCTGGTGACGTCTTAACTTTTGTAGGGCCAACCGAAGATGTTTCTCGTGCTCCTCCAGAGTCTTACTATAGATGAGAATGTCGTCAAAGAAAATAACAACAAAATCATCCAAGTATTGTCGGAAAACATCATTCATCAATCGCATGAAAGTTGGCAGGCGAATCACATTGAAATTTAGATGGCGGCTAGGGTTCCAGTGGCTTAGGGCAGCCGCCTATGGCGGCAGCCCATTTTCTTGCAGATCCATCTATCAGGTCGCTGCTGGAAGGGCCTGGCTGGCCGGGCTTACTGCTAGCTCCCCTCATGATTTGTTTTCTGGTCTCCGGTTCTGGGCTTAAGCTCTGGTGTCCGGGCTCTATGATCTTGTGCAGCTGGTTGTCTTCTGGCGCATAGTTCTCTGAGACTAGACAGCGGACGAAGCCCACTTGTCTCTGGAAGTTCTTGAGGCCTAGCAGTAAGTCGTCCTAGAGGTAATCTTGTCTTGTTTTTTCAGCCATATACTGCAAACGATCAAGATGAAGGGGTAGGTTTTGGAAGCAACGGCTGCTGCTGCACTCCCTGCAGTAGCTTGCACTCAGTTTCTTTTTCAAGATCAAGACTCAGCTGTGTTATTCTGTCAGCCTATGTGCAGATAAAATAGGGCAGTCGGATCCTTTTTCTGTTCTTTGTAGATGGCTTCTGTGTTGCTAGGCGGGATTACACTTGGGCAGAAAGCAAAGTCCTTCCCCTTTCCCAGCTTGGGGGATTAGGATCTAAGGGTTAGTATTTGACTGGACAGTATGGATTAGACAGAGATCTGAATGAGGAAGCACTCAAGGAGACCGGGTTTCTTTAGCAGTTGCTCAACCATTGAGCTGTGGTTCTTGTATTCCGGGGGAAACTTGTACCATGGATCTTTAAGCGAGCTGACAATCTTGAGATCGAAGTATATACCGGTAGGTGAAGGGGCACCTGAGAGCGAATGGACACCCCTTTTTTTGGGGCAGGCTTGTGTGAGATGCTGCTCTGTTAGAAGAAAGGGCATCTAACCCCTTAGTACGTAAATGGAAATGGGGGGATCTCTCAGAAGTACGCCAGGTAGGATGATGCTCCAGGTCTAGTTAACGCGCAGGATGATATTGGCTCCTTGATGCTCTTCAGTTGCCTGTATTTTGCAGTGGTGAGCTTCAGATGGCTACGATCTCAGATCTTAGAGTGACCTCTGCTTTTTCTCCAGCTGAAAAGAATGATACGATATCCTTGGATTTATAGTCTTGGACTAATGAGCTCCCAATGAATATCCGGTAGACCATTGTACTTAAATATTTTCTATGTGGCCTATTGTGGAGCCTACTCCAATAAGGTCGTGTACCATGTTTTTACTATCAATAGAAAATGAAAAAAGCTTGCCTAAAAAAAAAAAAAAAAAAAAAAGTTGGGAGGCATTAGTTAGTCCAAAAGGCATAACAGTAAACTCATAATGCCCATATCTAGTACGAAAAGCAGATTTATGGATGTCCTCCTCTTTAATTCTTATCTGATGATATCCGGAGCGTAAGTCAATCTTTGAGAAGTACCTGGCCCCTTGCAACTGGTCCATAAGATCGTCTGCTCTAGGCAAAGCGTAGCGATTCTTGATCGTGTGCTTGTTGAGCTGCCGATAATCAATACATATCCTCAGGGAGCCATCCTTCTTCTTAACAAAAAGGATAGGAGCGCCAAAAGGCGAAACACTAGGTCGAATGAAGCCTAGGTTTAATAACTCTTGAAGTTGCTTCTTAAGCTCGGCCAATTCAGGGAGACTCATACGGTACGGGGCCTTACTGGTAGGCTTAGTACCTGGTTCCAAAGCTATCTCACATTCTACTCCTCTGAATGGAGGAAGTTTCTGGATCTCGTCTGGAAAGAGATCACTAAATTTCCTAAGAAGATTAGCAATGCTTTCTGGCAAAGCATCAACTATTTGTTTCTGTTTAGCATCTAACTCAATGGATGCAAGTCTGATGACGCAAAGTAGCTTATCCTTGCGTATAGCCTTAACTGCCTGATGGACATAGACTGCATAATAGGGTTTAATGGATCACCTTTTATAGTTACGCGGGCTCCATTAGCTGCGTTGAAGGTAACCTCCCACTTGTCGCAGTCGATATTGGCTTTTGCAGATGCCAAGAATTCCATACCAACAATCAGATCATATTTGCCAATATCCATTAACTCGGCACCCAATGCAACTGGTGCACCTGGCAGCTGCATTTTAAGATTAATGCGACGGCCATGAGTATGTCTGATTTTACCACTGGCTAACATGACAGGTTTCGATCGGGACCTCAAAGTCTCAAGGTGCAATACATGGGCCATTCTAGGAGAAGCAAAATTATGTGTACTTCCCGTATCCATAAGAATTATGAAAGGCTTACTGTCTACTTGACCTAACAGCAGGCTGACTTTCAGCATTGCCGGTTTCTATGGCTGCAAGGATATGAGACGCACCGTGAATATACTCGGGAGCCTCCTCCTCGACAGGTAGCGTAGACTCGAGATCGTCCCAATCGAGGTCGGCCATGGCCAGCTGGGCAGTCTGCGTGACATAAGGGCAATTCTGCATGAAGTGCCCGGGCCGCATACACCTCTAACATGCTTTATCTCTGCGGAGCTGTTCTCGGGCCTCTTTGGGAATGACTGTAAGAGGTTCCGAACTTCCTTACCCACATTGTTCGGTTTGTCGGGCATGTTGAAGGTGACTTTCTTTTCCTGGCGACCGTTAGAGTTCTCACGAGAGGGCTGACTCTCGGGAACGGCCCTTATAAGGTGTGTACGGACGGGTCGGGAGTAAGAGGCGGGGCGGCTTGAAGTTTTCGCGGTGCGTCCTCTTCAAGGCTCAATGCCTCTGCTCGGCCTCAACAACCGATTTCGGTCTATGGCCTTAACCATTCGTTTAATTGATGGGGCCAACCCTTCAATATAGCCCTCCACCGCCTCTTTTCATTCATTCCCTTTGCATATGACCTCAAAGCGCATGAATTCATCGGTGTAGGTCTGAACTCGACATACCCTTCTCGCTCCAACCTGTAGAAAGTTCCCGAATCCGTTGGCATTTGTGCGCCGCGGGCACATAATGCGACTTAAAAGCTTTGGCAAACTTCCTCGAATTTGCATGCTTACGTCCGTGATGCTTGGCTCGCATAGCCCTTCCACCAAATAATGAAAGCAGCTCTGTAAGGTTTGTGGTGGCAACCTTTTCTGTATCCTTTTACGTCATGCCATAAGATTTTCCAAACTCCCTCATCTCGTCCCAACCCGGGACTCCGCATTCAGCCAGCCTCTAGATTTCCCATCGAATGGGCCAATTTCCTATTTTTCCATATATCGTTATGGCCATATCAACCGCCTTACGGTACTCCTTGTCCCGGCTTTGGATGATCACCGGGATGATCCTGGACGACTCGGAGGACTCGTAGTGGGCGATTGAGGGGGCGTGGCACTATCCCTTGAGGAACTTCGATGACGTTTGGAACGATGCCTCCTTTGTGCGGGTACAGGGCCCAGTTCCGGTGCAAGTGGCTGCTGGGATGGTGGACTTGGTGGTAAGGGAGGTAATTCCGGCCCGTCCTCCTGCATAGGCTGCGGTGGGTTGGCATTCAAGACATAAGTTTGCAGCTCTACTAACTGTCGCTTCATCAAGATGAGTTCTTGCTCAGGTGTTAGTCTGCTAGCATTCGAGGGTGTCTGCCATGGGCCGTTACATGCACCATCTATATTGACCATAAGAAGGTATAAGGAGAATTATTGCAATACCACGTGTCACAGAGAAGATCATTTTAAGTAGTGCTAGGAAATTTAGTGAAGATAATACAAGAGAATGAAAGAAAAGATCTTGATTATCAAGTCAAAGTACATTATTACATTGGAGATATATCCTTGACAAACTGAAGGTTATACAGTACAGAAGTAGTGATTACAAACATGTTTAGCAATAAGGCTGTACATTCAACAACTCTTAGTCAACACATATTTAGCCATAGAAGAAAACTGAAGAGATTAGGCCTAGGGCTGCGCAAAAGGGTACAGGATAGAGTAGCGAACGCTCTCCCATACGGCCCTGACCAACTTGTAGCGAGCCCATGCCTGGATGATAACAGGTTGGTAGTCCAACGTGGGGCTAATGATAAGGAGATTGAAGAGGCGTCTTAACGCATAAAAGATCTGCCATAAATGGTCATTGGCGTCAGCAAAAGCCTCGTGCCTGGTCATATCCCAGTAATCCCAGGTACGGCGGAGAGTTTATTGCAGATCCTCGAAAGCACATTCACGGAGAATGTTGACTATTTCCAATCCTTTAGCTGAGTCATAGGGCTCTCCTTCTTCTGCAGGTTCCCCTACCTCGTAATCATCGTCCTGCTCCGGGTACTCCCCATATCGTTGGCCGTAGTCCTGGTCGGGAGGTCCTGGATCGTCCCTTCGTATGTCATTGGTGATTCTTTCCTCGAATTCTGCGAGCTCATCGTCTGCAAGACAACAAGAATGAATATACGGAGTGCAACAATTTCTTATACTCTAAGGTCTAAAAGATACAAGGAAGTATCATGGGGAAAACCAATTTAGTTGTATTTAACGATACAATAATCATAAACCATAAGAAAATGGCACATATATTGTAGGATGGCTATAATGCCAAATCAAAATTTACAACCATACTCAGTACAAGATGCATAATAAAATATCTATGAACTAGGTTCCTCCTCCTCGTCCATAGGCTGAGGAGGTGGCTGGTGGCGCATCAAAGTAGCACTGGGGCTAGCAGAGAGGGCGGCTCGAGCTACTGCCTCTGGTGGTAAACAAGTGGCTAAAGGTGCCGCCACAAGGAGGCGCATATTAGCACAGCCCGCCACGTCCCCCAATGCTACGATAGCCAAATCTCGTCGGACCAAGGTAATGGTGGTGGCGTGATAGTCAATCTTTTTATGGCCCGCCAAGGTGGATATCGCACGGAGTGCCCACCAAGATGCTTCAGAAGAAGGCCCCAGGTTCTTGGAGAAGAATAGGACCTCACCTTGCCGAAAAGCTGAAAGGAAGAATCGGGTCACATGGTTGCCCATTGCCCTAATTTGGGGATCCCTGGAGGTCTCCGATTCCTTTTCCAAGTTGATGGGGATCTTCTCCTGCTCTGCTTCTTCTTTATCATCCCTAAGACTTACCTTAGTGTCCCAAAGGTCTTCTTCCTCTTGATCCACCCCTCCCATGGTGATCTGTAATGGCTGATCTTTAGGAGGAGGCCGCATCTGAGCTACAAAATGCTCTTTCGGAGGCTGGGGTATATCAGTCAATAAGAACTGCCGGAGTGACAAAAGGGCCTCAACGGGCTCTAACTCTTCTGGCCGGTACGCTGACAAGTCCTCGACTTGTGGCGGGTGCGAAAGTCAAGGAAGTCATCCTGGCAGTACTCGGCGAGATCATAGAGGACCTCTATCTTTTTGCGGCCCCGCATATCAGCAATAATGCGGTAGGCCCACATAATGTCCTCTAGAATCAGGTACTCTTGGTTATTCAAGAGTACGGTAGGAAGGAGGTTGAGCCCTTCGAGTTTGAGGGCTTTATCCCTTCCTACGGGCGCCGCGGTGGCTAACTCCTTCCACCGTGCAAAATCCTGCTCGTCGACGACTTCGTCATCTTCCGGGTCATGAGGTACAGGCATAGAGCAATGCTCAGCAGCTATCTCCTCGTCCTCAATATACTGGTCCATAATGATGGCCAGTGCAAATCGGGCCTCAAAACAAGCTTCCCGATCTATTGTGACAATGGGGAGGTCAGTCCCTCGCCTCCTTATGCCCTTAATGACATTCCGGGCATGCTCATCACCCCCTAACATCTGGAGCAGGGTGTGGAAGTCGAGGTAGAGCTGCGAATCATCCTCGTTGTAGACACATGCAGGTAAAATCTCTTCGCAGTAGAACTGAAGGAAGGCGGCGTAATCGGGATGCGCCTGCATGTTAGAGATGAGGTCTACTTGCTGGAGGAGATAAGGGTGAAGAAGATCAAAGGGGTCTGCAGGGTCCCAGTGTTCTCCATCCAAATACCATTGCTGAAGGGTTGGGCGAGCCATGAGGATGAAGGCGCAAGGGAGGAGAAGGAAAACGCTGAAAGCAAGAAGGGAACTGAAACCTTAATGGGCCAAAAAGTGACTTTATACTTTTCGGCACGTTTTCCTAGGTTATTTAAAAAAATTATTATTTACTTAATAATTTACAATTAAATATACAGCAAGTGGCGGAAATAAACATTTTTATATTCACAACTTCAAAAATGAGGAAAGTCGCCTAGTCACCGAAACTCCCCTCGGATCCTTCGTGCTAGCTGGAGGTCCTTGGGCATTATGGTAACCCTCTTTGCATGTATGGCGCAGAGGTTGGCGTCGCTCAAAATCTCTATGAGGTAAGCTTCGGCAGCCTCCTGGAGTGCAAGGATTGCAAAGGCCTGGAACCTCAGGTCGGTTCTAAATTCCTGGGCAATTTCCCGAACAAGCCGCTGAAAAGGGAGCCGAGAATCAATGGCTCAGTAGTCTTCTGATACTTACGTATCTCTCGAAGAGCTACTGTGCCCGGTCGGTATCTATGGGGTTTCCACGGCTTGATGGTTTGCTTCAATATTGGGATGGATTTCCCGCGCTTGCCATGATTCACCTATGGCCGGACACTTTGGAGTAGCCAAGACTCTTGAACTTATTAGTCGAGAGTATTGGTGGCCTGGCCTTCGTCGCTCTGTCGAAGCTTTTATTCGATCCTGTGACATATGCTGTCGAGCGAAGGTTCCAAGGCATCTTCAGCCACTGCCGGTACCAGATGGATCTTGAAAGAGCATTTCTATAGACTTTATTCTGGAGTTACCAGTCTCTCGGGGTTATGATGCCATCATGGTTGTTGTTGATCGTTTCTCTAAGATGGCTCATTTTATTCCCTGCAACGTCACCATCACCAGTGAGGGAACAACGGATCTCCTTCTTCGTGAAGTAGTCAGACTTCATGATTTGCCCGATACTATCGTCAACGATCGTGGACCACAGTTCGTCGCAGGTTTTTGGAAGCGGCTTTTAGAGTTATTGCATATCGACCGCTCACTGACATCTGATCATCATCCAGAAAGTAATGGGCAGGTAGGGCGCACTAATCAGACTCTCGAGCAATATTTAAGGTGTCTTATCAGTTACCAACAGGATGATTGGGTCGATTATCTTCCACTAGCTGAATTTGCCTATAATAACTCAGTACATGTTTCCAGTGACCAGATTTCGTTCTTTCTAAACTATGATCGGCATCCTCGTTGGTCCCTTATCGTCGCTGGCATGACTCGATCAATCCTAGTGCCGAGTCTTGACTTGAGAAACTCCAAGCTCTTCAATCGGATCTTCAGCATCATCTTCACCGAGCACAGGAACACAATCGGCATTATGCTGATTTGCATCGGCAGGAAGCTCCTAAGTTTCACGTTGGTGACCTTGTCTGTCTTCTTCCTAGGGACCTCCCTACCTCACGTCTCTGCAATAAACTTGACTATCGTCGCCTTGGTCCTTATCAGATCACGGCTCAGATCAGCAATGTAGCATTCTGGCTCGAGCTCCCTCCAGCTGTTCGGCTTCATCCAGTATTTCATGTTTCTCTATTGGAGCCCTATACAGTCAATACTTTTCCAGATCGCGTTCCTCCATCGTCACCACCAGTAAAAATTGATGATCATGAGGAGTTTGAGGTTCGAGAGATTCTGGACTCCAAGTTTCTTCGTCGTCGATTATATTACTTTGTCGATTGGGAGGATTACTCGCCAAGTGATAGAACCTGGGAGCCTGCCGAGAATCTGAGTAATGCTCCTGATAAAATTGCAGAGTTTCACCGACATTACCCGGATAAGCCAAGTTTGAGTACTTACTCGCCAAGTGATAGAACCTGGGAGCCTGCCGAGAATCTGAGTAATGCTCCTGATAAAATTGCAGAGTTTCACCGACATTACCCGGATAAGCCAAGTTTGAGTACTCCGGCACTAGCTCCGAGGACTCGTCGCCGTCGTAGGAGGGGGATGGTGTGACGTCCATACGGATATTTATATCATACGAACATTATACTCGTATGTACAAAAGATGGTCGTCACACGGATGCAAAAGGGTAGTTGCACAAGATAGAGTTTGAACTCGCAACCTTCCAGTTGCGAGTCACACACCCTTGCCAAGTCCACTACCAATATTTGTTAAAGACATTCCTTCATGTCTTTCTCATATGTGGGACTATCTCCAGGAGGTTCTAGAATATTCTAGAACCTAAATGCATGCGCAACACTTGGCGCGATCTCATCCATTGGAGTGGTGCGGTCCTGACCGTTGGCTTAGATATATAAGGAGGCACCTCCTTCCTGTCAAACCATTCCGGTTCAACGCCAGTCTTGAGCCTTCTAGGCATCTGTCTCGTGTTCCTGCTTGCCTTCGGGCCATTATATTCTTGATTCCTGTTCATACATCAGATTCTTTGCCGATCTTGGCGTATTTCTTCTGTATTTCTTGCGTATTTTCCACGTATTTTCCTTACTTTCGCCTAGGTTCATGACATCTATATAATCTTGACTAGTAATGGTGCCCAGCGTTGCTGGGCAGAAGTTGGTAACCTGTAAATGATAATCCAACGAATTCACTTTGGAAACCATGGATTTACTTCTCTATCTATAGTTCTCATTGTGCCAATCATTTTGGAAAACATGGATTTGCTTCTTTACCCATAGTCTTCATTGTGCCAATCATCATGATAGACAGATAAAGAAAGAAGTTTTCTTCTTTTAGCATCATTGTAATATTATTGGAATTAATATACCATGTATGCTTATCAGTTTCTCCGAATTTCTAGAGTACCAGATAAAGGAAGAAGTTTTCTTCTTTTAGCATCATTGTAATATTATTGGAATTAATACATTGATCGTACCATGTGTGCTTATCAGTTTCTCTGAATTTCTAGAGTGCCACCTGCTTTTGTAAGGGGTGGTAAGGAATTGCCAATTTGTTATTGGGATCATATTTTGCTTATTGATTTCTTGCGACAGTTTTTGTTCCCTAGTTGCTTGATTTCATAATCACGTGCTCACAATTATGTTTATTTATTCCTTATGTGTTTTTATCATGATTTAAGCTTTTTGAGTAGATTTGGAGGTTAGTTATAAATTTTCCTATAAATTGGGAAGTGCTAGCATATGGCACACTTGTTGCAACAATGTGTGCTTTTATTATATGTGATTAAATAATGCTTTAACATTTACGGTATTATTTACAAATGAAAATTAGCCTCTTGAAATCCAAGAAGCAAAGAATTTAGATTGTTTCAAAGCTTTTGTGCGCTCAGGGGGCATGTTTGTAGAAGCAAATCGGGAGGCATCTTTGCAATAATCATAAATCAAGTGATTGCTCCTAACCCATTTAAGTCTGTTAAATATTGTTGAACTTGTCACCTGATAAGTCTTCACCAATCTCATGTCGAATTGCTGCAAACACCTATACGGTCACTGGTGCATTTGCATGCATCAATTAAAGGGAGCAAAACTCCACTTGATCTTCTCAAGGCCATTTCTGGTTGCCCAATTGTCTGCATTTCAAAGCCTAGAATAAACCCCATGGGCTGAGTTAAGGGCTCATCATGGTTGTCTATTCCTGAACATATTTGTTGAATTATGCGCGAAGAAATACATTAGATGTGCTTAAAATCATAAAATAAAATTTCAAATTAGCCCAGAAATAGAATTAAATAGGCCATACATAGTGGGAAGTCACTATCTCAAAGAAATTCTCCGAAAACCAATTTGATCTTCATCATTGAAGTGCCCAAATAAAAAATTGTCCTTGGATTCAAAACCAGCTCTAGATGCTTGATCCAGGACCAACTGCACAGTCTTATTATCATCTGGATATCTCACATTATCAGGGGCCCCATCTGGCATATTTTGTATCAAACTCAAGTTTGATTTAATGGGAAAAAGGGGCTGGTCGCAGCAGGATCAAAATTTTATGAAGTTCTTATGCCCCTTTTAGATCTGAAGAAGATGAAATCAAAGACAAAATTGATGCGTGAAGGTTATATGTGGCCTCTAACTATTTTCCTCTTAGTCGGGCGGATACATATTCCAAATCGGTGGAAAATAACCAAGAAGTTGGATATAAAAAGAAATATGAAACGTCTATTTACGTGTTGGCATACATCGAATGTGTATTTCATTTCGGTCGGAGATCTTTGGCTAAAATCAAGAAAGTTCTTGCAAAAATGATTCAAAACTCTCGCCATCTTTGCCTTTACATTATAGCATGAAATAAGGTTTACCACGCTTTTCATGTCCGATTGGCTATAGCATCTTGAAGCATGTATCTTGTCATATCAATTGTGCATGGAGAGCAGTGCAAAGTCTGCAGAAAAGCCGTAATTCACCTTGATTTTCCTCCTTGGATTTCCAGTTTACATGTTCATCTAATGGTGTCCATCTTTGTGTGCCAAATGAAAACTCCCATCTGTTTGCCACTTTGAAGAGGCAAATTCATGCCCTCTGAACCATGAATTAATGGGGTGGCTTTGACACTCTAGGTCAATTACTCTCTTCACTGATCCGCAAAAAATATATATATCCCGGTAATATGTTCGGCTTCAAAGTGATCGTGTAAAATAACGAGACTTAAGCCTAATGAAGAAAAGATGGTCAATAGATTACAAAGCAATATAAGTTACATAACCTATCTCGTCTTTTCCCCCAGTTAAGATAGGCTTTCCATGAGGAAGCTCGGCAACAATGCATGCTATAGACCACATGGCATGTAATAGGAAAACTTATGATCACCTGTACCACAACGTAGTGAAAACAACATTCTGATCGCCTTTGGAAACATCTTGCAAGTCCAAAACCAAGCTTCAAATTTCTATAGTTGGCAATCAATGGATGGATCCTGGAAAAACATGAAACCCATAAAACTAAACACATCTCCAAAAAATTAGAAGTTTCTAGAGATTAAGCAGTTTCCAACATTAGAATGTTAATATACACATTGCAATTTCAATATCTAGATGTAAGACTTGGTTAATGTGGCGATAATGAAGGCCTGTTAGAAGCTGATCCATATAGCACCGCTTTGGAAGTCCATATTCAAGCAAGTACTCCACAATTAAAACCATTGAATATTGACCGAATACCGCATCAAATTAACGAAATATAGACTTTGAAATCGAACAAACTGTGAAGCAAAAATTAAATTACCCCCTTTGGTGATCTTGTAAAGTTGTGTGCTTGGCTTTCTCATCTTCGCCGAACCGGCACAAAAAAAATAATCATTGAAAAACAAAAAGACAGTTGAATAGCGATTCTTCAAAACGGCGGTGTTCATGGACTGACAATTGGAAGCTTTCTAAATTAGCTCCAAATGATCTCGAGACTCGTTCTTCGGGGTTCTAGGAGGCCGATTTGGAGAAGCCCATGTGCTGCGGTCATCTGGACCATCTAAGCAAGAGAGCTCCAGCAAAGCGGGGCCAAGTTCGATTTTGTTCACGACACACGGTTGCACTAAGAATTGCAAGGGATGCTTGCATGGTCCCGATTTTAACCTGGAAAATGTCTGGAAGCAGATGGTGCATCCAGATGTTGGTCTCGATCACGCAAACCTGCATTGAATTGCCCAGCTCCGTTGGGATTTTTAGTCGTGGTCATTTGAGCCATCTGGACCGTCCCATTCTTAGGTTAAATCGCAACCGCCCAGTTTAGGGCGTGATGCACGACATACATCAAAACCTTATAATATAGGATAATCCATCTCATTCAAGGGGATTATGGCTAGAATTTGACCACCACTTCTAGCCCTCAACATTGAATCATACCTCGGAATGGCCATGTTAGGGGATCCTCAGGTGCGCAATGGGTGGGTCTACGTTTATTGAACCATTCTCCACATATGTTCAAGACTTTATCATAAGGGCCTCTTGCAACATTGATTAAGTAATCCCTCTTGATCCATTCTCCACAACATTTAGGTGGTGTTAGAATATGCTTATTGGCAGTAGTGTGGGATAGTAAGTAGATGCCAAGGCAATATAATTGGAGCCATAGTGAATTGTTGCCAAATATAAGGGCATGTGATAGCACAAACCTTAAGAAGCAATTTATGCTTGCAACAAAACAAAACTATACTCTCCTTAACATAACTCGTAACGTCAAGGTAAGTGGATCACCGTTCTTGCATCTTCTTGAACCATTCTTGTCAAGAATGACAAATGATCCGGTCTGCCTTACCTTGACATAGTAGAAATGGCATGGGGTCAGCCATTCTTGCTTACACGGCACTCTCTGATTCTGCAGGTCATGGGAGCAGTAAGAATGGCTTCCCCCATGCCATTCTACATATCGTGAGCAATATAGATATGATCATGGGTGCACTATAAGAAACTCAAACAGGAGAGAGTTAAGAGGGCACTTTTATTAGTCAACATAAGAAACATATAAGTGGGAGATAATAGATTATCGGTGGAAGAGCATTGAGAGTTAAGAGGGCACTTGAACAGTTCTAAACTACTGGCCTTCTCCTCCATCATTTTGTTTTGCCTCTAAATCAGAATCTATCAAGCCTTCGGTTTCTGAACGACATGGGGGTACTGTAACATGTAACAGAATTTGATTACTCATTCTTCTTCTTTATATCAAGACTTCAAAATCTTCCTTCTTGCTCTATGTTTATCATTAATTTATTCAAAATGATAAAAACCTTCTTATTCTTCAAAAATTTATCCCTGCAAAGATAATAATGCAGTTGTAAGATGCCTGCTGCCTGGCATTCTTTACAAAATGAAAACACAACAACCACAATGTGGATGGACGCTATCACAACATGGCTTTTCCAACTATTTAAAAAACTGCGTAGCTAACATGACTCCATGACAAATATGTGAATCAGATGCCCCGAAACCTGCATGTCATAAAACATATCTGCAACTAGCATATGACCTTGTCTGTTGCTATACCAGCTTGCAAGGTATTTGAATAGTTGAATGCATTAATACTTTTATAGCAGGATATCAAAATGATCTTCGAAACTCGAATGTGTGTAATGATCATCCAAGTAACCCATCCCTGCCTTCTCATCTTAACTGCATAACAATTTCAAGTATAAAATAATGCAATGCAAGTAACTATCGGAATATTTTTCCTGCATATCACACATTAAAACAATTGAAGAAAAGGATGCTCTAAATAAAATGCTGATAAACCAGATACCTTGTCTTTTGTAAGAACACGATCTTTTTTGATCGGGTCCCAAAACCTCCATTGCTTTTGTATTAGTACTGCAACACCCAGTTCTGAGGCTAAGTACTGACTCTGCAAGCTTTTAATCTCATTAAATCCTCCCACATGACCCATGCTCTGATCATGAATCCATTCCTGCAATCCCCCCTGCTTCGATTTCCTACGAAGAGAAATGTCAAAGAGCAGATGTGGAGCGTAGCCGAACTGTAGATTGTTGTCTTGAGCTCTTGATATTTTGCTGGTGAAAGCCTTTAATGTTCTTCTTATCACAGTGGCTGGTATGGTAGGGTAGGGTGATGCCTGCAGAGCAAACATACAAAAGTTGAACTCATGCCTAATGAAGATTAAAACCTGGGGTTAGCAAAAGCACCTTAGAAGCCAACGCATCAATTCATTGCCTTGCAATGGTCTTTGACAACCAAATATAGCCTGAACCTTGGATTAACCTGCTTGATACATGAATTCCCTCAGCCTCCTAGTGTTGGCCTTAAACAATGCCTCTGTTTGCTTTCTACTCTCCATCTCCACCCTGTTTGCAGTAGCCTTTCGGCTGGCCTCTTCTTTCTTAATCCTTTGCCATGCTGTCTCAACCTTCTTGAGGGCTATCTGTTCCCTCTTAAGCCTTTCAGCCTCTTTTTTTTTTTTTTTTTTGAAGGTAAGAAGATAAGCTTTATTGATTGGAAAATGTTTTTACAAAGCTTTGTAAGACCCCTATCAGAGGGTATTCAGTAGCCAACATGAGAGCAGTTACATTACAAATGTAGTACTTGGTTGGAACCGATTCAACCTCTTCCAAAATAGCTAGTACTATGGGGGCCATAGCCACTACCTCTTCCCAACTAGTAAGTACTATGGAAAAAGGTTCTGCCCTTTCCTGCAAAATGTTTCTGTAAAAGCTAACATGCCTCTGCCTCCAAAAAAAAGGGCAGCCTCAAGATATTAAGTTTAAAATTGAACTTTAGTGAAATGCTTCATTGAAATAGTCTTCTAAGCATGCCAGTGATCTGCTCCTGAACTTAATATCAAAATTCCCTTGAAGATCCTCCTCCTAAAGTAGCATGGATTCAAACATTTCAAGAACTTGTTCCCAATCGCGCGAGGTTGGAGCTCCCTATTCTGTAAGGACCCAAGGCTATAGGAATAAAGAGACAAAGAACAGGCCATCTTCATCTAATCCCATTTAGTCTTTTCACCTCATGGGATCAAGTGCACAATAATCAGGAGCCTCCCGTCTTTTGCTCATGCATATAGCAATACTTACACACCATCAATGTAAACACCTCTACTTCAGTTTCTCCTGATTGGGACAGGAGATCGCGGCCACTGAGAACTCATGTTTCAAAAGTATCCCTTACATAGCATAACATAAAATGTAGATAACCTGAAGTCTAACATTTTGAAACAAAGCAGCTTATTACTTCCCCAGTTCCATCAAGACGGAGATGCCCTCTAACAAAGACATCAGCACTGAGGTCTACAAAACAATCCATAGGTGCCGGCTTAATAAATTTATGTATTACTAAGAGACCATACTGCAGTGTCAAAATAAGAATAGCATATACCAGTCTAAGAGCTTGCAGGGCTTGTAGAGGCCTTGCAAAATTCGATCTCCTCATCAATTTTTCTATGAATGGATACTAAATTTTTCACTATTCTGAAGCAGGATCAAAGAATTACTTGTGGTTTCCTCTTTGGACCATCCTCCGAGCTCTGGGATAGTTTTCTTCTCAAGCAATTCTTTCCAGACTCTCTGTCTAGCCCTGAATACTCATTTACTCCATCCTCAGAAGAATTTGAAGCCGAAATTGTCGAAGCGTGGGTGCTAGAATTCACAGGCAACAAGAACATTTCGCAAATAAAGCAATCTTTCGGGTATTTTGTGGATGGTCGAAAAGAAAATCTCAGTCGAGGATTTTCTCGGAATGATTACTCATACTTTTAAAATTTCTGGGACTCTCTGGTAAAATTTGGTTCTCCAATCCCTCCTAGTTTTTAGATAGATCTTTTCTCCAATTTGCCTTCATTCCTACTTTTTCTACTTTTTTCATTCCTCTGCTCTTGCCTCTGTTTGCCTTTTTTTTTTTATTCAAATTAATAATGGCGTACTTTTCCCAAAAATACAAAAAAAAGATTTGCAATACCGTCAGCCCTATATTCAAATTCCCTCTCATTTCTTCATAGTTTTATGCTCTTTCCGGCTGCCCAAAGGGACTCTCTTCTCCCACACGCTTAAGTGCATTCCACCTTGATCCATCAAAATTTATCAAATTTGGTGATTTTGCTAACCGGATCCTTTGTTAAAAGATATGAATCACTTCAGCCCATATGCTCCTAATTGGGATACACTTGCTTTGGATCCAAGGGGAACTCTCACTTTGCCAAGATTGGATCCTTCTGGAGTACCACTTCCTCTCTTTCCAAGACCAACCCAACCAATCATTTCAGACGAGCAATTGGCTGTGGACTTTGAGATACAACAATCAAGAGCCCCTACAAACATTGAGCTTTTCAGAGGTATTCACTTAAACTCTCCATTGATTGCCTCAAAAATTGATTCATTATCACAGCTTGCTGTCGTTGCCAAAGTTGATTCTACTGGTATAAAAATAGAGAAACTTTGGGACCACCTCCTAAGGCTTCACAAAGGCATTGTCACAAACTCTATCTACTGGCTAAGTCACCCATACATTCTCGTGGAATGTGGTTGCCCCAGGACTGCAAATTTCTTGCTTAAGCTTGGCCTCACAACTTGTGAAACCTCCCAAATATCCTTTTTAAAATCGAATGCCACCTTACCTTTAACTGAATTCAAAAAGCTACACATAGCTTCTGTCTCAATGAGTGAGCTCAGTCCCATATATTGGAATGAAGACTGCTTCAAGTCTATCTTTAGCTCCATTGGTACCTATTTAACCACTGAATACTCCACATATTATCCTCCAAAATGTTTCATCCAGCTTGATATCACCAAACCCATTCCCACTACCATATCCTTCATAGATTTCTTTGAAAAAACCTCTATCCTTCAACTTAGATGGATTGGATTACCAAATCTTTGCCAGACATGTAACCTGAGACACAAAGTAGGGAGTCAATGCATACTGCCACAGAAGGAAGCAGAAACATATGAAATTCCAGAGAAGGGGAATGGTGATGCTGGGCCATCTCAAGCAGCCACCTTAACATTCCCAAACAGATTGGGATCCATTCATTATGCAGCAATGGGCATGAATAAGCCAGATCATAATACTCATTGGCACCAAAATGGATGGAACAAAGTTAATGGCAGTACAAAAAGAATCCAAAAACACAGAGATGCCAGGACCTTGACACAGAAAAAAACTGATCACATTAACAGCTCTCAGATATCTACTATAACAACATCATCTTCAGACAAGCAAATGAAGATCAAGGTGCTAAACAAAGGGGTCTTCATCAAGGAAGATCAACCATCAGTTTGTCAAGATAAGCCTATTCTGGCAACAAAACAGAATACTGAGATGGCTAAACTAAATAAAGCAAACATTGAGCACAACAGGTATATGCTAAAAGGGAAAGGTAAAATCTCAGTTTTGCCTCCAAAAGTTGACTTGCATAAGACTCTATCGAACATTATGAAAGATTCCAGGCAATCTACCAGTCAACAATCATTACCAATCAAAGGATTTGCTGATGCCCAAGTTGGAACAATAGATTCTTCCAATATGACATTTTCTGGGAGAAGCAAATCCTCACATGAATTGAGTGGGGTTTCATTACTTAATGAAAAAGGTACACATCCCAAAGAAAAGGACAAAGAAAAAGGCAACCAGGTTACATCATCAACAACTGTGATTCTTCCAGCTCCAGTCAAGGTTCCACAACACCAAAATATCTTAGACCTTCATGAAGCTGAACCCTCTGAAGATTATGATGATCCAATTGATACACTAAAAGTATCAAACTCCTATGCCATTCTTGCAGATATGCCAGATGATCCTGATGATGATAAAACTGCAGATGAAAACTGTATTGGTCCCATTGAGCCAATCTCATATCACTCTCCACCTGAAAACACACCTACATATACATCCATCATCACCCATCCCATCCAAAACATTGCACTACCTTTTGAAAATATACTTGCTTCCCCTCTTACATCTTGACCTCCATTTGAAATTCTTGAATTACCCTTGCCCCCTGCTAAAAATGCATCCATTTCCCCAATGATAGCTCGGCAATTGAAGGAATTAATGACAGTCACTGAGGTACTGCCAGAACAGTTGTCAGTGGACACAAAGGATAGGGATGAACAGATTAGAAATATCTCAAACAGTTGGGAGCATAATTTGCTGCATATAGAACTTGAGCACACAATAGCAACAGTAACAGCATGTGATAAGCACCTTACAGAGGCAACAAATGGGAACAATGCAAACTCCTCCCTGCAACAAATGAGATCTTCAGAGTCACAAGTTAATACCAGGCAAGATCTTTCCATTTTAAAAGTTGCAAATAATTTGTTACTTAACTGCTCTAATGTGGATAATAATGTAGATAATAATGTAAGTTCCCCCATAAACTTCACTGATTCATCTTTATCTGAGAAAGTAGTTCATGAATGCTGCAAATCTAAATTCTGGCAGTGCTCTCACTCTGATACTATAGCTACAGGTGATAATTCTGCTGAACCTCACTCTGACAAAGAAAATGCCCCTGACACTCATTTTCCAAACAATGATAATCTATGGGATGGAGACATCTATCTGCTTGATCATCAAAACAGTCATACTATTGACCACCCAACAAATCAATCTTCCAAAAGAAATAGGAAGAATAAAGGAAAAAGCATTCTTGGCCAAATCCAAAACACGCCTGCGGCCAATACTTTCGACAAAAACCAAAAGGGCTAGCGGATCCCATTAGCCTTCTCCATTTTTGCATTATTCTTTCCTCCTCATGAAGATTCTCGGTTGGAATCTCGGGGTATCAAAGGCCCTTTAAAAAGAAGAAGGGCTATCTCTCAAATCAAAAGTTATGATGCGATATCATTCTTCTCCGGGAGCTTAGACTTCCCGGCTTTGAATGCTCAAACTTAGCGGTTGGATTGGCCCCGGCTTTTCATCTACTTGGATTGAGGCCAATGGCACTTCTGGTGGCCTATGCATAATTTGGAGACATCTTACTCACAGTTATGTTTATAATAGCCCGTGCAGGTCCTGGCAATCTGTCATTTTCAGGCATAATGATTTTAGCTTTGGTCTTATAAACATCTATGCTTCCACTGATTCAAGACTTAGAGCTAACACTTGGCCCATAGTTAGTAATTTTATTGCATCTCAGACCTGTGACACTTGGATCATGGCAGGGGATTTCAATAACACACCTACTTGGGAAATGAAAATAGGAAAAAATCTTAACATGTCATCTCAAGAGATTCTTCAGTGGGATCAAATGATTGACAAGTTCTTTTTTCAGCATATTCCATCCTCTACCTCTGCCTACACTTGGTCCAATAAGCAAGAAGGTAATAGCGGGGTTTATTGTGCCCCAGGCCGATTCTACATAAACAACACTCATAATGATATTTGGAATAGCCGTGCGGTTAGCGATGATGAGAGCACATCTATATCGATCACCGACCTCAATTCGTACTATAAATTACACTCTATCTGTTAAAGGCATGGCAATACTCCTTTTAAGCTGAACTGCTCCACCTTGACCACGGATACTTTTTAAAGACTTCATTGCTTTTTATGAAACTCTCCCCAAAGTTAGATCCACAAATTCCATGAAATCCTTTTATTCTAACATAAAAGACTCCAAAACCCGGATCAAACAAAGTTGGTCAAAGAAATTTACATGAAAGCAAACAAGCGAGAAAAAAAAGCCTACCTTAAAGAAATGAAAGATGTAAGAATGCAGCTGCAGGAGAACCCCTTGGATGTTGAGCTACATTGGCAAGAAGGTAATTTAGAAAAGGTCATTAAAACAATTGAAGAGATGGAAGCAAAGGGTGCATCTATCAGATGCAAAGTTAAGTATACTTCCAATATGGATCATGGAAATTCCAAGTTTTTTTGAGGTTGCCAAATCCGGACTTTTAAAAAAGTCACCGACCAACATCCAAAGATGAAAATGGCAATATATACTCGGATCAAAAAGAAATTTCCAATTTCTTTTGCTCCAACTATGAGAAAATCTTCTCTCAGCCAGTAGACAGCTCTGTGCAAACAATTGAAGCCAAATCTTTCACTGATATCATTGAAAATAATGATCTTCACAGTAATTTGATCATGACCCCTTCCACAGATACTATTCCCACTGCAGAAGAGACCTTTTCTACCCTCAAGAGTCTTGCCAAGGGCAAAAGCCCTGGCCCTGATGGTCTTCCACCCGAATTTTACATTAGATTCTGGGACACTATTAAAAATGACTTCATGCACATGATCAAGGGTTTCTGGAATTCCACACATTTGCATCCTGCTCTTTCCTCTGGCCTTATCACTTTAATCCCTAAAGTTGACAATCCTCAAACTTTCTCAGACTGGAGACCTATCTCTTTAACAAACTCTACCTATAAGGTCTGTGCTAAGATTATAGCCAATAGGGTAAAAGCTCATCTTCAAGAGATCATTAGTCAGAATCAATATGCTTTTCTCCCAAACAGATACATCCTTGATAATTACATTGCAGCCATGGAAGGAATGCATTGGAACAATCTAACTAAACAAAACTGTATATTATTAAAGTTAGATTTTTCAAAAGCCTTTGACACTGTGAGGTGGAATTTTCTAGAATTCTCACTGCATAAATTGGGCTTCAGTGAGAAAATTATCAAGCTTATATTGGGATTAAACTCTAGATCCCAATCAACTGTTCTAGTGAATGGTTCCCCTGGATATTTCTTCCCTCTGGCTCGTGGTGTCAGACAAGGTTGCCCCCTAGCCCCTTATCTCTTTCTGGCTGTAGCAGAGATGCTCACTAGAGTGATTGTTCATCAACAATCTGTTGGAAGCATAGTTGGTCTGAATCTTCCTGACAATACTTCCAGCCTCTCCATTTTGCAATATGCAGATGACTCCTTCAGCTTCCTCAAGAATGAGTCAGGCATTATTGCCAACTTCCTGAACACAATTCACATCTTTGGAGCTGCCTCTGGTATACATCTTAACAGGAACAAATGTACTATTGTTGGAGATTTAGATGTTGACAGTATTGCTGGCATCAAGTGCATCAAATCAACAGAGACAACCAACCTTTTGGGTATGCCATTGTCACTCAATCCAAGTCTCAAAGGATTATGGACACCTATTGTTTCCAAAATCAGAAAAAAGCTAGGCAACTATGGTAATTGTCTTTCTCTTGCAGGCAGAGTCATAATTGCTAACTCTGTTCTTGCTGCCTCTCACATCTACTACTCTTCTGCCCTTCTAGCACCTAAATGTATCTACCATCAAATTGAGAGAATTGTTAGAAACTTCATCTGGAAGAATCACCATATGGTTAATTGGAACACAATTACCAGAAGCAAGAAGCAGGGTGGCATTGGATGTAAAAACCTAGCTCTTCAGGGCTGTGCTTTGGCTGGAAAATATATCTGGAAATCCCTTTTCCATCATAATAATCCAGCCACAACCTTTATCAAATACTGGCTTTCATGTAGTCATCCTAAAGGGCATCCTTCTATCACTCATGATCCGCACGCTTCCCTTCCTTCACAATTCTGAAACCTGCACCAAACATATCTCCTCTTATGAGAGGCATTATCCTGGCCTGGAACAAAGTACACACTAACTTTGAACATTCAAGCATTCAAAATAGCCATCCGAGCACAAGTATTTTTTGGAATCCAAATCTTTCTAGTGACAATAGTACTCCCTTGGCCATTAAGCATCCTAAGTTATACAAAAAGTGGACAGAATATGGCATTTCCAAACTTGGTGACTTATGGGTTCAAACCAGATGGATTTCCTGGACAAATCTGAAAAATAAGATTAGAGGCAGCTCATCTGATAAGCTTTTGTTTAGAATCATCAGGCAGAAAACTAGCAACATCAATCTCCTTACCAATCCTATCATTAATGACTGGTTCCTTATGGGTAAGCCTAGCTATAGTGTTTCCAAAGTTTACTCCTGTTTAAATACTCCCCATCAGCCTTCCAAATCCAAACTTTATTGGGGTCTTTCTGATGACTGTGAAAAAAGGCTTTTTATAAATACCTGGAACTCATATGTGCCACCAAAGATTTCTTACTTCATCTGGTTAATTGCCAATAAGAGCCTACCAAACATGGAAACTTTGGCAAGACACTCGAATTCCTTAACCAATCCTGTGCATCCCAGCTGTCCTCTTGGTTGCAATAATGTTGAATCTCTTGAACATATCTTTGGCTGTGCTACTCTAAATCCATTTTGGAGTTGGTTTGAACTTACTTTCAATATTAATTGTCCTGCTACTTTGCTTGAGTTCTTGATGAATGATGATGCATTTATGAATTCCTTATGTTATATTGCTTTGTGGAATGTATGGAAGCATAGAAATAGGTGTCAATATGGTGGAAAGGCAATTTCTATACTTTGGATTAAATTTCAAGTTATCTATGACATAGAAATGGTTGCAACAAGTCAGATACACCAAAGACAATGATTCCTTGGATTCTTTAGATAATAAATGGTTAAGTATTGGCAATTTCTATGGTGCATATAAAATATTTAAACTGCCTTTGTCATGAATCTCTTACTAACACCTAATCATTCTTGGTAGATTACATGAGGAGCCTAAGTAGGGACATTAGCACTTCATTGAACCTGCGAATCTGATTTTTTCGTTCGTAGTCTAGTTCATGATATACAATACACGATGACATGTGGACAGGTCCAGTCAGGGGCATCACTGATATTGACATACCATTCATCCCGGATAATGAACTGGACTGGGCTATGGAATTCTGCAGAAGCACATATCTAATGGTGCAACTATGGTGGTTTTTGGAATGTAACAGCAGAAGAATGACTCATCAACAGTTTGAGAATTACAGAGAATGTTATTACCACTACAGGGGTCTGGCAGATGCATATGGAACATTGATCATTCTCATGTCCACCACAAATGCAGATAGGCTGATCATTGAGTTAAATTGGGGAAATGGTCGCACTCTTATTCTTCAGCCCCAGTTCCAATCTCACTTTGACTATCTTAGCTCCTACCACTTCCATTGACATCCCTGTTCTTCTCCTATCCATTATACTGCACCTTACCTTTAGAACCATACACCTGTTTTCATATAATTGCAGCATTGTAGTACCTCATCAGTACTTCATCAGTACTTAATCTCTTTTGCAGGAATTATCTTGGACTGGTCTTTGACTGGCTAAGGCAGATATTGCTGAACTTTTCAACTTTTTCAACAATGTTATTCTCAGTTGCAGCACAACAAATTTACCAGCTACTAATAAGGCTGAGTAATATTTTGGACACTACTAAGTGCTTATCAAAGCACTTATTCTATATGTATTTTTCTACTTGCTTTTCTATGAGTGGCTTAACTATAAAGGCTCACTCAGTATGTTGTACCTTTTTCTATAATTAATGAAAAAAAACCCCATTCACTCAAAAAAAACTCTTAAGCCTCAGATGAATAGACAACAAGAGACTATACTCATAGCACTGTATAAATATTTATGGAATCACTGAGTCTAATAAGCTCGCAAGGCTGCAACATCAACACAGAAGCCCCTATTTTCAATCTAAAATGCTGGTGACTGCTATCCAATATGCAGGAACCTCTATTATGGCCCTGCAGTGAGTGCAAGGCCCAGCCACAGTGGTGCAGCCATCTTAGAAGATAAATCCAACTACTAGATAGGAAATGACTCAGCACTGATTGGGATTGAATAACATATTGCAGATCTTACCGTGCTCATACATGATTAAGCTTTAGAGATAAAGAGGCAGGGTCTGCACCACAAGAAAGGCCTACTCCACTGCATAAAACAGGGGAACTCGACCACCGAAAAGTGCTCCACACACCACCCTTTTTTGCCAGCTCAAAACATGTCTTACCCTGCCCTGGGTGCATCCAACATCTCCAGCATCGTCGCTTCTACAAGAACAACAGGGCACCGGCTGCCATAGCCGACCGCCCCTTCAGCTGCCAGTCAAACCTTTGCCTGCGATTTTTTTCATATAACCTCTATTTCACCCTTCAGCCTCTTCCCTCCTTGTCTTCTCCGCAGCAAGTGCTTGGCAGAACCCATCACTGCTGATATGAACTCTCCCATATAGATTGGGTGCAATGCCCCTCCTTTTTGAAGCTGTCCCTTGTGTATTTTGACCTGCTTGGACTTATAAAGTTTGACCACAATTAGGATCCAAACCCCGCTGTAACAAGATCTTCTACATCTGCATAGTCCAATATGGAGTCCCAACATGATCACATGATGCCTGGACGTGCTCCTCCACTGCATGTCCACATTATGCATGTTGTACCCCTCTACAACATGGTCTTCCATGTCCAAGCCACACATATTGAATTGCTCCAATGGTTCATGCATAACAACTGCAAGCTACACATTGGGACTAACATTCCCATGTTCTTCTCCAACCTCATCTGGTGGCTATCCAATTGGTGATGCTTGCACGTACACTTCTTCCCTTGCAAACCTCAACCCATCCCTTCCAGGAACCACCTTTGTTGGGTTGAATGGCCATATTCCAATTGCCATGGAACTTGCCTTTGCATTAGAGGCTGTTAGACCTGCTGCAATGGACTGAGAAATCAGTTTAGCTATGTCTTTCCTCTTTACCCTTCCTGACCATGTATCTATCCTAAGTCTTTCGAATGCAGCTTGGATGGTGCAAAGCAAGATGTGATGTGTGTGCTGGTAGCAGGGCAACATATATGCCCATCATGTTGGTAGCAAGGATGACATCCAGTTCCACATGACTGCCATGACCATCTAGCAATATGAGATGAGGTCGATCAGGTGAGACCCCTCTAGGGACTCTAGATTGAAAATGGGACAGCCATGACTTAAACAATTCAATGGCCATCCAAGCTGATTGTTGCACTGCTTGAATTGCTCCCTCCTCAAACCTTGCTATCTTGTCTTGCCCCATCCTTATACCCTTGAAAACATAGAGATTAGGCATCCTAAAGTCTTCTGCATTGACACACACTGGAATACTTATCCATTCCCTTGTATCCATCACTAGCTCACTAACCATGTTCTTCCCTTTCCTTGCAATTAACTTCAAACCCTTCACTTTCTCAACTTGGATCCCCGTCTCATCTGCATTCTAGTTTCTTGAATGGGGGAAGTTATACTTATCATACATCTCTTTCAACCATGTGTTGAATGTATCCAAGTTGGTCTGGTTCATTGTCCAGGCACATGACACCTCCAGTGTTTTGGCACTCCTAAGAGAAATCTCATGGCGTCTTTGCTTGAATAGCTTCTACCATTTGCTTCCTGGCACATAGTCAAAGGCTGAATTACCCTTGTTTGCCATCTCGGTTGCATGCTCCTTCACAGCGGCTAGCGTCACTCCCATCCCCTGCTCTGCCCTACCTATTGCCCAATCAACTAATTCCTTTTCTTGGGCTGGTGCCAGGATCTGGGAGTGCAAAGCATTCTTCTTTGAAATTTGGCCATAAGGCCAATCCCTGATGGACGATCCTAGTATGCCAGATTGTCTGGATGCCTTTCTAATTGAAATTCAATTTTTATTAACCTCATCAAGAGCGTTCGATATCTCCTCCTCCGTCCATTACCCTCGCTTTGTTGGTTTCCTTGTCATTGCAGGTGTAGATCCACTTGCTAGGGGCTCCTTCTTCTTGGCTTTGGACACATAAACCCGTTTGCGTGCTGCTATTGTTGGTCTATTGCTGCTCAGAACTGTGGCTTTGATCTCTGATCGGGTCCTAGCTGACACCATTGCTTTCGTGTGGAGCGAAAACATGGGAAGAGATGGTTTCTTGGCCGGATTGCTCTACATCTGATCGAATTGATCGATCCTGCTATATAGTCTTGATAATACATCTCATTCAAGGGGATTATGGCTAGAATTTGCCCACCACTTACAGCCCAACATTGAATCATACCTCGGAATGGCCATGTTAGGGGGTCCTCAGGGGTGGGTCGATCGTACATGCATTCTGGCGACACTTGCCCCACGTTGGGAGGGGAGAATAGGACGGCGAGAAAATGGAGTTTGGTACCACAGGGTATGTTACATCCGCGAGAGTGGGCAACCCCACCCTAGATAGAAAGAAATTACTTTAATGTCCACAGAGATCACAATGGGCCATGGAATGGGTCTATACATATAGTGCAACTTTGGGCAGTCTCGAAATTGAGATATGGGTGGTCTCAAACTTGAGATATGGGTCTATACATAGTGAGACTTTGGGCGATCTCGATATGGGTGGTCTCGAACTTCAGATATGGGTCTATATATATTGAAACTTTGGGCAATCTCGAACTCGAGATATAACTGATCTAGGACTAGTATGTTACCACATAGATAAATAGATAGATAGAGAATTTAGGGTGGCATGGAAGATCAATTGGACAAACTAGAATTGCAGAGAAACATTATGGGGGAAAAAACTAGGCTAGCCTGCTAAAAACAAGAAAAAAAGTTTTGTTTAGAGAGGGATGGTTTTATGTACTCCTGATTAGGATTACTCTCTCGCGTATATTGAGGAAACATGTCTCCTTGCTTGAATTTCACATCAACAATCTAAAAACCCATTCCATGATAGAATGTTAAGCAGGCCTGTTATATAAAGCCTAAGGAAAGGGGATGCCATTAGTATTTCATAAGAAACAACAGATTTTAGATTTTTGAAACTGTTCAAACACTTATTTTCAGGCTGAGGCAGTACACATTACTCAAAAGTGAAATGCCAGACACCAACAGATATAGTTAAACATCTATCACAACTTTGCTATCAGGAGCAATAAGTATGACATTGAAATTTAAATGTTAGAAAACCTGTTAAAAAGATGCATTCCATAAATATCTCTGAAGCTTCCTTTGTACAATAGGTGTTGTCAAGCTCAAAAATGGGATTATGCCCCAGGTACAACACCGAGCAATGCAATTTTTTGTACAACCTATGCTTTTGCGGGATCATAACATGATGTTTGCCAAGGCACATATCAGTTGCAAACACAATCCCTGCTAAGTAGGAATCCAAGAATCTAGTCACAGAAGGATCCTGTAATTGGAACTGAAGTAATTATCTGCTCCAACATCGCTAGCATCCATGCCGCCATGTAAGCAAATGTAAAAAACATTGGAATCAATGCTGGCTCTAAATATGTATCTGTCTGGTTGGAGTCGACTCAACAAACTGGCATTAGATCCTGCCATTTCTAAGCCTATACAATATCCGCCATGTCTGGCCTCCCGATTTATACAAGCCTCAATTCTTTTGCAGCATCAAATCGAGGTACATAAGCTTCTGTTGTTTCTATGCATGCAAAAGTGCCGAATCAGTACATCTCAAGCCTGTTTTAGCTGTATAAAGTTATCTGACATGCACGAATTTGGTGCCATCGTCTACTGACCTTGGTTGGTTAGACAAGCGTGCTAAAAAGCTTCCAAGAAAAGGTCTTGGGAAGCAGAAAGCCATAGGAATTAAACTGCATCAAATTAATTCCTTGCAGACCACACCCACCAAAAGATTCGCTGCGAATTCTTTTTTTTGGGTAGGCTACAAACCCTTGTGGTTTTCAAATGAGGCGGAAAACTTCGGAGCTTTCAAGTCTAACCGAATCGGGGGAGATTAAGTTTACCCAATCCGTTTTGTATTGCGGGAGGGTATTCTCGCAATGGTGGAAACTATGAAAATGGTATGTGTGTGCATGTTTGAGCTGCCTAGGGGCAAGTTTCTATTCCAGTGTTGTCTTTGTGTCATGTTTTTTTAAGTGAACTCAATGGTGTAAGAAAAGAAATTTGGAGCCTGTTTTGGGAAGCTCCTGCGTGTCCATATGCCACTGGCTCGGATGGGGAAGGAGACGCTGTCAGAATCAAGCAACAATTGAACGAGGGCCACGATGGTCGCTGGCCATTCCATGCCGCCGGTTTCGGCTCAGCCGTGTGCAGACCTGATCGCCCTGACATGCCTTCTTCCAGCAAGAGGAAGGCGCCACAGTAGACCAGCCTCCTGTCTCCTTTCTGCTTTTCCTGTTTTTTCCTGTTATGTTCTTGTGTTTGGAATGCCGTGGACCGCGAAAGTTTGGAGTTCTCTGTTGTATATCTACGTTATTGTGAAACAGCAATGTAAATGTGCGGGAGCAATGTCAATAATAGCTATTGTCCACTGCAATTCTGCTTCACATGACGCCAATGGTCATGTGCACCTTTGAAATTTGCATGGGTCGCAGCCTGGAGGGCCCTTCATCTGGCATAAAATGACGAATATTCTTCCCATCAAGGGCCACAATTGAAAAATGGAAACATCCCATTAAGGGGTGTTAACCGAATCGGGGGAGATAATGCGAGCGTCGAGAGAGGCTCAAAAAATCGTCACGTCAGAGTGATGTTAAGAAATACGAAGCTTGAAAAAATTCGCCGTCATGCTTTAATGCAGCGTATTAATTAATTATAATGCGAAAAGAGAGAGAGAGAGAGAGTTGTGTTTGTGTAGCAATGGAACCGGAGGCCATGAAAATACAAGCCTTTTCCATGAAGAGTGAGGCCTATCCGCACCTCTCCGACCCTTCCAACAGAAATTGGATGGAGAGCTCCGGCCTTTGGCACCCATTTAACGTCAAAATTGCTCCGCTCAAAATAGAGCTTGTGCGCGAGTTCATCGATAGCCATGGCACATACGGTGGAAAAATTAACGGCCAAATGATCGACATTACTCCGGCGCTCCTTTCCCAGGTCCTAAAATTTCCTTGTGAAGGTTACGATGCTTCGTCCATTCGTGGGTTTGACCCTAAAACCCTTGATTCTGCCTTTTTTCCTTCTGCCAAAGGATCAAAAAATGGGCTTGATATCTCCCAAGCAAAAGACCCGGCTTTTAAAGATGTTCTTTCTTTCATTTGTGATCGAATATCTTTGAAACCAGCATCCAGACCTCATCTTTCTGCCAAACTTTGCTTAGCTGGGTCTAGAATCCGTTTCTCAGGTATGAAGTTTAACTGGTCTGCATTTATCTGCGACAAAATCCGTAAGGAAATCTGTGCTATTAAGGAAGGGAAATACTGGAAATGTAAATATGCCCAATATATAACCATGATTTTGGAATATAGTACACAGGAATTTGGAGGAAGAGTATGCATGTCTTTGAAATGGAAATCAGAAGAAAAGCAGAGCTTTTTGGTTGCAGAAGATGCGATTAACACTTCAGCCTTAAAACAACACAGCGAAAGATTGGCTGCTACGCAGCCTGAATTTATCAATGTTAGTAGTGATGAGGAATCAGACGCAGAGGCTGTTCCTGCTACATCAAAACGCCCTAAAATTAAAACGGATTATGATGCTGATGATTTCAGGGAAGTACGTAAGGAGCTTTTTGGGAGTTTGCCCAAGAAATCTTCATGCCCTCCAGACAAATTTTCTGAAAAAACTGTTGAGTGCCAAGGCAAACACATGAACAGAGAAGAGGAATGTGAATCTAAAGAGGAAAAAAAGTGCTCCAATATGGATGAGAAGTTGAAACGCTTAGAGAAAGAATGTGAAAAAATGAGGATGAAGTTGTTTGAGACTACACAAGAACTGGCTAATGCAAGGGGCGAAATCGTGGAGCTGTCTAAGAAAATACCTGCTCGAAGTATGTAAGTTAGTCTGATCTTATTTTGCATTTCATCAGAGATAAGCAAGGTTGCGGTTTTTGTTATGTATGTATGTACAGCGCAGTAAACTTATGAACGGTTTTTGAATATATTTTCAGAATATAGTGGGTCTTTAACTTACTTTCAGAATGCTGTACAGTGCTACAAATGAATCGACCTATTTTATCTGTAGCCTTCCATGGCAATGGCAAGCTCTTCCATCTTACTCATATTACATCTTCTTCGCTTGATAACAAAAAATGTGTGGCCTTGGTTGTACATCCTCATTGTTCATGCATTTTTGGTTAGCATCCTTGGCCAGACAGATAACCCTGCCTTTCACTATAGTTAATAGTTAATAAAGCTGTTATTATAGAGAAAGAGGTCATAGAAAAACTAGACTTTCGTTGCTAGTGGGCGTAATCATTGCTAATAAATTGAATTGAATTGAATGATTTTTTTTTTGTAAACCAAACATTATCGAGATTTATGCTTATCACCTCAATAAGGCATGCAAGAATAAAAGCTTGGTAAGATAAGGCCATTTTTCCACAACACGCATGTCTTAAATTTATCACGCTATGATTGGGCCACATATGCAAATGTGACACAATAGATTCTCCACTATAACTTTTAAGACATGTCTTAAATCAATGCCGTACAACTCGAGTCTTATTTTCTTTGGGAAATCCCCGCCACAAAATAAGACAACAGATCATAACCAATCAGCGGGTTGTTTGGCGCAATTCAAGGGTGTCGTAAAAAAAAAAAAAGCCCATTCAATAGAGGCCCATCGACCGCACAGAATTGTAATCGATTGAATCGAACGAGCGTAAGCCAATCGGCTATCTACAGAGTTGCAATTGACCGAATTTGGCAAGGAATTGTAATGCTTGATCTTCAAATATGAGAGGTGCCTTCGAATCGATTCTTCAAGCACTCTGGATTCTCAAACCAGTCGGTTTTTCGCAAAGCAGTCCGTTTCTTCCAAAGATATCCGTTCAACCAAGTCGATTCTCATCGATTGGGTTGCTTCGAGCAAATTTCTTCTCGAAAGCCTCAAGAAATAGATTCTCAAAGCCTCGAAGAAATAGATTTTCAACAAATCGCAAATCGATTCTTAGCAAATCGTTTTGATCATTCTAGAAGCGGATTCTTTGTGGGCGCAACATCCGAAATATGAGAACTCAAAGAAATCGTTTCCTCTGCAAAAGGATTCTCAACAAAATCGTTAGCGCCTACTCTGTGGGCGCCGGATCCAAGCCAAGACTTGGATATTGGATGCAAAACACTTCGATTTTCAGATCTTTTTATTAGCCGTTATTTGCTTTTAGTTTCTCACCTTCTCGAAACCATTTGCAAAAAGTTCGTGACAGCAAGTTCGTGACAGCCCTTTCGTAAGTTTCTCGTTTCTATTTCTGTATTTCTATTGTTGTATATTCTGTGATGTGAATATCTTTTGTTCTGTGATGTGATTCTATTTCTGTGAATATCTATTTTGCATAGTGGAAAACTATAAATATAAGACATGTCTTATATGAAAAATACATGCCTTATATTAAAGTAGTGGAAAACTAATTTTTTTACATGTCCTATACATGACATGGAACCCAAAAATATGTCTTATAAAAATATGGCTGTCAAAAAATAAGACGGATGTGGAAAAAGGGCCTAAGCTCCATAAACACTATCGTTTTGTGAGGGACGGCTTTATGACATTAGAAATTTTAGAAATATACGGGAAATAAAAAGTGATGAAATGTTAGTATATTGCAATGAAGTGTTTGATGATGGCCATATTTGACTTACAATAATGGTTGATGAGGTTCATCTCAAAATCTATCATCCACCATTTAAGGTTATCTAGGCAATAGCAATTCAAATGAGAGTAAAGATTTATTAGTAAGACCAACCATTGCAAGAGAATAAATTACCCCCTCATTTTAATTTGCTATGGAAAAAAAAAATAGAAAATAGGAATAAAACAAGATGCTATAGCACAAAAGATAGCACTTACAGACTTTGCCTTCTCAATGGCAATCCATCTGGAACCTAGTTTGGTCTAAATATAATCCTCCAAAGGTAAATGTTCTACTTTGGCAGGTAATTCATCGCTCTTTGAGAGTTAATGAGATGGTTCATCGCTTTAAGCCGGGAGTAAGTTCACTTTGCCCAATGTGTGAGCGGTGCATTGAAACATTGGAGCACTGTTTATATTTGTGTGCGTGAGCTGAGTAGTCTTAGGTCCCCGGCCGCATTCTCTTTTTGGAGTATCTTTGGATAGTCGTGATTGATTTGCTTCTAAAAGGATTGCATTTCACATGGCAAAGTCTTGGCTAATATGGAGTGTATGGAAGCGAAGGCGAAGAAAGGTCTTTTATGATAAGCGTATTTCTTCTCAGGTGGTGCTTCAAGAAATTCGTAAGAAGTTGTATAATTGCTTTCAGATCTCCAATTGGCCTGATCGTATTAAAATTCCAATATGGAGTGATCATCTAAAAGTGATTGATGCTTCAGGGACATTTCTTACTTCTGGAAGTACTTTGTAATATTTTGAGTGTATAATATGAAGTAAAACACGTTCTTCAAAAAAAAAAAAAAGATTGCCGATTGATCAGCATCATGTGCTCTTGTGCGAATGGACACAATTGCTCTGCGCTTTTCCATTGATGTGTTAATAGGTACTACAGTGGATCCTTGGCAAGTCTAGGGTTAATCTGGTTTTTCTAGTGCGATGTCTTTACCAACTCCAAAACATTGTTCTCCCAAAGCTGAATGAATGAGCCATGTAGCCCTCTCTTTTATATTTTAAATCAAAATATACCGTGTGTTCTAAAAACACTACAAATATATCTTTATTTTTATAATCCCTCATGCCTATTGGCCTTTTTGGGTGCACACATAACCAAACACACTAGCTAGAAGTGTCTTATGAAAGCCTTGACCATTAAAGTCTTCCTGAAGCACGACCCCCCAAGATACCACCGGGCTAATAACGAAACCTGCAAAACATGGAAGCAATCTGGCACAAGGCCACCACAATGGCATAAGAATGATCACCTAGCACGAGGGCCAACCACCATGGCGCAAGAGCCATCAACATCGTCAGTAATAAACACCACATATATGTGCAGAAGAGCAATCACAATCCAAATACAGGGCACGAAGGCCTCACCACCCGCTTGAATCCCAACATTTAAGACATGAGAGTTGTCACAACATCAATGCTTGGCATGAGAGCCCGCAACCCACCGTACAAGATATCATACCAAGATCAAGCAGTCAACAATGAAACAATCAACATGAGAAACTAAAACATCGGCCAAAAGAATACACAATAGCGTAGGGATAAAAAACTTAAATGGGAGGGGGAGGGAGTTTTGTTTTTTTTTTTTTTGAAGGGGGGGACAACCCGATCACAAAGGGAGAGGCTGAAAGACAACTGTTGAAAATGAAAGAGATGCAAAAAGGCCATAAATAGGGAATTCTCTTAACTAGCCTCAAGAAGCCTATTTATCTGCTACTCTCGAAACGCAGATAAATCATACTTACTTAAAAATCATATGTCCAGGTACTGTTTGAAGCGATTGTGATTCTCATTGTTATGCACTTATATGCATCTCTTTAAAGAACCATGAGCAAATAATAAAGTATCTGGAGTTTTTGAAAATATAGACATTCCTACACTATTCTGAACTCGCATGAATTGCTCTATTATGAAATATCCTGAACCGAGATTATAACACAAGAACAGGATAGTACATGCTCCTGCCTTTCGAGTTGGTAAAACTACAAGGTATTATGTACTTTCATTATTACATGATAGAATATTGGAGCAGACATATATACATTGCGTATATTTTGACTGATAGCTTTGCAAGCCCCATTTGCAAAGTCTTCCACGAAGCTTGACCACAACAAAAGCATTTTGTCATGATTTATCTCTAGATTGAGAAGTACAACCAAACGCTGCAGTACTTAGATACATGGCTCTGCATGGGTGCATCAAATGAATGGATCAAGGGGTTTGAAGCCAACTTGAATGCGTGAGCATGGCTCTAACTGCATCAAGGATTGTTTTATTCTTCCTTTCAATAATGCCATTTTGCTAAGGTGAATAACTACAAGTCCACTGTCTTTTTATACATCTTTCTCTATAATAGGCCTGAAATTCACCTGACATATACTCTCCTCCCCGATTAGACCTTACACATTTTATTCTCTTATCTATTTCATGTTCTACTTCAGCAGCAAAGAATTTGAAAGCTTCAAAGGCCCGCTTCTTTGATTCCAGATTATAGCATTTAATTAACACGGAGAAATTATCGATAAAAGTAACAAAATATCTTTGTCTAAATGTTTAGTAGACCACAAAGGTCAGCGTGAAGTGAACTTAATATGTCAATAGCTCTTTTAGCCTTCTTAATAAAAGCAAGTCGAGTATGTTTTCCCAAAGCAGCCTGTTCACAAAAAGGGATTCTTCTCATTATTTGAATCAAATATCAGCCCACGCTTAAGCATGTACTTAACATTCCGAATATTAGTGTATCCCAATCTTTCATGCCAGACTCTAAAAAAACATCTCGCAATTGCATTTAAGGCAACCACATTAACATTCTAAAAATAAAAAGGACTTCCATCACGAAGTGCCACAAAGTTGGTTTCATTATTGAGCACATCGAATTATTGAAAGGGGCATCAAACATATTAAGAAATTGAACCATTAAATTAACACACACACACACAACCCCGGGGACCTCTCAAGTTGTTTTTGCTGATATTCGTACAAGGCGCCCATCGGTAGGCTCGGACCATTAGATGTCTGTTTCAGACGATCCCAACCATCATTAGATGCAATTCTTTTTTTAGTATGTTTTAGTTAACTGTCAGTTTCAAATACACAATTAACCCAAAGGTTGTGAGGTGCATTGCACATGTACAGTACACATAAAGTGGTGTATGTTGGGGCTCCTCACCAACCGTTGGAAGCCTTGCACCTAATATTAGTAAAAACAATCAAGGGGACTTTGTAGATGGTGATGGTCGGTTTGTACAAAGAAGAGGAGTTGCGGTTTTACGTGAGTTTGTTGTGGAGTGTCGAGGTATCATTGTCTCTTTGGGGCAGTTCTCCTTCCTCCTCACTTGCTTTGTAACATTACCATTCTTTTAATATATTGATGACACAGTTCTTAAAAAAAAAAAAAAGAAAACAACCGGGGGAGGGGGGAGGGATGGGGGTTTAGTTTAATGGTCAATTTCTTGATATGTTTGATGCCCCTTTCAATGGTTCGATGTGGTATATTAATATATATATTATTAATAAGCTACATAATTTGTATACAATAAGTATAAATGTTGTACGAAATGTATATGGAAATTAAAAAGAAACAAAGATGGCCTAGAGGTGTGCATGGGTCCAATTTTTTTTTTCGCCCCTTCGGGGCCTAAGGGCCGTTCTATATAACACGAGCTCCATACTTAGAAAATGTTGCAATGGAAACTGGTCATGGGTTATGAAATAATGTTAACTAGTAACAGTGCCTGGCGTTGCCGGGCTTTAGCCACAATATGTCAGGTAGGTGTAGTGTTTGTTTAATTTGTGTGTGATTGGTATAGATTGAAAGTCCTATGATGTGGTTGATCTTCGTTGGTCGAGATTTTGTAGTGGTTTACTAATACCTGTGTTTTTTGTTGAAGGATTTCCCAATCAATAATACTTGTGTTTTTTGTTCAAGGATTTCCCAATCAATAATGTGTCCTGGGAGGTGCAAGTCATTTAAAGTGGCTACATGTTGAAAAATAAACGATATCAATTTCAAAGTTTCTATTTTTGGGAGTTGAGAGATAAATCAATTTTCTCTAGCAGAGTCAAACAACCATCAACAAAACTTTGTGTGCTCTAATGCTTTACGATGTTGGACAGACATCTATGTTATTTCATTTTGAGAACATTTCATCATCTAGTCCCTTTCAAGCCTTCTAGTGCTAGACAAACATCCATCTATCCTTCCATTAATTAAAGATACTAAATAGCAATTGCAATTGAGGAGTTCCAATATAGTGAAGTTATGCTACGTAGTAACTGAAAAAATGTAAGAATTCTGAAGCAAATTACAAAATTGCAGAGCTTCAAAATTGTAAAATGTTAGTCAAAACAAACCTAACTCAAAATAGCATAACTTTACTTCATAGAGATGAATGCCAACAAAAGGGAGCACAACATAATTTACGTTGTTGGACAGACATCTATGTTATTTTGTTTTGAGAACATTCCATCATCTAGTCCCTTTCAAGCCTTCTAGTGCTAGACAAACATCCATCTGTCCTTCCATTAATTAAAGATACTAAATAGCAATTGCAATTGAGGAGTTCCAATATAGTGAAATTATGCTACGTAGTAACTGAAAAAATGTAAGAATTCTGAAGCAAATTACAAAATTGCAGAGCTTCAAAATTGTAAAATGTTAGTCAAAACAAACCTAACTCAAAATAGCATAACTTTACTTCATAGAGATGAATGCCAACATTACTTCATTGAGATGAATGCCAACAAAAGGGAGCACAACATAATTTGTTTTAAAAAAGTATACTTTTGAGATAACTTCAGGATGTTAGGCATAAATACTGTTTGTCTTTATGAAGCAAAACGTGACTGATAGCTAGTGCTCCATTTGACAATAAGTTGGGTGTAGTAGGTTGGATATGGTTGAGAGCACTTGATGCATCCAGTGCATGGCATGGTAACAAATTTTGATACTCTGTGCTGAAAATATAGATGAATGGATCTCTAGTACCTTAAAAATGTTATTCGAGTTTGATGCATTGTGCTTTCCATTTGTTTGGATCACTTGCAGCATGATATGATTGCTGGCTTGTGCTTTCCATTTGTTTGGATCACTTGCAGCATGATATGATTGCTGGCTTGCGTCTATAAAATACAATGAACACACATATCCAAAGGAAACACATTTGCTAAAAGGAATGAACCTGGAGATTACACATTTTCACAGCTCTGCCCAGAATTTCCTCTAATATATATGTTGGAGCTGAATAAAGATCGAAAGAGGAGCTATGACATTCTGTAAGAAGACAGATTACCTTTACACCTTTGTCAAATAAAATCTAAAAGACATGGAAGTTGGATATGAAGCAATATTATCTAAATTTCTAAATTACCAAAGAATAGCCCGAATGCTTCTTTGTGCGCATCTGAAGTTTGTCGTGTCTGAAGCATGATGATACTGCAAAATTAGAACAGACATTATTGGATTTCCTTAGCTAATGTATACTATTATTGCGGTTCTTCCACATCAATAGAGCTCACCTATTCCATAGAATCGTAGCAAGAACTCTCACAATCCATTCAAGAGTCCATGTTCGACATCATGAATGTTTGAAAAATTCCTCTGCCATGGTTCACACTTGGAACTTAAATTTGTAATGATTCAAAGCTGCAAGACTGAAGTTCATGTTAATGCATCCAAACCAAATAAATGTCGAAAGAGACATAAGCCATTGAGGCCTTGCAAGTAGAAATCCTTTACACAACTGGATATTGAATGTCATGAAATGTCAAAAATAAAAGATCTCTCACATGGTCGAATGCTGTCATAATCTTGGAGTTGTAAATCAGAAGCTGAACCATTACATCTATTACTGCCAAAAAATTTACAGAGAGTTTGCCATGTTCTTCTCTAGAAGATGTAATTGCCCTCTTGGCAATACTACAACAAAGGAATAAACAGAACTGTGTACACGATTTAGCAAGTCGAGAGCAAAGTCAAGAGGGAAGGGCAGAAGGTAGACTTGAATGTTAGCTTGTAAAGAAAATCTCATTATATTGCTCAAAATCTATAACTATAATCCTTCAAGAGAACGGGCCTCTTAGCAAAGGAATCTGGTGCAGCTGGTAAAGGAGCTGAATGTTTTGAAATGCATTATTTATTTATTTATTTATTTATTTATGTCTAATGCTCTCTAAGGGCCAAGAGAGGCCATGGAGCACAATATCAAATCAATTACAAATTCAGCAATAGTGATCGATGAGTATCTACTGCTTGCAGATATAGTCCTAATTCTATAGGAACCATACCTAACAATGAATAGTAATCTGTATTATGTATATCAAACTTCTCTCTGATGTGTGTATACCCTGGGCATTGTATGAACGTATGATGCTCGTCTTCTACGTTGCCAGAATCACAAATTTTGCACAGCCTTGCTTCCCTAGGTGTTTTTGCCCATCTGCCAACCTCTATTTCCAGCCGATGCGAGCTGGTACGGTATTTGGCTATGACCTGTTTACAGAACTTAGGGATGTCCGAATTCAAATAGTTCTGGCTTTTATACTCTTCCATGTGATTGATATTTGCCTTGTACTGCAACATCCGGCTCCCTGGATCTGCCCATAAATGGTCAACTGCACATTTCTCGAGCAATATCCTTGCATCTAATTTGTTGGCTGGCCAGTTAGCATCTGTTATGCCCCATTTTCTTGCCCATGCATGAAGATTTTTCAGCCACCCTTGATCCGAACTTACCATAGCCTGGTAGGAGGGGCGATCGGAACATTGCTGCTTCAGCCTGTTAAGAAAATTGATAGACTGAAAAAGAGCTTCTATCTCTAAAGGAAACATACCAGACTCCGCAAGTATAATGGCATATGGGATTTGAGCTCTGACTCCAAGCTCCTCACGCAGGAACGTCTTTTGTACTGCTTCAATCTGATTCCATAGTCTAGCAGGAATTTCTGGTCTCCAAATGGGTGCCCCGTAGAGCAATACCGTTTGCACCAATGTTTTAAACAAAACTTTCTTAAGTCCCCAATTTGTCAGTGAGGCTGTGCTGCATTTTGTAAGCATGTTGTACAATGCTGTCTTCCCTCCTATGACTCGGCGTTTAATGCATTCCTTCCAGCTGTAATTAGAGGATATGTCTACTCCCATGTATTTGTAGCAGTCAACTATCTCCAATATATGTCCCTGATATGTAAAATCCGGACTTTCCCTGGTGCCAAAGACCATGATCTTGTTTTTGCTACATTTACCATCATTTTCTTTTCATTACAAAAGTTTTCTAGGCTGTATAAGTGATCTTGCAAGATCTGTTTTTTGCTGGCTACTAGTACCACATCATCGGCATACAGCAATAACTAGATTATGTGCGCTCCAAATTTGGTGCCTGCTAGAGATCGAGCTTTTATCCAGTCTTCCAGTTCATCTATGAAAATCCCAAACAAAGTTGGAGACAACGGGCAGCCTTGACGTACTCCAATAGTGCTTCTGACCATTGTATCTACTTCCCATGCAACTTTTATGAGTACCTCTGAATATAACTGAGAAACAGCCGCTCTGATCTCCTGTGGAACCCCTATTCGTGTCATCCTCTCGCTCAATTCCATCCGGGGAACTGTGTCAAATGCTTTAGCAAAGTCCACGAAAGGAACATATAGAGCAGCATTAGGAGACTTTGCCTTCTCTATCATGGCTCGAAGGGTAAGTATGTGGTCTAGAGTGCTGTGCTTTCGCCTGAAACCAGCTTGGAATAAAGAGCGCTTACCTGTATCCTCAGCCCATGAGCTTAGCTTGATTTCCAGAAGGCTGCCCAAGATTTTGGCGAATGTACTTCCAATCAAAATGGTCCTATAATTGGATACTAACTTTTTGTCTCCTGCCTTATGTATCGGATGAACCAAATTGATCTTCCAATCATCTGGCATTCCTTGCATGATGCTCTTGTTCAGCAAATCTGTAAGAACTGATAGTGTTTGTTCACCACCCCATTTAAACAATTCTACACATAGCCCATCCACATCTTTAGCTTTATTGTTCGCCATCCCTGAAATAGCCTCATCTACATCTGCTTCTGTGAACAACGCTGCTCTAGAATCTATAATTGGCATGTTATCAGGGCCGTCCTTCTCATAAATATCCTTAACCAAATTCAGCAAGGCATCTATTTTTCAGATTGGCATACTCTGATTTATCTCTGAAAGCATTCCAAAAGGTTTGTGGCTCCTTCTTGAATTGTTTAGTAAGCTTGCCCTGTTGCTGCTTGTAATAGGTTCGCTTCTTTCTTCTCAAGAGATGCTTATACCATTTGGGTTTGCAGATACTTACCTTATCCAGCATGTTTCTTGCAGCTTGGCATTCCTCGTCCCACCAAGAATTGCACGGTTTGTTGTGCAAGCATTTCTTGGAAAATCCAAACACTTTTCCAGCGGCTAGTAGCAGCAGCTCTGAGAATTGTTTCGCATCTTCCACAAGATGGCCTGACCAGGACGTTTGTGCTAGTAACTCCTCCACAAGTTCCCTGTATTGAGCACTGTATGCGAAGTTTATTTTCAGCCTTGGGTGGAAGCTTGGCTGCTGCATATGGATATAGGCTTTGGCCTTAATTGTCAAGTGGAGAGGAGCATAGTCTGATTCAGGCAGCTTGTCTCCTATGAAGAAATCTCCAATGAGATCTGCATTTTTAGCTAGGAGGTGTATGGTTCATACATGTAAATTTCCCAGACTGCTGAAACAACATACCATTTAAGATCTTCAGCCGGCATACCGTGGCAAACTCCAACAGGGATTCGCCCATGGCATTAGTAATGTAATCTTCTGAGGATCTGAGATACACCGGATCTGCTATCTCATTCAATTTTGCATCTGAAATATCTTCAAAAGTTCTTGCTTGTTGATTGCATGTGCGCCCATTGCAATCTCCTATAATCAACACATCACCCTGTGAGCAGAATTCCATGACATCAGAGCAGAGATAGTAGAAGGGATCATCTCTATTTAGCTCATGGCGAATATAGGTGGAGGCATTTGATGGGGCAAAATAGCAGATAGCTAAAAATATATTGCGTCCCATTGTTTTAATTTTCAGCCATATAAACTGCTTGTTTACATCTTCTTTGATGAGCTGAAACTCATGCCCTACATTAGCTTTGCCATAGGCAGCAATACCTCCAAAGCCACGCCCAACTCCTGTCAATTTTTCATTCCATACCTGTCCAAGCAAAACAAAGTTATGGATGTCCGGTAAAGAACGGAACTGATGTGCCCAAGTCTCTGTAAATAACAGCAGATCATTTTGTTTCCAGGTCTCATATGTAGCATCTATTTTTGCTTGGTTGAGTCCATGACAATTCCAATAGCTTACTCTCAAGGCCCCTATTTCCTAATTGCGCTTCCTGTTTGCTATGATTGCCCTGCCTCCTTTGTCTAAATATGCAACTAGTCCAGATGATCTGGCCTCTTTAACTCTGGCCCATTCCTTCTTACGAGTTTCTAACTGGATTGGAGTCAAATCCAAGTCCAGCCATATCTTTTCCCCTTTAAGTGCATTTCTATTGTGCAGTACTCTGTCTCTGGCATCCTTGCTGTGAAATCTCACTAGAATTGGTCTGATATGAGATCGTGGCTTCCCAAGTCTTCTTGGTGATATAAAATTTGGTTCATGCAAATGCATTGTATCTGCAAAGAACCTGCTTATGGTATCTGATATATCTTCGTCTTCAACCTCTGGTAAGCCTGAAACTTTTAGATTTTTTGCACGAATTTCCTGGTCAGCTTGCTCAGAGGAAACATGTTCATGATGCCAAATCATCTGTTTCTTAGTGGTTTCAGCAACTAAAGATGCTAGCTTGGTTTCTAATGATTGAATCTGAGCATTGTAATCGATTGTGGGCTTCTGAATTGCAACAGATAATTCCATGTTCTGAAGTTTTAGACTGGAGTTTTGGGCTACAACTTCCTCTAGAATTTTCTGTATTCCTGTGATCTGGTTTCTCAGTCCCGAAATTTCTGATTTCAGATTGGATCAAAGCAATCAGGGATGCCGAATCACCATTGTACTCTATAAGATCACCCGTGGAGGATGATCCTTTCTTCTTCGGTGGCATACGAAGGCTTGATTATGGCACATGTAATCAAGCCATAGCAACTCTGCATGGGAGTTCTCAATAACATTTCCCAGACACGACCAGTATTTTCTTGTAGATGGTTATGTACTCACTTCTCAAAGTACATCATTTACCAGGCAGAAGTTTTCCATAGCACAACCGAGGATTTTTATGCAGTGCAAAAACTTAAGAGAAAACGGGAATCTCATTAATATGACTAAATTGACACATGGCAGAACCAAGCACAGTGGAGAAACAGACGAAATAGAGCAGCCAAATCCAGTCATGGGGTGATAACCACGATTTAGTGGCTGTTTAGCTAAAAATGCCTTTGAAACTGATAAACTGATCTTAAATATGGTATTTTATCTTGGCATGCATCTGAGTTTACACGGAGTAGATGCATCAGGGACAAATTGCAGCTTCACTCTTATCAAGTTTTACCTGAAATGAAAAATCCAAGGATGACTTTTAAGAAAAATGTTTGACAAAAATCCGGAATCCTGATGGCAAACATATTAAGACTTCGAGTTTAAACAAAGGCAAGAAATTTATGGCCAAGACATCTTTAGCATCAAGGAACCAAAAAATTTAGCTAAAGCTGAAGATCCAGCTCTGCTATGGAGCTAGCAACCGAACCTAAACCTCCAAGCAATAACGAAAAAAAGAGAGACGATTTGTATGATACTTATTAGGGCAGCCGGTTAAAGATGGGTTTCCATCAGTCTGCCTACGAAAAAAAAGGGGGGAAAGAAATCCTAACGTCATACCTGAAGCTCAGCTTTGTCATGTCATGCCTGCCCGATGGCTTTATTCTCTCTCACAAAACCAAAGATGCCAGTAAATCTGTAAGAGACGGGATGGTGCCAAAGATTAGAACCCTTTGTTGGTTATCTGAAAGAAGCGGGGCAATGAACCAATGATCTTAATGCAATGATCTTGATGCAAAATTCTGTTGTGATTAATATTGGAGATGAGGAGCAGACGAAATAACCAAACCTTAATGAAGCTGAAGACGAATTTGAAGCTTCTTCAGGGGTTTCCATAATTTCTGTCTTCTATTCTTCATAAATCCTTACTCACAGATCAACCTTCAGCAAGGCAAGCCCTAACTCGGTTATGCAGGCGAATCATGGCGGCCCTCAAGGAATGATCGAAGACTATCTGAAGCCCAAATGAAGCCGAACACTATCTTGCAGCCAAAATTACCCCTGGGCCCATACTAATCTAGCCTCAGGCTGGGCATGCAACCTCCAGCACAACAGTCTCGGATGTTACCAAAAGAGGCACGAAGATCTTATGCTGGATCTGCAGACCCAAATAACTATATGGGGAGTTTTTTTTTTTTTTTTTTTTTTTTTCCAAAAAAAAAAATTTCTATCAAACCGAAAAAACCAAATTTAAAAAGGAAAGTAAAGAAACATGGGAAGTTTTTCCGGTAGTTAAAAAACTTCAAAACCTTAGGAAAAATAGCTTATCAAAAATTCCAAAAAAATTTCTATCAAACCGGAAAAACCAAATTTAAAAGATAGATATAGTAAAGAAACATGGGATACCGTATGTTGTAGAATACAACGAAATGTAAATATCCCTAGTCGAGCACACCTTCTTCTTTGGTAGGTTGCCGTACAGCCTAGAAATGTACCATGGCTCATGTTTAAAGTCTAAGGCAACCTTGTAGCAAGTAATAAAACGAACAAATAAAGGAAAGCAATAACAATCATGAATCTTACGCTTACATTACAAATTGACAAACAAATGTGTAAACAATAATAAAATGTATACCAATATATGTATACAAGAAAATTAGCACGTCATACGGTGCATGTTCCAACGGTGCAAGTTTCAATTTTAGCATGTTCCTACGGTGCGAGTTGAGATTCTCTTGGATTTGATGTTATGAAGATTCTACTGAGATTCTACTGAGATTCTCTTGTGATTCCTCTATATTCTTCAACATTCTATGTACTATATTTAGCATTCATGAAGAATCCCCTAGATTCTCTTAGAATTTTCTATTTTGATTGAGGTGCTTACCCATGAGCATTTAGGACCTTCCAAAATAATCTATTTTGGATCTGTGCAACATTTCTAAAACACTTTCTATTTTAGACTGAGGCGCTTACTCTGAGCATCTAAAACATTCTTTTTTTCAAGATTTATATTGTACACCTTTATTATGAAACATTTTAGAACATTCTATTGTGGCTCTTTGCAAAATCTTAAAAAAACTCTAAGATTTCATCAAGATTTTCTTAGATTCAACTAGATTTTAAGAGATTCCCTTAGACTTGTGAATATCTTCCTAGATTCTCTTACAATTTATGAGATTTCCTTAGATTCCCTTTAATTCTCCTGGGATTCCCTTACATTCTAGAAATTTCTAGAACATTCTAGAACTTTCTGGAACATTCTGAAACTTTCAAAACATCCTAGACTTTCTGGAAGTATTTCCCTATTCCCGTACATTCCCAAAGATTCCCCTACATTCTAGAACTTATTAGAACAATTTGGGACTTTCTAGACGGATTCTCTTAGATTCCCCCTAGATTCTCTTATATTCCAAAACATTCTAGAATATTCTGGAACTTTCTAGAATTTCTAGAAGATTTTAGAACTTTCTAGAGCCTCCATAACATTCTAGAACTTTCTTGAACTATCTAGAATGTTATATTCTATTTTTCTCAATTAAAGCATTACCCTTAAGTATATTTGAAATATAAATTATTCATAGAATTAATGCTTGGTCTAGTGGTTAGAATGGGGGGTTGGGGGCTTAACGATCAAGGTTCGAATCCCTTCAATAACATAAAAAAATTTAAAAGCCTTTCCTTAAGGGACGAGCATTCAACATGAGCCTTAGGATCTTAGACTCAATCAACGATCAAGATCTCACCATATAAAAGCAATATGAGCCGTAGGATCTATTACATATAATTCCCAAAGCCATGTGGACCGTAGGATATGTGCCAAGCCACCTGAGCCGTAGGATCTCGGATCGACGATCAGGATCAAGATCAACCTGGATCGTTAGATCGATTACATATAATTCCCAAAGCCATGTGCACCGTAGGATGTGTTCCAAACCAACGTGAGCCGTAGGATCTCGGACCGACGATCAGGATCAAATCAACCTGGACCGTAGGATCGCTTACATATGATCGTATACAAACTCTCAAGCCATCTGAGCCGTAGGATACGTCCCAAAGCCACGTGAGCCGTAGGATCTCGGATCAACGGTCGGATTCAGGAGGACAAACATAAGAACATATATGTGTTATGATAATAATATTATTATGTATTCAGGATATAAATTGGAATTACGTTTCAAAACATCTTATAAGTAAGTTTGTCTATTGGCAGCAAATTAGCTTATTACAACTTGCAACTTCACTGTGGAATCACCCTTGCCCAACACGCAAATCACAACTATGTAATCATACAACTTGGCAAAACTTACTTCAAAGCTTTCTTCAGGTGGATGCACATGATGTAGAGGCTTGCAAATTATGCTTTGAGAGGTATATCCTTCTGTTCTTCTTTGAAAACTAAAATACAAGCAATAGAATAGAATAGAATAGAATAGTTTTTTTAACGTCCACGGAGACCAATAGGTCATGGGACCCAGACAATGGGCTAGTACAATCATTACTACTAGGATTAAAAAACCCCTGCCTCGAAAGGTTTTCAAGGGAAAAACCTTTGCAGTAATGATGATACTAGACAAGCGGAGATAATGACTACTGAGGGCTCAGTAATTGCAGATGTTTATCTAGAACCTCAAGTATGTATAATGCCAAGTCATGCACAGATGGTGCTGAGAAGTTGTGGAAGCGTGGAATGGAATGCTAAGGTCAAAAAATGATTCCGGACTATCTCAAAAGCAGGGCAACTCAGAAGAGTATGGCTTTCATCTTCAATAACACATGGCGGCAACGGGCACATAGTCTAAACTTCTCGCGGCAATTGTGGCCGCTCTCATCCATTTGCCTCAATCCGTAGCCTGTGGGACCCCATGCGAATTGATGCAATAGCTACAAGCTTGTTCCTGGACAATAAAGCAAGCAAATACGCTTGGGGCCCTGGTGCCAAGGTGGGATTTATGTGTGCATGATAATGACCAGTTTTCACTTGGGCCAAAGTAACTGCGTCCCATATCTTTTGAGAAAAACGACCATTGAGATATTGTTGCAAAAGCTTCGGGGATCAGAACGGCAAGCATCGGGGCGGTGCTCGGTTGTTTGCCTGCCCAGCGGGCAAACCATGTAGTGCAATGCTCTTTCCAACATCGTTTCAAACGCTGAGGAGATTCAGCCCTGGCAAGTGCAAGAACATGATACCTAACATCATCCATGTGGTGCACCTTGCAGATATAGTGGAGATGGCGCTTCATGGCAGAATGTTGAAGAGGTCAAAAACCTGTCTCTTGTAAAAGAATAGCATAGGGCACCGTTAACTCCGAGGCTGTAAGTGAGAAAGGACTTTTGCACCCGCTCCAAGCTCTCCCAAGCACTAGCACTAATGGCAGGCCCCCACACTTCAGAACCATACAGTAAAACATGCTCTACCAAAGCCCGAAACAAGTGGGCTTTCCGTGGCCAATCATGAATTTCTACGCGAAAACAATTGTTTTGCATTGCATAGAGTGCTCTCCATCCGGCAGCCCACCGGCTTGGTAATACACTTTCCCAAAGTGTGTTCTTCTGAATTCTACACCAAGATACTTGTAGCTATCTATAACTTCAACCCATGACTATCATAGTGCATAGGGGAACATTGTGGCGAAAGATTGAACTACCATAAGCTTGCTCTTTTGGAGATTAACACGCAAAACACCGTGTTCTCACAAAAAGCTGTCTTGAGCATGTAAATGTTGCTGCATACTAGCAGTGGTATGTGCCAGAAGTGAAACATCATCAGCATACATAAGTTGCCTAATGATATAGTGTGCCAAATGTGGACCTCCGCCGCCACGATTATCAAGCCATTCTTCCAATTGATCAATGTACAAGCCAAAGAGTGTAGGAGATAAAGGGCAACCCCGCGAACTCCAATATTGCTAGTGATTTGAGTTCACGATCTTGGAAATTTAGCAAAAACCCTTTCATAGAGCCGATAAACTGCATTTTGAAGATCTTGTGGAACCCCAAGTGCCCGCAGCTGCCCAAAGAAGCTCGCGTGGTCTTGTACCAAAAGCGTAAGTAAAATCCACAAAGCATATATAGGGGTCTTGTTTCAAACTTGACTATGTTCAATAAGCATGCGCCAATGTGAAAATATCGTCTATTGTAGAATGGCATGGATGAAAGCCTGCATGTCCTACAACCGCGCATACACCGGTATGTTACGCCCATGATGTCAATTGCTTCTCGATAAAAGGCGGCTAAGAGCTTTGAAAATATGGAACTTACCATGATCATGCGATAATTAGAAGGGTCATGCTAATCACCTGCTTTGTAAATTGGTACGACCTTACTGACAGCCCAAGTTTCTGGCAAGCCTTCTTGCAAAGCTTGATTTAAAAGAGTAGTGATGATTGGAAGCAATAGTGGACCCCCCCATTTAAGCAATTCTGCTTGCAAACCTTGAAGATCAGGAGACTTGCCATTAGATAGATGCCGCAGTCCTTCTTTGACTTCCTCCTCTGTGAATTGAAGAATATCACCTACAAAAGGAGGCACAGAATTAAGGACCCCAAGATGATCATATAAAAGCAACGAGATTCTCATGAACATAGTATTAGATCTTGCTGTCTGCATGAACACAGTATCACAGCTTGCCACTCGAGCATAATAAGCTATATATGTATTAACTAGGGATTTGTGAATTCTAGCTCGCATACAAACGAAGCTAATCTTCAAATTTACCGTGAAGATGAATGTTGTATGTCTCTTATGTGAAAATACCTATATGACCGCAAAGGAAAGTAAGCAATGTGCCTTGTATGGTGTTAAGTACTAAAGGGACTCAACATGTATGCATTGCATGGTATGCATGCACTGTGCGCATGCATTTTAAAGTGCATGCATTGCATGCATGTATGGTATGCATGCACTGTGTGCATGCATTTGTGCATACATGCCAAAACCATAGGCTGGGAGTGCAAACTAACAAGAAATGTAACACACGCTCTATAAATATTGTTGGCATACCCTCACACAAATACAACAACAGAATCATATGAAAAACATAGCAAAATGGCCGTAGAATTATATGTTTTGCGTGACGAACCATTTTTTTGTGATATTCAAAATAGACTTTACAATCCATATCAACAAGCTTAGAAATAATAATTAAATTTCTGACCAAATTTGGAATACAAAAAACTTCTTTTAAACAAACAGGGCTTCCTCCGAGATTAAAAAAAAAGAAAACCCGGAGACAGCTAGTCCAGACAACAATCCTACTAGCAGTTCAAACTACATTGATCAATCCCTCTGTAGTCTTATCATTCCATACATTCGTTGAGCCAACAAAAGATGGTGCAACATACAATGGACAAAAAGTTAACTAACTTTAGAACTTGTTGATCAATTTCAAAGGTTCCAGTATTATAATCTGTATGTTCCACCACAAGGACCTATCCATGGTCAACATTGCTTTTCCCATGCAGATTCATAAAACAACACTACTTTTTGACAATAGGATTCCAAGATTTCATCGATTTCATAGCTAGAAAACCATGTATTTAGAATTATCTGGAAATCCGAAGCAGTATATCATTTCAAAAAGTTTCCATTGATTTTTAATCACAATAGAACATGTACCATCATGTAGATTCTAGAAAAAAGTTTTTCATAACGGTTTTTCCATTCCATATGGCTTATCAGGAGAATCTTGGCACATATTATAGTGAGAACTTGGCCTTTATCCCTGGTATAAAATCTGTGCACCTATTCTAGCTTATGGCCATTGATAATGTTTAAGCCCCTTAATATTCAGATTATAGAAAACTGATATTAGGAAACTCTCCACTAAACTGCAGAACTGGAGATTAATATGTATCTATTGTATCAAAAGAAACAAAAGTTTAAATGTGGGTTTCAGTATTCCAAGAACACGATAGCAGACTTCAGCTCATTGAATAGGCAGTGTACTCCACCACACATATTGCTTGATCCTTGTATTCCTTTGAGCTAAAACATACCATAACAGCAAAAACCAGCACAATGGGAGAAGAAGTACCACGTACCTGGAATTCAATTTTTGTAACCACTTCTGTTATTCCCACTATTGTAACTTCCTTTTTATTTCTCTAAATCCTAAGGGCTAGAATAGCTTGCAGCCATGTGAACATACCCATCACAATTATAACAACTAGTTTCCTTTACCCATGGACAATTTGATTTCAAATGACTGTATGCGTTACAAACAAAATAAAGGACCAATCCTACCATCTTTTTTTTTTCTGTCATTTCTTTTTCCAGCGAATAAGACTTCAACTTGCTCTACATCATCCTCCAATGATGCTTTCATCTACTCCATTTCAGCCATGATCAATTCTTCAGCTCGTTCCCTATTTCTTCCCACCATTCTTATCAAAGATGCCAGCTTACATATTTGGAGAAAGCCCTAGCAAGAGAAAGCTCATAATAATTACCTGAGGTTCGTGTAGTTTACCTCTTAAACTACTTCATAAACATGCTCCACTGATTGCAGAAGATCCTTCTACAGCTGCTGCAATGTCTTCAATAGAATGCATGCACTACCTCTACATCCTTTGTCATTATCTCTAACAACATACTCCTAAGATATCTTTCATGCTCCCTTAACATACTTGAAATCCTGCCTCTCCCTGAAACACTTCAATACCATTTAGCAACGAAGTCCCCAATCTAGATGCCATTTAGATAGCTCTAATACCAATATCAATATAGATCAATTTAAGCAAAACAACTAGCTAGACAAAATACTCAAGTAAGGCAATGATATTAACGTCCAATAGCAATATCAAGGCAGATTCCATCACCTTTGAGCTGGATCGGTCGCCTAAATCGATGCTCAATGTTCTATTTTCAAATAATTATTTTGCTCAAAACTTTCAAACCTAATAATGAACCCCAATATGTTCCCATGTTTAACAAGATATTTACATTCAGGTTAACCATTTATTTCTCAACCATGTGACCAATGTCTTTGTAGTGTAATGCTCATAGGGTCTACTCTAGGCTCAAATTTCGAACACCTGTAAGTTGTTCCTCTGTATAGGTTAAACGTTCTAATCTTGATAATTCACTGCATAACTTAATTAGCACGAATATTTTCTACATTCGCTTTTCATGCTAATTTATCATCTCCAATGCAACTTATCAATTGCAAGTTTCCAGGGAAGATAAAATCCCTTAATCACAGTTCCATGCCACAGGTCTTTTACATCTGCAAAATTTATAGGAGAAGATAAAATCATATTCGTTCCCGAGGAATAGTATGCGATGATTCCACGGAGGAGAATATTGTCGCGGTGATTCCACTGGGGAGAATATTTACGCAGTGATTCCACGGGGGAGAATATTATCGTACGCGGTGATTCCACGGGAGAGAATATTAAGATATACGGTGATTCTATCCTGCATGATCAATTCCATGTGATTCCATCGCGTAGAATAAAAGAGTGGTGATTCCATCCAGTCGTATTTTGCAGATGTGATTCCGCCGGAAGGTATAAAATGGAGCCTGTTAGGTATGGATAATGGGGCAGGTACGGATAACGGGGCAGGAGGGTACGGATAACGGGGCAGGAGGGTTAGTGATTCCGCGGGAGAGTAGTCACACCAAAACCGGGGTAAAGCTATTTTCACCCAGCGGCATGGATGCTAGCAATGTTGGAGCAAATAATTACTTCAGTTCCAGTTACAGGATCCTTGTGACTGGATTCACCTTTTTTCAGATATTGGATGCCTGCTTAGCAGGGATTGTGTTTACAACTGATATGTGCCTTGGCAAACAACATGTTATGATCCCGCAAAAGCATAGGTTGTACAAAAAATTGCATTGCTTGGTGTTGTACCTGGGGCATAATCCCATTCTTGAGCTTGACAACGCCTATTGTACAAAGGAAGCTTCAGAGATATTTATGGAGTGCATCTTTAACAGGTTTTCTAACATTTAAATTTCAATCTTATACTTATTGCTCCTGATAGCAAAGTTGTGATAGATATTTAACTATATCTGTTAGTGTATGACATTTCACTTTTGAGTAGTGTGTACTGCCTCAGCATGAAAATAACTGTTTGAACATTTTCAAAAATCTAAAATCTATTGTTTCTTATGAAATACTAATGGCATCCCCTTTCTTTAGGCTTTATATAACAGGCCAGCTTAACATTCTATCATGGAACGGGTTTTTAGATTGTTGATGTGATATTCAAGCAAGGAGACATGTTTCCTCAATATTTGAATATGGAATAGCCATGTTTATGATCTTCCCTTTACCTTAGTTGTATAACAGCGTTTACTATAAAAAACTAGTGTATTGCTTTGAGAGAATCATACATTGGAATTTGCTCAAGGAATGTTTGCTTTAATGAAATTGAAAACGAGTGTAACCGTCTTTGGAATTGAAAACAAGTGCAACCATCTATTGAATTAGTGAAAACGAGTGTAATTGTATTTGAAACACTTTGTATTTTACAAGTTATTTTTTGTACTATATAATTTTTATTCAAAATTTGATTACTTTGCAATTTATATGTGATATCTTATGCATATGCTAGAGAATTTGCTACAATTACTTTTCATTGAGGATACACAGTATTAGGGCTTCAAAATCAATCCTCTACCAGGTAGCCTAGTGTTGTGGTCTAGTTTATGTATTTTACTCATTGTGTGTCGTATTATTGCTTAAGGATTTGTTGCAACTACTTTGCATTGAGGATACTTGGTTTTGGGGCTTGAGAAATCAGTCATCGACTAGGTAGCCTTAAATGTTAAGTGTTGAATTCTAGTTTATGACGAAAATAAAAACAATACTAGGATCCGTGGGATGGTCCTGGGTAATGCCAGAACAGACTCTCTCAAGCTTTAGTAAGGTGCTAGAGTTTGTAGTAGTTCTCAAGCTTTAGTGAGGTGCTAGAGTTTGTAGTAATTGTGTTTGCTAGATTAGATCCTAATAGATAGCTTGTATGCAAGGTTGTTGAGGCGATCCCGGGAATTAGGAGGAAATTGTTGAATATAAGTTCCCCTTCCAAGGGATCATGGTAATCCACATTTGGTATTGCACCATCTTCATTGGGTTGATCCTCAAAACTTGCAGCATTCTCAATATTTTCAAAAGCAAAATCACTTATAGTTTTGTCCGAATCATATAGAGATGAATCTATGGAAGCATCCTCCTCGCATCGCTCAAATATGTCAAGATACGGATCCATTGGGGTGTATACATTGGGGAGTATACAAGAGAGAGAGAGAGAGAGAGAGAGAGAGAGAGAGAGAGAGGGGTGTTGGCCAAATTTTTAACCGCACGTGGAAACCCTTCCTATTTCTTTTATGCACGAAAAATAGGAAGGGTTTCCACATGAATTCAAAATTTGAATTTTGAATTCTAGAGTGGCGTGCATACTTGATGGATGTTCCACCTTAATGGAAGGCGTCCGTGCACACGTATCAATAGTCTAAAAATAATCTAATGAAAACCCTTCCTACTTTCGCTGGAAACTCTTCCCGTTTTCAAAAGGAGAAATCCTTCCCGTTTTAAAATGCTAGAAATTCAGAGGGTTTCCATGAAAAATAGGAAGGGTTTCCATGAAAACCCATCCAGGTTTTAATGAAAGCGAGAAGGGTTTCCATGAAAAATAGGAAGGGTTTTCTTGGAAAATTGGAAGGGTTTCCAAGGAAAATGGGAAAGGTTTCCGCGGGAGAGTAATCCTAATCGGGAGTACATAAAACCATCCCTCTCTAAACAAAACTTTTTTTCTTGTTTTTAGGAGGCTAGCCTAGATTTTTCCCCTATAACGTTTCTCTGCAATTCTAGTTTGTCCAATTGCTCTTCCATGTCACCGTAACGACTTTCTTTTTAGTTTCGTTCTCATAAGGGCAAGGTTTTTTTATATTGCATTTAAGAAAGATACATAATTAGCTCCGTCTAGACAAAATTCTTAACTCGGGCTGCATTTCTCTTATTCCCAAGTGTAAGGAACCTTCAACAATTTCGGACTGGCGCCCTATCACCTTACTATCTTCTGTATACAAGATTTTTGCCAAAGCTTATGCACAAAAGCTTCGGGATATTCTTGCTGATTCCATATCCTCTACACAGTCAGGATTTCTGCCACGACGATGCATATTAAACAATGTAGCTGTTGCCTATGAAGGTATTTATTGGGCTCGACTTCAGGGCCATGAAATTGTATATTTGAAGCTGGACTTTGCAAAAGCATATGACAGTGTCGACTGGGCCTTCTTAGAGAAATGTCTCTTACGCTTTGGTTTTGATGCACAATTCACAGCTGATGTCATGAGGCTTCATTATTCTGCTTGCTCTTCTATTCTCTTCCAAGGGGAACCCTCAACATTCTTTCAGGTGGGTCGTGGCATCCGTCAGGGCTGCCCTTTAGCTCCATTGTTATTTACAGTTGTGGCAGAGGTCCTTGCCCAGGTCTTCTCTCTTGCCGCACAGGAGGGAATCTTGCATGGACTTCCTATGAACAATGGGTCGCAGGAGATCTGTAATCAATATGCGGATGACACTTTCCTTTTTCTGAGGGCAGATGAGAAAAATTTGCAGAATGTCGTTTCCTTCCCTAGCATCTGGTATTTTTGTGGGTTGGCAGAAGTGTACAGCACTATGGGCATTGCACTCTCCAGTTCCACCATGTGTAGCTGTCTATCCATGGAAGATCCTTCCCCATGGTAAAGCAACCAAACTTCTTGGTATCCCTGTAGGTGTTCATATCTCATCAGGAGATGCGTGGGAGGCAGTGATTAAGGGCTTGGAAAAGCATGTGACGCTCCCTGCTAAACATCACGGGCCCGGTTATTTACACTTTCGGCAACCGGAAATCCCCCGTCCGCTCAACAACCGCCGCCTGGCCCTCCGGTCTATCCCGCTTTTCGGGAACCTCCGTAGTGCGGGAAGGGGACACGAAGATGTCTTGCGCGCCCTTCCCCTATGGGCTCCTATCACAGCGGAAACATAAACACGTCAGAACTAGCAATACAATACAATAGGCTACCTCGAGGGTAGCTCAACCGCACATCCATAGATGCAAAGAACATAATCATATGCCATAAAACATAAGAGCTCCTACGGTGGCTCGACACATAGGGTAGTCGGCCCGACTAGATAGGCCTCAAGATAGAAGCGGGGCGAAGTCATAACATTGGCGGGGCTGGCATGAGACAATGGCTAGGGTTGACCACTCCATCCGCCCCTCACATTGCATACTTTGCGGATGGGCTAGATCAAGCCGTGGCATGACTCTAACCTTCGGATCACACGCAATCCCATGGCATCACCCATCGGGACTACTCCGGGTTGCATCTCCACGGTCCGCCGAGGTAGGAAGGGTTGCATCTCCCCTTCCCGGGGTCTAGAGGCTCCACGGGCGACTAGAGAATCGTGGCGACACACAATTAAGTACCGGTGAACCCCCAAAACAAGAGCCAAGCTGACACTTGCAACTCTTGAGAGGCGAGGCGACACCATTGCCCCAGAGGTGTGGGACCCATGCTCGACCCACCAAGTGACCGACCATAAGCCTAGCCCACCGTGGGATCCCCCCGGCCTCTGGCGGGGATCCACCCTCCCTCTCTAGCCCGTTGTGTGGTGCTTGAGTCACATCATAGCTTCCATAGCCCTGGGGTTCCTATGCACAAAGCCGCAACTAATAGGAACTAAGGGATCTACACTAGGAGCATACTACATATGGCCCTAGGTCTCTACCCCCTTCCCAACACAAGAGGAACAACATGATCAACCATCATCACATAATCATCATGAACAATATCATATGAACATCTTAACCTAATCATACATATCTAACTATCGGTTAGGGTTCCTTGATTAGGGTTCAAGATGTTCAACAAAAATCTAGGGTGGCTCTACTCTAGACACACAATACTAATCCACCGAATGCTAACTTCGGGTGAACTAACATGAACTCTACTCAACCTACCTCCTCGAGCGCTTCCCTCCCATCCCGTCTCCATGCTCCTAGGCGTGGTTCAAGACTTGCTCCCTCTCTGATCATACACACCTTCCGAGTGGCTTGCTCCAGGCTAGGCTATGACGAACGATGCTCGAAACGGGGTTTCGGGCACGTAGATGAGAGTTCAGGTGCTGGGTCAGGGAAAAAAGGTCTAGGGTTAGGGTTAGAGCTAATATAGGTGTGGGTCCACGTGGGATGTCATGTGGCACCACTAGGGTGAGGCCGTGTGGCGGTTGCCCCAATAGGATAAGGCCATGTGGAAATAGGCCTTATCCTAAGGTTATCTAAGTTAAACAATTAACTTAGATGTGCACCCCTTGCTACTTATCCAAGGCATACAAGGCTACCTAGGTAGACTTGTATGGTGACGGGTCCAGGAATATACGTATTTAGGGCGTATATTCCCTTGGAACGTCACAAAGCACCTTTTCTGGTGGTCCACAGCGAAGCTTTCCATGGCAGGACGAATCATTGTGGCTAAGTCAGTTTTAAGCAGCACCCATGTGTATATGGCTTCGTTCATGTTGGTTCCACAATCAAAGATACAACTTCTTGTCAGGATTGTCAGGAACTTCATCTGGGGAGGAACAGAGGAGGGTGCTGCTGTCAAAGTCAGTTGGGAAAAGTGCATGTTGCCAAAGCATTTTGGCGGCCTTGGAATGATCAATTTTCTTTTGCAGAGCAAGGTGATGATTTCTAAGTTTATTTGGAGAATTTTGAATAATGTGGATGGTCCCCGGGTTCCCATCTTGTTTATCAGTCTTTGCAAATGTGCATTTCTTTTGGGTCTCGGTCTCTTAGGCCACTTTTCCCCTGGGCTCTATTTTATCCATTGACCGCATACCCTAATGCGTCCCCATTTCTTAGAGGATTGCTAGTTGCATGGGAGACTGTACAATCTCTGTTTCATTTTCACCATCTTGCATACACTAGCACTACTGCAAGTTGTTGGTGGATCCCATTGGACGGTGGTCCTCTGGTAGCTTCAGTCCACCCATTGACACAGCGTCGATGGAGAGCAACAGGTGTGCATATGATATCTGATTGGTATAATAATCAAAGGCAGTTGCTGACATGGGAAGCGTTTAAATTTAAGGTGGGATCGAGCTATTAGGCAGAAGGTGTCTTCAATTCTTCCTCCAGTAGCACAAGTGGACGACCCCCAGCCTTGGGTAGTTCATGAGCGTGTCAAAGCAGATAAGTTGGTGAATTCCATGTACAAGGTTTTGCTTGATGCTGACGTCTTGCCTCCTTCGTCCAAGTGGCCTTTGGTCATTCCTAGGGATCGACAGAAAGCAGTATGGAAATGGGTATGGGATAAACTACTCCATCCCAAAGTGTCTGTTTTATGGTGGCAAGTCACTCATCGTTATGCAGCGTTAATATTACGGTGCACGATTTTTATCCAGAGGTATCACTTTGTCCCTTATGTGCACGAGGGACCGAGACAATTGAGCATTGCTTCTTCCTATGTAGACATGTCGGACATGCTTGGTTGTGGCTTCAAGGCCTCTTTCATTGCAATTTGAATAGCCGGCCGAGGTGTTATTAGCAGTCTATCCAAGTAGTTGGGATAATTTGGCAAAAGGGTGTTTCATTTGGCTTGCATGGATCATTTGGTCCATTTGGAAAAAGCAATCTTCTCATATTCAAAGGTCTTGCTTGTTCAGATGCACAGATCCTTCTTGATGCCCAACAACGAATTGTCAAAGCATTCAGGTGCTCATCAATTGCTAATGAGGTGAAGAGCCGTATTTGGGAGCACTATCTTCAGATTCATACTTACTTATGAGTTTTTGCTTGCTAGTCATATTGTTTAGATGTTGTATTTGAGTGGGGTGGTCTTGCTCTGGTGGACATTCTCTCCACTGAGTTATTAGTCCCCGTTGTACTCTGTGACTTTCTCTGGATAATAAAGGCTCAAGTCCTTCAAAAAAAAAAAAAAAAATTTAGCTCTGTCTATTATAACAGAGTTTTGGCCTTTTTTAACGACCATCCAATCATGAATTATAGTACCCATGATCCAAAAATAGATTAGGCTTTAAAATATCTCAGTAATATACTAGTTCTAACTGAAAGTTTGCCAAACACAATGTCCTATTTCCTGCCTTTCCTGATCCTGCTACATCATGCAACATCAAGGACATCTTGTAATGTGATATCCAGAATACCTCGCTTACCAAACATCCTGAGCAGCATATCCAGATCTTCAGGAGTATAATTGGCGAAGTCCAATAGCATCAGCACATGAGCTTGCCTCTTTTGCTGCAATTTATGGAACATATTTTCGAAAAAAGGCTTTAGATTATTAAACCTTCGCAGTTCTTTATTCTTCAGCACCTTTTTTATTGCTTTAGCATGTACCATTTCACGCCTCAACTGTTTGAAGGTTTCCTCCTGTTCAGGTCTAGATAATTGGGAGAATTCCTCATCTTCATATTCAGCACAACCCATCATCCTATCAGCACCTCCAGTTTTATTGAGTCTCCTCATCTCTCCTGTATAGAACATCATCACACACATTTAAATTAGTAACATAAAAGTAAAAAACTCCATGGAATTTTCCAAACCTATCCCATGCTTTGTCATATTTTTGCCCCTTTGACAACTTATGAGCCACAGTAGAATTTGTTAATGTATCAAGGAAGGTTCTCTTTATCCAATGGAGGGAAGGATTCCTTTTTTCCATTTGAACCATGTTCCTATGCTTCCACAACACTCAACAACTTATAATTCTGGTACTATTCTTAATTTTACTGTCATCATCCAGAAACCTTAACATGTTACTTTCAGAAATTGATCCCAAATTTATTTGTATAGTCCAGCTCCAAAATTCAATCACCTGATGACATGTGAAAATATAGTAAAGTAAAGTAAAGTAATTTTATTCACTATCTCATAGAGACCCTACGGTCTAAGAGAAAAATCAGAAATAAACATAAAAGGTGCTACAAAATGAGCGACAAATCATACCATTGCTGCAAAGAAGCCTCACGAACTTGTCATATCTCCTCAAGGAGAGATGCAAGCGACTGTGAGCGTAACTGAAAAATGTATATACATTTCGAAGATCCCACTCTTTAGTTTAGTGCCCCTTAGGGATAAGGACCCTTCAAAAGACAAAAATTATAGGTTTCCATTTTTGTTCCGATAGTGAATTTCCATTAAGCCATGCAGTTTATTAGTTTCATGTTGTTCGTGCTAAGAAATATTTTGAGCTATGCATTTGGTAAGAATCTATGACCATTGCATTTGATGGGCTCAACCCAAGAAACTACTCGAAGCTCAACAAGATGATGACACAACGCTACATTATAATAGACAATGATAGGTTATTTGGTTTTTTAAAAAGAAAGACAATTTATTTTTTCCTACAAGTATTTTTTCTTCTCATTCCTCGTAACCAAGTTATACATTTGGCCATTCTCATTTCTTCTAACCGAATTCTAAATATAGGCATTCTCTTGGATGCATTGCATCAATGTATCATCTTTTCTTATTTTCAATAGAAACGGTCATGGAGACTTTAGAGTATAAGATAAATAAATGGTCTTGTGCACATCCATGAAAAATTTGACCATTGCGACAATTAAACCTTTGAAAAATCAAAACTTTAGCCGTCCAAAAATGTTTAACATGCCTTTCTGTTCATCTAGATTCTTCTCATATGTTGGCTTTTTCTGCTTGGTTTGTGGCGTTAGATATGCTTCAAGAATGTTTTACAAAAAACATAGCAATGGTTGAACGGCATATTGACAGCATTGCCCTTTATAACTCACACGTATGCGTGCCCATGCTTTACAAACCTAATATATAAATTTCTTGATGTTTGTTGTACGTTGTGTCTACTTTTCCGTTTTGTAGATGTTAGAAGCTAATGACGCTTTCTTCTCTTTAATTGCCCAAAACCCAATCCACTGTTTAGATACATAGATGTGCCTACATTGCAGCTATGTTTGTAACATTAGTCTCATAAATTTGTCGGTTCACTTCCAAATTCTGACCACAAAGCAAGTACTTAAGAAGGCTACTGAAGAAGAACAAAGTATGAAATACATGTTGCATAATTGCTCAAAATTCAGTATTCCAGAAATTTGAAAGTGCAAACAAAAAGAGGGGATGATACTTTTAAGTTGAGCCCTGCATGCAATCATTGTTTCTGTCTTGATAACATTCTTAATGGACAGATCCTATAATCTATACATTTTCTTGATACTTTATGCAAGCTATTGGCATGTGCATATCTAACGAAGGCATACATGGAATCGACCTTGAGAAGCAAGTTATGCGGCATATGGATATTAGCCATTTATCAAAGTGTTGGAATAAAAATGTCCAATGCTACCATTGTTGACAACAGTTGTTCTTGGAGTGGAAACATTCAATGTTTTTGAATTGAAACTTCTTTTACTTCCATTTAACTTTACAATATATTCGATGTAAACCTGTTGAACCAATGAGATATCTTGCAATGATGAAAGCCATTCAAACGACTTTGATATATGTGTCATCACTTTCACGCAACAACTCCACATTCAAGGTAACTAGAGCAAGTTATTGCCTTTACAATATGTAGCGATGCTAGATCATCTAGAGAAAGAGAGTGACTTTTGTCTCTTAGATAGTTTTAACCCAAGGGATAGATTAAAAATTGGTAATTTGAGATACCTTATTAATGTCCAGTTTTCTCATAGAAAGGGATAGATTTTGGGGTTTGTTAACGTTCATAAAATTTAAGCATGAAGCATTTAGGCAAACCTTCAAACTGCCTCATTGTACTGTCTCATCATTGTATAATATGTGCTTAGGATCCATTAGTGTTGAGAAAATTCATTTTGTTGCATTAACATCCCAAACGATTAAATGCGGCGCCAACGAAAAACAACATCGAACTACAAACATTAGACATTGTTTGCAACGACTGTCATATATACATTTGACATTTTATGACCCTTCATCATGGGTAGGCATTTAGTGGTATGGAACGATGGTTGAGCTTGCCATAAATGGCTACAATTTAAGAACAATTCAAGAGTAAAAAAAGTAGACCCGTTCATTAGCATGACGTAGCATACCATTGTACCACAGATCTAACAACTTCGATATGACCTAGCCAACATAATTAACACCACCAAATTTTTTATATTAAATTTGTATGTTTGAATATTGTCAAATTTTGATAGCCTGTAATCTTCTTTTGTATCTTCTTTCTTCTCGTTAAAATATACTTCCTTCCGTCCTTCCTTTATTCCAATCATTAAATGCGCCATGCAACGACTCCAAATTCAAGGTAACTAGGACAAGCTATTGCCTTTACAATATGTAGCCATGCTAAATTATCTAGAGGAGAACAAAGGGAGTGACTCTTCTCCCATACATAGTTTTAACCCAAGAGATACATTAAGAATTGGCAGTTTGAGATACCTTATTAATGTCCAGTTTTCTCATACAAAGGGATGCATTTCGGGGTTTTTTAATGTTCATAAAATTTAAACATGGATCATCTAGGCAAACCTTCAAACTGACCCATTGTCTTACACAATGTGCTTCAGAAGACCTTCAAACTGCGTCATCATCTTACAAAATGTGTTTAGGCTCCATTAGTGAAGAAAATATTTATTTTATTCCCTTAACATCCCAAACGATTAAATGCGGCGCCAACAAAAAACAACATCGAACTGCAACCTTAGACATTGTTTTCCTATTATGCCCCATAGTTCAATTGCTCTCCATGGACGATAAAGAACTCTATTCTATTCTGTTTATTATCTAATGTATCTAAACAAGAACAATTCACCAGTTGCAAGCTAAGAAACAAGGTGCTGCGCACAGAGGGTTACCATCCGGTGCCTCGAGGGTATGTTTGTATATTCTTTAATGCGCAGTATTGAAGTTGTGCCTTTGAGGTGCATTTGTCACTACTTTTTCTGGAGACTGGGCAATCTTATTATTCATTATGTGCATGCTGCTTCTAGAAAAAAAAGAAACTCAAAAGTAGAAAATACCGAGTGTCAAGATATGTGCATGTTGCTTGCATAGCAATTTTCAAGGCTCTAAATTCAAATGGATGTATTTGCTCCAGATTAACCGCAGTAGCTTCTCCATGTTTATTTGCTTTTGAGAAACAATATTGCCAGGATCAATGTTTCAAATAGAGGTACAATCGATATTTAAAAGAGCTGTTTTTTTTTCGTGAAACAATGAATGAGATAACAACGTAGCCCAAAAAAGAAAAGCCAAGCAAATTTAAGAAATGCAATAAACTCAGAATGATGGTAGAAGCCATTACTCAGAATGATGGTAGAAGCCATTTGAAATCCAGGTGAACGGCGAGGATCCAGCTATGATCTACCTCGGAGTCTTAGTAACCTGTTGTTGCAACCCTATTAATATAAAAATCTCAAATTTGGCAAATCGAATGATCTGGCTGTAATGAAAATGTTTTTTCTACCATGAATCAAAGGCTAACTTCATCACGCTCTTTTTGGAGACTTTGTATGCTATCAATGAGTTTAGATGTGGAGACACCGATTGTAACATCTTCTTTTGAAAATTTATAGATAGAGGGAAACTCATGAGCTATGTTTCGGGTCATAAAAAGCAATTTCTTAGCCTCTGCATAGTCTGCATAGTTTGTCTTTTGGCCGCCATAGATAGAGCTCTCGATGCTTTACCGCTTCAACCGGTTAACCAGTTTCTAAAGTGGCTACCCAGCAACAGCGGCCAGTGCCAGTTTACACCCGATAGCATGTTTGGAGCAGTCATTGGCATATTCATGGCATATACTAGTATATACCTGGAATATGCCATAAACCCACATGGACGAGGGCTTGCCCCCCTAGGGGCAACCCAAAAAAGGTCTAAAAAGAGTCATTTTTACAAAGAAAATAAACAACAAAAATTAGCCACACAAGCCTTCCACTCTGCCAACATCATCGTCATACCAACATGAATACAATATGTGAACAAAAATCTTATTGCCCAAATATGCCTTAGGGTTTAGGGTGCTTTCCCATGGGCCTTCAGCCTCAAGGTTTTTTGAAGGTCAAGATCTTGGCGTGTGGGCCCCCCAACCTTGAAGAACTTAAGTTTCTGACCTGAATCGAAAATGTTCCTCAATGCATTTAGTCTGGAGCTTGCAGTCGCAAGATATTTTCAGGTCCGTGGTTTCATGGGAAAAGGTGCAAATTATCAGCAAGAAAACATCAAACAAATCGATTGGGTGTGAGATTTGCACAAGGAATAGACAATGAACAAACGGCCATGGCAACCCTGCCATCCTGGAGATACAAAATTAGATTCTTCAAGTCGAGTGTAAATAGGCACTAAGACTCTGTCACTGCAAGATTTCTATTACCAAACTGCTTCTTCACAACTATTGCATAAAATCTCTTGGCATATGGCTGCGATCTGGCAAGCACCAGGTGCCTCGCTGGGCCTTAAAGCATTATGAACAACTGCAACATTTGGCATATTTGTAGAAGGCTTTGTCGCGTGCTTGGATCCATTGAGAAACAAAATCCTTAAGATAAAATACAATAGAACACATGAGAATGGGCAACCGAGGTAAATAAATGCATATTTCACACCAAATACATGAGCTATCCAATGACTTACCAAGTATTAGAATAATTTAAATTGGCTAGGTCGAATTGAAGATATATATCCCCGCCTGTAAGGTCAGCAACAACAACCAATTGTGAAGACTATAGAAGAAGATCCAAACAATTCAAATATTTGACTCAAACCTAAACATGCAGATTATAGATAATAACCAACTTAATCGTGTTCCATTTATCAAACATTATACTACTAATATTCATTAAAAGTGAATCCAGTAAGGGTGTGACTACAGATTGGATTGGACCAGTATATCCCCGTATAACTGCAACTTGTTTATGCTGATCCCAAAACCTGATAGTCCCATCAACAGAGCAAGACAAGAACCCTTTGCTATCAATGGCAAGCCTAGTAATCTCCAGTTCATGGCCAACATCACTTTGATGTTCGAGTAACGATCTAACATCTGATTAATGCATGCTATGTTGCAGCTTTCCTGTTACTACAACAAAAAGAAAATGAATCTTAAACAAGAAAGGTCTCAGATTTCACTTTCTGTGCCTGCACACTAAAATGACAAGAGTAGCAAATACTGTAGTATGGGAGTGGAGACTTACCTTATCACCAAGTTGAATCCTTAACGATGTAGTCTCCTTCAAAGAATTTCTTGTCTGCACAAGATATTGAACAAATGCATGTAAGAAGTACAAGAACCAAGGTTGCAGGTCTGCAGCCTAGTTCTGAAACAGAAATTCAAGTGTGCTTTAATCTCAGCAAGGTAAAAAAACCAACATAGAAACAACTTTGACATAGATACTGATGCCCAATTACATAGTGATACCCAATTATATTTTAAACAGAATCTTGATTCAAACAAAAAAATTAACATGGAACGAGTCATTCCAATATGGATAACATAATAGTCCTCCACATCAACTTTCCTTAACACAAAAATTAATCCTTCGACAGCTTTTGAAAAGTCCAGTAAGACTGCGGGACAATTCCTTCAACATACTGATTTTTTCCTCCTCGTAGCTGCACTTCTTCTTCTCCAGTTCAAAGCTCTCTTCGTGCGCCCTCTTATTAAATTATGTCATCGCATTGATGGCCTTAGTGACCTCTGCTGCAGCGTTTTTAACTCTCTTGGATTTCCCAGCCACTAAACTTGGCTTTTGATCACATTCCTTTGGTGTATCCTCCGGTGCCTTTCTTTTTTCCCCACCAGCCACATCAATCTCTTCAATCTCATCAAGATCCTCTGCCATCGAGTGTTTGCATCAGTTGCACTTTCATGAGCATAGCACACAACATGTGCTTGTTGGTTCATGTACTGATCTATAAGATCATACCACTTGCACGTTTCGCTCCTTTCAGAACCAGACACATTATTTTGATTTTTATCTGCTTTGTACTCCTTATATACTGCTTGCCACTTCTTCCTGCATGCCTCACTATCCTTGTCCAAGTCAGGGCACTTGGACACCAATTGCACATACAGTTTGTGCCAAATATCAACACCATGTCTACTAGCTTTAGTCAGAAACTCTTCGTGCATCTGTCCACGAAGATGAATTAGTGTAACGACCCAATGGGGTCCTTCCAGTTACTGCCCCTAGAACATCTCCTGCTGGTGTTTTAGCAGTTTTTTGTTTACGGCCTCGCTTTTTTTTGTCACGTGGTTCTTGGGAAACACCCTGGGAGCTTGGTGCATCACTATGAAACACAGGTGGACAAGTGATTATGTTGGCAGGAGTAGGCATCTCAGAAATTTCAGGAAAGGTTGAACGCACAGCGTATGGATAATGTGGACGGCTAACAGGACGATATGGATAGTGAACAACAGGAGGTGTTGGCATGTCAGGAGTGGAATTCTCATCCATGTCTTGAGATAGTGGAACAAAAGAGGAGTAACTTGATTGAGACATTTGATTGTATGGTTCAAATCCAGCCATGTCTGAAAAGAAGTGCAAGCAACAAGGAAGATTAAAACTCAAAACTAAACTTTTCATGATAATGAATTCTAGAATTATAATATATATGCAGCTTCTCTAGACTTCTTGCAGAAGAAGCAATTCATTTACAATAGAAGCAATCTATTGGTTGCAAATTGATGTTCATTCAATTTAGAATTTACATGCATAAAATAAAACAGCACATTATAAAACAGCACATTATGATGTCTGCTAATCCCGAAAACAATCTCTAAAAGTAAATTGGAAGTAATGCTAACCTGTTCCAAAAGCTATGACGATGAAGAAATCTCGGATGATGATGATGATGAAGGCGCTCACGAAATGGAGTTTGCAAAAAGGAGAATGTCGATGGAGGAAAAAAATGACTATGATTTTGGCAACATACTGTCCCGCTTTCAGCCTTGCGAAGTTTGCGGGCACGAAGATTTCCTATTGGCTATGTCTTCGATTCGCATTCTCTTCCGGGGGATTTCCCCCGGAATAAAATAAGACTATAAAGTCGCACGGAACAAGGTTGCGCCATGTCGCTTTTAGGGCGGTGGAAAAACGATCTCATTTTTTTTTTTTGATGTGCAAAAAGCTTATTGGCCAAAAAATAAGACATCCACGTAGTGGAAAATCACCCTTAAAGGTCTATTTGCCCCCCAAAAAAAAGGACCAAAACGCAACGCACCTTATACGACTACCCTCCATTTGCTTACCTTAATTAGTTAAACCTAAAGCCGTAGCCGAGCTCCAGCATCGTCTATCAGTATGGTCGCCGGTCGTTCTTTGTGTTCTTTGTGTAGGAGTCTAAACAATCCTTCTTTTAGGGTAGGGGTTTGTGAGAGGGATACCGAAAGAAGCCAGAAAGTGGCCAGAAGATTTAACAGAATCTGGAAAAGGGCAAGGAGAAGAAAACAGAACGGAGTAAGAGCAATCGCAGATTCCAAAGCAGATCTCCCTGTGCTGCCAGATGAGATTTTAAACGCAGTGATCCTTTCGTTGGAGGACATAGCCGATGTTGCCTGCTTCTCTATGATCTAACTTGAACTTCAACTGTTGGGCTTTCTGGTACTATGATAATTTCGGGCTCCACATTATTGCTTACTTCAGGAATGACGAGGATGTCACGTGGAGGTGATTCATTGGGGGCTTCTATAACCTGCATGTTAACAAAACAAATTGATGAGATTGAGCAAATGAGAACGTGATGAAATAATATGTTATTATACTAGATTTTAAACTAGATGACAATTACTATAGTATTGTATTCAATACCCGTAAGTGTCACTCTGCTGCAAAAGATGAGTTCCAGTTGGTGAGCATAATTTCGTTATCACCCAAATCTCCAACTACACGTGTTTTGGAGTCTGTCTGCAATATGCGCTTCAATGATTTCATCTGGATCTTCATTAACAGGCTGGTGCTCATCAAAGTACCTTGGTGGATTAGCAAATGGATTACTGCTACGAGCTCTTGACGGACGTGCTGGATCATTATTCGGTGGCCCCTACTTGGCCGCCATGTACTCGCGCTCGCTCTACTCTCACTAGCGCCTGTACTATTCTCCCTCTATCTTTAAGGCTTTCCTCCATCTAGAGTTTTAAGGTTTTCAAACTCGATGCCAGGAAAACACGATTCGTGTGCTATATTGATAGCCCGCAATTATAGTTTTCCAAAACAATAGAATGGAGCATCCAATGAAGAGATCTCTTGAGGTGGCTCGCAGATCCATTCTTTATCCTGCATTTGGTTCCATACTTAAATTTATCCCTATCGCCACCACCTCGCTAAGTCCAAATCAACTTCGGATCACTTTGAATTTTAGAAGCATTATTGGGGTCATTTTTGCTTCCTTATACTGAATCGAATCTTCACTAGGTTTAGGGTTTTCAAACTCGAGGCTAGGACAAGATGATTCCTGCAAAGCATCATGGTAAGCCTAAGATTAAACAAAGCATCATGAAATCAAGCAAAATGTATAGAAACATACTCTTGCGCTACACACATCTGCCTGGACCTTATTTACAAAAATAAATACATACCACCAAATCCAAACACATAAGCCTTTCATTTTATTATGAAAACTTTGTTCTTCCCGATTCTCAATGCATAAATAAGAAATAAGGAACAAGCGAAAAGATACGAAGGTAACAATTTAGCTGGTAGGAACTGTCCATATTTCCAGTGCAAGCCAATTTTGTAAAGCTCCATCCTGAAATGAATGTTGTCAAAACAATCACAGCTTATCTGTCTGGTAGTACCCATTTATGCAACATTTAGCCCTGGTAGAGTCGCCCCTAATAGGCTCAGAGCTGAGTTTCTATTGCTACGCCGAAAAAAGGCATCAAGAGACGAATCTTAACCCATAGTTGCAAGATCTATCCCAAAGATATTGCTAATGGTTATCAAATTGAGGTGCGAAAACCGGATGAGAAGGCTTCCATTTCAAGCGGGAGTTACAGAACTCCTAATGCTGGTGCCAGCCTTCTTCGCATAGGAAAAAATGTTCACCAACTACCTCCAAAACTTATATTTGACAGCATCGATTCCAGAGCTTGAGATGTTGGAAGGGAATGCTAGGAAGTTTTCCCGGGGTTTTCTAAATTTACAAGCCGTTGATGCAATACTTTGGAGATTCAACAACACGAAATGAATTTAGATGAGGTGGCAACCAACGTGGATAGGCTGGAATTATAGCGATCGTTATACCTAAGAAAAAAAAGCCTGCTAATTTTGAAATCCAAAATAGGAGTTGTTTCAACTCGAGGTCTTCTTATTCATAAAGTAATTAAAAAATGCAAAATTGGAGCTTCTTCATTCTAGGTCTTCTAATATTGATGCAATTATTGCTTAAAAAAATAAAGCAATACTAGAAACGTGTGGGCATTATTCATGGTCACATGAAATGGGTAGAGAATAAGTGGGATAGAATGGGTAGATGGGATGGGATGGAATGGGAAGGGATATAACTGAATAGAGTGCAATGAAATTCCATGCCTAGGTTGAATGGAATGGAATGTGTATGTGAAATGGAGTTTGTAGATTCAGTGGATTGTAGATGGAATAAGGGTATTAGATGTAAGTGGAAGTGCATACATGCAGTTAAAACACAATGAGATTTATAAAACTTTCTCCATTATAAGTGATTATGTGAGTAACCAATGGTTCATTTTATAATCCTAAATTTCAAGGTTCTTAGGTTATAGTTGGTCAACCAACATATCACCTCAACATGATCATGATCGGGAAAAGCATAAAGAATTGTATCCAACAATTCATGCATTCACATTTCCCAAACAATATTGTTAAACTTTTTGATATGAACTATTTGTGTTATACTTGGTCCCTTATAAATAAATCATAAAAGTCTCCAAAAGACATTCACGGGCGTCTACATGGATATAGGGCTCGCATTGTGTAGGAGACAAAGTGCTGAGATATGAAGTTGCGGATCTTTTACAATAGGTAAGACATAACTAAAGTGTAGAAAACAAAAATTCTGATGTTCTAATAAAAAATAATGTTCGTGTGCATATACTCGTACTTGTAACCTTTAAATTTAACTTGTATCTAACCATTGGTTTAACTCGTAGTTAACTTGAATTTTGTTTACCTTTAAATTCTGTCTAACCTTGCTATAAAACATATTCAAATCATATTCTCTGTCCCATGCAAAACCATTAATACAACATTGTGGCAGTATAGAAACCAAATTTGCATGCTTTTGAGCCTTGTGTGCGTCGCTTGTAGGCATTCTTCATTTGGATCCACAGAGAATAAATATAGTCCACTTGTGAATTTGTCAAGGCATAGCTTAAGGAACATGCAGCATGCCGTAATTACTGTAACTGTACACTCATGTCTGAACTATAAGATTAGTAAGTAGTAAGAGAAGAATGATTCTAGTAGATCAGAAATTGAATTGAATGCATGCAGATAATGATGATAAAAAATCTTAGATTGCCCTAGGTTTGCAAGAGGGTCTTGGCTATTAATATGCAGCTCTGCACATGGTTCCCCTAAATTTTGAAATGAAGAATTACATATAACTATCAAACTCTTGACTAACAAATATTTCCTCTAACTTACATTGCAACAATGTTGTTTCGAGAGATTTGGACTCCTTGCCATAAATTCTTGCATCTGTCTGCTTTGGAAGAGTTTCATCCCAAAAGGGAGGCGACTTCAAACTGATAGAGAGAGTCTCAAAAGCAACAACTGCAGAAAGAAAAATGCTGGTTATGATGGCTAATTAACTGATTACACCCACATGACATGCATTAAATTGTTTATCATCTTGTGGGCTTGTGTTTGCAGCTGTATATAATAGTATAAATATTATAGCCATTAAAAGCATCCATTTGTGAACCATTTATATCGCCTGGGACAATGCAAATCATATGTACATGGGTCTTGAGTTGGACACATGTCTAAGAATCACATAAACATGAACTTGATCTGGAAAGGAAGAGCTTTCTATTATAGAACCGCAATCTTAGGCATCAAAAGAATACAATGTTAACCCCTGTGGTTTAGTTTAAGACACTGAATATGGTACAATTTAAAACAGTGATAGAATTGTACAATGGAAAAATAAATATCAAACATGACAAAGATAAGATAAGCACCACTCAAGAAGCATGAATTCCATAATAGGAGCAAGATTTGCTCCATAAGATCCTCACTAAGGAAATTGACATGCATGCTCAAACAGGAGCTTACCAGGAAAATAGCGGCGCTTCAAGTTCAAATCTTGAGTGTAGAGCTACATTCAATCGATGGTGCATTGTCCACATATTCTACAACTTGTAAAAACAATTGCAAACAAAAAGGAGAATTCTAACCTCCTTGTCAAAAACAAATTTATGGAGTTATTAGGCAATTTTGCAATACCATTTTTTTTTGCCAACAATGAGTCCACGATTTGAATGAAACTTTTTGTTTATATATTTGCCCCTGCAAAAAAAATAAAAATGGTTATAAAGATAGCCAAAACATTTGCCAGAAAGATTAAAACATGCCGCAAAAAAAAACATGAAACACAGTCCCATAATGAAACAATGATAGAAATATTACATTAAAGTAGAGAGTTGAGAAAGAACCCTAAATTCAGGAAACTGCTCCATAAAAACAAATGAGAATGAGCCAACTTCAATTGCCAAACTCTCAAAATCTCTAAGAAATGCAAGAATCTTAAAGTATAAAACCTGCTTGTTCTGAAAGATGATCGTCAATATCCAGGCAAAAGGAGTTGCATTTTAGTTTAGATCCCTGCCTTCTTTAAGAAATAAAACGAAAACCCCATGGAAATATGGAGTTGTAATAATGTGTACACCAAATGAATTTGCATGAACATGTTGATGGGATGCTGACACCATCCGTTCTCGCTGTTAGGACGTTTACAATGCAATATGGCATTTGAAAAGCAAGCAATGTTGAAGATCCAAGGCCAGCAAAGACATGAGGACCACATCATTCTATTCGGTAATAAGGCTTCTTCGATCTTCAATGTTAGAGCAAGTAGAAATGCGGCGAAGCATGAATAATAGTTACAATATCAATTAGGGTGCATCATTTCAAACGAAACATGCCCAAGAATGCACGCATTGATATAGATTTCGATAATTCAGCCAACCCGATCTACAATTGAATAACAATGCAAGGCTTGCTAAATTAGGTGCTTGCAAAAAAAAAAAGAGTCTTAGTAAGCTATAGTTAAATAACATGCAAAAAAATAACTGCTGTTGCTCTTGACTTATTTTCCATGAGAAATCTATGGCAAGTGGCAAGGGCACAACTTGGAGGTCTCAAAAGATGTAGAGCGAAAAATCCCTCGATTGAATTTCCTTGTGGCCCTTGGACCATTCTAATCGAAAAATGATATGCTTCAAGAGTTCTGTTCCAATATGGGTACATGTTAGAGATGGAACCAAGGTTAGCATTTATACCGCTAGTTCAGATTTTTGGCAAAACACTGGAAACCATGATCATGATGTTAAGGCTATGATGGATATGTGGCTCCTAAGCTTCATGGATGACTTAATCACTACCCCTCAATCAACGTTTGGGGAGGTGGCTCATGGATTGGCGAGAGTCAACCCCCGCAGTTTATAGGGAATTTGGGAGTAATGTGGTCCCAAAGCCCCCTTGCCTCAGGACCAACATTCAAGGTCCTTGCTTCATGGATCATCCTCATAATTCTCCATTGTGCCAACCATATCCTCAATGCCTAAGTCCTGCACAGTTTGCGCATATCACTGAGAAGGCATGGATTCTGCAAGCATATCCATCACTTGCTTTAAGTTTGAGCTCAGTTGAACAACTTCCTATTTTCAAACAATTTAGAAGAGAGATGCTTGCTATAAGATGCAAGAATTAGAAGCATTTGGAAAACAAAAGGTGGCCCGTGTAATTTATCTTTTTTCTAAAGCTGATGCTACTTGAAGTGAAGGAGTAGAATCAAAGAATAGCCGTGATACTACTTTTAGGAAAAGAAAGCATGTACAGAATCTAAGTAAAACTGGAATGCCAGAAAATGGAGGTACTTGCCCCAACAGAGAAGAACAATCCACAATGCACGTACAAAGTAGTAAACTTCTTAAAAATCAAGAGTGTAGGTAGGAGAAAATACAAGAGTGTAGGTAGGAGAAAATACAGCCAATCAAAATAATCACTCACAAAATATGCCCAAAGAAGAGAAGCAGATAAATGAATCGGTTAATCGTGCCAGACAATACAGAAACTTGCCTTGTAATGGCATTGTTTTTGAGATCATTACACCAGATCATAGGCATATTGTTGATTTAGAAAACAAAACATGCAGTTGTTGTGCTTGGCAGCATAGAGGAATACCATGTGCTCATGCAATAGGAGCAATTCTATGGCTGAAGAGAAGACCACAAGAGTTTGCACACCCCGGATACTCACTAAGAGCATGGTGTGATGCATATCAGAGTGCAATCTTTCCATTTGAAGATGTATTAGAGGAGGAGGAGACATACATGAAACCTCCTGCAACACGTAAACCACCTGGACGCCCGAAAAAAAAGCGCATTCGAACAGAAGATCGCTTTAGAAAAATACGTCCATATAAATGTTCAAGATGTGGACAATATGGCCGCCATAACCGCAAGAGTTGTAGGAATTCCATTGCAGAATGAGGTATATTGATTAAAGGAAAGGAAGCTGCAACTACTTTTTGTTTGGTTTTGGCATTTTGGTTAAATGTTTGATGCATAATTTGTATTCTTCCAGGTGCTTGAATGTACAGGAAGTACACCATTTCATAATTGTTATCAGCTGATAGAGGACGTTATCAGATTTATTTGTCATTATGCTATCAGATTCATTTCTTCCCTCTACTTGAATGTAGAGGAAGAACATTAGTTCGTTATGTTATCTGATTTGTTTATCAAAAAGGTAGTGGAACATCATTTTTATCAGATTTATTTGTCATTATGCTATCAGATTTATTTGTCAAGCTGAATGTGAAAAGTGCACAGTCCAGAAAAATTCTGTTATCAGATTTCAATTTGTTGTATTAGAGGGTGTATTCGAACATGATTCTGAATAACTCATGAAAGTGTCTTACTTTAGTAATTTTACAGCTGCTCTATCATAAATTTCAACAATTTAGGGGCATTTTTATGAATACCCCAAAATATTGGGGTATTTTTATAATTTTCCCTTCAACGTTTGATTTTATTTTTTGTAATGCGTTTCAATCCCATATGCGTTTCAAATTACAATTGTGTTTCAATTGGAATGTTTCAACACTCCCCTTATTCTTGTAGTGTAAAAAATATATGAAAGAGGTGGTGATTAAAAATGCCATTTACCAATGTTGATATGCAAGCTTAAGCGCCTTCCTTTGCAGCAGAGGGCAACTTCTTCTGAGCTTTGCTTTTGATGCAATAGCGGCAGGCGCATGCGCAGCAAAAAACTCTGCAAAATAGGAGAACAAAAACTACAGCTTGTTTCAAATTTGTTTAAGGATTTATAAATAGTGGAAGAAATGGACAATGTCATGCCTTCGTGCGGATCGAGATATGCCCGGCTCCATCTGAACTGTTGAACAAATCTTCGCGTATTATAAAAAACTGTGATTCCTTATGATGGAATAACTGATAGTGGTGATTCTGCTGGGAAGTATTTACATAGTGTGATTCCGTCTGGCGATATTAGTTTGTTGTGATTTTGCCGAAAGGGTTTGTTTTGAACGACTAGGATCCATTGGATGGCTGGGATTTTGGTTCGAAAAATTTTCAGCCTCAACAGGCACCTTTTCGATTTTTCTAACTTTAACACAAGGCCTTAATTCCTTCGAAGATATCGAGAAAATCTGTTATTTTCAGCCAAAAATTTTCCTACTGTTTTAAAGCTGTACAGCTAAATCTGGATTTTGTCCAGCAGGTTACAAGGGTTCTAGGGAACTTCCCGAACCAAGGCTGGGATCCAACAGAAAGTAGCTGCCGTTGTCAAGTACGCAAAACAGCGGCTCCGGAACAAAACTCCCTTTTTTTAGGGGGAGGGGGGATGATGTGTGATTTTGGGGACACCTTCCTTATTTGCCCCCCCTCAACGTGCATCAAATCTGGCCCTTCAATTCAAGCATTCAACGGGCAGATATGATGCCACGTCAGCAGGGGGGCCAAATAAGGAAGACTAGCCGTGATTTTGTCTGGAGGGTTATCCTGCACCACCACATTGACTGCACATAGGCAAATAGGCTTAGGCCAGATTTCCACTAACGATGATTTTCAAAATGATGTGGCACCATAGTTTTCAGGCAGTAACATCGAATTGCCAGCAATTTCTACTCTAAAGCCTTCTATTAATGACAACTGAGAAACAATAATCACTATTTTTTAGATATTTTTAGATGTCCTTCGCCTTATTGCCACTGAAATATTGCTTCTATCGGCCCGGTAGAATGAATTATTCAACGGCAACAACAAAAATAGTACCAGCTATACAACTACCACAAATAATGGGAAGAGGGATGAACCGCATTTGCTATTAGAGTTTTTTAGGGGTCAAATAAGGGCTAAAACCTAATGCCACGTCAAAAAGCTCGTGGCCAATGGGGAGCCGAGCTTGTACAGAGTTTTTTTATCGAGCCTTGGTTTCGGCATTCCAGGTGTCAACTGCATGTAGCTTCGGTAATATCCGTGCCTCTAGCTTCGGTGTCAGATTACACATGTAGCAATTATGACCGTTAGCTCCCGCCCTCAATTCCCGCTCATGTGTTTTCTTCAACAGCGTTTGCACGAAGATCGATTGCCCGTGCCAAGGGAACTTCGATTTGCTCGGGAATAGCTTCGACCTGCGCCAAAGGGAGTTTCGACCACAAAAAAGCTTCGATCAAGGTAAAATCACCGAGCCTTTCCTAGTATTTCGATTCTGCTCCACATTCTGATTTGAATTCTGTGACTCTAGATGGCTGTAAGCTCTATCACAGTCGGAAATGAATTTGAAAACTTCGTGGTGTCAACCGAGAGCTTTGTTACACTCCAACCCAAAATGAGAGGTTAATGGCGAGTCAAAAGATGCAGGAGAAATGATGTTTCTGCACATTGAAGGCTTTGGTAGTCAGTTTTCGACCAGGCAAAGAGATATTTGTACAAGTGAGGCATGTATACACTCCAACAGATATGGCAAAAGAAAAAATAAGCAAGCGACGAACTTTTTCACGGTTAGAAGCAAATTGTGAGTATGTATTTCCATGCAATCCATATCTAAATTAGTTCAGTTACTTATCCAATTCATTCCTATTCTCTCAGGTTTGTGTATCTCTGATGTGGAGAATACAGTCTCTTCACACTCGATAAGTAGTTTATTCCAGTGCTTTCACCAAGATATGGGCTCCTTGTTGTCCGAAGGTGGCATACCAGTGCAGCTCAGAGAAAGGGATATATGGTTCTGGAGGTATGAATACTCTTCACGAAGCTCCAAGCTTATTGAGCTTCCATTGCCCAGCCTGATCCGAGCTATACTGCAGGCCTCTGGATGCCACTTCTATCTTACTAGCATGGAGTAAATTGTCACAGGAAATGTTCACGGCATTGAAGGAGAAGGGAGGTTTCTGCGGGCATGTGAAGATAAATTTAGGAATTGATCTGTTCATTGCCTTATTCAAGAGCGCCGACAATGTTAAGAAGATCTTGAAGATGTTTACAGTTCAACAGTTGGTGGATAGTTTTTTAGATAGTCTATTTCTTGAAAGTTGGAGTGCTCGACTTCATGATGGAGCTGAATCTACTGAATGCAGGATAGGTCGAGACACGGTTTAGTTCAGATATTGCATCTGTATATGAATCTATGTAATATAAATATAAGTGACGGTTAATTGGAGATCTATTGTATATTAATTGGAAAGGTTTGCTTTCAATGTAATATAAATAATTAAAGTAGCTACGATGCGAAAATATGAATCTCATAAAATAAGGAAGTGTTGTTTTCGCACCGTAGGCACGGTGCGAAATTATGGAAGTGTTATTTTCGCACCGTAGCTACGGTGCGAAATTCATTAAAGGTTTGATGGGATCACTTAAGGGCCCAACCTTGATGCCAACATGGAAATCCCACTAGGGTTGAGGCCCGAGACTCTAGGTTTCTAATGAACACGTTGTAGATTCAAATCTGTATTTCGTTAACAACCTCAAGAGCGTGGTTACAGTGCGCATTTGCCATATCCATAACCAATGGATACATGCATTTCGTACTGTGGCTATTATGCAACACTTTCTTTCTTTCTTTTTAGGGCGTGGCTATACGGTGCGAATTTGCCATTGTAACCACTGCGCCCCTTTTTTTGTAATTCTTTTTTTTTTTTTAGCTACAGTGCGAATTTGCCATGTCCACAGCCCAACAACTACATGCATTTCGCACTGTAACTACTATGTTTTTTTTTTTTTTTAAGGGCGAAGCTACAAGCAGTAAATTTGCCATGTCCACAGCCCAATGGATACATGCATTTCGCACCGTAACTACTATGGATTTTTTTTTTCACTGTGTCCTTTTCTTCTGATAATTTTTTTTTCTTTAGGCGTAGCTACAAAGGCGAATTTGCCATGTCCACAACCTCAATACATGGATACATGCATTTGTGTGTGACCGTGTGTGTGTGTGTGTGTGTGTGTGTGTGTGTGTGTGTGTGTGTGTGTGTGTGTGTGTGTGTGTGTGTGTGTGTGTGTGTGTGTGTGTTTTTTAAATAGACCGTGGCTACAGTACGAATTTGCCATATCCACAGCCCAATGGATACATGCATTTCGCACTGTAACCACTATGCCCACTCTTTCATAGTCAATTTGACAATAACTAACGAGAGACTACTTTTGAACTCACAAAACACTACTAAAAAGAGTTGTCATTGCTTAAATATCAATGTTCATTGCTCTGAATTACTGAAAGCAAACTCATAAACTTCCTCTCTTCAATTGAATCTCTTCTTGTATGGCAACTATAAAATAAGGAAGTGTTGTTTTTGCACCATAGCCACGGTGCAAAAATGTGTATAACATAAAATATGGAAGTGTTATTTTCACACTGTAGCCACGATGCGAAATTATGTAGAACATAAAATATAGAAACATTATTTTCGCACCGTAGCTACGATGTTACTCACTCTTGCATATCAAGCCGCTACTAAGGCGATCTTCAAACTATCACAAATCGAGGCGCTGCTCAACGAGAATGGTAAAGAGTAGATTAGATAAGGCATGGAAGTTGTTTAGCACATGGTACGACAATATAGTAGAGAAAGAATGGGATTTTCGTCAGAAGCATCCAGAAGAGTTTGAGGAGGAGATAGAGGAGCCAGTTGATGCAACTACTGTATATAATAATTTTTGTCTGACAGTAAGCGTCATGGCAGAGTGTAACAGGTCTACTAATGCATATGGGAGCATTCTTCATAGCTTCATGGCTAGAGCTGGACCTGACCTGAAACCATGTCATGTGACTAGTTTGCCTTTACTGAGCATGCAAGCTTAATTAAGATATTTCTGAAGGCTGATCAAGACTTAATTAGGAGGTTTTTAAGAAGACTACCTGCAGAACTGTGCAGGGAAGAAGGCAAAGAAAGTTTTTACAGCGTAGATATTATGTTCAACACATACATGATTTACAGTAAGTCAAACCAAGATGCCGGTTCTTCTTCAAGTGTGGAGGTCGCTCAGATAGAATGTCCCGCCTCACCAGTAGAGGAGCAAATAGATCCTGAGGAAAAGAAGCTCCTACTGGAAAACGAGGAGAATGAGGAGGTATTGGAAGAGGAGGTCTCCGAGAAGAAACTGTCTACTTGGGGGTTATCAGAAGTATATCCAATTTTTGGGTTTCAAGTTTCTTGCCCTTTCCCTGAACCCCAGTGGAGTTGTTTTCATTCTTTTGACTCGCTTGTGGAGGGAATCATTTTCTTGCGCAACCCTCTTCATTCCTTGCTGTAGTGACTTCATCTCCGTCAACGATTTTTTATTTTCTACCTCCAATTCATTGAGCTTGCGGTATTGTTGAGACATCAAGTAGTTTGCCTGTTGGAGCTGATTAACATCTAATAAAACTTTGCAGTTGAATCCATACAAGTGGTTATACATAGCCCGTAAATGTGGATCAGTATTACCATTAATCAAATTATTACAGTAACTGAGTAACCCTTGCAAGGAAATTCAATAAGACCGGATGCAGAGTGGAAGTTTGGATGGGCTCGAGTGAAAGGATCACAAGGATACAGTTGCCCTTTAGCCCAGAGATCTATATTCATGGCTCCAGAAGCTCGAAATGCATCTTTATCTATTGGTTGCTTCCAAGTGAACTTATTCCTACAAGGCAGGCATCTTTTTGGCACGTGCACTCTAAATTGACCCTCAGAATTAGTTTGATCTTGAAACATAAGTATCAAAAACAAGAACACTCAGAATGCGATGAGAATTCGGAAACCAAATATCTTTGCCATTGAGATTGCAAAAGACCAAGTACCGGAGCTGAGCTTAGAATTAGGAAGATTCTTGCCGACAAACATGAAATTGAAAATTTTCGCTCTATTTGCTGGCAAGAATCTGCCATAATTCGAATTTAAACGATGCTTGGGCGCGATAGCAAGCTCGATGGCGCGATGGCAAGGTCGGTGGCGCGATGGCAAGCTCGATGGAGCTCGATGGCTGAAGCTCGATGGTGGGAAAGGGAAAATCTTAGATGTAATCATCAAATTTTGTGGTCGTTAGGAAATAATGATTGCAAAGTTAGGTATGAGGTTAGGTTTGGAGGGGGGAAGTTAGGTTAGGGGAGAGTGAAAGTTAGGTATGGAGGGGGGAAAGGTAGGTTCGGGATCCTACGTGGCAGCCCCCCAAAAATACTCTTACAAGGCCCTTAATTGACCTAAAAAAACTCTAATGGCTATTGGTTTCTACTTTGAATGAATACTGCCATTGCCGTTAGTGAAAATCCAGCCTTAACATATTTTTGGAAATTGAATATTTTTTAAAATTGAATATATTTATTGCGGTCTTATTTGAAAGAGTAGTGCGGGGGGGAGGGGGCATTTGAATGTTGAGTACGAAATTATGAGACCGATAAGAAGATATTGAGGCTTCAGGCCCTTTTTCCACAGCAGTCTTATTTTATGGTTGTCACATTTTTATAAGACACCGTTTTGAGCTCCATGTAAGATCCATGTCATACATAAGACACGTCCTAAAAAATCAATTTTCCACTAACTGATATATAAGACATGTCCTATCAATATGAGACGTGTCTTATAATCTAGGTTTTCCACATTCTGCTTCTTCTGCAATTTTAGGGGAACAGTCTTTTGAATCAATGGCACAATAGTCATCTTTATTTGCTTGGATAAAATCTTCTTCAACTTTTTATGTGCAATAGAGCTCAAGACTTGAACTGGTTCTAAAAAATGTCACTCCAAACTATAGCATTCTCAACAAGATTGCGTATTAAACGGGAGCAAATCATTGAAACGGGAGCAAAAGGAATATTCCTCAAAGATTCCCTTTTTTTTTCAAAAAAAAGAGCTAAAATGAGGTAAAAAAATTTATTTTGGGTATAAATTTGCATTTTGACCCCCCCAAAATCACTCATTTATTTGTGCAAAGAGAAAATTGACTATGTCAAAGTGACAGTTTTCCTAACAGTTAGAATTTACCTGAAGTGTGTTTTTAGACAAAACCGCTAATTTAAGTGTACGTCCTACACAACATTTTGTTAGCTTGGATTGTATTCCAGAAAAGGTACTTTTAAGTTACAATGCGTCCTTTTTTAATAAGATAATATTTTAAAGTACCAAAATTGTATTCGGGGAATACACTTTGCTATTCGAGGATAACAGAACTGTATTCCGGAATACACTTTTGGTTTTGCTCGAAATCCAAAGTGTATTCCGGAATACACTTTTGATGTACAAGATTCTGAGAGTCAACAGTAATCTTGCAATTTTCCAAGTTTTCCGGGTTTTCAGCATTTTCAATGACCTTGCATTTTTTTTTTCAATTAATATGAATGACCTTGCGATTTTATTTGTTTCTTTTATGTGGGGATACATGAACATTGTTCTAAATACTGAAGGGATTTGCGAAAGAGAAAATTTAACCAACAACAACTAGATTTTTTTGGCTTGACGTCCTTCAAAAAAAAAAAAAAAACTAGATTTTTTTGCATTGATGACCTTTCATTTTTTTTTATTTGTTTTGTGTGGATACAGGGTCATGGTTTTAAGAAATAAAGGGATATTGATTTTTTTGTTTTAAAGTCAGGGATACTGGGTTTTGGTTCAAAATGATAAGTGGGAAATGTATTCCGGAATACACTGTATTCCCGAATACGTTTTGATGTTTTTTTTTTCACGCCTTTGCTCAAGGCGATCACTCTTTGTAGACCTCGGGCTACCATTTCTCATGGATCTTGGCCTTGGCATTGTTGCTGGCTACAGATTAAGCTATGGCGCAGTCTAATTAGTTTTCAAAGTTCGTTTCCAGTTTAGGGTTTTACCGGTTTAGTTTACTTCAGGGATCATGGCTACAGAATAAGAGAGATGGGTTGGGCGTGCCAGGATGGTTTTTGCAGAGCAGAGTAAGAGCCGGGATCGGTTTTTGCGAGCGCAGCGGCCGGTAATTGATTGAACTTTTTTGGCTGTTGTTAGGGGTTTTGGTTGCATCGATTTAGAGGTTTGCTCCATTCGACCTTCATTATGCAGATGGTCTCAAATGGGAGAGATGGTAGCTGGATATAAAATTTCTCAGGTACAATCCTCTGAAAGCACTAGATTAACAGGCTTTTGGTATTCTGACATTGGTATGAAAAGTCTTGGAATAAGAATTATGTTTAAGTTCAGCTGTTGTGAACAGGTTATTTTCTTCAAAGGAAAGCTTTTGATTATCAGGGTCGAAAGCATGTGTTTGTGGTCCGGCTTATATGATTACCCTCTGACTTTCATGCACTGATACGATTCTATGTAGTTAAATAAATGTGTCAGATAAGGGTCTAACAAGCTCTTACTTTGGCAGGTTAAAACGAGGTTTTCTAATGAGATCTAAATGCACAAATTGTTCTTTAAAGAGTCAGAATGATGACGGTTTATCATCTACATGTGAATACTTAAAGGCTAAAAAGCATGCATGAAAAATGCAGGAGCCTAGGCATGCATGAAATGTGTTGTGTTACAGGCATGCAAGGTCCTTATTTTGCAGATAAAAGAGGTAAATATACTGTTTGAAAGCTCAGGCATGTGGATGTGAACTAAAAATAGGATGTCCATACACCAGCTTGTGCAAACTGGGCTGCTACAAAGGTGCATATAATTCGTGGATTTGTGGTTCAAGTTCCATTCCAGAGCAAAGATAGAGAGATGCAGACTAAAAGACTAGGTGCCAAATGTTGCAGACCATGTATTACAATGTGCTTTTTCATTTCACCAGTTGTAGAGTTACACTGATAGTTATATGTTGTGTTTTTTCATCTCATTAAACCATATCAGCACATGAAGTGTTACATATGTCCTCTTGAATTTTAAGCAAGTTGGTCGCATAGCTGCACACACTTGGCAAAGGCGTGCCAAGTTTTATCTGCTTTAAGTTTACATCAGATTAAACCATTTCGTTTTATGCATGCATTGCTTATGAGGTAATCTTTACATATTCTGAATTTTAAGCGTGGCCTTGTTTATGTCTTTAAAGAGTAATGAAATAGAGCTGCATGCTTATTGAGAAAGCAACATTTAATGGATAATCTAATCTGGTATCGGACTACAAGAAAATTGTTCATGTAGCATTTTTGGAAAAACCACTGTGGTATAGGAAGATGGATTAAATTGGAATATTGCATTGCTTGGCACTTAGGTGCAAGAACTTAAGGCATTAAGGTATGTAGTTGATTTTGCATGTATGTTTTGAGGGGTGTGGACCATTGGCAAGCAATATGAGTGATTCAAAAGGAAAAATGTCCAAGGATGCCAATGTTTGCAATTGACATGGGAAAAATTGGGATTGAGACTAAAAGATAATTATCAGACCGTAGGTGATGGTACTAGGTGTTATCTTGCATATGCTGATCTAGAAATTTTAAAACATATATAGAGCATGAACATGAGAAAGCAAGTACCAATTAAGTCTTCTAGGCTTGATATAATTGGATAATACAATGAAGGGATCAACCAAGGTTAACGTATGTCCCAACATGCTTTGTCTTGGCTAGTAAAGGCAATATATCTCCCTTGTTTTGTATCTTTGGAAAAAATGACTACCACACTATTGTATTCTGGAATAGCATAAGAGTGCAAGGTCCTATTCCAGAATTCTTTTATTTAAAATGCTCTATCCCATTCCATTCCTTCATGCAGATCCACATTATTGTGGGCCAGGCAGATGTCACTTCAAATTTTGTAGGATTGTCTCCTCTAAGGAAGTTGAACTCTTGCTCCATTCAACCGCCCATTGCAGAAACACTTGGTGCCCCTCTTATACTACATAAACTCTGTTAAATTCCAGGCTACTAGTTCTTTAAAGGGTCTTTAAATTTTAGTCTCCTTTCTATTTTGAGAGTGCCGATGGGAATAATATTGATTTGGATGATCGGAACAAAAAAAACATTGACATTATTTTATATGTGCAGGTCAAGCAAAAACGCTATCTTTTACTCCAGTCTTTGTATATGGGAATATTCATCTCTTTATGTATGGGAACTGGACAACATTATGACAATTGGAACATTGACATTATATATGGAGGCCGAGCAAAACCCGCATTTCTAGTCGCAAAGTTTGGGCATGATCTTGTTTGACAATGTTGAAACTTATGGGCTTTTCAAACGTGAGCAAGCAGAATAAGTTGCCTCTTAGCAAATGACATAGCCTTGTGGCTTATATACTCTTTACCTCTTATGAAGGAGTCTCTAATCTAAAGTTGTATCTTTAGCAAACAATATTATTGCTCAACAAATTTTCAATATGCAACATTACCAACAAACAACAACATTGGCACAAATAAATGTTGATTTTCTCATCACAACCTACCAACTACATAATCTAATGACAAAGCTTAAATGCCTACAAGTATGACATTGTCAAAGTTCTTCCTCTTTTCCCTTCTCCTTCTTCTCATTCCCTCCCTCCCTCCCTTCCTTGAAGAGGGAGCGTCGTATGTCCTAAAGGATGCTGGCTTGTGCTGGCTTGTGCTACGACGTAAAAATATCTCTCTCTCTCTCCCCTCCCTCTCCATAGCTGTAATCCCATCGATCCGAGACATCGGATCGCCATTCTAGAATGGGGCGAGCATGCATGTCTTGCATGCATGCATGCGGCGCATGCCTTTCGCTATTTTAGGCGCGGTTCTGCATCAACGTCTCATCGGTGCTTCCTCTTCTCTCTCAGCAGTACCTTATTCTCTTTTTTGATTCCGTGCGGGAGGGGCTTCTCCCTACCGTTTGGCTAATTTACGTTTCTTTCATGCCGCGGCATGTCCTTTCTCGCCTTGGCTCTTCTTTAGCCTTCATCCCGGTGACATTCGCCCTCGATCCCGCTTTGTTAAGGAAGTCCTTTGGTATTCGGGCGGTTTGTTGGTTTCATGCGAGCCCCATTCTAGAATCCCATTGATCCGAGACATCGGATCGCCATTCTAGAATGGGGCAAGCATGCATGTCTTGCATGCATGCATGCGGCGCATGCCTTTCCTGGTTGGGAGTTCGCTATTTTAGGCGCGGTTCTGCATCAACGTCTCATCGGCGCTTCCTCTTCTCTCGTGAAGACCTTTATCTCTCTTCTTTGAACCCACCCTCCCCCTTCTTTGTTTTTTGTATTTGTCGCCTGGCATGCGTGACCAGCCCCTCTATTTGAAGAGGTTTTTGTTTTATTATCGCATGGCACGCGTGATCAGCCCCTCCACTTTGGGAGGTTTGTTTTGTCACGTTTTTTGTGTTGGTGATGTGCAGGTACAGGTTGGCGAGCGGCATCTGTTTCGACTTCTCCATTCGTGGGCTTTGGGAGCGATTTCTCTACCTTACGTTTGTCCAAGCCCCTTGCCGAAGGCTTATCACTAGGGTTTTTCCTCGAAAACCCGAAAGGGCGGGGTTTTTTAATCCCGGTGATAAGCTTTCGGCAGGTACACCAGCCAAACATCTATTAGCATTGTATTTTATGGGGTCCAAATTATATAATTGGATATTCCCTTTATTTTTCATGGGTAGTTCGCATGTGTGCGGCTACCCTCGGGCGGTTTGTTGGTTTCATGCGAGCCCCATAGCTGTAATTGCTCGAGATGTTTTTCTTCTAGTGTTAATGGCTTATGTTTTGGAGCCATAGCCACAAATGCTTGAGTTTTTTTTTCCCCTAATGTTATTTGCTTATGTTTTGCACAAAGGAATCACCCCTCATCGTATAATTCTGGCAATACACTACCTATAAGAAGAAGAAGGAGAAAATGGCTCATATAAGCATGATTATTAATGCCAATTAAGGCTTTTCCTCCTCCTCTTAGCAATAGTGCATTTTTTCCACTCTCACCCTTCTCTCGTCTCTCTCATCTCTCTCATCTTCTCTCCCACAAATGTTTGGACTCTCTCTAACATGGCTAAGATGAAGGTGATGGTGTTTGCCAACAAGGTGGATAAATATACTTTCTTCTATGAGGGAAAAAAAACTTGACATTATGGATAATTATAGATACCTGGGTCTGATAGTGGACAAGAGTCCTAGCTAGAATCGACCTGTGGAGCAGAGGCCTTATATAGCATGCAGAGGAAGTGCCATCAAGCAGAAATATGGGATTTTAGCTTGAGGAAGATGCTTTATACCTCTCTTGTATAGACAGGTGTACTTTATGGTTGTGAAGTTTGGGGTCCAGGCCTATGCATGGACAATTGGAAAAGGATTGAAAAGGTGCAAAAAAAATTCTTTCATGCAGAACTAGGGACCAAAATGCAATGCCCTATAATATGATGCTAGTGGCGTGCAGGATGCCACCCTTGGAGCTGGAAGCTCTATACAAACTCCTCTGTTATTTGCACAAGACTCAGGCACACATAGAGTGAGCTAGTTTGCCGCGTATAACTTTTGAAAGCAGTCAGGAAAAAGGGTGGTTTGCAGACATTGCATTTTGGCTCAGAAATGGGGGATGAATATCGCTTACCTTGAGTCCAATAAAGATAACATCAAAGATTGGGTAAGAAGGCTTGCCATAGGCAAAATGTGGAACGTACTGGAAGTCAACAAGGAACACTATAGAAGTGTCATGAATATTGGGTTAAGGGGAGCTACAAATCTTAAGGCTGGTTTGTTAGTGAAGCTTAGATATATGATAAGCAGCATGAGGCTTAGTTCCATCATCTGGGGTGGAGGTTGGACGCTAGCAAGAATATGATCTTACTATGTCTTGCATATCAGTCAGTCGGACAAAGTTTGAGATACATGTAATAAAAATAGTAAGCTTCTTTTATCTTACCCCGGCCATAGTCTCTCAAATGGCCCCAGCTATCTTCTAAAGCATCCATTGTTCTTAATGCATGTTTTAAGGAGTCAACATAAAAATCCAAGTCATTCGGCCAAAAGTCTAAAAAAAGTAATCCAAGGCACCTAAAGCATTAATGCATCAGCAATACTTATCTTTAGGCGTTCTCTTCTCGAGACAAATTTTGCAAATATCTCTAAACAAGAACCATGGTCTTATCCCGATCCATCTTATCATGTATGATTGTCAATGCTTGCTCCAGAGCTCGATGTGATAAATCCTCATGACTACTAAAGACTTCTACACGAAATTTGAGTTGCTTTTCTTTCTACTTGGAATTCTCCCCTCTCCCTTCGATCTCTATTCTATGCAAGTTTTACCTTTCTCACAACAGATATTACAAATAGAAAAAGCTATCCTGTATATCTATTATGGTCAAGATGGAAGGGAGATGTTTACATTTTCTCTGATGTCGTCATTAATAATTGTTGAGCGGTGAGGTATTGTCTCAACATTTTCATCTATATATTTAGAGAGCATATCATCACCAGCTAGTGTATAAGATCTTGGTTTCTTTGGCTCTATATTTTCATATTCAGCTATTGTTTCGTGACCATCCAAAAAGAGCTTCTTCCATTTGTAAAATGTACACATTGGTATGCCATAGGCTGTATGTCATACCTTCCACACTTGCTTGTTATTTAACATGAGTTTCTTAACATGACCATTCTCCGAAGAAAGGGCTAGCATGAAGGTAATGCGATCTGAAGATAGATACTATTACATCTCATGCCTCATATGCATTTAGCATTTACTACCTAAATAATGATTTTGGATTCAGGTGCCTATGTTTTTCTGTTGCAGCAGTAGTAACAACACAATACCCTGTGTAGATAGAAGCTTTGAATACTTCACAAAATTTGAGAGTTCCATGTATTTTGGCTTCAGAGCCCCAATAGAGCCTTAGTCTTCTTATTTTTTGAGAGCCCCAATACTTGTCATGGTGCTTCCAAAAACACTTCCTTTTGCTCCAATCTTTATATATGAGAATAAGATTGATTTGCATAGGATTGCTTCTTGTCTTTCAGTTCTTTAACCTTCAGAGTGGTGGTGGCGACTTTATGGAATTATTATATTGCATCCAACTGGACATGTGACCACACACCACACTACATTGCTTGGTTGGGCCCTGCCCCCAACCACCTTATATTGCGTCTGTTGGGATTTGACCCCCAACAGTACCGAGTGCGATTCTAGGCGATCTCGAACTCGAGACCACATTGCTAAGGAACTAGTGTGTTACCACTAGACCAAACGCCAGAGGTTAGGAAGATCGCCAAGACGATCTTAATGAGCAAAACAAACAAAACAAAAATATATATTAGGTCCAAACAATCGCAAAGGCGATTCCTCTTGACTAAAATTCCACCACATAAAAACGCGTATTAACTCTAGAGAATGGCAATGGCAATCCTCTAGACTTAGAAAGTGCACGAATATGACACAATAAGCTAGTAACATACCAATTAATTTTTAGCTTTTCCGTACACGAGATGTAATTTCTAAGTTGTTGTAGCTTCTCAATAAGGGGCTTCCTGTATATTGTATTGGCACTAATTTTATTGCACTTGATAGATAAGCACAAGTACTCAGTGTTATTCAAGTTACGATTCAAAATTCTTGCCCTTCTTCGTGCATAAACATTCGAGAATTCAACTTGCTATTCAGGTGGCCCGATCATTCCATATAGAACTTGAGCTGCAAAAATAGAATGGTTGTCAGGTATGATGTAATATATTTTTCCTTCAACTGTGCAGGATCGTGCCATATTATTATTATTATTATTATTTTTAGCACGCCAGCCTAACCAAGCGTGCAACCCTCCTTGCAATTCTAGGCTATCCACGTAGCATGTCCACCTCATTAAAAATTGATGTGGCAGTAATTTCCACCGTTAGATTTCTTTTTTCTAGCATCAACGGCCAGGGAAATTAAAAATAGCAAAGAAAGCGCCCGAGATGAAAACGTCACTAATAATGCCTTTTCGTTTCTTCCTTGTTCCGACCTTTTTCTTTAACGCGGCATTGGTGTGGGCCAGAGAGTTGTTCTTGTCTCTGGATGTTCAAGGGCTGATCCTACATCATCATCTTTTTGCAATAGCTGTAAAAGTTCCAAAACCTCCTTACCATAGTCTAAGCATTCCGGTATGTATCTATTCTTTTACATTTTCTCTTATGCATTTGAGCTTGGTTATTTCAGGCATGCTAAGCGTTAGTTACCACCATATCCGTGCTCAACAAATGATAGCGTTCTCTGATCTATTACGTAGCGAGCTACGAGATCTATTACGGCCGTTGAGACTTCTGGGCCAATCGCTAGACCGAGGACCCATTGTCCAATAATGCGATTATTCCCACGCTTTCTCTGGATGCGATCTTGGTAAAATATCGGTGGGTTCGTGCACCCGGCGTGGATTACTCTATACCCGTGGCTTTTGGCAAGGAAATGACAAATGCTCGCTTGTTCATGTTGTTTATTCATCCGGATTTATGTTGCATCTATCCTTGCGTTGGATGTCATCCGAATAATAACACCGGGAAAGTATGCGGGCATGCAACAAAGGAAATGATGTGTATGAAATGCTTAGAAATTCAGCCTGTATTCTGCCACATGTGCAACACCTTCATGTAATGCTTATAGCATGGCTAGTTACTTCTGTAACATCTGCAAATTCCTCGACAATGACAAACATGGCTTGTTTTGGTTCCACGAGAAACCCCGCTATGATTGCGGATGATGACATTATATCCTGCCAGACTAAGAGTGCATTCTCTTGTAACCATTTCTTGAAATAATTCCCAAGCTTCATCTGCTCTGTTCTCTTTGTAGAAGTCACTGAGTTGCGTTCATTGTTTGCAGAAGCCCCTTAGCATCATCTAATCGTTTTCGATGGCAAAGATCATCTAGCAAGACAAGGTATGCGAAGATACCCCCACTATATGTTTAGTGTTCTTCTTTTGTGCTACCCCAGCCTATATCCGGACAAATCCCAATAACATATTCCACTCCAATAAAGCTTGATCTTGGATATCATAATGGCACACGTGGTTATCTGGTATTCCTAGTGTTACCTAATGCCTAGAGTTAGCAAAAGTTATCAGAAGTTTGCAGAAGTTATCTAATGCCTAAAAAGTTATCTGATATAGATTCGATCAATCAAGGGGACGAGATAGATAGATCGCATTGTATAATAACAGGCAGTAAATAGAGAATGTTTTGTTCTATGTTAGCTTAATTAAATGGGTCTTGTAACATACCTTTGCGTGGATCCAGCTTTGATGCGACAAGAGTATGCATCATTCCCATATGATTTGCATACTAAATTACAAGGCCAGAAGCGCATCTGTATTGGAGCAGGAGTCTAGTGCTCTTACTTGTTTGTGGTACATGGAACATCGTCAATATTATTTCCTAAGCCAAGCCTAACATAAGGACTAAGCCTCCGACGGAGAAATATATAAGCGTCTTTGAGCACTCGGTTGTGATTCGATGATGACATGAGAAACGCCACCATGATTGCCCTTGATGACATTATATAATGCCGGACTAGGAGTGCATTTTCTTGTAACCATTTCTTGAAATAATTGCCAAGCTTCATACGCTCTGTTCTCTTTGTAGAAGTCACTAATAAGCATGGCATATCTGAGTTGCAATTTGGGGACAATTAGTTGCATTCATTGTTTGCAAAAGCCCCTTAGCATCATCTAATCATTTATGATGGCAAAGACCATCTAGCAAGACAAGGCGAGATACTCCACCATATATTTGTCGTTCTTGTTTTGTGCTACCGCAGACTATATCGACATTCCCAATAACATATTCCGGTCAATAAAGCTTGATCTTGGATTTTATAATGTAAGGACTATGCTTGCCCCTTTGGATGAGTAATATTAATAAGCACTCTCAATTGTAGAATTTTTCGCAGTTTTTTGGCCAAGGCAGAATTCTATAGCCAATGTACACAAATCTAATATGGAGTATGTAGGGATCGAATGAGGTTTTGTACAACCTTACTCGACTTGATCTTTACGGAAATTTGAAATTGATCGCACAATTCCGTTATCGGAACCGTTCGATCTACGGTCCATTAGCTTGGGCAATAATCAAATTACTCATCTGCCATCAAACATGAGCCATTTTACTAGGTTGTCTTATCTCTCAGTGTACAGTAATAAGCTCAGTTTTGATAGTGTTGCAGGGGTAGCAACACTTCCATCTTTATTTTACCTAGTGCTTTCCGATTGTGGTTTCACTGGGAATATCACAAACATATTTGCTTCAAGTATCTATATTTTAGAGCTAAGCCAGAACGTTATAACTGGGTTTCAAACTAATCTGATTATTTGATACAGCTTGAGCAGAAGAAATTTTTCCATTTCGTTGCCTCGTTGGTACAGAGTAAAACTTTCGTCATCACTTCGAATTTCAAAACTGGCAGCGTGCAGGTTAGAGTTTCATCTTTCTGTCCTTTTTTATGTTTATGATACACATTTTTCGTTATCTATTATCTATTTGCAAGGCATTAGTCTGGTCTTTCAAAGGTTCCCACTACACTTATGGCCCTTCTTTTTATGCATTCATCCCAGAGATACTGGCTCACATTTCCTTAGCTTAATAATGATATCTTGCCTTGTGAATCGCCATTTCTCATTGTCTCAACATTTTGCAGCAAATGACATAGCAAGTTGGCTGTCTGGCCTCCTTTTGGCGTTTCGAGTTTCTGTTTGATAATAAGACATCTCCACACGTTGAATTATATGAAGCATAAATTATTCATGTTGGTTCACGGTCTGTTGAAGGTTTTTCGTTTGGATACCTCACAGCTTGGCCACTTATCTCTGAATCATCTCAGGAACCCAAGAAGACGTGGCCATGGCCTTGTGCACAAAGACTGGATTGTATGTATGGAACATGTTGTTGCCTAGAAGGTGCATTTGCTTTGTTTATGCATATGAGTCAGCAAAATGTGATTACATATACTGCATTGATAGTGGCATACTCCCAGAATGGGTATGGGACATAACAATGTGGCACAGTGATGACTTTAAGGTGTGAAACTTCGTAAAGTTGCTATATTTTACCATTTTTTAAAATCTGGATTCGATTTTTTACTAGGATGCGTACGCTAAAACAACTTCAAAAAATCGCCAAAATTTGACAATATTGCATCCCAATTATAGTAAATTCGCCAAATTAATGGGCATTTTACAGTAAAAACTTCAATTTTATGGTAAGACATCCAATTCTACTAAATTCGTTTCTATAAAAATGTTGGAAAAATAGGAAACAATCGCCACCATTTCTACAATTTAGAAGCAGCTAGAGGATGATAAAGTCATCACTGATGTGGCAGCTTGCATGATGCATGTTGGGTTTTTGGCAAGATGCATCAGCGAAATGTTAGTAATTCAGTTCAATTCTTGATTGAATAGTCTATGTGCATCCTTACTTGACTCATATTTATAAAATTCAATGGACCACATTTGCTGTACATGCCTATGACTATGTTGCTCTGTTCTAAGAAAACGCTTAAGTTGCCCTTTCTAAAGTTGCTCATTCTATCTCTTTCTTAGGTGTTCATGGCTTCAGCAGATAAAACTGCTAAAACTTGGGACATATCAGATACCAGCTAGTTGGTTGCCTGTGGCTGAAAGATTATTCGATCTCAATTTCTTTGAATGGCCAAATAAACTTTTGATCAACCGAAAATGCCGCAACCCCACAAAGGGTGCTTTCTGGACACATGAAGATCACTGCAATAGCATTGGCATTGACAGATCATGGCACTGACATTTTGTTACTGGGGACTAAAGGAACACAGTACTACCATGATCTCAGGTGGTGAAAAATATCATTGCCTTGCTTTGGGCTGCATTACCTGGATGTCCAGATAACTTTTCCAGACAAATTTTTAAGGCATTATATGCTGCTAACAAGCCTGAGGCACAACGGGTAAATCAATTGGTAATTGCCTAACTGCAATGTTGAATACAAGGATTAACTTGAAATTTCTAGTACAGGCAGCTGATTATGTTGAAAAACAGTCAAGCGTTTGTTAACAGAAACATGTGTTCCTTTTAAAGCATTCGACATGAAACCAAGCAAGGTAAAGAATTACTGGAACATCAATCCCTTCAAAGAAAGTATTGCATGCCAAGCAAATGACCATTTGCCAAATACTTCTAATTCCTGAAAACTCATTTGATGCTCAAATCATACGCCCCAATTCCTCTCAAAAACATGTGGATGTTTTGTTAGATGTATCGATTACTTAATGAGCATGACAGTTTACTTAGATGACTAAATACCATCTTAAAATTGGCTAAAAAAAACCACGGAGATGGAGAAGGTCATGCCTCTGCTTCTCCGTTCTTATTCAGGATCCGTCAAAGGTCACGCCTCTGCTTCTCTATTAATAAACGGCTGAGAAAAATAAGCACGACACCGCTTGGAGGGGGACTTCCATTTCTCAAACGCCCAAGCTATGCTTCGCAAAAAGAAATGTCTTTTTCGGAGCCGGTTCTGCCTTTATCGACATTTTTCCCTGACCTAACATCAATCCGTATGTTGTCGTGCCGGATCTGAAAGAACAAGATGAAGCAGAGCTTCTTGGTCAGCAAATGGATTGCAGACCTAGTCTTGCCATTACTTTCGGTAGCCACAGCTACCGAAAAGATGTCATTGGAAATATGCAGATTACTTTTGCTGCCTGTGTTGGGCCATACTGCCCCTGTGTTGCACCTGCTGTGCACATAAAGCTCCAAGGAAGAACTGAGAAAGCACAGAATCCGTTTCTTATGTTTGAGCTATTTCAGGAACTTTATACCTCATGTTGAATAATCGGCACCGAAACAATTTTGTTTCATCTTAGCTCCGGTAACTCTAAGTTCGGCTGCACAACCAGCAAAGGTTTTGCAAGAAATGTACTGTGGAAAGAGAACCCATTTCCAGAATCTTTGTCGGTTAGTTGTTGGGCGTTCAGAGGCAGTAGTCAGGTATGGAATTTTTGATTCACCCCAACTTGAGCATGTGGATCATACGAAAGAGCAACTGCTGCATAAAAGAATCTTTGCATTTTTTTCAATTTCTGACCTCCTTTTTCTGTTTTGTTTTGTTGCTTTGCCACACAGATTCGTGGGTCATCATCCTGGAATGGCTAAATAAACAAGCATTGGAAAAAGCCCAGCAAGAAATCATAGGATCAAAGCCTGTAACCAGCTTGCCTTTTTCATCAAAGTATGGTGCCAGAATCATGACATCAGATCATTCTTTTTTGGGCTGAATGCTACCCTTGTGTACATGGCAAATGATATTGATTGACAGCGTTGGGAGTTGCACCAGGTAATCAGATATCATACCTGGAGGAAATAATTGAGGGTATTGGCAGCAAAGCACTGGAGGACACAGCAGCAGTGCTTCCCTTTGTGAAGGTTTGCAGAACATTTCCCCCAAACCTTAGTGCCGTGGTTACGTTAGCAGTGCACTTCTTGGGTAATTCTTAAAGAACCATAAACTTAAAAGATGCATTTCTATTTAAAGTGATTTGTCCTGTTTCCTCTATCTCACTTGATATAAAGTACCATTTGCAAGTGGGTTATTAACTAAAGGCAGATTTTTAAGATTACCATGATGCACATAAACAGAAACAACTTTTTCTTAATTGTGCTTTAATTTTGCAATTTATCAGGACCTCATAGATGATGATGATATAATGTTTGATGAAGTTATTTTGGAGCTGGCTCTACATATGATATATCAGCTACTTCAGAAGCTTATCGAGAGGAACAAGAGTCTTTCAGAAACACAGTTCCTTAGGAGGACAAGAGGCATATTGGGCATCCATATTATCCTCACTTCAAGAATATGTACTTCTGATTTATCATCATCAAAAGCTAAGGGGATGGCAAGTACACTATACAACCCTCGTGTGGTGCATCTAAAGATCCAACTTATTCTTGTCTCTGTAACTTTTGTAAGTCTTAACTTTTGTACTCTGATGCTTTGGGACAATCTCATGTTGATCCTTTTCCAGAATTTGCTTAATACATGCGCATGGGATAGTAGGGTCCAAAACTGGGTCATTCAGCTTTCTTTTGTCGCTTCCAAAAGACTCGTCTTTCCAAGCTTCCGAAGATTCTAATAATTCCTGTCATAAGCTTGTGTTCTTTATGGAGAGGTCTGAGAAGTATATGGCCAATCAACATAGGATGTCTAAAAGACAAATGCTGTTTTTTGGCCTGCAGTGAGCAAGAAGAAGCGTTATGGTAGAAATGGGAGAACCAAATACGTATAAAGAAAAATATTTGCCAACATTCATTCCTCGATTATCAAAGCTTCTACAAGTAGTTCAACACACTCAAGAAATGTCAGAACCAGGTTAGTAAGCTTGCCACATTTAGAACTCAACGGGAATTTATTTCTCCCAACCATTTGGCATTTATTATGGTTTGGTGTAATTGATGTTTGCATGGGTATTTTTAATTCAATAATAAAATAACTTTTGGTAACTGACCAGGCAAAAATATCGAGGACGTGAGTATGGTAACGTGAGTTAAAAAAAAAGGAAAAAAAGGGACCTTTATTACATTGCATAACTCGACCACAGCCCCTGGCGTGCTTTTTGCTAGTTTTTTTTTAGCACTCTAGCCCTACCGGGCCTACAACCTTTCTTGCAATTCTATCCTATCCACGTGTCACCTCCACCTCAGCAAAATGTGATGTGGACTGTTTTGTGCCATTGGATGTGATCTTTTCCAAATCGATGGTTGAGAAAATTAGAGCACTCCAGAAAAATGGACCTAGAGATAGCAGACGACGTCGACTTCTAGTACTTGCATATGTCCTAACAGCAAAACCATCCCGATTCAATATGTCTTTCTTGAGTTGCATACATCCTGACCACAAAACCATAGCAGAGCCCATTTTTGTGAGTCTTTCCCGAGGAGAACTACTTTTAGTTTGTATTTTATAGGCATCGATCCATCTAATAGGATGTTGGACCTCTAATCGGTTCTGTCACTTGTTTATGTGAACAAAATTTCTTCTGATGAAAAATATGTTTGATTAGGGCATTGTTGCATGGTTCTGCTATAATGTGGTCCGATGGCCATTTTGGATATGGATACGGACCGTAGTAATTCCTTTGCCTCCTAAAATAGAGGCAAAATAAATGATCTTCCTAGTGGCCAATAGGCAACTGTGTCCTAGCATTATTGTAGCACAAAGACTGTTTGAGGAGGCAAAGTATCCGCTTCTGGCTGACTCTCAACATGTAAGACAAGGAGAACATGTATAAACGAGCAACCACAGCAACTATCGTGGACCCTGTTGTATTGGAGGATTCTTCTTCTATTGTGAACAAGGTAAGTATTGAACACTTAGTTTAGAATTTGGTCTTGCTTTTATTTATTCTTTTCTTATGCACATCTTTGGTTTTAGAACGTCGCATCTGTGCATGATTCTCCTGATATATTAGAAAATTTCTACAGTTTGTTCCATTCTAATTAAGAACCTTATTATACTTTAAATGTTGAGGAGCATTACCATCAAAATTCTATCTTGCACCTTAAAAATGGTCTTTTATGTCATAATTTAATTCATAAGCTACAATGTTGTAAGCTATGTTTTTGTCCAATGTCATTATAATGTATGGCAAGAGTGTTATATTAACTGTTGTCACTTAGAATGCCTTGAAAACTGCACCTAACCTGTCAAAGCAGAGCTGGCATAATGTAATTTTTTTATTTCTCGAATTTGAAAAATTATTTTAAGACGTTGACATATATGTAGGCAGTTCTAGCTAGGAAACCTTATGACGGGCCTTCATGTCTAATCATCTATGCAATATCCTTGCTTCTGAACAGCAGTGTTTGACAAGTGTTGACATAGTAATCGTGAGATGTCATTTTTGCCCTGTTTTTGTAGCGTTCACATCCACAAATCCATCTTTTTGTGCAAAGTTCCATTTCTTTTGGTGAGGGCAATAAAACTGAAAAGCTTTTATCTTAATCATATAACGATTCATTCATGCACATAAGGTACATTACTTAAATATACATGCAACTTGGGTTTTTCCTTCTGGCTTTACTCTGCAATCTTTCTTATATAGTTCCCTTTTCTTTTTGGGTTGCCCCTAGGGGGGCAAGCCCTTGTTTATGTGGGTTTATAGCATATTCTAAGTATATGCTAGTATATGCTAGGAATATGCCAATGACTGCTCCAAACTTCCTATAGCGTGTAAATTGGCGGTTGTGGCTGTTCTTAGGCATCGATTTAAACCGCTACTTAGGACCCAAAAGCCATTTCAAGTGCAGGAATGAGAAATGGCAAACAAGATCCAGGTACGTCACTGCCCAACCCATGCTTACAAAACATTAATTTGCTTCTGGCCGAATTTAAGGGGATTAACACTAGCTCAGGATTTAGGAAGAATCTAACTAGAGGGGAAAATTACAATAGAAGTGGGTTTGGCCATAAGAAAGAAATGTTGCAGCTTATGAGCGAGGAATTCACAAGTAAGTCAGGGAAAGAATAGACTTTAAATAGGCCTAGAGCAATTGGCATGTTTGTAGCAAAGTTGGAGATGTTAATAGTGATGTTTGTGGTGCATAGGTAATATTGTTCAAACCTTGAAGGAAAGCAATTTTGAACATACCTGAGGCAATGTGACTGTAAAGCTTGCCAATTCATATGGTTTGTTGGGGACGTTGAGGGCGAAATTTGTTCAAATTGCTTATGAAGCAAGGAAACAGTTTCCCTAAAATCGAATATGGATTACCAACGAAATAATTCACAATCCCGCTGTCAATCAGGTAAACTCAGTTTAGAATAACCTAGATTACTATCATTTGGCCCTGTATAGGTTTTTTACTGAGTTGTGCCTATGTATAAGCTCAAGCCGTGCTCTCTGCATGACAAGTCAAATCAGTATTCTGGCATGGATATATACACCTGGCTCATAGGCAGTTAGAAGCATGAATTTATGCAACAATACACAAGTTCTTCAAATGATCGTCTCTCTCTAATCTCAGATCTAATACTTACCCTGTGGTCCTTGAACCTGAGATTAGAGAGCCCAATTCTATCCATTCACAGTTTCCAAATCTTAAGTTTGCAAATAATAGCTTCACTACACATTTCTCAGAACAGACTAAAAGAATAGGGCAGCCAGTCATTATTTCTTCATAAAAAAGAAGAGCATTCTTTCCTCTCTCATGAACTGCTGATAAAAATGTTTGTGGCCATGAAAGCTGGCCAATAAAGCCCGCATCATTCTGAAATCCTGCCTCCATCTAATAGGTGGCATCTTCAGGTCCCTCAGCCACAATGGAAAAGTGTTTGGATATGGGTATGGGATAAGCTGCTTCATCCCAAAGTAGTAGTTTCGTGGTGGCAAGTGATCCATAGATGCCTTAGAGTCAATAGGTTAGTCCATAAAATGGATAATCGGATTTCAGAGCTCTGTCCTTTATGCCAGCAAAGGGTTGAGAGTATTGAGCATTGTTTCTTCTTGTGTGAGCGGCTTCGGCAGGCATGATCTTGGTTGTTGACCCTATTTGGCACGTCTCGATCTAGCCAGCAAATTTTGCTTGCTATCTATCCTGATGCTTGGCCCAAACTACGGAAACGAGCTTTTCATCTCGCATGTGGCTGTTATGGTCAATCTGGAAGAGAAGGAGGTTGTTTATCTTTAAGGGCATAGATACTGCAGATGAGATTGTTCTTCGGTGGGCGCAAAATAAAATTGTTATGGCTTACAATTGTTCTTCTGAAGAAAGTACTGATCTGGCATACTTACCTTCAGATTCATTCTTTTGCATAGGCAGGTGGTTGTTGAGCTTGTCGTCCTTCAAACAAAAAAAATAAAGCCCGCAGCATCTACCAATTCTATATGGGTTGAATGTAGGTGACACTAGTACCGTTTTAAATTTCTTAGGCAAAAAAGTCCAATAGATCTTTAATGTTGTGATGCATCTTATATTGTTACAAATTTAGAGGCTGGAGGAGATTTCAAATTATACCGATCATGGAGAAAGCGAAGGACTTCAATGTTGTTGAGAAGGGGATGTGGTCATTTTCCCAGCCTTTGGTGCATCTGCTAGTGAAATGCAAATTCTTGCTGAAAAGTGCGTTCAAACTGTAGATACAACATGCCCTTGGTGTGTAGGCAACCTATGTCTACGATTATATCCTTGGAGGCGAGCTTGATGGATCAAGTGGTACCAAAGATAGTTTCTTGAAGTATGATGATGTAATTGTGTATATCTGGCTTGAGGAAAGACAAACTCATTTGTATGAGTTTACATTCTTGCAGAAATTTAAGTCAGCAATATCAGAAGGATTTGATCCAGATAAGGACTTGTCCAGGGTCGGGATAGCTAACCAAACAACAATGCGTGCAAAGAATGTAGTTCAAGCATTCCACACACTTGGATGAGGCTTTTCATTTCACGGAAAATAGTCGAAGATGCAAGGCATATCTATCTCCCGAGAAGTCGCTTACGTGCTCGCTCAAGAATGCACCAAGTTAGGAGACCGAATCACGGTAAACATTATAGTTTTGATAGGATTAGGTGGTCTTGCATCAAATGCATGTCTCTTTGATCACTTTATTCGTCTGCTTACTTCTTGCTAAAGTTTGGATCAAGCAATTCAAGCCTTCATCAAGGTTTTACGACCAAGTCGAGGTGTACATGGAATGCAATTATTGACGCCAAGCATGCCAAACTTGGAAATTGTGGAACAAAGGCTCCATTTATATGAACGGATGGAGGACCGTGTAAGAAAGCAGATAAATTTACGTTTCCGTGCATTTTAAAAGCATGTTCCAAAGATTGGACTATGTAGAAAGTGGTAGGAGAATTCATGAGCAGATTATTCAAAGTGGTCTTCAATCCGACATTGTGGTGGGAAGTACAATTGTTCATATGTATGCCAAATGTGGGAGCTTGAAGGAAGCTCAAAGTGTATTTGACAAACCTTAATCTAGATGTGGTAGCTTGGGGTGCAATGATTGCAAAGATACGTGCAACATAATGATGTCCACCTTGCCTTGAAATGTTTTTGAGTATGCAATGCAAGAGCATAATGCCGGATAAGTTCACATTTTCAAGTATCTTGAAAGCATGTGGTAGTATTGGGTCCTTGGATCAAGGTAAGGACATCCATAAGCGCATTCTTGAAAATAAAACTCAGATCGACATTGGTGTTGGAAGTGCTCTCGTTGATATGTATGCCAAATTTGGCAGTTTGGAGGAAGCATGGAGCGTTTTCATAACATTGCCTTGTAGAAATGTCATAACATGGAATTCTATGATTTTGGGATATGCTGAGCTTGGAGAAGGTTATCTTGCTTTCCAATGTTTTGAAAATATGCGGATGGAGAACATAACGCCTATTAAGGTTACATTGTTGAGTGTTTTGAAAGCATGTGGTAATGTAGGTGCCATAGAACAAGGAAGGAGTATCCATGAACAAATTACTGATGATAAATTCCAACATGATAGTGTCTTGGGTAATGCTCTCGTTGATATGTATGCCAAATGTGGGAGCTTGGCAGAGGCACGGAATGTCTTTTATAAAATGCCCAATAGAAGTGTAGTGTCTTGGGGGACAATAGTTACAGGATATGCTCAGCTTGGCGAAGTTGGACCTACAATGCAGTCCCTTCTAGATATGCAACATGATGGTGTTAAACTGCTATAATTTTTACTGGCATTCTTACTGCAATAAACAGGCTAGGCCTAGTGGATGAAGGAAATTTTTTTTTTTAAGAGCATGAGCCAATATGGTGATCATCAGGCGCACAACATATTTCATGTTACATGTTTGGTGGATCTACTGGGTCATGTCATCGCGGTCAATGAAGCTGAAAATTTGCTCAAAACTACATTGCATCCCGACGTATGTCCGTGGACCACACTATTAACTTCATGCAAAATACATTGCAATGTGTATTTAGCAAGAAAATGCTTTGATGAAATTCTTCAACTAAATCATTTTGTTCCGGGGCATATGTGCTCATGTCGAGATATGCGGGGCTCATATAATAAAAAGTTCTTATAAAGTAGAGTTGCCGCAAAGGCACGTGAGACTAACACCATCCAGGATTGATAAAATCTATGCTATCTTTGAAAATATAATGATTGGGGCAACAATGAGATAAATTGCCTTGTCATATTGTGTGGAAATTGAGCATTTGAAATGAGCTTCTACCGAAAGAATCTATGATTTAAAGAAATGTGAGTCTTTTAACTTGGCCCTATTTTTATTGCAAGATCCGGCATTGGATATTCGTTCCTTGGATCAGGTAATGATATTTGAACCGGAAAATACCAGAAAGAAGATAGCAACTCAACAATTACAAAGAATCAAAAGTGGAACAAGCTCCGTTTTAGAGTTTTGCATTTATTATTGCATTGCAATATGCTCAGACGCATTGCCGACGAGTAATCTACATCCAAGCCAACCGTGACACTCGTAGATATGGTCGAACTATGTTTTGAACATAGGGTTGCCCTGAGGGGAGCAGCCTATCAATTGTCTGCATCACACTCTAGTGTTATCTTAGGCCATGTCTTTATTAGTTGGATCCGTTGTCCATCCAGATTTGACCTGAAGTCTTGTGTTGCCAGAGGAGATTTCTATTGACAACCACACAAAGTTCTACCTACAACCATCTTATAATAATGAGGTGATGTGGCAGTATGGGATGCCCGATGACACCTACCATATTGATCCTAATACTAAATTGGGGTAACAGCAAAGAGGAGATATAATTTTGAAATTTGCCATTTGCAACAATAGGAATTGTTCAATTAGCAGACTCCTATTTGATTTGTGCTCAAGGTATAACACTTGATGTTAGATAAGAGAAAATAGCCGTGCACTTAGCAAACCCATCACTACAAAATGTTTTCTTCAGCAAACAATTATTAATCTATTAAATGTAATGCTCTAAGGTCCATTTCAGATTGGTGTATGCTCGTTTGGTCTTGCAATTTGCTTATTGTTTTGTGTTGGCATGCGGGATGAAAGCATGCCAGAATAAAAATAAAGCAGCCTTTCATTTTTGTGAATAATGAGCTTTATGCTAAAATTTTAGACCATGCCAGCATATCTGCTTTCTCTTAAAGATGGTTTGACTGACACTAAAGAGTCTAAAGTTTAACCAAAAACTTCTATTCATTACTCCATAGAGCTAAATAGTCAAAGCAATGGGACATTGAGTGTTGTGTACATACTATGCAACTCATATCAAATGAATGAAGAATTTCTCAATCAATAGTTGTATTTGAACGTGGACTCTTTACTATTTGCCACTTGCAATTCAACTCTTGATAGAAAAATCAATAAGGAAATATCATGTGCTTAAGTTTCAACCTTCAATCTATCTTTGCATGAACAAGAAATAGAAAAAGAAATCGAAATATGTATTCACAATCTCATAGGACTTGCGATATAAGGTTCAATATAAACACTATGACGTTCCCCCGGAGTATATGCTACGATATGCGTTCATCCTATGGCCACGTTAGTGTCAAGTTTGAATAGTCGACTTGTACAGGGTCCAGAGTAGCCCAGCACGTCCCAAATGTTGGCTTACTACATTATAAGTGAGTGACACCACTCACCTTAGGCAAGGTAACTCCACATTGTCACGTGGACTGCCTTATTAGCGCCCTGCCTAATCAATTGTCCCGTTGATAACCCCACATTGTCACGTGGAGCCGTCCCATTAGTGTCCTGCCATATGGAATTGTCTCGTTGGTGCCATGTGGACCTATCCAAGTGAGCTCTGCCGAGATCCACTTATTCCAACTATCTGCTGACCTTGCTAGCGCTTGGAATGAAGGATCATCTCCAAGAGAAGTGTGTCGTGCAAATTAGGCTTCCAAACACTTGCGGATGCCAAATCTACAATGGACACAGCAAGAAGACACTCAGACATACAAATGATGCTTCCATGCACTTTGCAGAGGTGAAATTTGCATTACGTATGACTTCTTGAACTACTGAAAGACCAACACTAGATAAAACCCTCACGGGAATCTCTTTGAAACCAACAGAAGACAATGGGATAAAACCCTCACGAGCATCTCTTTGAAACCAACAGGAAACAATAATAAAACCCTCACGGGCATCTCTTTGAAACCAACAGGAAACAATGATGTTGAAACCAACAGGAAACAATGTTGAATGCTGGTAAAATGCGACCATTATGGCCGGGATTAAAAAATCTTGCCCTTTCAGGTTTTAGAGGAAAAATCCTGACCATAATAGCAACATCTAACTATACTAAAGTATACCCTCATGCTGACTAGCCATGTTGGGTGAACAATACAGTTAAACAAAAAACTTAATGAAGAACTCAAGTTTTGAAAATGCCTTTACTATAGATCTTCATTCTTGCCTATGAACTGCAACTTCCATCCAAATTATAGGTAATGCGCTCTCGAGTTGACTGCAAAAAAAACCAAGAAGATAAGTTAAGAAATCCCTAGGGCTCAACGAGCCGGATCCCACTATCGGCAACGACACTTGGGAGCAAAATCTCAACTGCGGCTTCCTTTTGTGACACCAATACGTTGCACTCAAACCCCAAAGTCCATGTGTCCACCTCGATCCTAGTCCAAGAAGAGCTCAACATCACCTTCACAAAATGTCAATGTTTTAAAATAGCAATTTCGATTCAAATACTCTATTGTCTACGACTATGACTTAAGCCACTTCACTCTCCGGCCATGGAGGGCAACCCTCCGTGCGCAGCACCTTGTTACCTTTGGACTTTTTCAAATCTATCCTCTTCTATAGTTTGGTACTTTTGGTGGCTCCTAACCTGATTTCCTTGCTTGCTTGGAGTTGTTAGACGCACATAGCAATGGTCTGTTGTTTCAACGAGCTAGAATTTTAGGTAAAATGCTTTGCATTGTCACAACTATAAGCATGTCTGCAAAAATTAACTGTTGTGGAACTTCTTTAATTTGTATTTTTCTCCCGCAACTTTGTGATTTGAAGCAGAGATTTGATATAAGCAACCATCTCTTGCGATTACTTTAGCATCATGAAGGCATGTACCACTTATGGACATCTAATGTTTGGAAGAAGGAGCTTTGTTTCTGTGACGTTCTAAGTATTTATACGGTATACGTATAAATATACTGACACGTCACCCAGTAAAGGTACGCCACCATGCGGTATTGTAACCTAGGGGGTTGACCTAAAAGGGATTAAATTAGTGCTAATTTAATCATTAAGGATAATAACCTATAATTAAGGAATTAATATCTAAGTGGGTTAATTAAGTTAATTAATGATTTGGGAAGGCGCCACCTGGCCAAACTCGATTGGCCAGCATGGGGAATGCTAATTGGGGCCATCAAGGTGGATCACTACCCCCATCTCACCCAAAATCGACCCAGAAGAAGGAGCAGCTGAGCGCCCAAGTACCTGGAACTATTGTTGATCACCCCGTGGTTGCTGAACACCCAGATTTTGAGAGATGGAGGCGCCTCATGACAATGGATCAAGTCGAAACTCGGGTTAGTAGATAATCTAGTTGATATCTTTAAGGATAGAGCTTCAGTTAAGTTCTTTGAGTCTTCTCTGGTTGTTCTTACTTAGGATTAACCCTTCTTTGGTATTTAAGATTACATTTCAATTATGGATTACGTTTATGATGGATGGATGGATGTGTATATGAAAGTAGCTCTGTTAAACTTCCATAAAGTAGGGATTATAGGGGGGTAGAGACCTCTGTGCCATATGCTTTAGTATGCTCCTAGTAGCTCCTTTAATTTCCACGTAATGCGGCCTGTGCACAAGGGACCACCGAGTCGTGGATGCTATGGAATGGCTTAGCACCAAATAAAGGATGCAGTGGTGAAGTGGGGGTGGGGTCTTGCACGAACATACAAGGCTCCTGGGACTCCTACAGTGGGCTAGGCCTGATAGCCGGTCACGTAGAGGGCCGGGTATGGGTCTGACACTCCCTGGGTGCAGAGGTGTGACCCGTATGGGGCACCCTGTGCTTTGAGTAGATTTAGGGTGAGTAAGTCGGGTATGGATGCGGGGGTCGCTGATGCGGCACGTATTCTCTAGCTCACCCAGGGGACACCTCCCTGACCTACCTCATCGGACCGGGGCGTCATGAACCCTGGAGTAGGCTCGAAGGGTGATACCTTGAGTCTGCGTCTCCGGAAGGCTATAGTGATGCCATAGCATGATTCGACTCATCTGCAAAGTGTGCACAGGAGGGGCGGATGGAGTGGACAACCCTAGCCGATGTTCTATGTCAGCCAACGCCATGCCAAGATTCGGTCTGCTGACCTCTTGAGACCTAGCCGTCAGTCGATCCTCACTGGAGTCTGAGCCGGGGTAGAACCATGGGTTTGGGGCGTTTTCCCTAGTATTAAATGCATATTCTTTGTTGTTGTCACTTGGATGGATGTGCCACCCTTCGTGGTGGTATTTTATGATATGATTATGCTGTGTGCTAACCTTGTATTCACGCTTCCGCGACATAGGAGCCCCACTGAAGGCGTGGGCCGGATGACCCCTCTGTGTCCTTCACTCGAGCATCTCTCTATAGATGGCCCGAGTTATACGGAGGGCCTTGCTCGTGGCGAGTTGGTCGCCATGGGAGGGGAAAGTCCCCGTATGTATACGTCTGAGTGTCGTATATGTTCAGGGAGCGTTCACAGTGGTATCAGAGCCGTGATTTCAGTTACTCGAAATCATAGCACTGACCAAACCCTAACTCGTTAGTTCGGTAGTTAGGAGGGAGTTAAGCTAGTGTGATTGTTTAGCTCTTTGATGTTTGGTCCCGTGCTAGGTTAATGTAATAGATTGTAAGTTTTTAAGAGATTCAGGGTGACTGGAGGAAGTAAATTATGGGTTTTTCATTCAACTCGATTGGTAGCCGTTGATTCGCGGCATATTCCTAGTATTGTGCCAGATCCATGGCTATTGGTCTCCCTGCCAAACCAGACTGCCAGTGCTAAGCCAAACTGTCCCAATCGACCCTGCATTGTTCCTCCAATTAATCCTACAGTCAATCAAAAATTTCGAACTGCTAGAATGAATCCTGCTGCCGAAATCAATCTTGCGCAATCTCGGAATCAATCATCTTCATAGCAACTGGATGCACCTGTACAATGTACACACATGGCTGTTTACACCAGGGCTGGAGGATTCGAACCTCCGGGCCATGTCGGCCTCACCAGAACCCTTCTAATGCCATCTTATCTATCCTGCATAAATGCTACAAGCACAGATGCCTAAATGCTACAAGCAAACAGCAGCAAAGCCGGCATGCCACAAATTAGCCCTCCCACCAGGGGATATGCCATCATCCGCCATAGCCAGTGGCTTCAACCGCCATAGCATCTGTGGGCTTCATCCACCATAGCATATGTGGGCTTCCAGCCGCCCTCTCTGCTCTCTGCTCTCTACCTCTCTGCTCCACCTCTCTGCTGAAGCCGCCTTCTCTGCTCTCCGCCTCTACCCTCCATTCAGGCATTTGCTACATCAAGCCGCCCATTTGTGCCAGAAGCCTCCATTGATGCATTTGCTGTATCAAGCCGCCCTCTCCGCCTAAATGCCCTCTGCCTCTGCTCTGCTGCCCTTGCCAAAAAAAGAAAGGAGCCCTTCTTATCCACGCCCTAAAAAAAGGCCTCCAATTTTTATTTTATTCTTCTTCACCTTTCCAAATATAACTTATCTAAAAACCCAAAAAAGCAACATGACCTCTAAATGACATTAAGCTCCTCAAATATGGCAATATATACGGTTTTCTATACAATACAATACCAGAATCATAGTTCCCACCATTGCGAGAATACCCTCCCGCAATACCAAACGAATTGGGTAAACTTAATCAATACCCTTTGTGCTAGCCAGCACTAATTTCTTGTAGTCTAGACCAACACTGATTCATCCATAACAACATTTCCACACAGAAAATAATACCAATAATACCTTTCTTCCTTCACACACATTCTGATGTCACAGAGGTGGTCCTATATCGAGGTAGCATATAATGTGGAATTTCTTCCAATATTTAAATCACAAAGCTTCAATTCATCTGGCAGATATCTGATATTATACCGAAGCTTCAAGTTAAATTCGCCCATTGATCCCTTCCTGGCTCTAATATCTTCCTTCAGCTTCTTAACATCGTAAGAGCTGTTTACAGAGAAGGCACCTGTATCATGATCGAATTTGACAAAAACTGTATACCAGTGAGCTGCTGATTTCTCCTCTGTTTTTGAAGTACCTATAATTCCCCGCTCCTTCTTTAGAAGGAAGGAAGGAAGGAAGTATATTTTAACGTCCGCGGAGGCCAAACTTGACCTATGAGACGGTACATGCAGTACACAAAGCAGATAAAACCACACCAAAAAGACAAATGCTACTATACAATGTGTCCCTACTACTGGGATGAAAAAACCCCCACATGGGAGGAAAAACCCTGATAGTAGGCTCTCAGATCCCTTGTCCTGTAAGGGATTCTCTAACGGTAGAGACTTGCAAAATGTAGGATGCGAGACGTGCAACCATTGGCGATGCCTCGAATTGATGCGTGGTGCCTCAAGAGCATCTAAGATCGGCATGTGTTACTCTGGGATATGCGATATGCCGGACACTCTTGCAGAGCATGGTGCTCATCCTCATCGTCCGCATGTGGCAACACCGCATATTCTCTCATGCCGGGATTCTCGCCCTCCATCGTGAGTCCAACGACTGTTTCAATTCTCGAGATGATGGGACCCTCATCCTCACCGGAAGCAATAGCTCTCCGTTTCTTCATAGATATATGCGCTTTCAAGTATTGGTGTGGGCCATGTTCGGTGTTGGATTAACTTATGCGTGTGGTAGTGCTCTGTTTTAGGCTTTGCACGAAAGTGGTTGCATCCCACGAGTGGTGGCAAAGCGCCATCGTGTGCAGCCTCGCCCCACGGGCATCGGGCATAGCCACAATCTGGCGGTAGTCTATAGACCACGTTGCGAACCACCCCCGGCGGTGCTTCCCGCCATACCCTCTTCGGTCGTTGTGGCTCTTGTGCCAATAACAAAGCCCCTGGGAAGACGTTGTGCATCCATCTTTGGTGACCTTGTGGAAATATGCAAGATGTCTGCGCAAGATAGCGGAATGTTGCAAGGGCGAGAACCCGATCTCATATAGCAAAATCTGATAAGGCACCGCGGTCCTTGATACCTAGGATCGTATGTTAAGAAGGCCTTTTGCACCCTCTCTAGCTTATCCCGTGTGTTCTTGCTAATTGCCGACCCCGGACCTCTACCCCATACAACAATACGGGTTCAACGAGTGCTCGAGCAGTGTGCTCTACGTGCCCATCCACATAGGTCTATTCTCAGAGCGGCTATTCTCAAGATAGCATACTGTGGCTTTCCATCCCATGGCCTGACCCGTCTTTCCACAGTCATCCCATAACATGCTAGCGAAAAGTCGATTCCCATATACTTGAAGGTCCTTACAACATCCACCTTCGGCCCTCGTAATAGAGATCGGGATATCATCTTTGCGAGGAGAGGACCGCCAGAGCTTAGTTTTTTGCAGGTTCACCGTCATTCTGTTGTGTCACGTAACCCACTAAGAGCGCCCAAATGTCCGCCGTGATACTCCTCGGCAGTATGGGATAGCAAGTCTACATCATCGCATAGAGCAATTGCCTTATCTTCAGATGCCTCTCGGTAGGCGTGGGCCACCGCCCCATGTTCTTGCATCCAAGTCTCCAACTTGTCAATGTAGAGACCAAAGAGCGTTGGAGATAACGGACATCCCCTGTTTAACCCCTATGGTGCTAGCAACTTCGGCCGATCCGATGCGTGCAATGCAAAGATATATCCCATCATAGAGTCTATAGATGACATTTTGTAAGTCCTGTGGGGCATGCAAATACCGCAAATCTTTGCCACAACAGTCCCGAGGGACCGTGATCATATGCCGCCTTTGAAATCTACGAAACAGAGTACAGTCACGCCACAGCGCATTGCGAGTAGCTTCCATAAGGATTCCGAGAGTGAATATATGGTCGAGTGGAGGGCGGGTTTAAACCCTCACCGCCAATCAGACGCACTCCAGCCTTCCTCAGCCCACCGAAGTTAACTTCTTCTCCACCACACCGCTAAAAGCTTTGCGAGTAATGGGCTCACCATGATCATGCGGTAGTTCGAATCATCCCTCGGCACTGCCTTATGAATTGGGGTGACCTTGCTAACCATCCACTCTCCGGAGGCCCTCCCTTATGGCCCGGTTAATAATCATTTTGCCGAGGCCCTAGCAAAGCCGGGTCCACCCCATTTCAATAACTTCGGCTTGAAGTCCCCGCAAGTCCTTCGCTTTGCCATTAGCCAGTGTCTAAGGCCCCGTTGGATGTCTTCCTCCCGTGAGCCGCAAAGATTTCTCCTACCCGACGGAACCCCAGCCACTGCTCCCGGGGATCATACATGACTCCTCCAAACGATGCATCCACCGATCTACGGTAATATTGCCGGGTGGTTGATGCCTCTTGTACAACACCCTACACCGTAAGGCTTTTCGGCTCATCATCAACAAATCAAACATGCGCCTGGCCGATGGTGCGCAATGTACGCGATGCTTTTTGGATTTCAAGAATGCTCTATAGTCTCGAATGGCTCTGCTGCCAGAATTGTGGATCCGAGACAAGGCGTAGTTGGGTCTTTAGAGCCTTGCACTCGGCGTCAAAAACCAGTGGATTACGAGGGAATGCGCGTTGTCCATTCGCGGCGATCCCTCGCCGCAAAGCATGCACTAGCTACCGTGAGTAAGGCATTTACAAGCCATTCCCACCTATCATGTAACGTGCAAAGGGCATCAATCCCTTGCAGTTCACGCTCCAACACGCACTCATATTCCCGCTTGCTTTTCGATAGTCGGGGATGTATCTCAACCCCCGATGGTTTCTACTCGCGGATTGCGCTTATCGAGTGCTCCCAATCCAAAGTGAGATAAAGTGGATAGTGGTCCGACAAAGCCTCCTCATCTCTCGTTCAGGTGCCAATTGAGAGCTCACCGATCATGTCAAGTCCTACCACTGGAGCAAGGAGATAGTCTACCACGCTAGCTCCACCATCATGTCTATCGCTCTTGCAAGTAAAACCCCCTGATTGCGGCCATCTGATCATACCATTGCACACTACCATGTCAAAGACCTGACAGAGTTGAACTAACTCCCTTCCAAAGGCGTTGGTGACTGTATCTTGAGACTGTCTGGCATGTTGGGGTGCAGCTGTTTCAAGCCAGAGTGGGTCAGAATCGGCCTCTCCCTGGAAGGTAACCGACTGCAGCTGTGCAGAAGATTAATAAGGGAAGCAGTTGAAAGACAAAAATTCGAGAGCAAAGCATCATCTAGTTTGTCACTGGAAAGTCTTTCACCATCAACCAGATTACAGATTAACATCTTGGCCTGGTGCCCCAGATCTGAATGATAATTCACATGTGCTTTTACTGCATCATACAGCATATCATGTGATGGCATTATGCCTGCAACGCTCATCACGACTTCGCGGAAAATTTCAGGTAAATATCCAGGATTTCTGATGGCATGCACCAAGTATATTTCTGCAATACTCATCACCAGATCATGAAATTTTTGAAGTGAACATACAGGATTTTTGCCAAAGCGCAACAAGTACTTTCTGCCACATTAGCCCTCTTTGTACAAATCCTTTCTTCAGTTTGATTTATATTTGAATCAAGAATGAGAAATGAAAATGTCACAATGTGAAGGTTCAACAGATGTTCCTCATCTATTGAATACAAATACTTTGTACAGCTGCCGGATCAAAAAATCAATCAAGAGTTCAATATTTTTCTGGTTGTTTGAAATTTTCACATTCGAATTCAACCACGAGCATATGGCAGAAGCTGAGTTTATAAATGTTACTCCTTGCTCCCTGAAATTGTCAATGACAAGTTGTAGTACATTGGGCTGCAAATTCATTAGCCCTGTTAAAAGACTTGGGATATCCAAGTACAATGAATCTGTCTCGTTTTTAATGACATGGAAAGTAAGGGCCAATATGCAGCCATGGACAACACCAAGAATTTCCTCAGAAAAAGTTACGAGCTTAACAGATCTAAGAAGATCCATAATCACATTGCAGAAAGGAAATACTTCCTTCGTCCAAAATCGATCACATATGCCCCTTAGATTTGTTCCAACTCCATCCTCTGAAGACATGCCTAAAAAAACTGCAGCCATCTCCAGATTCATAATGTTTGAGGTCTTGAGCTCTACCTCTTGACCATAACAAAATTTTGCTATTAGCTCAAATGTCTCAGGACCCCCTGGGAGATTCGATAAATTGACACGAATGTTGGATGCCGATTTTTTCTGTGCACAAATATCGGCGAAGTATTTACTCCTTACAAAGAAAACAAATCTGTGACAAGGGAACGTTTTTTTGCCAACTACAACAGTCATGTCACATAAATGTTTAAATCTATCCCGCCAACCAGGAATACTTATATCAGGCATTTCCCGCTTTACTGCATCCTTGCATTCTAGGTTTGAACTTGAAGCCATTTCGTCAAGGATAACTGAATCAGTAATAAGGCACATCAAACTCCTGTACAATCTCTTTCACATACTGAGGGTGCATCCCCATTAGTCGGTTACCTAGCCTTGCCTTTGATTCGTGGCAAGTAGCGACAAAAAAAAATTGGCCGCACTATCTCTTCTCCAGCCTTGTTTCGTCCTTCGTGGCAAAGGCAACTTCAAAAAACTCAGAAGTGCGAGAGGACTTCCGAATTGCTGAATTCAGAGCTGGGTTTGTCTTCTTGATAGATTTGATTTGTCTTCTAGTGAAGAGATCGATTATGATTTGTTTCTTGTTCTGATTTCAGGTTTAGGAGCACTGAACTGCAATGGGAATGGTGTCCATGCAAATGCCTTTGCTTTGCTTACATGGCAAAGCTCCCAGAACTGGGTTCTGCCGTAATGGGGATGCACTCAGGCAAAACTGCTGGTTGTTATATCTAGCAAAGCAAAAAATTAAACCAACTTGATGTCAAATAATGGCTTGAAGGAAATTACGAACTGCATATGCAGACACCTACTGAGATCAGTACAAAAAATAGGCTACAAGGAACTATCGAAATGAACCTAAACCACTCTACCAGGAAAAGAAATTGTTCACAACTCCACTCTTCTTCTAGTTGATGCCATTACATATGAGTAACAATCTTATAAACAGAAATTAGCTAGCATAAGATGGCACACAAAAATGAAAATTGCTGGAATTGTAAGCAGAGAAACAATACAAAAGTGAAGCTTATAAAAAATTTTGGTTTCACCAAGATATGTTGATACAGAAAAGAAAGTAAACAACAAGCCTAGCCAAAAAAAAAATAGCAAAGACCATGATTAACCTTTAGCGATTCAAACCTCCAATCAAGATCTATGTTCAAACGGCTATCAACGCATATCACAGTCCGGCAGAGCTTGAACAAATACTGAGGCCCTTTTTCCACGACCCTGCTGTCTTAAAATTATTGAAAATTATTGAAGTGTGATTGGGCCAAATCATCATATAAGACACCATCGCTTTTCCATGGCAACTTTTAGGACATGTCTCATTTCAAGTCCGTACAAATATAGTGTCGCATTTTCTTCCAGGGGATATCCCCCGCCACAAAATGCGCCAGGCAAACGTGGCCAATCCCAAGTCTTTTTGGCCGCAATTTTAAGACGTCTTAAAAAAAGTATGCCACGAGCTGTGTCGCCGGATCTATGCAACTGGATCAGACGTCTCTGTTTCGGTACTCTGTCGCGTCGCTTTTCATGCGTGAGCAAACCTTGAAGGTTTTGATTCCGAAGCAAATCTTCAAGCTTTTGATCTGGAAACAAATCTTCAAGAATTTGATCTGGAAGCGAATCTTCAAGCTTTTGATCCGGAAGCAAATCTTCTTCGAGTTTTTGCGGCAAAGGCAAATCTTGATTATTTTGAAATGGAAAAGGAGGGGAAGAAGGGGGAGGGAAATGAACTGGAAAAAAAACAGGGGGAGGGGGAGGAGCTCGGGACGGAACATGGGAAGTGCAAGAAAATCTTGTGACGACATCGCTAGAATTAGAATTGCTGCTGCTATCACTGTCTGATGCAGGGTATAAAATGATCGGCGATACAGGAGCTTGAGATTGAAAAGTCTTACGAGGATTTATTTTCGGCTGTAGAGAAAAGGAAGAGGAAAGGATCTTCGGCTGTAGAGGATCTTCGGCTGTAGAGGAAAGGAAGAGCGTGATTTTCGGCTGTAGAGGATTTTCGGGGATCTTCGGCTGTAGAGGAAAGGAAGAGGATGATCAATATTTTTGCATCGATGGAGCTTAATCGAGAATAACACATTTGTCCATACTTATAAAGGGCGAGAAACAAGGTTGCATATTAAACGGGAGTGTTGCAGCACTCCCGTTTGAAGATACCCTTCTAAAATCAAATTAATTATTTGAAATGGCCCTTTTTGGGGTTTAGGCCAAAAAATCATGGTGATTACAATTTAATATGTGCTATTTTAGCCCCCAAAAAAAAAAAAAAAATACCACTAGGTCAACATGTCAACCACTTGAAATAGCAGTTTTAGGGGTTACGTTCAAAACATCATGGTGATTACGATTTTTATATACGCTATTTCAACAACATTTATTTCTTTTGCCACTGATGAATTGGCAATACAAGACAAAAAAAGGTGATTTTATAGATCACAAGTTAAATTACGAGCACCAGACAGAAAGTGCAAGGTGAGAAAAAGTTGTAAAAATAAAGTTTTCTAGTGTGAAAAGCACTAGAGCATGCGAAACCTGTCTAAAAAAAACCTAATCAGTGTTTTCAGAATTTCTATGCTATTCCAGAATAGGATTATTGGTTGCATGTGCACTCTTATCAGAAAACATACATGCATGCATACTGTGCCATTTATGTCATTCATATAACATCATTGGATCATGTAATAGTTCTAAAGGATGAGCTCTAGAAAAAGCATTTACTAGCAGCACTTGCTAGTCAATAGTAGTTCTATGAATCCTCTAAATCAAATACCTTATGGTCTATTCTAGACAAAAAAAAAAAACTCTTACGGTTTACTTACATCCACATTCTTTTGGTAGACCTTAAGGTTTGTCTTCTCTACCATGCTTGCTCTAAAGCTAAAATACTAGGCATGGAATTCTCCAATTTATAAAGTATTCAAAGCTTCTGTCTACGCAAGGTCTTGTGTTGTTACTATTGTTGCAACAGAAAAACACAGGCACTTGAACCCAAATCCTCATTTCGGTAGTAAATGTTGATGCAACAGTATCTGGCTGGCAGCAGCTTTGACCTAGCTGAATAACACTGCAACCAAGATGGCCCTCTCCACATGCCCAATCAAGGCCTACCTGCAGCTTTGAGAATCTAAGCCCCACCGCAGGAACACAAAAAATGTTCTTTTGACCTCTATGATCACTTCTGACCTCTATGTTCTTTTGACCGTAGGCGAGTTGGTGATTGCTTCACAGCCAAACAGCAATTCCTTTTAAATTCACTTCTGGAATGAAATATGCAGTCCAAGCATCTGCAGCATTACTCAAATGTGCAATATCTGAAATTTTTAAATTCTGAATTCTACGTGTGTTTCTAAATGCTTGAGGAACATTGGGGTATGCATCAAACAGTCTAACCTTAGTAATAGACTCTGACTGAAGAAGCTGAGCCACCTTTTCTGAAGATAATAGATTATCAAGGTCTAGTTATAACAAACTCCAATGGACCTTTGCTCCTGCAGATAGACAACTGCAAGATTAGTCATTATTTTCTTTTTCTATAAGTCACATTTAGGTCAAAAGTATACTACAAGGCCAGTTGCAACAGGATTTAACAAAACTAAAACAACATGCCATACACAGGAAAAGCAAGAAAACATACAATGGCATTTCATTATTATAAAAAAGGAAGCAAATAACAATGGTCAGGTTTACACACAACATTTTTATGATTGCCTTTTGATGTGTGTGAGTTTTGAAGGCAGAAACATAGCAAACAAGAATCTCAATCTATGCCAGCAGTGGACGCAAAAAACAATATTACTACTACACTTCAAGCTATTATTTGCAGATGTGAAGTGCAAGCATTCCAAATTCCGCCAGAAACATGCTATCGTCTGATTGTCTTTTGATGCCAGGCCTGGCTATGAAATCTAATACAACACAAGCCAGCAATCTGCAATAACCGAGTTTTAGTCCCAGAGTTCCTTAACTAATATTCTGGCAACATTGCTTATGACCAAACCTGGAGTAAAAACTGGTTTGGCAGATGTATAACTTGAATCCCCATTGATTGTATCTCCTCCCAGATTTGCTATCCTTGGCGGAGTTTCAGAAGATAAAATTACAGAAGCAAAATTTGCCGCTTCAATTCACTGACTAACATACAACCTTTGCAATATTAATGTTTAAAGACTTACCAAAATGACACACATGTTTTATCTACTCACTCTTGTCTGGGCCAAGTTGATGAATATGGGATTTCATTCCAATGTCTCTATAGTGACCACACTATTTTAACTGAATATTGCTCTGTTAAAACCCTGCAAAAAGGAAACAGTTAAAAATATATGTTACATATGTTACCGAACTGACCAGCTTTCAACCTTGTGTCCTGAACTACTCCTGTTGAGCTGAAGCCAGAAAATATCTAAAGGTAAGTATTTCTTCAAATATGTTTAAATGGAGTCAATGCTACATGGCAAAGGTTTAATTAGTGTACGAAATAAATCCCACAAAAAAGAGCTTATTGTCCACAGGAGATCTGGAGCAAAAGCAAAATGGTGCAATAGCTAGCATTTAAACGCAACTTAAAAACCACAACACTGAAATTGAAAAGCCATTATAATTGTGAGCTCCTCTTGGACTTAAGACAGTCAACAGATTCTCCATTATTTTACCACATGATACAAGAACATTGAGGACTAGTGTAAATCTTTTGGTTTCAATGGCAATCTTCTATTGATTCTGATATGAATGTGACAAAATATAACCTTTAATGGTTATAAGCACACGGCAACCTATGTATTTTACATAGGACCATAGTTGAAATGTCTTGGCATACATTTATGTATGTCTCTAGCTGACTAGGTTAGGATATAGCTAGCATGTTAAGGTAATCACGTGCTATGCTCTACACAATATCACAGTTGGGTCGCTGCTATTTCCGGTGGTGCATTCTCAGGCATCCACGTCGCCCCTGCCGATTTCAAGGAATCCTATTTCCGTTCTTCATGCTTCAGCACCGGCTGCACAGGTAAGAAATGATGGCAAATTTTGATCATAGTAACCGGATCTTGCGCCCCCAATCGGTGATATTAAGAAGGGTTGCACAATTGGTCTCGGTTTCGGTTTGCGGCTCACGCCCGGCCGCCGCTAAACCGGGAATCCAGTCCCAATTGTGCTACCCTTAGGGCCAGATTCGACTAGAGGAGTTAAGGGCCTGTCACTTTGCTGAAACCCAATCCCGCGATGGCACGCCTTAACTGGCTCCTTGGCTCTGATTCCATTAACTAGTGCCGGCAATTACCAAAACGCTCGCTTTGAAGCTAAAACACTTCGGAACACTGCCGCTTAACTTCCAAGCTTTGTTTAAATGACAGGGGATGTCCCCTGGCCTTTTCAAAATAGTTAACTAGCTGCTGCGGGATTTCGGCCACGTCTTCGGCATCAATCTAACCATCGTCGTAGATCTCAAAATTTGATAACTCCAGTGCCACTTCATGGAATCACCGAAGTTATGTGCTAAAAAATAGAGAGCGGAAATTGAGTTTTTACATGATACTTCCACTGCCGCATGTGGAATCTGGCCCTTATACAACATGGAAATGGGGTCGCTTTTTTTTGCTGAGAGTGAATATTATGCTGCCACCTGGCACATCCCTACAATCCGGAATGGAAAGGGGGAAGCTAATTCCGTGCAGAGGAAAAGTTAATGGCTACAACCGGTTGACACATCCAGCGCTACTATGGGATTTGAACCCACAAATCGTAAGAACTATCATGCCAAAAATATTTTCGGTTGCATCGAACCAAAGCTCCTCGATTTGCATCGAACGAAGCTAAAAATGACGTAATAGAGGTTAAAGACACCGAATCTTCAAGAAAATGCATGCATTGGATCTAGAAATAGCCGAAAACTTAGAAACAAAAGCCGGAAACAAAGAAAATCTAGAAGCGAGTGAATGACGAAAAGAAAGCTCGTTAAAGGGCGCAAGATCTATAAACAAGAAGCATTCGTGGTCGGGCTATGGCTTATGCATTTTCGGTAAGGAGTTCACATCTTTGCCCTGTTTCAAAAAAAAAAAAAAATCGACAAGAAATGGTTAGCGGCAAACATAAGGAGTCGGCAAGTGATCACATCTTTGCCCTCTTTTATGAAAATCAACAAGAATAGCGGCCAACCTAAGCTTCTGATAAAACAAAAAAAAACTAAGGAATAGGTTGCAGAGCTCGATCGTCGCGAGCACCAGGGGCTGCCAAGCGCCATAGCTGCTGGGCGCCATCGCCAGACCTCCGCCATCGCCATCGCCATCGCCAAACCTCTGCCATTGCCATCACCAAGGACGCCATCGCCATAGCTGCTAGGCGCCATCGCCACCGATAGAAGAAAAAACAAGGGCAGAAGAAAGAAAAAGCTCCCCATTTCCATGTTGTGGGGGGGATGCCCACCGGGAGCACATTCCGGTGTGGCCGGTGACCCGCTGTGCGACCGGTGGGCATCCCCCCATACGTCACTTACGTGACTATCTTTTGTAGCACCGAAAAAAAACATCCAAACTATCATCTTTCATTTTCTGAGTTTTCAGTGTTGGGGAAACTTTCAGACCTTGTCAGAAAAATTTCCTACAAGTCTTGAACCCATTCGGAATTTACAAAACAGAACCGGAAGCTCCCTGCTACTAATACTCAAAACCGGAAAGATATAAAATCCACATTTAATTTTTTTCTCTTTTCACAGCCTCATAAAGCATAATATATCTGATATAAACTATGTAAATTGCTATCAAATACATTAGGAGCATCCTTATACAAGTCAATCAGGAGCATCCTTATACAAGTCAATCACAAATATGCACATAAGGTACATGCTGATTACAGATTACTCTACCAATAAAATGTCATGATTGGGGTGGTAAAGGTGGCAAATCATAAAAATCAGCAAATTTTTAGAACCTTGGGCAGCAGATCGAAGCTTACCATTGGTTTTATAAAGAAAATTAATGAGATTGCCCATCAGCTTTACATCCACTGCAATAGCAATGAATCCAATATACCTCTTCATCTAGTCTCATCCTGCTCACTCTTGCCTTTTTCTAAGCAAATAACTTCATTCTATCCATCTACAACACATATTGAACTTTATAAGTAACTTAATAGCATGACATAAGTATAACAATAAAATAAACATTAACAAATGGTACATTAACCTGCCAAAATTTCGCAGAAATTAAACATGGGCTCATTAACTGTTCTTAGCAGGTCTGCTATTGGATTTGGATCCGCAATGTTTCCAACTGCAGCTTCAAGATCAACTGTCTTACTCAAATAAGAGAAGAATTGATAGCTAACATATGTGAAATATACAGCTGGAATCATCAAGAATATATTTGAATTTTAGATGTGAAATAACTAATATACTTTGCAATCTCTCTGGGTCTCCTTTCATCAGCCTCGTGATCTACTTATTCATATCTTTCATATCGCTGAGAAAATATCATAACATAAGCACCTAACATATGGGAAATGTCTGCAAGGAGAGCTTCAGAGAAAATACCTTCTGCTTGAGTTCTGCAGCCTTCTATCTTCTGAGCCAGCAGCAAGCTGTTTCAACTCTGCCTTAGAAGATCATCTCCGTCTTTGCCTACGATTAGTGCACTTTAAACCTATATATTTCAAAACAAAAGCGTCAGATGCAATATGCTTCCAGACCCTGAAAAGATTTAGAAGAAATATATGAAAGGAAGGAACGAACTGGCGATGTCTGCTAGAACTATAACCCTGAATTTTTTTACAGGAAATATATAAAAAGAAAGAACGAACTTGGTATGTTTGTTTCGGATGTTAAGCAGAACTTGATGCTCCATTTGAAAAAAGTGGTGCGCAGGAGCAGAGTCGGATTCGTCTGCTGCTATTGATCGCGGAAAGAAGGGCATTCATCGTTGGGGAATAAGGCTACAACCTCCGGCCATGAGTTTTCTGGGCGGGAAGGACCCGGAAGGCTCAAAAATCAGGGCGGGAGGGCTTCCGTGAGTCTGCCACATAGGCCGGATATTTGGCCAGGTTGGACGGCAGGGGAACACTCTCCCGGGGAACTTCCCCAACGTAGGGTGTACCTATATCATAAGTTTTGTCAAAATGCACAAAGCTAAGTAAGAGAGAAGTATTTCTTATAAGCCCCAAGAAAAGCATATCAAATCGATGGATTGAAGAAACCCTACGGTGGAGCCCCAAAAACGTTGCCAGTTTAGAGAATTTTCAAAACTCCAATCCATCATTTTCTATTTTCTGAAATTTCAGTCCGGCTCTATTTCTCTCTTGTTCTTTGCTGTTGGTTCTAGCCTAGATCATAAGTTGATTTTCAGCCCACGGTGGCTAATCAACCAGTGATGAAATTTGCCAGGATCGGAAGTGAAAGCTCAGAAAATGAAAGATGATGGATTATTGGATGTATTTTCTGGTGCTATAAAAGGTATTCACATATGTAACATGTAGAGACGTGAACATGCAAACTATGTCCTACGTACACTAGTCAGCTAGAGACATACATAAATGTATGCCAAGACATTTAAACCATGGTCCTATGTAAATGCATAGGCTGCCATGTCGGCACATATAAATTTATCCAATGGTCCTATGTTAATGCATAGGCTGCCATGCCAGCACATATATGTGCTTATAACTTGAGTTATATTTTGTCATCCTCCCCTAAGCACATATATGAACTGAGAAAAAAGAGAGGAATGCTACAATTTATCCTTGGTAAAGTCATGGTATCAGAGCATGGTAATTTTCGCATTGCTTCGTGGTCTTTCTATAGACTATCACCCTTTTATTCTTGCCTTAGTTGCAAGAGACAGTCTAATTAAGCTGAAAGATTTGCCTACTGAATTGGAGCTCGAAAAGGTGGCAAGATCAAAATGCTTTCTTTTCTAAAGATAATTCCAAGAAGCACACTGACAAGTTCTCTCGAACTGAATCTTCTAGCAGTAATTCTAATCGGGGGAGCAAGAAATGTTCAAGCGGGGGAGCAAGAAATGTTCAAGCAGATATCCGTGCAAATATTGCCATGAAAAAGGTCATTTGATTAGTGATATTTCGAAGATGTATTTCTGCTGATGACCTATGCCCTCTGGGATGTGCACTTAGCGAGTCTACACAACATCTCTTCTTCTGCCCTGAGATACTACCTTTCTGGGCCTGGGTTTCTCCTATATTGGAGCTCCAAGCCTGCCATCTCAGTTCTGGTGTCTGATCATTGCCCTGTTTTGGCCTCCCTGGTGTCTATTGCACTGTGGGTGGTCTGGAAGCATCGGTGTGAGGTGGCTCTCGGGGGGCAAGCAGTTTGCCTCGACAAAATCAAGAGCTACTTTAATATGGAGGTTGCCCTGATGGCCTTATCCCACCATAGAAAGATGGGAACCGCTTATAACAAGGAACTGGATAGGATTGGAAGAATCACTGGATTCTATGACTATTTCAAATGCCACTGGTGTGACAAAGATGATATACTGCCCTCTGACGTTTTGCAAATAAGGTAACTGTGTCTCTTACTGTTCCAGAGCCTATCCACCGCATAGAGTTGTGGAAATAGACTGGTTTTAGTCCATAGTACCCTTCACTGCGGAGAAGACGATGACTCTATAGTATCTGCTTGATGGCGAAGACGACTGCTAGTTCTATTAGTACACACTCTAGCAAAAAAAAAATAGGTGCACTCACGTGCTGTTCTTACTTTTCCTATCTACCCAATTCAGGGGATCCTTTTGTACTCACTTTATATATATAAATTTATACTCTTACCCTCAAAAAAAAAAAAAAAAAAAAGTCCAAAGCGCTTAAAGAAAGAAACCAAAACTGCTGCCGCAAGTAAAAATCAGCAGGCACATGATCGTAAAGAGCAACTCAATTTCGTGGCTGCTGAATTTGAACCAGAAATGCTAATATTAAATGCTTATTCAAAGCCTCTAAAATGTCTTTGGACAGATCTGATAGCGAACTGTGATATCCCGTGCCACTTCTCATATATCAGGGAAAAGAATGCACTTTTCTAAACTACAGCAAATGAATGGTGGTCAAGCCAAGTTTGCTGTTAGATCCACGAGAAGGGCGAAGTCAGATTTTCTACCCAGGAAAGCGGCATAAAGTATGTTGAAGACGTTATTTACATTCCTGAACTTGAAGAAAATTTGCTGTCTGTTTCTAAGGTTGATAAAAGTGGCTTGTATGCTCTATTTGGACAAGAGGAGATAATACTTACTCCTATGCCCCCTATCGTTCCCGACTCTGAAATTGTTGCTCGCACCATTGTTCAAAATGGTTTGTATAAGTTTTGTGCTTCTGTTATAGAGCAAAAAGGCTTGATTGATTGCTGCTGCTAGCATGTCTTCAGATGAGCTATGGCACGCTCACTATGGTCATTTAAGCTGCCAATCTCTTTGTCTAATGCATAGCAAAGAGATGGTTCTCAGGCTGTTTGCTGTACATGCCCATAAACTGCAACGTGCTGTTTGCAATCTTGGAAAGCAAGTAGCTGTACCTTTCCCTAAGGAGGCCGAGAAGCAAACAAATGACACCTTGCGGCTGGTGTTAGTGATGTGCGCAAAACCAGGTCCCTCAAGGCAAATTCTAAAAAATCCCAATTGACAAAGTCAAATGCTCTTTTGAAATCCAATTTTAGGAGTACACAATTTTGGGAAGAAACCTTATTCCAGTGCAGACCCTCCATAGCCACAATGAAATTGTCCAGAATAAATCTGTTAGGCAAGAAGGCAGATTGCTTGATATTAATAGTTTTTTGAAGCAAAGGCTTAACTCTATTGGCAATAATCTTAGCACAAAGCTTATAAGCTGAGTTGGTTAATGAAATAGGTCTTCAATCTGAGAAAGATAATGGCTTATCAACTTTAGGAATCAGGGTGATAAAGCCATACAACATACAACTACCATTAACATTATTAACACAAACCCTTGCATTTAACACATTTAAATTAAAACCCCCCTTAAACCCCCTTTGGTTTGGGTGCATATTCATATGGGGGGGTTACATAGGGCAGCGAGAGCCCCAAAAATATATTTACAATACATGTACAAAATTAACACCATTAAGTACATTCTCTCAAACCTTATAGTATTTTGCAAACCTTAATATACAGTATACAAAAACTTGTACATGCATACCCCACAAACGAGGATCGTTATGTACGGTCCAGATCTTGGAATAAAGGGCAAATATACCCATCCGACAGCTCTTGTTGCCCGGAGTAACCCCCCGTGTGAATATGCACCCAAACCAAATGGGGTTTAAGGGGGATTTTAATTTAAATGTGTTAAATGCAAGGGTTTGTGTTAATAATGTTAATGGTAGTTGTATGTTGATTGTTATATTAAAAAAAAATTTGGGCCCTTCGGGCTCTAACTAAAGCAAACATAGGTAAACTTTATGGGCCTAAATATTAATTACTAAAAAGCACAATAACATCAAGACAAACAAATTATTTCCATTGCAAACAACTATGAGTATATTTTATATCCTATTGTTTAAATTCGGTTTTTCCGAGGTTCCGAAAACTTTTTGGAATTTTCCCTTTATTTGATTTCCTAAGGTTTGGAGGGTTTTGGCGGCCGGAAAACATTTCCGATTTGCTAAAAATTAGAAAAATTCCCTTAGCCTTGATTTGGGGTTTCGATTTTGCCCCCTTCTGATTTCGATCCTTCCAATCCGCCATGAATTGGGGCTCCTATTTTCCAATCGCTTCCTCCTCTCCGACTCTCCTTATCCGATTGTAGCTGGCGTTAGGTATGTATGCCACGATTGCCACAGTTGTTTTATTTTGGTCTCGCCCTTCTTGCCGTCTTCTAGAGGCAGAGCATCTTCATCTTCAGGATCCGATTGGTTAGGGCAGGTATTCAGGTTTCTATTCAGGTGTGTCATGGATGCAAGGTTGTGACTGCGCTGAACTGGTCGAGCATTTTCCAGGTGACACAAAATAGTTGTGATCTGCATTTTTCTGAAAGCCAGCGGCACTTATAATTAAGGGATCTCTCTTTGCCATTTGTAATCTATGAGGTATGTTTGAGTGCCCTCAGACCGTGTTATTTCCTTTGTTTTCTCTTTTTAATTTATCTTCTTAGACATTGTTTAATCATTTTGTTAGATTTGGTAGATAACTCTTTCCCTGAAAATTGAAAGGCACATATCGCTGTTGTTAGGTTTAGATACTTCTCTCTCTAAAACTGAGAAGCAATATCTGGATATTATTAGCTTCTGCCCTGAAAATAAGAAGAGTGATACAAATAGATACTAAACAGTAGGAAATTTAGTTATATTTAAACAATAGGATAACCAAAGTACCAGCCGAGAAATGGAACGGTATGTTTCTTCATCATGCACTGACTGATGTTTCTTTCCTCTAGACATCTTCCAGCTTTGTGTTTGCCGCATTTTTTTGCAAAGTATGGAAGAGATTTGCTTCAGGTATATCAGGTTATACTTCGCATTCATTTTTATTTGAGTTTGAACTTTTGTATACAAGGGTGGGCAATAATTTATGAATGTTATGTCCATATCTATGTCTATGTTATCTGTTAGATTTAACTGAAACCTGAGCGGGCATGTTGTGAAGTTTATTGCGGTTGCATTTTTCAAAATTTTAAGCTTTTCTTTGAACAACATCTCAATATTCCATCGACATTTTATATGCTAGATGATTTATGCATGCTATGGATTTATGCAGAGTTGTGTCAGCATTCATGTCAGGTAATGTCTGTTGTTTTGTTCTTCCTTAAGTAAAAAATCAAGAAAGAATTTTTAGTGCTTGGGGTTTTCGGCATGGATCTCTTCACTGGGTTAGAACGATTTCCTGCCCACCAACCACTGTATTAGATTGAGCGTGTGGATCCAAAAATTAGAGAAATTTGTTTCGTATGGCTTTGAATTTTGGGGTTCCTGATTTTGGGGCCCTCTTTTGCCCGAGCTGGCTCTGATTGCTTAAGTTGAAGGGGTAATTCTGTCCTTTTAACCCAGGCTTGCTCATCGTCTTTCTCCAGCCATGGCAGATGCCAATATCATAATGAGTCAGAGGAGATTTAGAAGAGAATTGCAACTGCATGAATGAAGAAAGATTGAGCTTGGTACCAAATGAAATATGATATTTGCTAAAAATCTGCATGAGTTTTTCGTGGAAAGTTATCTAGCTTTTTTTCCTTGGTGTTCTCACAAACTGGGGTATGTCTGTCGCTCATATCTTCTTTTCCTTAGTGTTTGAGGTAAATTGTAGAATGTTTTGCTAACGGCTTTGAAGTTGTGCTAGAGATGGGCATCCATTGAAGTTCCATACCAGAACCAGTGTGGCCATCCTGCCACCATCTCATAGTATTTGTTTTGGCCTTATTTTAACAAGTATTAGTTCATATAAAAGAATTCAACAGAGTTTTTAAAACTGGTTCCTGGCTCACATGGATTCTCAACTCGCTCCAGATTTATAACCACCAGGGTATATTGTGTGTGATTTCTATTTTGTCTTACAACATTTGGATTTTGTTTGAAATTGTTTTATTTTTAATCATTCTTTATATGTGTATTCAAGTGTTAGGAATTGTATAGCCATCTGTCTTAAGACATTCGATGTTTCATGGTGTCTCATGGTAAGATCCTTTTTAGAGCACCATCATCTTGGAAGACATAGCCACACCATCATTGGCAACTGTATTCTAAATTTCGAAAGGTTTTAAGGTTATCCAGAGATAAAATTACTTTAATGTGATTCAATGTCATTGAATTGGCTTCGATGTCGTTGAATTGGCTTTGCATTCTCAGGTGTGGAGTGGTGACTGAAAAAATACATTGACATATGTCCATGTTCCATGCAGGCATTTGTTGATCATCTATGATTTTGTTGTGATTTTGTGGCTCTGAATGGTTGCCATCATCGCACTTCATTTTTTGTCTTATTCAATTTAGTTATATGCAGTTAAACATGTATTTCCTTCATTTTGCAGGTTCAAACATATGGAAGACATCTGCTTAGTATATAATACTTCCAACATGTCTTTTAAAGGTAACATAGTATGTGCACTAAATTTGAATGTACCCAGCTTTCACATAGGTTTAATGCATTGGTTCAGAAGTATAAGGTAATAGTACATTGAAGAGTTCTATAGATTTGTTACTCACTAAATTGTCATAATGGATATAACTTGCAGAGGCAGCTGGTTATCTGCAAAAATGTTGTATGGTCTGCAAAGAGGAATTACACATTAGCAGGTGAGTTCATCTTTGTCGTACCTATAATTATATTGGTGGTCTTGCATGTTATTCTAAGAAATGTCTATGATCTTCTGCAACTGCAAAGACAACTTGACTTATCGTCATCAAATGTGTAATATTATTTATTGTATCATGAACTTCAGAGTTGAAGTACGTTGGCATTTTTGATAGCATTGTAGGTAAGCTATGCTTCCTCTATTTTAGGTTTTGCTTTAAAAGTGCCTTGCGTTCATGCTCTGGAGAACTGCTTCATTCCACAGTTAACTGTTTCATTCCACTTTTAATTGTTAAAGTTTAGGTTCATTTTAATATTTCTTAATAAGTAGAACCTACCTACCTACCTATCTTATGTTCCCTGTCTTTGGTCCTATAGTAACTGCCAGCATCTCCTAATATGTAGCATTATAACAGGGGGTTTTTTTTGTGTTTTTGTACGCTTTTTGGCATGGTTTTCCTATGATTTCGGTGCTGTATTCATTGGGCCATACTAAATAGTATTTCTAGAGTGCAGCTTTTCTGGAGCGTTGATGTGGATTAGCTTTTACAATCTAACGGTTCTTATGCCGAGCTCCTTATTCATATGCATGAACCCAGCAAAGCTCTGTTCTCTCAGAAGCTCTTGTGGTGGTTTTATCCGTCGTGCCGTCGCGCTGATCCGTCTCCCTCTATCCTCATCCAACAGTTGTGGTATGGAAGTTTGTGTTATAATGCTACATATTCATGACAGACAATCTTCCATGGCAAAGATTGGAACAATGCATGATACGGTGTTATTGTGTTTTTGTTGTTTTTTGCTTTTTATGCTACATATTGCATTCATCTTTTTTAAACATTCTGCAGAAAGTGTTGTGTTGTTTGGTTTTGGTTGTCAAGATTGTAACGTGCAGGGAGATTTCTAGCATGGTGAAGTGGAGATGGAAAAAGATCAGGCTATAACATCCCCAACTTCCCCTCTGCTTAGCATCTGTGCCTTAGTACGGAACTGAAGCCCAGAATGCATGCGGACCAAAACCCTGTTACCTTTGTTTAATCCGAAAACCTGCATGGCAGGGCCAAATCCGAAACCTAGCAATACACCTAGCATTAGAATCTGCATGCCAGGCCCAATCCTTTCCTTGAATCCAAAACATTCCCACTGTATTCATCTTCTTTAAACATTTTACAGAAAGTCTTGTGTTATTTGCTCTTGGTTCACAGGATTCAAACGTGAAGGGAGATTTCTAGGATGGTAAAGTGGAGATGGAAAAAGATCTGGCTAAAACATCCTCAACTACCCCCTCGCTTACCATTTGTGCCTTTAGTACGGATCTGCAGCCCGAATGCGCATGCCGACCCAATCTTGTTGCAGATTCAATCCGGACAGCGAAGTCCGCATGGCGCGAGCCAAAACGGGACCTTGCATTCTTTTCTTGAATCCAAAACGCATAAACCCTGCATGGCGTGAATCGAAAGCTGCAATCCATCGCGGTTACTCTTGAAACCGAGACTCTCGCACGATTCAAAGATGCCGTAACCCAAAACCCTAACAAGAAAAACTTTGGTGATACCCTGCTGGCTTGCTCACCCGGCAAACGCAACTGCAATCCATGGCATGGCCAATCCGAAAACCCTAACCTCCTGCAAACGCAACTCCAAAGGAAACCCTAACCCTGCCCCAACAAATCTGCCTATCCATTTTCTAAACAACTCTGAAATGACGACCTTCGTGACCATCCTTTATTCCTAGAAAATAAAAATGGAACCCCTCCTCTCAAAAACCAACCATTGCTTAGATTAATATCCAAGTACAATTACAAGCTTGTGTTATTCTTACTATAATGCTATATATTCCTTCTAACCTTGTGTTGTCTAACGTGACCAACCATTGCTTAGGTTAATATCCAATTACAATTACAAGCTTGTGTTATTCTTATTATAATGCTATATAAAACTTTTAACCTTGTGTTGTTTTTTTAATGGTCGCAGCTATTACAATGAGACAATGGCACGAAACAGACGAGGCTCAACCTCAACATCACGAATGGGAGTTATACAAGCAGAAGGCATCACGTACTCAAACTCAAACTCATGAAATTGTTTGGTTAACATGCAGGTTATAGAAGCCCCAAATGAATCACCTCCACTTGACACCGTAATCATTCCTGAAATAAGCAATAATGTGGAGCAGAAATTATCGTAGTACCGTAAAAGCCCAACAGTTCAAGTTCAAGTTCAGTTAGTTCCTCCGCCATCAGCACAACCACCACCTCCACATGGCGAGGATCCTATTGACGTTATGTCGTTATGGATAGTTGGATACATCAATGACATGCGATCGTCTATGCAACAAATCCGTAACGCACTGAGCTCAATTGAGAACTTCATGCTTGATGCAGATATCCGTTTGGACATAGATCAACAAAGGCAATTACGTGCGCAAATAAAGGGCTAAGCGCTCTCTGCGCAGACTATTTGATAGGCAAATCAACCAAGATTTGTATCATTATCTTAAACCACTATCCACTTTAAGTGCTCCAAAACTATTATAATACCTTGGCTATTTTCAATAACTCAATAAATTTCTAAATAAAATGCTTTTATAGCATATATAATTATATTACATTATGCTTTGATATTATAGTTAGTCATGTTTCATTTTACTATATTCCTTTTTTTTTCTTAATAATCGCATATTACATAACACATATTGCTACATGTTTTAGATGTCTTTTATATTCTCACGTCTTTTTTTTTTTTATGGCAGAAGGGCCAAATTTTTTTAGTATAATAACCAACACATAACTACCATTGACATTAATAAATATAACCATTGAATCCAACACAATTAAATTAAAATCCCCCTTAAACCCCCTTTGGTTTGGGTGCATATTCACACGGGGGGTGACGTAGGGCAGCGAGAGCCCTCATAATTGTATTTTGCACGTACGAAATCAACACCATATAGTATTCCGATTGAAATCTTATAGTATTTTGCAAATCTTGTTATACAGTATAGCAAATCTTGTGCTTGCATACCCCACAAATGAGGAACTTTACGTACGGTGTAGATTAAGGAATAATGGGCGAATATGCCAATCCGACAGCTCTCGATGCCCGGAGTCACCGCCCGTGTGAATATGCACCCAAACCAAAGGGGGTTTAAGGGGGATTTTAATTTAATTGTGTTGGATTCAATGGTTATATTTATTAATGTCAATGGTAGTTATGTGTTGGTTATCATTGCTACAGGTGATCCTTCTTCCCTAGCAAACTCATAGATTATTGCTGTAGATTCGATGAACTCTGCATTAGAAAGATCTTTGATGAGCCCTGCATTGGAAAGAAAGCTCTGATGGCTTGAAGATAGTCCAATGGTTATGCATTTCTTAGTTATGGTAAAGGTACTCAGGCAAAAGCATTTTGCAATCTTGCATCAACTTGGTCACAATTAGCAAGCATGACTTGATAGATGTCTTGACATTATGTATCAACATATCTCTGAAAACATCATGCACTTTATCTATTCTTTATTGTTTCCCAAAGTAAAGCATTAGTGACTTTAGAGATGGTGACCTTTAAACTTCTGAAAATTTGATCTGTAGCATAAGGAATGCCATGGTTCTCTTCTTATATAGAAGAGAACCATCATTCTGGGGAAAGGGACGCTTGTTTTGGCGTCACGCCATTTTGAGCGTCAGATCTATCTATAGCCTGAGCCTTCTATGGCGCAGGCTTTTTTTGGCTCTGTCTACTATATATCCATATTGCATGCTAGCATTCCTCATCGGCGTTTCCTCTGAGCTGAATTCTGTTGGTTCTAGAGTTTCTTTTCTGCTTATCTCTAGTTTGTTCTTAGCTTTCCTAGTTAGCTGTTTGTTGCCCTATTCTTGTTTTTGAGCATCAAACCTTTCAAGCTTTTCTTGGGGCCCTTTTTTCCTCTGAATCCGGTCGAAATTTCCATTCTGATTTTTTCGCAGGCTTTTTGCTCCCAACCATAGTTGAATCTTGTATGCTAGAAAGCCCATTGGATAAGCTTTTCATCCATCCAAAAATTGCCTGAATCCGATATTCTGAGAGGGAGATATGCGAAAAAGCATTATGCCGAGCTTTTTTTGGCCAGAATCACTAATCTGTGTTTTTCAACGGCCTTTTTCGGTCCAAATTATTCGATTTCTATGTTCTTGGAAAGTTCACTGGATAAGCTTTCTATCCCTTCAAAGATTGCTTGAATCCGATATTCTTGGAGGGAGATATGGGAAAAAGTGTTTTGCCGAGCTCTCTCTGGCCTAAATCGTGAATCTGTATTTTTCATAGCCTTCTACCATTCAATATGCTCAAATCTTATATTTTTTGAAAAGCTCTCTGGATAGGCTTTACAAAGATCCAAGAATTGCGGAAATCCGATACTCTGGGTGAAAGATATGATCAAAAGCATTTTGGCGAGTGTCAGTGCTTGGTTAGTTGATGGTGTGGTTACATGGATGGTTATCTGTTGGTTAACCGTTAGTTTGCTTTTTGCTATTGTTTTGTGGATTTACAGGTTATTACTCAATATCTTGTGGTGGCTGCTCACTTTTTCTTTCTTTCAGATATCAGATGGCGGTTGCTCTCATTTCCTTTCTTGCAGATTTCAGTGAGTGCGATTCTAATACAGCTTCACAATGACTTGATTTTCAGATGGACGCAATTTTCTTCGTGATCCGGTTTCTTTCTTCCGCCACTTATGTTTTGGTTTGCATGATTCATGTTGTTGATTTTAATGTTATGTATGTTTTTGAGAAGTGTTAATGATGTTTATTCTGCATTTATGTTTTTTGTTTACTTTCATTTGTTTTGTCCTAGTTTTTGTTTAGGATAGCCATCGATATATCCTTTCCCCTTTTTCAATTTGCCATGCCCATGGACTTTGTCATTTCTTTTTACTATAGGACCATGTTTGGCTTTGGCCCCTTAACTTGTCTGCTTGATTATATATATTTTTATCGATGTTAGTCTGGTGTTTATGGTGGTTTACTCTAGGTTGATATGTTTTCATCTGTTGGTGCTTGTATAGCTTGTGATTCACTTTTTGGTTTGTCAGTTTGGGCTTGTATAGTTCTTGGTTCACCTTGTTGATTTGCTAGTTTGGATTTCACAGATGCCTCCCCCATTCCTTTTTCCCATTTTAGATTCTTTATCTTATGTGGTTCGCGTTGTTTTCTTGGGTTAGTTTGTTTGCCCGCCAAAGTGGTCATTACTATAACTAACTTTCTTTGTCTGTTTAGCATCGGTGATGTTGGTCTCATTTTTTCCTAGTTCCTTAAGGTTTGGTAGTCTAATTTTCTTATGGAAACTATAACTTACGGTAGACTCGTACGGTAGACATGTACAGTAGACATGTACGTACCTAGAGTATGTATTTTAGGCATGATGTCAGCATGGGGTTATGCATGAGCATTCTTTCTGGTTTGTCAAGCATATTATTTTGGACATGTATATTATGACATGGATAATTGTTGACATCTTTCTATTTCATGTCTCATATTGCATCAGTGTTTGTTATATGAGTGTGATACGTTGGGTTTATGATTTTTCTTTTGGGTGGTATATTTCTCATCGGTGTTGCAATTGCATTATCACCAATGTGCCTTGTCAATTCTTTTATCACGTTTTTTCTCATGGAAACGATATCTTGTGGTCGGACTTGCACGGATCTTATGTTATAGGCTTTAGGCATGATATCTGACGTAGAGGTTATGTTCATAGTATAGTCTGTTTTTCTTCTAAGAGTGCTCACATTGCTTGAATTAACATCTTTTCATATGGACTCGTTTTTCCCTAGTTCTATGTGATTTGGTATTCTACATTCCTATATTTCGAGTTTTAACATGATGCATGTTTTTAGAACTCGCAAGTTGCATGATTTCTCATGAGAACTATAACTTATAATAGATGTGTACGTATCCAAGTTATATGTATTTCCAAGTTATATGTATTGCGCATGATGTTTGGAATGGGGTTATGTATAAGTATTCTTATGGTTTGGCAAGCATATTATATCGCACATGTATATATTATGTTTGACATGGATAACTGTTGACCTTATTCTATTTCATATTTCATTTTGCATCAATATTTGTTATATGTATGTGATATATTTGGTTCATGATGCATTGACATTTGCTACATGTAGTTCCTTTATCTTGCTTATATTTTTTCTTATGCGGTATGTTTCTTGTCGGTGTTATGACTGCATTAATACCAATATGCCCTGTCATTTCTCTTACCGCTTGTTTTTCCTCATGGAACTATAACTTACAGTAGACTTGCACATATCCAAGTTATAGGCATTAGGCATGGTCTCTTGCATAAGATTATTTTCGTAGATTGGTCTGTTTTTCCTCTAGAGTGCTCGTTGCTTGATCTGACCTTTTTTCATATGTTTAGCAGCGGTGACGTTGGACTCGTTTTTCCCTAATGGTTTATATGTGTCTCTTATGAGGTTTGGTTCTTGTTGATGTTCAGCTACCCTAAAACCTATGTGCCTTTAATCCTTTTTTATCTCATTAATTTTCACTGCCTTAGTCATTTTTCTTCTGTCCATGTTACCCATCACATACCTAGTTTTAGTTGTCTATTATTGCTCCATTTGTCTCTCATAATCCGTGAGTTTCTTTAATTGGTTGCTCTATTTTTATACCAGTTCCAATTGTCCCATTTCTTCCTTATGGATCCTTGCAGTTTCACTTATGCTTCACCCGCTTCTGTAGTTCTTGGATACGCCATTTTTTGTCGTCATGGTATCCTTTTTTTCTATTCCTTCTACTTTGATTTGTCCCATGTTGCTCCGCTTGTTCTATGGTTGGTTGACCTTTTTAGTTCTTTTGACATGTTCAATCTTGCTTTTGAAAGTTTTCAAATCCTTGTGGCTACCTTCTACCTTCTTCACCTTTCCTTTCTATTAGTTTGAAGCTCTATTCTTCTTGTTTCTTTGTTGGGTTTTATTCGTTTAGTCTGATTAGTTTCATGCTTGGCTATTGTTTCACTTTGTCCTTACTCATGGTCCATTACTCCTCTTCCAACCTTTTGTTTACTTGTTTTATTAGTCATTGTTAGTCTTGTTTTCACGTTGTTTGGTCCATGTGGTTCATGTTACCCCTTTCATCGCAATCTCATTGCTCTATCCCTCTGCTTTATTTGTTTCATTTACCATGTGATCTCTAATCCCCTCCATCCCACTCAGTCCTTGAGTCTAGTTGGTCCCTAAGGTTGGCATGCCTCGTCAGTTTGTTGGTTGACCATCGTTTATTCATTTTTGGCTTCTATACTTTGAGTTTGACCAGTGCATATTTTCTAGAACTTCTTTTTCGCTTGATTTCTTAGGAGCACTATAACGTACTGTAGTATGTCTTTTGTCGTTGTTACGGCTGCATTATTATCAATGTGCCCTGTCAATTCTTTTATCGCTTGATTTTTTCTCATGGAAAATATAACTTATGGTAGACTTACACGTGTCTGAGTATAGGCATGGAGGTTATGCATGAGCATTCTTTATAGCAATGAGCATTCTATATCGATCATATATTAAGATATTTTCTTTAAGTGTAATTTTTTATCTCATTCTACACCAGTGTTCGTTAATTGTGGGGGATCTGTTTAGTTCATGATGCATGGATATTTGTTTCATGTGATTGGTTTATCTTATTTTTTATGGGTCTCTGATGTGATATGGTTCTGGTTGGTATATATAACGATTACCTTAAAATCAATGTGTTCCCGTCATTTTCTTATCTCAGTTAATATTCTACTATCCTATCCACATAGCTCCCGGGTTCTCCTGTTTGATCCAAGGGTCCTCATAGAGGACTGTCTTGCAGGAGTTCCCGAACCCAGACCCCAAACAAAATGGATTTGGCCTGGGCGCACTTTGTGAGGGGTCACCTCTTTTTGGGTCCAATTTTCAATTTACAAGGGGTTTCTTAGTGTTATAACATGGAAAACTAGCTAGAATCAAGGAGATAAGCTGAACTGCACCATTGGTTTAGCTAAATTATTCATCTAACTAGGTCAATATGAGTCCACCACTCACACAGTGCACCAGGGTCGAATCGGTTTGCAAATCGATTGGGTCTGGACGCACTCTGTGAAACCTGGTGGGCTCCTGTGAACAGGCCGCAATAATTGGGTATTAATGATACTATTCTAGGATCATCTTCTACAAGGCTGCTAGGGTCTCTACCCCCTTCCCAATACATGGAGGTCACAGAATGAAATACCATCATCATCACAGAACTTGAAATGAAGAATATCGTCTTAATCTATCTACCTAAACACAGAGTAGGTTCCTTAGTTAGGGCTTATGATCTTGGGATCTAAAGGACCTCTATGGCTAAATGAATATGCTAAACTACCTCACTGCTTAGCCCAAAGACAGCTTTGCACAACAAAATGACTAGATACCTGGTCCTTGACCTGCTCCGGATCCTCGGAACGCATCCATGTCTCTAATCTTGCTGAAGATGGCTGCTACTCGATAATCTGTTGTGCAAAGACGGCTTTTCAGAGCCGAGCAATGCGAAATGGGGTCTTCACTTGGCCGAAATGGCGCAAGGGAACCCTAAATGCGGAATGAGAAAGGAGCTCTATGGAAACCCTAAAATGCAAGGAAAAGAAAAGGGTTTAGGGTTTAAGGGGGAACCCTTATATAGAAACCCTTAGGGTTAGGTTAAAACATTGGCAAATGGGGTTTAGCCATTTGGCAATGGGGCCCATGGGGTTATTAATTGTGTATGTTTATTTAACATGCACAATATTCAAAGTTGCCCCCTAGGTGCAACCTACTACAACCACCAAGTACATGTCATCCGTGACATGTACGGGTGACGTGGCAGTATAATATATGTATATGGGGCGTATATTATGCTGGAACGTCACAACCCCACATGTCAGGATCTTTGGTGAAGTTATCCCAAACTGATGTGCAGAATTAGCGAAATTGCGAAAAAGAATAAAGTCTAGGATTTTTGTGAAAAGAGCTTAACTTATAGAGAAGAGCAGAGGAAGAAATTTAGGGCTTATGCAATTTTTTTTATCCACTAGAAAAAGATCAGGAGAAAGCAACAAAGGGCTATTGTAACGCAGAGTAAAGCAATTATGAAAAAAGATGGAGGGAAAGGGGAAATTGGGCTGGAAAGGAAAACAAGATTCTATCTATAAATGAGAGGACTAGAATTCCTCCTCAGAGCCGGAATTGCCAGAAAGGAATACATGAATTCTGTTTTAATTTTGTGAGAAATCCCCCAATTCAGTTTCTGAGTACAATTTGACAGTGATTTTTGAGTCGATCCGCTCACAATATGCTCGAATAGTAGCAGTAGCTTCAATGTTCTTGGTACCAAGAAATTCCTCCAGCCAAGAATCAATGATCTGTATCTCAAATTCTTCACAACCCGGTACAAAAGAACATTCAAATTGAAAACTTTGATGAGGGAAGAGACCCCTGAAGATAAGTGAGTTCCACAGATCAAATGGGAGACCGACTAGAAAACCAGATGTTTTGGACACATGAACAAGCAAGGTACAAAGATGGTAGGCCTAAACGATGTCTAGACAACTCCAGCACGTATATTTCACAATGGCTCTACACAATAATTAAACATACTGAAGCACAATATATCTAATGTTTAGGCGGTGATAATCACCTATAAATCCAAAAACTCAAGCCACACCTTAGACGCAAGGCATGTAGATGATCATACAAAAAGCTACAATATTATTAGGTGCTTGGTGATGTTCGACTAAAGGTTAGGGCAAAACAATAAAAAACTATTTAAAATAGTTAATTTTTGGCAAAACAATGCATATGGAAAGATATGACATAATAATCCAATGCACAACCATTGTCCCTAACACGAGCTTCCAACCTTCAGAATTGAAACGCACAAATGCTCCCTTAACCATTAACTTATGTGATTGGGAAGCATCAAAATGGATGAAGACAACGTAAAAAGGGTGCAACACAAGCAAAGGCTACACAGACGGGATATTAATTTACCATTTTGACTTCATTTATGGATGAAGACAATGCAAAAAGGGTAGCAGATAAAAGAAAAGCAAGGGCTATGTAGACGGGGGATTAACTGCTATTACATCTCAAGCTCACAACAACAAGAAGTCTAAATTTACAATTTGCCTATGAAAACGAAGTATAGAAGAAGCTAATGAAAGAGGTCTTTATGGATGATAGTCTTTAAATGTAAACCACAATGAGGTAAAAGAGGGACTAGTTACAATCATTGCAAATTGTAAATAAAGTTGGTTTAGCAAATCGTATTTGCAACAAGCAGGGAAAGGGAAAATCTAAGGCATCTTTGTAAACAATAGAGGTAGTATTAAGCACAAATAGAGGTTGTAGAACAATGATAATTGAAGAGGTAAAAGAGACATTCCTTTTAAATGCTTAAACCTCATATAGGTTCCAACCAACTACATTTCTGAAATACTTTTATAACTATGCTTCAGGTTTAAGCGATGTAACCAAGAGATTACGGATCATGCTTCTTATTAAGTTCAAGAAATAGCCAAAAAAGTTTATAAACCTGGTCCCAAGGAAAGTGCCACATTTAAGCAAGAACGCTTCTTAAATCACCCGAGTGGCTGCATTAAAGGCTCCCAAGAATGAGATCAGAATTCTGCATTTGAAAACTAGGTAATGCATGGTAGTTAAAAAATGATTAGGATGAGCTCCAACAACCAGACATCTAAGCATCCATAAAGGTTGATCTTCTAATAAGCTCAAAACGGAATTGCTCACTGAACCAAGTTAAAAAATACAAGTATAATGGAAATTTTGGAAACACTTCAATAAGAGCAATTCTAATAACTTCCTGATTTGGTGCACTTGTTCTAAAAAATGGAACTTCTAGAAGGGGCACATACCTGGTACATTGGCCCCCTCCTCACACTGAAATGGCCAGGAACTATCTACTAAAAATAATCAAAAAATACTGCAGGAATTGACTATATTAAACTAGAATAAAAGAGAATCAGACATAAAACCTCCATGACCTAAAGCGTAGATATCATTTGCAAGACTAAGGTCTGAATCTAGGACCAGAAACCCCACGTTAAATATCCATGCAAGCATGAAATGTACGTTTATTTTAAACCTGGAGTTGTTCTCACCCTACAAAGAAATATGTCTTTTCCTTGAAGGTTGCAAAAATCATATGCGGTGAAAAAATCACGGACTTCATTTCGCTGAAGAAAAAGGTACCTTCGAATAATCTGATACATCAGCCATATTTCTAAAACTGAAGGCTAAGCCTGCTTGGATCCAGAGCCATTACCGAAGAAATACTTCGAACAAGAAAATAGACTCAGTTGCTAAAAAAAGAAATTACAGTCCTTGTTTATATCTTCTTCCTCGACCAAACCAAAGAGACAACAGTAGAACACATGTTACAGTTTGTCCAAGCAGTCTATCTTGCTTGCATTCAAGGATGAATAAAAAACTTATCTGAAGAACTTCTCGATCATATGCACTATGCTCAACCCTGCCACAACTTGATGGGAAAAGATAAAGGTCTGAGAGTATCGTAACTGAAAATCATATTGGCAAGCAAATTGGTGCAGGTCTGGGCATAACTAGCAACAATCCCGAGCAACTGATGGCAACTGTTCTGCTCAAACTCCCATAAAAACCTCTGTTGGCTGTAAGAACCGAATCCCCAACTTGGCAAAAATCTTTGCAATAGGAAGAAATGAACTGCAAATACTTGAAAAGGAGCAAAGGGCTAATGCCTGCAGTCGTGCCTTTGCTCTGCTTAATAGCCCGGAACCAAACTCGGCAAAGGGAAAGGGGGAAAATATTCATCCAAGAGTATACGAAATCACGGACTCAAAGACTTGGCAAACACTAGAGAATCTCTGGGAAAAGGGAAGACGGACTTAATGCTATCGTGGAAAGTGAGGTAAGGAACAATTTCAGAATGGAGATGCGCACAGAAGCACTGAGATGCGAGAAAGCTAAATGCCAATATACAAATAGGCGAGAGTCCAGCAGTTCCTAACTACCTAGGACACTTGTCACCTAGCTCTAGAAGTCCATTTACCATCTATTCGTTGAAAACGAAGGTAAATGTGACTTCTCTGCCTCCACAGTCGGCATAGATTGAGATTCTTGTTTGTTAAGTTTCTGGCTTAAAAACTCACATGCATCAAAAGGCAACCATAAAAACGTTGTGTGATTCTAACCATTGCTGTTGAGAATAATGCTCTCGTGTTGTTTCAGCAGATGTGCCTAGAAGATATGTTATCAGTTGAACAACAACATTTTTCACCTGCTTGCACTGGATTTCCCGACCCATCACATAATCTCTAATAAGGTTCTCTGCATTGTCATTTACAAACAATCTTTCTTCTTCTGTGTTCCTTCACTGTATGGGCATCTAGAAGGAGGCTCTTTTGGTTCAACCTAGCATATCCAGGAGCCACATTTTAGGAATTTCCGCAGTGTTTGAGACCCGGAGCTTTCACAACCAGTATTTTTTCTTACCAATAGTTTTCTATGCCAAACACCATACTTGGGACAACACTTAGATTTGATTGTAATTTAAGGATTGGTAGTGGGATTTGAAAAGGAGGAGTCAAGGCCTTCTGCCCAAAGAGTCTCTAAACTGGCAACGTTTTTGGGGCTCCACCTTAGGGTTTCTTCAATCCATCCATTTGATATGCTTTTCTTAAGGCATATAAGAGAATGCAATGGTTCTATGGCAACATAGAACCATCATTCTTGGAGAAGACGGACCTTTTTTGGAATGTCTATTTTTTCCATAAGATCTTTTTTACAGGTTATATATCTCATCAGTTCTAGGTTTTCATCATCGGCCTTCCTCTTGAGCGTTCCATCTTTTTGTGTTTTGCCTTCCTACTTTCCCACCCTCCCATGCCCTTTTGCGATATACTTGGAATGTGTGGTCTTTTTTCCTCACCTCGTTTGTTTATGTTTCATTCATTTGAAATTTATGGGCGGATGTTCTTCCCTGCCTTAGTTGCATTTGATATCTTTTGTCTAGGCAGATGACTTCCCCGCCTTGTTTTCTGTGTCACCTCGTTTTCTGTGTTGAGTTACTTGGACGGATGTTCTTCCCCGCACTAGTTTGCAGATGTCATTCCTGGCTAGGCGGATGTTCTTCCTCGTCCTTTCGCTTATGCTCATTTTATGGGTGGCTTGTTCAGTTCTTGCTTCATATTGAACTGGAAATATTTTCTCGTATGCTTGTTTATGGACTTTGACACGACTAATGGTTCCTTAACGTGTTTCAGTTTCAAGTTCCTGTTCTTTTAGGTCTATTCAAGTCGTTTTGGCCATGGCTTCATGACTATGGACATCTATTTCAAGCCGCATTCAAGGTGGAGCCGTGGCTTAATAACTATGGATGAATTTTTGACGGCTTCGCACTCTGTCAAGCTATTGTGGCCATTTGGAGTTTGCAATTGTTAGGTGAAGACTGCAGATGCACACAAGGATTATTTTGCTTCATAACTATGGATGAATTTTCAACGGCTTCTCACTCTGTCAAGCCATCATGGTCGTTTGGAGTTTGCAATTGTTAGGTGAAGACTGCGGATGCACAAGGATTATTATCAGTGATGGTTGGATGATGCATTTATGTGACTCCTAGTCTGTTATTTATCTCCATGGTTTTCCTCGAAAACCCGAAAGGGCGGGGTTTTTATTCCAGTTGATAAATCTCTGACTTTGTGATTCATTGTGGCTTTATCTTCTTTTCTTATTGAAACCCTCGGTAATTGTCTACTTCCGGGGTTTATTTGATTTTCTATCTTTCAAGCCAATCGTTTTTACTACTATGCTATTGTACTTTGATTTTTTGAACGCTCAATAAGAAAGCCACTTTGCTTCTCTGTTACTTAGCTTTGTGAACTCTAACAAAACGTACGATCTAGGTACAACCAACACTAAAGAACAAGAGAGAAATAGAGCTGCAGTGAAAACTCAGAAAATGGAATAGGATCTTTTTTTTTGGTGCTGCTAAAGATAGTCACTTATGTGACCTTAGCACGTGATTACCTTAACATGCTAACTATATTCTAACCTAGTCAGCTAGAGACATATATAAACATATGTCAAGACATTCAAATCATGGTCCTATGTAAATACATAGGCTGCCATGACAGCACATATGTGTGCTTATAACCATTAAGCATTATATTTTGTCATCCTCCCCTAAGCACATATATGAATTGAGAAAAAAGAGAAGAATGCTATAGCTTATCGTGGTAATCCTACCCTAAACTGAACATTCACCAAGCTGAGTCTTAAATTTCTGAAATATAGACCCTGTTAATGGCTTGGCAAAGAGGTCAGCCAATTGATTGTTGGTTGGAGCATGATCAAGATCGAGCTGACCATCCATGACCTTCTCTCATACAAAGTGATAATGTATTTCAATATGTTTTGCTGCAGGCATGAAATACAGTATTATTAGCAATTTGGTTTTAACAATAAAGTGGAATAGTGTTGGTGTCAAAGTTTAATTCTGCAAAAAGTTTGGCTGGCCAAACAGATTCAGCAGCAGCAACGGCTAAGGCTTTATACTCAGCCGATGTGCTAGAAAGAGTGACTAAAGGTTGACGCTTGCTTAGCCAAGTAATGATGTTCTTGCAAAGGCCAAAAACATATCATGTGGTGCTGCTCCGTGTATCAAGACAACCAGAATGATCAGCATCTATGAAACCATGCAAAGAAGGCGACCCATCACACCCTCGTTAAGAGTACCTTTAGGCGAGCACACTTTTTCTGCTTGCCAATGGCTCCGTTTTGGACAGGCCATAAAACGGCTCAACATGCCCACAGAAAAGAGATAAGAGATCTCCAGTTTAGTGACTGTAAGGTAAATCAGACCACTAACAAGTGAGGGATACAAAGTACCATCTACCTGAGGAGACACATCTTTGGCGGATAACTTCAAATCAGGCTCCATTGGCTGTTTTGCAATCTTGGAATTTGTCATATGAGATTTGGAGGGAAGATCTTGCACGTACTTACCTTAGAATGAGAATGAGAATGAGAATGAGAATGAGAATGAGAATGAGAATGAGAATGAGAATGAGAATGAGAATGAGAATGAGAATGAGAATGAGAATGAGAATGAGAATGAGAATGATTTTTTATCGTCCAGTGAGGCCAATCGGCCTATGGGATCCATAAGGAGCGCAACAAACTTATTGTCGGGTTAAAAACCCCTCCGAAAGGGTTTTCGAGGGAAAACCGCGGCAGTTGAATGCCGCCAAAACCGCACAAGTATACATCAATGTATATATACATGTCAAGTGTGTGCCCGAGGATATAGCTGATCTCACATGTCCATAACCTCCTGAAGGTATGATCCCAGCACCCGTACGGATGCTGTGCTCAATGTCACATGTAACGGCTGGCCAGGCCTGACCAACTCAGCATAGTGCGTGCGTCCGAATTTGATCATATGCTGGGCAACTTTGAAGGGTATGAAATTCATCCTCAATGACTCCCATTTGGCAGCATTGACAGAGTCTGTCCTGGCGTGGCTCACCAATCCATCTGCCCGTCTCAATTCGGAGATGATGTGCCCCTATGCGAATGGAGGCAATGAGTCTGCGCCTTTTCATGGGCAAGTGGGTACGCAGGTAGCATTGCGGGCCTCGTTCCAACGTGAGATTTATGTGGCACTGGTAGTGTGCTGTCTTGACATGTTCAAGGGCATTGGGATCCCAAAGCTTGCTGAGGAAGCAAGCGTCAAGATATTGCCTCAAGCTATGGCGATTTGCCTATGTTTGCGCATGTATGCACCTGTGCTCCTGCACATTCCATTTAGCCAACCATTGAGCTCTCTTTTCCCTCCAGCAGGCCTTGAGGCACTGCGGCCCCATTGCCATGATATAAGCTAGTTTAGGGAGACGCGCATCGTCCATATTGACCACTTTCTGAAAATAAACAATGTGGCGATCAAGGGCCGCCCTCTGAAGAGGCAAGAATCCTGTCTCCTGCAGCAAAATTTGATATGGGACTGTGGACTTCACCCCTAGTGCTCGTACTAAGAAGGATTTCTGGACCTGCTCCAAGTCATTCCAAGTAGCAAGTGATACTACTGGGCCCCATACTTTCACCCCGTATAAAAGGACAGGCTCCACTAAGACCTTGAACAAGTGTGACTGATGGGCCCAATCATACAACTCCGCTCTATGACTATTATTTTGCATTGCATATAGTGCCTTCCAGCCTGCCGTATGGATGTGTCCCAGTGCATTGTAGAAGGAAACTTCACTCCCAAATATTTGTATGTGGATGCAACTTCCACATTCTAGCCTTAGTAACTGAAGGAGGGGACCCTCGGCTGACGTGAAGATGATATGAAAACCACCTTAGTCTTGGCCAGGTTGACATGCATATCAGTCGCTTGGCAGAATATGTCCAGGGCATCAAGATGTCGTTGCATATCTGCTGGTGTGTAAGCTAGGAGGTCCACATCATCAGCATATATTAAGCTTGTCGATGATCGATAGAGAAGGTGAGCTCCATCGCCCCCATTATCGACAAGCCGACTCTCCAATCGATCAATATAAAGCCCAAACAATGTTGGGGAGAGGGCATCCACGGCGAACCCCGATACTACTATCAAATGGTTGGCTTGTCTGCGAAGCTGACCCGAGCATCTTTCATATGCTTTGTATTGCATTACGCAAATCTACAGGAACCCCCAGCTGTTGCAGTCTTGCCCATAGTTTGTCCCGAGGCACAGTGTCAAACGCCTTCGCAAAATCCACAAAGCAACAATATAGATCCTGAGGGCGGTTCCTGCTGACTTCAATCAGAGTTTGCAACGTGAAGATGTGGTCAATGGTTGAGTGCCGGGGTCTGAATCCTGCCTAGGTGAGGGCCCGCACCTCTGCTGCCTCTGCCCAGCCCGTCAACTAACAAAATGATATCATTGCGTTTGCCAAATCTCAATCCTATGATAGTAATGGGACAGAATTAATTCTGTCATAGAAAATTGATGTATAAACGAACTACGCAATTGATCAATAAGATCATGGGCATCTCCTGTAAGTAGCAAATCATCAACAAACTATCAATGTACAACACCACCATGCAGAGACACGACAATGCAGAGAGGTGTACCTTTGGTTTAAAAATACAAATTCGGATCTGCTATGGAAGAAGAATAGTCGTGTGCTGTGCTTTAAGATAAGGATCTATCTTATCATCCAGCACCGAGGTGCTTATTTGAGGCCATATAGACTCTTCTTCAACTTACATACTAAGTGCACTTGCGCATTGGAGGCAAAGCCTTCTGGATGGATACTGCATACATACTTCAGCACAAAGTTTCCTATCCAAGAAGGCACTTTGGAAGTCCATTTGATAGATGGGTTAGCCCCTATTTGCTGCTAATGCAAAAATAGCGTGCAAGATTGACAGTCTTATTACAATTGGAGCAAAGACCTCATTGTAGTCAATGCCATGCTGGTGAGTGAATCCCTTGGCAACAAGCCTGACCTTATGTTTACTAAATGAGCCATTTGCATTGTACTTCTCTATGAAGATCCATTTCGAACCGCTGGCTTTCTTTTCAAGTCTCATTCTAATGACCATATCATATTCATATTTTATCCCAATCTGGATTTGTAAGGGTTTCAGCAAAACTAGACGGCGTATGATTTTTGTTGTTAATCATGCCATAATTATGATCATTATATACTAGTGTAGAACATGATCTTATTTCTTAGTTTACCTAATGGTCCTATGCTTATCCCATAAAAAGCATTGTTGGACCATTTGATATATTTCTATTTTATATTTTAAGGTGGCTCGATCAAGTCAAGCCACCACAACTGTAGCATCCAGTCGGTCATGCTTAACCGATGGACTACCTTGTATTTGTGTAGTGCAGAGAACGGATCTGGCATAGAGAAGTGCTGGATCCCTTAGGAGAAAACTAAGTAGCAAAGGTTTGAATGGTTTTCGTTTCCTAACGTAATGGTTTCGATGAACAGTGTTTTGTTCGATACCACAGCTACAGTGTTTACTATGATTTAGTACAATGGTCATAATAATGTATTATGCTTTATATGCACTAGACTCTAACTATGCATTATTGGAATGAATATAGCTTGTGTTGCTATGAAGATATATTTATTTAATCTAACTGATTATTATTCACATATGGTATCAGAGCAGGATTAAACATGGCCAGCGACTGGGAGCCACACTTTTGAGTGCCATTGAGGTGTACAAAGGTGGCTCTGGATTCCAAGTCTGGAAGGAACAGGTTGAAGAAGTGCTAAGAGTTGAAGGTCTATGGGAAGTCATAGAAGAAGGAGTGCAGATTCCTGTGGTTGTTCGGACAACCAGCAAAGGGAAATCATATGCTAGTGCTGCTGCCTCAGGGACTGGTGGAAGCCCCAGCAAAGATGCAAGTGGAGGAGGTAGCTCCATGGAGGTGACAAGTGAAGTACCAGACATTGCTGTTAAAGCAAAAATTCTGGAAGCCAAAGCTGTTATAAAAAGCAAACTGAGCCTTATACGCATTCTGCTTAGAATGAGAAATATGTCACCAAGGGAGATGTGGACATATCTTTTGAAGACTTATCAGGTAAAAACTTCATCCCATTTAGATGTCTTAGACAAAGAACTTAGGGATTTGAAGTACAAAGAAGGAGAGGATGTCAAGGATTTCTTTGAGAAATTTGACAATGTGATTGCTGACCTTGAAGCTGCTGGAGTTCCCATTACAAAAGAATATCAAATCCTATCTCTAGCAAGAGCCTTTTATAAATGGAAAAATCTGTCTATCCTCATTAGGAACATTGCTAAAAGTAGAGAAGAAGCTGAGAACATAATAAAGACAGAATTAGAACAGCATGAATTGATCAAAGAAGATGAGGAAGAGTCAAGTGAAATTCTTTATGCTGGTAAAGGTCGTGAGGAAAAAAGGATTGGTCCATGTTTTGCATGCAATGCTTATGGTCATCTTAAGAGCAACTGTCCCAAATTATCTAAAGGGACCAAATGCTATAACTGCCAACGGGGGATCTAATTCTGGAGGAAGAAGAATTCAAGGCAAACGGAGAGGCAAATTTGCACAAGTCAACATAGCAACAGAGCAAGCAAGTGAGCCAGATGAGGAGTCTGACGAGAATGCAGAGGTAAGAAATTCAAAATTGCTGTCAGTAATTTCAGAAAGTAAACTAAAGGATAATGATAACTTATATGTGCTAGATAGTGGAGCAGTGGAGCTGAAAGAAGCGTGATTAAGTCACCTTCCAAGCTGCCAAGCTTAAGGCAAAATTCTCCAAGAACTCAAGTTTTGTGCAGATGGGAGATGGAAACTTGCAAAAAGTAGAACAAGCAGGAATGTTGGAGCTGTTTGATCTAGAAGGAAAACCAGTTATTCTAGAAAATGTATTATGTGTGCCAAATTTAGTTAAAATTTTGATCTCTGTAACTCAGCTAGTAGACTTGGGATACCATGTTAATTTTGAGGCAGATTGTTGCAAAGTTCTCTTGAATAATGAAGTGAAATTTTTGGCAAAGAGAGTTGGCAAATTGTTTGGATTTCATAACAATATACTTGGAAGTGTTAATGCAATTACAGCTCCTACTTTTAAAATATGGCATGAACGCTTAGGACATTCACATTGACAATTTGGAACTCATGGTTAAATTAGGATACATTACAGGAGGAAAAAGAAAGGAGGAACATTTTCATTGTGCTGGCTGCCTTAAAGGTAAATCATGCAGATTATCTTAGAAAGGACAAAGAGCCAAAGAAATTATAGAATTAATACACAGTGGTCTTTGTGGGCCTCTGAATGTTAGAAGTATACATGGAAAACGGTATTTTATTACTTTCACTGATGATTTTTCCAGAAAAACCAAATGCTATACCTTGAGAACTAAAGATCAAGCATTTGAGGCTTTTCAACGATTTCAGGCTGAAGTTGAAAGACAGACAGGTAAGAAAATCAAATGTCTAAGAACTGACAGAGGTGGAGAATTTGTGTCAGACAGATTTAATAGCTATTGTTTTCAAAATGGGATAAGGAGGCAAGTGACATGCTCTCATACACCACAACAGAATGGAGTCTCAGAGAGAAAGAACAGGACCATCTTGAATGCTGTGAGATCAATGATTAAGCATGCTGGATTGCCCAACTTCCTTTGGGAAGAAGCTGTTAAGACTGCAGTAATAATTCAGAATAAGCTGCCTTCCAAAAGCATAAATGGAAAATGCGCAGATGAACTATGGTATGGAATGAAATCTGATTATGATAAGCTCAGAGTGTATGGCTGCCTCTCATATGCACATGTACCAGAAGAGACTCGAAAAAAGCTAGATGACAGGGCTGTTGAATGTTATTTGATAGGGTATGATGAGTAGTCCAATGGATATTTATTATAGGAACCTTTAACAAAGAGGATCATAACAAGCAGGGATGTACACTTTGTTGAAGATATGCTTTATAAAGACAGAGGAGCAGTGGATACAAGGCAGAAAATAGAAGCCCCTGGTCAAAATAAAAAACAGGTTATGCATGTGGACTTAGATAATGATGAAGTAAAGGAGAGTGATCTTACTGCTGGAAATAATGATGCAAGGTCAAATGCAATAGATAGTTGCAGTCCTAGTACTTCTGGAAGTTCAGAATTAAGCTCAGATATACCACAAAAGAAAACAAGAAAGGGTGAAGCAGAAAGGCTGCTGGAAGAAGCTAGAATAGATATTAGCAAGTTTGGAAGACTAAGAGAAGGGAAAAGTAGAAGACTAAACATCACAGAAGATTCAGAAGTTGAATTTGATGCCATAATGGCAATAATTGAGCCTCACATTCCTGCAACTTATCAGGAAGCAATTGCAAGTATAGATGCTATAGAATGGAGACGTGCCATGGAAGAAGAAATAAAGGCTTTCAATAGAACAGGGACTTATGAACTAGTCAGCAAACTAGCAAACAAAAATCTTGTGGACAATAAATGGATATTTAAAATTAAATTGGGAGCTGATGGTAAATCTAAGATTTACAAAGCTAGACTTGTGGCTAAGGGATATTCCCAAAGAAAAGGAATGGATTATGATGAGACATTCTCACCTATAGTAAAACTTGCAAGCATTAGAATGCTTTTGGCATATGCAAATGCTCGTGATCTTGAAATACATCACATAGATGTTAGCACAGCATTTCTAAATGCACCTCTTGAGGAGGAAATTTATATGAAACAAGCAATTGGATTTGAACAAGGAACAGAAATGGTTTGGAAATTAAACCGAGCTGTTTATGGGCTTAAACAGTCTCCCAGAGAGTGGTACAAATGCATAGACAATTTTTTAAGAGGAAGTGGCGTCAAAAGATTGGAAAGTGATGGAAATCTTTACTTGTTTGAGGAGGAACAGAATTTTTGCATCATAGCACTATATGTGGATGATTGCATCATGCTGGCCAATAATATAAAATGCTTGGATAAGTGCAAGCAAATTCTGAAATCAAAATTCAAGATGCAAGATCTTGGGGAACTCAAACGTTTCTTGGGAATTGAAGTAACAAGGGATAGAAAGGAAAGGAAGTTACCGCTCACTCAAACATCCAATATTCAAAATATCTTAGACAGATTTGGGATGACAAATTGCAATAATGCAGTTACACCACTTATTAGTGGTCACAAAATATCAGCTGACATGTGCCCAAGAATACAAACAGAAATTGCAGAAATGGCCACTACTCCATACATGGAATTGTAAGGTTGTTTGCTCTACGTTTCAAATTGCACACGCCCTGACATCTCTTTCTCAGTTCACTACAAGAGAAAGCCTGTTCTGCGTCAGAAAAATCGTCAGAAACCCTTCACAGAATAGGCAATTGCCCAGACTCATATGGCTGACGCATATTCTGACGTATATTCTCTGACGAATAATCGTCAGATTTTGTGTCAGAATTTTCGTCAGAATTTTCTGACGCAAAATCGTCAGATTTTTCGTCACATGTTTCGTCAGATTTTTCGTCATATTTAGCGTCAGACTTTTCGTCACATTTTTCGTCAGAAATATTCGTCATCATATGCGTCAGAATTACGTCAATTTTTTCGTCAAAATTTACGTCAAATTTTTCGTCAAATTTGTGTCAAAGCATCCGTCCTATGCTTCATTAGTGTTCTATCATCATTTTTATCATAATTTCATCATTATCCAAGGCTACTTGCATTTTGTCTTATAATGATGTTTGTATTTAACAGGGTACAAAATCAGAAAGAGATAATAAGAGCGTATATAGAAGAAAAAATTTTGTATTTAAATCTGATCATAGTTATATGTCAAGAATTGACAATTTTTACAATGCCAACAAAGATAATGAGACAATGGGCTACAGCAAACTACATCAGCATAAAAAAATAGAAATCCAAAGTCTGTAAAGGACGCTTCAACTGCAATTTTCAAGTAATAGCTTTCTTAATTCCCTTCAGTGGTGTCCTAAACAGCCTAGCAATTGTCTCGCCATTAGAATAGAAACTAGACAAGAATACAAACTTGGACATAGAAAGTGGTAGTTACCTGGTTTAGAATTTATAGTTTGAAGCAGTACAACTACATGAACCTAGGGCAGCACCATCATCTCAGTGGTTGTCACCTCCACTACATTCATCACGTCTCTCGTTACATCCTCTGCATTTAGGATTGAGAACTCTGGCAACTTGGACTCAATGACAATTATAATACTTTTCATGATTTCATTCACAGTTTTTTGTGCTCTTACTTTAGCAATCCCTGCAGCTTCAGCCTGCAAATATATGTGGCTATGCAAATTACTTATCTAAAGTTCTTATGAACAGGTCTCAATGGCTGGAAGGAAATACGTACAATACAGTGGCGGGTTGCACGAGCACATAATGTCCTATCTAGCTCCTTCAACATTGCCTCGTGTAAATATGACATAAACATCATTTCGACCTAGAAAAATCAAGCAACATTAAGCAACATTAAGACACAGTACATAATAAAGATAAGAGCAAATATGAGAGACAAGCAAAACAACGAATATGTTGCCTATTCAACATATGAAAACTATCCAGGGGAGCCAAAGATATTGGAGGTAAAAATATGCCTGCTCCTTCTCAAACAGCTCCTTTTCTATCCTTCCTTAGTAATGTCTTACCCATCACTCTCATCAGTTATAGAGAATTCAAAACTTTTCCCAATGGAACCTTAGAGCATTATAGATGCTGATATCCTACATTCAGATTATTTATGCATTTAGATTATTTACATTGTTAGTTATCAACTTCCTTGGTGAACCAAGGGCAGATAGGCAATGGAGACCTTTTGCACACTGTCATTATAAAAAGACACTAAGAGAAGAAGCATAAACATGTAGTTCAAATAACACATATGTGGGACTTAAAATACCTTGAGTATAGGCCATCTTTATTTGCAGGACAAGACGGAAAACAACCTGCAAAATTACCCAATCCCTGCAATGATATTTAATGGGAAAGACTTGCATATTACAGAAAATTACCTTCAAAATGTTGGCTTTCTAAGCTACTCATTCTTGTATGTACAGCAAAATAGATACATATCTAAATCAGTTCTGGAAAATGCACAAGTTCATGAGGAACATCCTACGAAAATAATGCCTATAGATTCATTTTGTACATAAAATGTATGGCTCACCGTTTCCTTCCAGCCAAAGTACCAAGGCAGCTTCACTTGATATCGTTTCGTGACAAATTTCTAGCACTTACGCAACTAACACTGTGCGGATCTGTCACCATTTCTTCGGCAAAGCCTTCCAATGCTAACACTATACCGCCAAGCAGATTACGGTAAGCAATCGATGGCTGTTGCAGCTCCTCCATGACTTGCCGCAGCTAGCTCTTTGTTTGCATCGCGAGCAATCACAACAGATATGTGATTTTGACAAGGAAATATGATGCAAGTAAGTAACATAGGAGCTTCTTGGGAAGATAGAGCTCCTTAAATGTAGACGAAGCCGCTCCGACTCCAAAGATAGATAGATAGATAGATAGATAGTATTTTTACGTCATGCCACATTGGCAGCATCCATGAGGACATACGACAGACCCCCAGAGACTTGAACACAAGATCTCTTCATTGCTAACCCAATGGACTAGCCAAAGAGCAAAGTTCGTCGAAATTGCATTAGGCTTTAGGTCATGCATTAGGCTTATTTAGTAACTAAGGTCAAAATTAAGTTGAATTAAATATTATATTACAATTTCTATAATCCAGGCTTATGGAACGTTGGAAGGCCATTGGCCTCTCTAACTTGGATCGATGATGGCTCGATTCCACTTCAAGACAATTAGGTAATATCATTTTCTCTCTAGCTTGGACATTGCGACCTCAAGACAATTTAGGTAATATTATTTTTACTCTAGCTTGGAGATTGGGGTGCGATCCTACCTCAAAACAATTAGGTAATATTATTTTCCTTTTGTTTTTAGTTCCTATTTGCTCAAACTTCCTCGTCCTTGTTATGGATTATTGGTAAGGCCATTGACCTCGTTAGCTTGGAGATGGGGTTCAATTCCACGTCGACACAACTAGGTATTATCATTTTCTCTCTAGCTTGGACATTGCGGTTATGGAACGTTGGAAGGCCATTGGCCTCTCTAATTTGGATCGATGGTTCGATTCCACTTCAAGACAATTAGGTAATATCATTTTCTCTCTAGCTTGGACATTGCGACCTCAAGACAATTTAGGTAATATTATTTTTACTCTAGCTTGGAGATTGGGGTGCGATTCTACCTCAAAACAATTAGGTAATATTATTTTCCTTTTGTTTCTAGTTCCTATTTGCTCAAACTTCCTCGCCCTTGTTATGGATTATTGGTAAGGCCATTGACCTCGTTAGCTTGGAGATGGGGTTCAATTCCACGTCGACACAACTAGGTATTATCATTTTCTCTCTAGCTTGGACATTGCGGTTCATTTCCACCTCAAGCCAATTAGGTAATATTATGTTTTCTCTAGCTTGGGCATTGGGGTTCGATTCTACCTCAAGACAATTAGGTAATATTATTTTCAGTACGAGTTATTCTATTTTTATATTTACTCCTTGTATCTTTATATCCCATTTTTTTTTTTTGGGGGGGGGGGCAAATGGCCCTAACTTGGGTATGTATGGGGAGGGAGGGGGTTTGCTTGTACGTATACACGGGGAGTGCCTAGTTATTGTATTTTAATGTCTAGCTCTTATATCCTTTTTCCCCATGGTAGAGGTAGGAATCCCCCCATGGAGGTATATTTTGTATTGGTTATTGTAATTTTATATTTATATCCCTCATTGGTTGTAGTCGGGTATATTTTGGAAGCCTCATTGGTTGCGGTCTAGTGCCAAGGGGTATGCCCCAAGGTAGCTTGGTCAAGGGTTTGATCCCTTGCTTTGCCCTATGTTCATGCCCTTGCTTTGAAGTAGTACAACTTCGCCTTAATTAATTCTCCTTTCCAAAGACAAGACGACATTGTACAATTTACCTTGTTTAACTATTCGATATGTTTGACATATATTATAAAATATTTCATATCATTTCATGTTCCTTTGGTATGTATGAAGTCATGCAACTCATAGAAATAAGTGTGGAAACCTGTAATGCTGATCTAAAACTAAAGAATGCCATGTCAGATATTCTGACGATTATTCTGACGAATATTCTAACGAAAACTATCGTCAGAACATCCGTCAGAACTTTCGTCATAACTTTCGTCAGATTAATCGTCAGAAGTATTCGTCACATTATTCATCACTTTGCATCAGATTAATCGTCAGAAATATTCGTCAGATTTTTCGTCATATTTTGCGTCAGGAGTTTCGTCGGACCATTCGTCAGTTTTTGCGTCGCATTCTTCGTTAGATTTTTCGTCAGCAAATTTCTGCGTCAGATTTTTCGTCAGAAATTTCGTCAGAAATTTTCGTCAGTTTTTGCGTCAGGATTTTCGTCAGAAAAGTCGTCAGATGCTCATTAGAAAAACCCATAAGATTTTTTCTGACGCATTTTCTGACGCAAAACAGTCATTCTCTTATAGTGGTTAGTTTATTGAGCAGGTATTCAAACAACCCAGGCAAGGGGCATTGGATGGCTGCAAAACGAGTCTTAAGATTCCTGAAAGGTACTCAAGGTGAGGGCATATGTTTCTCAAATAATGATCTAGAGTTGAAAGCATATTGTGATGCAGATTGGGCATCAGACCTAGACTTCAGAAAATCAACATCTGGTTTCACGTTAATGTTAGGAGGAGGCTCAGTTACATGGAAATCTAAGAAACAAGACAGTGTTGCCGTGTTGCAATGTCTTCTGCTGAAGCAGAATATGCTGCAACAACCTTGGCTGCCAAGGAGATAATTTGGGCAAGAAGATTGCTAAGTGAGTTGAAACTAATGCAAAGTCATCCTACTGTTCTATTAAGTGATAGTCTGAGCTGTATAGCAATTACCAAAAACCCTGTCATGCATCAGAGAACCAAACACATTGAGATCCATATGCATTTTATTAGAGAGCAAGTTGCTAACAGAAGGATTTCAGTTGAACATGTGAGCACTCAAGAACAGGTTGCTGATATTCTGACTAAAGCTTTACCTCAAGCAAAGTTCAACAAGTTCAAATACATGCTGGGAGTTCAAGGTAAATTTTAAAGAAATATGTATAAGTCTGATTATGGCATGAAGGAGGAATGTTGTTAATCATGCCATAATTATGATCATTATGTACTAGTGTAGAACATGATCTTATTTCTTAGTTTACCTAATGGTCCTATGCTTATCCCATAAAAAGCATTGTTGGACCATTTGCTATATTTCTATTTTATATTTTAAGGTGGCTCATTCAAGTCAAGCCACCACAACTGTAGCATCCGGACGGTCATGCTTAACCGACGGACTACCTTGTATTTGTGTAGTGCAGAGAACGGATCTGGCATAGAGAAGTGCCGGATCCCTTAGGAGAAAACTAAGTAGCAAAGGTTTGAATGGTTTTCGTTTCCTAATGTAATGGTTTCAATGAACAATGTTTTGTTCGATACCACAGCTATAGTGTTTACTATGATTTAGTACAATGGTCATAATAATGTATTATGCTTTATATGCACTAGAGTCTAACTATGCTTTATTGGAATGAATATAGCTTGTGTTGCTATGAAGATATATTTGTTTAATCTAACTGATCATTATTAACAATTTTCATCATCGTCACTATGATCACAAGGTCTGTTCATGATAGCAGCAACTGGAGCAGCGCCAATTGCACTGTGAATGTCAACATCAGGCAAGGAATGAATGTCAAATCGGGCTTCTACATCACTCTTTAAAGCGTCATAAAACCTATCATCCAAAAATTTTGCATCAGGACTAATCATAGGCTTCTTAGTGGCTGGATTATAGAATTTATAAGCCTTATATCCATCAGCATACTCAATAAAAATGCATTTTGCTGCCCGAGCATCAAGTTTCTTCAATTTTCAATGTGATACTCAACAGCTAGAACTGCCTCTTTATATGTGTTTAAACATTTCATTTGATTGCATACATGATGGGAAAGTGAAGGATCATGCTAATTTGGCGGAATATTTTGGATATATTTCATGCATTGGTATTCAAGGGATCAGCCAACTATTAGAGGTCAGTTTTGCATGCTCAGTTTTGCATGCTTACACTCTGCAATCAGGTACTTCTTAGAATTGATGCAGGTGATACTCAAATTCAGCATGATTTTGATGAGTTATGTGAATATCAAAGTCTAGTTATCTCAAGAGAATGTAAGAGAACAAGATTGCATACTCTTGTTAGTATGGAGACTCATCTGCTGTTTTCTCGTAAAGAAAGATTAGCACAACAATGTTTTAAGTTTATCAACAGGGACACTGAATTACAGAAGTTACATGGTGTGGCTATGGCTTATATGGACTTCTCCTCGAAGTCTTATTTCAGTAATTTGCTTGAATATGTTTCACCAAACGAGAATGGTACAGAGGCAGAAAGATGTGGTTCAAGACTATGCTTTGGCAGCCATGGCTTATATTCTGGTTGAGTTTGCTCTATCTTATGAGCACTGCTTGATCTCAGGGGGGTTGTAGTTTTTTCCTTTTTTGGTTTTCAGCCATGCACGTCATCAGGGGGGGTGTTAGAGTATTATCATACTCCACGTGTGTTGATGAATGTGCATGCTGAGTCATCACTTTGTTGTTGACATGGCACTCTATATATTAGCCATAGTCACGCCTCACTCCAGTTAGTTCACTCTAGGAGCTAGTAGATGCTTATGCTTCTATCCTTGTCTTTCCTTCATCCTTCAGGATTTCCTCAAGCTATCATTCATCAAACGAAAATTAGAAGAGGAGTACAAGAAAGAATGACATATTCAACAAAAATTAGACTTATTCAGATTTGATAGATAGCACTTCAAGGATGCCATTAAAGAGTGTATGTATTGTTTTCTTTTAATTATATAAGTTTATCTTTAAATCAAAACTATAATAGTTATCAAAGAATAAAATTGCTTTTCAAACTAATTTTCACTTGAATCTATTTAGAATTAGACATTTCAAGAATATAAAATTTCAAATTTTAGTGATCTAACACATTTAAAATCTGGCAATCATGAATAAAATCTGATGGTTTGATAAGTGATTGAAACTAATGTAAGAATTTCATAATTTACAAATGTTTATACTTTTAAAAATACTTTAAGAAAAGTTTTAATTTGAGTTTATTATTGATTAGTTTTTAATATATTTTATTTCATTAACAATAAACTATTTAATAGTTATTATTAAAACATAAAGGTATTCAATTTCAATCTAAAATTATCTTCTTAAAATATGTTAAAAAAATAAAATTTTAATCATACAGAGTTTATTTTAGATGAGAATTTAATTCTAAATAGATTAAAGTGAATATTGGTTTAGAACGCAAATTTATACTTTAGTTTCCATCATGCTTTTGATCTAAAGATAAATTGAACAAATTATTAAAATCAAATATGTAGCATAATAACAGGGGGTTTTTTTTGTATTTTTATACAGTCTTCTCTAAGGTTTTCATATGATTTGGTGGGCGTATTGCATAAGGTGTACTAATTGGTACATCTAGAGCGCACCAAGTATTTGCATGCAGCTTGTGCATTTTTTTATTTGGCCCTCGTTAATGATCAAGATCGAATGGATTACAACAAAAGCCCTCTTAAAAAGACAAGATCAAACGACTTTTACAAGCCTAACACATGCAAATAGTCAATATGCACTCTAGGGTTTCCATTTTTGTTGTCGAACAGAGATGCCGGGATGGCAATGAAAGGCATCTGGGCTAAACGGCAGTGCATCACGGGCTAAACGGGGTGCATTCAAGCATTCAACGATGGTCTTGTACAAATCGCCGATCCTACAGTTCAAGATTCGCGGTACAAATTTTGCTTAGGTATATTTAAGAGTCTTTTCTGTTCTTGCTTCATTCTTCACCCCGTTTAAATGTCTCTCTGCCAAAGCAAGCAGAACTTGTCTTGTAGGGAACTGCCTTATGCAAGTTGTTTCCTAGATCATCAATACTATCCGCTCCATACAGAGAAAAGCTATTCCGGCCTATTTGTTGGCTTCAATATGTTGCCCTATTTTTAGGTAAAACAACGCACTGTATCTTGCATTTGTTCACACCGGGTATCTTTTTAACTTTCGGTGCTCAATTTTAGGAATGACAAAGGCAACTTTTCACGATGAAAATACCGACATGGATCAGTTTCATATATTTTACCAGCTCCATGCCATCTTCGCTTGCATTACAATGATGTCTACGGTAATTTTGGAAAGGATCGCATGAAATATGCAGGCAGAATATCTTTATGAATATATTGTGTTGGTGCTATCGAATTTACATTCACGGACGACGTAGAAGCTCGGACATTCCTCAATGATGAAAGGTAATGTAAGAATTTGATTTGTTGTTGATAAATTTTTCCTAAAACCAGTATTGCCTTATGCCACAGCAGGATATTACATTGCAAAACTTTGTGGAACAAGGGTATCTTAGTTCAAAAGCTATCACATTCTTCTACTTTTCCAGCTGGCCTCTGTTCATGTCATTTTGTATGAAGGGCAGGGGAAAAATGATGGATCTCTATTGTAGTGAGGAGAATCTCATCGTGGGCCTTTGAAATGGTGAGTTGATTATTATGGCAATGGTAAGATTTCTTGCGGACCAGTGAGAATAATTTTATGATTGTGTTGGTGCTATCCGAATTTACATTCCCGGACAAAGTAGAAGCTCGGACATTGCTCAATGATGGAAGGTAAAGTAAAATTTGATTTGTTGTTGATAATTTTTTCCTATAACGGTGTAGCCTTATGCCCGAGGAGATTACATTGCAAAACTTTGTGGAACAAGGGTATCTTAGTTCAAAATTTATCACATTCTTCTACTTTTCCAGCTGGCCTCTGTTCATGTCATTTTGTATTTGTATCAAGGGCATGGAAAAAAATGATAGATCCACGTTCTCTACTGCTGCTCTCGCTCTGTTCTAGTGAGGAGAATCGCATCCGTAGGCCTTTGAATGGCGTTCAGATTGTATGGCAATGGGAAGAGTTCTTACCCGGACATGCTTTTCCAAAGCCACATATTATCGTCTTGTTTGCATTTGACAGTCAGCTCTTCTATCATGCACAAATGCTCATTGGTCAACAACTCCGCTTGTCTCGTTGTTAAGCGAGTGGCCGTTGTGCTATATATTAATACCCTTATCTTTTTTAAATGTACACTTGTGTTTTGTAGGATATATGTGAACAAAGGAGAAAGCCCATTTGCCCGCGAAATTGTGCATGCATGTACATCAATTCTTTGGCCTTGTTGGAGCATATAACTATTTTTTTTTTTTTTTGCTATTTCAAATTCCTAAATAAACATTTGAACATATCGATAATATCATTACAAATGTTTTATACTCTCTTCATCTAAGTTTACCTATGTTTTGCTTTTGTTTGGGGCCCGAAGGGCAAATTTTGGATGTAACAACCAACATATAACTATCATTAACATTACTAACACAAACCATTGCATCCAATGCATTTAAATTAAAATCCCCTGAAACCCCTTTGGTTTGGGTGCATATTCACGGGGGGTTCACGGGGGGCCGAGAGCCCCTAAAAACTTACAATACATGTATAAAATTAACACCATTAAGTACATTCCTTCAAATCTTATAGTATTTTGCAAACCTCAATATACAAGTATATAAAAACTTTATGCGGGGATACCCCACAAATGAGGATACGCTATGTACGATCCGATCGAAGAATAAAGGGCTTATATGCCCATCCACAGCTCTCGTTGCGGGTAACCCCGTGTGAATATGCACCCAAACCAAAGGGGGTTTCAGGGGGATTTTAATTTAAATGCATTGGATGCAATGGTTTGTGTTAGTAATGTTAATGATAGTTATATGTTGGTTGTTACATATAATCTTGTCATTGCATCCTTGAAGTTGTGTCTTTGCAGTTAGTAACTCCACTTCTTCCAAGTACGCCACATTTTTCTGACATATAGATCATGTCTTTTTTCGTTGGCTTTGGCCATATGGCCTTTCTGCCCTATGTAAATACCATTATTTCGATCACACTTTTTGGCAAAAAATTGTGTAGTGAAGGGAAGGCCCACAATGATCTTGTCTATCCTTTTGGTAAAAGTATCTGCATCTCTCAAAGACTGCTCAATTTCGGCCTCAGTTATGCTGCACAGAAGAGCGAGACATAAAGGAACAACACAAAATCCAGGTGATCCAAGATCAAATCACCAAGAAGAAGCCTCCAACAAGCAAGATCCAACTCGAGAAAAAGAAGCAAGGAAGAGTTGGAAAAGCAAGCAAAAGAAAAAAAGTTAGAGACTATAAGAAAACCATGTGCAAGGGAGATGCAGAGGATGCCTCCTCTTTGGGGTGCACTAGGAATCTAAGTTCTACACTTAAGTCCTTACATGCTTTTCTCTTTTGTACATATATTATTTCCATTCTTTCCATAAGAAGAGTGCTCTTCATAATGACATATTTAACAAAATTTGGATTTATTCAAATCTAATAGATATATTTCAAGGATGATATTATAAGAGTATAAGTATTTTTTTTTTAACTCTTATTAATTTTAACAATTTTATCGTGTTTTCTTAATAAAAACTATAATGGTTACTAGAGAATAAAATTAATTTGTAAACAAACTTTCATTTCAATCTATTTAGAATAAATTTTTCATTAAGAACTATATGTAGTTAAAATGTTGTCTTGTCAAAATATTTAAAGGACATTTTAGGTTGTAATTAATTAGATAGTTACATATGTTTTAAACATAATAAAATTGAATAGTTTATTATTAATTAATTTTCAATATAGTTTATTTCGTCAATAATAAAATATCCAGAATATTGTTTCTAAAAAGTAAACTTTATTATTTAATTAACTTCAATTTAAAACTTTACTTAGAATACCTTTAAGAGTGCTAAGTTTATAAGTTATAAAATTCTTATAATAATTTTATGTCAATTGCTTATCAAACCATCATGTTTCATTTACAGATTATCCTGATTGCCAAATTGTAAACTTATTAAATCACCGAAAATTGAAATCCTATATTGAAATGTCTAATTCCTCTAGTAAAATTAGTTTAGAAAACCGTTATACATTTAATTTAAAGACAAACTTATGTAATTAAAATTTATAAAAATTTGCAAAATCAAGAAGAGTTAAACAACACATATAATCTTATAATAGCATCCTTGAAGCACTATCTATTAAATTTGATTAAGTCCATTGTTGAATATATCATCATTAGCCAAATCGGGTAGGCTTTAGCTTCCTCGCTGCCTACAATCACATGCAAATCATTTCCGTGTCTCCAAACAACTGTAGAACCAGTTTTGGTTCAGGGGAGTATGTAGTAGAGGAGTTGGTTTTAGGTAAACAAACTGAGCCGTCGAAGTCAGATGGGCAATGATGGCAGGCCCAGGCTGTGTATTCATTCCAGCTGGTTTGTATCTTTTTTATTTTTGTAGCACTGTGTAATGGTGATGTGCAAAGGATTTGATGTGAATTCCATGGTCATGGGCAAAGGTTCCGAATTTAGTAAATGGTGAAATTGCACGTTCGCGTTCGCATGTTTGAAATTGACCTTAGGAAGTGGCAAAGCATTTTTTTGGCAAAGAGATGTTAGCCGTTGATTTGACATCATGCCCAGGATATGCTGAAGATCAACGAATCATATTCAATCTATAGAACAAAACCCATAATACTTGAAATAAAGAATCAGAATATTCTTAAAATGTGCCTATGTAGCAACAAAAACATCATGGTAAGAAGCCTCATACGAAATTAGCAGAAGCGTCGTAGCATCATAGCACAAGCGTCATGCGAAAATTAGCCAGAAGAAGAAGGTCTGGAAAAATTCTACCACATTCTTTTTATTTGTATTATCAGCATCTGTTCTCCATTCTTTTGCTGCCAGGACATGACAGAAAGTCTCAGGTTTCATAAGGATCTAGTCAGTTCTCAACTCTTTTTCTAGTTATGAAGGATTTAGAGACGCGAAGCTTGCATGCTTTTGCTTCTAGACTGCCTATGCAAAATGTTGGTTCTTTATGTGCGTTTTTTAGAGAATGTGACGTTGTGCCATGGACTTGCATTGCAACAACTGCTTGTGAAGCCAAACAAGAGCATTTTGTTACTATAGACATCATTATAATGTTGTCATCATAGACATGAATAGCCTTGATTTACACATTGGAATGTCATTAGTTAACCTATACAGCAAATGCGGTAGCTTACAGGATTCTTGTAAGGCATTTTTTGGAATACGTGAGAGTAATGTGACTATATGGAATGCTCTAATGGCAGCATGCTCATGATATGGCCCTTGTGGGTCTCCATAAACAGAAACATCTGATGTATCTCTAAGAAGGGAGCTTATCCCGGGGATGAAAACCTCGCCCTTTCGTGTTCTCGAGGAAACCCTAAAGATAAACAACCATCTAAGAGACACTATACACATTGAAGAGAAAAAAGGGACCCTCATGCCTACAGGCCTTTTCGGGTTTACAAATAAGTTAGTGCTTATTATAGGCCGATCAAAGGTGGTATGAAATTCCATATTCCTGTGGGATTAAATCTGCACTACTCTGGCAAGATATTTTTGTCCATCTACACTTTCTTGATTCAGCCAAAAGCTTGCGTGATCCAAAAATGTGGCCAAAAATATCTACTTATGAGCAAGTACAAAATGTGCCTCGAAGAAAGGAACAAAACAAAAACCCAAAATCTTAAATTATTTACATCCAACAAAATGTGGCCAATGTAGCCTAAAATTTAGCAAGTGTTGATGGGATGTTAAGAATGCTCTTCTCACCTCAAAAATAAAACTAAACAATAAGACTAGCAATTTTCAACTCTCCCTCTTGCTAGATTCTTAATTGGTTCACTTTTCCAGTACATTGGCGCATATAAATTTTTGTGCTTTGAGGCATACTAAGCATCTATATGCTTATAAATGATTTGACATGTCCTTGGGTCTCTGAGGTGTTTCAGTGAGTTGAATTTATCATTTAACAAGTTGCAATTGCTTCCAAGTCAGATTGATATACTAAAGAGTCTGAGATATAAAGGTTGCAAGTAACAAACTAGTAAGGCTCCCTAGTGAGCTTGCATATCCTCCTATTATAAGGAGCATTGACATTTCTTACAATAAACTAAGTCATCACTTCAGTCTCTTGGGATGTGGATGTATGTAATGGAGACCCTTCTGGAGCTAGTGCACGGGTTTTTATATTTAACCTCATCTTAAGGATAGCCCTTGCCCTTGTCTTTGACGAAGGGAAGTGTCCTTGGAGAAGTGTCATTTTGGAAGTATGACTCTATTTGGAGATCAAAGTTTTGTGCATGTTCTTGTAAGCAATCGTTGTACATGTTTTGTAAGCTTGGAGCGGGTGCAAAAGTCCTTTCTCACTTACAGCCTCGGAGTTAAAACAACGGTGCCCTATGCTATTCTTTTACAAGAGACAGGTTTTTGGCCTCTTCAACATTACGCCATGGCGCCATCTCCACTATATCTGCAAGGTGCACCCATGGATGATGTTAGATATTTTGTTCTTGCACTTACCATGGCTGAATCTCCCCGGCGTTTGAAAGCGATGTTGGAAAAACATTACACTACATGGTTTTGCCCATTAAGAACGTACAGCGAAGCAACTGTCGATGCCTGCCGATTCGATCGAGCTTTGCAGCAACAATATCTCAATGAGTAAGTTTTTCTCAATATGGAATACCTTGATTACTTTGGCCCAAGTGAAAACTAGTCATTATCATGCACACATAAATCCACCTTGGCTTTGGGGCCCCAAGCTTATTTTGCTTGCTTCATTTGTCAGGAACAAGCTTGTAGCTATTGCATCAATTAAATACCCGGGGTCCCCGGTCACGGTTGAAGACGGGTAGATGGGGGCGGACGCGAATTGCAGGCAAGACCTATATTACTTTTATTGCCGATTCACGAGGTTATTGAAGATGAAAGCCATGCTCTTAGAGTTGCCACGCTTTTTGAGATAGTCGAATCATTTTTTGACCTTAGCATTCCATTCCCGCTTCCACAACTTCTCGAAACACCATCATTGCATGACTTGGCATTATACATGCTTGGGTTCTAGATAAAATCTGCAATTACTGAGCCCTCGGTGGTTATTATCTCCGGCTTGTCTAGTATCATCATTACTTGCAAAGGCTTTTTCCCTTGAAAACCTTCGAGAGGGGTTTTAATCCTAGTAGTAATGATTGTACTAGCCCATTGTATGGGTCCCATGACCTATTGGTCTCCGTGGACGTTAAAAAAACTATTCTATTCTATCCTATTCTATTCTATCCAAGGTTATAGCTGAAGTAAAATTTGGAGGATTTGAAAGGTTCTCATATTTGTCGAGGGCAAAAGTAAGTGCTTTTTAGAACTCACAGATTTGGTCAAGGATTGATTAAATAGAGAATGATCTTAAACATTTGGTGAAGATATATTGAGAAAAAACTTGAGCTACTGGATAAATAATAGGATATATCCACATTGCAAATGCTGATTGAATAGCCATATCCCATAACCCGATTGGGTTCCGTGGACGTTAAAAATTTTTCCTTCCTTAGTGGTATGGAACAGTCGTGGCATAAGTCGTTACATAGTAGTAGAACCTAAAAGTATAAGGACATACTTGAGCTGATGTGGAAGGAAATGTTATAGCAAGGTGAAACTCCACATTCAAAATTATATAATTTATAGGTAGTACTACAGCAATATGCCCAAGAAGTTGGGATTACTGTCTATATACTTGTGCTATCTTATCGTGTCTTTTGAGGGATAAACCTAAAAGGATGTTAATTACATTGCAATCTATCAAGGAAAGTAAGCATCTGTTGGGGATTACATCATGGGATTCTTGCTAGTGATGGATGGAAACTTGATGGTTTGAATAGTTTAGATGGTTTGACGTATTCTAGCTCGGGTTAGTAAAGAAGCTAATTGGATTATGCGTGAGAGCATGCTAGTAATTTTCGAGTGTAAGAATAGAGGTTTTGTTTGATATATAAGATAAAGGCTTTTATAGCTTAACTAATGTCTGGAAAAAGTCAGCGCTGAAGAATAGAAATTAACCTATGTAATGGGCGTGGATTTAGAGAGCAGGTGAGCAATGTCTGTCGAAGTTACTTTCATGGCCTAAGATATTTGATAAGTATCCGATATGTTAAATAGGCTTCTTTGAGAGAATCTATATTGTAGACTATGATTGTAATTATTCTAGACTCTCTTATAGCCTTGAAATACTCAGACTGGCGGACTTAACTATGTATTCTTCTTGTTACTTTTTGGATTTGGCCACCCAAGAAGTTTCGTGTGAGTACATATTGAGTTCGATCTGAGCATCTATCTTACCATGGTGGGTTTAGTATTTTAATGTATAGAACCCTTTATAAAAAAAATGGTAGATTCATTCTGTGGGTGAAGTTGCATTAGGCTTGGTTGGGTTATACTTGTTTTGCCGCATTATATGTATAAGCATAGACATAGTTAGTGACAATTGAGTTTGAATCCAAAGTATGTGTATGCCAAACTCGTCATTGATGGTCAATACACTTAGCTTATGTAACATACATCTTTAACTTTGTTTATTATATATCTCAAACTAAAACAGGTTTGGAAAAGATATGGTGGTTTGTTAAATGATAAACCATTTGGCACTTGAATATTTGGGCTGACTTGTGGGCCATGGCGATTAACAAATGTCATGGAAGGATCTTCATTTCATGTTAAGTGTTCTTTTTTGTATGATTAAGATGCCACATATAAAAAGCTTATTTATAAATGAAAAGTATTTATTGGTGAGATATCTCGGCATTATATCTTGGGAATGGTAAAGCAGTTGGTTGCCTCTTGGAATTATTTTGTCTGCATTTTCTTATATCTAAAAACTTTCATGTTATAGATCATGGAACATAGTTAATTTTGAAGAAGCACCTTAATGGATTCCATTTAGTGAGATAAATGGCATCTGGGTAATGTGAGAGAAGGCATAAGTAGCCAAGATTATTTATCATGAGCATAGCTATTTTACGGTCAAAGTTGCTTAATTGATGTTGTCAAAGGACTTCAAGACATATATGGTTTAATGGCATATGTGGTTCACAATGATATGTTGAAGAAGAAGAAAAAGCGGTTCCTTGCGGATTGGTTTTAAGCTTGTAATTTCATTTGTTACAATGTATGTATGCTTTTCATTCTAAACAGGAAGTGTGGTGCTTCAATGGGAAAATGAAAGTCTAGATGGGTTTGATTCCTTGGGATAGAGATTTTAATATTTGAAGAAGATTGGGGCAATATAAAGCAAGCCTAGTCAACTCATTGATTATGTAGGGAAGAAATTATTATATTCATGAGCTAGCTAGGGGAAAGAAAAGAATAATTATGGTGATAAGTTGTCGTTATTATATAGTTGGACATGAAGGTTTAATTCTATGATCGATTGGATACTCCATTATTTTGGAGCGACCCTTGAGGACATTGGTTAAATTTTAGAAGAAAGAATATGCGAGCTTGGCCCATTAGCGGTATGTGGTTTACATTTATTATTGATGCTTATGGAAAATATTCCAATTGATCATTACATGAGAAATACATTGTATATATGAAAGAGTTTATACTAAATTCATGTGATAAAACAAAAAAACATCGTTTCTATGAGGGTTTACGGAAGGAGGCACAAGAACAATGTTCTTTCGGTTTGGCTGAAATTTGAACATCATATCTTGGCAACCGAGATCCAATTCAGTAATTGCTTACTTTGTTGGAAATATTTTTAAATCGACTTTGGGATTGGGTCTGATAAAGCCGAAATTCATCCATGTGAGGGAGATATGGCAGAAAAGTGGCTGTATCAGGAAATTAGCGCACCATTGTATCTCTTTGTCTGACTTGTTCCCTGAGCTAGAGCTGAAGGAGGATATTTTGAGAAAGCGATTTCTCAAGGGAGTCAAAGGATCGTCATTGAAGTGGTTCGGGTGGGTGGTTTTGCACCATAGGAAGTTTAGATTACTTGGATCATTCTTGTTGTTGAAGGAGAATCATGATTTAGTTTGAATTAAGAATATAAAGGAATACGGGTGATCCCTAAGTATGATAATGTGAATTGAATGTCTTTTGCCATATTGGTATATAAAGAAGAAGTAAGAACTAAGCTAAGCTTATTGTAGAGATGCAGAATAGTCCCAGATTTGTAGATAGTAGGGCCCAGGACCTATGTTAACAAAGGGGATCATGGAAACAACAATATAGAGATGGATTACGCTTGGAAGCGAGAACTAATTGATATTAAAGATCATGTAACTTATGGGGTTTGCATGGAGGTTCTTTCTAAAGGAGGGGCAGAAAGCCATCTGACTCCATGAGACAAAAGCTAATTTAGAAAGGTAGACAAAGATGTATATACCGGGTGATTAGATTGAAGTTAAAGATACTAAAATAAGCTTATGAGGGGAATTACCGCGCTAGAAAACAACCATGGAGGTTATGTGCGATATGTTAATCTTTGATTAGATGTGATAAGAGAATGTATGCTAAAGCAGCCTAAAAGCTTACATGGGCTTAGGTATGGTAATGGCATGAAGTATTCTTGGACAAAATAAAATGCTAAGTTATGTAATTAACTTATTGGTAAGAAAAACAAGCTAACATATTGCGTACATATAGTATTTTGTAAAGGGGTTCACTCCTTTGGAGGGGTGACTTTTAAGCTTAAGCATGCGGTAGCTAGGTGATTTGTAGTTTAAGATTATATGGATGTATGGATGTAAATGTAGGGATATCATGATTGTTTGGAATAGGACATTTATGACATCCTAGAATAAACTTTTCCCTATGGGGAGGAAAATGCTAGACCTTTTATGTGTTCTTGTATAATATATCTAGACTTGCTAAATGCTTGGATACCATGGTGATGTATCAAGGTTGCATTATGCTAGCATGTACTATTATTTGAATATGGTAGATGAATGTGATCTGTCTGATATCATATCGCAAATGTTGGCATTGTCTTATGTTGTTCTGGTAAATGCATAGGAAATGCATGTGAATTATGACTCTTGATTCTTGGATTATATGATGAAAAACATGATTTAAACTTTGATATGTGGGGCATATGTTAAGTTCTTAGTTGATACATGAGTGCATATTCTCAGGGGCGAGTCCATTTGCGGTGGCTTGGACTTCGCTGATTTGTTCTTGTTCTTGACGACATCGGTTGTCACCTGGCCGAGGGTGCCGTCGGCGCTCCATAGCTGGAAGTGGTCCTCCTTTGGGCCTGGAGGCTGGGAGGTGTGTGCACGGCGGGAGGCTTGGCCGCCCGGTATTTCTTTGCAGGGGGCATGATCGTTCGGGTGGCCTTCATAGAACGAACCTTTACATGTTTATAGATATCTCATAGTTATTTCATGGTCTCATGATTATTTCTTGATTATTATAAGGTTATGACATGTGGATTTACACCTTATTTGGATGGCACGATAATGTTTTGATTCTTTTTTATCATTGTTCATCTTATGTGCTATCTTGCATTCTTTGGTTTCTAACATAGAGGATTCTTAGGTGAGGCATCTAAGTGCGAGAAATTATTCTTGTGATTGGTACATCGTGCATGTTTCTTGTTGATTATGACATCATTTTCTAAATGCCTCAAACCCTTAGACTTTAAGACTAACCCGTGTTCATGGTGTAGCAGTTTCGAGAGATGTGAGAATCTAGGGGCAATTGAAGGGGCACAACTATGTGCGTCTTTTACTTATAGAGGACTTCATATGCCTTTAGAAAGGCCAAAACATTTAAGACTTATGGATATTAAAGCTGCATATCATCTTGTATATGCCACAATTATGTTATACAATTATCTAGTGCTATACAATTATGTTTCAAATATGTATGTAAATCTAACTGTGGATTTGAAGACAAAAATTCAATTCTTTACTGAATTTCTTCAGTGGCATTGTCATTCAGCCCATACATACCAATTGGCATTGCTCAATACAAGGTTAGATGGGTTCGGGTTTGGAGGAGGTTTCTTCGGGCCCGTACAAAGAGGACTGCGGTGTAACCAGCGATAGGGAAATGGGAGGCTAGGAACCTTGAGACAAGGCCATAGCGGCGTCAACAGCGTAAAGATCTTAAATAACTAATGAACGAGAAAAACCACACTAGCAAAGAAACTATAACCCGAACCTTAACTAATCAGCAATGAAAAAGAGCGGACACAAAGATCAAATATATGGAATGATGCAGCTAGACTAAAGGAATAATCAACCAAGTTAAGCGGATGCTTTCAAAGCGAAGGAACTCAAAAGAAGAAACAATCACAACCTAACAAAATAAGGAAATAATACGTAGGATCGATGCTTTATATACAACAAGACCAATCTGAATGAAATGCGGAATATAAGAGATGCATAGATAAGGTTGATGGGGAACAATAAGACAAGTGAAAGAAACGAGAAAAGAGGAACAGGAAGGAGACAAAATCTTTCGAATGCGAGTGCAAAATAAACAAAGATCATCGAATCATCTAAGAAGGCCGGATGGAACCGTCGCGAGTGCTGTGGCTCGGCAATGAACCAATGAACATGGTGAAAGATGGAAAAAGGGAATTCTAGAGTGCGAGAACGCAAAATATAAAGAGACAAATGAAACAACTTGATAAAAGGAACGAAAAGGAATTGTTGGGAAAAACAACAAAACAAAATAAAATACAGATAAAGTTAATGGAGAATATGGAACAAGAAAACAATAGAACAATAAAGTTAGAACGAAAGATATGAACGGAACAAGAGGATGGCGAAGCAGATAAAGTGAATAGGAACAATAAATATCATCGACAACAATTGTAGCCATAAATCTAGCGATAAAATCAAAAGAAACAACGAAATCGGCATGTAGATCGGCGTTAAGTGGCTCATCGACCGTCGCCGATGCGGGTAAAGAAAGGTTGGATGAAAAAGGTTAACAATGAGAACTCAACTAGAAGCCAAGAGCAGTTTGAGGGACCAAGAAGAATGAGACAACCTGGATAAGTAATCAAGAGAAAGTCAAATGAACTTGTATGGCATATGTAAAAGGAATGAGCCAAATAGGTAGATGGGACAAAGGGGAAGTAATATGGAAAATGGGTGGCTAAACAAAGCCCCGGGAGAGGAGGGAACTACTAGTACAACTCAAAGACGATGAACAATAAGTCCCTTTAGTTGGCCAACTGTGACTAATCTAAATGACCACAAATATAAAGAAACATTAACTAAGCAGCCAACGTAACAAAAGATGTTATGTAAAATCTAACCTGCATGAACACACGTAAACATAACGAGGAGAGAACACCTCATCACCTATTGCTTAGCATCCCGATCAAAAAAACAATAAAGCGCCACGGCTGGCCTAGAGGCCAACATAATCAACATGTATGTACTTAATTCACAAAACAATATCCATATAGACAAATGACATCATGGAATATAAATATAGGGAGTTTGACGGACAAAGAAATGATTATGGCAAAATGACCAAAAACCGAACACATAGCTTCTATGCATTAACAACCCAACTCATGCGGCTTTTCAAATTTTCTGCGAAAAAAGCCAATGGTAGTAAAACCATATGAGAATCTGGGTAAACCAATGCATCACGATAATAAACCAAAATGAATCTAATTGCATAACCGAGCCACATGGTGCAAGTCCCAGCACCTTATATTAGTAAAATGAGCCGATCATAATAGGATAATGCAGTCACGAGCCAATGAGAGACTACAAAATTATTGACAAATGTTAACCCTGCGTGAAACCACCCGCAATGAGAATACTTCTCCTGTCGATTTGGCGACCACATGACACATATGGGATATCACGGGATCTTGAGCGCTAATGAGAGAGACTACAACATGTAGTGTAATGAAGAAATGTTAACTCTAGAAAATCACCCAAAGTGAGATAACAAGAAACCACAACCAATTTGGCGGCATGATGCAAGCCCTAACACAAGTACTAAACGTTGAATAATGCAATACAAGGGGTTTTGGGAAATGATAAACAAAAAGTTCATACGAATTTGTTGGGTAACCCTCAAAACTCAAAGAAATTCTAATTCCCATGATGACAAGAAAAATCTTCGATAAAGCGCATAATGATGTCAAGTTTACAAAATCTATAAAACCAACGCCATTGGGAAAAGGAGATGCTGCACGTTTGCAATGTTCACTAAGAAACGAAAAATACTATTTATTTGGTATAAATGGTGAATGAGACCCGTCTTCGATAGCAATTTCCATGAAAACAAAATATATAATCTAAGCCAATTGTGAAGGTGATCAATGAGAATATCAAAACCAAAACTTATGTAGTGAAAACCGATGCAAAGAAAAATAGTTGTCTAGCATAACCAAGAAAGAAACTCAAGAAAAAGGAAAACCCACCACGGTGAGATAAGATAACATAACCAATTTGAAACCACATGGAGCATAAGATAATCGTTAATGCGAATGAGAACTACAATATGTAGTGTGGCAAAATATTAACTCTAGGAAACCAGAGTTGAGATTACGAAACCATAACGGATTTGGCCACTATAAGTTTCCGGAATAAGCGTTGAATAATTATAACAAGATTTTAAATGATAAAACAAGAAGTTCACTTAATTTGTTCGATATAACCCTCAAAACTCAAGAAATTCCAATTCTATGATGACAAGAAAAAACATAAAAAATGCATCATGAAATCAGGTTTACAAAATCTATAAAATCCAATGCTATCATAGGAAAAACAACAAATGCATTTAATAAGAGAGTCCAATGGAAGGCGACCAACAAATGTGAAACATGACTAGGAGATATAATGCATGTTTACAAAGAGATAAGAGAGAGAATACTATTTATTTTGGATATAAATGATGAATGAGACCCCAGACACCAACCGGATTTCCATGAAAACAAAATGCATGTTTGCAAAGATCACCAGAGAGAATACTATTTATTTTGATATAAAATGATATTGAGACCCCGTCTTGACCAACCAGATTTCCATGAAAACAAAAATATCATGTAGCATGATTGTAAGATGATCAATGACAATATCAAAAACACCTAACATTAATGGAAATAGATCAAAGAAAATACGTTTGTCTAGTTTATGCCATATAAACATGAAAGAAACTAAAAAAAAGGGAAAATTATTTGGCCATTGAAGGGAATTGAACCAATACCATAAACAAACCACGAAAACTAGCGACAAAGCCAACAATAGAATTCTTTGTCCTTGGCAATGCAGCTGAAATGGCATACTATGATTGATATCATCGGTGGCTTTAACGTTGGCAATTAACCGGCGCTAACACATGTAACTCCTTGGTGGTTAATGCGGTGAAACATATTCGGCTTACCTTTGGACATTCGCGGTAGCATTACGTTTTCTTGCATTCCAAACCAATTAGACCCCCTCGAATGTCAAAATGTCGAGGTTGATTTTCGCACATCAAAGATCTCCTCTGATCGGCATAACGATGAGCTGGAGTTGTAAGTCCGGTCTGATATCTAATGCCTCAACATATACTTGCTATCCAATGCTCTCTCCCTGGATCATTGTTGTATCTGTTTAACATGTTTAAAATATAAGCTATGTTTGGTCTGGTGCAGTTTGCCACATAGGACAGGCAGCCTATTAATGACATGTAAGGCACACTCCTCATCTCTTCTCATTCCATATCTATTTTAGGGCCAAAAATCTTGTAGCCAGGTACCATAGGTATCTTACAAATATTGCAGTCCTTCATCTTGAATTTATTAGGCATTCCTTCAATCTGGCCTTTCTGTGTAAGAGTCAAGGTTTTACTCATTCTGTCCCTATGCACTTCTATTCCCAAGAATTTTTTTAATTCACCAAGGTCAGACATCTTGAATATTCAGAATATTTTTGCAATGCTCCAAGATCTTGACACCTTATCTTAGTATATATCCAGGAGGAGAAGCTTGATTCTGGCATCTATTATTCAATCAAATGCCTAAGCCTGATTTAGTCACCTGGAATACAGTTCATGCATATGCATATACATTTAGCTCTTCAAGTTGAAAAATATGCAACCTGCATATTTTATGCGTGTTTTAATACTTGAATTTTGTTGCTTTTGCATGAACATGCCATCACACGTCGAAAGCATGGATTCAAATACCATGTATGGTTATATGTCAGAAATGAGCTCTTTAGTTGGGATGCTCTAATATTCGGATGTCAGAGGGTGTAAGTTAGTAGCCTGCCCAATTGTTCTGAACTCTTAAAAGGAATTTGCATTACCTCTCATACGTTGAATGCCAGGCTGGTTTACTTTGTTGAGTAGCTTTCTTGCTGTGTTTTGCCTTCCATCATACGACACATGGCAAAATTGGACTAATTGCAGTTCTCGTGAGCAATACAAACCCCTTCTTGTCTTCCATGCCACTATTGCAGGTTGCCTCGACCTATTCTTGTGAATGGCCTGGACGAGTTCTTGTGCAAGGGTAATATTGTCATTCCCTTGCATCCATGCTACAGAAATGTGGCCATAAGTCATTACACGAAGAGCTCCCTCCATAGTTACATTGTCAAAAATGAGGTACAGGAATGTCGGGTTACAAGGAACTTGCTTATATAGATGTATGTGGTATGAGGCACTTTGGAAGATGCCGTGTTGTTTTTGAGAACATATAGCAGTGCTTTGGTTGGGTATAATGATCTTAGTATATATCGGGGAGAAGCGATTACGGCATCACCGTTATTCAATCAAATACTACTGATGCGGTTTGGTCACGGAATCTGGGTTGTAGGGTTGTATCAACTAGAGTTAAAGATGCTTCTCAGTTATTCCAGAGGATGCCTCAGAGAGATATAGCGTCCTAGAATGCTATGACAGCAGATTATGGCCAGCAAGGGCAGCTTAGCACGGCCATTCATTTATTTCAAAAAATGTAAGAGATGCCATCTTATGGATTACAATTCACTACATCTTTATTTTATTTGAACGCTTCGAGAGATTCTTAGACAAGCACCAAGTCTTTTAAAGATATTTTGTTAAGTGATATAGTATCGTGGAATATTGCCATGCCAATGTTATGTTCAGAAGGGACAATTGAAGGAAGCAATAGGTCTTTTTAAACACATGCCCCATTATGATGTACAATCATAATTACAGCCTTTGTTCTGAGCCTTTGTTCGGAACAGTCATTTCCAGCAAGCTATCCTTCTTTTCCAAATAATGCCCAGGAAAAATGTTGTATCTTGGAATGCCATGATAGTATTTTGAAGCCTAAAGTGAGAAGGGAGCTTTACCCGAGGGCAAAAGATTGCCTACCTTGTTGTTGGGCTGCAAATTTACATCAGATATTGTTACACAAAGTACCATTTTTAATATGTATGCTAGATGTGGCAAGTTTCCTCAGCGGTCTGTGAAAGATCACCATTCTAGCGGCCACGAGAAACAAGAGATTCTGAAATTTTAATCAAGAACTTTTGATTTTTGTCCTTCCTTTTCCATGTACTAGCTTACAAAATTAGGGTAGCCGCAAATCCAAATTGATTTTTACCTTACCTTTATTTTTGGATGCTTATCTCTGCATGTAGATTGCTTATCCGAATTAATGCTCATCTTTCTGCAGGGTATTTTGGATGGCATTGTGTTCTAACCAAGATAATGATCTCTGATGTGCGCTTCATGTATAAGGCATGAACTACATTTCCTTTGTTGCTATGTAACAAGCGCTTTTTCCAATGGCTTACACAGTGTAAATAGTTTTCCTATTGTTCTCACATCTTTTATCAAATTTTGAAGCAGAGTTTGGGGGCAAGAATACTCGCTTGTTGGCTGGGTGCAAGAATACTCATGAGACTTTGTTTTCGGGTCACTTCAATGAAAGGCCAGATTACCGAGAATATACATGAGACTTTGTTTCGGGTCACTTCAATGCGTCGAAACAATCTTGGACAGATAGAACAACACCCTATTATTGCTATATTGCCCTTGAAAACATTTGCAGATCATCTCTCAGCTTCCCATGAGGGCAAACACTTGCTGAAGAAACTAAAACAACTTCATGATAAATTAAACCATCTACAGCACTAGCAACCCAAAATTATGAATTACAAATGAACTTTTGAAAAGCATGCTTTCCTAGAATAGTCACCATGAAAGTATATCTTTGATATATATCTTTCTATTTATAAAGCTACATGTCTTAGCTTCGGTGTGCCAAAAGTGGCTGTGGTGGTAGATTGCCTTGTTTGTTTGCGGTTATCTTTTCTTGCACTTACTACCATCTCAGTATTTTGATCAACTATGGCATAGGATACCATTCCAAGATGGAAATAATAAATTACTTTTAGTTAGCCCTATTTTTTTGGTTGCTAAATATCGTGTTCAGTGCTTCGGGTTAGAGGTCATCGTCATAATAATCTAGATTGATCAAATCTAGCTGTTAAATACCATTTTGACTACTCGTTTACCATTTCTGTACAAACTTTCAATAAAGGTGGCCCACAGGTACCTTCCTATAGTAGTGCTTGTTTAGATGGCTGCCCAACTTTCAGGATAAACAACTGTAACGGTCATGCAGTGGTTCCTAAAATAGTGTTGTGCCTCGCAAAGCATAAAGATATTAGAATCCTTGTATTTCATAATAAAAATTGAATCCTTTCTCAAGCTGACATCTTTAAAAGCATAATCCATTGACCTTTACATCTTTGGCCTTCTTCAATTTGTGTTTCCATGCCAAACACAGACAAAGAACCTTCAACATTCGAAAGAATTAATCAATGAAATGCCAAGCTAGCTCTGGGGTATGTGTGCCTTCGGATGTTAATGCAGCCACAACGGTCCCTGGAAAGTTTGCATATGCCTGATGTGCCATGGTGCGGTCCCCAATGTCCCGGCTGTCGTTTCTTTTCCATTTGTCTTCCATTTTCATTGGCCTTGAGGACTGCTGGCTGGCGTTTTATAAAGCAGGCTTTGATATGGCTGTCCCTGGCTACTTTCTTTTAGCATCTCAATATGGCGAACAACAAATATGGTGTCGGTTTCCGTAACTGTACAGGACTATACCTAAAATAGGAATAGCCTGAACTCAGAAAGATAAATATAAACATATAACTACCTAATTTTCCATCATGGTGGCAAATACACAGTAAGCCCTTACCTTAACAAACATTATGATCAGTTACTGATAATCACCCTTCACTTGTACTGTTCCCATATTGTTAATGTGCAATGCAAAGTAAACTGATCCCAAAAATACTTGACAATGTGCAGAGTAACTGGTTGAATACTCCTGAGCTTACACAACATCCAGTGCTTGAAAGTAAAATTACAAAATTCGAATCCATAGTACCAAACAGATTTAAGAATGTAATATGGTATGATTTTAAATGCAGTTATAAATCACTGGACTGTCACAAGGTCATGTAATGGCAAAATCATTGGAATTGTCAAAGAGATGCTTGCCCGGTTTCTGTGAGGAAGAATAATGGAGCTGTGGTTTTCAAGCAAAAATTGTTATAACTTACATGCCTCTTCTCCATCTCCAGTTATCTGAGATCGAGCTTCCTTCAAAACCATGAATTTGAGGTTGACGTAAAATATCAAAAGCATGGATAGAGTGTGAGGGTGCATTTAAAGAAAAGATGTGGCCTCTATAAAACGCTTTCTTTGTCTTTCCATGCCTTGAGAGTAATACATGTAGAGCACCATTGGGGTCCAAACCTGCAATAACTATGTCCAGTCAGCCAAAGCACTAAGACAAGAAGAATTCTAGTGTTCTAAACCCTTATGGATGATGACGTGTTTTTAAGCTCAATGGTTTTCAATACTCATGCGTTGGATTAGCCACAAAGCTAAAGGCACACTTGCAACCATCTAACAAATACCGAACTCTGATGCAAGGGTGCACGGATTTTCGTTAGAAAAGATATTCGATTAGCCCACAGAAGCCTCTGAGCATTTTAATCCTCTAAGAAAAACAAGTTGATTCTGATAATGCATGGGTCGTTGAGATAAACCGTCAGAGTTATACTTAATAATAATATCAACTATGTGCAAGCTAACAATACAGTATACCTCAAAACTCTTCATCAGGATACTCCGCTTTTGTGCCGAAATATAATGACTGAGCTATATTTCCTACTTTGCATCCCTGCCAGGAAGTTTCTGATTCCCACAGGCCCAGCATACCCTAGATTGGCAAACTTCCCAATGTTAATTCATCCTCCAATTTGCTGCTTACCCATGTTTCAGGGAACAGGGGTACACAAGTCATCAACTGTTTCCCCTTCCAGGTTTCAGTTTGGCTCTTCCCTTTGTTTCTCAGCTGGGCGGTCGGCAGCAGGGGCAAGACAGAGTGGCCGGGATGAAGCTGTTGGAAGGATCAGGTGTGGCTTTTGATGTGATTTGCAGTTGGTGGCAGATCTGGTAGTAGGATTGAAGGGAGGTGGGCTGTATCTCCAAGGAGGCAGCCATATCCGCTACCTTATCATAATGCAGTGGTACCCATGTGGCATCAGTACCATATATTCACCAAAATAAACTAGAGAGCAAAACCTTGGGCCAGATATTCATGAAGAAAGATCTATTTGAGAGATATCAGATAGAAACATGTCTTGATTGATTACGGATGCTGGAAATTATAGCATTGTATAAGAATGTAATTAAGGACCCTTTCCGGTGTGATGGACCGGCGGTAGCTGGGGTGATCACCAGCCCACGAAGGAGACCAATTAATTCCCCAATAAAGCAGAGGAGTTTTCCCCTTTCTTCTGTCCCTGAGCAGCTCGGTTATGACGTGTGGAACGCCGTCCCATTGCTTCCTCTTGTTCTTGCTAGTTTCTCATATTCGATGAACTGCCGGATCTTGCTCCTTTCTCTAATTTTGCTGAAGAAACAAGGTTGTGCGGGGGCTTTGACTTCTTCTTCAAGATGTGAGACCATTTACCTTTTTTTCTGTCTTGCTTTGAGCCGACCTTATTACTGATTCTTTGCTCTTTTTGTAGGATGCAAAGGGGCTCGAGCTGCTCTTGGGCTTTGGAAGGGTTTATCCAATGGCTGCTGGGTTTTCCTAAGCTTTGAGGCTTTAAGTTTGGAGTTCTCTCTCCTTTTTATATACTTGTTTTTCCTTTGGTTCCATAAAGATCTTAAGAGCTACTAATACATAGTGCCGTCAAGTTAGTTTCCACTCAGAATCTAGTGCTAGTTAGCAAAGTCCTGAAGACTTATCGACCAAGAACTAGGGTATACATTTGTGCTCATCATTCTCGAGCAGGTATTCGTAATGCATGAGAAATGGGAGGCGAGATGCTCTGTCAATCTTTTTCCTCAAGTACGTCCAGAAAAACCAGTCTCTTAGAAATCGATTCTAGTATTGAACACAGTTGTTTGTAGAACGCGCAGGTCGCTTTTAATATCTGTTTTGATCTGTTTGAAGAACTTCTGATTGGGAATAGGTTGAATGGAGCTCAAACAATGACTGTGATAATGCATGTTCTGTTTTAATTTCGTGTATGATTTCATATTTTGATTATTATGATGCATCTGTAGTTAAGAAATGAGAACTAAGAAAGCACATTAATAGCAAAACCTTTTGAGCAGAATGGGATGCCAGCACATTCCATTGAGGGTAGGCGGTGCCAGGCGGCAGCATTAAAATGCACGCCAGCAAAAAAACGGCCATGTTTCTATATTGACAAACATTGATGCAATGCAGAGATGGTAACTCATAACACTTTTTAGTTTGTTGTAAATTTGTGGCCGGTGTACTAATTGAGAACTAACGTGATTGATTTATAATGTCCCTTTTTATTGGAAGTCCACTGGATCCAAAATGATTCATAAAACAAAACCAACTCAAACACAAAGGTCAAATTCATCATCCCTCCACAGCAACTTGTAAAACATGCATTCTTCTAACGGATTAACTAAAACGTTTTAAAAAATGAGTAGCATCTAAGGATGGTGAGGGATCGCCGGAATTGACATCCTACGATGCAGCCCGTTGGACGCCCTACTGGCTAACAAAGACAATTGGGGGTCTGGGGGTTTAACAATTCAATGGTTCAATTGCTTGATAACGATGCCCTTTCAGTAGCTTTAATATGTGTCATATTTGTCACGAATTTCGTGCAGAATATGTACAAAGAATTTTCGGCGACCTTGGGGACAAATCACATTGTGACATGAAAAATAATACCATTTAAAATGGAATTGGAAGGAAGGAAAAAAAAGACAATATTCAATGTGTACAATCAACAACATGGGATCTCCAAAAATGGCATGATTAATATATGGAATTTCCAAAATAGCACATGAGGGTAATATATAGGATCTCAAAATCGCATGATAAATATATTTAGCGTTGAATATCAAGTTGATTTCCATATGAACATTCTCAGTTAGAACTATTTCACACAACATGGCGTTGTTACATTTTTTGAGAACGCTCACGTAGTTCCATATGAACGTTCTCAATTCCGAGCTATTTGGCGGATCTTTGCAGCCCGGGGACCAAGTCACGGGCACCACCCACGGCTGACAAAGCGGACATGAGGCCCGACACACTTGTGGTAGCTGCAGGCCTCCATGTGGGGTTGGGATAGGAGGTCTACAGAACTGACATAGGAAGAGTGCCTTTGGATTTGTATGGAGTGGGCTGAGGAGTTTCTTGAGAGCCCGGCGAGGGAGCATTGCTGAAATTGCTTCTGAACATGGACATGCTCTTTGCAAGGGCATGGGAATATAGTGGTCATCTGATTCTTGGTTATCCCCGTATCATCTACTCAGCGGCCAATGGCCATGGCAGCCCCGGTGTAGGCGCGTGCTACTTCAAAGATGCTATAGCATCCACCGGTTTAAACTCCTGGTGATAGACTCAACGCTACACAGTGGTCACGGTCTTTGCGGCCTCACCATAAGCCTTGTTTATCGCGGGATGTTATATCCCCATGACTTCTAAGTTCTGAGAGTTGCATCGGGAATATAGGTATCCCATATACCTATAGGGAAGCGTATGATAAACATAAGCGATATCGCGCCCAGAGAGGAGTCATATGTTTCTTTGGGAGATTTCAGTACCGTCACGGTGACCACCTGATGGCGATCGGTCACCTTTCAAGGAAATCTTTGACTCCAACACTGGCTAAGCGGGCATCCGGCATGCAAGGCGGCTCGGGATATAGGAGCCTTTGGAAAGTTGATCGGCTATGTGGGATCTTTTGACGTGGTGATGCGCAATGGTATGCTGGTGTGGCGCGTCGGGGAGGCTTCGCGCGCTGCCAGCAGCAGGAAGGCGATATTAAGGCAGCGTGGTGAATATCTCTAACTCAGTGCGAGAACAATGCTCGTTCGAATTCGCGGCTTGACACGAGGAACAAAGAAGATAAAGACAGCCAGTTCCACTATCCGCTATGTCACTTTTGGATTGGAAATTTCAAATTAAGCGTGGCAACCTTACGGGGCGGCGCCAGGGTTTTGGGATACACCGGTATCGGATGATAAGATTTGAAGATAATATGCTCAAAGAAGCTGATGGATTGATGTCTAGCAAGATTTACAACTTTATGATCTTGGTGAAAAGCCAAAAGAGTGGTCACTAATTTTCGCGATCTTGTACCAGAATCAATAAACATCATGCAAATCAATAACATGGCCCATAATGGCCTCCTCTCTTGTAGCACCCGCAGAGTGCGCTATCGTGCATCACTCGACATTTATATATATATTTACTTTCCAATCGGGTACATCCCTTGACAATTTGTGTGCATCCTTTATATAGAAAAGTTCTACAACTTGCCCACAAAAATCGAGTAGATAGACTTTAGCGACCTTAAATTTCTAGGCCCTAGTTGACTTTGACTTCAGGCAGTAACTCAAAACCCTAAGTGGCCGGGCGAGGGGTAGGTGGCCCGATCCCTACTTGAAACCTAACAACACGAGATGCCTGCCCATCACCTTTGACTTTTGACCCGCCACCTTTGTTTTTGACCTCACGCCCCTTTGGCTTCTCATGGGTCGTTATGCACATTCACAATCCCCTTTGCCCACTTTGCTTCTCATAGTTAGAATGTAATATCATCAAAGCTCTCCCATTTACATGACTTATATCAAACCCTTCGCTCCTCGCCCGACATAAGTGCGCTACAATTGCTCTGCAATTTTACAAATTTTACTCACGACAGTAACTTTGTAGCTTTGCTCGCTGCCGGCTATTGGTTTCCACATATCTCATTTGTATGAAGTTCTTCTCACCGCTAAATCTGCATTATGAAGTGCATGCTTAGTTCAATGGCGTTACGTCATGGAATCTTTGGATTTTTACAGTGCAATGCAACTATTTGTCGATCCACACATATTTCTGTAGGATCTTTTTGCATACATCACTCATCCAACAATCTTCTTAACAAACTAATTCTCACGTGACTAAGGATGATGCAGCATATTACTTCAATTTGAACTCATTGCCACAGCTGCTTGTTTCTTACACCTCAGTTATAACCCCTCCTCTAAATATATCTTACATAACCCGAGAAGTAGATTTCCTTATGCGAATCTCCTCCCAATCACATCACTATAACTCAGTCCTTAGTTAGGTTTTAGGAATCAAAACATATATACCATGAGTTTGTGTTCCTTTAGATGTTGAGAACTTCGGCTTGACGCCTCCCAATGTTGCTTTTGTATCATGATTCCTTACGCTTTCAGGATGTTTCTGACATGGGCAATGTCGGTGGTGTGCTTTATTTGCCAAAAAGTGAGCACTGATATTATATATATGGTGCATTTTCCGTTTTATTTTCTTCATCATTTGAGGCGTTGTGAACATGGTTGACTACACCTGTTGTCATTGGAATTTTGGATGGCTTTGCCTCAACCAGCTTGAACCTTTTTGAGCATATTTTCTATATATGTGTTCTTTGATGCAATTTTATCCATTTACGCTTCCTATCCTTTGATAACCTCAATTCCAAGAAACTTTCTAGTTCACCCGGATGGGCATTTGAAACAGCAACTTTAAATACTTTACTGTTAAGGGATTTTCCAAGATTTTGCAATCATGATACAATCATCCACATATAAGGCTATCATGCAATATTCTCCATCTTCTTTAAATCTATAGAGATTTCCATCATTATCTTAACTTTCAACCTGTTCTTGTAAGAAACCATTTATACATAGATACCATTCTCTTGATACGTTTGACCCATAGGCCCTATTGGGTTTTAGACCATATCCTTGCCATGTGAATATGGGCTTGCTTCATATAAAGCCTCCTCCTCAGTGTGGCATTTAAAAGAATCTTTGTTTTCATCCATGTGATCTTGACTCTAAATTGTCATTTACTAGCAAGGCGAAGGCTCTGTCCAACAGGTGAGGCATTTCACATAGGAGAATAAGGTTTTCATCATAATCTCTTCCCTTTTACTGCATTGTAACCTTGAACAACCAGTCTTACCTTAAATTTCTTCTTTCCTCAGGGATTACTTTTGCTGTACAACCGCTGCTTCAATTACATTACGCATCAGCTGACAGGGTCATAAGTTTTAGTTTCTTCAAAGGATTTGCGGAGTTCATCACCCCATGGCGGCTATCCACTTATCTTTGTCACGACTTTGTAGAGCATCTTCAAAGTTTTGTGGAATATGATTTCATCTTCTAAATAGCCATAATGCGCTCTGGCTCAAATGTAGCGTGTCTCCTACTTTTCCTGACTCATCGCCCATAATTTTTCCCTCCTCTCTAGTTTAGCTTCTTCTACTAATTTTCTGCACGAGTTTTCCTTTTTGCTTTTCGCATGATGACCAATTGACTCGACCATACATGCGCGCCGGAGTCTCCATTCGGTTGCATTGTTGGACTCTCCATTTCTGCTTTGTACTCAAGTCTGCTTTTCTTCTTCATAATCATCTGCATCATCTAAATCAAACATAGGCATCTCTTTGGTCTTGTTTGACAATTTTGGTTCCCTTTTTGTATCTATCTTTATAAAGTATGTGCTCATTAAATGGACATCTCTGTGACTATAATGATCTTTGATTAGGGACATATATTCTATATCCTTTAGAATGCTCATCATAGCCTACAAAAATCCAACTTCAGCCTTGTTGTCTAATTTCTTTCTCAATTCGGTAGGGTATGTGCATAAACTAAACATCAAATGCTTTTAGCTTCTCATAGTTTATATTTTTATGCGGATTCCATATAGCATCACGGGATGTTTCCCTTTAAACTTCTTTTGGCGGCATGTTTTTGTATTATACAGCCCTGTTTGTTATGCGCCTCTTCCCAAAAGCTTGTTTTGAGACCACTTCCTTTTATCCTTAGCTCGGCGCATCCATTAATGTCTGTTCTTTCTTTGACGAGCTTTCAGGTTTTCTTGAGGTGAGTATCTGCGGAGTTAGCTTGTCTCTTAATTCCACGGTGATCTGAAATTGTTTAAATTGCTTTGCCAAGATATTCACCTCCTCTATCCGATCTAATACATTTTGAGTTTGAGATTGGTCTCTCTTTCCATTTCAGACCACATATTGTTTGAAAAACTCAATGCTTGAGATTTTCTTGTCAAACAATATGTTCTACGACCCTTACTATAGTCATCGTGAGCGTTATAAAATTATCTTTTATTAGTTCTGCTTTTATACATTTAAGGAACCACATATCATCGGTATACACTAACACCGAGATTTCTTTGAGCCCTTGTTTACTTTTAGCAAATGGCCCGACTGTTTAGTTGCCCAAAGCACATCTTCACAAATAAACTCATTTGACTTCTTTGTCATGATGAATTTATGTAACCTTGTAAGCAGCCATTTCAAATTTTTGCAATTTGTGTGTGCCAATCTTTATGCCATAGATCTACACTCTCTTCTTGAATTGTATTTATGCTATGATTTTAACACTATCCATCTCAAATAGTTGCCAGCTCTTTACAACAAAAACTTCAATTCGTTGTTAGAAATACGTACATTTGTCTCCTTCCAAACACAACTCTATGTCCCAAATCACAAAGGCCATTCTGAAATTAAATTTACGATTATGCATTTGGGGACACTACAAAAACATCTTCTATATATTCACAATATTGCCTTCCAGATCTTCTAGCTGCGGCAAACCCCTTCCTTTTGCTTCTTGAAGAGCTCATTTCCAACTTGTATTTGCGGGCTGGTAGTTGATATATTCTTTCGCTTCGATGGGTGGACTCGCGATTTTACGCTCCACTATCAACTATCAAATGATGATTCATTAGTGCCAACACTTTCATGCGCAATAGCAAATTCAATATTTTACCTCATCACCGTCTATTTCTCGGTAACCCCACACTGCATTGATCTCGTTCTTGGCAACATATGCTTTCTCATAGCCTCGACCTCTTCCTCTTCTTGTCACGCCTTTGCTAGATTCTCCTCTTCCTCTAGCTTTTCCAAAACTCTTTGGTGTTGGGCATTTTGATCTTGGCGTGACCTCTTCCCTCCATGTAGCAATTAAACTCTTTCTTAAGCTTAGGGGCACTCATTCTTATGGTGTCACGACTCATAATGATTCCTTACACAATCTTTTCCTTTTCTTTTACAATCCAAAGCCCGGGGTATCTTGATTTTGCCTTAAGATTTGCTTTTGTTCCCATTGGGTTCTTAAGGTAGTTTTCGGCTATTCCCTAGACTTGCATGAATTCCTTGTGAATAAAGCCGAGTCTCATTGTCACCTATGGCTCTTGATATCTGTAGGACGACTTCTCGAGATTTCAACTCCGACCCCATGCAAATCTACTATTAAGTTATCAAACTTGTTAAAAACTCTCCACATCTTCATCCTCTTAATTTTTAAACCTCTTAATTCATTTTCAAGTGGGTCTATCGAGAGGAAGTTTTTCCTCATAATGTTTAAACTTCCACATGTCTCTAGGTCCAAGAGATCCCCAGCTTAAATTATGAGGGACTTACCTTGCATGAGATGATCCCTTAGCTTCTTTGGCCTTAGCTTGAGACTTCCCTCTGTTGAGCCACTAACTCCACTGCTGCGGCATCGTTGCTTTAGACTTCTGGCGTATCGGTGCCGGACTCTGGGAACTTCGGCCACACTCAAAATCCTGTTTGAGCACTCACAATCCATCTGGATCTACGGACTCGGAGGTCTTCAACCTCTAAACACATATTTGATGGCATCCTTCCATACACGGAACCTGGTCCACCTTTATACACATCTATTGATTTGACAAACTTCGCGACAAATCTACTAGACATGTTGTGGCTCGATGCCAATGATGATAAGATTTGAAGATAATATACTCAAAGCTGATAAGATTGATGTCTGGCAAGATTTACAACTTTATGATCTTAGTGAAAAGCAAAAAAGTGGTCACTAATTTTCACTTGATCATGTACAAGTCAATAAACATCATACAAATCAATAACATAAGCCCATAATCGCCTCCTCTCTTGTAACACCCACGCAAGTCACTTTTATCGTGCATCCTCCGGCATTTATATATATGTTACTTTCCAATCACGGGTACATCCACTTGACAATTTGTGCATCCCCTTTATATAGAAAGTTCTACAACTTGCCTAAAAATCGGAGTAGATAGACTTAGCACGACCTTAAATTTGACCCCTAGTTGACTTTGACTTTTGGACTGGTCAACTCAAAACCCTAAGTGGTAGGGGCCGGTGAGGCGATTTCTAGCGAGCCTAGCAACACGGGTAGTACGCCCGCCACCTTTGACTTTGACCCGCCACCTTTGACTTTGACCCTCGCCAGCTTTGCTTCTCATGGAATTCGGTATGCATTCTAATCCTTTGCCTTTGCTTCTCATAGATTAGAATGTAATATCACATGTCAAAAGCTCTCCATTTACATGACTTATATCTTTGAAACCCTTCATCGGAGTAAAAGCGGGGATATGAGGGTAAACTGAGGTGACTCTGAGGGATTGATGCCCTCTATACATTGCATGATAAGTGTGAATGGTTGGTGAAGGCCTTACTCGCGTGACGGTGAATGCTTTGCGATAGAAAGCCCAAAAGGGACTTTACTGCGCAATTCCCTCAAAACCCACGGTTTGATCTTTGAATGTAAGGCTCTAAAGAGTGGAAGCTACACCATTTTAGATCCCATTTCGGGTACGGGGCCATTAGGGAATTTATAAGGCATTCTTGAAATCAAAAGCATCGCTACATTGCGAGAAAATCAGCGCATGTTTGATCTTGATGGTTGTTGGCGTAGAGTGTTGTATAAGAGGCATCAACCACTGGCAATGTTACCTCAGACCCGGTGGAGACAAAGAGTTGTATGACCCCGGGGCAATGATGGCGATGCGGATCGGCTAGGAGAAACACTCTGACTTTGAAGCGGACATCCACGAGGTCTTAGGCATCTTGCTAATGGTAAAGCAAAGGACTTACCGAGGACTTCCATAGAAATTTTGTTGAAATGGGGTGGAGCCAGCTTTGCTTTCGGGCCTTTGAAGTAGGGATGACTCCACCAACAGTATGATCATGGTGAGCCATTACTGCATAAAACTTCTAGCGGTGTCTTGCTGGAAAGTTAGCAGCGATAGGCGGAGGAAGCTGAAATGCGATGCGGTTGGCGAGGCGGGTTTCCATACGCCCCTCCCGCAGTGATTATATTTTTTACTCTCGGAATCCTTATGGAAGCTAAAGCGCCAATGCGGCGTGACTTGTATTCTTTGTTTTGTGGATTTTTAAGGCGGCATATGATATCTCGGTCCCTGGGACCCTGTTGTGGCAATGCTTGCGGGAGCTACATGTCCCATAAGTTTGCGAGAATGCCATCCTAGAGGCTCTATGTGAATATATGCCACTTTACTGCGTCGATTACAGGGCACCATAGGTGTTAAGCAGGGGATACCCGTTATCTCCAATGTTGTTTGGACTCTATATTGACAAGTTGGAACTTTTGGATGCAAGAACATGGAGGGTGGTGGCCCGCGGTTGCGAGCATATCTGATAAAAGCGATTGCTCTATCACCGAGGCGATCACGGGCTTATTATCCCATACGACTAGGAGTATCGCGGGAACATTTGGATGCTCGATCCAATTACGTGACATAATAGGAATGGCGATCAACCCGAGAAAACCAAGTTGTTGCCAATCTTTGTCTGCCTTGACATGATATCGAACTTCTATACGGAGGACCGCAGGATGGAAGTTGTAAGGACCTTTAAGTATACGGAATCGAGTTCTCTGCTAACATGCTATGGGATGGCGTAATAGAAAGAAGAATTGTGGAGGATGGAAAGCCACATGTATCTGAGAATAGGCTGTTACAGAATAGATCTCTGCGATTGGGCACATAAAGCACACATTTAGAGCACTCGTGGAACCCGTATTATTGTTGTATGGGGGGAGGTCTGGGGGGGCCGTGAGTTTAAGCAAAAATTACAGGGGATAAGCTAGAGAGGAGTGCATGAGAAGGCTTTCTTGACATATAACCCTAAGCGTCAAGGACCGCGTTGCCTTATCGATTTTCTTGTATGGCAGGGCTTTTAGCCCAGCGATACACTATGTCGCGGGCACCTGCGTATTTCCATAAGGTTGTGAGAATGGATTTTACGTCTTCCTCCCGGGACTCTGTTATTGGCACAAGGGCCACAGCGTCACGAAGAGAGTGTGGCGGGAGCATTGTGAGGGATGGTTCGCCCGCGATGGTCCATAGACTATCGTACATTATGGATATGTGGGATATCGCGGGCGAGGTGCATTTGAATGAAGCGTTGTTGCCTCTCGTGGAATCGCCCACTCTTGCAAAGCCCAAAGCGAGCACTACCACATGCGAGGTTAATGCAATGCGGCTTGAACCCGGCCCCACCCGGTATTTGAAGACACACATCTCTACCAAGAAGCGGAGAGCTATGGCTGCAATAGGGCGGGGTCCCACCATCTGAAATTAAGAGGCAGGCGGCTGAAGAGTGCGGATGGAGGCAGGGAATCCCCGGCATGAGAGATTATGCGATCTTTGTCACATGCGGATGGTAGAAGATGAACACCATGCTCTGAGGAATGGCGGCATATGCACACATTCGGCGGCTCATGCGATCTCGGATGCTCTGAGATAGCAATTCATCAGCTGGCAGCCGCCAATGGTAGCTTGCGTCTCGCGTCTACGATGCCAAGTCTCCACCGTCGAGGGGGAGTCCCTCCGGCCATTTTGAATTTGGCGCCCGGATAGGGCCTCTCACACCTACTACAAGGGTTTTCCTCCCACATGGGGGTTTTTCATCAGATGGTAGAGACGCACATTGTCCGATGTTTGTGGTTTTCTTTTGTGTTTGGAAACTTTCCACTATATTGTATCACCGTCTCATAGGCGATTTGGCCTCGTGGGCCGATTAAAATATACTTCCTTCCTTCCTTCCTTCCTTCTAAAACATGTGATTGTTATTTTGAGCGACATTGGGTCATTCATAAGCACCTACTTTATGTTAAAAAAGATGATCTTGCAGAGCTAGTGCGCGATTCTCTTATGCCCTCTAGTGCACAATTCTCTTATGCCCTGAGACACTTTTGTTGTTTGTTGGCTTCTTTCATTTTGATGGTTGAAGGCAAGGAGCCACTCCACCATTTTAGTCCACCTGATGAGCCATAGGCAGGCGGTTCCCAACACCTTCCATGGTTGGGCTGCCTCATCTCGCCGATTTCGGCAACATCATTGTGCACGAAGAAAGAAAAACAATGCAACATAAGAAAATGCCAGTCCACAACAAGATGGAATACATAAGGAAAAAGACTAAAAAATACTATCTATATAAGGGAAAAGAAACAATAATCTAATATTGACAATCATAAGGGAACAAAGAAATATGGGACATTTGTTAGGACATCAAGTGAGGTTAAATCTCTCTTCGTAGTAAGTCAGTTTGCCTGGAGGAAATGAAAACATGGTATTTATGGTCTTAAAGATCAATTGCGGCTTGTTTGGGAGAACCCACCATTTAAAGAACAAAGTAGAAACTTCGGGAGTCTTGCCCGTAGCGTTAGCTCGTCTGCTTGCGGGATAAAAAAGGGACCATGTGACCGGCGATCTAAAGGGGCTTGAGGCTTAGAAAGCGCCGCATACGCGCCACGAGCTAACATGCACACAATGCGCTCAGGAGTTGGCTTGTGGGGCTTTCCATTCGACCCGTCTTGAAACGGACCGGAGAGTCTAACATCTAAAATGCGTCGAGTTGGTGGGTTCACCCCTTCCGTCTTGGCGAAGAAGCTGATGCGTGGGAGCGGTTGTCGGGTGCACCATCGCCGACCATGATCTTACGTGAAAGGTTTGAGTGTGAGCATGCATTTGGGACGAAAGATGGTGAACTATGCTGGCGGCGGTGGCCAAGAGAAGCTACGGTGGAGGCTCGTAGCGATCTTGGCGTGCAAATCGTTAAAGTCGGACTTGGGTATAGGCCCGAAAGACTAATCGAACCATCAGTAGGCTGGTTCCCTCGAAGTTCCCACGGGATAGCTGGAGCTCGTTCAAAGTTTTATCGGGTAAAGCGAATGATTAGAGGCATCGGGGGAGAAACTCCTCGGCCTATTCTCAAACTTTAAATAGGTAAAGGCGGGGTTGCTCCATTGAACCCGAGCCCTGGAGGTGGAGCTCTAAGTGGGCCATTTTTGGTAGCGAGCGAGGCGATGCCGGGATGAGCGAAAGCAGGGTTCACGGTGCCCAAGTCTTGGCGCTAACCTAGATCCCACAAAGGGTGTTGATTGATTAAAGGCGCCGGGGCGGTGGTCATGGAAGCCGAAATCAGCTAAGAGTGTGTAACAACTCCTGTAGAATCAACTAGCCCGAAAATGGATGGTCTTTGGCGCCCGCCTATACCGTGGTGGTGGCAAGTCGCGAGGCCTCGATGAGTAGGGGCGTGGGTGTCGTGGGCGGCTCCGGGCGTGAGCCGGTGGAGCGGCACCCGGTGCGAGATCTTGGTGGTAGTGTAAGTATTCAAATGAGAACTTTGGCCGAAGTGGAGAAAGGTTCCATGTGAGCAGCAATTGGACATGGGTTAGTTCGATCCTAGAGATGGGGCAATCACATTGTGAATAAGCATAATTTCTTGGCCGTCGATCGAAAAGGGAATCGGGTCAATAGTCCAGAGGCGGGACGTGGCGATCAGGGCGACCGCGTTTGCGAATCAGGGAGGCGTGGCGGGGGCCGGGAAGAGTTCTCTTTTCTTTTAACGGTCCGATGACCACTGTCGGTTGCGGGAGATAGGGCCTTTGTGGCGGCAAAGCACCGCCCGTCTTTGCGGTGTCCGTTCTCCCTCGGCCCAAAATCCGGAGGCGATGGCGATTGCGCGGTCGTTACTCATACGCGCCAGGTCTCAGGTGAAGCAGCCTCTGTCGATGGAACAATGTAGGTAAGGAAATTCGGCAAAATGGATCCGTAACCCGGAAAAAGGATTAGCTCGAGGCTGGGCTTAGGGTGCGGCTTGACCCGTGGTATTTGCGGTCTGCCGAGCTGCCTCCATGGCGGGCGGGCCCCGACCCGGCAAGGCGGCGGGCGTAGAATGCATTTCTACGGGGTGCTCTCCTAGGCGTGAACAGTCATCTCCGGAGCTAGGCGGACAAGGGGAATCCATTGTTTAATTAAAACAAAGCATTGCGATGGTCCCTGCCGGATGTTGCCTTAATGTGATTTTACGCGCGGTCTTTCGAATGTCAAAAGTGAAAAATTCAACCAGCGGGTAAGCGGCGGGTAACTATGACTCTCTTAGGTAGCCGTGCCAGTCATCTAATTGGTGGCGCATGAGATGGATTAGCGAGATTCCCCGCGTCCCTATCTATTATCTAGCGGGAAACCATTAAGGGGCGGGCTTGGAAAAATCAGCGGGAAAGAGATACTGTTGAGCTTGACTCTAGTCGGCTTTGTGAAATGACTTGAGAGGTGTAGGATAAGAGTGGAGACCTCGGGCAAGTGAAATACCACTACTTTTGCGTTATTTTACTTACTCAGGTGAGGTGGGCTGAGGCCCGGCCCGCTTCTAATCTTAAGGTCGCTATCTTGCGGTCCGATCAGGCCGGAAGAACATTGTCGGTGGGGAGTTTGGCTGGGGCGGCACATCGTTAAAAAGATAGCGCAGGTGTCCTAAGATGAGCTCAGCGAGCAATCTCGTGTGGAACAAAAAGGGTAAAAGCTCATTTGATTTTTGATCTTGATGCAGGATACAAGCTGTGAAAGCATGGCCTATCGATCCTTTAGTTATTGAATTTGAAGCTAGAGGTGTCGGAAAAGTTACCCACGAGGGATAAGCGGCTTGTGGCAATAGCGTTCATAGCACCCGTTGCTTTTTTGATCCTTGATGTCGGCTCTTCCTATCATTGTGAAGCGAAATTCACCAAGTGTTGGATTGTTCACCCACCAATGGAGCGTGAGCTGGGTTTTAGGCGATGCGTGAGACATGTTAGTTTTACCCTACTGATGCGCGTGTCGCTAATGGTAATCCAACTTGATGCGAGAGGAACGGTTGATTCGCATACTTGGTCATTGCGCTTGGTTGAAAAGATTGATGGCCTTGAAGCTACCATCATCGTGGGATTATGGTGAGCGCCTCTAAGTCCCGAATCCATGCTAGATCGGCGCTCTTTACCTCCTCGGTTTTGTGACCGACTACTGTTAGGGGTGCCTTGTGTGCCCCAGAGCGTGTCGAGGATGCCTCTCTAGATCACGAAGAGGATGAGGGTCGCCTATAGGATAATTCCAAGCGGTAGGGAGATAGATCCTATAGAGGCGACTTAAATTAAGGCGGAAGTGCTTGTGCGGAAGAGTAGCCTTGCGCTCTGATCCGTTGAGGGTTAAACCTCTTGTCTTTCGCGATTTGTCCCTCTCTCCCCTAGAGTGCATTGGGGAGGGTTGCGTCATAGCACTTGGTCATTTATTTCTCCAAGTGCTAGGGAGGGTTGCAAGCCAACACTTCCTCCAAGCATGGCCGATCAAGTGGAGAACCCAACACTTGGTCATTTTTCTCCACCGAGCTGCGTGGGGAGGGATTTTCGTGGCACCTTGGTCATTTTTCTCCCAAGTCCTAGGGAGGGTTGCAAGACAGCAGCATAGAGGTTCCTTCTTCCAAAGCGCCATTTGCCGAGGATTAACCAGGCTTGGTGGTGTTGGGTTTTAATTGGGGCCCCATCATGGGACTTAGTGGTGTCGTTTGGTTAGCTCACGTTGGTTTGGTATGGCCAGTGGTGGTGTTTGGTTTTGGTTGCTTGGCTCCCCATCTTAGGAGTTGGTGGTGTCGTGTGGTTGGCTCGGGTTGGTTGGCCCACCCGGCTTGGTGGCGTTTGTGGCTCGGTTAGTTGCTCGCCCGTTGTCAGGCTTCGGTGGCGGTTGGCTCCCCACCCGGCTTCGGTGGCGTTTGGCGCCACGGACTTCGGTGGTGTTTAGTTCGGATTAGTTAGGCGCCCACAGAGCTTGATGGCTCATGCGCTACCATCCGACTTTGGCGAGGACTTGGATCGCCGTTGTTGTCTCCCCACGACTTAGTGATGTCGTGCGGCCGGATTCGATGGGTTTATTTCTGAAGCCCAGGCGGTGGTGTTGGCTGCCAAACCGGTGGTGTTCGGATTCGGTTAGTTGTTTGCCACGGAGCTTGGTGGAATGTCGGTGTGGTCGAGATCGTCTGTTTGGCTACCCACGGAGCTTGGTGGTGTTTGGCTCCCACCGGCTTGTAGATGTGGTTTACCCAGCCGACTTCGGTGGTGTTTGGTTCGGTTCAGCCTATATCTAGTGCAACATTATTTGTTATCATCAAATTCTAAAATCTTTGCTGCTCCACCATTCTACACAATCATCTGGCTTTACCACGGTCGGGTCACATCCTTGTTTACATGGTGGTTGACTACATGCCTTACCATCAAATGTCGGTCAGAGAACTAGGTTTGAAACAATGATTTCTACAATCTTATTCGACTTTCTTTTTGTTTTCACGGTTAACATGTTCAAGAATGATTACCATTGTTTCCATCATAATACATAATAAAATTGACAAAGCATTTGGTGAATGGTTAAATTACGTCATGTTGGTTAGAATCCTGACCATATCTTAGATCTTCCCTCTTTATATTTATGTATAATTCATCTATTAATTATGCCCTTTTTAATTCAAGTAGTTTTCTGATGCAAAAGCCCACTCTTAGAAATACTAGCGTCGGTATTCTGCTTTCGGGAGCATTAGTGTTGGATGCCGATTTCTAGAAATTATAAGCGTTTTCCATCTTATCTTTGTTGTGCTCTTTTGGCGGGGTTTCTTCTTGCATCCCCACAATTTTAGATCACCTAGCGGTGCATTGTACTGCAAGGACCTCTGTTTTATTAGAATCACAAGACTGTTTCTAAATACCTTCTTGCGGATGCATTTAATGCCTTGACTACTGCGGGGAGCGTGGATCGTAAATTCGATCCTTAGTTAGATGCATGAACTTTCTTTAGGGTTATCTCCACGAAGCTCTAGTTTACGACAACGCCATCTAGGAAACTAGTTTTAAAAAAACTAGCGGTATCTTGCCATCGCAGGAAGCTAGTTTTAAGAAAAAAAATGAACTAGCGGTATCACGGAATGCGGGGTTGGGGTGAAGGCTGGGAAGGAGATAAGCTTAGTTACTTTGATGTATATTGGCAAAGCAACATTCTTTCTCATTTGCAAGATCATCATAGAAAATATTGTCCATTAGGTGGCTTTTAAACTAATCCTTATTGACTAGCACATAAAAGCGAAGTAACAAATGCATCGGCGTGAACTAACAAATGCATGTTTGCTTTTGCATTGGTAGAATTGAAATGTTTGGCTTGTCGGCTTCTAGGCTTTGAAAGTTGTGTTGTGTCATGGGTTGAGCTTTAAACAACTCCTTATGCACAATGGTTGCTAAGTGTATGTATGTCTTGGGTTGCTTCGTGTTGGATTATGATATTCATTATATTTTCTTTGTTGGATTATGATGATGTTTATATTTTTGCTTTGTTGTATACTCATACTCGTTCCATCCTGGCTGTTGATCCGAGGGGAACATACGAAGGAGATATTCTTTATTATCAACCCGTCGTCGGGTCAAAAGAAGATGGAGTGGTCGGTCAAAGATGGAGTCATTTATTGGGCCATGGTTTTAAGTCGAATTATCTTGAGCTCGCCACGGGGATTTCTCCCATGCGTTGACATTAAAATTAAAATTGAAGCTGCGGTAGTGAAACGCGAAGGCGAGCTTTGCCGCGAGGGATTTTACAACGGTGCAACACCCCAATGAGGGCCTTAACACATCGTCAACAATGCCATCGAACTGTTCCTTAAGAAATTTCGTCAGCCTCTTGCCTCCTGGAAGAGCATAACATGAAACAAAAACAGACATTTCTAGAGTGAAGGGATAAGAGCTAAAACAGCTTCATGATAAATTAACAAACCATCCTGCAGCACTAGCAACCCAAAATTATGAATTACCAAAATGGGAGCTTTTGAAAGCATGCTTTCCTAGAGAATGGTCACTTATGAAGGGTAATATCTTTGATATATATCTTTCTATTTATAAAGCTACATGTGCGCTTAGCTTCTTGGTAGAAGTAATGCCAAAAATGGCTGTAATTAGTAAATTGCCTTGTTGTTGCAGTTATCTTTTCTTGCACTTACTACCATCTCAGTATTTCCCAATCAACTATGGCATAGGATACCATTCAAGATGGAAATAAGTACACGGGTGCCCTATTTTTTGGTTTACTAAATATCATGTTCAATGCTTCAGGTTAGAGGTCATCGTCCTCATCAATCTAGATTGATCAAATCTAGCTGTTAAATACCATTTTGACTACTCGTTTACACCATTTCTGTGCAAGCTTTCAATAAAGGTAATTTTTGGTACCTTCCTATATGTTAGTGCTTGTTTTACATAAAGTCATTGCCCAAACTTTCAAGGATAAACAACTGTAACGGTCATGCAGTGGTTCTAAAATAGCAGTGGTCATTGCTATCTTCAAAAACATAAGAGATATTACAGAATCCCCTTGTATTTCATAATAAAAATTAGATCCTTTCTCAAGCTGACATCTTTAAGCATAATCATTGACCTTTACATCTTTGGCAGCTATTTCAATTTGTGTTTCCATGCCAAACACAGACAAAAGAACCTTCAACTGCATTCAGAAAGAATAATCAATAAAATACTTAAGCTAACTCTAAAGGAGTATAATACGTACCCTTCCAGATGGTAATACAGCCACAACAGTCCCTGGAAAGTTTGCATATGCACCTGATGTCACCATAATTGCAGTCCCAATGTCCAAAGCGCTATCATTTCTTTTTCCATTGTCTTCCTTTTCATTGGCCTTGAGGACTGCTGCTTCTTGTTCTAAAGCAAACTTTGTCTCTTCCTCGGCTACTTTCTTTTTTAGCATCTCAATATGGCGAACAGCAAATGGTGTCGGTTTCCGTAACTGTACAGGACTATACCTAAAATGGGAATAGCCTGAACTCAGAAGATGATATAGACATATAACTACCTAATTTCCATCATGGGTGGCAAATACACAGTAAGCCCTTACACTTAACAAAACATTATGATCAGTTACTGATAATCACCCCTTCCATAATACTGTTCCCATATTGTTAATGTGCAATGCAAAGTAAACTGATCCCAAAATACTGTTAATGTGCAATGCAGAGTAACTTGGTTGAATACTCCTGAGCTTACACAACATCCAGTGCCAAGTAAAGTACAAAATTCAGATCCATAGTACAAACAGATTTAAGAATGTAATATGGTATGATTTTAAATGCAGTTATAAATCACTGGACTGTCACAAGTCATGTAATGGCAAAATCGTGGAATTGTCAAAGATGCTGCCAAGTTTCTTGAGAAGAATAATGGAGCTGTGGTTTTTCAAGCAAAAAAGAATTGTTATAACTTACATGCCTCTTCTCCATCCTTTCCAGTTATCTGAGATCGAGCTTCCTTCAAAACCATGAATTTGAGGTTGACGTAAAATAAAAGCATGGATAGCAAGAGTGAGGGTGCATTTAAGAAAGATGTGGCCTCTATAAAACGCTTTCTTTGTCTTTCCATGCCTTGAGGTAGTACATGTAGGCACCATTGGGGTCCAAACCTGCAATAACTATGTCAAGTCAGCCAAGCACTAAGACAAGAAATTCTAGTGTTCTAAACCCATATGGATGATGACGTGTTTAAACTCAATGGTTTTCAATACTCATGCGTTTAGTTAGCCTACAAAGCCTAAGGCACACTTGCAACCATCTAACAAATACCGAACTCTGATGCAAGGTGCACGGATTTTCGTTAAGAAAAGATATTCGATTAGCCCACAAAGCCTCTGAAGCACATTTTAATCCTCTAGAAAAACAAGTTGATTCTGATAATGCATGGGTCGTTGAACCAAACCGTCAGAGTTATACTTAATAATAATATCAATATGTGCAAGCAACAACAAGTATACCTCAAACTCTTCATCAGGATACTCCGCTTTTAATGCCGAATATAATGACTGAGCTATCTTCTCTTCATCCCTGCCAAGGAAAGTTCTGATTCCCCACCATTGTATACCTAGATTGGCAAGCTTCCCAATGTTTAATTCATCCTCCCAATTTATACGCTTATGTTTCAAGGGAACAGAGGTACACAAGTCATCAACTGTTTCCTTCCAGGGTTTCTGGGAGGATTTAAGCTCTTCCCTTTTTTCATTTCTCAACTTCCGGCGGTCCTTGGCTGAGGGCAAGGAACAGCAAGTGGCCGGGATAGAAGCTGTTGGAAGGATCCGACAATGGCACAAATATGGGGATTCTGGAATTGGGTAACTGAATCCTGGTAAAAATGGCAGATTAGAAGAGGAGGAGGTACAGGGCCGCAACATCCTCCCAAGGAGGAGGCAGCCATATCCGCTGCAACATCATGTCCAAATCGGAATGCCATGTCAGCGTCAGTGCCATGTCGGCAAATAAACTAAGGGCAAAACCTTGGGCCGAATATTCCATGAAGATCTATTTGAGAGATATCAGATAGAAACATGTCTTGATTGATTACGGATGCTGGAAATTATAGCATTGTATAGGGGAATGCTAATTGGGACCCTTTCCGGTGTGGACGATGGACCGGCGGTAGCTGGGAGCGGGTCACCGGCCCACCGGAAAGGAGGACCAATTAGCGTTCCCCTACAATATAGAAACAGGGGAGTTTTTTTTCCCCTTTCTTCTGTCCCACAAGGCAGCTCCGGTTATGACGTCAATGGAACGCCGTCCCTGTGCTTCCTCTTGTTCTTGCTAGTTTCTCATATTCGATGAACTTGCCTTAGGATCTTGCTCCTTTTTCTCTAATTTTTGCTGAAGAAACAAGGTTGTAGCTGCCGGGAGCTTGAAGCTTCTTCCAAGATGTGAGACCATTTACCTTTTTTTTCTATCTTGCTTTGAGCCGACCTTATTACTGATTCTTTTGCTCTTTTTGTAGGATGCAAAGGGCTCCGAGCTGCTCTTGGAGCTTTGGAAGGGGTTTTATCCAATGGCTTTGCTGATTTTTTCCTAAGCTTGAGAGCTTAAGTTTGGGTTCTCTCTCCTTTTGACGGTTCTCGCATTTTTCCTTTGGTTCCATAGAATCTTGGAGCTACTAATTTGCATGGTGCCGTCAAGTTGGTTTCCACTCGAATCTGGTGCTAGTTAGCAAGTCTGAAGACTTATCGACCAAGAACAGGGTATACATTTTGTGCTCATCATTCTATAGAACAGGTATTCATGCATAGAAATGGGGCGAAGTGCTCTGTCAATCTTTTCCTCAAGTACGTCCAGAAAAACCAGTCTCTGTAAATCGATTCTAGTATTGAACACAGTTGTTTGTAGAACGCCTGAGTCCTTTTTAATATCTGTTTTGATCTGTTTGAAGAACTGGAATTAGAATAGGTTGAATAGACTCAAACAATGAGAAAACTATGATAATGCATGTATTCTGTTTTAATTCGTGTATGATTTCATATTTTTGATCTATTATGATGCATCTGTAGTTAAGAAATGAGAACTAAGAAAAGCACATTAACCAACAAAACCTTTTGAGCAGAATTAGGATACCCAACTTCTATTCCGTGAGGTAGGCGGTGCCAGGCGGCAGCATTAAAATGCACGCCAGCAAAAAAAAACGACCATGTTTCTATATTGACAAACATTGATGCAATGCAAGAGATGATAAAACTCATAACACTTTTAGTTTGTTGTAAAATTTGTGGCCATTGTACTAACGGGTGAGAGCTAACGTGATTGATTTATAATGTCCCTTTTGTGGAAGTCCACTGGATCAAATGATTCATAAAACAAATAAACTCAAAACATAAGGTCGAGTTCATCATCCCCTCCACAACCTTTGTAAAAACATGCATTCTTCACCAACAGTTAACTGAAACGTTTTAAAAAATGAGTAGCATCTAAGGATGGTGAGGATCGCCCGGAATTGACATCCTACGATGCGCGCCTTCCGTTGGACGCCCTATACCAATACCAACAAAGACAATTGAGGGGTCTGAGGGGTTTAATTCAATGGTTCAATTGCTTAATATAACAAATGCCCCTTTCAATGCTTTAATATGTGTCATATTTGTACGAATTTCGTACAGAATATGTACGAAATTTTTTCGGCGACCCCTTTGGGGACAAATGTTACATTTGTGACATGGAAAACAATGCCATTTAAAATGGAATTGGAAGGAAAGAAAAGACAATATTCAATGTGTACAATCAACAACATGGGATCTCCAAAAATGGCATGATTAATATATGGAATTTCCAAAAATAGCATGATTAATATATGGGATCTCCAAAAATCGCATGATAAATATATTGCTTGATTGAATATCAAGTTGGTTCCATATGAACATTCTCAATTTAGAACTATTTCTACAACATGTGATTGTTATTTTGAACGCCGCTCACATTGGTTCCATATGAACATTCTCAATTCAAAACTATTTAGCGGATCACACACAAGAGCTGTGACCAAGTACCCCAAGCACCACCCACGCCAAGAAGAAAGCTTACATGAGAGCCCCAAAGACCGCCAATGACCCAACTCCCCGCAGCCTCCATGGGGATCGGGATAGGCGTCACCACGCACAAAGATAGGAAGAGTGCCTTCGAATTGTATCGTGGAACTGTAGGGGATTTCCTTGGAAGCGCGGCGAGGGCATTGCTGAAATTGCTACAGGCATGGACATCATCTTCTTGCAAGAGACATGGGAATATAGTGGTCATCTTCTGGGACATCCCCCGCGATATCATCATTTCTCACCGCCAATGAGCCATGGCAAGCGAGGGTATGGAGGGGTCGCGTGCTACTTCAAAGATGCTATAGCATCCACCAGCCGCCCACAAGGCCGATAGACTCAACCGCTACTGTGGATACGAAAAGCCGCACCCTCACCATCGCCCAATTTATCGCAGATGTTATATCCCCATGAAACTTCTAAGTTCTACGGGGGTGCATCAAAGTGATATAGATGTCCATATGCCCTATAGGAACCGTATGATGACATAGAGCAAAGACGCCAGAGGGTCATGTGTTTTACCGGGAGATTTCAATGCACGCACATACGCAAGGGGCGCTTGGTCACCTTCAAGGAAATGCCGACTCCAACCCACTTTGCTAGAAAACGAGGCATCCCAAAGATGCAAGACGCCCCAGATACGCCTCCCGAGCCTTTGGAAGAGAGTTGATCCAAATATGTCGATCTTTGACATGGTGATCTCAGCAATGGTATGCTCGTGGTGGCCGCGATCGGGGCTTCACTTGCGGTTTAATTGAGCGATGATGGAGCCAGCGTGGTGGACTATCTCCTAGCTCCAGTGCCAGAACTTGATATCGTTCGAGATTTCGCGACAGGCACAGGAACAAGAGATGAAGAGACTTTGTCAGACCACTATCCACTTTATGTCACTTTGGATTGGAGGCACTCCGTGGCGGGCACAGACGGCGCCCCGGGTTTGGGATACACCCCGAACTATCGGATGATAAGATTTGAAGATAATATACTCAAGAAACTGATAAGATTGATGTCTAGCAAGATTTACAACTTTATGATCTTAGTGAAAAGCCAAAAAGTGGTCACTAATTTTCACTTGATCATGTACAAGTCAATAAACATCATACAAATCAATAACATAGCCTATAATCTCCTCCCTCTTGTGTAACACCCCCGCAAGTCCACAATCTATCTGCATCACTCCAAAGATTTATATATATATTTACTTTCCAATCTGGGTACATCCACTTGACAATTTGTGCATCCCCTTTATATAGAAAGTTCTACAACTTGCCTAAAAAATCCCGAGTAGATAGACTTGTCGACCTTTAAATTTCGGCCCTAGTTGACTTTTGACTTTGACTGTCAACTCAAAACCCTAAGTGGGGGCAGGGGTAGGTGACGATTTCTAGCGAGCCTAGCAACACCCTAGTAGTACCTGCCCGCCACCTTTGACTTTGACCCGCCACCTTTGACTTTGACCTACACCACCGCTTCTCATAGGTCAAGATGCACATTCTAATCCACTCCACCGCTTCTCATAGATTAGAATGTAATATCACATGTCAAAGTTTCTCCCATTTACATGACTTATATGCTCAAACCCTTCACCTCCTTCAAATTTTATAAGTCTCAAGCTACATTTAATTGCTCTCTCAATTTTACAAATTTTACCTCGACAATGCTTTTTGTAAACACATCCGCTACTTGACTATTGGTTTCCACATATCTCATTTGTATGAGATTCTTCTCTCGCTAAATCTCGCATGAAGTGCATACTTAGTTCAATGTGCTTGGTTCTCACATGGAATACCGGATTTTTTACAATTGTAATGCAACTCGATCGCCGCCACCCATATTTCTCAGGGATCTTTTTGCATACATCCTAACTCATCCAACAATCTTCTTAACCAAACTAATTCTTCGGCAGCCTAAGGATGATGCAAAGATATTCTCGCTTCACCGAACTCATTGCCACCGGCCGCTTGTTTCTTGCACCTCCGTGTTATGACACCTCCTCCTAAATATATATAGCATAGCCGTAAGTAGATTTCCTTTGTATGCATCTCCTCCCCACCGATCACTATAACAAGTCATAGTTAGGTTTTCTCAATCAAAACATATACCATGAGTTTGTGTTCCCTTTAGATATTTGAGAACTCGCTTGGTCGCTTCCCCAATGTTCTTTTTGTAGCATCATGATTCCTTCCGCTTCAAGATGTTTACAAAGATAGGCAATGTCGTCGTGGTGCTATTTGCCAAAAAGAGTAGGCACCCAATCAATGCTCTATATGGTACATTTTCCATTTTATTTTCTTCATCATTTGAGACGCTAGAACATCACCCCGCCTCTATGCCCCGTTGTCATTGGAATTTTGATGGCTTTGCCTCAACCAGCTTTTGAACCTTTTTGAGCATATTTTCTATATGTGTTCTTTTGATGCAATTTTATCCATTTCTCGCTTCCTATCCCCGAGATAACCTCAATTCCAAGAAACTTTCTCGCCACCCGTGATCCGACATTTGAAACCTTGACTTTAAAATGCTTTTGCACTGTTGAGGATTTTCAAAGAATTTGCAATCATGATACAATCATCCACATATAAGGCTATCATGCAATATTCTCCATCTTCTTCAAATCTATAGAGATTTCCATCATTATGTAACTTTTCAAAGCCCCGTTTTGTAAGAAACCATTTATACATAAGTACCATTCTCTTTGGTGATCAAGCTTTCAGCCCATAGATCGCCTCTATTGAGTTTTCCGCACCATATCCTTGCCATGTGAATATCCCCGAGCTTGCTTCATATAAGCCTCCTCCTCAAGTGTGGCATTTAAGAATGCTGCTTTTCACATCCATGTGATGCAAATCTAAATTTAATGCATTTGCCATAGCAAGCAAAACTCTAATGCTCGTGGAGCTTGACTATAGGAGAATAGGTTTCATCATAATCTCTTCCCTTTTTTTCTCGGTAACCTTGAGCAACCAGCCTTGCCTTAAATTTCTTTGTCGCCATCGATTTACTTTTACTTTGTACAACCACTTGCTTCCAATTACATTCTCGCTTTGCTATCAGCCTTGACAAGGTCATAAGTTTTAGTTTCTTCAAAGGATTTGAGTTCATCATTCATGGCAGCCTATCCACTTATCTTTGTCCCGACTTTGTAGAGCATCTTCAAAGTTTTGTGGAATGATTTCATCTTCTAAAATAGCCATAATCTGCCTCGCTCAAATGTAACGGTTCCTACTTTTCCCCTCACTCATCTCGCCATATAATTTTCCCTCCTCTAGTTTAGCTTCTTCTACTAATTTTTCTCTCCTTTTCTTTTCCTTTTTTTTTTTCATATGATGACCAATTGACTCCTCGACCTTCTCGTCTCCCAAGACTTCGAGTCTCCATTTCGCTTTGCATTGTTGACTCTCCATTTCTCACAGACTCAAGTCCCGCTTTTCTTCTTCATAATCATCCGCATCATCTAAATCAAACATAGGCATCTCTCGGTCTTGTTGTGACAATTTTGGTTCCCTTTTTGTATCTATCTTTATAAAGTATGTGCTCATTAAATAAGACATCTCTCACGACTAATACAGCCTTTTGATTCGGGACATATATTCTATATCCTTTAGAATGCTCATCATAGCCTACAAGAAATCCAACTTCAATTTTGTTGTCTAATTTTTTCTCAATTCAAGAGGGAACATGTGCATAAACTAAACATCCAAATGCTTTTAGCTTCTCATAGTTTATATTTTATCCGATTCCATATAGCATCCGATGTTTCCCTTTAAACTTGTCAGTAGGGCAAAGATGTTTTGTATTAACACGCCAGCTTGTAACGCCTCTTCCCAAAGCTTGTTTGGCGCACCACTTCCTTTTTATCATGGCTCGACCGCATCCATTAATGTCCCGTTTTTTCTTTCTCAAACTCCGCTTTGCCGAGGTGAGTATCCGCAGTTAACTGCCTCTTTAATTCCCTCGAGCAAAGATGTAATTGTTTAAATTGCTTTGCAAGATATTCACCTCCTCTATCCGATCTAATACATTTGAGTTTGAGATTGGTCTCTTTTCCATTTTCAGCCACATATTGTTTGAAAACACTCAATGCTTGAGATTTTCTTGTCAAACAATATGTTCTACATTTTCTCGCTATAGTCATCTCGTGAACGCTATAAAGTATCTTTTATTGGTTCTCCGCTTTGCACATTTAAGGGACCACATAAATCAAGATGCACTAACTCGAGAATTTGTCGAGCCCTTGTTTTACTTTTTAGCAAATGGCAGCCGCTTAGTTTGCCCAAAGCACATCCTTCACAAATAAACTCATTTGACTTGTCGTCCATGATAATTTATGTAACCTTGCTTAAGCAAACCATTTCAAATTTTTGCAATTTGTGTGTGCCAATCTTTTATGCCATAGATCTACACTCTCTTCTTGAATTGTATTTATGCTATGATGCACAACACTATCCATCTCAAATAGATTGCCAACTCTTTTTAGCAAAAAACTTCAATTCATTGTTCGAAATACATTACATTTGTCTCCTTCAAACACAACTCTATATCCCAAATCACAAAGTCGACTAACACAAAATTAAATTTCTCATTATGGTCGGGACACAAAAACATCTTCTATATTCACAATATTGCCTTCAAGATCTTCTAACCGCAGCAAAACCCTTCCTTTTTACTTTTGAAGAGCTCCATTTCCAACTTGTATTTTTTCTCGAGCTCAGAGTTGATATATTCTTCAAAAAGCTCGAGATTGACTATCGATCTTTTCAAACCACTATCAACTATCAAATGATCGATTCATTAGTGCCAACACTTTCATGCACAATAGCAAATTCAATGTTTACCTCATCCTCGCTCTATTTCCTCAAGAACCCTTTTTCATTGATCTCCCCGTTTGAGCAACATATATGCTTTCTCATAGCCTCGACCTCTTCCTCTTGCCGATCCGCCCCCCTCGCTAGATTCTCCTCTTCCTCTAGCTTTTCCAAAACTCTTTGGTGTTGGGCATTTTGATGCAAGCAATTCCTCTTCCCTCCACATGTATAGCAATTAAACTCTTTCTTAAGCTTAGGGCACTCATTCTTATAGTGTCCCTGACTCATGACAGCTTATAGCACACAATCTTTTCCTTTCTCTTTACAATCAAAACTTCAGAGTATCTTGATTTTGCCTTTTAAGATCTTCTTTTTGTTCCCATTCAGGTTCTTAAGGTAGTTTCAGCTTTTCCCTAGACTTGCATGAATTCCTTTATGAATAAAGCCGAGTCTCATTGTCACCTATGGCTCTTGATATCTCAGGGACCCGACTTCTCTCTCGAGATTTCAACCCAAAATTCATGCAAATCTACTATTAAGTTATCAAACTTGTTAAAAAACTCTCCCACATCTTCATCCTCACTTAATTTTAAACCTCTTAATTCATTTTCAAGTAGGTCTATCCGAGAGGAAGTTTTTCCTCATAATGTTTCAAATAGAAACTTCCACATGTCTCTAGGTCCAAGAGATCTAAGCTTAAGACGATAGAGGGACTTACCCTTGCATGAGATGATCCCTTGCGCTTCTTTGGCCTTAGCTTGCGAGACTTCCCTCCCTGCTGAGCCACTAACTCCACCCGCAAAGATCACCTTTAGACTTCTCGTCAGACACCGCAGACTCAAGCAGACTCACCGCCAAAAAACCCTTTTGAGCACTCACAATCCCATCCGATCTACCGCACTCCGGGTCTTCAACCTCTAACACATATTTGATGGCATCCTTCCATACCCGAACCCCTCGGTCCACCTTTTATACACATCTATTGTGTTCAAAGAAACTTGCAAAGAAATCTACTAGACATGTTGTGGCTCGATACCAATGATAAGATTTGAAGATAATATACTCAAGAAACTGATAAGATTGATGTCTAGCAAGATTTACAACTTTATGATCTTAGTGAAAAGCCAAAAAGTGGTCACTAATTTTCACTTGATCATGTACAAGTCAATAAACATCATACAAATCAATAACATAGCGCCCATAATCGCCTCCTCTCTTGTAACACCCCTGCAAGTCTCAGACTATCCTCAGGCATCACTCCAAAGATTTATATATATATTTACTTTCCAACTGGGTACATCCACTTGACAATTTGTGCATCCCCTTTATATAGAAAGTTCTACAACTTGCCTAAAAATCCCGAGTAGATAGACTTGCCGGACCTTAAATTTCGCCCTAGTTGACTTTGACTTTGACTGGTCAACTCAAAACCCTAAGTGGCGGGCAGGGGGTAGGTGACGATTTCTAGCGAGCCTAGCAACACCCGGGTAGTACCTGCCCGCCACCTTTGACTTTGACCCGCCACCTTTGACTTTGACCTACTGCCACTGCTTCTCATAGGTCAGTATGCACATTCTAATCCACTGCCACTGCTTCTCATAGATTAGAATGTAATATCACATGTCAAAGCTCTCCCATTTACATGACTTATATGCTGAAACCCTTCATCGGAAGTAAGCAGGATATGAGGTGGCGCTTGAACGTGAGCTACAGGGGATTGATGCCCTCTATACATTGCATGATAAGTGTGAATGGTTGGTGAAGGCCTTACTCGCAGCAGCCAGTGAATGCTTTGCAGTAAGAAAGCCCCCGCAAAGGGACACTGCGCAATTCCCTCAAAACCCCTGGTTTGATGCTGAATGTAAGGCTCTAAAGAGTCAGCTACACACCATTTTAGATCCACAGCTCCGGCCACAGGCCATTAGGGACTGTAAGGCATTCTTGAAATCCAAAAAGCATCGCTACATTGCAGAAAATCAGCAACGCATGTTTGATCTACTGATGACTGTTGGCGTAGAGTGTTGTATAAGAGGCATCAACCACCTGGCAATGTTACCTCAGACCAGTGGAGACAAGAGTTGTATGACCCCCAGAGCAATCGCCGACGCGTGCGATCAGCTAGAGAAACACTACGCCTTCGTGAGGCGCATATCCACCGTGGTCTTAGGCATCTTGCTAATGGTAAAGCAAAGGACTTGCAGGGACTTCCGGCCGAGCTGTTGAAATGGGGTGGGCCAGCTTTGCTCGGGCCTTTGAAGTAGGGATGACTCCACCAACAACCGTATGATCATGGTGAGCCCATTACTCGCAAAACTTCTAGCAGGTGTGCTGGAGAAGAAGTTAACGCAATGGGCGGAGGAAACTGGAGTACGTGCAGTTGGCCAGGCAGGTTTCCGCCCTGCCCACTCCACGAGTGATTATATTTTTACTCTCGGAATCCTTATGGAAGCTAGCCGCAATGCACGACGTGACTTGTATTGCTGTTTTGTGGATTTTTAAGACGGCATATGATATACGGTCCCTCGGGACCTGTTGTGGCAATGCTTGCAGGAGCTACATGTCCCATAGGATTTGCAGAATGCCATCTACCGGCTCTATGACAGAATATATGCCACTTTGCCTGCGTCAGACCACCGGGCACCATAGGTGTTAAACAGGGATGCCCGTTATCTCCAATGTTGTTTGGACTCTATATTGACAAGTTGGAGACCTGATGCAAGAACATGGAGGTGGTGGCCCGCAGCTGCCGTGAGGCATATACAAGAAAACAGCTTGCTCTATGCACGATCCGGGCTTATTATCCCATACGCCTAGGAGAGTATGCGTGAACATTTGATGCTCTCGGTCCAATTTCGTGGACATAATAGGAATGACAAATAACCAGCCAGAAAACTGTTGTTGCCAATGCCGTCAAGGCAAAGATGATATCCCGTGACTTCTATTACGAGGACAACGGGATGGAAGTTGTAAGGACCTTTAAGTATCCGAATCGAAGTTCTCTCGCTAACATGCTATGGGATGACCGTAGAAAGAAGGGTCGGGCCAGCGATGGAAAGCCCCGTATGTAATGCGTAATAGCCGCTATGTATCAGATCTCGCGATTGGGCACGCAAAGCACACTTCCGGGAAAGCACTCGTGGAACCCGATTGTTGTATGGGGTAGAGGTCCGGGGCCAGCCGGTTAGCAAGGGTACTTGGGATAAGCTAGAGAGGGTACGTGTAAGGCTTTCTTGACATATAACCTAGGCGTCAAGGACACGTTGCCTTATCCGATTTTGTCAGATGAGATCGCTTTTAGCCCCCGCAGCATTCTCCGCTATGTGCGTGCACACCCGCGATTTCCATAAGGTTGACGTAATGGATGCACAACGCCTTCCTCCCCTGCTCGTTATTGGCACAAGGGCCACAACGCCCCAAGAGAGTGTGGCGTGAGCATTGTAGGGGATGGTTCGCGACGATGGTCCATAGACTATCGCACATTATGGATATGTTTGGATATCGCGAGCAGAGCTGCATTTGAATGAGCGATTTGTTGCCTCTCTGTGGAATGCGCCCACTCTTGCAAAGCCCAAAACAGAGCACTACCACATGCAGGTTAATCTGTCGCTTGAACACGGCCCCCACCAGTATTTGAAGACACACATCTCTACCAAGAAACGGAGAGCTATAGCTGCAATAAGGACAGTGGTCCCACCATCTCGAATTGAGACAAATACGGGGGTACGGATGGAGGGCGTGGAATCCCCAAGATGAGAGATTATGCCGGCTTTGTCACATGCGATAGTAGAAGATGAACACCATGCTCTACGTGAATGGCCAAAGATATGCACACATTCGAGCAGCTCATGCCGATCTCGAGATGCTCGAGATAGCAATTCATCAATCACCGGCTTCGCCAATGGTGGCACGCCTCAAGGCCCTACATTCTGCAAGTCTCCACCGTCAGGGAGTCCCTCACAGCACAGGGAATTTGAGCGCCCAGATAGGGCCTCTCAACACCTACTACAAGGGTTTTTCCTCCCACATGGGGGGTTTTTTCATCCCAGTGGTAGAGACACATTGTACAGTGTTTCTGTGGTTTTCTTTTGTGTTTGGAAACTTTCCACTATATTGTATCACCGTCTCATAGGCCAGTTGGCCTCCGTGGACGTTAAAATATACTTCCTTCCTTCCTTCCTTCCTTCTAAAACATGTGATTGTTATTTTGAACGACATTGGGGTCATTCACTTAAGCACCTACTTTATGTTAAAAAAGATGATGCAGAGCTAGTGCACGATTCTCTTATGCCCTCTAGTGCACAATTCTCTTATGCCCTCAGACACTTTTGTTGTTTGTTGGCTTCTTTCATTTTGATGGTGAAGGCAAGGAGCCACTCCACCATTTCGTCCACACGATCAGAGCCATAGACGGGCAGTTCCCCAACACCTTCATGGTTGGGCTGCCTCATCCTCGCCGATTTCAGCAACATCATTGTGCCTGAAGAAGAAAAACAATGCAACATAAGAAAATGCCAGTCCACAACAAGATGGAATACATAAGGAAAAGACTAAAAAATACTATCTATATAAAGGGAAAAGAAACAATAATCTAATATTGACAATCATAAGGGAACAAAGAAATATGGGACATTTGTTAGGACATCAAGTGAGGTTAAATCTCTTCGTAGTAAGTCGGATTTGCCTCGCCGGAGAATGAAAACATGGTATTTATGGTCTTAAAGATCAATTGCAGCTTGTTTCTGGGAGAACCCACACCATTTAAAAGAACAAAGTAGAAACTCGGGGTGCCGGCCAACGTTGGCTCCGTCTGCGGGATAAAGAGGGACCATGTGACCCGACGATGCCGTAGGCGGGGCTTGGGCTTGGGGCGCACGCCACATTAGCGGGCTAGCATGCACCTGTGCGCTCCGGAGTTGGCTTGTGGGGCTTTCCATTCGACCCGTCTTGAAACACGGACCAAGGAGTCTAACATGCGTGCGAGTTGGTGGGTTCAAAACCCGTCTTGGCGAAAGGAAACTGATGCGTGGGAGCCCGGTTGTCGGGTGCACCATGCGCCCGACCATGATCTTCCTCGTGAAAGGTTTGAGTGTGAGCATGACTGTTGGGACCCGAAAAGATGGTGAACTATGCCCGAAAGCAGGGCGGCCGCAGGAAACTCGGTGGAGGCTCAGAGCGATATCGACGCAAATCGCTCGCCGACTTGGGTATAGGGGCGAAGACTAATCGAACCATCTAGTAGCCGGTTCCTCCGGTTTCCCTCGTGGATAGCCGGAGCTCGCTCAAAGTTTTATCGGGTAAAAGCGAATGATTAGAGGCATCGGGAGAAACTCCCCGCCTATTCTCAAACTTTAAATGGGTAAGGGCCGGGTTGCTCCATTGAACCCCGCCCGGAATTGAGCTCTAAGTGGGCCATTTTGGTAAGCGTAATCGGGCGATGGGATGAACCGAAAGCCGGGTTACGGTGCCCGCGCGCTAAACCTAGATCCCACAAAGGGTGTTGATTGATTAAGACAAAGGGGATCGGTGGTCATGGAAGTCGGAATTCTCTAAGGAGTGTGTAACAACTCACCGGCCGAAGCAACTAGCCCTGAAAAATGGATGGTGCCAAGGCGCCCGCCTATACCCTACCGCCGTGGGTAAGTGCGAGGCCTCGATGAGTAGGAGGGCGGGGTGTCGGGAGCAGCTCCGGGCGTGAGCCCGAGTGAACGGCACCCGCGGCGATCTTGGTGGTAGTAGCAAATACTCAAGTGAGACCCTTGAGGACCAATGTGGAGAAGGGTTCCATGTGAACAGCAGTTGAACATGGGTCAGTCGATCCTAAGAGATGGGGCAATCTCGGTGAATGGCGCAATTTGGCGCCGGCCGATCGAAGGGAATCGGGTCAATAGTCCCAACCGGACGCGGCAAAGGACGGTAACGCTTATAATCCGGAGACGCCGGCGGGGCCCCGAAGAGTTCTTTTTTTTTTAACGGTCCGATGACCCCGAAATCGGGTTTGCCCGGAGATAGGGCCTTGTGGCCAGCAAAGCACCGCGACGCCTTGCGGTGAACCGGCGCCTCGGGCGCCCATGAAAATCCGGAGGAAGCGATTGCGAGCACGCCTCGGCCGCATCATAACCGCATCGTGGTCTCCAAGGTGAACAGCCTCTGGTTGTTAGAATAATGTAGGTAAGGGAAGTCGGCAAAATGGATCCGTGAATCTCGAAAAAGGATTGGCTCGAGGGGCGGGCTTAGGGTCTCATGCTTGACCCCCGTAGGTCGCTGGCGGCCTGCCTCGAGCTGCCCCCGCGGGCGAAGGGCCTCCTCGTACGACCGCGACGGACGTGAGAATGCATTTCCTCCGGGTGCTCTCCCTAGGCGGCGAACAAATCATCTCAACCGAACGGACAAGGGAACTGACCGCTTAATTAAAACAAAGCATTGGCGATGGTCCCCGCGATGTTGACGCAATGTGATTTCTGCCTGCTCAATGTCAAAGTGAAGAAATTCAACCAAGCGCTGGTAAACGGCAGAGTAACTATGACTCTCTTAAGGTAGCCAAATGCCTCGCCATCTAATTAGTGACGCCGCATGAATGGATTAACGAGATTCCCACGTCCCCTATCTATTATCTAGCGAAACCACGCCCCAAGGAACGGGCTTGGAAAAATCAGCGGGGAAAGAAGACCCCGTTGAGCTTGACTCTAGTCCGCTTTGTGAAATGACTTGAGAGGTGTAGGATAAGGGGAGCCTCGGCGCAAGTGAAATACCACTACTTTTAACGTTATTTTACTTACTCGCGAGGTGGAGGCGGGGCCCGCCCCCGCTTCTAGTCTTAAGGTCCGCTTATGCGGTCCGATCCAGCGGAAGACATTGTCGTGGGGAGTTTGGGGCGGCACATCCGTTAAAAGATAACGCAGTGTCCTAAGATGAGCTCAACGAGAACGTAAAATCTCGTGGTGGAACAAAAGGGTAAAAGCTCATTTGATTTTGATCTTCAAGACGGATACAAACCGTGGAAAGCATGGCCTATCGATCCTTTAGTTATTCGAATTTGAAGCTAGAGGTGTCGTAAAAGTTACCACAGGATAACCGGCTTGTGGCAGCCAAGCCGCTCATAACGACGCTTGCTTTTTGATCCTTCGATGTCGGCTCTTCCTATCATTGTGAAGCGTAATTCACCAAGTGTTGGATTGTTCACCCACCAATAGGGAACGGAGTCGGGTTTAGACCGCCGTGAGACATGTTAGTTTTACCCTACCGATGCACTGTGGCCGCAATAGTAATCCAACTTAGTACGAGAGGAACCGCTGATTCGCATACTTGGTCATTGCGCTTTGGTTGAAAAGCCGCTGGCGCCGGGTACCATGCGTGGGATTATGACTGAACGCTCTAAGTCAGAATCCATGCTAGATGCGGCGCTCTTTACCTCCTCGGTTGTGACCCGACTACTGTTAGGGGTGCCTTGTGTGCCCCCGAGCCCGTGGTCGAGGGATGCCTCCTCTCGTCCCGAAGAGGATGAGGGGGTCATGCTTTGTAGGATAATTCCAAACGGCCGGGGAGATAGATCCTATGCATACGACTTAAATTAAGACGGTACTGCGGCGCCGAAGAGTAGCCTTGCCGCCACGATCCGTTGAGGTTCGGCCTCTTGTCTTTGCGATTTGTCCCTCTCCTCCCTAGGTCCGTGGGGAGGGTTACGTCATGGCACTTGGTCATTTATTTCTCCAAGTGCTAGGGAGGGTTGCAAGCCAACACATCCTCCAAGCATGGCCGATCAAGTGGAGGAACCCAACACTTGGTCATTTTTCTCCACCCGAGCCGCGGGGGGGGGTTACCGTGGCACTTGGTCATTTTTTTCTCCCAAGTCCTAGGGAGGGTTGCAAGACACCGGCACTTAGAGGTTCCTTCTTCCAAGCCGCTGCCGGGGGGATTAACCGCACTTGGTGGTGTTGGGTTTGGTTAATTGGCCCCCATGCCGGACTTGGTGGTGTCGTTTGGTTGGCTACGTTGGTTGGCAGCCCACCGGCTTGGTGGTGTTTGGTTTGGTTACTTGGCTCCCATGCCGGAGTTGGTGGTGTCGTGTGGTTGGCTCCGTTGGTTGGCGGCCCACCCAGCTTGGTGGCGTTTGTGGCTCGGTTAGTTGCTCGCCGTTGTCCCACTTCGGTGACGGTTGGCTCCCCACCCCGCTTCGGTGGCGTTTGGCTGCCCACCGCACTTCGGTGGTGTTTGGTTCGGTTAGTTGGCTGCCCACCCGACTTGATGGCTCGCCGGCTACCCATCCGACTTGGCGAGGACTTGATCGCCGCTGTTGTCTCCCCACCCGACTTGGTCGCGGTCGCCCGGCCGGATCGATCGGTTTGGCTACCGACCCGACTTGGTGGTGTTGGCCGCCCACCCGGCTCGGTGGTGTTCGGTTCGGTTAGTTGGCTGCCCACCCGACTTGGTCGCGGTCGGGCAGGTCGATCGACCGCTTGGCTACCCACCCGACTTGGTGGTGTTTGGCTCCCCACCCGGCTTGGTGCTGGTCGGCTGCCAGCCCGACTCGGTGGTGTTTGGTTCGGTTCAGCCTATATCTAGTGCAACATTATTTGTTATCATCAAATTCTAAAATGCTTTGCTACTCCACCATTCTACACAATCATCTAAGCTTTACCACAGTCAGGTCACATCCTTATTTACATGGTGGTCAACTACATGCCTTACCATCAAATAATCAGTGCGAGAACTAGGTTTGAAACAATGATTTCTACAATCTTATTCGACTTTCCTGTTTTTACAGTTAACATGTTCAAGAATGATTCGTATTTCCATCATAATACATAATAAAATTCAGCAAACATTTAGTGAATGGTTAAATTCTGTCATGTTCTGGTTAGAATCACAGCCATATCTTAGATCTTCCTCTTTATATTTATGTATAATTCATCCTATTAATTATGCCCTTTTTAATTCAAGTAGTTTTACGATGCAAAAGCCCACTCTTAGAAATACTAGCAGTCAGTATTCTGCTCAGGAGCATTAGTGTTGGATGACCGATTTCTAGAAATTATAGCGTTTTCCATCTTATCTGTTGTGCTCTTTTGGCCAGGGTTTTCTTCTTAAATCCCCCACCAATTTTCGTCACCTAACAGTGCATTCGGCTGCAAGGACCTCTGTTTTATTAGAATCACAAGACCTGTTTCTAAATACCTTCTTGCCAGATGCATTTAATCGCCAGAACTGCAGGGAACGTGGATCGCCGTCGATCCTTAGTTAGATGCATGAACTTTTCTTTTAGGGTTATCTCACGAAGCTCCTAGTTTCGACACTGCCATGCCGGAAACTAGTTTTTAAAAAAAATGAACTAGCGGTAATACTGCCATGCCGGAAACTAGTTTTAAGAAAAAAAAATGAACTAGCGGTAATGCAGAATGCAGGGTTGGGGTGAAGGCTAGGGCGGAGATAGCTTAGTTACTTTGATGTATATTGGCAAAGCAACATTCTTTCTCATTTGCAAAGATCATCATAGAAAATATTGTCCATTCGTGGCTTTTAAACTAATCCTTATTCAGGCTAACTGCATAAAACAGAAGTAACAAATGCATCTGAGCGACAGAACTAACAAATGCATGTTTGCTTTGCATTGGTAGAATTGAAATGTTTGGCTTGTCAGCTTCTAGGCTTTGAAAGTTGTGTTGTGTCATGGGTTGAGCTTTAAACAACTCCTTATGCACAATGAGCTGCTAAGTGTATGTGTCTTGGGTTGCTCGTGTTGGATTATGATGATGTTCGTATATTTTGCTGTGTTGGATTATGATGATGTTCGTATATTTTTGCTTTGTTGTATACTCATACTCGTTCCATCCTGGCTGTTGATCCAGGGAACATACCAGAGGATATTCTTTATTATCCAACCCCGATCGTCAGTCAAAAAGAAGATGGAGTCGTCAGTCAAAAAGATGGAGTCATTTGTGGGCCATGGTTTTAAGTCAATTATGCTGAGCTCTGCCACAGGATTTCTCCATACGTTGACATTAAAATTAAAATTGAAGCTCTGGTAGTGAAACACGAAGGCCTGAGCTTTGCCACAGGGTTTACAACAGTGCAACACCCCAATGAAGGACGCAACACATGCGTCAACAATGCCCATCGAACTGTTCCTTAGAAGTTCGTCAGCCTGCCTCCTGGAAGAGCATAACATGAAACAAAAAACAGACATTTCTAAGTAGAAAAAGGATCCCTTCTCAGCTCCAAACGGACGTAATTTAGTGCTCCAAAGCTCTCGAGTTTCTAGAGGCAAGCTAGAAGATTAAGAAAAGGGATCTGCAGTGAGAAGCTGGCGAGTAACAGAGCTAAGCTTTTCACCCAGATTGAAAGCTGCTCTAAAGGACCATAAGAAAAAACAGCCTTCTTGAACATCTGAGCATCTCTGGAATCCGGCTGCTGTGAATCGTGCCCTGACATGGTTATGCTTCCCTCCCCTACCAGATTTGAGCAGCGCCGAGTTGAATCTGTGCCTGCATAATAACAGAAATGGGAAACAACAATGACATATAAACCATTACTTTGCGGATTTGCCACATACTATTCAAGCAAAAATGGCACAGTTGAAAATCCAAGCTCCTAAAGGGTGCCTCCAGCTCACAGCTTCCAGAAACCTCCCTATGCCAACCATGGTTGCAAAACTGTTGTGGTTGCATCTTAACCCTGCTTGAAGCATACAAATCCATCTACCTTCAACATACTGATCCGCCATAACCCTATCAGCATTCAAACCTGCAAGAAGGCCATATCATGCTTCGTCAAACCCCTGTCTCAACATACAAATTTGGCAGAAGGCCATATCTGCCTTCCACTTGCAGAGAACGGCATGAGGAAGTCGAATGCCCTAGTCCTCTACTCCATCGCATCCACACGCCATGGCCAGGCGGCCACGAACCCTAGTTTCCAAGAAGAGAAAAAACCCTATAAAAGGAAGAAATCGAAACACCTTACAAAATCCAAAACCCATTTGCAGACATCAGCAAAATACTATTTTGGCATACTAATACCTCCTTAAACTATGCAAAACCATATGTAATACCCGCTCCTTAATGTCTTTGTCCTCAGCATTTAGCTATAGGTTTTAATCTCAGCCGCCGATCTTTAGATGTTATGTCCAGTCGCCAAATTGGTTATGACCATAACAGGATGTTATGTTCATAACATTTCCTCTGTTGCCACGTTTGGGCCTCCGCCATAGCCACGCAACGAATCTGCCGCCATAGCCAGACAAAAATGCCGCCAGGCAAATCCATCGCCATCACCGACAAAGCTTTAAATCCACTTCTTTGCCTCCTGCAGAGCCTCTTCAATACTTTTCCTGTGTTAGATTGGGATTGCCGGAGCTTCTAACAACAAAATTTGTCAGAGTTTGGCTTCTTGGCAAAATGGGTTCGTCGATCCAATCACATGCTTATCGTTGTAGCAGATGCTCCGTTTCAAAAACAGGGCTGGCCTTCTGCCATTTCGACCAGAGCGATTCTACCATTTCGATTAGGCTGGTGCAAGCAAATAAAAGATTAAAGCATACTGTGTTGTGCATCAGAGCATCAGAGCATATTGTTTTGATCAGAGCATATTGTGTTGTGCATCAACGATGGAATACAGTGCATACAGTGCAGATTACTAACCTGGGCCAAGCTTGGCTATGGCGGCTAGTGCCAAATGCCTCGGCCAAAGGCGTTAAGGCTGATAACGTCGTACGACCTCGGACTTTCCTGGCCACATGGCCACTCGGCCATTTTTTCCTGGGCTATAACGCCTCTGCACAGGACGTTATCTATCCCATAGAGCTGTCTATGGGCTAAAACAGGCCCCTAGACAATGGTACAGGTGTATTGATAATTATCTTAAAGAAAAGGGTCTTAGAAAACTTGAGAATGATGGAAATGTGTATGTTCTAAAGGGTGAAAAAGATGTTTGTATAATTGCCATTTATGTGGATGATTGTGTGCTGGCAGCAAGCAGCATAAATATTCTGAACCAATGCAAAGAGATTCTAAAGGAGAAATACAAGATGACAGATTTGGGGGAATTATCTAAATTCCTAGGAATCCAAGTCAAAAGAGATAGAAAGAAAAGAAGAATATGCTTGTCCCAAGAGAATTACATATGCTCTTTGCTTGAGAAATTCAATATGCAGGATTGTAATCCAATTAAGCTGCCATTGACAGTAGGAGAAAAACTTTCAAAACATATGTGTTCTAAGAATGATAAAGAAAAGGAAGAAATGGCAAGAATGCCATATAGACAGCTGGTTGGTAGCTTATTGCATGTGGCCAACCATACTAGACCTGACATAACGTTTATTGTAAATGTACTCAGTAGGTATAACAGTAACCCAGGCAAGCAACATTGGATGGCAGCAAAGAAAGTACTAAAGTTTCTGAAAGGAACTAAAAGTACAGGCATTAAATATTGTGGAAATGATCTTGAACTAAAGGCATATGCAGATGCTGATTGGTGTGGAGATATGGACGAAAGGAAATCAACATCAGGATATGTGTTGATGTTTGGTGGAGGTCCAGTATGTTGGAGAACAAAAAAACAATCCTCCATAGCTTTGTCAACTGCAGAATCAGAATATGCAGCCACAACACTAGTAAGCAAGGAGATCATTTGGAGTAGAAGATTTTTGGATGAATTAGGGGTCTTACAGAAAGAGGGAACAATCTTATACTGTGATAATCAAAGCTGCATAGCCATGTGTAAGAATCCTGTTATGCATGAGAGAACAAAACACATTGAAATGGAAATGCATTTTATTAGAGAATTGGTAAGCAAAGGTGTCATTGAGATCAAATACATAAATTCTGAAAAACAGGTGGCAGATATCTTTACAAAGGGTCTGAGTCACAGCAGGTTCAGAAAATTAGCAGAGGAAATAAATTGCAAGAACATCAGAGATTATGATCTGAAAGGGGAATGTTAGAAATGTTAATGTGCCTATAAAATGTTAGAGATAAAATACTTTGATGAAGATGTTAAAAAAGCTTGAAGATATGCCTAGACAGTTTCAGGGGGTTGTTTACTGTGCTGGTGATTGCATAAACAAATTGTGATGGTGTAAATTCACAGGGTTAAAGTGACCTGTTGAGGCATTGTAAACACTTGTTTGCATGAACAAAGAGAGGTATCCATATGGTTGCAAATGTGGATCATTAAAAGACAAGTGTATATTATGAAGAACCATTGTAAATGCAATGGTTGTAAATATTGTCAATAAGATGGTAAATAAACCATCGAAACATTTATTTATAGAAATCCAGAAATACGTGGAAGTCGGCCAGGAACATGGAGCCATTTTCGTGTTTGAAATAGTCGGTCTTATCAGACCTTGACAATTGGACAAATCTGGAGCAGAGAGATCGGTCCGGCAACAGGGCCGGAACTGATCTTATATTAAACCTAAAGATGTATATGGACTCAGCTTGGCTGGTTCGTGATTTTATTGAAGTTTTCATTCCTAAAGGTCTTCGTTTCTAAGGTTTTTGGTTCATTAATAAACAATGAAATTGCTATTCACAATGATGTTCTAGTCTACATTGTCTAATAGTTGATGTGTGAATTTGAGAGAATTTCATTAGATTGACATGAATTGCATTTAGATCTATATACAGGTGTTAAATTGTATTGAGCAAGCTGACTCTAAGATATTACTGGTGACATAATATCTTACATTGGTATCAGAGCTGTGTTGCAGGCAGGATGGCAAGCAGATTTGGAGCAGGATTATTGAATGCTATAGATGTGTTCAAGGGTGACACTGGATTCCAGGTATGGGAGGAGAAAGTGAAGCATGTGCTTCAAGTGGAGGATCTGTGGGATCTTATTGAATCAAGCATGGTTTCATTAATTAGAGAAATTTCGTTTTCTCGTTTGACAATGAAATAGGTCGTGGTCACCCCTGGGATGGTAAGAAATGATTCCTCTCAACCAAAACAAAGCGTCAATAATACTAAGTTCAGTGCGAAAAAATAAGACGCGCCATAATTTGACACCAGGCATGTAGCCCAAAGCTGTCATGACAGTAACGGAGGGGTTTGAGCATCATCACGAGTGGTCTTAAGGATCGCCATTGCGATTCTTGCGAGAACAAGTGAAGGCAGAATACAATAAGCACATTGTGTGCATCGTGGTCATATTACCATCCGGGGTTGTATAACCGGTGTACGTAATCGCACCGCGATCTCTCGACTACTTTGTTTATCCAATTCAAAGTTGAGATAGCTCAAAAGCATAGTGAACAAAAGTATAACACATACCAACTTAAAAAGCATAACTCGTATTGAACATAAAAACATGTGAAAATGTTATAACAAAAACATTTTACAAAATGCTCAAAGACAAAGGCGGCTACATCACCGAAGTCTCAAATACGCCTCGATCAATACCATGTTGAGCAGCCTATTCTTGCAATATGCTCCTTTCCAATAGCAATGGTCCAGGATGTGTCCATTTCAGATATCCAGCTTTTTTCTCGATGTCAACATCCATTGCCCGCGGCTACGCTCAACACGCCTCGACATATCTTGGCTATTAAACAATTCGCCCCGCAATTGCTCGAATACTCATTAGAGGGTACTAGCTTCCTCGCTTTTTAGGTGAAGGGTCTGGGAGGTTCTCCCACTTCCTGAGGCGGCTTCGTGGTTCCCACATACTCAAAGTTAGGAAGAGGCTTGTCCAGCTGTTTGGATAGCAAGGGCATTATGGTGTCGGTTCTTGTTCATGGCTTCAAGCTTCTCGAAAAGTTGGATCAAGTTTTGCCTCAGGCCTTCTCACCGCTTCTATCAGCCCCTGTCTCCTTGATCCTTTCTTCGAAGCTTTTCCCGATCCGTGCCTTCTAGTATCTCGCTCCATGTTGCCGATCCGCTCCCCGTGGTTATATTAATATCGCTTGTCGGAACCTTGTTCTTCACGCTGCTTCATCATGCTCTTTCACCTTCCTCTTCCATGTCGCCTTGCCATTTTCTCTAGAATCTCAAGAAAGATCCAAGGAAACGCATACCTTGTCGCCAAACTCAAAAGCAACACTGCTTTCCTTGCATCAACGCTACCCTTGAGGCACTTCCACCGAGAAGAAATCCAAAACGCAACCTTCTAATGGTACCAGCTCCTTCACTATATAATAGACATAAGAGGTTTTTGCCCGGCTCTTTGCTAAAGTCGCCTTCCATAGTCGCCCATTTGAATTTGGGTTTACCCAGAAGAACTCCAAATACTTTTTTTTTTTTGCATCTACTTCTTCGTCGCCAGCTTTCGGATATTTTGGAAGAGGAGTGCTTTGTGGTGCTTTTAGTGACTTGAGGAGTCGCAGCCCAAGTTGGGTTTAACCTAAAAGATCCGAACGCCACCTCAAGCATCGTCACATGGTCGACATAATACCGAATTCTTTTATATTGTTTTTGCTCTCCCAACCTTTCTTCATAAGCCCCTAGGGAAATATGGGAGCTACCTTGTATCTGGCTAAGACTGCACAAACAGCTTTGGCAAATGTACCGATCGGAGAAACATGACAATATGGTACACTTTTGCATGTGTCATGCCCGCAACTCGCTAAAAAATGCAGTATTTTTTCACATCCCACAGTGGTGGAAAAACTACGCATGTCTACAAAAATCAAACCGCATTTTCTCGACACCGATGCGCATAACAAGGATGCCACTTTTGTTACGCGGCCGCACGATGTTTTGCTTCTTTTCATTTTCCCGCCTCATCCGCCTCATTATAGCAAAAATAGCTTCCAAAACCGTAGGCGATTACCTTGAACTCGCTTTTATTATAGTTTGCTTTGACGATTCGAAATTGGTGGTTCCGCATTATCCGTGAGACGCTGTTCGACAGCCTGGAAAACATGAAGCCAACTCTTCAAAATTATTGTACATCTTCTCGAGATAGAATTGGCGATGATAACACTTCACGATGCATGAGTGAAAGTGTTCTCATGTCTAGAGCCCTCTCGACCGCAATTAAAACGCCCCAGATACCCCCGCCGCTGACTTTCAAGAAAACCTTGCCCCTGTAAGATTTCGGCCCATCAACCGGCTTTTACCTCAAAGATTGTTCATTCCTCGTAGGTTTCTCGTGAATGTCTTGTTGAAGAATTCTTTTGAAGGTTTATCCGTAATTCCCCCGATCATCGCTGAGCTTTCGGCTTGCCCAATTGTTGACAACTTCTACGAAGTTTAGACCAGGCAGATTCTTGCATAAATAGGAACCGCTTCTCATCCTTCGCCTTAACCTTCGTGAGTTGTGGTAGCCACCTCCACAAAATCCTCGCACGAAGTGCCGTTAGGATCGCGACGGGCATTTTCCCCGAAAGCAAAGAAACGAATAACATACCTTCCAGCGGATGTCACCGCAGCCTCGCTGGCCCTTGTGGAGGACATCCGAATGCCTTATGCCGGTTTCTTAGTTGTTGGAGCTTCTCAATCGCTGGTTCTTTGTATATCAGATTCAAGGATGACGCCGCTGTAATCAGATGGAAATCAATGTATTCTTTGTTGAGAGGTTACCATTTAATACACGACTTCTTCTTTTTAAATATGCTTTCGCGAAATTCCAACCTTTGCTCGACATTGCCCACGCATGTGCATAAAACCGTGGCAAAGAAAAAATGCCGGATTACCGTAAATAATATAAAATTTTTGTTTGCCAATTCTTCCGGCTCTAATTCGCGACTAAGTTCCCGCATGTGACCGGTGATACACTAGTTAGTCCAAGAAATTGTTCACGAAGATCGCGACCGCGATCCGCCGAGCATATTTATATATGTAACCAATATGAGAAGAAAGAAATAAATATGATGTAAATGCACTTGTTAAAGGATCATATGGAACGAGATCGGCGGTAAGAACTTCGCTTCGTATTTCTTGAAGCTTTTATCGGTGTTCAGACATGGTCATTTGACCGACTCTATGTGTCATATTAGCGGAGCTGGTTCGCAATCAAAAATGCCGACTCTTTGGAACCAGCTTTACACCCATTGATAATATCTTTTGAACTCCTCGAGCTTGATGCCGCCTCCTCGTGCGCTTTTTTTCTTCATCCGATTAAACTTCAAATCTTCGGCATTTGGGGATCAGTTCTCCGTGGCAATAAGTGGCTGGTAGGTGCCGGTCTAGTGGACGAGGAAGGAGTAGAAGACGCCGGTTGCGCGACCGTCATCCGGTGGGCTTTGGAATCTTTATCCTAAATGGCGGATCCTCTTTGATGGTCAGTCCTTCTAGTGCGCATTCTCCGGGGAGCATTCAAAAGCATGACGAGTCGAAGGGTCAACTATCGCAGAACAACCAACATTTTCCTCGAGGGGCTACAGCAGCTTGCCGATGGAACAACATTTGCCTCTATGGGCAATACAAGATCCTTTGTAGTGGATGGTTCGCCAATAGCCCGCAAAGGGGCCACCGATCTCTTCTTTGAAACAGCCCGAGCCGCTTGGTGTCCATCCTTGAAGGCGCTTTGTTGTCTTTAGTAGCCTTCAAAGCGCCAGAGGAGGTTTCTTATCACCGAAAGGCCTTTTCTCGAAATGCTAAATCCAACAAGTATGTCCCCAAGCACTTTTATACCCCACAAACTTAAGGAATCATAGGACGGCAATATCCAAACAAATCCCTTAGCACTAGTAGCCATCCCCTTGCCGCTTGCCGCTTTGTTGACTTTTATCGGCAATCATAATGGATGGATCATAATTCTCGCCATCTCAAAACGTATCGACAAACCGCAGCCCTTGAGTATCTTCTACGCCGCAAATTATTGCATCCCCGTGACGTTATTTTTGGTGCCTTCCCACATAGCAATTACTATACCTAGCTGCTCGTAATCTTCTCGACCCTTCCCATTCCTAAAGAACAAACACAAGTCCTTTCGGGCGGTCCAAAGACATGAGGTTTTGCCTCAGGCGATTTCAACACACCACTTCCTCGCTTCTATCGGGAGTGACAATTCTGATTGGTTCCACATTTGGCCCGCCAAAATAGTTCGAGGGTCGCGGTAAGCAATTGAACACAAGTTAGATGCACAAGTATTGGAAGAAGGTGTTCGTAAGAAATCGCGTCACATCTGGTTCAACAGCTTGCAAACTAATAAATGGTGTTCTCAGGACCATTATGTCGGGTAAGAAACGCCGGCCGCTTTTTACTTACCAAATGAAAGTGTTACGCTTATATAAATCGCCGCCACTATCGCGGCCGCGATTGTCTTGAGCACTACCTTTCAGAAAATAGCAAAGGTCATGGTCACAACTATCGCGACCGCGATCGTAGCGACCATCTACCTATCCTAAAAAGACATGGCTGAAGCTATAGAGATACCTATGCTATAAAAAATTGCGGAAATTACCTTCTCTGAGGGCGGCGGCGCGAGACATGGTGGCGCTAGAAATTTTTTGAAGGCGCTTGAAATTTGCTGAAGGCGCTAGAAATTTTCGCAGGCTAATCGAAAAATGAACGCCACTCTTTTTATAGACATCGCCATTATGATCGCCATTATGATCGGGCGGCGCCATTATGACGGGCGGCGCCATTATGACGGGCGGCATATTCCACCATTACCCCTAAAAGCAACCCCCAGCTTAGCAACGTACGGGACGGTCACACGTGAGAATTTTTGTGAGAGTGACTGTGGGGCGCTCGAAGGACAAAGAAATCACCCACGGCATGTCGGGCTTTAAATTGACAGGGACAAAAACTAGGGCATAAAAAGTCCCCGCTGCATTACCGATTTGAAATTCAAATCCATTTCAAATGCAGAAGACCCTCACACAATTTCATTCTTGCAAAGTTTGGGAAGAAGTTGTTCGAGGCTACTGAAAGTTAATTTGAGGCGCTTATGTTGATTACAATGGCGCTCGATGAATTTCAAAGCATCCAAGCATATTTCACATTGTAGAATTCATTGAAGGCCAAAGACAGTAAGTTCATTGATTAAACCGTTTTTCGCTAAATCACCCGATGCACCCTTTTTTTTCCGGTAGATGCTTGATGCTTTGAAAGCATGAAAGCATTTTTTAGTCCGTGGATGCTTGATGAATTTCAAAGCATCCAAGCATATTTGACGATGTAGAATTCATTGAAGGCAAAAGACCGCAAGTTCATTCATTAGACTGCTTTTTCGCTTAAATTTGCCGCGATGCACCATTTTTTTTGTCCGGTAGATGAAATCCCATTCTAATTTGGTAATATAGATTGCCTCAGTATCAAAAATTCTTAAGATGTTCCCTGCTTTGTAGGCGCTGATGTCATTCATCTTCCACCGATGCGTGATCCTTGAGGCACGCCTAGCAATATCGATCGCTGGCGATCTTTTTCAACATATTCTAGACCCATCAAGGGTTATTGATCATCTACTTCTCCCCGTAGGGTCGCCCCTACGACACGCCTAGTGCTCGTCCCGATCGCTGGCTACGCATTTTGGCGCAAGATAATCGGTGACGTAATGCATAATCTAGACTATGGTATATGCTTGATGTAGGAGATTATGTTAGTCGCTTGATCTAGGCACGCATAAATCTAGACAAGTCTATCTCAAAAATTGTCGGCGGAGATCGCGGTCGCTGATCCCCGCTAACCATGTCCTTGCTTAAGCTTGGTCTCCGGGCAACGGAAAGTGCTCTTTGACATCGCTGGCATGCTTTCTCCGAAAGCAATAACGCCCATTGTGCTTGCGCATGGCTGCCTCGAAGTCCATACCGCTCCATGGAGTCAAAGTGGGGAGGGAAAAGTACATGCCTTCTCGACAAGCACCACAACTTGCCCTTGCCGAGATACCGCTGTAGTGTCTATGGAAGTTATTCTCAACGGAAGATTGGTTTGCCATTTCCTGAACCGAATTGGCAACACTTGGGGATTCTCGAGGGAGTTTTATTTTGTGGCCAGCGCGGATAGCTAACCTTACGTAAGAACCCGAAATATCCACACCGCCGCACAGATTAAAAAAATTGATTGGCTTGTGTTGTAAGCACCGAAAGCCCTTCCGCGGAATAACCTTCGAGGCATTTCAAGGGACGAAGCTAGTAGAGAAAAGTTGCACACTACTCCATGACCGCCGCAACATTCGTGATGCCCTTTGGGGTGATCATCTTCACCGACCCTAATCAGCCAGTTTGCGACATGAGATTGGGAGAAGACTACTTGGCAAAGAACTATAATGAAGACATTCCCTATGCCGATAGGCCGCACCATGCGATGCCAAGCATGTGCCGAAATGCCACAGCTTGCAACGACTCGGTGAGGTGGCCGATTGCTTTGGTGTTAGTAGACAATGTTGCCGTGTGGTCAACACTCATAAAGACCGTGGAAACATACAAATGCTGAAGCGTAACCCTATGCCATGCAAATTGAGCCCCAAAAGGCAACAAAGAGGACGCATTAATAATGGTGAACCGACCCCACGCTCACCTCCCCGTGGCCACTAAAGCCGAGAGAAAAATCACAAAGAACTTCCATTTCGCACTTCGTCTTCGCTCGCCGCATGCGAAGATGCCGCGCAAACTTCAACAAACCGAGATTGCGCGGTATGCGTAGGTTCTATCGAACTTGCGAAGCTTCGCACAGACCACATTTGTTTTCAACATGTTAGACGCCCGCTCACGAACGCCCCGGTGCGTAAGCTAATGCTAAATAATAAGTGTTTGCTTGAAAGCATGGCATAGAGCCTATGGTATTCCAATGTCCACATTCTATAAGTGGCTAAGACTTTTCCTTGCTGGTCACAGAGTTGCCGAGCATGGTAACATGGGCACGAAAAAGCCGAGGCCTCACACTCTTGCCGAAGGCCATACTCTATGTACATAGATGAGAATGCAGAGACGATGCCCCACGATCGAAAAATCACTATCAAGGGGTGAGAGAGAATGTCAAGAGGCTCCCTCCTCCGGCCCTAACTAAAAAGGACATTCTTCAAGAGGTGGACGCCAATGTGATGGAGATGACGGCAAGCACATCTCACATTCTTCATTCTCACGTGGGGTGGAAGCAAAATCACCCGTAGGTTGGAATAGCAAAGAGGACAAATTTTTCCAAGTGCAATACTTGTATTGTAATAAAAGAGAAAATGGCTAAAACCATGAGATCCACGGAGAGAAGAGAATTGCAGATGGAAAGGAAAGAACACATGACAGCCCAAATCTCTTGTAGGAGCTTGTACCGGTCATGGAGAGCTTTGTCCCATCGATCGCCGGACCAAAGCCCACTATCATACATGATCGATGGACCAAAACAAGACTATGATTCCAAGACCGAGAAATTAGCCAAATCGGTATGGAGAGGTGAACGCCGAAAGTTAGCGTGGATCGGTGCACTGATGCATGGCCATGGGCAATGTGCCTTAGGACATTTCTCACTGACCTTTGGAAGGATGATTCAAATTTTCATGTTGGTTCCTTGAATCATGCTATCAAAACCCCGAGGACACTTCCGGGCGACAATTGGGGTCATTTGAGAGAAGAAGCTCGCCCCGAGGGGGCATGGGGGAACCGCACTCCTAAACAAAGGGTTGAGGACAAAAAAAACAATTGCACCGGGGTAGACTTTGTAGCACCTCCTCGAAAGCAAGCAAAAGAATTTAAGAGGCTACCTAGGGCGTGCTCTACTTGCAGCCTAGACAATCTGCAGCAGGCGTAACAAGAACATATATCTCTTCTCTTACCTATCCTATCTTGTGTGGTTGGGTGCTTTTGATCAAATACGTTTGGCTTCATGATGGTAGGCCACACTCATGATGACATTGATGCGCTTTTTTGGTAACTATTCAACGCACGCGCAGGTCGGATGCTCTAACTATTCCGAATCCAATGCAACTCTTCCGAGAATGTAGCACAAAGGCACCGACACCATACCTTGTTACCGAGGTTCCCGATTGGAAGGGGTTCGTAAAAGGTTACATTCCCCGATAAGAAGGACCGCTTGGTTGGTCACTTGGAGCCCCTGTTATTCAAGTTCGCATGAACGATGGGTGGCCATTAATGTATTACAAGATGAGACCTCGGTCATAGAGAATGGTTGCCGTAAAAGGGTATTCTGATGTGGAAAGCGATGACAATGGTTTGCCAAAGATACCAATTGGTTCGCCCCAAGACCGCCGTGCCATATGCATGCCTCAAGGACATAGGAGCATTGAGATCGCCCATTGCGAAATACATTATGCATTGGGCTAACATCTCCGTGGCTGGTGTGAACTCGTGGTCTAATACCTACATGAACGAGGTCATGGACTATCGGTCGGCGATGCGTGTGCTAGGTGAAGTACCCCCGGCAATCCGAAATTCGAACTTCGCCCCAAACAAGGCAAGTTGTGCTTCAAGAGCCTGAATCTATTCAAAGTCGATCGATATGACGCATCCGGGTCGCCTATGTTAGGCCCGCTAAGGATAAACCCAAGAATGCAAAGGGAGATATTTGACCCATACCAAGATGTACGTAAAGGTATGTTTCTTCTTGTGAGACCAGCGGATGCATGTCCTACATGGTTAGCGTGATGCGGAAGAGGATCCAATACAAGATCCCACCGCCTCATTATAACGAGGTTTTTGTTTCTTGGTGGGAGCCTGTGGCTAGGAAAGGCACCCGCACGCCAACAAAGATTCGGACTGCCGGCATAAGAAGTGGAGGCCGAATCCTAATGACACTCCACGCTATCAGCCTCTCAAAACGATAGACTATGCTTGGTCTGTGGAACCGGCCATTATTGGTTGTGATACCTCCCACCGCCGGAATCCAAATCTGAATTGCTTGCTAAAGAGGCATCCGATGATGGAGATGAAACTTGAGTCTTACAGGTACATTAAAGCATCTCACACTTTTTATTATCCATAACATCACTATAATAGACTATTTATTATTCATTACGTCTTGCATTTTTCATCTTAACACAAGAGCTCTTACACTATAACATGTTGAACAGTGTGATTCATTCATCTTCGGATCTCAGAGTAGTGATCCCCGATATCTCATAGCTCATGCGCCAGAAGCCAAATCAGATGGATCTTCACACCTAATTGACGCAGGGCAATCTCAGCCCCAAAGCTTTTCTTCGCAGGTAGGGATCAAGAAGAAGATGCCTGTCTAGGCAACCAACAAGATCAGAGTGGCTCATTGAGCACTTGATCGCCTCGATGTCGTGAATTGATGAAGGCGAAAAAATCCATGGGAGATGAATGAACTTTAGCCCCAAGTGAGAAGTTTTATAGTGAGGTAGAATTATTGGGGTAGACTTTACCCCAATTATTGCGCTGTATAAGACTGCTGTATACATACAAGTATAATACATCTTTAGTATGGATATGTTTTGTGGATTCATGATGGCGTAAGTTTTTGTGCTTTAGTAATTCAAGTGTGATTGAAAAGCTTGCGATATAGTGGAAGTCAAGAGCACAACCCTACACTACACTCGTGTATGATATATCAAACAATATTCATTGTGCTATTACATCCTTACATAGTTTATAGGTGCTCATACCATTATTATATCATAAAACGATACAAAGAGTCATCACTGATAACATTGATTCACTCATCATCAACATCAAAGCTCGTGATGCTATTCAGCTCATAGATCTCCTGATCGGGAAGCCAAGAAATGTGGACTTTAACACGAGTGAGCTTCCCGCAGTACTAGCAGACCATCAGCCTTAGATTGGAGCCATGGATCAAGATTAACACCATTTCTTGCGCATTCATTCAGATCGTTGTAGCTCAAGTAGCACTTGAAAGATCGGATGTGCTCTGGACGAGGCATCGAGGAAGCCATAGGAGATGAATGATCTCTACCCCCGAGTCGAGCTGTTTTTATAGTGAAGTGAAAATTATTGATGTGAATTATTGGTGTAGAATGTAGGGCCATTATTGGGCTTCTACAAGTATCATGTACACGTACAAGTATAACACATAATTTGTATGTATATGTGTATGTTAATTGCCTCATGTTTGTTGGGCTCGAGAACTAGGTGAAAGTATTCGTGCTTGAGCAAATAAGGTGTGCTGAAAATTCTCAAAATTGCGTTATTTTATCCAATTAATGAAATCATGCTTAATCCCCAGAAGGTGAAAGCAGTGTGTTAAACACTAGAAGGAGAGTGTTGACTGAGATAAATGAAGAAAGTTCTTCTTCACAAGAAGAACAAGCTACAGCAGGAGAAGTTAGTGCAACTTCTAGAGCAGTTGTGGTAGCAGACAATGCAAAAGTTCGAGAAGCTCAAGGCATTATAATGAGCAAGGTAAGCTCTGGAATTGTCTTGAAACTGAGAGGGATGACACCAAGACAGATGTGGAATTATATGTTAACAACATATGAAGCAAAGACATCTTCTCAGATTCATTTGCTGGAGAATGAGTTGAGGAGGCTAAAGTTTCATGAGAAGGATAATATAAATGATTTTTTTCAAAGCTTTGACAACATAATAGCAGATTTGGAGGGAGCTGGGGTAGTTTATTCCCAGCAACAGCAAGTGCTAGCTATTTCAAGGGTTGTCACAAGCATGGGAAATATATCTATATTCATTAGGACAATTGCAACAACAAGGATTGAAGCTAAAAGGTTGCTCAAAACTGAGCTTGAGCAGAACAGGGTATTAGAAGAAGAAGATACATCACAAATCTTAATGGCAAAAGGGAAAGGTAGATCTGAAACTCGTCTTGGAGGCAAAGTAGGACCATGCTTCAACTGTAATGAATATGGTCACATAAACTCAATTGTCCTAAACAACCAAAGGACATAAACTGCTACAACTGTGGTGGCAGGGGTCACTTTGCTTCAAGCTGCCCGTCCCCAAAGGATTATACTAGAAACAAGAATAAAGGAGGAAGGGGAAATCAAGGTTTCAGAGGTAGGGAAAGAGAAAGAGGCAGAAAATCAGGATCAGAAGCTTATATAGCAGAAGAAATTCCATTGAAAGATGAGACTGGAGATGAAGAAGAAGAGGTAAGAAATTCAATTTTTGCTTCATATGAAAATAGATCTAATAATGATGGTCTTCTAATTCTAGATAGTGGAGCTGAGAAAACCATTGCATGCTCAAGCAAAATCTTAAGAGAATGCAAAGGAAATGGAAGTGGTCATATCCAAGTAGGAAATGGGAATTTACAAAAGGTTGAAGATGTAGGGGTGCTGGAATTGTTTGATTTGAAAGGAAGAAAAGTAAATCTGCAAAATGTGCTTTGTGTGCCTAGCCTAGTTAGAAATTTGATCTCCATTGCTCAGCTGGTTGACATGGGGTTCAAAGTTGTCTTTGAACAAATGCATTGTAAAGTTTTTGAAGGCAATGAATTAAAGTTTTTAGGAAGACGTGTTGGAAAGCTGTTTGGCATAAGTTCAAATTGTTATGGAAGTATAAACATGGCAACAAATCTAGACATTAAATTATGGCATGAGAGGCTTGGGCACACAAATGTAAAGAATATAGAAATGATGATTAAACAGGGCTGGATAAACTCAACAGACAGCAAAATAAATGAGTTTGTTTGCCAAGGTTGCATGTTGGGCAAACATAGCAGATTGCCATTTACCAAAGCAAAAAGGCATACAAAAGAAATACTAGAACTGATACATACTGACATTTGTGGACCCTTAAATGTAACAGGAATATCTGGTAAGCGTTACTTTATAACATTTGTGGATGATCTTAGCAGGAAAACAAAAGTTTATTGTCTCAGAACTAAAGACTTGGCCTTTGAAGCTTTCAACAGATTTGCTGCTGAAGTGGAGTGCTCAACAGGGACGAAAATCAAATGTGTTCGATCTGATAGGGGAGGTGAGTACATGTCCTCTAAATTTGCAAGTTATTGTATAAATAGGGGAATTAAAAAGCAATACACATGTAGTTATACTCCTCAGCAAAATAGAGTGGCAGAAAGAATGAATAAAACAATTTTAAATGCTACCAGATCCATGCTTAAGCATGCTGGCCTTCCCAATTTTCTTTGGGAAGAAGCAGTAAAAACTGCTGTGGAAATGCACAATGTGTTGCCATCAAAGGGCATTAATGGAAGAACACCAGAACTGGTATGGTCAGGGAAGGAGCCAAATTATGAAAAATATAAGGCATATGGATGTTTGGGATACACACATGTTCCAGAAGAATTAAGACAGAAACTTGACAATAGGTCAACAATTAGTTATCTGGTGGGTTATAATGAGAATTCTAAGGGGTACAGGATGTATAATCCAGAAAAAAGAAACATAATGACAAGCAGGGATGTTACATTTGGGGAAAGCCAGTTGTATAAACCAAAGTCGTGTCGTGAAGCGACCAAAGAAAGGCAGGAAAATACAGAAACAGAAACAATACAAACAATGAGAAATGATGATCTTGAGGAAGAAAAAGAAATAGGGGCTGTTGAGAAAAATCAGAATGTTCAAAATGAAACTACTAACAGAAACAATGGACAAGAAATAGGGGAACATGTGATACAAGAAACCAGAGAACAAAATTAGGAAGCAGAGAAAAGAGATAAAAAAAGGAAATCTGAAAGTGAAAGACTAAAGGAAGAATTAAATTTTGACATGAGTCAATATGGAAGAAAAGAAGATGGGAAAAGTGGGAGATTAGAGAAAACCTATGAAGTTGAATCAGAGGCTCTGATAATACTTGAAACAGGGGTACCAAAAAGTTTTGAAGATGCCATTAACAGCCATGCTAGTGAACAATGGAAAGAAGCAATGAATGAAGAGATGAGGTCATTTGAAAGGACATCAACATATGAAATTGCAGATTTACCAAAGGGGAAACATGCAATTGGTAACAAATGGATTTTTAAACTTAAACAAAATGCTGATGGCTCTCCAAAATATAAGGCCAGATTAGTGGCACAAGGATACTCACAAAAGAAGGGCATAGATTTCGAGGAAACATATTCACTACTGGTAAAAATGATCAGTATTAGAATGATTATTGCTATGGCAAATGCACTAGACATGGAGTTACATCACATGGATGTCTGCACAGCATTCTTGAATGCTGAACTTGAAGAGGAAGTTTACATGAAACAAGCATAGGGATTTGAGAATGGAAAAGAAAAGGTGTGGAAATTGAATAGAGCTGTCTATGGGCTAAAACAGCCCCCTAGACAATGGTACAGGTGTATTGATAATTATCTTAAAGAAAAGGGTCTTAGAAAACTTGAGAATGATGGAAATGTGTATGTTCTAAAGGGTGAAAAAGATGTCTGTATAATTGCCATTTATGTGGATGATTGTGTGCTAGCAGCAAGCAGCATAAATCTTCTGAACCAATGCAAAGAGATTCTAAAGGAGAAATACAAGATGACAGATTTGGGGGAATTATCTAAATTCCTAGGAATCGAAGTCAAAAGAGATAGAAAGAAAAGAAGAATATGCTTGTCCCAAGAGAATTACATATGCTCTTTGCTTGAGAAATTCAATATGCAGGATTGTAATCCAATTAAGCTGCCATTGACAGTAGGAGAAAAACTTTCAAAACATATGTGTCCTAAGAATGATAAAGAAAAGGAAGAAATGGCAAGAATGCCATATAGACAGCTGGTTGGTAGCTTATTGCATGTGGCCAACCATACTAGACCTGACATAATGTTTATTCCTAGGATGGGTCCTATGATACAACTAGTTGTCGGCGTTCTCTTGAGCTTCTTTTCCTTGTTGAGCTTCTTTTCCTTGTTGCTCTTTTCTAGCTCCACAAGTTTATCCTAGCAGTTTGGTATCAATCATCTACCATTTGAATGTCTTTTCTTTCTTGCAGATTTCCTTGCCTTTTTGCCGACTCTGATTCAACCATTGCTATCATTCGGATCTTGATAGAACGCTGGATAGGCCGGATACTATCAACACGATTTTTCCAGGTTTCTTATACATGCAGCCCAGGTTTGTATTTGAAGCGATGTTTGATGTGGACCAGGTTTTATTATTGAATCGATGATTGTGGTCTCTATTCATGTTTTCGATGAATTATTAGGTATTTTTTCTGTGTCTTGTGCTTGCCCGTTGGTGATAGTCACGGCTCTGGTTCTTTTCGTTTTCTCTGTAGATTAATTTTTTGCTTTCTGTGTCTGTCGTGCTTGAATAGACAGATAATATTAAGGCCTTCTATCTTCTTCTATCTTTGCTTGCACCTTTTTTGGTCGGTTTATTTTGTTGATTCTGTCGGTTGCACCATTCCATCAGATCTGAGGTCTGTATTGTGTTTCTGTTTTTTCTAACCCCACTCAGGATTACTAGCGCAGACTTGGATTGGTTTATACTCTGACCTTGTCGTTTGGCGTGTGGGGCTCCAAAGAGCACTGGTTTACTCACGAATATTTGGCTTGAATAGGTGCCACCGTGCTATGGCTGCTTCAATTTCTATACTGGCTCTGTTTTTAGTCTACAGAGAAGGGTTTTAGGTCATCTTCTGACGCTTTGCTTTTGCTCTGTAATCTATATAGCTGGCTTCCAGATGGGGATCTTGGTCGGGTCATCCCCAGATAAGTATTGTGATATAGTAAGTATTGGGAGCGTTTGATCTTTGCAGATGTATGGCGGCTATGGTCAGCCACAGGACACAATGAGGTCACGGTTTGGCTACACAAGAACCGAATCTGTCTAGATGGTGCCGCTTGCTTTTGTGGCTGGCTGCATAAGCATGGAACTCATCCACAATTTTCTTCTTCTATTTGTTACTTGTAGGCTATTGATCGATTGATTGCATATGAATAGTGATTTGCTCATCCCCCTTTGTGGTTATCCGATGGCAGGGCACAGGTTTGATCCTACAAGTTTAGCTTGCACAAGGCCCTAGGTAGGGCTATGGTGTCTGCCGGATCTCCGTCATCACTGTTTTTATCATCACTTGAATCTGCAGCAGAGAAGGTCCGACCAGGTGGTTCCAATGCCGCCCAGTTCCACCTCTCTCAGATAAGTGGCTGTATACCGAGTGTTGCTTCTGTTTTTTCTCTTGTATTTGCCTTTTTCGATATTTTCTTATTGGCTGCATTGCTTGGCTCTCCATTTGTGCCATTCTGTTTGTCTATTGCTTGCCTACTGGCTCTGTTGCATAGGATTTTTCTCTGGAGAGGTTTTTTGCAGACTTTAGTTCATATTTTGGTAGAGATGAAACCAGGTACAGGTCGGCCAGTCTCTGTTGGGGTCACCAGAAGATAGACTGGCGGCCCATTCATACAATTGGTTCTGATCAGGGTTTCATCTTGACATCTTGTCCACTGGCCTCTGTCTCATCTGCGTACATGGCAGACCCACGTGGCGACCATCCAGTTTGCATCCTGCATCCTCCTAGAGCAGGCCCACAGCCTCTGTTGCCGGTCTGATGGCCGCCCATGCACCATTGGTGAGCCCCAGTATTCGGGTGCTCACATTCCTATTCCACAGTTTAATCCGTTAGGGGTTATGCCTATCTTAGACTTTGTTTATGGATGTTGTTCATATATAGTACTTGGTATTTGTTCACCACTTATGTTGGTTGGGTATGTTAGCCAATTTTAGTTATGGTCAGGAGGGGCCTCAGACGTATGGATTTTTCGAGTTGTCGCTTCAGGCCTTTCAATTAGTTCGATGGGTGGCGTGTACATTGGTAAGAAAATTTGTGCTAAGAGGCCATGGCTCCTATCTGTCGATGTTTCATCTTTGGCAATTCTACTCATAAGTCGGATTATGGGAGGTACGTTTACCTTATGGGTCTCACATTTTTCTTATGGGCCTTACAACATGAGTGTTTGTGTCTTTTTCATTCTTGCTTTTTCTTTGTCACTTTTTGTACCAGTGGTTTGCATGGTTTGGGATACATGCCGGATATTTTGTGATATGGACGCATATGTGGCTCTAGCATTGGTCGTGGAGTTTTTACAAGCTTCTTGCATATGGTTGCTATTGTTTCGAATTCATGGTTTTTAAGAGCTTTGATAGTTTACTTGATCCTTGATATGATTCCTACATTGTACTGATCATTTTAATTGCTATATTATACACATATTATAGATATTGTCTAAGTTCTATTTGCAATTCTTGGTTGTTGTTGTTTGCATCATTCTCCCTTGGTTTCATCCCTTCACGGTGGGGTTTTTAGGTGGCAGTCAAGCCTTATTACTGTTGTTTCATGATTCACCTTTGGCTCTGGTTGTCTTCTTCCGATTTTTATTAGCCTAACTTTTTGGGTTCCTGGCCTTGTAAACACTGATAAACTTGCCATCTTTCCAATTTCCCTTTGTCTCGTACAAACATTTAAATCCTATACATTTCTCCAGATGGCTTCTTGGTTCATGGGATCCTTTTTCATTAGCCGGTCATGTTCGTTTGATGGTTCCATGTGCTCCCTTTGATGGATATGTGGCTTCAGTGTTCTATATCATAGAATTCTTTGCCTTTAGTCGATTGTATTCGATGGTTCCATATGACTCCTTTTATAGCTCATGGTTTCTCAAGGGGTCTATAGGATTGGTTTCTCGTCATTATTTTTATGCATGAATGCACTAGTGGATCTAATTTTTGTAGGGGACTCGTGCTAGTCACGTTAGAGGTCATTGCACCAATTTTCGGTTTTTCATATTTGGTTTTTCAATTTTTTTCTCCAACATTTGTTTGGAATAAGTTTTTGACATCTAGGTTTTTCTTTCATAGTCATGGATCATTGCACAAATTTTTGGTTTCTCATATACTTGATTTCTATTTTTGCTCTAGCGTTTAGAGGTGGTGCTTTACACCTTCTAACCTTGCCATCTAATTGCATTTCCTTTCCTTTGCTGTGGTCCAAGTTTTGATCTGCATGGAGGCGACTGAGAATTTGTATCATCATCTTACATATGTTACTTGACGATGCAATTCGATTTTATCTGGATCCAGGAAAAATCGCTCTTTGCATATGTGCTGTTTTGCACAAGGAGCTTCATTTTTTGGTGAGAGCATCCCGTTTGGGCATTTAGTACCTTGAGGTGATGCCTAGTTCATTATATAGCTATTCCCTTAATTCTCTTCACATTCTCAATATTGGCATCTCTTGCACCTTATATCTTCAAGTCATTGGAACACGCATCTGGTTTGATTTCATTTAGAGATGTTTTTCTTTGCTAAGTTAGCTTTTTATATAGGTACAGTTTGCATGGTAATTTTATTTTCGCGATGTGATCACCCATTTAGCATATAGTACCAACATGGTTGGTTGTCTAGTTGACTTCTTTTATAACATTTGTATCTTTTCATTCTGCGGCATGTTCCATCTTTACTATTCTATTCTACTTCTTGTTGGTTTTCTTCTGCTGTTCTTGCTAGAGTGTCTCTTTTCCATCCTATAGAAGGAAGTAACTCCTAGGTTTGTCTACATTGACTGGACGGCTCTAGTGCCTTAGATACATTCATTTATCTGAGAGATGGCCTGGTTGCTAGAAATCCGTGTTCCATAATCTTCATCAGGTTCTCTCTCAAGCTTTTGTATGTTTGTAGTTTGTTGTTTCATTCAGGTATCGATGAATATGTACATGATTACGTTCTTTTCATTGTTCTAGCCTTTGTTTTAGATGATTGATCTTCTCCATCCACTCTTGTCTCGTTTCCATGCGCTCTTGTTAGTCTTAATGGTCTAGTTTTGGTTGGCGTGATTTTTTGTAGAGCTTAATGTCTCAGTCTTGTGTGTTGGTTGGCTCTTATCATGTTCAGGGTTATGTGCATTTTGGATTCTTGATCGGTTACACATGGGTCTAGTTGTCTCTTTTTCCCAGTTCTCTTTTCATCTTTAATCGTTGTTTTTCCATTCCGTTATTTTTAGATGTAAGCGACCTGGTTGTTTTATTACCTTAGACGCTATAGCTATGGTATGTCTTTGTGTCGTCAATTTTGAGGTGCTTCATTTAGTCTCATTCCCTTGTTCTTTTGCTCATGTCAGCGGCTCCTATGTGTCGTATTGTTCTATTTGCTCGTTTTTGTTATTTTCTGTTGCTCCTTTTGGACTTGGTTTGTGTTTATTATCACTTGCTTTGTTTAACCCATTTCTTTTGCAGCTTATTTCATGTTTCTGCTCTCTATAGTCTCGTTGTTCATTTTTGCTCTATGTTCCACATATATTTTGTTCCTTTTTATGATTCTATATTCTTTCCAATTGTGTTTTGTTTGTCATTTCGTCTTTGTTCTCAATTAGTTCTTTTCTTCTTTTGGTTTGTTCTTTATTTGTTCTTTTGCTCCATGTATGCTGGTTTCCGTGTCTGATTTTCACTTAGTTATTTGATTCTTTTTTGGGTCATTTTTTATTTATTTATCTATCTTTTTCACAAATTCTTTTTATCCTCGCTCCTTCGTTCAATCGTTGACTTCTTAAATCGTTTTTCAATCGATTTGGTTCGTTTGTCTATTTCTCCATTTGCTCCAGTTTCTTATTTGTCCTTTCTGCTCTATTTGGTCGAGTAACCTCTTGTATCATCTTAGTTCATCTGTTCCTTATTTGTCCTGTCTCTTGTGTTTGCGCAGCGCATCTCTTGAGCCGCCTTAATATTGTTTTGCCCCACTGATGACAATCTATGATGTTTTTGCCTGTTACCTTAGTTATCCAAGTTTCCCCACTAGCCTTGCTTAGCTATGTTTTCTTTTATTTGTCCCATTTGTCTCTTTCATTCTAAGCATCTTGTTTCGCCCATTTTTCCATCAGTTTGTGTTAGTCCTGTGCCTCCTGGTACAGGACTATTCATGCATACGACAGACCAGGTCAAGCTCAAGGATCCTCAGTCAGCCACGGGTCAGCCATCAAAGGCTCCGCAGAAGACCAAGCAGCAGACCACGCAGTCAAAGCCTGTGGCCGTCAACAAGAGGCGCCGCTCAGACAAGTGACGGCCCGTCACTGCCCGCGTCAGCGTCAGCGTGATTCTAGGCACTTCAAGAGGCACCGCCAACATTCCTGCAAATCAGGCCTCCTTCCAGGAGTCGGCACCGAGATCAGTCAGAGTGTCTATATTGGGCCCAAGGCCATTGTAGTATATATATGAGTAGAGCTAGCACATGAGTTTTTAGATGAGTTTTGAGTCTTGTCTCCTTTCAGTTTTCTCTCTATTGCGAGAGCTCATGTATTTTCATCATTGATATCAAGGAAGCTTATCATCTTTCTCTCATTTGTTCTGTTTTCTTCTTCTTCTTCTCTTCTTGCAAATCCCGCGTGACATAGTCCCCCGGACTCTCCTGTTAGATCCACGGGTCCTCACAGAGGGCTGTCTTCCAGGAGTTCCCGAACCCAGACCCCAAACAGTTTGCTTCCACATTGCCCTCCTTATCTTAGTTTGCTCTGTTTGTTAGTCCAGTTCATCCTCTTTGGCCTTGTTGATCATTTTTTCATTACCTCGTGTACTTTATTCACATACTCCGTCAGTTCCTTTGTTTAGTTCACCCGCCTTCTCCTTGTTATTCTAGAATATTTTTTGATCCCATAGTCATGGTTCCTTTTTTTTGGGTTCTCATTGGTTCTTGTTTGTTCTATTTGCCTTGACGTATTTTTTGTCCTTTCTGCGGTGATAGGTTTAGGTTTTGGAGTTTGGATCCTTTGGTGCATATATCCATAAAAGTATTATTCTATATTGTTTTAGTCTACGTGCTTTACGTATATATCCATAAAAGTATTATTCTATATCGTTTAGTCTACGTGCTTTACGTACTTATGTGTTTTCCTTCTCAGTTTTTTGTTGGGTTCTTGTCGCTCTTTTAATTCCTTTTTTAGTTTATTTGTCTATTCCAGTTCGACCCCGTTACTCCTTTGGGTCGTGCCCTTTCTGTCGTTGCTTTTATTTGCCTTGTCTTTTCTTTCTATTTTCCTTGTGCTCCACTTTGACCCCCTTAACGTCTTTGCGTCATGCCCTTCTTGCTTTTTGCTTATTGCCTCGGTTTTCCTCCACTTTGGTCTTGCTTCTTCTATTCTAATGACTCCATTAGTTCCCTCAGTCCATAATGTGTGTGTATTACACTAGTCTTTTTGGAATGCATAGCGTTCATTTCTATTTTTACCAGGGCTTGATTCACCTTAATTCTCTTTTCCTTGTTGGTGTCCATATATCATGTTCTTTGCCCTCTGTCCTCGTTATCCTCGTTTTATGTCATCCTTGCTTTGTAGTTGTGTTGGATTGCCCCTTTTTTCCTGATTTGTTCTATTCATCATTTTTGGCCTGTTTCCCCTTCATTTCACCTTTTGCCTTCTATTTTCTTGACGTTTTGGCGTGCTCCATTCCTTTGAGGTAGATTCCTCTTCTATCGGCCAACTAGTTGTATCATAGGACCCATCCTAGGAATGAAGTGAAGTGGTGTTCTCATTGAGCTTTGTAAAACATTGAGTACAAATGGATCCCTCACTAGGGGTAGATAAATTTGGAAATATGAATTTTAAATGCTCCGAAACTAGACAATCATCGAGAGCAAGATGATACTGAAGAATACAACATAAAAGATGGTTTTATCCGCCACTTGGTCGATGCAAAGGTGAGAAGACCTGGTGACTGCTTCTCATCGGGAAGAAGAACGACGCCTTCTTAGATTGTTGAGGAAAACCCAAGCAAATAGTTGAAGCACGACCCCACGCGCTCTGGCAACCACAAGACCTTAAAAAAGCCTGCAGAGTCAAGGCTGAAAGAAAAATAACCCGTCAATGAGTTAGATGCCATAGGCAAGAAGACTCGGAGGCTCCAAGGCCACGCCGAGAAAGAAACAACAGCCGACCAATCGGGAACCGTCCGCGGAATGACCATCGCGGGAAAAAACAACCGGTTAGTGCTGCCTCGGAGGCTACAGTGCCACGCCGAGAAAAAACAATAAATATGATATCGGAGGCAACATCGCCACGCCGAGAGAAAACATGAATAACAAATATTGACTCAGAGCCTACAATGCCATATTGAGAGAAAACATGAATGAATAAATGAAATACTGTAATGATAAGTATGTCTCGGAGGCTACAGTGCCACGCCGAGAAAAATGAAAAATAAGAACGTCTCAGAGGCTACAGTGCCACGCCGAGAAAAAATGAAAAATAAGAACGTGTTTGCATTTTCATTAAACTGGAAAGAAATAAAGAGGATAATAGCTGCTGCAGAGCGACCCAAGAAGTGTAGACAAATAAACACATACAGACTAACCGACTAAAAGGAAATGAAGCAACTTTAACGATGGAACAGGAAATGAGAAAAAGGGAAAAACTGACGAAGATATGACCAACAAGCTCGGATATGATAAAGGGAGAGGGGGGCGGGAAACTTGTGGAGCTAGAAAAGAGCAACAAGGAAAAGAAGCTCAAGAGAACGCCGATGACTGCAAATGAGGAAGGAGGCGGTATAAATAGGAGATGCAGATAGGACGTCCCCATCCAAGGAATGTCGGTTCTATTGCTATCACAATAGAACCGTGGCATTGTAAATGTACTCAGTAGGTACAACAGTAACCCGGGCAAGCAACATTGGATGGCAGCAAAGAAAGTACTAAAGTTTCTGAAAGGAACTAAAAGTACAGGCATTGAATATTGTGGAAATGATCTTGAACTAAAGGCATATGCAGATGCTGATTGGTGTGGAGATATGGACGAAAGAAAATCAACATCAGGATATGTGTTGATGTTTGGTGGAGGTCCAGTATGTTGGAGAACAAAAAAACAATCCTCCATAGCTTTGTCAACTGCAGAATCGGAATATGCAGCCACAACACTAGTAAGCAAGGAGATCATTTGGAGTAGAAGATTTTTGGATGAATTAGGGGTCTTACAGAAAGAGGGAACAATCTTATACTGTGATAATCAAAGCTGCATAGCCATGTGTAAGAATCCTGTTATGCATGAGAGAACAAAACACATTGAAATGGAAATGCATTTTATTAGAGAATTGGTAAGCAAAGGTGTCATTGATAAATTCTGAAAAACAGGTGGCAGATATCTTTACAAAGGGTCTGAGTCACAGCAGGTTCAGAAAATTAGCAGAGGAAATAAATTGCAAGAACATCAGAGATTATGATCTGAAAGGGGAATGTTAGAAATGTTAATGTGCATTTGGTTCATATCATAATCTTATAAAATGTTGGAGATAAAATACTTTGATGAAGATGTTAAAAAAGCTTGAAGATATGCCTAGACAGTTTCAGGGGGTTTTTTACTGTGCTGGTGATTGCATAAACAAATTGTGATGGTGAAAATTCACAGGATTAGAGTGACCTGTTGAGGCACCGTAAACACTTGTTTGCATGAACAAAGAGAGGTATCCATATGGTTGCAAATGTGGATCATTAAAAGACAAGTGTATATTATGAAGAACCATTGTAAATGCAATGGTTGTAAATATTGTCAATAAGATGGTAAATAAACCATCGAAACATTTATTTATAGAAATCCAGAAATACATGGAAGTCGGCCAAGGAACATGGAGCCATTTTCGTGTTTGAAATAGTCGGTCTCATCAGACCTTGACAAATCTGGAGCAGAGAGATCGGTCCGGCAACAGGGCCGGAACTGATCTTATATTAAACCTAAAGATGTATAGATATGGACTCAACTTGGCTGGTTCGTGATTTTATTGAAGTTTTCATTCCTAAAGGTCTTCGTTTCTAAGGTCTATGGTTCATTAATAAACAATGAAATTGCTATTCACAATGATGTTCTAGTCTACATTGTCTAATAGTTGATGTGTGAATTTGAGAGAATTTCATTAGATTGACATGAATTGCATTTAGATCTATATACATGTGTTAAATTGTATTGAGCAAACTGACTCTAAGATATTACTGGTGACATAATATCTTACATTAAATATTGTAGCACAATGGCTTAAAAATTCTACAACAGCCTCATGATAAAAATGATACTTGTAATACTCCTACAACGTGATGTGTATTCCAGCTCAAAAAGATAATAGAACAGAGCTCTCAATCTCGCCCGAGAACTAAGGTTTGAGAGCTTTTTCGAATTAGAATTCATGCTAGCATCAAACAACCAATTCAAATTTGAAGAAAGAGGAATACGAAGAACTGGAGCCAGATACCAAGAATGTCGAGGATGACCTTGAAGCTAAAAATGAAAGGGCAGATTAATTTGATTGCAACCATAAACAAGGTCCTTGGGATAGTTCCACGTTTACTGCTAGTCCACCAACAAAATGGTGTAGCTTAGAATAAGTTCAGATATCTTTGCAACAAACTTGTCATCCAACATAATATTTTGAGGAAAGAGCAATGTGAAACTTGGTTTCTAGTTCAATCATTTTGTTCTGTTATGCTTGCAAACTACCATGAATCTAGAGTGCCATTCCCCACATATTTATAAAGAAAAAGACTATGCAATTCCTTTGCACAAAAGCCATGTACAACAAACTTCAGTATCTGCTACTAATGATTCTATAATTTGAACAGTCTATATATTGAGAACTTAAACCTGTGTGTGATAAATCCAATGTCTTTGCTTTGCAGTACAAATAGCTAGTACCTGTTGAAGGGAAAAAATGACATCCTCCATGTAAAGAAGCTGGCAGTCATAAGCCTCAAGCGAATCCTGACATCTATGGCTCCAATGTACATCAATACCAATGAGCCTTTCTGTTATGGCCCACAGTGCATCAAGCACAGATATATCCATCTATTTCGAGCTGAAGAATCCATTGCACATACTGAAAGATATTCTAAAATGCTTTGATTTTTGAAAAAGATGAATACGAGCAAGGTTTGTATCTAGCATAATATTCAGAAAGATCTTTCATTTTGGCTGAAATGCAGGCTTGGTTTTTAAAAATACATGAATAAGGGCAAGGTTTGTCTGCCACAGATGTATCTACTCCCGCTATATACCTGCCATGGTCTTTGCTGATGCAGGTTGAGGCAATGCATCATAATTTAAACAAGGAAAATGAATTGATCAACGAACCTGTGGCCTGAAGAATCGATGACTCCATAACAGCCTGCAAAAGCCCTTTCCTGGCAAACTCTCAGAATGATAACCCATCTCAAAAATCCCTGAGCCAGGATTGAACCGGGATTGCCAACCCCTTTGGTGAAGATCCCTGGTTTGCCGACTTATAACCTGGCTGCCGACTTTAGTCTAATACGTTGTCTGCCGAGACTCCACAATACAAATATCTAGCATAACCAAATCCTTCACAACCAAATCCTTCTCTCCATGCGATTTAGAAATTCGTCCATTCGAACATCTGGAAGGGGAGTTTGCCCCAGCCCATATGAAGCAGAGATAGGCGGCTTCAACTCCTCCAAGCCACGCCTAACCCTACTTTGCTCCTTTGCAGGAAAACGTTCCTTGCAAAATAATAACTCTGGCCGATTTGTATCACTGCAAATCGAGGATGCCCAGATGCCTCCCCTGGCTTCCGATCGAGCAAACAAATCCTTTACCCTAACATAGGCTGTAATAAACCCTAAAGTTAAGCTATCGAGCCCTGCATGCCTTCAAATATTGGTTTTTTTGTTTTTTTTTTAAACATGGGGCCAAACCATTGGCAATTGCCATAAAAAACATGAAACTGTATGCGCACTCTAGATGTAAGCATTAGTACATCCACGAGATTACACCATCAAATCATATAAAAACCTTAGGGAAAAAAGTACAAAAATACAAAAACAACCCCCTGCTATTATGCTACATATTTAATTATCTAGGTTTATGCGGTGTTACTAATTATTTGTGTTTTTTTTCAGGTTGTCAAAAGCATCTTTGCTATTATATGATGACCAGATTTGGTATTCGAGGGCATGCAGAATTTTGGAGAGTTTTGAATTGTGACAATAGTATTAGAAATGATTTATATGGGAATGCAGTCATGTATAGAGAAAGAATTTCAAAGAACTGGAAGCGGATTTCATGGAGACTTACAAGCAGTATGTGAGGCATTTGCCTGAAAAGGATGGTGAATAGCCACGCCACTTCTTTTGCAGACTATTGCGAGTCCAAGATACAATGTAAGTTAATTTTCCACTTGCATTTATGCTATTTTAGTTAACCGCTAACATGTTTGTTCTATTGCAGACATGGTATCAGAAGGCACCAATGGACATGAATAAGTTACGAACTTGGTTCCAATCTATGGGCAGCCTTGTTAGCAATTATGAGATTACAAACAAAAGTGGACACGTAACTTTGATATCTAGGTTGTCAATGACTGGAATTTTGCCTGAAGTCGGCATGATGATAACCGAGCTTAGGAAGATAGCATCGTATAACAAGTAAGTTTATCGTTTATTTGTCTATTTTTTTTAATTTATTTTTGAGTTTGCGAGTTTATGATTTGTTTGTTGTTGTTGTAGATATGACAGGTCTAAAAATGTTCAGGTTGATGCTGCAATGAATATATTGTCAACACCGTTTAATAAGATAAGCTAAGATGATGATGATGATGATATTTAATGATGATGGCTTACTTGGACCTTACAAAGATGTTATTTAGCAAGAAATAACAAAGAAGACACCTCTTTATGTCTTCTGGAGCAAGTACAAGTTATGTAACTACGAGCAAGGTTATAGATGTGAAAACTTCAGGTCTTGAAATTGTTGCGCAGAAACCAGCAGGTCTTGCGATTGTCGAAGATGAAAGCAATATTTCAAACGAGGTAAGATCTTTCTTAGTAATTCTTTTATTAGTTTTCTTTCATTTCTGTTTTTTAGATTATTCGTTCTGTTCTACCTAGTTTCGTTAGTTCAGGTGTACCTGTCAATTTTGGAACTATGGATGTGACAAACTTAAGGCAGTTTGAGATTAATAATGACTAGTTATGGTGCCCGGCGTTGCCGGGCGTAACTACAATTTTATTGTCGAATTATATGAATAGGATGTAGGATTTAAGAACGTGTGTATAGTGTTGTTAATGATGTTCCCTTTAACTTATTGTCCAAGTTGGATATCAGATTTACAACTATTGAAAGGTCAAACAATTGGAAGTATTGAAATTTAGCCACTCTATTTTCTTCATGGCATTTGGATCCATGCAACATAGTTAAAGATCCAATAGTTTCCTTGTAAAATGACAATTGCATCTAGAATATACGACGAAAGGGGCATGTATAATTTTTACCACAATTGTAGTGAATCCATTGCATCTTGTTTGGCATGTAAAGTAGTTCTTGTGTAGGTTATTATTATTTGGCATGTAAAGTGAAGAATACTTCAAAGAAATGGGGAATGGATTGCAATGCTTTAATAATCATATGATATAGGTAAACTGAAATGTTCATGGGGAACGTGATTTGTTACATTAATTAGGAAATGGCAGTTAGAACCATAACTTTCAGTAATTTAAAGGTCGTTGTTGCTGGGCCTAAGTAGAATTCTACTATAGGCAAGCACGAAGTAGCATAGGTAGAATACGTTGCTAAATTGAATTAGGGGCAAGAGAAAAATAGGAGAATTGAAAAAGACAATTATTATAGGTATAGGTATCATGTGAGAGTTAAAACTAATGTACTTTAAGGTTGTGTGATCGAATTCACTAAAGTTCCCTCTTGGGAATAAGTTTAAGGTTAGTTTAGGAATGCACCTCAAGTTGTATGATTAGAGTCGCTAAGGTTCCCTTTTGGAAAGAAGTTTAATATTTGTTGAGGATTTTAATAGTGATAACGGAGGTAGGAATTTCTACCCATTTACAAATTTATACAGAGTTTTGCCTAATGTTGCAATTACTTTTGCCTAATGTTGCAAATGCATACTCCTCCATTAAGAAACATTATATTCAATGCTCAATGTAGGCATCTAACAGACTACCATATTCTCCTTCTAACTTGAAGGGTGCCACGTCTATGGAGTGCTTGGCTACAGATTTGCGAGGTCTTGATACTCAATTTAATGATGAGATAAGACTTGTGTCTTCTTAGTTACCTAGGCTTAATTACCTGCTTATGCCTCAGAGAAATAAAAGTATACTGGAAATCTCAAGGAAATCACCATAAGGATGTATATCTCAAAACTATATAGGAACTAAAGTGTATTCCATAAGTGGAAGCATGACAATTGTATGAGACACTACCTGTAGATTGAGTTGTTGAGCCTAATCGAACAGGTAGAATCATGGGTCTTTTGGAAGATCAGTCTGGCCAGATAGCTCGTCTGGAACTATCTGGCCAGACTCTTCTTTCGAAACACCCATGGCTGTGGCTGAGATTTCTTTTGAAGGAGCAAAATGCATGTTACAAATTTCCAAACGAAATTGCTTGGTTAGATGAAGAGGTTGCGTGATGATCAGATATCGTTCTAAAACTGATCAAATATCCCATAACCTGTCTAAAAATCACAATGTTTATTGAGCATTAACATTGTGTGAATCATATAATGTGGCTAAAGAGTCAGAATAATATTACAAAGCCGAACATGAAATCACATAAGTTGTCTGTGTGTACTTTCATCACATAAGGAGATATTTATGGAGCATGAAGACATGTACACATAAGAAGAGTTAGTGCACACACCAGATGTCTTCCTGATGTTTCTATACATCATATCCATTAAGGCCAAGACACAGGCCTGGTTATGACAATACATACTAAAACTGATTTAGTTCTTCAAGAGTTGCATGTTTAAAATCCAGGGTATAATACTAAAAGCTTTAGCATATAACAGTTATGGCAACACACATTAAAACTGATTTAGTTCTATAAGAATTGCATGTTTAAAATCCAGGTTGAGGGTATAATACTAAAAGCTTTAGCATATAATCCAGATGGTAATACAAAGAATGTTAGAAAGCCAAATTCTACCTATAATTGGATGTGTAATTCTAGCATGATTCCATAGCCAGGACCATAGACTATGCTGGATAAGGATGTGAAGAGAATTTTCCTTGAAAATATACTTTTTCATTGGGACACCTTGATTCATAGGTTCTGGTCTTTGTTCTACATTCACCTATGAAGTCATTGCTGAGAATTATGAAGAAAGTGGACTCTACAAAGGAAGCATTCGTCAAGCGAGAAGGAAAACTGGTCTTTCCACCGTGAACTGAGCTGTGCAAAACAACGGACTGGAGGACGAAATTGTATACCTCCTCCACTCATATCTATGCATTGTGACGCCCTACGCAATATCCAACCAAGATACTATCCACACTAAAGCATAAAATTGTCTACTCAAAATTTGTGAAGGGTGCAATATTTCAAAATTACAATAAAAAATTTGTCTACTCAAAATTTGTGAAGGGTGCAATATTTCAAAATTACAATAAAAAATGTGGTGGATATAACAGGATGATCTCAAAGATCTGAATGGCAGCCTACGCTTATAAGAACCAAAAATGTTGGATCATAGTTTTCCCGTGCCAAATGGTTAGCAGTAACATTTTACCAGATTTTTTGCCTTTAGTGCACATTGACTATGCATCTATTGAAATAAAGGGAAAAATAAGTAAACTTATACCCCATGCCATCACATCTCTATGCAAAAGCGTTCGACACAGTAGCCCGCAACAAGCTCTGGGACAGATGCGGCATACCGGGGACCCCCGGACTTGCGTAATCGCGATATATATAGGTCAGACGAGGCATGCTCGGGCCGTCACACACCAAAGAAGACAACCGTGTCAGTAGCATTGGAGTGCGTCAGGGTTGCCCCCTCTCCCCCACACTCTTTGGCCTATACATTGATCAGTTGGAAGATTGGCTCTCTGAGCATGGAGGTGCGGGCGCACATCTCATGCATCACACAATCCGGCAACTCATATATGCTGACGATGTCAACCTCATGGCCTACACTCCAGAGGACATGCAGCGTCACCTGGATGCTCTTGACACTTTTTGCCAATTCACCGGCATGCGAAAGTGAACTTGGCCAAAACTAGGGTGCCGCTAGTTGCATCGTCCCGTCGTCACCAAGGCTTCCCACCTTCACTTACCAGGGGCAAGAGGTAGAGGTGGCTCCAACCTACAAGTACTTGGGGATTGAGTTCTCAACTACCACCCATTGGGATGCGGCTTATCGTGGTTGCGGGTCACTTGCGGGTTGGAAAGCACTATATGCCATGCGTAACAACATGACCACAAAGGCGGTTAGTTGTACAGGGCCACCAAATACATTTGTTTCGGGCCTTGGTTGAGCCGGGTCCCGCTTGTATGGGGCAGAAGTGTGGGTCCTGGTCATCTCCCTCAACAAATGGAATGACCTCGAAAAAAGTGCGTAAGGCCTTCTTGGCACGGGCCCCGGGGGTGAAGTCCACGGCCCGCACCAGCATCCTACTCCAGAGACAGGGCTTTCTACCCTTCAACGGGCTGCATTGGAACGCCATATCGTTTACTTCCAAAAGGTGGTCGCTATGGCTGATACACGCTTGCCCCATCTTGCTTTGACCACGGCGATGGGTCCCCAACGCTGAAATCTCTTTGGAAAGACAAGCAAGCTCGGTGGTTCTCACGCCGGGCGTCGCGGCAAAACAGATGCGCCCGTGTCGTCGACAAAGAAAGATCGCGAGGCATTTAAAAGCGTACCTAGATGCTACTTTCCTTCGCAAGCTCGGGATGCGAGAGGCTCGACGCCGCTAAGCCGGGTACACTATCGCCAGCAAAGTCAATCCTAGGCTCACAAGAGGCCCGCACCAAGATTTCTTGTACACCCAAATTGCCCATGAAGAAGCCTTGGACTTTATAGCTTCCATTCAAGACGGGTGCACATCGCCCCGTGATTGAAAAAACGTATGGCGTTGGGGCTCGAAGCACGAGAGCAAAGGCTTTGCGGTGTTGCCACCAGTAGCGATTGAGGATGAATGTCATACCCTCCAGATCTGCCCGGCATTTGCCCATATCCGAGAGAGGTATGTTCGACTACTAGTGCCTGGCCAGCCGTTGCATCAGTTATTGACTACGGCGTCAGTGGGTTTGTTGGGGTCATACCTCCAGGAGGTTATGGATGCACGGACGCGTTTGTGTCCTACGGGACGGTCTTGATTTGTCCTATGCAATTGTACAGTGTGCCAGCATGCTTATTACTGCTAAGGTTTTTCTCGAAAACCCTTCGGGGCGGGGGTTTTTTAATCCTGTCAGTAATATGCTTGCTGCTCTCTTTTTGTTTGGGTCCCATAGGCCAATTGGTCTCCGTGGACGCTAAAAACCTATTCTATTCTATTATATAACCAATGTCATAGAAATCAGCAAGTGAAAGCCAGCTCATGTAGCCTACAAAATTCTAGTCCAACAAAATACAATCTCTAATATAAAGACTAACATATAGTGTCAACTTAAACTTTTGAAATATTCTTCTTCAAGAGATCAGATTTAATTGTGTAACTTTAGTCATGAACTTGTCTTCCTAGATGTTGATATTTGGAGTTGTGCAGGACAAATGCAGGGAGTGCTTGTTTACTGCAAAATGATTATTATGCCGAACTTGATCATGCAAAGAACAAAAGAGCAATATCTGCATCGTTACAGCAGTATATTATAGTAGACAATAAAACAACCAAGCACTGTAACAACCATGTTTGTAAAGTAAGGTTGTGCTCCCTTTTGTACACCTTGTACACGTTAATGAATTGGCGGAGCATATGTCTAGAAGGCCCAAGCTCACTCCCAAAATTTTGAAAGGCTATAAATACGCCCTGAAAGCATATACATCTCAATCCACAAACGAATCTGCACCAACACTTGGAACTTTTGGCGTAGAATATGAATGTCAATACAGAAGAAAGTATCAATAGATCATGTCTGTAACAAAGGTTTTAAAATTGCATATTGACTAAAGCTATAAGAATATACCAAAGCCTAGATTCGTACTAACAATAGCGCGATAGAAAATACAATGCTCAAAAACACTCTGATAAATGTTGCTTACCCTGCTTGCATAAAGCAGACCTCTTAACCAGTCATTAAAGGAAAGCTTGGAAATGCTGTTGCTCTAAAATCAAACCAGTCACGACATCTATATTGCAATAATTCCTCGATAACAGCTAACCATGCAATGAGATTCTTCACAACTGGCTGTTCAATCCAACAACTGAACTATCCAGCTGAACAGGAAGAAAAGGCATCCATCTAATCGATTTGGCAATGATCGAAACCTATTCACAAAGATATCTTAACATACAAAATCTCATATAACAAAGAAAATATAAAAGACTAATATAAAGAGTTAGAGTATTATATCAATCTACTCGAAATAAAGGATAAATTGAAAGCATTTTGACTTACTTAAATTAACTTGAAAGGTTCGTCATGCAGGATAACTTTAAGAAAGTTTTCTCCTAATGCATCTACAGTGGTTGGAGCATCCCATTGTCTGCTGCAATTCCTCCAGCTAGGTCACCTCCAACAGAAACAGCTGTGTATGTCCACCATGCTCTCCATACAAATAAAATTAAATTGAATTATAATGACGAATGGATTTAAAAAGAAAATAAAAACTCGTGCAACACAACTTGCGAAGGCATTATATCAACATTTTCAGGCATGGATGTAGGGCATCCAAATGTTACATTGCCAAATGCCATATCCAAGCTTGGCAGAATGCCTACAAAGTACTGCAAATAATGCAGCGCAAGCTTGTAAAAGATCTCTGACCAAATGCATTGTGAATATTGTAAGAAGAAGAAGAAGAAGAGATTTTAACGTCACGCCACAAGGCAGCGTCCTATCGGACATGTGACACTTTACAACACACCCAGATGGGTCCTGCCCCCACCACTTTACATTGCTGAAGTGGGTCCTCCCCCCACCAACTTTACATTGCATGGCCACTTTCACAACGAGGCGTTGAACCCGTGACCTTGGGTATGGCAGTTTAACGTCTTACCACAGGAGATTGATGCAGTGCAAGCTTGTAGAGATCATAAATGCGATGTAAAGACCTCCGTATTGTAAAAAACAGCAGATGTCTCTTGCAAGTCTGTTACATAGCCACCATGAGAACCTATTGAAGAGTTGCTGTAGAGGACTCCAACAGAACACATCTAAAAATTCCAAAGTTGATGCGGTTGATTCTGCACCAAATGAGGTACCAATAGGTCGTCTGGATTGGATAAATTCTTGCAGGTCAAAGACAATGGAATTACACTGAAGTTTCAGAAATAGATTTGCGAAATAGAGAAAAACATCAGCATTGGGTCATATTATTGTACCACAGATGGAGAATAAATGGAAGAAATTTTATGGGTAACTCTTAAAAGTATACTATTTTATTCCGTCTTCAACTGCTACCTCAAAGTTCTGCAATATTATTGACCCTATTCTGAAGCGAGAGGCATTATATGCAACATCCAATGCAATAAAATCTTTGAGCTACTAACTGCTTTGGAGCTAAATGGAAAGGAATGAATCTTGCAGATGCTTAAACTCCAATAGGAAGGCATGGAAAAAAATAAAATGATTATGCAACATACAACAGCCAACAGACATGGTCTTGTCTTTCTTTTAGAATCCTAGGTAAAGCATGTGAACGTAATATTACCAGATAAGTTGGAACATAAAAGCTTAAGAATGGTAGATTCTAAGCTGCTGTTGACACTTCTGCCTTGTCCAGTACCCCTAGAATTATAATAGAGTAATCCATTGCATGTGTAAAGTCGCATAACATAATGAGAATAATGCTGCCCAAATTATAAAAAAAGAATTTGGCAGTGTCACAGAATTGAACATCTTACCTTCTTGGTAGTTTGAATGGTGCTCGTCCTATATCTATAAATAAAACTATTCCCTTCTGCATCCTTGCGATGAAAACAGTTGACATCAGAGATCAGAATATGTAACTTTTTTAATAGCGGGATTTGACCTTAGCAATTAAAAAGCAAAGGAAACTGTATCAATGACAGATAAAAACCTTCTGGCTAAGGAATGAAGTGCAAAATTAATAAACCTAGAATTTGGAAAGAGGCATCACATTTATCTGTATTCTTCGTAGTGTTGCTGTGGATTTTTTTTAGTCGAATCCACCTCCAATCGTACTGTTGAATATACGATTGCCTTGCTTTAGACCCATTTATAGTGATCTTCCCCTGTTAGGTCTAGATGCATACAGAAATTAGACACAGAACGTATATGTATATCCAGATGAAATCATGTTAGGATGGTTCAAACAAAAAAAGAAACTAAATTTAGGGAACTTACCCATAGAGCTTTGATCCTTCGAATAAAACATTCTACGTGAAATATTTTTAAGCATTTGCATCAACAATAATATGGATCCTAGTCAACACTTGTTCTTTTAGTTGTACCTTAGATCCCTGACACCCCCAAATGAACTGTAATTATCAGAGCCAATATAAAGAAGGAAGAATGTAGACTCTAAAGCTTGTTTAAAGGCCTACATCCACAATGAGGAAAGGAAATATAGCGACAATAAAATAGAGATCTTTAACAGTTGCAATCTAAATAACAGATGCAATCTAAAAGTGCCTTTTCTCTCAAACAATTATGAGCATACAATTATGAGCAGCTGCAGAGATTAGATGCAAGGGCGCAGTGATAAATAGAAGATGAAGAAACACAGACCAACTATCAAACAAAAAGCCAAAGACAATCCATACCTTCAAAGAGCATTGCGAGTAGCCCAGAGAAATGGAAGTGTGGAACATATTTCTTTCCTATTTGCATTCCATTAATGGTAAAATGAAAATCACATCTTAATTATGCATAGATATACCTTGTTTTCTCTTGCTCCAGATGCACTAAACTAAGGCTTCAAATGCACAGTATGCCATGTTAGCATCCCTTAGAATCACTTCCTCAAGTATCCCAATGTGCGGTTTCAAATGCAAATTATGCTATCAACATCCCAACAGAATCCCTTTCTCAAATAGCCCAAAATGAGCCACAAATATAAACCTACTCACTGACCATCGTCTTGGACAAATTATATTCTGCTTCAACAATTGCATTCATTACACACAGATCGTAGGACTTGAGCAAAGTAGCAAGATAACGTGAACAAACACTTAGGAAATGGAAATGGAAGGCTTATTCACTTGATGTCAAACCTGCTCTGCTCTGCATATTCCCAGTGCGAATATTCTGTTAAAGAAGATTTTAGTTCGAACTAATGCAACAAAATGAAGGCCTGTGAAACGCCTCAAATAGAACTTTTCAGGTCTTTTACATGTCACAGGTCAGAATCTGTGCATCCCAAGCCCATAGATAAAATGCCTATAAGTAACAAATAACTTCATAGAATTAGAATCCAGGGCAAACAAATGGATCCTAGGGGAAACACATGGAGCCCAAGATATATTTTAGAAAAAGAAAAAACGGTATGAAATACCTGAAACACTATTTGCATCATAATACACAGTATTGAGAATGGGGGATTGATTATGAAAAAACCAGAAAACTGGAAGCATGTACAGAGACCTAGTTCTCACACATAGCCAAGGTATCTAGAGGAGCAAGCGGATCATACAATGATGCCGGATTACATTAGGTTCATAACAGCCCCGACCTTGCTTAAACCTGTGACGACCAAAACCTAGAAAGAATAAGCGCTTTCGACCTGGACTGTCCATACCTCTGTTTAATCAGCATATCCGAAGCCTATCTAGACCTGCCTTGAACACAAAAGCAACTGGCATATTGATACAGGTTCAAACCGCATGCCAGTCGGGCCCTCTCTTCGACGTCAAGCAAAGTAGGTGAGCGTTCTTGAAAAATCTTGAGCCATTCTGATCAAGAATGGCAAATGGCCTTGCAGAAACCGGTAGAATCCGGTTTCCCTTTGCTTGACGTTGGAGAACGGAATGGGGTCAGCCATTCTTGCTGCCCCCATGACCTGCAGAATCAGGTCGTGCCTCAACGGCGCTCCCTACGGCGCTCCCTGATTCTGCAGGTCATGGGGGCAGCAAGAATGGCTTCCCCATTCCGTTCTCCATTACGTTATGTAGAATGGCATGGGGGAAGCCATTCTTGCTGCCCCCATGACCTGCAGAATCAGGGAGCGCCCTGCAGGTCATGGGGGCAGCAAGAATGGCTGACCCCATGCCATTTCTACTACGTCAAGGTAAGGCAGACTGGATTCTACAGGTTTTGGAGGGCGATTTGTCATTCTTGACAAGAATGGTTTGAAGAAGATGCAAGAACGATGATCCACTTACCTTGACGTCTAATTTCGTGGAGTCAAAACAATCTGGTAAGATTAAACCTTGGCCAAATCATAGGAGAACAAACTGCAGGGTGGGAAGAAGGCTAGGCAGTCGGGCTCGCGTTGTTATTCTTTTCCGTGGTAATTCGAAGATCGGCGGCGACCTTCTTAGGGTTTTTTTTTTTCTCTTCCGGTATGCTTGCAAAGGCGTGAACCAATCACAACTATTGTGACTAGTGTACATTTGAAACAACCTATGATAGTTAGACATTTTGTTGACAACCTTAATTTAGATTGTGGAGAATAAAGTAAGATTGTTTTATATTATGTGAACCAATCACAACTATTGTGACTAGTGTATATTCTTTGCTGACAGTTACGACCGCTTTGTGCTCATCATCCACTGGATATTGCAGTGGTTTAAGTATAATCACATTCGATATTTAAGGCGCCCGCTTGGACTGAGGTGGTTCCTCTGTCTGCACTAGTCAGTTTGCACCATTCCTTGTTTGGAATGCATTATAAAGGCGCTCCACAACTTAACGCAAGTGAGGTTGGATGCCCCAGCTATGAAGTCGTGAAAGGTGCACTACAACGCAAACAATAAAGTAGATGTAATAACATGCAAGAGTTCCTGGTACCATTGGTGAATTTTATAACGCTACTAAAGTTGTTAAGGAAAATAACTTATGCAAGAGTAGAGGAAGTAAAGGAGTAAGGGAGTTCTCTTGCCGGTATATAGTAGCCTCGGGTGATTACTTTTGTAAGATGCATTTTGTTTTGTATAGAAATCCGAAGTTTGCAATGTACCATTTACATTTAGCTAAAGTATTTTTGTAAAGTATCTTTCTTGGCACATACATTCATAATACTACAAAGGTTGCCTCACAGCTTCTTGTTAAGCACCTAGAAGGTTTTACAAGTACTAAATAGAATTGCATGCCACAAATTTTCTAGCGCGTTATTCATCACCACAAGTTCCATTGAAGTACCTCTAACATTCCATCAGTTCTAAGAAATTGCTTCAACCTTGAATGTGCAATGTTTCCTAACAAAACTTTGGAGATAAGGTGACAACACGTCAAACTAGAGTCCACTGTCCCATGAATCTTAACTTCACAAAAACAATTATAACATTCCTCACGAGCCCTTAAAAATGAAGTGACATTCACGTAAAACTCTGAAAAAATCAATTCATTAACATTTCTTGGATGACTCTAATCTAATGCAATTGGACTCCTCACGACATGAGTTCCGTCTGTCCAACTTAAAGATCCAAACACGTATTTATTAGGAAGACAATGCTTGAGCTTGAGTTTTATTTTGAATGATCTTTTCTCACCATAGTGACTAAATCTGAGACGTGGAGGATGGACGGAAATAGAGATGCCTTTCGGGGCATCTATCACTGCCGTGTAAACGCTTTTGCCCTTACCTACATTAATGACTGTTCTCTTGATTGTCTGTTTCTTTCTAAAACTTGAAATGGCAATGGATGGATAGTTGAGGTTGCTTTGCTTTAGCGAAGACTTGTGGCATTTAACCTCTTTTCCTGATATGATTCTTAAGGATGATTGGTTGAGTTTGAGAGTGCATAGGAATTTGGTGTAGTCATGTGGAGATGTATCATATATCAGTCCTGGATCAGCAGCTGCATTTGGATTAACCTGACCACTGCCAAAATTAAAAGGTCCAGCATTTTCAAACGATGCATTGCGAATGGGCTTTCTGGTGTTGTCAATCAATGTTGCTGTAGTTGACCAATAAGCTTGCTTAGTCCATGTCCCGCAGAATCATTATCTGAATAGTAATAAAATTGCAGGTAGATGTCACTAACCAGTCGTCATAATTGCAGATCTAATTGCAGCAGGACTCCAATTGGGATAGAGGGCCTTTAGAAGTGCAGCCACCCCTGCAACATGAGGACATGCCATTGAAGTCCCTGAGTCTATGTTGAACTTTCCGATTCGATGGTCCATTGAGAGTCCTGTAGGCGAGGTTGCTTCACTAAATGCTGCCAATACGTTCAGGCCTGGTGCTGTGATATCTGGCTATTACATTATGATTATAAGAATTACCAGGTTAGCATAATTCAGTTAAAAAAACCAATGAATCATAGAATGTAACATGTACCTTCAATATATATGGCGTAAGACTATTTGGACCTTGAGATGAAAAAGATGCCATAGTAGGTGCGGGCTTGACATTCAATGCAGTTCTTGCAGCTGTTATATATGCCATTGGAGACCTGTACAACAGTTGTTAACAAACTAGGCATCTTAAATATCTGCAGAAGAAAGGTTGGCATGTTTACTTTGTTAAATTTAGATATGCATATACTGCTTTTCCTTGTTATGCAGTGATCTGAGTTGCAGGCAGGAGATGGGCATCCGCAATGACCTCATTTGCATCAGACTGGGAATTGCACAGCACCATTCCAGCCCCACCTGCTAAATGCACGACTTCTCCCTTTGAGGCACGTGCAGTTATTCCTCGTAAGCAAGCTACAATCTTTCCCTTCACTTTACTTGGATCCAAGCTACCTGGAAAGCACAATTGACTGTTCCAATGGTTGCACTATTGAATACTAAGAGGGCATTGTTTTGATGTGCCATATTTATATGGGATATATAATGCATACCTTGCTGACTTGTTTGCTCTTGCATCTGCTACAGCAGAACTTGACACGATTGGGTGCATCTTCTTTATAAGGTAACGTTGTGCTAGGCTCTGACCCTGCATTATTATCAAGCAATGTATCAGACTTCAGAAATTTACAACTTGTCTAAACTACAAACTACCATATTTGTGGTAAGGCATGCTCACCGTATATACTGCATTGTTTCCAAGGATGACCGTTGACGGAAAGGCACGGTCAATTGTGCCGGCGGCTACAGTGATAATCCAAGGTGCTATGTTTGCAACGCTTGCAGGATTTGGGCCATCATTTCCTGCAGAACAGACAACAACAATGCCTTTTTGGGCTGCATGAAAAGCCCCAATTGCGATACCATCCTCAAAGAAGGGAGGAGAGGAACCAAGCGAGATTGTGAATACATCAACCCCATCATGAATGCCTCTGTCAAAAGCTGAGAGTATGCCAGCATCGTAGCATTCTCCACCCTCTGTATCTGTTGGCCAGCATACTTTATAGATTGCAATTATTGACATTGGTGCTCCTCCGTCTGCAGTACCCTTTGCAAAACCAAGAAGATTTGCACCTCTAACAAAATTGCCCCCTGCTGTAGATGACGTGTGAGTCCCATGACCACCTTTGTCTCTAGAAGACAAATAATCTCCCGAGGCTGTGATGTTGAAGTGCTTATTTTCTGCTTCATATCCTTTGAGAAGTACTGGGCTCCAATTAATTTTCTGCATGTATCCAAGCACATCAATGAACACCCTAAATACACAAGCTAAAATGTACATATAGCGTCATTTATCCAGGATGCTGTTAAAGCATCCCCTCTCACCTGTTACAGTTAGAAGAGTTGAATGACATGCCATTCACGCAAGTTCCTTTCCACTTGTTAGGAATTGGTCCAAACTTATTATCATTAAAGCTTTCCCATTCTGGCCATACTCCTGAATCATGATAAAGGCCATTTTAGTAACAACATAACCATGTTTATTTATGATGACTATAAAAAAGTTCCTACCTGAGTCTAGTGATCCAATGATGACATCCTTTCCAAAATTTGCCTTCTCCCAGAGAGAACCTGGGGCAGCATGTCCTTTCCTCCCTTTTAGACCTAGAAACTCCCATGAGCGAGTTGTATGTAGCTTGTTTCTTCTGTTTGGAAATACAGAGATGACATCCGGAATTTCTGAAAATGTAAAAAGGCAAAGAATTTGTCTTCTTTCCTTTGAGCCTGTGCAAGACTAAAGTTATTCAACCTGAAATAGCTGCAACATGTTCTGGCAGTAAACATGCTGCAAAGCCATTGAAACCATGCTTATAGCTGTATAGTATTGCGTCCTTTGCTGCTTCCTTGCTAAGACATTATAATCAAAGCATTACATTAGACGAGCATATAATGTATACTTATTTTCACTCTCATCCTGCATTTTAGTTCTAGTATATTCCAGAATGAGAATAGCAATTCTAACAACCAACAACACAAACTAACAGATCGGAACTGCAATTCTTGTGTTAGGAAAAGCATATACATTCTGCGGTTTGGATTCTGTGGCTTGGATTTCCATTTACAAATGCTGCAATCTTAATGCAATTATAAATGTTCGATGAACAAGATAAATTGGTATGGTCTTCTAATATTTAATGAAATTCTAACAACTCAAGGATCCTACAGATTCAGACCCGTCCTGATGACATGACACCATAATTGGCTTGGCTGGTTGCCATTAAATGCAAAGAACATTGTGCAACTATAGATTTCTGACCTTCCAAGAACTGAAGCCAGCATTTCATGATGGGATTCAGCAACAGCATCAGGATGCAATGTTGGATGAGGACCCCCCAGGTAGATAATATGAGACTGAACATCAGGGATCTGCAAAAGGAACAAAGAACGACAAGTACTTTCTAAGGCTAAATAGAATCAGGCAGTGTTGCTATGATGATCCAAAACTTCAACAGGAAAATCACCTTAGATGCAGAGGCCAATTAGAACGTACCAAAGGGCCTTTCTTCTGTAACCCAATCTGCAGACCAGAAGCAATAAAAAAGTTCAAGAAAAAGAGGGATGTTAAGCTCCGGCAAGGGAGTATTACCATCGACATAACTAAGAAGAGAAGAAAAAGCTAATAATGATTAGGTAGCCAGAATGATCCATCCATCGCCCTCTCCATCCATCGAATTCGACAAGGCCTAGAAGAAAGTCGAGCAAGCAGAAGCAGAGGAGGGAATCGGGATGGTCGGAGAAGAGGAGAAGTGATTTTCAAGGACTTTCTAATTTTTATGGCCTTCCCATGCGAAATTAAGAAATCTAATGGTTGAGATTAAAAACAGCTGACGTGACACGACATGTGACATAGCTAGGAATGCAGGAAATCGGGGAGGGGGGGTTAGGCAACCCTGCTAAAAACATTCTCACCAAACCGGAAAATCCCAAATTAAAAAGGTTGATTTATGGGGGAAATGTTTGCAGTCCTATCCTCCGTTAGAAGGAGGCAACTATATTTCTAATACAAAAATGTCCAATAGTGGTGGTCAGTCTTTCATGGGAGCAACCAATAAAAATTGTGTTTTTCTATCAATTTCTATTGCAAGTCCTTCGCAGGCTAGATCGATCGTAGAAAATGTTTTTGCAGCAATATCAAAGATGTCTTGAGAGATATTGAACTGCTATGAACCTTGAACCTGAAGTTTGAACTCTGAAATGTCTTGTGATATAAACTTTGAACCTGAATGGTTCTCTTTTTTCTGATGTTAAAAGTGTGATAAAATTTTGAAACTCTGTTATTATTTTAGGGAAACTCTAATATTGTTGAAACTCTGATATTGTAATGAAACAGTATAAAATAGTGTGTTATCTAATGTTGTAATAAAACAATGTTCATGTTTTAAATTTAATGTGATATCACTTGGCGGCAACACCAAAGGACCACCTGAAAATTTCAGCTGAAATCACTTAAAAATTACTTAGAAAAAATCTACTCTATAATCTGAAGTAAGTTCTGGCTGGTGACGGTTACATTTGGAAAGAAATAAGCAAAGCCATGTTTTCATTAAAAGCCATTGTTATGGTAATCTTTTTAGAAAATGTTTGCCTAATGCACATAGCAAGAGAAGAACATGGCTATACTGCTAAAGTAGTCCACTACTAATGCAGAAAACATATACTTTAAGCATCAACATCCTTATCTTGCATTTGCTGAAACATGTTGCCAGCTTCCTCTACATCACCATATTTGGTATACACATTAACTAACATACTTCCTAGAACAATTGCATTTGCAATCCATTCTGAATGATTATCTGATAAAGGATAATTTTTTAATATTGCGCATGCATTAATGGTAATAACATGAACAACTTTGCTATCGTCCACACTTAATACATGTATCAATCAAGGATGATGTCTAGTTGCATGTCCAGATTCAAGTTTACTCCAGAGAAAATGAAGATAAGGCTAGATGAAGAAAAATCTCTAGACGTAACAAGAAAAATCCCTATTTGAAAAATGTATGTGCATTTCTTTTTTTGATCTAAAACAACGTGTTCCAACTCCTTTTGGGCAATTTTCAGGTCATCATGGATATTTTATCTGCAACATAAAGATGGATGTTATCTGCCTTTCTTTTCACCTAGCTGTTGCTGGAAGCACGGTCAGAATAGATAGAGAATACAATCGAATTTCATGCTTACCTTGCCAAAATGATCTTCCAAGTAAGGATAGTTAAATGTCAAGACAAAAAAATGAGAATGGGCTCATCATGGTTCTTCTTCCATGCAAATCCGACATTCCTAGTTCTCCAACGATGCCCTCAAATATAAAGGATGTCACAAAACCCTCAACCAAAAAGATGATCCTGTGGTAAGACGTTAAACTGCCATACCCAAGGTCACGGGTTCAACGCCTCGTTGTGAAAGTGGCCATGCAATGTAAAGTTGGTGGGGGAAGGACCCACTTTAGCAATGTAAAGTGGTGGGGGCAGGACCCATCTGGGTGTGTTGTAAAGTGTCACATGTCCGATAGGACGCTGCCTTGTGGCGTGACGTTAAAATCTCTTCTTCTTCTTCTTCTTCTTCTTCTAAACCCTTTACCTTGCATGAACATTGACTGATCTTACAAAGCTGACAAGCTCAAAATGAATCGTAAGATCTTTGGCCATGCATCCTATCTGTCGTCATCAAATTGCAAGCTCCTCCTCGCAGATGCTACTCAAATCCACATACTTGCTAAGAAGAGGAACTCTCTCCATCCTTGTATCGAAAAAGGCATTTCAAATCTAGCATTCCGCAAGTGGAAAAGGGAACACTGCAGGCGGCATCCCTTTTGAAGACCAACACCTTTCCATTTTAATAAACAAGACAGATAGATAGATGGATGGATAGAGAGATAGATAAAAAGTTAACGTCTATGGAGAACATAAAGGGCTACGGGACGATACAATAGAATCATGCTATGCATATAAATGTAAGGCTAAATGGTAAAGATGCAAGGTGAAGGTCCTAATTGCATGACTTCAGGAAATTCAAATTATATAGCACTTTTTTATTGACACACTTTTCAAAATTTGATCTGTCAATTGACACGCTTCTAAATTTCTTGCATCTCATTTAAAGCAGTTTGAACATTATTCTTTTTAAGCTATCAAGTAAGCTGCTACTTTTATATTCAGTAATATTTGATATAAAAATTTGTTAGAAATGGCTAAGATCGTATAGTAATAGAATGAAATGAGATTCGGCTAGTAAGGAGCAAGAACGCTACTGTAATATGATTTTTAGAGTTCATGTTTTTAGAATATATGATATGGATTTGCTATTATAATAAGAACAGAGAAATTGATGTGTGTAAGCATTTTGTTATATGTAATGATTTTGTTACTTTCATAAGATTGTTAGCAATTGAATTTTGAATTTTCTCACAGTAATTGTGCATCGTAGATTTGTAGGGACTTGTTGAAGCTTTGCTTTGATGGCAGAGTATAATATAAATGCTAAATCAAAGACGATGCATCATTTGTTTATGCGTGTTGTTCTTGCATTTTCAATGTTGAGAAGCTCATGTGTGAATATGGAAAGTATAAACATGCAAATTAATGTGTTATTTTTCATTTCTCATGTTCAATATATTATATGATGCAATCCCCTTTTCATGGTATTACCTAACAAGAAGATACATAATAAAGAGATTAAAGTAGGCACTATGAGCATGATGTAACTACCCGCACAACCTTTGCAATGAAAAAATAGACAACCTTTGTAATGAAACATCAGAATGAGCATGATGTTACTAACAAGTTAACAACACAATCTTTGCAATGAAAGAAGAAAAGTAGGAAACTTTGCAATGAGAAAAGCAATGTAGGTTGTATAAGCATTATATAACTAACAACGTAACCTTTGCATTTATGGTATGACTAATAATACAGCTTTTGCATTTATCAATGGAGCTTGGGTCTCCGCATATATAAATAACAACACAACCTTTGCATTTGTGTTGGCTCCACAACCAGTCTGCTAGCTTTGCCCATCTTGGAAGCGATCCAAAGGGCCCCTTAAGTTCCCTTCTTTCTGTTTGGGATCGACTTTGACTTATCCAGGCTTTGAGCTCTCTAGATTCGCCTGAAGCATCTTCCCTGGCCCGTAGGCAGTACAGTGCAGCAGCACCCTCTCCTTTGTTTAGGTCCTTTTATATGAGTTTAGCACAACACTAGCAACTCCAACATGGCCCATCAAGCTTGGTTTTCCGTGTGTCTTCTTCAGGCTAATCCTTCAGCAAATCAATTTTTTCCATTACTACACAGGTCGATTAATTCATCTATTCAAGCCCGTTTGCCTGGTTGATTTCTCCTTTCAAATCTGTGAACAACATCTTTTGACTTTCAATCCGATCTCTTTGCCACTCTGTCCTTGGAATTCCTCTGTTTGCCTTGAAACACATTCTATTGCCCTACACCACTCTGCCACAATAGCACTTGATCATAGCCCCCCTGCATCTCCTGCCATAACCGCCGCTTTTGTCCCTTTTTTGGCCCCTAGCAACTTTTTCTGGCCACGTCACTTTTGAGTGCACAACTATACATTTTTGCATCCCAAATCGAATTCTAAGTCTTACTTTCCATAGCAGCGCATCCTTCCGTCTTGTGCACTTTTAATTTGCCCCTTAACCTTGCGAACTCATATCAACAATGATCTCTTGTGTACCCCCCTACCCAAACCCCCACCTAGATGGAGACACCCCTCAAACCACAGCCCAAGCCCAGGCCCAGGTCCAATCCTCGACTAATGCCCAGACATGCCCCCAAGCTGCCGGTCTTAGATAGGACGAGCCTGCCCAAGAGAATCAAGCGGATGGCCCCCCACGAAAACGGCTCCGACCAGACGGTAAGAATAAGGGAGAGGCCACTTCCATGAGGAGAGAGGCATGGGCAAAGGCCCAATCAGGAAGACCGACCCGAGAGGAGATTCATTATTGTTCAAACCCAATGGCAGACTAGGCACAGACAACGGCCTTGAAACAACTGGAGGTAGGAATCACATGCAACAGGACCCGAGTTGCAGACCTGACAGAAGAGATCCAGTCCTCGACGCCCCATGTTCTCAGAAGACAACTGGCAGCAGAAAGGCAACAGATTGCAGAGATGGAGGCCCATACACAACAACTGGAAGACGACATCCGTTTGGCACACATCGAAAGACAACAGCAGAAGCAAGATCTAGTTGACCTATGGGCTCGTGTGGACTCCCTCTCCACCATCATAGAGACCATCGCACAAGATAGGCAGCGTGCTGATTAGGAGACAATGGCAACCATCTCCCGCCTCCAATCACAAGTCGCGGAGGCCGCCACCACCATGGGAAGCATACAGACTGCCTTTGAAGCGAGCCAGTCATAGTTGAGAGACACGAGACCAAGAGTTACAGGAGCTCCGGGCAACCATCGCCCAGCAAGGCAAGGGCCTTCATGCGGAAACCCATGAACAATTGCGACAATGCACATATGAATTGACAAGGTAATAACAATTCCAGCAGGAGCTGAGCTTTCGACTACAGAGAGCAGATGCCACAGCACTGGACATGACAGATCCTCATACCCGACAGCCTGCAAGATGCCAACCAGGGCGGCCCACCCCTACATCACCAAGCAGCCCCATGCCACCACAACCCATGCCCCGCACTTCGCAAATAGCGTACGCCGCAGCAGCCAGCACGAACCCGATCGCTTCAGAGTTCTAGGAGCGGAGATTTAGGAACCACAATGTGGTGATAGGCGGCTTGACAGAGGAGCCAGGAGAGCACCTCATCAACTGACTCCAGACACAGATCCTGGCCCGGATGACATTTCACATGCCCGTACACATTGTTAGAGTGACAAGGCATGGAGCCCAGCGCCCTGACCGTCCCCGGATGGTCACCTTCACAGTCAGGGATGCGCCGCAAGAGCGAGCAGCCATCTGTGCCAGGGTAGACAGTTGAAGGGGGCTGCCCTGTATGTGGACTGGGATCTGACTGCGGCACAGCAGGAGAACCGCAGGCATGAGTTGGAGAAAGTCAAGAGTGTCTGCAAATAGAGAGGGGCAGCAGGGCTGGTCCGGGGAATGATGTAGATCTTCAGGCCACTATACGCGGATGCAAGCACCCCAAACCCTCGAGGCTTGTCTACTGCGACCCCAGTCTCCTGCTACAATGGCCTCACCTGCCACTGCCAACATGCCACATGCCGCCTCCACCACCACCCGTTGCGCTGCCACCGCTAAACCTACTGCCGCAGCTCCTGCCAGCAAATAGGGATTGTGGCTGCGCATAGTCTCTTGGAATTGTCGGGGCTTCCCATGGCAGAAGGGAGACAGTCTCAACTCCGTTGCCACCGATATTGACCTCATCTTCCTCATGGAAACATGGGAGCATGCTGGACATAGGATACCATCGCTACTCTGTCTTCAATGAAAGCGGGGGCACGGAGGGGTCGCCTGCTACTACCGGATAGCCCTGGCACAGTCAGTTTCCCTGTGCAAGACTGATAAACATAACAGGTACCTAAGGGTACACGTGCAGAATTGCGGTGGTAGCCCTCTTTTTGTAGCGGCCTGCTACTTTCCACATGCCAAGAGCAACTTCTATCATAATCATCCGGATGTGGATAGGTTGGAGCCCTATGTCGATCTATACGATGACATACAGCAGCACAAGCATGAGGGTAGTGTCATGCTAGTTGGAGACTTCAATGCCCGCACTGGCACAGAACATCCGATGAGATTTGACCTTTTGACAGACGATGTGTTGCAACTGAGCCCTTCAGAAGGAGCTTGGCCATGGGCATCAACTGACATTCATGTCTCACGCTATGGGAGGCAGTTGTTGCTGCTCTGCAGTATCTTTGACCTAGTATCTCTGCCATCCACCAGCCAGCACACTTGCAGGCAGGAGAACCAGGGAGGTGGGTCCAGCGTGGTAGACTATGTTTTAGTGGCCGAGCAACATGCATCTCATCAAACATTTTCGAGTGGGAACAGATGGTAGGGATGAGGAGGGACTCAGACCACCTCCCCCTCTACTTGTAGCTGGCTTGGCAGGTTGCTCCAGATGCCTGTCCAACACCTCCTCGTATGCCCCAGCTCAGACTGGACTATGAGCGCGCTCATACTTACGCCCAGATGCTTACGGAGGACCTGGGAAGCATCTCATAGTGCTCAACGCTAGAGCTGAGGCGGGCAGGCTCATTAACGTCCTCGGGGCTGCTGCAGAGAGATGTTTTAGGAGAAGTCGCCCCTGGCAAACCTTGAGAGCTACGGCCTTTCCGCGTAACCAGTGGTCCGATGCCGAGTGCAAAGAACGCAAACGCTAGCTCCCAAGTCACAGACCCTGCTATACGCCCGGATGCAGTCAAGCAATACCGCACTTTCCTTAAGGCTAGAAAGGCCAGGTACATTGTGGCCCATCAACAAGAAATGTTCTTCCTCCTGGAACGACACCCCAAGACCTTCTGGCGAAGATTGCTCAGGAGGCCAATGCCGCCCACAGGAAACATCACTCCAGACCAGTGGGGGCAATATCTACAGCAGCTCTACAACCCTGAGGGTGCACGGGCGGCATTACCCTCCCAGCAGGGCTCAGTGCTGGAAATCACAGAGGCGGAGGTAGTGCAGGGGCTGCAATGTCTAGCCAATGGAAAAGCACCAGACCTTGATGGCATCAGTGTTGCAAAAATACGCGTATTTTTTGAAAATGATCCATTCCGTTTCTCAAGTGGGCACCGGTTCTAACCGACATGTTCAACAAGGCATTGTGGGAAGGATTTCCCCTGCAATGGACCACTAGCAGGGTTGTCCTAATCTACAAGGCAGGAGATCCGCACTGCCCGGCCAATTACCGAACCACTATGATCAGCTCAGTGTTTGCAAAGCTCCTCGTCGGGATCCTCGAGCGGCAGTTGACAGGATGGGCAGAGACAGCAGAGCAGGCAGGATTCAAGCCGAGACACTCAACCATAGATCATATCTTCATGCGGCGGACTCTGGTTGAGGACAACAGAAACCGTCGATAAGATCTATATTGCTGCTTCATAGACTTCGCCAAGACTTTTGACACTGTGCCTCAGGAAAAGCTGTAGACAAGACTGCAACAGCTAGAAGTCCCTGCAACAGCTAGAAGTCCCTGCAACAGCTAGAAGTCCCTGCCGAACGCGGTGTACAGGTTATATGAGATATGCACAGGCCAGTGGACCAACCATTCGAGAGCAGTATCGGCGTCTGCCAGGGATGCCCTCTCTCTTTCACACTATTTGGCTTGTATATTGATCAGTTGAAGAGGTGGCTCGCTGATAATGGAGGCACTAAGATTCAATTTCTACACCAGATCACCAGACATCTGATCTATGCTCATGATGTGGACCTCCTAGCACACACTCAGATAGACATGCAACGCCATCTCGATGTCTTGGACACATTTTGCCAGATGATTGACATGCGCGTCAACTTAGCCAAGACCAAGGTAGTTCTCGTATTGTCCGCACACCAGCCAAGGGCCCCAACCTTAATTTATCCTGGCCAAAATATTTTTTTTTTAATTGAAGGCTTAGGTATGTATTAAGAGTGTATGGTAAAGTACATAGTTCAAAAAAAAGCTATATGACGCTTTTTTTAGAAGGAAGACTTTAGGAAAGGGTAGGTCGAAAACCCTGATAAAGTTAAACTGACCAAAAAACATGAGCATAATTATAACTTAAAAGTATCTGGTAGTTTCAAACAGTTAGATCAATTTTGGAGGGGCATTGATCAATGTTCGCCCGAGTACCTCCTTTTCTTTGGCTCTCTTTTGGAATGGTCTTTTCTTCCCATGCCCTTGTTGGCAACAATGAACAGGCAGTAAGGGCATTTACACATATGGGCCTTCCCTGGATTGAATCTGTCCTTCTTATCCTTGGCAGTACACAGAATGTATCTTCTTTCGTCCAAGTAAGCAGTGCAGGCACAGTTGCATTGACAATTGTCTCCATGCTCGTTTGGTATTTCAACCCCGAACTGTGTTAGCCATTGCGCATTCGCATGGAGGTTCATCCTTCTCCACCTCAATCTTTTGAACATCATCAGAGTGTTTCCTGCACACAAAGGCAAAACTAACATTAGATAAAGGGACTTAGTTCTGATTCCCGAAGATTTCCAAAACCCAATTTATATCATATTGGGCTTGCTTAATAATGGCATTGGGCCAGATAATTTCTTCCTTGAAGATCAGGGTATTCCTTCCTTTCCACATTCTCCAAAGAAGAATGTATATTCTCCATTCCACTGGGTTCTCAGGGAAGAAGATTTCATCGATTTGCATATTAGCCAATCTAGGAATGTTCAACCCAGTTTCTGCCAGCTCCAAAGTCCATTCTGCCCATAGACAGTTTTTAAATAGGTGTTCTTCATCTTCCTGATCCTGCATACACCTAACACATATATTAGAATCAGACATATTTAGCCTCCACCTTTTTCTGTTCGTGGCCAAAGCTTTATGCCATAGCTGCCACATAAAGGCCTTGATCTTTGGATGAATTGGACTTTTCCACATGAATCTCAGGTTCCTGGAAACTCTGTCTGGATCAATATTCCATTTTCTGTGGATAGAGTTCTCTTGGCCTCTATTGAGGTACCTGTAAGCCAAGTTTACTCTATATCCACAGAATCCATTGATGTGCCAAAGAACATCTGTATCATGCCAAACTCCAGCTGCCAACCTTTGAGTGATACCTGCCTGGAATCATCTCCTAAATTTGCAATGCTGGATTCCTGATAAACAAAATTATCAGTAATGTCCCTTATATAAATAATTCCCGTATTGGTCCATTGCTTGGCTAGAGTAGGGAAATTAGTAGCCAGACAGATATTAGGGTCATCCAGAATGAGAGAGGGACTCCAGAAAATTGGTTGATCTTGAGAAAGACCTTCTTTCCATGTATACATACCCTTTACCTTTTGCCATGCCCTAATCCACTTTTTGATAATCAAAGGCATTGTAGTGGGAATGGTAAAGTCAAAGTAAATGCTATGGGGCAGCTGCATTTTGAGATTCCTCCAGCCAAAGGGGTGGCATTTACTGACATAATGGGAGATAAGAATGCTCACAGGGTGATTGATTTGGTTATTACAGGCTCTATAGAAGTACTTAGCAGCCAAAGCAGTAGCCTGTTTCTCAATATTAATAACTCCCAAACCTCCCAACTTTTTGTGCTTGCAACATTCTTCCATAGAGATGGGAATCCAGCACCTCCTGCTTGACCCTCCTGCAATAAATCTACCAATAATTCCTTGCATTTTGGTCAGAACCTTCTTAGGGGCCATCATAATGGAAGATTGGTAAACCTGAGAGGAGGAGATGACCGAATTTGCCAAAATGGCTCTTCCATTTTTAGAAAGAAATTTAGAATTAAGGGAGTCCACTTTTCTATAGAATTTATCAATCAAGTCATCCCAAAGCTCACAAGCATTAGTTCTAATAGCATAGGGGATGCCTAAAATTTTAGTTTTAGTAGTGGGAGAGAGGTACATACAACCCAAATTTGTAGCTGCTTGCTCACCCTCGTCCTGATGCCTTGAAATAAGCTTGGTCTTGGCAGGGTTGATTTTGCATCCCGAGCACTTGCCAAAATCTTCTAAAATAGTTTGGGTGTGCTGAATGGAGTGTGCTTCCAAATGAAGAAAGAGAAAAGTGTCATCTGCAAAGTGAACATTTAAGATTTCTCCTGCCTCCTGGGAGGGTAGGCTAAGACCTTTAATTAGATGTAAATCTTTGGCTCTCTTGAAATGGCTGTTCAGTCCTTCCATTACAATCAGGAAGAGGAAGGGTGCAAGGGGGCAGCCTTGTTTAACCCCCCTTTTAATGTCAAAGAAAGGGCTACATTCCCCATTTATGAGAATAGCAGATCTAGAATTGCTAAGAATGGCTTGGAAGACAGAAATAACACTATCAGAGAAACCAAGCTTTTTGCAACACCAGCAAAGGAAAGCCCAACTTACTGTGTCAAAGGCCTTTGTAATATCCAATTTGAGGAGGCCAATAGACTGGTTGGAGTCTTTGGCCCAAGAGATTCCTAAAGAAGCAGCAGCAACATTATCTAGAATATACCTGCCTCTCAAGTAGGCACTTTGAGTGTTGCTGATAACTTCTTCAAGGATGGGCTTGAGCCGAGCAGCAATGGTACCTGTAATTAACTTATAAACCACATTGGTTAGGGAGATAGGTCTATAATCAGAAAATGTAGCTGGGAGATCAATCTTTGGGATGAGGGCAATCAGACTTGTGTTGATCCTACAGTCCAGCTTCTTAGTCATCAAAAATTCATTAGCAAGGGATACAATATCCATACCCAGAATATCCCATGATTTCTTGAAGAATTTAGTTGGGAGACCATCAGGGCCTGGAGTTTTACCATTTTCCATTCCCTGTAGAACCTTCAACATTTCCTCATAACTAAAAGGTCTGGAAAGTCTGTCATTCATCAGATCAGTAACTTTTTCCTGAATACACACAAAATTCTCGATATCTTCCCTTCTAATATTTTCCTCAGTCCCCATAATCCTGGAGAAGTGAGTCCTGGCAGCATCCTTGAGCTGCATATCATTGTCAATGCTATTGCCTTCCCAAAGGATACTGTAGATGTGATTTCTCTTAACCCTTCCCTTAGCTTTGATGAAGAAATATTTCGAATTGCTTCTCTCGTCTTCTTTGAGCTCCTCGACCTTTGCTTTAATTTTCCAGCCTCTGGCAATTCTGATCTCTTCTCTTTCTATTTGAATTTTGATTTCATCTCTGTGCTGATCCTGGGCTATCCTGGCCAAAATGTTGAAGTGGTATCCGCTTACAAAGATTTGGGGGTGGAGTTCCCGTCGGCCATGAACTAGGACAATTCCGTTTGGCTGCGAGCCGCAGCAGGTTGGAAGGCACTCTATGCAATGCAGAACAATAGCCACAAGGCAGAACTATATGATTGGGCCCACCAATTGCACCTATTCAAGGTGTTAGTAGAACCTGTGCTTTTGTATATATAGGTCTGGGGCCCGGTGATTTTCCTCGCCACTTGGAATGACTTGGAGCAGGTGCAGAAAGCTTTCTTGGCACAGCCCCTGGGGGTGAAGTCCACAGTCCCATACCAGATACTGTTGCAGGAAGCATGTTTCTTGCCTCTTCAAAGGGGGCCCTTGACAGACACATCGTCTACTTCCAGAAGGTGGACAGCATAGACGATACTCGTCTCCCTAACCTTGCGTACACTATGGCAATGGGGCCTCAACGCCTAAAATCCTATTGGCAGGAGAAGAGAGCTCAGTGGCTGGTCAGATGGAATGTGCAGGAGCACAGGTGCATCCGAGTGCAAACGGAGGCAGATCGCCACACTCTCAGACAGTACCTTGACACATGCTTCCTCATCAAGCTATAGGATGCCAGCACCCTTGAACATGTCAAGATGGCACATTATCAATTCCACATAAATCTTATGTTGGGGCAGGGCCCGCAATGCTACCTGCGCACTCATCTACCCATGAAAATGCTCAGATCCGTTGCCTCTATCCGCATAGGTGCACACCATCTCCGGATTGAGACGAGGAGATGGCCATTGGGGAGCCGCGTCAGGAGAGGCTTTGCCAACACTGCCAGGTTGGAGCTGTGGAAGACGAATGCCACACCCTTCAGAGTTGTCCGGCATATGATGACATCCGGATACGCTTATCTTTGAAATGGTGCCGCCTCGCCAGCCCTCGCATGAGATGCTTTGAAAGCACGAAGTTCTGGGCGAAGGTTAGGATCATACCTTCAAGAAATCATGGATCGCAGAGATCAGCTCGGTCCTCGGGCACTTATCTGATATGCATGATATATATATTTGTATTCAGATTTGTGCATAGTTTGACAAAGAAACCTATTCCCTCGCCACTCGCTTTTTCCCCAAACAACCCTTCCGAGGGGAGGGGGGGTTAACCCTATGCTATGCTTGCTGCATCTCCTGTTTGGGCCCCATAGACCAATTGGTCTCAGTGGACGATACAAAGTTTATTCTATTCTATTCTATTCTATTTAGCAATAAATCTTTGCGTTTAGCAATAAGCCTCCTCTGGATCACCACGGGTACGTAAGGACACGTTAGCCATTATAAAATGAACCAAAAGGGTTAAAGTTAGCTATGCTAAAATTACATTAATTAATGAAGCCAATTTTGCCAATTTAACTAATTGATAACTAATTGTATAGTTAATTAGTTTTAATTAGGCTAATCAAGCAAGTGCCACATGAGCCAAATTGATTGGCCGTAATGGACTTGCCAATCTATGGTTAGGGCTCCATCCCAATTTTAATCCCAAATCGATTTGGGGGATTTGGTGGAGGAGGAGCAGCTTGTTCAACCTTGTTCCAATCAGATAGAGGGAAACCTTGAGAGACAACGGTTCAGGCCAGGATGCTGGTTGGTGTATAGATAGCGTGAGCTTCTAGCTAACCCTTATATGATTAGTTGTATGGCCGATCTCTATTTGTTACTTAAGTTGAGGTTACGAATGGATTTAGATATTATGGTAGTTCTTTTCCTGCATCTTTTGTGCCGTGGGATTAAGGGGGATAGAGACTAAAGGCTAGTGGAAATAGAGATGTTACTAGCTAGCATTCCGTAAATCCCAATGCGGCCTGTACACAAGAACGCTATGCCAGATTGAGCACTATAGATTGGCTGTGGATGCTATGGTGAAGTGGAGGTGGAGCCTTGCTGAGCGTGGCTACTTGTGACGTTCGAGTATAACATACGATCCGAATACATATATTATACTGCCACATCACACGTACATGTCATCATAACAAGTACTGGCGAGACGTAAAGGGTTGCACCTAGGGGGCAACCTAATAAGTTGTGCATGTGTATTAAACATATACAACTAAACACCCCTTGCCAAGTGGCAATAACCCATTGGATCCCTTCTAACCTAACCCTAAAAGTTCCCATATAAGGGCTTTCCTTAAACCCTAAACCTTTCTTCTTTTGCAATTAGGGTTTCCTTGGCCATTCCGGCCAAGCCAAGACCCTAGTTCGCATTGCCAGGCGCCGAAAAGCCGCATTTGCACAACAGATCTTCCAGGAGCAGCCGCCTTCAGTCTAAACAAAGGCATGGACGCATTCCGAGGAGCTGGGATCAGGTAAATGGTTATTCTGTTGTGCAATGCCGACTTTTAGTCCGGCAATGAGTTGGTTTAGCATGTTAGTTCAGCCTTAAAGGCCTTATAGATCCTGAGATCACAAGCTTTAACAAAAGAACCTAACTATGGATGTTTAAGTAGATAGATTAGATGTTATTCTACATTTCAGTTCTTTGATGATGCTGTGATTCACTCTATGCTGTTCCGTGTATTGGAAAAGGGGGTAGAGACCCTGAAAGCCTCAGTAGTTGATGTATCTAGATAGCCTCATTAATTCCCAATTAATGTGGCCCGTGCACAGGAACCCGCCTGGTTGTGGGTGGCGGGGCTAGACCGGTAGAATTAGGGGGACTTGTCCCATCACTGATTGATCCCTCTGGTGTGTAAAGCCTACCAGGGATCTTAGTGGACTAGGCTTAATGGTTTGCCACTGCGTGAGGGCAAGGCATGAGCTCGACACCTCTTGGGTGATGCGTCACCTTCAATGGGGTTCAAGTTTAATACGGGTTCAAGTCGAATACGGGCAGTGGCCCTCTAGCTGTCTGTGATGGGCATGCATGCCTCTGGAGGGGAGGTGACTCTCCTCCTGCCTCATCGGGACTGGGGAGATGCAACCCAGTAGTAGCCCTCTTGGCTATGCACCCGGCAGGCTACGGTCCGATCCCAATACTTTTCAACCTACTCTGCAAAGTGTGCACGGGAGGGGCGGATGGAGTGGACTACCCAACAACCATGTTTTTATGCCAGCCCAATCCAATTGCCATGAATTCGGTCTGCATTGACTTCTGGAGACCCAAACCGTCAGTCGATCCCCCATGAATCTGAGCCTTGGGTAGGATTCCCCTATGTTGATGTTGTTGATGTTGTTGTACATGTTATGTTATGATGTGATCACCCCTCGAGGTGATTTGTTGATATATTGATGTCATATGCTCATGTGTATTCACACTTCTGCAGCTAGGACGGTCCCAAAGGAAGACGGGTAAATGACCCATCCACTCTTCCTCACTGGCCCAGTTCTTGGGATTGGTGTTAGGGGATGGCCCCTGCCGGTTTGGCTGCCAGGGGGATGAACTCCGCCTTGGGATACGATGGGAGCATCATAGATGAAGTAGGGGATGTCACAGTGGTATCAGAGCATGATCTTGGTAGACCAAGATCGAGCACTGACCATTCCCTGTTAGGACTAACAATAGACTTCCAGTCTTGGAAATAGCCACCCAAGCATGAACCTCGAAAATTGGGAAATTGTTTTTTTCCAATCTCTAGAGCAGCAAGTAGAAAAATGCTAAGTAGGATGAATTATGTAAAAACTTTGATAAATTATGGCCATTAGGGAGTGACTTCTCACAGAGTGCGCCCAGGTCATTTCTGAAAATTTTGGAAGTGCTCCTCGCGCGCTGTGTGAGTGGTGGACCCATGTTGACCTATAGATGCATAATTAGTGTAATCTGATAGTGCAGGGCAGCTTAATCCTTAAATTTGAGCTAGATCTATATGTTATGACACTAAGAAACACTTTATAAATTGAAAATTTGAGTAAAAAAGGGGTGACCCCTCACAGAGAGCGCCCAGGGCCAATTCGAAAATTTTGGAAGTGCTTCTCGCGCACTGTGTGAGTGGTGGACGCTTTTTGCCTAAACAAACCTAATGTATTTATCCTACCAACACTAATGCCTTGCAGGATTGTACAACATGAAATTGCAGGTCCAAACCTTAAAATACCCAGACCTATAAATAGACCATTAGGGTTCCTCATTTACACTTTCCTTCTCCAGTTAGCTGCTCTTCGTCCAACAAGGCAATTTTTAGGCGCCCGGAAGGCGATCACTCTATTTCAAAACATGGCCCGCACCAAACAAACTGCTCGGATGGTAGTACCCGACGACTTCGTCAGCGCCCAAGTCCTTGCTGCTCAACGAAAGGCAAGAGAGGCTCAGGAGCGAGCCAGACAAGAACAAGATCCTGACGCAAACCCTGACGTCCAAGAGGAGGATCAGGAGCACCAGGAGGTGGAACAGCACACCCAAGATAATAAAGAGCAGAAAAACCCTGAGAGTCAGGGTGATGGAGGACAGAACGAGGAGGGTGACGACGAAGAGCCCACAGAGGAGATCCTGCGTAGGATTAAGAAGATGGAGAAGAAGAAGAGGGCAGCAAAGAGGAAGAGGATCGAAGAAAAACTGGAGCGGAAGAGGCTGAAGGAGGAGCGCCAGAAGCAGAGGGAGGAAAAAGGGAAGGACCCGGAGGTGCCAAAGAAACCCCGGCGAAAGACGAAATCAACACTGGCTAAAGGGGTCACCATAACGGAGCGGGAGCCCGACAGGCCACCTTCATCATCCTCTGACACTGAGTCAGATGAGGAGGAGACAAGGGTCCCCCGCCCAACTGAAGGCTCGGGACCTTCGAATGTCGACGCCGAAGAGGAGGAATCAGTAGCAGCAGCACCCCCTTACCCCAACACTACAAGAGAATGAGGGTTCTGCGTCAGAAAAATCGTCAGATGCTCTTCACAAAAAAGGCAACTGCCTAGACCTTACTGGCTAACGACTTTCCTGACGATTTTTATCTGACGATAAAGCGTCAAAAAAATCGTCAAAGAATTCGTCAGTTTTCTGACGATTATGCGTCAGAGAAATAGTAAAAAAAAAAGTCAGGATTCGTCAAAACTATCGTCAGAGAAAACGTCAAAAAAATCATCAGAAAAATATCAAAAAAATCGTCAGTAAAATAGTCAGAAAAATCAGAAAATTTTATCATAACAATTTTTACCATATTTGTTAGGTTGTTCGTCTATTTACATTTGTTTGGGTTTGCAATTTGAAATTTGTATTGATTTGCATTACGTTTGCATTTTCAATTACACAGCTTGTAATGCTGCTAAAACTCCTTTATTTAAATGCAGTCACAAGTGACAGTTACAGTTACATGTAACAATCTCTACAATGCCAACAAGAATAATGTAGCAAGGTGCTCACTAACAGCTTCATTTCCTTGTTGCGATATGCTTGTTCTTCAAAAATCTTTTGATGTTCTATAGTCCTGAACCTGAATTTCAAAAATATGTCAAACCCATAGGTCAATCATAATTGTCAGCCATGTTCAGGTTTATAAGTGAAAGCCTCATGATCTAAATGCTCTAAGTAAACATGCATAAGCAGCAAATGGACTATGACTTTGAAATAGAAACAAAGCACATAAGTGGCACATGCTTCAGCTTAATTATAAGCAAAGGATAGTAAAAAAATCAAGCATATCCAGAATATTATCCAATCAAGTTATTCTTGTTTCGTGCATTAATATGGACTTCCAGCATATATTTCTGGTCCTGTATGTGCTGCACCACAAATTAGATGAATTCATAAGTTTTAGGAGGTATTTAAACTACATAGGCTGTAATCAGAGTCTACCACATCAATCTGCAAATCGCACTTAAGCATAGGATTTCTCATCATAAAATCTAACGTTATTCTAGCCAATGCAATAGCTGGAAACTAGGTCTATGGTGCATAATGAATCGGGCTCAGAGAATCTACCCAAATGGATAGAATGATTAAATGAAACATTTAGATTTTCGCAGCATTTCACTTGTTTGCAGAGATCTTGCGATAGGATGCAGATTTATTTACTAATAATATCTAATAAGTTCAAAGACATTTTTATCGAAATAAATTCAAAAGCAGAAAACCTGTTGTGCTTGATTTTGTATACCTTGTTTGGCTTCTTGTGCAATGCATCCTTTGGAAATAGTCTCCAATGAATCTGGTGCAATGAATTTAAATAGGTGATCTAGCACACAAATTTATGCATCACTTGGACATATAAATATCAATAAATCCCTCCTTAATAAATGAGATATCCTGTTATAACTTAAAATAGCATATCTCACCTATAGAGTTGTTCTAGCCATCCGAGCTTTCTATGTAGCAATATCTGAGATTTTGCAACCATATTAACCAGAGATAGGAAAATCAGAATTTAGGTCCAAAGACAATTTGCATAAGCCGCTGGTCATGAAAAACTATATCTGTAATATTCTATTCTAGCTTATCAGAAAGAATTCTAAGGCCATGCTGTTCATAGGCATGCAAACATCTGCTGATAGACCTCCTAGTATTATAACAGTATTATGGTCTACCTACGAGATAGCACCGATTTCATTTAGGGAACTAATTTTTAAGCATAACATAGACTGGTTCCATATCCAGCATAGGTCTTAAGCCACAAATATGCATTTACAGATGTAAGGAAGTTATGTTCACTATATTTGTTTTCTAGGAAGCAGTATCATCATAAATAATATAGTGGATAACATCATACTCGATATAATTCGTAGCCATTCTACGGCTTTAAAGCTTATAACCGTTCATGCATCTTGTACACAGACTCAAAAGCTAATAAAATCAAATTAGCCATTATTTTAAACAATTTTCTCAAGGATCTGCGAAGAACCTGATGTATGAAGCTTTTATATATCCAGATTAGGCAAACGTTGATGCCTATAATGCCATCGCATTACTGCTCATCTCATTTCAGCATTTTCCAGTCATCATCTTTTTGCTGTATGCTGAAGCTCACACATTCGAGCTTCTTAGATGAAAGCCCTGCATTTGAACTTCACAGCTTGCATCAGGCATGCCATTAAATAACTTGCATCTGCTGTGTTAAGGGATACATGCTTACCTTAGCATATCAAAGATTCAGGGAAATGTCAGGAGGCATCAGGGGCCGCATTTCAAGCTGGCTTCACACCGAATTTGGAGAAGCTGTTTAACCAAAAAATACTGGAAGGATTTGAGCCTTGTGGTTTAGCCATCACAATTTTTACCCAGGCCATTCATCGGTCATTCAATCTACCACTTTTTCATAGCAATGCCATGAAAAACCAGTAACGCTCAGCCATGGCTAATAACAGAAGATCCAACTTAAAAATTCCAAGGGTCCGCTCCACAGATTCAAGTTGTCTGCAGATGCATAAGCAGCGACTTTAGGCATTCGGCCCGAGCTGGGGCACTCAGGAAATAGGGTTTCTATGCCCTAGTTTGATTTTTTAAGACCTCGAAATTTTCAAAGGTCTTATGTTCTATATTATTTTTGTTCCATATTCTATCATATGCAGACACTTGCCATGACTTTGAAGAACATCGTTTCATTCCCGTGGTTCAATATCCACTTCAATAAGCCATATGAATGAATACATTTTGTTCACAATTAGACCATTTAGTCTAGATAATTTCATATGATAGTATTTGCCACCATCAAATTTATATATAGCACAAGATGCCATGATGCCCTACCAACGTGCATTAAGAGCTCCAAGTCCGCTCGATTTTTTGCCTATGGTATCAATTCTCATAGAGCTCCACAACCTCAAGGGAAAAAAATTCTTTACATTCTATCTTTTCCAAACATTATGATTGTTTATCCCATTATTTATTTATCCCATTATTTATTTAGAGAGTTCCGAGTACCTTAAAAATGAAGATTCAAAAGAGAATATTCTCTTCTTCTTCCATATGAAGATTCCAAGAGAGTATATTATCTCCTCCTCCTCCTCCTCCTCCTCCAAACCCATAGGCAGAGTAGAATATCTCATGCGCAACACGAAGTAGACAAAAAAGCATAGCCGATAAGCACAGGACGGTAAGGGAATTTCAGGTGGGAGACAATGTATGGTTGAAGATCAAAGTCAAGCAGGCCAAGCTCCGCATCGGCAACTGCAAGAAGCTTGCTCCAAGATGGGCTGGACCATTCAGGATAACCAAACGAGTAGGTAACCAATCCTACAAGTTGGACCTGCCAGCACATCTCAAAATCCATAGGGTCTTCCATGTAAGTCTCCTAAAGAGACACACTCCTAATCCAGAGGAAGTATTGGAGACAACTGAGTTACTGGAAATGACGGACGACCAGCTTGAAATTGTCCCAGAGGTTCTTCTTGACAGGGCCTATAAGAAGACAAGAAGATCCCAATTTCTTCAATACCTAGTGAAATGGACGCACTTACCTATGAAAGACGCTACGTGGGTACTACAATCAGATTTGGAGAAGCAGTACCCCCAATTCATGGAGCAATGCAAGGGTTGGCTCGTCACCGAAGTAGTCGACACCGACTCGATAGATGAGTGGAAGGTAGATTAAAAGTCTACTTCCGTCCCACATGCATTGATAGAAAACACCTCTAGTCAATGCCTACCATGGGAAGGATGCCATCCTTCACGCCCAAATACGGGAAGGACGCCACCCTTCACGCCAAAGGCAACTAAAGGTGTAGGCATGAATGATCATCCTAGGCATGATAAGGCGCTGTCTCCACGGCCAAGATGGAAGAAGCATAATCTTCCTACGCCGGGAGAGTAGCATCCACATAAATTGTAATTAATGGGTGGTTCCCTAACAACCAGCTTTATAATAATTAAATGTATACTGACGTAGTGTTGGACCTGCAGGCCAATAGGAAAGTCTAGCGGCAGGATGGTCGCACTGCGAAGACTTGCAACACATGTTTTGTCATAATGTGTTGTAAGGAAACGATACGGAACCGTAATTAGAGAATTTTTGAAACTATATTAATGATAATGGTGTAAGCCATAAAATTTTGTGAATAATAGACGATAAAGCAAGAGGATGAAAGAACCTCTTATCATAGTATGATATTAAACAAGGATGTGTTAAAATAAATTAAAATATTACCTTGGGGTAATTATGTTGTAAAATTATATACATCAAATGTAATTGCAGGTTATGCAGGTTTCCAAGGTGGGGAGACACGTGATGCTGAGGACAGCATCAGTTCAAGGTGGGGAGATTGTGACGTTCCAGTATAACATACGATCCGAATACGTATATTATACTGCCACGTCACATGTACATGTCATCATGACAAGTACTGGCGAGACGTAAAGGGTTGCACCTAGGGGGCAACCTCGTAAGTTGTGCATGTGTATTAAACATATACAACTAAACCCCCCTTGCCAAGTGGCAATAACCCATTGGATCCCTTCTAACCTAACCCTAAAAGTTCCCATATAAGGGCTTTCCTTAAACCCTAAACCTTTCTCCTTTTGCAATTAGGGTTTCCTTGGGCCATTCCGGCCAAGCCAAGACCCTAGTTCGCATTGCCAGGCTCCGAAAAGCCGCATTTGCACAACAAATCTTCCAGGAGCAGCCGCCTTCAGCCTGAACAAAGGCATGGACGCATTCCCAGGAGCTGGAGCGAGTCTGGGATCAGGTAAATGATTATTCTGTTGTGCAATGCTGACTTTTAGTCCGACAATGAGTTGGTTATTAGCATGTTAGTTCAGCCTTAGAGGCCTTATAGATCCTGAGATCACAAGCTTTAACAAAAGAACCTAACTATGGATGTTTAAGTAGATAGATTAGATGTTATTCTAAATTCTAGTTCTTTGATGATACTGGTGATTCCACTCTATGTTGTTCCATGTATTGGGAAGGGGGGTAGAGACCCTGAAAGTCTCAGTAGTTGATGTATCTAGATAGCCTCATTAATTCCCAATTAATGCGGCCCGTGCACACATTAGGGCGGATTTGGGGTCTGAAAATGGCCTCGTAAGAAAAATTCCATGTCATATTTTCTCTTGCTTATTAATTGTACTTTCCTTCTCTTTAATCGCAATAAATACTCAAAAAGTAACTTCATCAATTAGTTTTTCGGCCATAACATTTGATTCATAGCTTCAAATCGCATGATTTTTGTTTCATTGGATGCGGAATCAAAAGATCTATCCAACAGTATATGGGTTGAATATATTTTAATCTAATTTAGATGACCAAAAGTTAAAAAAACGAGAAAAAACCTGGTTTTTTGCATTTTTTTAGCCTTTCCTTTTATCAAAAGCATATCAAGGCTATACTCATTGAAAAGATCTCGCCATGGGCTATTCAACGCAACAAACGGCGTGCAATTTGGACATCCCAATCACAAGTTATAGCCAAAAAACGATTGCATTTGAGTTAAAAAGTGCAATTATTACAGTACTATTTATTGCAAAAGTGCCACGTAATACTGATTTTCATTTTGAATTCCTCTCTTTCATTGGCTTGAAGGTACTATGACGTGGATATTAAAACTTAAAGATAAGGGCCATTTTGAGACCCCAAATCCGCCCTAATGGGAACCCGCCTGGTTGTGGGTGGCGGGGCTAGACCAGTAGAATTAGGGGGAATTGTCCCATCACTGATTGATCCCTCTGGTGTGTAAAGCCTAGCGTGAGGGCAAGGCATGAGCTCGACACCTCTTGGGTGATGCGTCACCTTCAATGGGGTTTAAGTCGAATACGGGCAGTGGCCCTCTAGCCGCCTGTGATGGGCATGCATGCCTCTGGAGGGGAGGTGACTCTCCTCCTGCCTCATCGGGACTGGGAAGATGCAACCCAGCAGTAGCCCTCTTGGCTATGCATCCGGCAGGCTACGGTACGGTCCCAATACTTTTCAACCTACTCTGCAAAGTGTGCACGGTAGGGGCGGATGGAGTGGACTACCCAACAGCCATGTTCTTATGCTAGCCCAATCCAATTGCCATGAATTCGGTCTGCATTGACTTCTGGAGACTCAAACCGTCAGTCGATCCCCCATGAGTCTGAGCCTTGGGTAGGATTCCCCTATGTTGATGTTGTTAATGTTGTTGTACATGTTATGTTATGATGTGATCACCCCTCGAGGTGATTTGTTGATATATTGATGTCATGTGCTCATGTTTATTCACGCTTCCGCAGCTAGGATGATCCCGAAGGTAGACGGGCAAATGACCCATCCACTCTTCCTCACTGGCCCAGTTCTTGGAATTGGTGTCAGGTGGATGGCCCCTGCGGGTTTGGCTGCCAGGGGATGAACTCCACCTTCGGATACGATGGGAGCATCGTAGACGAAGTAGGGGAGGTCACATTACTGGGGCTCCTATAGTGTGCTAGGCTTATAGTCAGTCACCGCGTATGGGCCTTACACCCCCTCGGTCGCAAGCACCATCCGGTGGAATGTTCTGGGCTCGATAAGTGTGGTGAGCTGATCTATGGATTTTGGAGGGTAAGTCGGGTACACATGTGTGGGCGCTAGTGGTGCCATGATTCCCTAGCCACCCATGGAGCTATTGTGCTCTGGGAAGGGATTTGTCTCTTTTCTGCCTCATTGGACCAGGGAGATGCAACTCGGAGTAGTCTCATAGGGTGACTCCATGAGATTGCATCTTCGGAAGGCTACAATCACGACATAGCATGTTTCAGCCTATTCTGCAGAGTGTGCACAGGAGGGGCGGATGGAGTGGACTACGCTAACCATTATTCTATGCTAGCCTAATGCCTTTATCATGATTCCATCTGTTGTTATCCGGAGACCCTGACCGTCAGTCGACCCCCATAAGTTTGGACCCGGGGTAGAACCCTCATTTTATGAATTATGTTGGCGTTATGCTTTTGATCGTGTTGATGATGGATGGGCTACACTTCGAGATGGCATAGATTATTATCTGATCTATATATGTTCTTATGTTTCGCGCTTATCCGACCGTCCGTTCGAGATCCGACGACTCACATGGGTTTGGGACGTATCCTACGGCCCAGATGGCCTGGGAGTTTACATATAATATGTGTACCGTGGTCCTACGGTCCAGATTGATCTGATCTTGACCGTCGGTCCGAGATCCGACGGCTCACGTGGCTTGGGGACACATCCTATGGTCCACGTGGCTTTGGGAATTATATGTAATAGATCCTACGGCTCATATTGCTTTTATATGGTGAGATCTTGATCGTTGATCAAGTCTAAGATCCTAAGGCTCATATTGAATGCTCGTTCCTTAAGGAAAGGCTTTTAAAATTTTTTATGTTATTGGAGGGATTCGAACTCTGGTCCTCAACCCTCCAAACCCCCCACTCTAACCACTAGACCAAGCAATAATTCTATGAATAATTTATGTTTCAAATATACTTAAGGGTAATATTCTAATTAAGATAAAATAGACTATAATATTCTAGGATGTTTTGAAAGTTTCAAAATGTTCCAGAAAGTTCTAAAATGTTCTAGAAATTTCTAGAATGTAAGGGAATCCAGGAGAATTAAAGGGAATATAAGGACATGCTAAAACTGGAACAATGCACCGTAGGACGTATTAATTTTCTTGTTTATATATATTGTTGCTAGCTAACATGTTTGTACACTTCCGCCATATATGATATCCCATAGAAGACGTGGGAGGAACGACACCTCCGTGCCCTTCACCCGGATACTTGGCCTTCATAGGTGGTTCGAGTCAGACGAAGGGCCTTCCCTTGGTGATTGAGTTGCCATGGGAGGGGAATTTCCCATATTTATACGATGGGAGCATCGTGTAGGTTCAAGGAGCGTCACAACAACCAACATATAAAGACACAATAAAGGACGCAAAAGGAATACCCCAACATCGGAGCCATTGCCAACAACGCAGCAACACCCACGATAATTGACACCACCAACATAGAGGCAAACACCTGAACGATTGTCATGGAGATTTCAACATAGACGCCCTGCGGCAAAACAACACCACCTCAAAACTCCATGTTGTCATGGCATGCGTCGCCCAACAGGTCAAGGCACCTACGCACTCTGCCTCACTCCTTGACCACGTGTGGACAGAATTCATGCCTGCACTCTGCGACATCCAAAACTACTATGGTGCGACCACAAAGGGGCATACATGCTATTTTTATGATGAATTACACATGTTCCCTTGTTCGCATATTTCTATTGCAAAACCCCCGATCAACAAAAGTGGATCCACTCATTCATCCATGCAATGCAACCAGAACAAGCACTAGCCCCATCAACACGAAAAGGCCGAAATAAAAAACATGCAAATGCATCATCAGGGCTATCAGAAGATAAGCCCTCGTGCACAACACCTTGTTCATTTCTCATGTTCAATATCAAACCATATATAAAGCATGTTCCCTCTCTATTTTCTTTGATGCAAAAAAAACCTGGAAGAGACACGTGTTAAAAAAAAAAAATGAAAGCCCTGCGTACCTGCTGTGCTAGGCAGGTAGTACCAAACCCCTATCCCTGGCTCTATGATTTCTTGCTCTGCAAGCAATTCCAATGTCGCCCAAAGTTTGTAAGTAATCGCCTTGCACTTGCAAATTGCAAAGGGCTGCCGGGGCTCGAAGCGACTCCAACCGGGCTTGGAGCAGGTCTGTGAGTTTCCTTTGCCAGTGGAGCGGTAATGAAGCTAGGGTCAACTACCCTCTCCTGCCCCCAGTTTTCCTTGATGTTGCAGGAAGAAATAGGGCGGTTGATGAACATGCTTGCAGGTTTTGTTTCGCTAGCACAAGTTTATGGTTTTGCTTGCTCCTTGGGTCTTCGGCGGGAGTTTTTTGTAAATTTTGGTGTAAGAGCAGCCAATAATACTGGCACAAATACTGGGTGTCCCTTATCCAAAAAATTTTAAGACAAGCTGTTGTTAGAGAAGGTGTACGATCAAACTTGAGAGCTTATGATGGTGTTGAGGTAACAAAATCAGTTTTCTACTTAAAGTTATTTCATGGTTCATGACAGTTATACTAAAATACAGGTACTTGAAAATGACTTAGCGGTATTTGGGTTCTTTGCTGCTCTTGGAAGAAAGGCACACTTGTTTTTGGCAACAAGTATAGTGTCTGAGACACCAAAATCTTTAGCAAGTCTGTTAAGGCATGGATTTTGCCTTTACTACGTGATCTCGTATTAGTAGCCTGGTCACGTGCACATATTACATGCATTTTGTCATAGAAGAATGATTATCAGCAAATTATTTTATCTCAGATACTTGGAAGGAGCAAGTGTTTTGTTCTACCCGCAGTTATCTATCTTAACATTTTATCAGTTGTCCATGGAGCTTCTCACGATAGTCGGTCAATGTTGGATATGCAACAGTGGCGAATAATGCTGCAACAACAATGAAGCCACTGACCAAGGTGGCTCTTTTATCCAGGTTGGAAAGATCCTGTGCAACAACATTGCGTCTCTTTTCTTACCGCTTTTTCCGCATTTTCACCTGACGATATCGTTTATATTACTTTCTTCCAATGGGTTAACAACTTTCTTGAGTTCATTGGTGAGATTGAAGAAGAAGCGCAATTCACACTTCTTTACAAGGTGCTCAGAGTGTAGTATCAATCTCCCGTGGTCATATTCAGGTACGCAAAGTGGAATAGCAAATTTGAAAGCCAGATACCAGCTTCAATGATTCCGAAGCCCAAAGTTTAGAAATGTGAGTAACTTACACCTTCGTTGGTTGGAATAAGTTTTAAGACTTCTGTATGTTTTTGATAGACGTGTTTTACTTTTTTTTTTTTTTTTCGGGACAGCTATCACGATTGATCCGACCCATCCGTATGTATAATCTCTCAAATTTTGGTCCGTGACTTATTAAAATTGAGGGCCTCAGTTTTGATATGGCAAGAATAAAATTGCGTAAAAGGATGCGATCATGAACAAGTCTCAGAAAGTTGTTAATAAAAAGAACCAAATGGCTGAATTTTCGTGAGAGGCCCTTGCTATCCGGGTAGTACTACTCCATTCATACATGATGAGCAAAGTGATGATAATGTTGTGGGCGATCACGATTATTTTTGCTGAGCATTCTAGGATGGATTGGCGTGTCCGCGAAAAGGACTCATGGGGAAGCGGACCTAAATCAGTAATTCAATGTTGGAAAAATATTCTTGCACTTTTTTGCGTAAATGCAAGACAAAAAATTCTCCCGATAGGTACGGTTATAATACAATGATGGGTTCAAGAACGAGCATAAGGAATAAAGAGCAATCTCTAAAATCTCTACGCCCTTTTCTTTATATATGTGGTATAAAATTAGCCTCAGACGTCAAGGAATTTGCGATGCCGAAAGCACTTAAAAGTTCTTAATATTTATGAAATTGTATCGTTTGTTTTATGAGGAGATGGAGTGGTTGCCATATTTTCATAGTACATGCTCCTCACATGATTGGTCGAGTAACACTTGTGGATCTATGTCCGCAATTGTCAACATCATGCTCGTTACCGGGTGATGGACTTTAGCAAGTATAGTGCCCGGGTTCAACAAACAAGGGGAACGTCTTGAGACAATTTTTTTCTTAACAATGTAGCCGGAGTTGTTATTTTGAGCTTATGATGCCCATCTGGAGATGAGTACAGGTTCTAAGATATTTAACATCTTTTGCTGTCTTGTTCAACTTGCTTCCTTTTCTTCTGTTCCAATTAATTTTGAAGATGTGATGTAAACATTTACATAGTAAAACGGGATTGTTTTCGTTTTGTTTCTCTGCAACCATAATGGCAGTAAAGATATGTTCTGCATAATTCTGTCCTCCTCCATGATGAGATGCTCCAGTAAAAGACATGTCAATAATCGTCTCGTCAAAGTCGCTAGTCCAAAGTTCCTTTTTCCCCTTTGACCTGTTTCAACAAAAGGTGTGCATTTTGTTTTAACAAATCTTCAATGAGCAGGTGCTTAAACGGATTACTTCCTAACAATTAGTTTAGAAAGAAAGAAAGAGTGTATTAGTGTCAAGGGGAGACTTCTAAGGTCTACAAGACCAGATAAATATAGCAAGCCCTCAACATCTATAGGAGTATTCTCCAAGATGAAATTGCTAGTTAAGTCTAGCAAGTTAGTGATAAGCACCCCTTATAGGGTCAAAAAAGCCTATGAGGCTTTATGCATGCCTAATGTTCCTTTTCTTCTTTCGGCGTTAGCCCTTTTGGCCATTTTCTGAGTGCCCCTCAGCTGGCTTCCTTTTTCTATTACTGTTTAATGGTGCCAGATCAAGCAGGTGAAAAGAGGTCAGCACTTTCAGGTTTAATTTTGAATGAGCTTCTTTTGTTTGGATTGGTAAGTCCATATGTATGCAAAGCAAGACATTTTTGTTCTAAAAAGATCATGAGCTGCCTTAAAGTGGCACAGGCTAAGGCACTAGCAGAATGAGGAGTTTGAGTAGGATCAAAAGGAAAAAGACGTTGAGAAGAAGGAAAAAATGAGGTAGTGTGACAGGCAAAATTATACAGTGGAGTAAGGCAGCGACATTGGGGCAAATGGGTGCCAGGGCTTTGTGACCTTTGCAAATAGGTTTGCTTGGAGACTACCAGAACATGGCTGCACCACGAACATGGCTGCACCAAGAACACGGCGGCATCCTATAGTCGTTATGGTTAGCATACTTCTATCGTGCATGCGCTGAACACGAGGGCAAAAAAAAAATCTAGGATCAAATCCTGCATGTTTTACCACGTATAGATGAGCTGGTGAAGAGAAACGTTCGCGGCGGCCGCCGCGATAAGTTTCTTGTATTATATTAATGATAGATTTCTTTTTTCATGGTATTATTTAACAGATACAGATATTATTTTTACGTCATGCCACAGGGAAAAATCAAAAACAAGAAGGTACATAATGAAATACAATGAAATGATGTACCTAACAACACAACCTTTGCAATGAAAAAAGCAAAGTAGGAAGAATAAACAAAACCAATAACACGGTCTTTACATTTAGCTATAAAACCTTTTGGTATTCCTTCCCATCTTTAGTTTTTGCTTTGTATTTTTTGTGTTATTCGCTTGAAATGCAAGCCCTGGTTGCCATGCCCAGATGCTTGGGCTTTAGAAAACGGGGACATAACACTGGAAAAAGTGGTATGGCTATGGTGGAGAATTTGCCATTGGTTATGGCGGCAAGAATAGGGCCCAAGAAAATTCCCTTTCCAGTTCAACAATCAAATAGCGTGGTGATCATTGACGATCCTGACAATACTAATTCTGAGCAGGTTTTTTGCGCCAGGGATAGCATTCTTGAAGATCTTTCTTATCACTGCGGAGCCGATAACGCAGGTAATTCTTCTGGTTATGAGGATTCCCATAACGAGCTGCTTATTGATTTGGGGCACGAAAATTCGCAAGATCATCTAGCAGATTGTAGGAAGATCATCTTGGCTGATGATGAAGGTTTTGGAGTAGAAAATTTGCCGGATGAAGCTTGGGATAGTGTCAAATCTCCTCCAACCCCTCAAACGTTGCGGAATTATAAGAGTTGGCACGACATTGCCACAGCTGAGGAAAGTAGTACGGCGAGGGGAAATGATTCAGACTTTGAAGATGGAGATTCCATAGCGGCGAATTTAATGACCGATTATAACGATCTAGAAGAAGGGGAAATTTGTCCAGAGCTCTGTACAGAGATTGGCAAAGAAGAGGCAACAACGGTTGCCCGAAATGGGGTTGCAGAGGATGAAACAGAGTACTTGGTGGTAGAAAAATCAGATTCCCAACATTTAGAGCAGTTGAAAGCACTCAATGCCTTGAAGCGCAGGCTTTCTATTCCATCTTTTCTAGCACAATTTAAGCCCCTTATGAAGCGAGCAAGAACGAAGGCAGACTGCAAAAAACAGAGGATTAAAATATGGCGTTTTAACTCTCTTTCCTATAACCAGAACAAGGATTCTCCAATTTCTTCTCTTCAAAGATTGCCTGAACACAAAAGGTCTTCTTCTACTTCTCCTTTGCAGCATCTGCAAGCACAGAGATTATCTTCACTTCGCCAATGGCCCGAGGATCCTTTTGTTTCAGGCATTGCCAAAGCTAAGGGTTCTGCAACATTGCCTCCATCTTGCCATGATAAGATATCTGATGGAAAAGATTCAGGTTCTTATAGACATCTTGATGTTGTTCATGCCACTAGTACTAATGACCCCAGAACTTTGATGACGCAAACACTAAAAACTTCTAGAACATTGCACGGAATGTACAAACATGGTAAGGTTAAGAATGCAGATCTGCGCGCTAGGTCCGAGATTAAGTCTAGAAACATTTGGATCAACATGGGGGCAAGAATAGGTCCAATTCCATAAGTTTGGACCCGGGGTAGAACCCTCATTTTATGATACATTTTATATATTATGTTGGCATTATGCTTTTGATTGTATTGATGATGGATGGGCTACCCTTCGAGGTGGCATATTATTTATATGTATTGTTGCTAGCTAACATGTTTGTACGCTTCCGCCATATATGATATCGCATAGAAGACGTGGGAGGAATGACACCTCCGTGCCCTTCACCCGGATACTTGGCCTTCATAGGTGGTTCGAGTCAGACGAAGGGCCTTCCCTTGGTGATTGAGTTGCCATGGGAGGGGAATTTCCCATATTTATACGATGGGAGCATCGTGTATGTTCAAGGAGCGTCACAACAACCAACATATAAAGACACAATAAAGGACGCAAAAGGAATACCCCAACATCGGAGCCATTGCCAACAACGCAGCAACACCCACGATAACTGACACCACCAACATAGAGGCGAACACCTGAACGATTGTCATGGAGATTTCAACATAGATGCCCTGCGGCAAAACAACACCACCTCAAAACTCCATGTTGCCATGGCATGCGTCGCCCAACAGGTCAAGGCACTTACGCACTCTGCCTCACTCCTTGACCACGTGTGGACAGAATTCATGCCTGCACTCTGCGACATCCAACACTACTATGGTGCGACCACAAAGGGGCATACATGCTATTTTTATGATGAATTACACATGCATATTTCTATTGCAAAACCCCCGATCAACAAAAGTGAATCCACTCATTCATCCATGCCCCAAAACATAGAATAACAACCAACGCAACCAGAACAAGCGCTGGCCCCCATCAACACGAAAACGCCGAAATAAAAACATGCAAATGCATCATTGGGGCTATTAGAAGGTAAGCCCTCGTGCGCAGCACCTTGTTCATTTCTAATGTTCAATATATTATATTAATGATAGATTTCTTTTTTCATGGTATTATTTAACAAGAAGGTACACAATGAAATACAATGAAATGATGCACCTAACAACACAACCTTTGCAATGAAAAAAGCAAAGTAGGAAGAAAAGCATGACAAAACCAATAACACTGTCTTTACATTTGGCCTTTTGGTATTCCTTCCCATCTTGCTTTTGTATTTTTTGTGTTATTCGCTTGAAATGCAAGCCCTGGTTGTCATGCCCAGATGCTTGGGCTCTCGAAAACGGGGACATAACACTGGAAAAAGTGATATGGCTATGGCGGAGAATTTGCCATTGGTTATGGCGGCAAGAATAGGGCCCAAGAAAATCCCCTTTCCAGTTCAACAATCAAATAGCGTGGTGATCATTGACGATCCTGACAATACTAATTCTGAGCAGGATTTTTGCCCCAGGGATAGCATTCTTGAAGATCTTTCTTGTCTCTGCGGAGCCGATAATGCAGGTAATTCTTCTGGTTATAAGGATTCCCTTAACGAGCCGCTTATTGATTTGGGGCATGAAAATTCGCAAGATCATCCAGCAGATTGTAGGAAGATCATCTTGGCTGATGATGAAGGTTTTGGAGTAGGAAATTTGCCGGATGAAGCTTGGGATAGTGTCAAATCTCCTCCAACCCCTCAAACGCTGCGGGATTATAAGAGTTGGCACGACATTGCCACGGCTGAGGATAATAGTACGGTGAGGGGAAATGATTCAGACTTTGAAGATGGAGATTCCATAGCAGCGAATTTAATGACCGATTATAACGATCTAGAAGAAGGGGAAATTTGTCCAGAGCTCTGTACAGAGATTGGCAAAGAAGAGGCAACAAATGTTGCCCGAAATGGGGCTGCAGAGGATGAAACAGAGTACTTGGTGGTAGAAAAATCAGATTCCCAACATTTAGAGCAGTTGAAAGCACTCAATGCCTTGAAGCGCAGGCTTTCTGTTCCATCTTTTCTAGCACAATTTAAGCCCCTTATGAAGCGAGCAAGAACGAAGGCAGACTGCAAAAAACAGAGGATTAAAATATGGGGTTTTAACTCTCTTTCCTGTAGGCAGAACAGGGATTCTCCAATTTCTTCTCTTCAAAGATTGCATGAACATAAAAGGTCTTCTTCTACTTCTCCTTTGCAGCATCTGCAGGCACAGAGATTATCTTCACTTCGGCGATGGCCAGAGACTTTTGTTTCAGACATTGCTAAAGCTAAGGCTTCTGCAACATTGCCTCCATCCTGCCATGATAAGATATCTGATGGAAAAGATTCAGGTTCTTACAAACATCTTGATGTTGTTCATGCCACTAGTACTAATGACCCCAGAACTTTGATGATGCAAACACTAAAAACTTTTAGAACATTGCACGGAATATACAAACATGGTAAGATTAAGAATGCAGATCTGCGCGCTAGGTCCGAGATTAAGTCTAGAAACATGTGGATCAACATGGGGGCAAGAATAGGTCCAATTCCTGGAGTCGAGGTGGGGGATATATTTTTTTTCAGATCAGAGGTCCACATTATTGGCCTCCATAGGCAGTTACAAGCTGGCATTGCTTACCTTAGCGCAAAGGATAACACATATGGGGAAAAAGTTGCAGTAAGCATAGTTGCATCTAGGGGTTATGAGGATGACAAGGATAGTGGGGATGTGCTAAATTATGCAGGTCAAGGTGGCAATGTATACACCTCTAGAAACAAACGCCAAATTGCTGATCAGAAGCTGACAAGGGGAAATTTGGCTATGAAGAATAGCTATACTCATCAACTTCCCATCAGAGTCATAAGAGGATCTCCTGATAAAGGAAGTCCCTCAGGAACTATTTATAGTTATGATGGCTTGTATAAGATTAGAAAATATTGGTTCGAAAATGGAGCGGCTGGCTTTAAGGTTTATCAGTTTGAGCTTGTGAGGCTACCTGGACAACCAAAGCTGGAGACAAGTAGGAGATACCTCAAACATCAAAGGCACCACCTTTAGGAAGATAATGGTCATTTTGTTTTAATGGATGACATGGTATGGCGCACTATCCAATTGCCATCCATTAACCTCAATAATAATATCTGCAACCAAATATGAAAGAAAAATTATCCTCCATTCAACCAATTTTGGTACTATCGATGCTAGTCACTCAGGAATGCATGCAGTCCGAGCAAGGTGAGCATCATACGATGCATGTGATCTAGGTTGTTGGATAGCTATAGATATGCTTCTCCATCTTTGCTATCTATCTTCTATTGTTTAAATTTGGATTTTCCGGTCTGGAGGAAAAGAATTTGGAATTTTTTTTAAGTGATTTTCCTAAGGTTTTTATAGCTTTTGGATGTCGGAAAGAAAAACCGATTTTCCAAAAATCGAGAATTTTTTTTTTTGCCATGATTAAGATTTTCATTTTTCCCTTTTCAATCTCAGCACAGATCGATTTTCCCCATTCGATTTGCCCGCTTGCAATTTTCGGAATGCATATATGACGATTTGCCCCCTTTCAATTTTCGGCATGCATAGAGGATGATTATGGGCAGAAGAAAAGGACCGATAGGGTTTTTTTTGCAACAAATTTTGGTAGGAGCAACGCCAAAGATCATGAGCCTTCACCCAAGGCAAGGGTATTTCGTGATCCGCATCCCAATTGCATGGATAAATCATCTGATAGTATCAATTTTGAGCTTATTTTGTTGTGGAGACTCGCAGTAGGGTTTATTCAAGTGCTTCATTAAGAGTTTCTTTGTGCATGGACATCTGTATCCGGTGACCATGTGAAACATGATGGACATCTGTATTCGGTGGTAGTGAGAAATGTGATAAATATTTTACTTCTTTGAAATGAAAGGAAACCTGATGGACTACGAAAAGCATTTATGAGGGCATATTGATTATAGTTTCTATTATAAGCTTATCAAGCAGACAAAACATGCATGAGAGCTTAATTTCGAATGTGGGGACTCAGATTTGCCGACATATTTTCCTTCTGTTTTGAGATTTGTGAGCTTAAGTCTGGTATAAAATTCTCCAATTTGGTTGGGTATGTATTAAAATATTGTGGGTTGATTGATTAGTTTGGATTAATACTTTAGATTCGGTGGATTTAGTTGGTGGATTGTAGATTAAGCCTTCATGTTATTGGGAACATACTCACTGTGGGTCTGTTTTTTCATGCAATATATTCAGGCAATGAGCAGGGCTGTGGTTCATATTGTGGGCAGTGGATCTGTTAGGTAGTTTGAACTCTTTCTTAGATTGCAGCTCTGTCATATATCGTCCTTAAGCTTCATGCCTTCTCTAGGATTTGTAGGATGTTCATGCATTCTTCGTTTTATTTTGCTTCAAGACACATTGATGATCCCAACAGAATTCAAGGAAGCAAGAATACATGTTGATGATCCAGCATAATTCAAGTTGTTAAATGAGCTTAAGAGCCTAAAGATTGCTTTATTTACATGATGCTTGGCCTTTCAAATACTGGAGCGCAATAAGCATGTGAAAGCAAGCAGGTATTTTATGTGCAGTTCATTATCCTTCTGGCCATAGGTCTCAAGTCTCAATTAAGCAAATTATATATAATGTTGTTGCTTTTGCTTGCAGATAATTTTGGTTGCGCATCAACACCTCTAGACCTCCATAAATAAATTGTGTTTGCAGGGTTGCCTTCAAGAAGAACTGACACTCTGTCATGTGAAGACCATGTTGTTTGTTGTTTTTATCCACTTTGGTGCTCCAGTTACCAAGGACAAAGTTCCACGCTAGAATTGTTTTTCTTTCATAGCAATAATTGTCTTATTTTCTTTCTTTGCACTAAGCATGTCTTTATCCAATTTCGTTGGAATCAGACATCAGGGCTTTTACGTATAAGTACCTTAGCTTTCATGCTAAAGGTAAAATATGAGATTTACCTATTACGACATTCTCCTTATGGCTGCTGACTTCCATCTTTGCACCTCTTCCCTCAGCACCAGTGCAGCCTGGCTCTATGATGGGCAGTCTTGCTAGCACAGTGGCACAAGGTAATGTCTTTTTCATTTGACTATGTTTTTGTTGCTTAGATGATTAATTCAGATGTTGTGACCAGGAGTCGCTTATGGAAATGGCAATGTAATTGCCCACCACATTTGGAATCGCAATGCAATTGCTCACCATGCAGTTGACGACATCATGGGACCTAGACTGTTGCAAGAGAGTCCAATCAACCACGAGTTTGCTGGCACCCACAACTATTGGAGCTGTTGATGCATGTGGCAATCATACGAAAGCATTCCAAGATGTAAGTTATTGGAACAAATCTTGCTTTGAAATTTTATGCTGTTTGTTTGCTGTTATTCTATCAATGGAATGACTTAATGCGAGTGGGAATGACATCAGCAAGTGCTAATTCTATATGCGCATGCTTGCTAAATGTCAGAGCAGTTCAACAACTTCTGCTATGAGTCGCATTCTCATCTGCTATTCCAGTTTCTTGAGGGTTTTGGGATATAATTGTATTGCGTTCTCCAGAAATTTACAAGGCTTATAGGGCAGGTGATGCTGTCTTTGCTAATAATAGTTTTGTTGGAATGGATGCAGCACTAAGCTGAAGGATCAGATAAGATAGTGAGGCAAATGTAACCTCTACCCTAGAATGGGTTTCATGCAACAAACAGCAAAGTCCAGGCTTCATTATTTCTAATGCAAATTGCAAGGAGGTAGGAGATGTAAGTTTATTTCCCTGTAAAATTGCCAGAGTATCTCTTTAATTAAGTGCTTAGCTTCATTTTGCATGCTTCCTTTTCAACTTAAAATCCTGATCATGCTTAGCTTCATTTGGCATTGGCGTTATTTCAAAATAAAGTTTTGTTGTCTACAAATTTCTGAAGTTCCATCTTTAGAGCAAGTTGCTATTCTCCATTACTGCATCTTATTCATAATTTTGTCACATTTTCTTCTACCTGCATGCTTGCTTGCTTCTACATCAATGCCTTCCTTTCAATGAAGATCACTCACTATTGCAGCTCTTGCAGAAGCTATAAACTGGTTTTTTCTCTAGACTTCGTTGAGAGGGCCACTACTCAGATTGCATCAGGCAGCTATTTGCAGCAGTATTTCTTTAATGCCACTTCATTGTATGCATATCTTCTTGAGCTCTTCACAAGTTGATGAATACATTACATTTCCTATGAATGTTTGTTAGTCTAATTCATCTACCAGAACTTAAGGGCATCAACGTCAACATGTATTGCAATTGCAATTTCAAGCTACTAGATATGTCAAGCATAAATCTACCCATTTTCATGTTTGCCTTCCATTTCATTTTCTATTGCTGCAATTTTGTTCAGCATGTGGAAGAACATGATACTTACCATAGATTTGCATTTGGGTTTCTATGTTATTTGATGTATGCAATTATTTTCTATTGTCTTGGAATTCATGACATCTAGCCACTTTGTATGTACATTTATGTGATTTCTGAAAATGCATAACTGGAGTCCAAACTCACAATGGGCAAGAATATAGTAAAAAGGAAATAATTATATAGACATCGTAGATGATTGATATTCATATTGTAAATGCATTTTGATCATGACTATGTTGAAGATTGATGCACTTAATAAAAGGTCCATCATTGTAGTTGTCACAAGGTCCATGTTGGAACATTTTTTATGTGGCCATATTTATTTTATAGCCTTAAAGCAATGATTTTTGTTGGTATAATTTTCAAGCATTAATGCACATCATGTTAAAAATGCAGCAACAGGCAACATCATCTAATGTAAGCAATCAAACTGAATTCTGAGTTGCAAGGATTAAACTAATGACACAGCTTTTTGCTAGGTATCTAAAATAGAACTGTATTTATGCCCGGCAACGCCGGGCACCCATTACTAGTTTCTAAATTAATTTTGGAATGCCCATGTTTCTAGGTTTTATTTTGATTACTTGCATGTAAGCAAATTCCTCCTAGACTTAGATGAATATCAACTTTCCTTCATAAAAATTATCCTCATTCCACACCAAAAAGTACCAAAGCTTTCCACTTCTTTCCTTCCTCACCTATAAATTACCGCATGCTCTAGCGTAATAATTAGATGCTAAAGTGGCCAATCAATAATAGTATAGGTCCAATATTCAATCGCAATACTTTATCGTTATAGGAAGGCCAAGGGGACAGAGATGTTTTGTTATAGAGACAATTAGTATGACGAGTGGTTTGTTCGAGTTGGCATGTGCGCGGTAGGCCTAGGCATTCACTGACTACCTCGCAGGAGAGCTCCCATTAAGTCTAGAAGGTTGTAATGGGGAATGCATGCAAATTTAGGGGAGCAAGAAGATAGAAGAAAGGGGTTGTTGGGTGATCCACCACGTTCAATCCTTACCACTACATTCAACCGCAAGCGTAATTGGAGCGACCTTCCAACCTCTACGACCTTCCGGCCTAGGTCGATATATCTAGATCGAAGATTTCTACCAACATTTTGCCAAAAATCACAACTTTAATTTTCTTCAGCATAAAGATTAGATAACCTACAATACATCTAAAGCAACTACCCTTTATGTACTCTCACTGCTTCACAACAAAATTATTATTATTTGTTTTTTGGAGGACGAAAAAAAGTTTGTCAATCAGAAGTAAAAATCATAAAATGTATCTATCTCTTCTATTGGTCTCCGTGGACGTTAAAAAAACTATTCTATTCTATTCTATTCTATTCCTAGGGAAATTGTGTCAAATCAAATTTTCACGTCGAGAAAATGCATCACAAGAGATCTTCAAGATTTTCCCTCCTATATAAAGCAATTTACTTTTCTGTTCTCATCGATTTTCTTCCTTACTAATTCTTTCAGCATGACACGTATCTTCGAAATTAAAGGCTGCATTTGTAATGCATTTATGGCAACCTATATAACTCTTTTAGGTTTTTTGTTCTCAATTCTTTTTCTTCTTTACTAATTCGTCATTTGTAATGCATTTATGGCAACCTATATAACTCTTTTGGGTTTTTTGTTCTCAATTCTTTTTCTTCTTTACTAATTCGTCCAGTGTGACACGTGTCTTCGAAATTAAAGGCTGCATTTATGGCTCTTACTAATTAGGTGAGAGCGAAATATGTTTTGGTTTCAATATTCCAAAATCGTGGAAAACCTATAAATGATGTAGACATTACACATGCGATTGATACATGGTAGATTCTGCCTTGGGTCTATATGTATATGGTATATCCACCATTAATTATGTAATGTACAAATCGACATGTGACGTAATTCATCATTTGAGAATGCACGAATCATAATGGGTTTAAAATATTGAATTGACACATGGTTTATTTGGTGTAGATTACGAAGGATTTGTATTGACGTGTCTTATTTCATTTATGAAAATAATTTCGAATGATTACTTTTCTTCCTTACTAATTGGCGAGAGCGACACGTGTCTTGGTTTCAATATTCCAAAAGCGTGGAAAACCTAAGTGATGTAGACATTAGACAAACCTAAGCCTTGTGATTGCCACATGGCAGATCCGACCTTGGGTACATGGCATATCCACCATTAATTATGTAATGTACAAATAGACATGTGCCTTAATTCATCATTCACAAATGTACGAATCATGATGAGATTAAAGTGTTGAATTGACTCATGGTTTATTTGGTATATATTATGATGGATTTGTATTGACATGTGCCTTATTTCATTTATGAGAATGAATCTAAATGATTATGTCTATTATATTATATTAATGATGTTTGATATTATTTACATGTGGCCTAAAATGCGAACACATGTGGAAGGAAGGCAATGACATATGTTGATTGTCTAGATAAACTTTGTTTCAATGATTGCCAATGAAAGATTTATACCTTATATGTGGCTTAGAATGCAAGCTGGTGGCTTTGATTATTGACACGTGTCGACTATCTAAAGGGACTTCCATCCTATGAATGGAAGACGTTCTTAGCATTTTATCACATTGAAAGCAATTAAAATATTAATATGAGTGCTTCGCTGTTGCTTCGTTCCTTGCATTCAAGATACATATTTTGCCAACGTATTACATTCTTGCACTGCGACTCGCATGAAAACAACAACATCCCGATAGGCTTTTCATTCATCTCAACAGTTTTTTCTACAATGGGATAGGGTGGGTAGCTGCACATCGCAGGCTACCCAAAAAATGAAAAAACATAGGGAATATCCAGTTATAACACCTGGACCCCAAATAAAATTGTGTGCCACAGATGTTGGCTAGTGTACCTGCCGAGAGCTTATCGCCGGGATTAAAAAACCCCGCCCTTTCGGGTTTTCGAGGAAAAACCCTAGCGATAAAATCTCGGCAAGGGGCTTGGACAACGCAGGGCTGCTAAACGTTCCCACAAAAAAACCCACGCTCCACAGAAAATACCGAAGTTGCGCATCACCCCTGGACCTGCACATCACCAACAAAAAAACCAATAGAGAAAAAACCTCGAAAAGCGAGGGGCTGGTCACGCGTGCCACGCGACAAAAAACAACATTTATACCTCGAAAAAGCGAGGGGCTGGTCACGCGCGCCACGCGACAATTATAACAAATATGAACATATAAATAACAATTTTAAGGGGGGGAGGGTGGGAGCCATGGATACTGCTGAGAGATGGGAAAGCGCCGATGAAACATCGATGAAGAACTCTGCAATAAATAGCGATCCCCTAACCTGATGAACGGCCTAAAAATGCATGCGACGCATGCAATGCATGCATGCTCGTCTTGTGCAAGAATCTCGATCCGCTACGCGAATCAATGACATTGTTGTTGTTTTAGAATTAGCTATGATATTATCCAACAATCATTATGTACATACATGTAGGAACGTTGCTCACATGATTGTATATATATTGATCGATTTCGATGGGGAGTTGGGAAAGAGAAATGTTTGCAGTGACCTTGGCCGCCGCGATAAATTTCTTGTATAATATATTATTTGACACACTACAAAATATGAAGTGTGTCAAACAAATTAAAGACTAAATAATCTAAGGTTGCCGTGTTATATAGGCCTACATTAATCTTATATTTTATAAAGGTAAGATCACCAAACTTTATTTTGTTTACGAACTTACCCCTACTTTATTCCCAAACATAATAGCTCGTTTTTCTCAAATTCTAATTTTCTCACATCTAGAAATGATCCATCTCAAATTTGTGGTTCCGGCTTTCTATATCAATTGGATTCTTCCTCTAAAACACATAAGTGCATGCAAATTCAATATTGTATTTGCCAAAGTTCGAAGCTCATAGCCGGTTTTGCCCAAGTTTTATTCACCTTTTACGAAAGGAATTTGGAGGTATCGAATGCAATATTTGCTTAATTTTGGATTTGTTGAATCATTGATTCTTTCCAATTTAGAATATAGATAATGATCATGTAATCAACCAATTTGGATATTGCTACATTCATGTAAGAAGTCCGAAATAACCATCATCCTATAAGCATTTATCTTTCTATGCATTTCTTTTATGCAAATGTTCGAATCCATATCTATCTTCATTATTCTGGAAATCACAGAGGCAGATGTCACTCAGGGTCTGCAGCGTCTCGCCAATGGCAAGGTGGCAGACCTGTATGGCATACAGGCAGAGCTGTTCAAGTAGGCAGGACCACCAATAGTGCCCATCCTGACCGCACTTTTTAATAGGGCGTTACAGGAAGGATTTCCAATGGACCACTAGCAGAGTAGTCCCCATCTACACTGCAGGAGATTCACACAGCCTAGCCAACTATAGGATAATCATGGTCAGTTCACTCTTTGCAAAGCTAATGGCCAGCATCCTTGAACAACAATTCACGATGTGGGCAGAGGAGGTAGAAATCAGAGTGCTCACACAAGCAGGATTCAGGCCCTGACACTCCACCATTGACCACATATTCACGCTCCAAACCTTGATTGAGGATGGCAAGATGTTTTTGGGTTCTTGGCATACATCTTGCAACAGCAGCCCATGGCTGCCGGATGCTACAAGCCTGGGATGCTCAAGATCATGAAATAAGAACAAGGGAAACAAATATGTACAAAGAGTGAAGGAAACGTGCGCCAAATGAGGCTCTCCAAACTTGAGATAATATAAAACCTGAATACATCTGTAGAGGCTTTGGCCTAATATAGTGTAGACCGTAAATCTGAGCCCTACATCTAGCTAAATCTAAGCCCTACACTTATGCTAACCTAAACATGCCAAGTGTAATCTGCCACCACTGACACCTACCATGTGCACAGCGTTAACCACTAGGTGGTTAACAATGCCTCCCCTTAAAAGTTTTTAGCACAAAAACATGTATAGACTTTTATAAGAATAAGAATAAGAATAGATTTTTTATCATCCACGGAGACCAATTGGGTATGGGACCCAAACAAAAAGAGAGCAGCAAGCATATTACTGTTAAGACAAGTCTGACAATTATAACATGGTGCTAAACAAATTTAGAGGCATAAATGATGGTAATGGTTGGGTTGTGTCGCCGAAAGATGATCGTGTGCGACAATGTAAGTGGGCTAAAAAGATATGATGACTATACTCTTATACCATGGGTTATGTCAAACAATGGCAAGAAACCCCACTTAAAACAATAAAATAGGGGATTTTAAAAAACATAAATACCATAAAGTCTACCCCCATTATCAGCCATGTGAACCGTGAAGTGCTTTTTGGACTGTTCTTTGAAAGTGACAATGGATTTGAGCGTGATCGGAGCATGAGCAGGCAGGTGCGGACTGCTATAGCATGAGCATATTTTTTGCAGAGAGGAGTGTTGTCACGACTCCAGAAATCCTTGACTGTAAATTGGGCTTGCTGCACCTTAAAAACAGAGTCTTGAGAACAGATAACAAGATTGATCGATAAGAGAAGGCCTCCAGACAGAAATTTATTAGCTGGTTGGGCAACTAAACAATTGAAACAAAGGCCTCCAGGCGAACATATCAACGATTGGTTGGGCAGCTATTCAAAATGGAGAATCATGAGAGCAGCAAGACAACAGCAGAACACAAGGCTAAAGAATTGATCTTGAGCGAACCCTGGCACAATAACGCCAGTGTTGATTTTGGGTTCTTGGCATACATCTTGCAGCAGCAGCCCATGACTGTTGGATGCTACAAGCCTACCATGCTCAAGATAATGAAGTAAGAACAAGAAGAAACAAATATGTACAAAGAGTGAAGGAAAAGTGCGCCAGATGAGGCTCTCCAAACTTGAGATAAAACCTGAATACATCTGAAGAGGCTCTGGTCTAATATAGTGTAGAGCGTAAATCTGAGCCTTACATCTAGCTAAATCTAAGCCCTACACTTATGCTAACCTAGACATGCCAAGTGTAGTCTGCCACCACTGACACCTAGTATGTGCACAATGTTAACCACTAGGTGGTTAACACAGGAACCACAGCCTGGATCTCTGTTTGTCATCTTTAAAGGCCTTTGACACTGTGCCTAGAAAAAAGTTGTGATAAAGACTAAGACAGTTGGAAGCCCCTGAAGACTTGCAAAATGCAATATACAGACTCTATGAAACATGTTCTGGCCGACTGACACCGACAGGACAACCTGTCAATAGTAGTATTGGTGTCCTCCAGGGATGCCCGCTCTTTCTAACATTGTTTGGCCTCAATATTGACCAATTGAAGGGGTGGCTTGCCTACCACGGGGCGACGGGGCTCGATTTGTTCACCAGATCATTAGGCAGCTCATAAGATGATATGGACCTCCTAGCCCACACCCCAGATGACATGCAACAACACCTACATGCCTCGGATAGTTTCTATCAGGCCACTGGAATGAGGGTCAATTTGGTCAAGACTAAGGTCTTGCTTGTCTCATCTTCGCGCCAGCCAAGGCTTCACTCTTTCACTTATCAGGAGCAAAATATGGAGGTTACAAATACCTGGGCATAGAGTTCTCCACTACCACATAATGGGACACTTCCATTCGATTGCAGGTGACTGCGGGTTGGAAGGCACTTTATGCGATGCAGAATAACAGCTATAAAGCAGAGCTATATGACTGGCCCCATCTGTTCCACTTGTTCAGGATTCTGGTGAAACCTGTTCTTTTATATGAGGTCAAAGCCTGGGGTCCGATCATATCCTCGGCCACGTGGAATGAACTGGAGCAGGTACATAAAGCTTTTTTGGCACGTGCGCGCGGGGTGAAATCTACCGTTCCCTATCAGATCCTTCTGTAGGAGACAGGTTTCTTGCCTCTTCAGCGGGCCGCACTTGACTGTCACATTATTTACTTCCAGAAGGTGGCAGGTATGGGCAATGAAGGTCTCCCCAACCTGGCTTATAGTGTGGCAATGGGCTCGCAGCACCTCAAGGCGTGCTGGAAGGAGGGGCAAGCACATTGGTTCTCTAGATGGGACGTACAAGAGCATAGGTGCATCTAAGTTGAAACTGAAGAGGACCACCACCAGCTGCGGGAATACCTAGATGCTTGCTTCCTCAGCAAGCGTTGTGATACTAGTGCCTTTAAACATGTTAAGATAGTGCACTATAAGGTCGAGATTAACTCTAAGCTTGCATGTGGTCCACAGCGCTACCTCCGTGCAGATTCGCTGCTGAAAAAGCGCAGTTTGATAGCTTCCATTCGCACATATACACATCGCTTGCGAATTGAGACAGGCGGATGGGCCCGGAAGGCACGGGAGGATAAAATATGTCTGTGCTGCAAACAGAGTGCTATAGAAGATGAAAGCCACACTCTGTAGCATTGTCCGACATTCAGTCACATTCGCGCAAGTTATGCTGAGCTAATCCTGCCTAATTAGCAGCTGCATGCACTGTTGGATACAACATTAATGGGCTCGCTAGGATCTTATCTTCGGGACATCATAGATGCCCACACGCAGTCATGTCCTCGGACGATGCACGGACACACATCATAATGTACCATTGTCATATATCATTGTACAGTCTCTCAGCATATCTATTACTGCCAAGGTTTTTCCCTCGAAAACTCTTCGGGGCGGGGGTTTTTTAATCCTAGCAGTAATATGTTTTTTGTATTCCTTTTTTGGGTCTCATAGGCCAATTGGTCTCCGCAGACGATAAAAATCAATTTAATGCAATTCAATTCAATTATTCCTCAATGTGATAATTCTGTATATTTTTTAAAGAAGTTCTAGATTTGTAAATATACAAAGCTTCTTCTTTTTGCTAAATCAACACTAGATTAAATTAAATTCATTTGTTTATTCATGTTAGTATTCTAGAGTTAAACTTTTCACGACCAAGGAACAAATGTTTCTAGGTCAAATTACTTTTTTTGCTAAAGCTTTATGTTTATCACTATTAGCTTTTTCAATGGAAAAGAGAATGAGCAATGAGCAAGATAAAGCAAGAAGAATTAGTGTTCTATAATATCTTGTACAAACGCTTAAAATAAGTGTGTGAAGGGTGTTCAAAATGCATTAGATGAGATGCAAAAACTATAGAAGTGTGTCAGTCTACACGTCAAATTCTAATAAATGTGTCAATAGAAATACAAGATAGAATTTGAATTCCCACACTGGCCTAGACCCATCTTACAGCAAGAATAAGGCAAAAATGGCATAGAAGTAGCATCAATTGAAAAGATTGGATAGTTAGAAGCATACAAAAAAAAAACTTTGAAGTCATTAGTCGACCCAATCTATTGCCTTTCCTTTTTTCTTTTTCTTTTTTTCTTTTTTTTAGCACGCCAGCCTAACCAAGCGTGCAACCCTCCTTGCAATTCTAGGCTGTCCACGTAGCATCTACACATCAGCAAAATCTGATGTGTCTTAATATTCTCCGTTAGATCTTTATTTTTGTAGATCTAGAGCCAGGGAAATTAGGAAAAAGCCAAAAATTATCACGGAGATGCTAAAAGACGTCGGAAAGCACAGCACGCGTGCCTGCCTCCCAGCAAGCTTCTACTACCATTTATCGTTTGCTCGGCTGTCGTACCAATAATACTTGTTCCTTACTTACCATTCGTGTCTTCATCTCGATCTCTTCCAAACCTAGCGGATAAAATAGCCATCACGTCTGGCCTAATGCAAAACTAGATAGCCATCACGTTTGGCCCAATGCTAAACCGGGATTTGGTAAAAATGGAGCATTGCCATCTAGATTGCTCATGTGTTGCAGGACATAGATTCTCAGAAAAGCAATTTCACTTTGAAGGAAGTTAGACTTTGCATATTGTTGGTGCCGTTGAAGATGGACTGGTATTAGATAGGTCAAGAAGAAGGACGTTATTTAAAAGGTATTGGCCACTGCCTTCGTTTCTCCACATCCTCTGTTATGGAAATTTAAAGAGAATGTTTAGTTTTAGCATAGGATCTGAAGGGAAATTGAAGAAGGCCATCAAAGTGGTAAATGCATGTGCATCGTCTGTCATCACAAAGAGAAGGATGACAGGCAGTGAAGGGGCAATGAATTTAAGGAGAAAGTCCATGATTGTCTTTCTTAAGAGCTGTAATCATATAAAATGGAAGAAAACAAGGGTACCTTTCCTTGTTCTCGACCAGGTGCCAACTGCCAAGTCAGCAGAAGGTAGCTCATCATATATGGAGAACAAGATTGTTGTGCTCCATGTGGAGTTGGAAGCCTTAGGGGAAACTCTGTAATAAACATGTAATAAAAGTGTACAAGGTTAAAAGCAACTTTGGAACAGGAGAACAAGTCTATACATCCACAATACTGCAATGTGTGTTTTCTATGCATTATAATAGCAGGGTATATAGGGCTATATCAGATGCCTTTCCTTTCTTCTTTTTCTTTTTTTCTTTTTTTTTTTTTTTTTTTTTTGATATGGCATATAATAAATATAGGATATTGAAATAGGTCAATTTAGTGCAAACAAAGCACCGACTTGGATTGGCTCCAACACTGATTGCAAGTTTATGAGCAGAGTCTGAGATCCATTGAAAGCTGACATTGTACAAAGGTCAAATTTCCAAGTGCTCAAACATTGATCTAGCATTATGTAGAGATCTAAATATGCAGCATCTGCAGAGATTTAAAATCTGAATGTGAGGAAATACACACCACATGATGACACTCGCACTCACCCACTTCGCCCACCCAATAGTAGCCGATGGGATTTGAATCTCTGGTGGATGGAAGCCTAGCCAGAGGTCTTAGCTGATGGGATTGAACGTGTGGTGGATGAAAGCCCAAACAGTGATACCTCTATTTGAGCTTTCATATGCCACAAACTCAAATCCCATCAGCTATCACTGAGTAGGCAAAGTAGATGAGTGGATCTTTTTGTTTCAAACGTTGCTAAAGCTAAGGTTTCTGCAACATTGCCTCCATCTTGCCATGATAGGGTATCTGATAGAAAAGGTTTAGGTTCTTATAAACAATATGTTGATGTTCTTCACGTGATTAGTTCTAATGACCCGAGAACTTTGGTGATGCAAACCCTAAAGACTTTTAGAACATTGCATGGAATGTACAAACATCCCACAAACATGGTAAGGTTAGAATGCAGATCTGCACGCTAGGTCCGAGATTAAGTCGGGAAATATATGGTTCAACATGGGGGCAAGAATAGGTCCAATTCCTAGAGTTGAGGTGGGGGACATTTTGTTTCAGATCAGAGGTCCACATTATTGGCTTCCATAGGCAGTTACAAGGTGGCATTGCTTACCTTAATGCAAAGGATAGCACATATGGGAAAAAAGTTGCAGTAAGCATAGCTGCATCTGGGGGGGAGGGGGGGGGCGGTATGAGGATGACAAGGATAGTGGGGATGTGTTAAATTATGCAGGTCAAGGTGGCAATGTATACACCTCTAGAAACAGACACCAAATTGTTGATCAGGAGTTGACAAGAGGAAATATGGCCATGAAGAATAGCTATACTCGTCAACTTCCCACCATCAGAGTTATAAGAGGATGTCCTGATAAAGGAAGTCCCCCAAGATTAGAAATTGGTTTGAAAATGGAGCGGGTAGCTTTAAGGTTTATCAGTTTGAGCTTGTGAGGCTACCTGGACAACCAAAGTTGGAGACAAGTGGGAGATACCTCAGACATGAAAGGTACCACCTTTAGGAAGATAATGGTCATTTTGTTTTAACTGATGACATGGTATGGCACACTATCCAATTGCCATCCACTAACCTCGATAAGAATGGGAATGAAAAGTTCTCTTCCATTCAACTAATTTTGGGACTATCTATGCCAGTCACTCACCAGACTGCATGCAATCCGAGCAAGGTGAGCATCATATGATGCATGTGGTCTAGGTATTTGAATAGCTATAAATGATCATGATATGCTTCACCATGACATAAAAATACTATCTATCTATCTATCTATCTATCTATCTATCTATCTATCTATCTATCTATCTATCTATCTATCTATCTATCTATCTATCTATCTATCTATCTATCTATCTATCTATCTATCTATCTATCTATCTATCTATCTATCTATCTATCTATCTATCTATCTATCTATCTATCCTTCATATTTACAGATTGTGCGTGGTGGGCCCAAACATCCACTGGCTGCCTTGGGTTTTTTTTTGGGGGGGTTTCTTTAGAGAGTTCCAATTAAGTCTAGAATGTTGTGATGGAGAATGCATGCAAATATAGAGGAGTGAGGAGATAGGAGAAAGGGATTGATGGGTGATCCACCACTTACTTTCAATATTTATATCATTCAGTGCATTCAACCGCAAGCTGTGACATCCCCTACTCATATAAGATGCCCCCCATCATATAACAAGCCAGAGTTCATCCCTCTGCCATGCACAAGCCGACAGAGGCCATCCACTTGACACCAATCCCTTGCTATCTGACAAGGAATTGATGGGAAGAATAGACGTGTCATTCATCCCGTCTCCCTCGGGATCATCGTAGCTGCGGAAGCATAAATAAACATGAGCACATAACATCAAATACACATAGTTCCAAGGGTGGCTCACCATAGCATACATCTGTAACAACATCAGCAATATCAATATAGAGGAATCCCTACCCAAGGCTCAGACTCATGGGGGATAGACTGACGGCTTGGATCTCCAGAAGTCATTGTAGACGGAATTCATAGCAAATGGATTGGGCTGGCATAGGAACATGGCTATTGGGTAGTCCACTCCATCCGCCCCTCCTGTGCATATTTTGCAGAGTAGGCTATTAAGTATTGGGACCCGACCGTAGCCTGCCGGGTGCATAGCCAAGAGGGCTATTACTGGGTTGTATTTCCCCAGCCCCGATGAGGCAGGAGGAGATCACTTCCTCCAGAAGCATGCATTCCCATCACAGATGGCTAGAGAACCACTGCTCGTTTATGACTTGAACCTCATGGAAGGTGACGCATCACCCAAGGGGTGTCGAGCCCATGCCTTGTCCACACTTAGTGGCAAGCCATCAGGCCTAGCCCGTTAAGATCCCTAGTAGGCTTTACACACCGGAGGGATCAATCTGTAATGGGACACGTGCCCCTTATCTGTCAATCTAGCCCCGCCACCCACAGCCAGGCGGGCTCTTATGCACAGGCTGCATTAATTGGGAATTAATGAGGCTATCTAGGTACATCAACTACTAAGGCTTTCAGCGTCTCTACCCCCCTTCCCAATATACATGAATGTGCATAGAATAGATAGATAGATAGATAGATAGATAGATAGATAGATAGATAGATAGATAGATAGATAGATAGATAGATAGATAGATAGATAGATAGATAGATAGATAGATAGATAGTATTTTTACGTCATTATAAATAGAACTAAAATATAGAATCTACCTACCTAAACATACATGGTTAGGTTCCTTTGTTAGGGCTTATGATCTCAGAATCTATAAACCTCTAAGGCTAAATTAACATGCTAATCCAGTTCATTGTCGGACTAAAAGTCGGCATTGCACAACAGAATTGCTATTCACCTGAACCTTGGCTTGCTCCAGCTCCTCGAAAAGTGTCCATGCTTCTGTTCGAATCGAAGGCGACTGAATCCAGAAGATCTGTTGTGCAAAGCCGGCTTGGTGGCATCTGGCAATGCAAAATAGCACTTGCACTTAGCTGGAATGGCTCAAGGAAGCTGGAATGCGAAAAAGGAAAACGTTTAGGGTTTCCCTTTGGTTCCTTTTACATGACCCTTTTAGGGTTAGAGCTAGAAGATCATGTGGGATCTTGCCATGTGGCAAAAAGGGTTAAATGCACATTTAAAAGACATGTGCAACCTAAGAAATTGCTCCCTAAGGCGCAACCCTTCACGATTTATAAGTACATGTCGTCAAGGCGACGTGTAAAAGTGACGTGGTAGTATAATATACGTATTCATACCATATATTTTTTATGAACCTACACAAAAACAAGGAAAATACGCAAGAAATACAGAAGAAATATGCCAAGATCGGCAAAGAATCTGCTATATGAACATGGATCAAGAGTACAATGGCCCGAAGGCAAGCAGGAATGCGAGACAGATGTCTAGAAGGCTCAAGACTGGCGTTGCACTAGAATGGTTCGACAAGAAAGAGGTGCCTCCTTATATATCTAGACCGGCGGTCAGGATCATGCCACTCCAATGGATGAGATAACGCCAAGTGTCGAGCATGCATGTAGGTTCTAAAATATTTTAGAACCTCCTGGGAATAGCCTTATAAAGACGCGAGGGAATGTCTTTAGCAAGTATTGGTAGTGCACTTGGCAAAGGTGCGTGATTCGCAACTAGAAGTTTGCGAGTTCAAACCTTGCCCAGGGCAACCAACTTTTTGCATCCGTATGACGACCATATATGAGTATAATCGTATGGTTGTCACACCATCTCTCTCCTACGACGGCGATGAGTCTTCGGAGCTTGAGCTGGAGTACTCAAACTTGGCTTATCCGGGAACGTCAGTGAAACTCCGCAATTTTATCAGGAGCATTAGTCAGATTCGGAGCAGGCTTTCAGGTTCTATCACTTGGTGAGTAACCTTCCCAATCGACCAAATAATAAAGACGACGCCGTATAAACCTGGAGTCCAAAATTTCTCGAACCTCAAATTCCTCATGATCATCCATCTCGACTGGCGGTGGAGGTGGAGGTACTCGATCTAGAAATGGATTTGCCATATAAAGGTTCCAACAAAGACACATGGAATACTGGGTGAAGTCGAACTGACAGCGGAAGCTCCAGACGGAAAGCAGCATCACCAAATCGTTCAATGATCCGATATGAACCCAAATGCCGGTAGTCGAGCTTGTTACAAGGGGAGCTATCAGTAAATCCCGATGCAAGAGCCCAACAAGATCCTCAACTGCAAAAGGAGGAACATCTTGGCGGTGCTGATCTGCATGATAACGATAACGTGCTTGGGCCTGGAGGAAATTGTGTTGAAGATCGTCCTAGAGCATGCGGAGCTTCTCGAGCCTGTCCTCGGCACTGGGATTGACTGAGCCATATCCAGAAGCAATGAAAGACCATCAAGGATGCATGCCGAAATTAATAAAGAACGGTGTCTGGCCTGTGGAAGCATGGACAGAATTATTGTAAACAAATTCTGCCAGGTGTAGCCAATCAACACAGTTATCCTGCTGATAATTGATGAAGCATTGCAAATACTTCTCAAGTGTTTGATTAGTGCGCTCCACCTTCCCATTGGTCTCTGGGTGATGTTCGGAAGAGAGCGAATGTTCCAACAATGTTATCTGGTAAGTCATAGAGTCAAACCACCTCTCGAAGCAAGAGAACCGTTGTGGCTTCACTGGAGATAGAAGTGTTGTAAGGAATGAAATGTGCCATCTTGAAAAAACGGCCAATGACAACAAGGATGGCATCATGGCCCTGGGAGGATCAACAATGAAATCCACTGAAATGCTCTTCTAATGACCGGCTGGAACTAGTAAAGGCTGAAGCAAGCCATGTGGACGGTGCTTAGGAGCTTTTGCACGACAGCAAATGTCACATGAGCATACAAAAGTCTCAACTGTGCGGCGAAGACCTGGCCCCAATAATCTCGAGCCTGTTGGCAACTTGAAGGAGCAGTACTCCGACTGCTGGGAGAAGAACTGGAGGGCAAATCCTGCTTATCCTCAAAGGAGAGAATTGGTGGAGTGTGTGGTATGGTCATATGCTACTTGCCACATTTCAAAGGACAAGACCCACAAGATCCCCAAGAGGGAAATTGACAAAGCCATGAGCAACCTCCATGTTATAGCATTGTATGAGAGTGGATAATATTATTTGTGTATTATGGGTGAAATTCTTGAGAACTTTCTCAACCCATGGTTTGTAAATTTTAAGAGAAAAGTAAGTGGGCTAGTTCTTGTTCTATAATGTATATTTCTATCAGTCATTCAATGCAAAGCTTCTTTTTTTTTTAGCGCAACAGCCTAACCTCGAGTGTCAAGTTATCTCGAAGCTCAGGCTATCCACATGAGTTGGACTCAAAGAATCCGTCTGATATGGATCTATGGGAATGGACGGGAGGAAAATTTTGCTTTGGCGATTCTTGCTGAACGTCGTCATTGCTTCAAATCCCAAACAGACGAAGGAGAAATGCGAGTTGCCATATAGATGCGAGTTGCCCTGTTTCCATGCTATGTTCCCATTTTCGGGCTTTGTAGTGGTTCTGCAATTGATCATAGGCGTTGTTTCCTGCTTTTTTTCCATGTCATGCTTGTATTGTTATTGAACAGTTGACTTTGCCACTTCTTTCCCAATCAGAAAAAAGGGTGATTCACTATCTCGTTTTTCTTTGCAGCATTATTCATTTTTCATGTTCATGTTTCCACTGCCTAGTTCCCTTATTTCATGCTCGTGAATACCCTTAATGTGCATTTGCGGAGGGCAGAAACCACGCACCATGGCCAAAAGAGGACCTGCTATATGCTGCACAAGGGACCGATCTACTGGGCATTTTCCCCCTGGTCAGATGCTCACGTTTTGAAAACCTAGCAAGTGGGAAGTTTCACGGCGACCTTGGTCTTCCCAAACAGGTGGCCAAACATATTGTTTTCTGTAAGTTGCTACATTTCCACATCAAACAGCAAATCCAATCTTAGCAGCATCCTTTTAGCAAGCTTGCAACATGTGGTGTCTTGTGAAACTGATCCTCTTGAAAGCCAGGTATTAATAGTATCATCTTCATTCTATTTTAACTTAGTTGATTTCCTGTATGAGCCAGAAATTCCCAATATTATAACTTATAACTTTTCTGGTTCCCGGTATGAACAAGAAAATGCCTGTATTCTGACTTATTTTGGACTAGCAGGAAGATTAGTATGATGTCTAGAATAAGTAGAGATTTTTTATTTTTTAATCAGTTTTTTACTTCTTTAGATTTACCATATGAAATGCATAACATGTCGTGTCTGTCACATCAATCATAAATGCATATAATGAAATTCCCAGCTCAGTCACCATCAGGTCATAGCATAGCTTCTCCAGGGATCATGCCGTTAAAGGAAAGAATCAAACAAGTATGCTTATTTTACTTAATCAAATTTAGAGTATAACATTTTAAGAAATAAATTTTTTTTTTGTTAACACTTGATGGGTTTGGCAAGTAATTATCACCCAGGCTTAATGTGCATAGATGTGTGGCCACTATTGATTTTGTACTAGGTAATTGATGGGCAGGGGGTTGAATGCCCTTCAAAACCACTGGGTACCACCTCTCGCTGGCCACCTCGTGGTTTTATAGTCATAAAATCCTGTTGCCCATCAATTACCAAGCGTAATGCATACTTGAGGTGGTTTATTTCAGGAAACCCTTGAGCCAATTGCACTGCGCCGCCAGGGGGTTTTATTCTAGGAAACCTCCGAGCCAATGTGGTTAAGCCTTATAAATGCCCACAAGACGGAATTTTTTGCACCTGTTTGGGAAGACCAAAGTCGCCATGAAACTTCCCACTTGCTAAGTTTCCAAGACGTGAGCATCTGACCAGGGGGAAAAGGCCTGGTAGATCGGTCTCTTGTGCAACATACAGCACCTTCTACAGATACAAATACATGCTTACTAATTGTAGGAAGATAAAATGGACAATTATTTTTAACATAACCACCCGAAGGATAATGTGAAACACATTTCAGATCAAAAATGACCAAACAACCATGTAAATATTGCAAAAGTACTTGCATTTCTGTGTTGCCACTAATCTAATGTTGCATGTAACAAAACCTAGTTTAACTCGTGATGCATTTCCAGCTTTGTATTGCTTCTTGTTAAGCAATTGCTACAATAACAACGTAGAACTTGAAAATAATCTGGCAAACTCAAATGCTGCAGAAGAAATATTAGTAACAATAACAATGGATGATGCAGATTTCCAGCAAAAAACTTGCACGGCTAATTCCCAGGTAACCAATCTACGTTGTACTGCACCAAGTTATGCAGGCACAATGAGTCTTTTTGTATGCTGTCTCATCCTTATTTAAGACAAAAATGCATATAGTTATTACCTTATGCATGCTTTTTCCATGTGGTAACCCAAGATTTCATGCAATGGGCAGCTTCTTCAAAAGCAGGATTCACAGAGCAAAGCTTGGCTTTGATCAGATCAGCAATTTCCAAACAACAGTCTTCCACAGATTTGGCATTTTCTGAAAGCTTGATTCCAGAAAAAAAAACAAAAACCTCATCAAGAAACGCCAACTTCTGTCCATCATTCTTTTGAAAGGCACAGGATACATATGGAAGGCCGGATTTCATACCATATCCCAAATGGTTGCAAATAACCTTCAAGCATAGGCCCAGCCATATGTAATCAAATCCTGCACCAAACTTCTTATCTCCAAAACCTAGAAAAAGGGCTTCACCAAGTAGCTCCCTATCAAATGCTACGTTGAACCCATTCATGGCAAATAATACTTCTTTTGGAACTGTTAAGACGGCATCAACATATTTCAGTTTACTTCCTTGCCCTAATGCAGAAGAATCTAGCCAGAGCCCAGATGAAACAGCAGTAGGAACGCCGGTTCTGAGACTGAAAGGGTACCCTCGCACAAAATCTGTTCCCTTGCGATATGGATCATAGAGTGTATTGAAGAAAAAAGGCGTGGAAGGAGTTTTAAGATTGACAACATGCTGTTTTATGGGGTCAATGAGTTCTCCTGTTATGGGATCTGCTGCGGGGACACAACTTTCATCAATTACAAAAACATACCGTTTTTTGGAGACCAGAAATCCGAGACAGCGAGCAGATAGACCCTTCAAGGAAATGTCGGAACCCAGCTTTTGATAAACGGATGCCGCGGTGTATAGATCTGCATCAATTGAACTGGGCAACTTAAACGAATGCAAGTCCGAGCTACCAGATATGACGATGAGGTGATAGGGCTTCAAGATGGACTCCCACGCCTTCAAAAATGAGGCCAGCTGCTCGTCTGATTCCGGCGCCAATATGACATCTACATCGCCATCGGAAGCCATGCCCCAAAGCTTCTCAAAGTAGCGCCATTTCAACGCAAACTTCTGACCTAATAACAAGATGCTGACGCATCGAGGCTTAAGAGGTGGATAAATGCATTTGTTTTGTTATATTGTGGCACCCTTGCTGCCGTGGGTGGGAATATTTTGGGTATATGCCCAAATATTCTTACAAATCGGCCTTAAAATAAAACTAGTTACCTTGGAGAAACATGAGAAACCTACTTTAGTATTTACTTTCCAAGTGTTCAAGAGTTTACATAAGGGCCTCTTGTGACGTACATTCAAATAATCTCTTGTATGTTCATTTAAATAATCTCTACTGTTCAAGAGTTTACATAAGGGCCTCTTGTGACGTACATTCAAATAATCTCTGTATGTTCATTTAAATAATCTCTACGTTTATTGAACCATTCTCCACATGTGTTCAAGACTTTATCATAAGGGCCTCTTGCGACATTCATTCAAGTAATCTCTCCAAGTTTATTGATCCATTCTCCACAACATTTAGGAGGTGTTAGAATATGCTTATTGGCAGTAGTGTGGGATAGTAAGTAGATGCCAAGGCAATATAATTGGAGACATAGTGAATTGTTGCCAAATATAAGGGCATGTGATAGCACAAACCTTAAGAAGCAATTTATGATTGTAACAAAACAAAACTATACTCTCCTTAACATAACTCGTAACGTCAAGGTAAGTGGATCACCGTTCTTGCATCTTCTTGAATCATTCTTGTCAAGAATGACAAATGATCCGGTCTGCCTTACCTTGACGTAGTAGAAATGGCATGGGGTTGACCATTCTTCTTTGCCCCCATGACACTCGTAGAATCGAGAGCGCTGGGTCGCCTACCACCTGCGGCTTCCTCGATTCTACAGGTCATGGGGGCAGTAAGAATGGCTTCCCCCATGCCATTCTACATAACGTGAGCAATATAGATATGACCATGGGTGCACTATAAGAAACTCAAACAGGAGAGAGTTAAGAAGGCACTTTTATTAGTCAACATAAGAAACATATAAGTGGGAGATAATAGATTATCGATGGAAGAGCATTGAGAGTTAAGAGGGCCCTTGAACAGTTCTAAACTGCTGGCCTTCTCCTCCATCATTTTGCTTTGCCTCTAAATCGGAATCTATCAAGCCTTCGATTTCTGAACGACATGGGAGTACTGTAACATGTAACAGAATTTGATTACTCATTCTTCTTCTTTATATCAAGACTTCAAAATCTTCCTCCTTGCTCTATGTTTATCATTAATTTATTCAAAATGATAAAAACCTTCTTATTCTTCAAAAATTTATCCCCGCAATTGTAAGATGCCTGCTGCCTGGCATTCTTTACAAAATGAAAACACAACAACCACAATGTGGATGGACGCTATCACAACATGGCTTTTCCAACTGTTTAAAAAACTGCACTCCATGACAAATATGTGAATCAGATGCCCCGAAACCTGCATGTCATAAAACATATCTGCAACTAGCATATGACCTTGTCTGTTGCTATACCAGCTTGCAAGGTATTTGAATAGTTGAATGCATTAATACTTTTACAGCAGGATATCAAAATGATCTTCGAAACTCGAATGTGTGTAATGATATCCCTGCCTTCTCATCTTAACTGCATAACAATTTCAAGCATAAAATAATGCAATGCAAGTAACTATCGGAATATTTTTCCTGCATATCACACATTAAAACCAGATATCTTGTCTTTGATAAACCAGATATCTTGTCTTTTGTAAGAACATGATCTTTTTTTATCGGTCCCAAAACCTCCCTTGCTTTTGTATTAGTACTGCAACACCCAGTTCTGAGGCTAAGTACCGACTCTGCAAGCTTTTAATCTCATTAAATCCTCCCACATGACCTATGCTTTGATCATAAATCCATTCCTGCAATCCCCCTGCTTCGATTTCGTATGAAGAGAAATGTCAAAGAGCAGACGTGGAGCGAAGCCGAACTGTAGATTGTTGTCTTGAGCTCTTGATATTTTGAGCTCTTGATATTTTGAGCTCTTGATATTTTGCTGGTGAAAGCCTTTAATGTTCTTCTTATCACAGTGGCTGGTATGGTAGGGTAGGGTGATGCCTACAGAGCAAACATATAGAAGTTGAACTCATGCCTAATGAAGATTAAAACCTGGGGTTAGCAAAAGCACCTTAGAAGCCAACGCAGCAATTCATTGGGGTGGAGATGGAGAGTAGAAAGCAAGCAGAGGCGTTGTTTAGGGCCAACACTGGGAGGCTGACGGAATTCATGTATCAAGCAGGTTAATCCAAGGTTCAGGCTATATTTGGTTGTCAAAGACCATTGAAAGAGGCTGTAAAGCAAAGGAGGCTGGCTGCTAGGCAGAGTTCGAAATTAGCCGAATTGCCTAAATGGCTATCTACCGGATTTTCCTCACAGCTGCAAGGTCATGCTATAATACCAATCTGATGTATAGTTGAAGACAATGGCATAGACATGGTCAAATAAAAAGCATAATGGTAGGGGGTTTGCCCATTATTATGCATGCAAAAAAGTTTCCTATGAAACATGTAGATTGGAACATGTGCAATAACCATTCCTAAAGTAGTTTACGGCGTGATAGCCAAACAAGCTCTTGGTATAGTGATGTAATTAACCAGCAGTTCATCCAAGCAAGCTCTTGGTTTAGTGATATAATTTTTTCTAAATAACCTCTCAAACGTTCATTTTATGAAATAAGAGGGCTCGGATAAAAATCAATACAATTCAATTGCCCCGACCTCCAACTTTCTTCTCTTCTGCCTCTTTAAAATCCCAAGCCTACCCTACTGCTAATTTATAGGCATATCCAAGTATATGCCAGCATATGCCTAGGATATGCTGGTGACCACTCCAAACTGGCTGTTGCCAGTAAACTGGTGGTAATGGGCGAAGTGGCACTGCCATGGCCGATCGAGAAGCCGCATGTTGCAGCGAAGGTCCTTCTGCCCATGAAAATGCAAGGGCACATCAATCCGATGCGCGGCCTCGCCAAGCTCCTGGCATCGCAAGGATTCCAAGTTTTTTAATAAATGTACAATCTTTTTTGCCTTCCCTCCGCTTCCTCAAATCCCCCCCAAATCAGCGGTCCTGGCATCAAAATCCTTGATCTTCTCCCCCCGCAAGGCCAGCCCCTTCCACAATGCCAAGATATGATGGAAACCATTATGGACGCCATTGAAAAGATGCGCTCCCCCTTTGAGCGCCTTCTGGCGCATCTTACCCTTGATTTAGACTACTCCGTCTCCTGCATTGTGGTGGATTCTTTTGTTTCTTGGGCTCAAGATATGGCCGATCAATTCTGGGTTCTCAGAGTTGCATTTTGGATCTCTTGCGCTGCGTGTGAGGTCGTCTTTTGCTACCTTCCTCGTCTTATTTCTGAAGGATATGTTCCTCTTGGGTCTAAAGAGCACGGAGAGGATGATTTGATACCATTTATGAACGGGATGTTTCCACTGAGTCCAAAGGACCTGCCAGTATCACTATACATGGCAAATCCCTTATAGAGTATCTGAGGGACATGTACTCACGGGCGTCAGAGGCAGCATTCAGCCTGGTAAACAGTGTAGAAGAGTATGAGCCTCAAGCAGTTGCCTCAATGTCCAAATTTGTAGGCAACTACATGGTAGTAGGACCCCTACATTCCCAAGAGCCAAGAAAACTAGGCAAAGAAGAACAGAGATGTCTAGAATGGCTAGACACAAAGGAAGACAATTCAGTCCTCTACATAGCCTTTGGCAGTCACAAATCTAACTCTTTCAGAATTTGAAGCCCTGAGAAGAGGTTTGTATATGTACTCATATTCATGCTATGCAGCCTCTCTGGAAGGTTCAACCTCTCTGGAAGGCTAATTGGAAAAAATGCAATTGTTTGACTATTATACTTGAGAAGTTTAACTTGCACACTTTGTACACAATGACTGTCAAACATTGTGCACGCAGCTTTAATGCTGATGCTTTGCAAGCAGATCTTCCGAGAATACTAATACGAAACCAGATTCATATATCAAATTCATGGCCAACATGGAAGAGCACGAAATGGAGACGATTCTGATTTATAATACAATGAAAACATATGTTTTTGGAGTAACAACATATGACTATATGACTACAGCCACATGGTAATTGCCCTGAGGAGGGTCATTTCGTTCAGTAAAGGCTCTCGGCAAGTAGGCCCGTGCACTGCCAAGTCTAGAACCACGAGTGTGTTGCCGAGTGTGGCGGCATTACCGGTGCCTTTACTGGCAAAATGCCCGATTCAACGCAATGATGTAATGACCATAGGGTTCATATTACGAACAAAAGTGTCGAGTCCAAATAGACAATGATCACCTTCTTGAGCTAAGAAAATGGCAACCTGCATTCATATCATTTACACGACTCCACACAAAACAAACAAGATCCAACACAAAAAAAAACGAAACATGAAAACACACTTTCGGGCCACCGAAGGGAAACCTCTCGTGCGCAACACCTTGTTTTGTTTTCCCAGAACAAAAATGCTGAGAAGGCACTAACTGCTAATCTTCCTTCACCTTTGTTATCACCAAGTGTTTTATCAGTTAGGTATGAAATATGTAGTAGTTAATCATTATTGACAATTCCTGGGTTCTGATCACATTGGACAACTTTTGACAGATATTTCATGGCCACCAGACCTCGATATAAATTCAAGCAACACAGTCCTAGATTTGGAAAACCAAGATGAAAGACAAGATGCATGCTTTGCAAGAACAAAATGAAATAATGAAAAGGATTATTGGTGAAAATGATTTCCCTATTAACTTCTGTGCATTAATGTAAGAGAGAAGTTCCTTAGGGAGTTACCATGACCCATTTATTACTGCGGGAGCCAAGTAAAGTTAGTGTGGCAATCTCCCTTGCACAGTCTCTTTAAAGTAGATTGTATTAGCTTAGCCCTATCAACTAATCTGCAGTTTCACATAGATTCTAATGGATGTGGCACCCTTCGATGCTGGAAATTGAAATGCACCATCTTCATCATCATTCTTAGCAGCATTGCTATTTCTTCAAAGTTGCTTTCTACTATGATCATGAAAAATAACTTGATCATAATATCTTTGCATTCTTAGTAATCTTTTATGTCAGATATGAAGGTATTTAGCCAAGATCAAATGCACTCGAACATACGTTTTTAATAGAATTCAATGAAGATCTGTTGTAAATAGAGTTACTTACAAATTAGTGATATTTTTTCTCAATTAGAGGACATAAAATTAGGTGGGATTCATCATCTTTATGATAATATCAGCATTTTATCCTCTAAGCTACATCACGTTAGGCTTTGTTGCATATGCCTTTTTTGCTCAATGCTGCACGTCAAGCTTGCACTAGACAAGCTTGCACTAGATGGTTAGCATGGATTTATTATGGCCGTATGATAGATTCAGAGCCAATAATACCTATTTGCCAAGGTCAAGGAATTTGTCAACTGCATAGCCTCTAGGATGAAAATTTTGAGCAAAGATAGTAGCATTACAACATGACGAGGATAACATCCATTGCATTGATGTCATGTTTGGAATATAAGTTGCTTAACAGGAGACGAAAAAATGCTGCAACATTGGGCATTTATTAATATGCAACAACATTGCCAAGCATGAGCAGTTCATGGGTGGAGCATCTGCATTATGGCTTCACGAAGACCAAAGATGGTGGCCATAAGAGAGAACTCAAATGATTGTCTGGTTGCTCACATTTGTTCCTAGATAAAGGACGATGAAGAAAAATCCATCAAAGCCACCAGGACGTACCCTACATAAATACATAAGTACAATAAAAATATCCATGACACTTTACAATCACCTTTATGGGTGTTCTATATAGAATGTGGTCCAAAAGGATCATTTATACACAACGTGTTCCAAAGGGATTCCAAAATTTATGTGCAAGTTCTCATGTACATTGTTTTGAAATCTAATCTAGAGCTGATGCCATAAAGATGTTCATTCTTCATTCTAAACTTGATAAATCCCCACGCATAAATGACATGACCCAACTATATAAAGCATTTGTTCTAGTCATGTTTTATTTTGCAGGCTATATGTGGAAAGTTGTGCCGACTTTTTGAGTTGCCCATAAGGGTAAACCCTCGCTCACGTGGGTAAAGGGCATATATCAAGTATATACTAGTATATACTCAGATATGCTTGGTGATTGGCCTAAATTGGCTGTTCGAGATAATCTCTCTGTAGCCCGTTGCATGTTCTTCTTGCTATGGTAGAGCCCGTGACAGATACTTTGTTCTACGAAGCTTTCACAATGGCTATTGCAGCTGAAGCCCTTCTCTATCAAGAGTCCACTCTCTGGAGACACTCCACAGTCTCCATTGTGAGAAGCAACGACGAACATTCTTATATTCTAGGGCTTCTCTGTCATGGCAAAACCAAAAACTAGATGAGGTATGTGCTGGATTTTTTGTTTACATATATTAATTCCCTTTCTCAATCTCGTCTTTCTCAATGATCAAATAATGGTAGTTTGACCTTGCAAAATAGCTAGCAAGTTTGACCTTGCCAAAGTCTTCTAGTGTGCTTTTCGCTAGTTTTTGTTTGAGATGGGGAAATCTTTTTCATGGGCTTTTTTATTTGGGCACTCTGGGTTTTTTGAGACTAAGATAAGATTTTATCTGAACGCTTGAAATTGAAACCAAGCATACAAACAGCCCCAAACTACATACCTTATCTTAACATGAAATTTCACATTTCAAGAATGTATTTACCCGTTGAATTTAGTGTCAAATGCATGCCTATTACTTCTATTATCATAAGAAAACGAATTTGACAAACAGAATGGTGGACACCATAAGTGAAATAACATAAACAACAAAATATAGAGTCAAAAGTATGCACTCTATGCTAGTTGTGCCTCATCATCTACAAATTTGCATTTTTTTTCTTTTTTTGTCCTTCAAATGTATAGGAATCATGTACGTGAACATATATCGAGCTTCACTTTCTGCATATACTGGTAGTTTAAACGTGCTGCAGAAGAATTAGATGTATTAGTAAATATGTCGATGCATAAAAAGATCAAAAGCTTAATAGCAAAATATGAAACTGAAAAACTCACGGACTAGTCCAAGGGTTCGTCCACATCCTGAACTGGAACATTCTCAATGTCGTCTTCATCTCCACTCTCATCTGATTTGTCAAGATCAATAGAAGGAGCCCCACAACGCCGCAAAGCAAGCACAGACTGAACCAACACTTCATCCTTCTCAGTTCCAAAGTAATGAACACCTTTTAACGCGCATGCTTCCATCATAGAGCCAGTACCAGCAAACAAGTCCAATGCAAAGCCACCCGTCACACAAAAAGAATGAAGTATAAATTCCATCACTTTTGTTGATTTTTCCAAGCCATATCTTGATTGTTTTGCATCATGCACTGGCAACCTATCTTTTTCAGCTAGCACATTGAAAAGAACATTGTTGTTTTGGTTCAATTCCCTCATGGAATACACCACTGAGTTTATCTTCCCAACATCAACTCCAATCCTGGTGTAGACAATGAAATAGTAACAACTATTCTCAAAAACTCCAAAGGCATCACGAGTTACCTCACATGGAGTTTTCTGCACCATGAAGTACATGCGTTGCCTTTCAAGATTGCGTTTCTTTGCAGCAGCATCCAAAATCTTCAATTGCTTAATGCCGCAAAAGCATACCACACAAACATTAGCATACCTTCGTTCAACTTGTTGGATACCACAATCCTCATTTTCCTGGATTTGTGTCTCCTCTGCACTAGAACCGTGATCCATGGAAGTAGTCTCACTCACAATGTTCTTCTTAACTTCTTTCTTTGAATCTCTTGGTAATGCAAGCTTTCTTCGCTTTTTGACGCGAAGATTACCATCATCCACAGCATCAATATCAACATCTCCTGCTGACAACCTACCATCAGTCATCTCTTTGAACAACGCTCCCTCTTCTTCTGGAAATTTGCCTGGCGGGAAATCAATCCACCAAGGACAATTACGAATTTCCCATTCAGATAAACCTCCTTTCCTGTCATGATTTCCTTTGGCTGAGTACATAGAGGTCTCCTCACGTCCTTTAGCCCATTGTTGCAGCAGGAATGGAAATGCATCAATATATTTCTTCTCGAGGCAATACTTGAAATACCTGAAAATGGAAAGAACAATTTTAATGGATATTTCTACATGTATTTTAGTGAGGGTTCAAATCCTCTGCATATAAATGTAAAAATCATTTACCTATAGCAGACTCGTTCCGAAGCCTTCTGAATTTCATAGGCATCTTCTACTTTTGCTGTTGCAGACATATTCTTCTCGTAAGCTTTAAACATATCACTCCTGTTCTTCACCTTAAATTGTCTTAACCACATCTGCAAATCATCTCCCCCGTGGTTGACTGTAATGCCATCATCTAACACAATGGCATCAAAAGTTTCCTGTGACTTGGTTAGAAGAGTTTCCAACCATGTCTCCTTTTTAACCCATTCATGGAAATCCCTATCATTGGCTGGAATATTGTAACTGCGAATAATAGCTGTACCAGATGTCATCCAAGTCAGCCAACCATCCCTTGTGGAGTTTGGTACTTTGGCTTTTGTCATGTCATACAAGTTTTCAACTGTCAAATTTATGTACTTATTTTCCAACTCCCTGCTAGTGACCAAATTTACCCAATTTGTGCCCAAATCTGGATTCACAATTGCCAAGTACTTACCCATTTTTGTGACCCACTTTTTTTTTTATCTCTTTTTCTGCTTTTGCTCTTGCCTCTTCTAGAGTTGATTTAGTAAACAGAATGCGGCCATCTGGTGATTCATCAAAGGCATGGGTGCATTTTGATCACGTGAAGCGCATTCAAGGTTGGACAACCCTTGCTTGCCATGTATATGACCCCACGTAAGTATTATTTATATTGCATTTGGTAGTATCCATTTAACTGAAGTCAATATATAATACTTGAATACTTCGTATTGTTACAGTGTTAGAGGTTTGATGACCATAGCTGTATGTGACATGAAAACAGAAGATGTCTTGTCTCAAAAGAAATTTTGGGTCAAGCTAAATAAGGTCATGACTAGTAAGAATTATCCACCAGCAGAGTTTCATGGCAGATGAGTGTTTTCCATTTTGAACAGTGTCTACAACGCCATACTAAGAGTCTTATATATCCAGAATATAGACAAGAACATCTGAAGCTTTGTAGAAAGTGGAGAGAGTGTCAAACAATAGACGATGTTGAGAAGATGTATCAATCAATCATAGATTGGTGGCATGGCAAGGCTTCACCAAGTGATGTAAACTCTTTGTCCTCATGGTTAGCATGGTGGCACCATAGAATAAGTAGATGGGGAAATTATATGAAGGCCAGCACAGACTTATCCATAGCTATGTATATGCCTGACACAAATTTGTCAGAATCCAGACATGGGAGTTGGTTAGCTGCAACTGGTTACACTAGAACCTTAACATTGTATGATGCAAGTCTTTTGACCTTCATCAAGCATTACCGCAGAGCACAAGGTACAAATCATATTTAGAGCACAACTATGTTGGTCCTGGACTGAATTTCGACTTTATATGATCGCAAGGGCAACTTAGCGGGTATTAAGTCAAAAGTCAACTGCTTCTGAATGTTTTAATCGAGAAGTTGGCGGACATGGCATGTATCCACATGTTTCGTGAAAGTGGAAATGATCAAACTATATCCAAGAAGCAAAAAAAAGTCTCAAATGATGGGAACTTGACACGGGGTTCGAACGACGCCCGGATAAGCAAGCACATAATGTTCCTAGGTGGTCGAAAAATCATTTTCTTTGCTACATCTTCGATTCGTGGAGAGAGATGTTCACAACACTTTTTGGGCTATCAGAAGAACAAATGCTGGCAGTCAAGTAAAATGTCAGGGAATGACATCTGAAAATGGAAGGAAATGTAACAAGAAAATTAACAAGGGATTGTCTTCTATTGCAACACCTAGCTTCTATGGAATCAGGACATTCAGGGGGGGATCACAAGAACAATTAGTTTGGTTTTGTCCAGATAATGTGAAGTGCACATGGTACCCAGATAAGGCTCTGTTGCACCCACCTCTAAGACCACAACTATGGCGGTTGCAAGAGGAAGCAATGCATGACGGGATGAAATAGAGTTCTTGGTGAACAAAGGATACCAGTTAGATGGGATTCACATGCAACCAGTCATTCACACTGGTAGTGCAGTTGAGAAAACATCACAGAATGAAGTTTCTGAAAGTGTCCGCATGACAAGGGATGGAAGATGTGTGAATAAAAGGAAGGAGTTGACCAAATTTGGGATGGTGCGCCTTGAGCAAAGTAAAGATATGGTGGTCGATGATGTGGCCGTGGAAGCGAGAATTCAAAGGAGGCATGTCAACTACACAATCCAAAGAGAAGGTAAAGTGTACACGCTAGCTATAAAACGTGAACCAGACTGCACTTTGTCGGCCGGACTTCATGCATTGGAGCAACAAGAAGCAATTTGTTCCTTGCAAGCACTTGTTCTACATATACACTAAGGTGCTTGGGAGGGATCCTTTGGCTGATCTACGACTGATACAACCAATGTTTCCAGATTCCGTGCTGGATGTTATTCTAGCTTAGGGTATTATTGTATTGGATAAATGTTATTTGTGTTTCATCTACTATTAGTATATTATAGCACTATTATAGTAAGCTTTGATTGAGTACTCAATCTATTAATATTATTTGTTCTGTTTATTTTACTCTTTAGGCAATTTGCCAATGTTATTTTCTATTTTGTTGCATATAATATTATTCGGTCTGGAAAAAAAGCCCACTTTGCCCAGCGACAAAAAACCACAAAAAAATTACACTCGTTTGAGATAATGAAGCTTTTTAATCATTAATTATGGAAAACAATTACATAATGATTGAGGCACATCAAGGTTGATGATACCTTCAAACTTAACCAATTTTAAATAGTTTAACTGAAATATAGAACTAAAGGTTTAGAGGAAATTTTAACAAGGCTATTACAAGAAAATAGATGACCTCTTTCAAAATTTTGAAAACTAGGGATCAGATCAGAGATGTCAATGAATGAGTAGCAAAATAAAAGCGGCCTCATATCCACTGCTGCTTGCTTGTGATCGACCTGTGAAGATGCTGTAGAGTCACTAGACCTGTGTATAAGGCAAAGAAGAGATAAAAAATTATAAGTTTCAAGGAAGTGGAAATGATCACGGATCTGAGCCTGGTATATTGGAATTCGATTGCTCCCCCAATCAACTAACTCTAACAGTCTCACTGCATTACATGTGGCCATTAGGTGGATGAGAGTGTCAAAACAATCTGCTCTTTCCCTGTGATAATAATATCTCTCCTTATAAAATTCGAACTGTGCATCAGAGCCCATTGTATCTCTCTCTGGAATTTCACTCAATTTCTTCATTAATTTCCCTTTCACTGTCCCAGTCTAGAAACTATAGTCATGATTAAACTGAAATCTGTCTGGCCGAATACTTGATTGTTTTGCATATAGAGACTCTTCAGCCAAATCAAACTGGAGATCAAGTTTATACTTGCAACTCCATAGATAATCTAACATCAAATATATCATAGTTAGCAAATTCTTCATGACATTTCAGTTTAAAGCAATTGAAAGGACCATTAAAATCACCAAACAAATTCCACCTATCATCAAATTTATCTGCAGCATATTTATTTTTATGAGCAGTGGCAACCAATTCAATGTCATAAATAACTTGAAGTTTAATCTAGATAATTGAAATATTATGGCCAATATGAATACATCTATTCCTGTGCTTCCAAATATTCCACATGATAATGTAACAGATTGTGTTCTTATATGAATCATCATTAGTTAGAAAATCAATAATACTCAATGGTTTCTGAAAACCAAAGCTAATAGGTACAGTTTCATTAAAGTTGGAAATTTCGTGATTCCATTTTCGCTCGAAATGAAAATGTTCGTTGTTTTTTCACACATTCAGCAATCGAATCTGCACTATTTACTTAAAAATGCACAAGGATTAGCATGAAAACCGCTCTATTTGACACGAAATGGGGCGGAAATCGACGGGCGCAACAACCAGGTTGCGCCATTTAAATAAAAATGGCAAAAAAAAGCAAGAAAATCGCTGCATTTGAAATGAATCATAAGGAAATACACGGAAAAAAGCAAGCAAATAGCGCGGCCGCGCAGTCTGCTGCAATATATTCACATTGCAAATGGCGCTGCTGCGCTATTTGCTTTAATAAAATCGTTATTCTTACAGAGTAGACAACACATCGTCATAGAATACAGCATCATTTTTTACATAAAGCTAAGGCATAAGGACAGGCATCGTATTATTATATAACAAGTAAGATATACAAAAGGGGCAAATACAGTAAGATCATATGTCTTATCAGTATTCAAAAGAGTAATCAGTACAGTAATCATTAATACCAAAGAGGTAAATCTTATATACAAGTATGATATGCAAATCAGTTTTCAATATTCCTCACCAAAGATAGTATCATCTGCTTTATCAATATCAGCCGGGTTAATCTTACTGAGGTCAATCTGCGTCTCTGTGTCTTGTACCACTTGTTCCCCGGATCCTGTGGCGTCTCCTTCACCAGCCTGTGATGTCTCTCCTCCACCACCATGTGATGTCTCTCCTCCACCACCATGTGATGTCTCTCCTGTAGGAGCCCCAGTCAGTATCAGAGGTCGACGAGTGTCTATGGCTGGTGATGCAAGCAAGGGATTAAGGACGTTGTCAATTCTTCCAAGAATTCCCAGCATACATTGGATCTTTTTTGCATCATGCTCATATGCCACACTACTCCTTCTTAACTGCAATGATGCCCTAGTGAAAGCCCCAGCAGAAAAAAAAGTCCAGAACAAAGTTACCTGGAGGGCAAAGCTTATCGACAAGGTATGCTGTTGTAGCAGGACCAACCTACTTGTGAACCAAGTATTCCCCTTCCATACCTTGCCAACCGTATTTGAACCTGTCCCTCAGGAGCTTGTTAGCCAGATTCTCTGGTTCGGCACCAATTGCATCTTTAGAGGTCTTAGGAACTTCAGGTGCTTTCCGGGGATGTTCACCATAAAACCTGAGATCCAGGTTTTCATCAGGCTGAGCTTGGGCAGAGATCCTGGTGGCTAGAACCACAGCTGTTGGCTCTTTTATGCCACCACCAGGTGCCCACCCACTTTCCTCTTCATACATGCCTAAGTAAACTCTTGATCTGGATTCTAGTCTCTCCAGGGCAGTACCGAAGAGACTTGTATGTTCTGGCCTGGCAAAACATATTATCCAGTATGTATCTACATCTGTCATCTTAGAAGCGGCATCAAAGAATTTGGCCAGAGTGGCGGGATCCCAAATCGGAGTAATTTGCCTCGCATCCAAACAGATCATGCTGGCAGGCAACACGATCGGATCCTGGAGAACCCCACCACTAGAAACGCACTCCACATAAAATCTTTTGAAGTCGTTCTCGGCCTCGGGCTTAAGAATCTTACGAATGGATCTGCCTAATGAGAAGGGCACATGACCATGGACGCCCCCTTATAATCGGATGTGACCTTTACATAGATGTCCCCCCTGATGGCTTCCTGGAGAACAGTTCTGCAATCTTCATAATCCAGGCCTCTCATGCATCTGAGGTAGTTCTCGCTAAAATAGTCACTATCCTTTGCCCAATTGACTGCTATGGGTTGGCCCCTGTTATCTTTCAGCTCCCCCTTTTTCCATTTATTCCACATTTGGCGAAAGAGAGCGTAAATGTCGTCTGGCATGAAAACAAACCTGTTGACATGCTTGGTATGCTTTCCCCTCAGGATCTTGTCAACCGTTTCCAGGTAATGCTGAAAGGCAAACGAAATATGTTAGAGCTTGAATGTAGTAAAGTAGGCCAAATGGCACTGCTGCGCCATTTGGCATCAAATGGCGCAGCGGCGCCATTTGTCATCAAATGGCGCCGCGACGCCATTTGCTCTACTTTGGCCTATGAAGCAAATAGATGTGTACATACCTTGTATTCGTCACTTCTCGATTGCCCTTTTCCTGCTGGTGCTGGTTTCCCGCACTCCTGATATTGCCTACGCAGGTGGTGTATCTGATCTGCATAGGGCTCCTTAAACACCGTCCTGGCTACGATGTCATTGACATCCACGCTGAGCTGAAGAAGGTCCAAGTCACTCAGTGTTCCAGAAAGAATTCTGCAGAACCTGTAAGTGTAAATCTTTCTGAGTTCTATTCTGGCGTCTTCTGTCCCCAGCTTCTGACACACGAGTTGAGCGGCTGATACAGAATGGTTGCCATTGATGATGTAGAACCTCCTACCCGCCAGGTCAGATTCTTGTGACCACGGTACGAGTTGCTTTGTATCTGGATCAAATGGCACAACATCCGCCGGCATGAAGACTGGATGGGGATCTTCAGCAAATGACTTGCACAGTTTCCTAACATGTTCAGGATTTACAACACGTGCCGTCATGTTAGGAGGTGCCTCTTCCATATCCCAGATGGATATTTTTCTCAGATAAGTTACACCTAGAGTAAACATGTGACCGTGCTGCTGTATTTTTTTTAACGTCTCCTCTGCCAACTCCTCCTCGGCATCACGGTCCATCTTCAGCTCAGAGGGCACCTCCAGACTTTCCATTTTTTTCTGCTTTCTGACCCTCATCTCCTTCTTTGTTTCCCTCTTCCTTTTAGCCGGAATGCTCAGCACTTCTCGACTTTGTGAGGAGGCAAAGTTCTCGCCTCTTGTCGCCCTTTGTAGCGTCGACACCTTCCTCAAAAGGTATCGCCCTGACAATTTCCATGCACCATGGCCTTCCAGCCATGACCACGGTCTTCTCCGTCACAACGTTTTGGGGCTTGGACAATGAAGCTTCACAAAGAAAAAACTAATCAACAATCAAACCATGAAAAGCTATCAGCATAATAACTGTACATGAAAAGCTTTCCGCAGAAGTAACTGTACACGTAAACAGCGCGGTGGCGCTATTTACACGTAAACAGCGCGTTGGCGCCATTTACATGTAAATGGCGCCACCGCGCTGTTTACTTTGTACTACATCTGCTCTAGACTAACCACAAAACTGACACATCCCATAGAAATGGCGCGGACGCGCCATTTCTGACAGACGGACCACAGAAACTCACATTCCTAGACACACGGATACACGAAACAGCGCGGTCGCGCCATTTGTGTACCCATGACAACCTTTAAGATGCCTAAAAACGTAAAAAAAAAAAGCAGTACGAACTAACCTGAACCCGATGCCATCGTATGTGCGAACGTACAATATGAGTACACAGACTGTATAAACTCTACTCCACCTGTAATTCCTGGAGCTCCCGGATCAACAGGCGCTACTCGAAGGCGCTAGAGAGAGAAAGACGAAGGCGCTAGAGAGAGAAAGACGAAGGCGCTAGGCGGAAGGCGGAAAGCGAGAGAAATGAAATGAGATAAATGAAATGAAGAGAGAGAAATAAACCCGTCGAAAATTTGACACGGTCGAAAGAATTTGGCGCGCCCGAAAGGATTTGGCCCGCCCGTCCGTCCGTCCGCCACTTGAATTTTCAAAATTTGAATTTCTCGCCCATCCGCCACTTGACTGTTAAAATTGGAATTCCCCGCCCGTTCGCCATTTGAATTTCAAAATTTGAATTCCCCGCCCGTTCGCCACTTGAATTTCAAAATTTGAATTCCCCGCCCATCCGCCCAATAATAAACTTTTTAATTTTCCGCATATATCGTGTGGCAGTCCCTGTCTCAAAGCCGTTTATAAACACTGCGCGTACAAATATGGTAAACAGAAGGCGCTTTCGTCCTCGTATTCGCAGGTTGCGATTTTATGCTCCCCGTCCTCGCTTCAACATTTGCAGGTACTTGCGCCTGAGAGGACTTGGCCGCCAAAGCAGGGCGCTCGTCAGACGTCTATTCCGCCTTAGGCATTGGTTCTTCAGTCGAGTTGTTTGAGCTGTGTTTCTTTGTTTAGCAGGCGCTTCTTTGGGCGCTACCTTCAGTTGCAAGCGCTACCTTCAGTTTCAGGCGCTTTAGTTGGGTGCAGGCGCTTCACTTGGTTAGCAGGCGCTTCTTCATTTGATTGCAGGCGCTTCCTCTATTTTGAAGGCGCTTCTTTGAATCAAGGCTCTTCCCTTCTTTCAATGGTAGATTCTCGATCTACAATGACCCCAAGGTTAGTGACTGTTCTGTTTTAGTCTGTTAATTGTCTCTATAAAAGTGTGGGCGCTGCTGTGGGCGGTCATGGCAAAACCTAAAAAGGAGTCTGTGAAAAACGTGGGCACTAGAAGTATGGCAGGGACGTCTAAATCAAATATGGCAAAGGAGGTAAAAGGGATAGAACAAGATAATATTAAAAAAAACAGGTCTTCTGGTGGTGCATCGGAATCAGATGTAGACTCGGATTCAGGGGAAATGGATTTGTTAAAGCCAGGCCTTGTGTCGATGAATCTGTTGGAGTCAGCAAACAACCCAGCAGAAGAGCAGCTAGAACGAAACCCTGATTCGAACCCAGCAAAAAATCAAGAAGAGGTATCACGGCCTGACAGTTAGAACAAAACTCCGACCCTTTGAAACTGTTGAAGCATCAATCGAAGTCCATCCAGTCTGCTGTACCATCTGAATAGGAAGCAGGTTTGAAGTTTTCAGGGACGAATTTGTTGGAGCAGGGCAGGCCGAGCTGTTTCCTGGTGAATCTTTGGTGAAAGAGGGGTCTGGGCAACAGGCCGGGTTGTTTCCTGCAGGTAAAAATTCGTCAGCAGTGATGGCTGCACAAGCGAATCCAGCAAAGACAACTTCCACAGTGATTTCGTTGGAGCAAAGTAGGTCTGGACAGCCGAATCCAGCAGTACAGTTGATGGTTTCAGAGCATTCAAAGCATACTGGGAAGATGGGCAGTCAAGATACAATGGGTTCTACTGCAACTATGGCTTATCAGGCCATGGCAATGGCAAATTTGAAGCAAGAATTACTAGAGACCATGCAGAGCACGGTGCAAGCGGCTTTAAAATTTGCTGTAGAATCAATTATACAGGATTTGAAGCAATCTTTCATGGAACAGTTGAACAAAGAATTAGAAACCTTTAAACAACAAATACGGGCTGAATTCTCTGAGTTCAAAGAGCAGATGCGGGCTGAACTAACTCAAGATGAAGAGGAGGAATCGAACAATGATGGGGCAGATGATCCAAACCAGACCATGGGCTTGGTACAGCAGCAGTTAGCATCCTTTATGACAAGTCAAGAAGAGCGTAATAAGGCGCTTGCATCTTTCATGGAAGAACAAGAGAAGAGAAACCGAGCTCTCAATATTCGCCTAGTGGGTCTCCCTGAAGAGCCAAAGGAAAATACTGTGTCAAAGGTTAGTGAGTTCTTTTCTGAAAAAATGCAGATAAACTGTAACTCCTTTGAAGCATTCAGGGTTGGAAAACCCATAGGAAAAACCAGGCATATTGTGGTCAAGTTTACAAACAGGGAATCAAAGATGGAAGTTCTAAAAAAAAGAGTTTTGTTAAAGGGCGAGAAAGTTTGGGTTAATGAAGACTTAACAAAGGAGCAGTATGAGGAGCATAAAAAAGAAGTTTTAAAACTGAAAGAAGCTAGAAAAAATGGCCAAAGGGCTGTTTGGAGAAAGGGGAGGGTAGTTGTAGAAGGTGTTGCTGCTAATGATATGCCTGCATAGGGATTTGCCACCGCCAGGGTAATGTGTTGGAACATAAATACTTTGACACGGGAAAACACAGTTACCATGGGCAACTTGTTAAACAATGTTGATATTGCATTCTTTCTTGAAACAGGAGAACATGAGGAATCGGGATTGCCCGATATTGCAGGCTTTAAGTTGATGCATTCAGTTTGGTCCCCAAAGAGGTGGAGATATAAGGGATATGGTGGCATTGCTTGCTTTGTAAGAAATGAATTTGTATCATTAGTCAATGTTATCTATGCAAAGGCATCTCTTCAGACCATTTGGATTGTTGTACCAGGACAATTTGGTAATATTTATATTGCTGGATGTTATTATCCGCCTCGTGGATCCCCTGTGTATAATAATGGGGAGCTGGATAGAGATGACCCCTTTGCACAGTTAGAGCAGGATGTTTTTTACTTTAGTGATATGGATGATGTTTTGTTAATGGGTGATTTTAATGGAAGGACGTCTCAAAGGCAAGCTGCTATGGTTAGTGTTGATGGGAACCCAAAATGGGTTGAAATGCTAGATGATGTTGAGCTCACAGAAACGGGGTGGGATAGACATTCTGAAGACAAAATACGCTGGCCGTCTCCCCAGGGTAATCATGTTTTGGCTTTATGCAGCGGTTTAAATTTGGTTATCTATAATGGGACGACCAAATTTCCAGGAACAGGTGCACTTACATGTAGAGAGGCGAGTGTAGTGGATTATGTTTTGGCCAAGCCCTCTTTTGCAAGACAAATAACTACCTTTTCTATCGGGAAGGACAATATTGAATCTGATCATGAGCCTCTACTTATTGCCCTTCGTATTGCAGGTATACCTGACAGTGATGCTGAGCCACGTCCACAACCATCTACTAAGCTTATTATGAGATATGAAAAATTTGAAGAGTATAAGGCTTGTTGTGATAAGCTAGTTCCCACTATTTCATGGCCAGCTAAAGCAGAAGACATTAGTCATGTCCTGACTCAGATGGTTTTGGAGTCAGCCAATACATGTTTTATCTCAAATAGGCAACGCTTAGGGCTGCCTTGCAATGGTTGGTTTGATCAGGAGTGCAGGATGCAAAGGAAAATGTTTAAACTGGCAAAAGGGGATGCAAAGTCTCGAGCTAGAAAAGAATATATGAGGATGGTCAAAAAGAAGAAAAGAGCATATTTGCATAAGAAGCATGAGCAGATGGTTAGAGAGCTAATCGCCTACCCCAAAAAGTTTTGGAATAGACTGAAGCCGTCTCAAAAAACAAGCGCATCTATTGAGGTTAGTACTCTGATGGAGCATGTTAAAAAATTGTATCACATTGATGGCATGGATACATCGATGGGCAGCATGTATGGGGAAGAGTTGTGCCTCTTTGGAGGACATATCCAATGGGTTACAAAAGTTGTCCAATGGTAAGGCTGCTGATGCAGAGGGGCTTATGGCTGAAATGTTTAAATGGGCAGGAGATAGTGTGGCAGAAATCCTAGTAAAGTTGTTCAATGCTGTCTTGCGAGAAGGTTTTCCGCACACATGGCAAATTAATAGGGCCATTCCTCTTCATAAGGCAGGTGATGAATCTGATCCCAACAATTATCGTATGATTATGATATGTGTTGCCCTTGGCAACATTCTTAGGATTTGTATGCAGTAAATGCAGGAGGTAGACAGTAACATGCTTGTTCCCAAGCAATTATGAAGCTGCACGCAATTATGAAGTTGCAGAATCCCTTTTGGGGCATAAATGTTGCCCTCTGCAACACAGGACTGAACGAAATAAAATGCAGGGAAAATGGGAACGAACACATGCTATCAAGGAGATATATTTTTAGGAAATTATGAAGTTACGGAGACTGGGATAACCTTATGATGAGGAACAGTAAAGAAATGACTGCATCACCAGAAGCAGAATACGTAAGTGTGCTGGGTTCAAGATTTTTATTTCTCCTATTATATTGGGACCTGTGCCTAGATTGCCTATTCTCCTGTTGCCCACTATCACATTTTATCCTTAATACCCATTCAGTCATTCAACATGCCACTTCCCATTATCTGTCCCCTTAGCATATGGTCAGCGCATCCTTCGATTTACCTTGTTTCCTCATTCTAATTTCCCTGATTATGATGAACCCATTCCAAATTTATTGTGCTCCACGTGACAATGGCATGCCCAATTGTTCTATATGACTATCACTTGGAATATGGGTACACAAAGAAAAAAACATTCTAATTTCCCTGACTACTACTGCTGAATCCATCCACCTGTGGCAATGGCATACCCGATATTGTTCTATATGGCCATCATTTGAAATTTGGCACACAAGGAAAGGGTATAAGCTTTATAGCCATTGAAGAAAAAAAAAAAAAAAAAAAAAGAGAGAGAGAAGAGGCGGCCATGACGTTTTCTTACGGTTCAAGAAACCCTAAAAATTTTTGTCTCACCGCTTGCATTCCCTTGAATCCTGCCTTGCCGATCTCCCCAGATGCACATCTGTATCATCTATCCATTGCTTGCCTCACCGCTTCCCATGATCCATCCCCGTGGCAAGGATCCCAATCTAATCGGAGAAATAGAAGGAAGGAAGGACACAAAAAGGAGGCAGAAGAAGAAAAAAAGTCGGCTTTCTCACCAAAGAGATCAAGACATTCACTTTGATCAATTTTTCACAGTCCATTGTGTTAGTTCATGTATCGTTTTTTGTCCATAGCGATTGATGGCGAAATTTCATATTATCCTCATTCATATATGACAAAAGAACTTGATGACGTAATTGGTGCGGTGCTTTTGTAACAAATGTTATTTGCATGGCTTCCATATTCGATTCTTTGGGATGAATGACATGAAGTGAAGCTTTTACAGAATGACCTAAAAATAGAACTTGTGCAAGCATCTTCCGAGAACTTCGGGTTTGTTAGACATGAATGTGGTGAAGTTTAGTTTTCACAGAAAAAGTCAATGCACGAGAGCCAATGTAAGCTTCTCGTGCAGATATATTAACATAGCAATTAAACAAGGTTGCTTGAATGAACACGATTTGGTGATGTGCATACATGGAAGAATGACAGCAAAATTTTATGCAAGCTTCTATTGCAATTATTTTTAGGCTTCAAACCACAGTTTTTCTTGAACAAACTTGGTACAGCAGTGAAGTTTGGATCAGAAAGGACGGAATGATTAAAACGTTCATTAGTGAGAAAAAAAAAGGGGGGTTTGCTGGAAAAGTATATCAGTTCAGAGGCTGCAGCAACAGTTATGAATTCCAGAACTTTATTTGAGAGATCAAGATCTCTTTTGTATCATGTGATTCATGTGATGTAACTTGCCTTGTCCCTTGAATATAAGAAAATTGATTGCGTGTCCAATTTATTGGTACTTGGTGCAATATTTAAGCTGTTAAGTTTGTCAAATTCAGACTGTTAATAACAGAAGGATCTAAGGAGTGATTCCCCTAAGGAATTTGGAGGTCCATAACTCAAAACACAGTTGGTCTTCCTGCCAGGGGAGGTCAACAGCTTGGAGGTCCTACCGGGATCTTTATAATACCTGGCAAGAGTAAGTGTAATTGCCAATGGGTCCCAAAAGATCTGGAGATATTGGAGATTGTGCTGCACCATCAACACCAATCTCCACATCAATGCCTGCTCCTAGTATGTCACAAATGGCAGCAGCCACTACACTTCTTGGAGTATCACCTCCTCTTAATCATGCACAACCTTATCAGATTGAAGTGACATTGCCGAGCTCTCCGCCACTTTTTGATGGTTCCTCAAATCCCTTGGAGTATTTGCTGCAATTCGAAGAATATTACACCGAGTATGGCCGAAAGAAGGGTGAAAGGGTGGATGTCTTTGGAACATGCATGAGGGGAGAAGCTAGAACTTGGTTCCAGTATCAAGCATCCTGTACCCCTCACATATGGGACGCCTTAAGTCAAAGTTTTGTAGAGAGATTTGGAGTAGCAAGTTCTCAAGGTGAATTGGTTCAAGAACTTCATACCTTTCGTCTCAAAAAAGGTGAAAGTGTTCCAGCTTACGTCGAAAGGTTCCATGCATATGTTTTAAGGTGCAAAAAACAGGGCGTGGAGACTCCTACCTTGCATGTGGTGCAATTTTTCATCTTGGGTCTCAAGCCATTACATAAAGTATACCGTAAGATGTGCAAGTTGCAGAATACAGGGGCATTGGACTCTATCCAAAAAGCTTTTTTTAAGGCCGTGGAGATCTCAAAACTCATCCAATCTCTACCGGATGAAGATCACGGATCCTCACATTTTTATCCAGATTGGGAGCAGGAACCAGATTTTGTTCAACCATGTTATACTTATCCAAAAGGACAAAAGGGTCAAGTTCGAAGATGAAATTAGGGCTGAGGTTTCTAAAGCTACTGATAGGCTTGAATCAGGCATGCAAACATTGATGGAAGTTTCCAAGCAATTGGCGGAGGTTATGAAGATACAACAGCAAGCAACACAAGTAAGTACTTGCAATTTTTGTAAGAGGTATGGCCACAATGAGGATAATTGTTACGGGAGGCCGTGTCCAAAATGCATGGAAAGAGGCCACTATGGGAAGGAATGTCCAATCTGTCTTTTTTGCAAAGAGGTGGGCCACACTGAACTTAGATGCAGCGTAAAAGAATATATGATGAAGCAAGAAGCGTCAAGAATGGGTAAGAAATCTGATCAAACAGGAGGCAGTGCTTCTATGTGTTTCTTAGAGCTGCAAGGTGAAGAAAAGGAGGATGTCTTGGCTGTCCATACTCGTTCCCAACACCACGGTTTATCCAGTAGAATCCCTATGGATTTATCTCCTGTAGATAAGGCTGCAGGTCCAAGTACAAGAAGTAGTCCTAATGAGTTTGAATCACTAATGAAAGCATCAAAGTTGACATTGGATATCTATACCTTGCTAAAGATTGCGCCTACTTACAGGGAATACTTGTTTAAGATGTTTGAGCATGAAAATTTAGTGCAAGACACCTCTACTAACCTTGTGATTCCTCAAGAGGAAGTGGATCCTGGAATATTTTCGTCAGAAGCTACCATTGGAGATAGCTTTTTAAGCAATGTGATTTTGGATGGTGGATCCGGTCTCAACGTTATGCCATATCACATAATGCAGCAGTTGGGACTTCATATTGATAAACGCACGTCTTTAATTCTGAAAAACTTTACCAATGGGAAAGTGAGTCCCATAGGAATGGTCACTAAGGTGCCTGTCAACATTCAGGGTATTACAGTAGCTACAAACTTTCTAGTGGTCTCTTTTGGACATCCAGGTAGTGATCCTGATACATATGATCTCTTACTTGGGAGAGTTTGGCTGAAAACCGTGGATGCTAGACCTTTATGGTCTCAAGGCATGTGTACTATTTCTGATGGGGTCAAAACTGTTACATTATACAATAAAGAGGGTAATAAAACTGTTGTTCCAAAGGAGACACTAACCATTCATGCCGAGGATTATTTACAGCCTAAGGCTTGTGGGATTTACACCATTGGGGGAGTGATGGCGGACTGCGATTCTCCAGATAAAGGTATGAATAAAACAATAGCTAGTTTATGGTTTGATGGTGGAATATCACGAAGAGCAAATATGGCAGTAGCTGGGATTGTGATTAAGGATAGTGATGGACTGATAATTGCAAAGGCCAGCAAAATGTTACCAGGAATTACTTCCAATGCAGCCGAGTATGAGGCACTTTTGTTGGGATTGGAGGAAGCAAAAAAAGCTGATGTTAGTGAGCTTAAGATCTTTGGGGACTCGCAGCTGGTTTGCAAGCAAATATTAGGGGAATATCGAACAAGAGATGTTGGGATGGCTAGATATAGGAACCAAGTTCTCAAGGCCCTCGAATGCTTCAGTGTCTGGGAACTTAACCATGTGGCTAGATCGCAAAATTATGAGGCTGATGCAGTATGTCGGAAAGCCTTGTTGCAGCATTTAAGTGAAGGTGCAATTAGAGAAGAAGAAGTTAATGAGAAATGGTTGCAAGGATTGCATCCCATATTGACCATTGATGTAGCCCAAGAAAAAGAAGTGCAAGAGCTCATTATTGTTAAGGGTGAAGAAAAACGAACAATTTCAGTTGGTATACAACTTAATGAAAGCGAGCTCAAGTATTTGCAAGGTTTATTTCAAGAGATGAATGATATATTTGCTTGGGACTATGGAGAATTGAAGGGCATACCTAAAGACGTATGTGAATTGGAAATTAAGCTAAAATCAGGGTCCAAGCCAGTTATTCAAAAGCTTAGGCGAATAAACCCAGCCCTAATGGAACTCATTGAGAAAGAATTGCAGAAAATGTTAAGGGCTGATCTGATTTTTGAGTGCAGAAATCCATCTTGGGTCTCATGCATAGTACCCGTACTAAAAAAAAATGGCTCTCTTAGGATTTGTGTGGATTATCAGGAATTGAACAAAGCGACTGTAAGAGATTTTTTCCCTTTGCCCTTCATACAGGATGTTTTATATGCAGTAGGTGGAAAAGAATTCTATTCCTTTTTGGATGGCTTCTCGGGGTTCAATCAAGTCGCCATTAGGGAGGAAGATCAAGATAAAACTGCATTCATCACTCCTTGGGGTACGTTCGCTATGAGACGGATGCCCTTTGGGCTTACTAATGCCCCTTCCACATTTCAAAGGGCCATGACAGTGGCCTTTAAGGCAATGCCATCAGATTTGTTTAAAGTTTTTCTTGATGACCTTTGTTTGGCAGCAAGTCGAGAACAACACTTGGAATTAATTGGCAAACTATGTAAATTGTGCCAGCAATCAGGGATATGCTTGAATCCGAAGAAATGCCTCTTTATGGTCACTAGAGGAACGTTATTGGGGCACACAATTTCTGGCGCAGGGATTGAAGTTTCTGAGGACAAGATTTTGGCTTTGAAGCAATTACCACCGCCAAGAAACCTTAAGGAGGTAAAAAGGTTGATAGGGATGGTAAGTTTCCTTAGAGTTTATGTGCCTAATTTTTCACATGTCATGAGCCCAATTGCCAAGTTAACGAGAATTGGTAACATACCCAAAGGCATGAGCAAGACGGTAGCAATCGACTGGACTCCTCAATGCCAAGAGGCATTTGAACATGTGATTGGAATTTTAAGCCTGCCTCATAATCTAGTGAGTCCAAAGTCAGGTGTGCCTTTTGAAATTTTTATTACAGTAACTAAAGAAGCCACTGGAATTGCCATCACCCAAGAAAGGAAGGTTATTGGTTATGCAGGTAAACAGTGGTCAGAAATCGAAGAAAGATACCCTAAGCTGGAGAGATATGCTTCTGCATTGGTATGCTTGATTGATAAACATGGATATATGCTGCAAGGTCACAAAATAGTGGTTCATATGAAATATAATCCACTTCCTTTGCTCTATGGCAGAAATGTGAAAAAAGTTAAATGGCATAAATGGGCAGTCAAGTTGCAGGAATATGATTTGCATGTTCAAACTATAACTAGAGTGACGGATCCTAGCTCCTACCTGCCCCATGCATTTTTTGACCATGAGGAACCAGATGAGCAGATCGAGGATAAGGTGGAGCAACAGGTTCCATTGCAACTTGAGCAAATGTTTATTGCTGTAAGCACTTCTTGGATGACGCCTATCATTAAATACCTTGTTACACAAGAACTTCCATCTGGAGTGTTTGGGGCAGCAGCAAGAAAGTTCAAGTTGGATTGCCTCAATTTTGTAATGGTAGGGGAATTCCTTTGTAGGATTAATAGGGATGGCGTCCTATTGAGGTGTATTGATGAAGGAGAGCAAGTTGAGGTGCTCAGTGAATGTCATGGGGGCATTTGTGGAGGGCATTTCGCCACAGATACCACCGCAAAAAAAATACTACGGGCAGGATATTATTGGCCTTCTATGTTTGTGGATTGCCATGAGTATATCAAAAGGTGTCACAAGTGTCAAATATTTGGTAAGAAAAGGTTGCTAGCTTCACCTCTTACTCCAATATTATCTCCAGCCCCTTTTGAAGTATGGGGATTAGATTTTATAGGGCCTGTCAATCCACCTTCAAGTAACCAACATGAGTATATAATTGTGGCTACTGATCTCTTTACTAAATGGTCTGAAGCCATGCCTCTCAGAGAGGCCAATGCAGTTACAACAGCGAAGTTCATCTTTTCTGAAATATGTTGTAGGTTTGGTGTACCAAGGAAGTTGCTCACGGATCGTGGATCTCCATTCATAAATGATACTATTCAGGAGCTAACAACACGGTTAAAAGTTAAGCATGTGAAGAGTAGTGCATATTATCCTCAGGGAAACGGCCAGGCAGAGTCTACCAATAAGGTACTTAAGTCTATTCTTAAAAAAATGATCAATGCATCTAAGAGGAATTGGCATTTGATGTTGTCCAATGCACTTTGGGCGTATAGGACTACTGTTAAAGCTGCCACAGGATTCACTCCATATGAATTGGTATATGGAGTAGAAGCTATACTACCTATAGATATGATTGTGCCTACTCTTAAAGTGGCATGCAGCCTTGAGGTACCACATAAGGATGCCATTGAAGAAAGGCTAGTCCAATTGCTGAAACTGGAAGAGGATAGGCAGCAGGCCGAACAAGCAAATTGGCATAGAAAAGCTAAGAATATAGCAGCACAAGCAAGGAAGCAAAGGTTTCAAGGCAACTTTAAAATTGGGGACTTGGTCTTAAAATGGAACACTAGGAAGGAGAAAGTTGCTGCCAAGTTTGATAATCTATGGGAAGGCCCATTTATCATCACAGGGATTGCTGGAACGCACTCTTATACGCTGCAAACTATGGATATGGTGGAGTTACCTAACCCCCAGAATTCCTTGCATTTGAAGAAGTATTGGCCATAATTCGGTCAAAGAGGTAACATAGGTAGGAGTTGTTTTTACGTTAAGTTATTGCATTACAGTCTAGAGTAGATCTAGAAAGCATTATGAGTACATGTGTCGATAGGTTAGGTTGCAGTGCTTTTGTCTTTATCCTTGTTGAAACCTTGTAGTACTCCACTGTAATAGAGTTCATGTTAAAATAGCATAACGCCTTTAAGAAGCAGTTGCATTAGATTTAGTTGTTGTCTGCCCATCTAATACTTAATGGTATTTTCTAGTTATAGGTTCCATAGAATATGCATCTCCGTTTCAAGTCGCAAATGATCTAGAACATCTTGCTGCATATATGCTATGACTGCTTCTATAAAATATCTGAAAGCAATATTTTCCGGGCATCTGTGATGATCATAGTTCCAGGAAGATCTTTGTGAGTGACAATGACAGACTTTGGGGCACTTATTATTGCAAAGGAATGCACGTAATGTGATCAAGCTGTAGTGCAGATAATTGCTCAGAGCGGGTTTAATGTTCACCTGACCTTCCATTTGCCAAGTACATTTTCTATCACCCCATTTGCAGGTCCAGCTACATGCCATACATATTTCCATAATGGCATGATGATCCATGTACGAGGATGTTTTCTACTAATCCATCTGGGTCCATGCAGGTCATCATCACTACATCCAACTCCACCTTCATATCATCTGCTTATATCTATACATGTCATTTTCCATTTGCAGGTCCAACTACATGCCATACATATTTCCATAATGGCATGATGATCCATGTACGAGGATGTTTTCTACTAATCCATCTGGGTCCATGCAGGTCATGTTCACATGCCAACCACCTCATACCATATTGGCATGTCAGGGACTTTATAAGTCACATCATTTGCAAGGGCATCATTTCAAGACAAGCATTAAACAGTCACAATGCTCTTCTATACTGCAATTATACAGGTGGATTACAATTTGCTCCACTGGATTTGCAGACTCCCAACACCAGGTGACTGTGCAGCTTATATGACTTAAAATTATTCAAGCTGTTTTATTCTCTGGAAACTTCTATATCAGAGCAGTTTTTCAGCAAATTTCGCAGCCAAGCATTTCTAAAGGCACGCAATTGACTTATATTCTTGAGACAGGGCAAGGTACTTGATGGTTCCAGAAGTACTCCGTTCAGTATAGTTATGTTTTCGCAACCTTGTGCAGTAGCTATGAGATGAGGAAGGAAAATCTAGGTGGCTGCGGGACCAGCCATTCTTTTTGGGGCATAAATGTTGCCCTTGGCAACATTCTTAGGATTTGTATGCAGTAAATGCAGGAGGTAGACAGTAACATGCTTGTTCCCAAGCAATTATGAAGCTGCACGCAATTATGAAGTTGCAGAATCCCTTTTGGGGCATAAATGTTGCCCTCTGCAACACAGGACTGAACGAAATAAAATGCAGGGAAAATGGGAACGAACACATGCTATCAAGGAGATATATTTTTAGGAAATTATGAAGTTACAGAGACTGGGATAACCTTATGATGAGGAACAGTAAAGAAATGACTGCATCACCAGAAGCAGAATACGTAAGTGTGCTGGGTTCAAGATTTTTATTTCTCCTATTATATTGGGACCTGTGCCTAGATTGCCTATTCTCCTGTTGCCCACTATCACATTTTATCCTTAATACCCATTCAGTCATTCAACATGCCACTTCCCATTATCTGTCCCTTAGCATATGGTCAGCTCGCATCCTTCGATTTACCTTGTTTCCTCATTCTAATTTCCCTGATTATGATGAACCCATTCCAAATTTATTGTGCTCCACGTGACAATGGCATGCCCAATTGTTCTATATGACTATCACTTGGAATATGGGTACACAAAGAAAAAAACATTCTAATTTCCCTGACTACTACTGCTGAATCCATCCACCTGTGGCAATGGCACACAAGGAAAGGGTATAAGCTTTATAGCCATTGAAGAAAAAAAAAAAAAAAAAAAAAAAAAGAGAGAGAGAAGAGGCGGCCATGACGTTTTCTTACGGTTCAAGAAACCCTAAAAATTTTTGTCTCACCGCTTGCATTCCCTTGAATCCTGCCTTGCCGATCTCCCCAGATGCACATCTGTATCATCTATCCATTGCTTGCCTCACCGCTTCCCATGATCCATCCCCGTGGCAAGGATCCCAATCTAATCGGAGAAATAGAAGGAAGGAAGGACACAAAAAGGAGGCAGAAGAAGAAAAACAGGTCGGCTTTCTCACAAGCAGATCAAGACATTCACTTTGATCAATTTTTCACAGGTCCATTGTGTTAGTTCATGTATCGTTTTTGTCCATAGCAGTGATTGATGGCAGAATTTCATACTATCCTCATTCATATATGACAGCAACTTGATGACAGAATTGGTGCAGGCTTTTGTAACAAATGTTATTTGCATGGCTTCCATATTCAGATTGCTGGGATGAATGACATGAAGTGAAGCTTTTACAGGAATGACTGAAAATAGAACTTGTGCAAGCATCTTCCGAGAACTCAGGTTTGTTAGACATGAATGTGGTGAAGTTTAGTTTTCACAGGAAAAGCTGAATGCAGGAGCCAATGTAAGCTTCTCAGGCAGATATATTAACATAGCAATTAAACAAGGTTGCTTGAATGAACACGATTTGGTGATGTGCATACATGGAAGAATGACAGCAAAATTTTATGCAAGCTTCTATTGCAATTATTTTTAGGCTTCAAACCACAGTTTTTCTTGAACAAACTTGGTACAGCAGTGAAGTTTGGATCAGAAAGGACGGAATGATTAAAACGTTCATTAGTGAGAAAAAAAAAGGGGGGTTTGCTGGAAAAGTATATCAGTTCAGAGGCTGCAGCAACAGTTATGAATTCCAGAACTTTATTTGAGAGATCAAGATCTCTTTTGTATCATGTGATTCATGTGATGTAACTTGCCTTGTCCCTTGAATATAAGAAAATTGATTGCGTGTCCAATTTATTGGTACTTGGTGCAATATTTAAGCTGTTAAGTTTGTCAAATTCAGACTGTTAATAACAGAAGGATCTAAGGAGTGATTCCCCTAAGGAATTTGGAGGTCCATAACTCAAAACACAGTTGGTCTTCCTGCCAGGGGAGGTCAACAATATGTAGCTTTTATGCTAAGCTCTTTTCCACCATACTGAACACTAAAATTAGTGCATGGGCTGAAGCCAGTGAGAGCAAAAGGGCAGGCAGGATTTAGGATTAAGAAGTCTACGACCGACCACTTGGTAACAATGAGAGCAATGATGGATTCCGTGGTTGGGAAGAGGAAGCCATTATATGCATTATTTGTAGACTTTTCTAAAGTCTTTGATATGGTAGGAAGAATACATTTATGGGACAGAATGATAGCGCTCAAAGTACCACTTGCTTATAGACAAACAGTTGCGAGGCTTTATGATAAGGTTCTGATTCGGCTCTCGTTTCCTTATACTAATGAGGAGCTTGTTGAGAGTAATGTGGGGGTAGGCTGCCCGTTATCACCTACGCTTTTTGGTCTTTTCATTGATCAATTAGAAGAGTGGATTAAGCGACATGGCGGTGATGGCATGACTGTAAATGGGTATGTTCTTTTGCTTTTACTGTATGCTGATGATGTTGTGCTATTATCTAGAAGTGTAGCGGGTTTACAGAGACATCTGGATGCTTTGGGTGCATGAAGGTAAATATGGCTAAGACCAAAATAGTAGTGTTTGGGGATAACAAGGTAGACCATGTTAAAGTGTTGTATAAAGGTGGAGAGCTATAAATATCTTGGTTTGGTTGTAGACAAAAGTCCAAACTGGAACTTGGCAGCCGAGCAAAAAGCAGATGGTGGGCTTAAAGCCCTTTATGCTATGCAGCGCAGGTGTAGGAAAGCAAATATTTGGAACTTTGATATGAAGAAACAGTTGTATATTGCTTTAGTGCAATCGGTTGTATTGTATGGTTGTGAAGTTTGGGGGCCAGGATTGGCATTGGACAGATGGAAGAAAATTGAGAAAATACAGAAAAGATTTTTTCGATCGGAACTTGGCATCAAAATGCAAACACCTTATGATATGCTTTTAGTGGAGTGTGGAATGTTTTCCTTGGAAGCTGAAGCACTTTGCAGGACTCTCCATTATGTGTATAAAGTCCTTTATATTATGCCTGATGATAGCCTCCCACGCTTGGCCCTGGAGGAGACGCGTATAAAGGGGTGGTTTGCAGACATAGAACTTTGGCTAGCCAGGTGGGGGATGTATATGGATGATCTGGGGATGTATAAAGATGATATTCGAGGCTGGGTTAGGAGAAATGTCACACGCGTGTGCTGGAGAGAAGGTGCAGTTAAGAAGGAGTTTTATAGGAATCACATCAATCCTACGCTAAAGGGAGCCAGTTACCTTCAGGAAAATATCTCAGTTAGATATAGACAAGTCATATGCAGAATGAGACTGAGCTCGCACAGGCTAGGGGTTGAGATAGGCAGGTGGAATAATGTCCCACATGAGCTTAGATCATGCAAGTTATGTGATACTGGGGCACTTGAAGACGAAGCACATGTGCTTCTCCATTGTCCAGCATACATTGACTTCCGCGTTAAACATGGTACGCAGGCTTATACACTTGTTGATTTCTTTGATCTTCCAGGTGTCCAGATTGGGGCGTATATACTTGAAATCATGGGTTATAGAGAGGGATGCCTAAAAAGAATGGAGGTAAAGGAAATGGATGAGGAGGAGATGGGAGGGGTTAATGCATTACTTACTGATGATGCATTAGATGATCTTTTTTATACATGATAATGTACTGATTTGAACGTCTTATAGACCTGGCGGTCTCACAGACGTAATAATACAATTTCATTTCATTTCATTTCATTTCTCCTACAAGTGCAGAATAATGTTTCTAGTCTGTAGTAATCTGTATTAATCTGTAATGATCAGAAATAATCTGTAGTCTGTAGTAATCTGTAATAATCTTGTAGTATGTAGTAATCTGTAATCTGTAATCTGTAATCTGTAATCTGTAATCTGTAATCTGTAATAATCTTGTAGTCTGTAGGAATCTGTAATCTGTAGTAGACTGTAGTAATCTGTAGTAGCCTGTAGTAATCTGAAGTAGCCTGTAGTAATCTGTAGTAGCCTGTAGTAATCTTTAGTAATCTGTAATCTGTAATCTGTTTTCCTAAGTTTTTCTAAGTTTTATCGTCATAAGAAAGCCAAATGGCACTGGTGCGCCATGCGCAGCCGCGCCATTTGGCTCCAAATGGCTAATCGCCATTATTAAGGCAAATGGCGCTGCTTATTTTGAACGCGAAAATGGCGCGACAAGACGCTTTTGAACAAAATGGCGACTCGCCATTTGACCATTTATTTATTTTATCAATATTTTCGGGTCATTTCCGCGGGGTTTCTAATAATGTCTGTGTCATTGTATGATTGCAGGAAAAGGACCTTGCAGAGCCTCCTTTGTGGTGACATAGTTGTTGCCAGGGGGCATGAACTGCATAGAGGGCACCTACATGGGAAGAACATTGAATTTAGGAATGTAGTCATGGAGGTCACTGAAGCCATAATTCCATCCCATGTGCTTCCTGTTCCATGTGCAAGCACAGATAATGTTGCTGAGGCCGTGGGCACATTTATCGAATGGCCTCGAAATGACGTGAGAATCTGTGCCGATGCTTCACCTATATCATCATCTGATACCGAAACCCCTAACCTGCCTAGTAGTCCATCTACATCGTCCTTACCCAGTTCTCCTTCATATCAGCCAATAAGCAACACAGAGAACTTGGTGAACTTATGCAGTGACAATGTTGTTGTTGGCAGAGGTCATTGGCTGAATAGAAGTAGCATCCATGGGAAGGATGTCGATGCACAGAACGTAGCGGTGCAAGTTACCGAGGCTGTGGTGCCAACTCACGTGCTTCTGATTGCATGTGCGGGTGCAGATAATATTGCAGAGGCTGTGGGCACATTCATCGAATGGCCACGAAGCGATATACGTTTTCATGGCATTGATGCAGCCCATGTTGAGACACCATGATCAGACATGGGGATACCTGGGTGTAAATATGGTAATGCTACCCAAAAAAGCGCGAAAGCACATAGGATATAAAGCACCTATGAACAGGAAAAAATGTATCATAACTTGACCTCCACAATTTTTACGCTTCTCCATGAGATCTTTATCATCGTTCCTTGCCTTCCTAGATCATATGCATTGTTTTTTAAGTAACAACTCTAAGGTTGTTGAAGAGAAATGCCTTCGAGCATGTATCACCTAAAGCACCTATAGCACTTGTCCGGAGGGTGCTTTTTGGGTAGCATTACCATATTTACACCCACCTACTTCACACGACTCATACATAGAATCTGTGGAGGCAGTGTCAGACGCAGATGAAGAGATTGATCCATCAGTGGATTTAGCTACTCGGTTTGCTCGCAGAATACCATCAGATGATGATGAGCCACCACCTACTTACTCAAGAACAGAACTCTTGGACATGCAGTGCCATATTCTCCATTCTTATACTCGAACTAAATATGCAGAAGCTATAGTTCTATTCAGTGATCCACAAGATGCTGTTGATGATGAATTCTTAGGAGACACAAAGGTTGGCCTTTGTGTTGGAAAGGTGCTTCCTGAACTAATGAAAGAGGATCTGAGATGTCATGCTTGTGCAGAAAGGCCAAGTGAGAATGCACTTGTTCGCTGGAAAAATAGCGATGTGATGCTGCTGGATGGAAGGATTGTCTCACAATATCTGCAAGCTCGAGAAGCTAAAGAAAATGAGAATATAGAGCTAGAATCATTTGAGGACAACATTCAGGCTCAATTCAAACGAAAAAGGAAGTATACTTTCACAAATAGAATTCCAAGAGAGCCCAAGGGAAAGAGCAAAGAGGAAAGGCTATGCTCCACAAGTTCCATCAACAAGTTTATGAAGTCAAGCTGCTGCAAAAATACTTGCAACAAGAAACTTACCAAGCATCAAGTACGTGAATTAAGAAAAGAATTTTTATCCCAACCATACAATGCAATGGTTACGTATTTTTTTGACGTGCTGGGTGTGACTTACACAGGAGAAGGAGAGGACAGGATAGTGCTCAAGGGGATGGAATTCTGTCTGGCTGGGTGGCGCATAGCTTTAGGTATCAGTCAGTCAACATTTTACAATTGGCGAAACAGATTTGAAGCAGGTGGAAAGGTAGCTGAACATGGTAATACTGGCTCTAAGAAGCCTAAATCCACTACACTGGCCACCGAATGTGTGCTAGACAGATTCATTCAGAAGAATGCTGAAAGTATTCCCCATAGGAGCAAAAGAGGTAGAGATGATGTAAGAGAAAATGTACGCAAGCTTCCTTCCATTCTTAGAAGCTTATACATAAAGAAGTTGGTACAGTCGTTGAAGAGCTTACAGGAACAACTGTGGCCTTGAACTCTTTTTATAGTATATGGAAAAGAGAATTTCCAGATGTTAGCATTGCAAAAAATACAGCCTTCTCTAAATGCAACATCTGCGTGATAATTAAGCAAAAGCTGGAAAAAACAAAAGATACAAGAGAGAGACGAAATCTTGCAATTCAACGTTGGGCTCATATGCTAGAGCAACGTTCTTGCAGAAGTCAATATTGACATTGGAGAGCATTGTCACAGCGGTCTCCAGAAAATCATCTATGTATAATACATGATAAGATGGATCAGATTAAGACTTTGGTGCCTAGAAGTCATCATCTAGCAAAATCTGTATGGAGAGGTGATCGCTTGAAGAGCAGTTTAACAGGAGCTCTGACTCATGGGCATGGTGGTCGTGCCTATGGTCATTTTTCACTTGATTTATGGAAAGATGATTCAAACTTCCACATTGGTTCACTTTCTAGGATATTGCATAACTTGGAATTAGTACAAGAGGACAAGATAGGTGACTTATGTGGAAGTAAGCCTGCAGATTGCAAGTGGATGCAAGCAGTCAAGGATACCAATCCTTTGAAGAACAAACTTGCTTCTATGGCAGAAGTATTGCCAAATACTTCAACTACAAACGAATCCTGAGGTGTTCAACCCTCTCCCTCGAAATCTCTATTTGCAACTTGATAATGCATCCGGCCAAAACAAAAATAGGTATGTCTTTTCATACTTATCTTATTTGACTTGGCTTAAGGTCTTTGATGAGATCCAAGTGGGCTTTATGATGGTCGGCCACACCCATGATGATATTGATGCTTTATTTGGAAATTTTTCAACCTTGATGAGTTCATCGGATGCTTTGACATTACCAGAGCTACTTTACTTGTTCAGCAAGTGCAATGCAAAATCTTCAATTCCATACTTTATTGATGAAGTTCCAAATTGGAAGGCTTTTGTCAAGGGATTCATCCCTGATAAGGACCAACGCCTGGTTGGGCATACTGAACCATTGCTCTTCAAATTTAAGATGGCAGGAGATTGGCCTGTTATGCAATACGAAACGCGTCCTACACATAAAGAGTGGCTTCCAGCAGATTCTTTAGGAGTTAGAATGTGGAAAGAGGATGAACATGGTCAGCCAATGCTACCAAGTGGTGTGCCACAAAATATTCCTCCTAGACCAACATTGAAAGATCTTCCAGGGTTGAAGGATAGCATCAACAAATACATCTCCCTATGGAAGGACATATGTAAGAATCAAGAATCTAGCTTGTTTGCGAGGCAATACACGACAAGTGTTGAGTATTGGAGCCAACTTCTTATCTCTTTGGAGGATGTTGCTCCAGGACGTCCTCAAAATGATGCATTTTGGCCACAGACAAGACAAGCTCCTCTAGAACAAGTTGCATTTGTTCCAGAGGTCGACGTATCTACCTTGGTCACGCGACCTTTACCATCTTATTGTGACCCGTCAGATGGCCGTCCAGTGTTGCCTCTTGAAGAGTTTGATCCTCACATACATGTGACAAAAGGGTATGTTTGTTCTAGTCGGACCTGGAGATGATAACACTGCCACCTGGTTAGGATATGCAGAGGAGAATGTTGTTCTTGATCCAGAATCTACATATTTTGGCCATATTTATATATCATGGTGGAAGCCTACTGGAGGGAGCTACAAAGACTGCTTAACTAAGCGTTGGCGGCCTAATCCTTCTGATCCTTCAAGGTACGAAAATTTAGATGCTATTCATTATGCTTGGGATGCCAATGGCAAGAGGCCGAAAACTATCCAAATTCTGAAATATATTGTAGACATGTGGAAAGACATAGCACATTGTTCATCTTAATACATGAGATCTTGTACTTGTAATACATATCTTTCATCTTAATACATAAGCTCTTGTACATTTACTATAATTTAGATCATATAGGGTAAAAGAAAGCTAGGGTGTCTAAAAAAAATGCCCTTACATTATGTATAATGTAGGGCATGTAGGCACCCGTTTTTGTTATTTTTTTTGAATTTTAGTTAGTTGGGATATGTAATGATTAGGAGTAGCCACGTCAGCAATTCAAAATTATGAGTGGCAGTGGCAACCAGAACGGACCTTCATTGCAATTTTTCAGAGGGAGATTGCGAAGTGTTTCCTGTTTAGGAAAAAAATTTGCCGCCGTTCCAATTTTTTGTGTTTGTGAGTGATCAACGAAGTAATTCGACTATAACTATTCTTCTTCCTCGAAATCCTTGCCCAAATCCAAGCAATGGACGCCTTTGCCTCCCAGAAGTCACCCAGATTAAACAAAAATTTGAAAATAGCCGATTCTAGCAAGAAAGCCGAAAAAAACAAGAGGAAAGTTCAAACTTCTGAGGAACCAGGGCCAAAAAGAAGACTTATTTGTGAAGAACCCGCTGTTGTAGAAGCAAAGCATGTAAGATGTGTCAATGCAGATGAAATTTTTCCAGATTTACAACAAATAATGGACGAGCAGTGGGGGCCCAAAGACATACGGGGGTTCAAAGAATCTAGCGTGAAGCCGAGGGGGTCGAGAACTTCTACAAACATTATGAAATTGTTTTTGGTAAGCGGAGGTCACAAATCGCCATGTACCGAAAGTACTTTGCTCGCATTTGCCCTTCAATTGACAGTAAAAAGTAGATTGGGATACTTTTAAAGTTTTGGCCAAAGATTTGGCAAAGGGAGGAGCAAAAGAATCTGCTATTACGTAAGAAATTGGGACCTCTAAATCCACATCCAAGGTTCCTAAATTTCAGCAAGGATTTTACCCTAAGGAAGAGCTTGAATTTGCGTAAACTCTTTGCGCAAGTGTCATGGAGAGTTAATTAGCAAAGACATCCAAGGTTGAAGAACTGAAAATTCAGCGCATGTAATTACGTGACAATATAAATAAGATTTCGGAAGAAAGGATGCACATGAAGAGGACCTAGCACGTATACAAGAAGACATCAATAGTGTTCTCGACGACGCTTAAGCGTAATAAGAGAGACATCAAGACCGCGTGCGTGCGGAGGTTGACCTTTGATGAGGGATAGAACCAGAAGGAAGAAATGCTGAAAAGAATTCAGAGCCATTGGAGAAAGCCATTCGAGAGAAGGAGTTATGTGAAAAGAGGATTGCGTAACTTGAGGAGGCTCACAAAGTTCAGGTTTGAGTACCGCAGACGGCTTGATGATATGCATAAGTACATGATGCATTATGCAAATGATTCTCCTTCAGCCCAAAACAAGCTTAGTGATCTCTCCAAATTGAAGAAAAATTCATATCTCGTGCATGGATGTGTGTTTTGCAAGAATGGCTTTGCTAATAATGAACCTATCCTAGTTGCTCCATGCGAGCATTCATTTCATATCTTCTGCTTCTCATATTCTATTTCTGTGGACTATCCTCGCTTAAGAGCATGCAAATGGGACGATAACATTTCAAAGACCTTGGGTGTGTACACCGGAGGTAAGCAAGATTTCATGATTTATGTTCAATTTGTTTTGCACCTGTGATTACCGCAATGTAGAATCCATTTACATGTAGATTGTCTGCACTTAAGGTTTTACTACAAAGATGTAGGAGTGTAATCGGTTATTTTATACTTATAGTTCCTTGGCTTGCATGTCATACATATATGTGTTTCTTACATACATGTTGTACATTCACGTGTAGGGTCCTAAATGTAGAACTTAAATACATAAAATTAGGAGTTGTGTAATCGAAGTTTTGTGGCGTAACATTTAGAGGTATTTTATGTAATGTCCGATGTGTACATGTGCATACATTGAGCACATTCATGTACATTACATGTACATTCCCATCTAGATAAATAGTCATTTACATGTATATGTACTCAAAGTACTTCAATGTAGATCAGGTTCTAGTAATATGTACAGCTATTGATATGTACGTAATGCTTAGAGACCGATTAGTTTGAGACCGATATCCGATCGTTATGTGATTTATTTTCGAGCTTCAAAGTGCCAAAAAACTATCGAGCAAAAATTACACCACAGTCAAAAAGGTGCGCTTGTTTTCAAATTCAATTTGCATTGTGTCGAGGAAGCAATTTCTTAGTCTTGGTTCGGTTTTCCAGTTTTGGAGGTTCCAAAGAAAATTGAGGTGCAAGATGTAGCCGAGGGAAAGAAAGCAGTGATTGAAGGAAAAAGCAAAATCACTATTCCTGCGGTGATACAGGTTGAGGAGGCTGGCACTTCAGGTCTGCATGGTGACATTCCAGATTATGACGAGGAACTCGAGAGATTGAGGGAGCAGGCTAAGGCCACATCTTCAAAAGTAAAGGCAGCAGCAGAAAATGTGACTCCAAAGAAGAACTCCACGCCTAAAAAGCCACAGAAGAAGACAATTAAAGCAGTAGAAACATGTAAGAAAGCATTTTATTTCAGTGTACAGCAGCTGAGAAATCCATGACATCCTATGTTTACAGGTCCTAATGAAGAGGAATCTTCCGAGCATCAAGATGTAGAGCAGGATACTTTTAAGTTTGTGTCAAATATTGCTTCTGACATAGCAAAGGACGCTGAATTTCATGACAATGAGAAATCAGGAGAGGTTAAAGACGAGGATTCTGGACCTAATAAGAATCTGAGTGAGGAAACCAAAAAAGCAGGGAAGGAAATGGATACTGACTCCGAGAAAACAGTATCAGCAGAGCAGAAGAATGATCTCTACAGGTAACTTGATCTACATTTCTTACATTTTGTTTTACATCTAGTATCCAAGTTAAAAACTTTAAAATAATATGGATAGTAGTAGACGAATGTAGATGATTTGTGTAAATGTACTGGTCATTGAACCCGCATCGCAGCTTTGAATACAGCCATAATGATGCCTTGTTGCTGAACCGAATGATGAAGCTCAAGAAGGCAAGGATTTTCCCAGGATCTTTGCCTGAAATGGAGTGTTATTTATTTGAACAAGATGTGCTGGACATGGATGTGGGAAAATTTTCCAACCGGCATGTGGATATGTATGCCAGGTAGTGGACTTTGAACTTGTTCATTTGTATGTGTAAGTCAAGTTAGTAATTTTATCCTTTTCAACTTGTTATAGGTACCTGCAGCTCTGTGTTCCGTGATGATAAGAAGGCCGACGCCCGGTTCTTCCCACCGGACAAACTTCATGGAATTTGCGGCATGGGCCAAGGCAAGCGAAAAAGATAAATCTATGGCAGCCTCCGAAATGGAAGAGATATTGTAAAGGTAGCTCTCCACGGGGATAAATTGGCTGAAGTGCGATGGATCATGATTCCAATGCTATGTAGAGTTACCAACATCACACTTTGGCCATCTTCAACATGGCACTTACTAAGAGTAAGAACACCATCAACATTCGATCTTCAATTCTCGCCGAGGACATTGACGCTGACATGCTTGCACTTAAGAGGTATTTTGTATTTCACACATCCTTTTATTAATATTGAGTAGATTGGATACCATGTTAGCGCTTCTTTCATTCATTTGCTACAAAATAGATCCGGTGTTTTGCGGTGCTCCACATCCTCACTATGGCACGCGGTTGTGTTGAGTGTCCCACTTTTTTTGAAGCATGGACAAAATCCTTCACCAGTTTGAAGATTCATAAGTGTCCACAAAGCAGAAAAGATGGGGATTCATGTGGCCTCTATGTTGCAAAATTATATGCGTAAGTTTGTAGACACAATCGTGTGTGGTAAAACTACCAATGTGAGTGTCTCACTTCTTTTGTCTTGCAAACAAATGGTTTTTAATACTTATTATGTAAGTATTGTTGTCACATTTGCAGATTACCCGAAACTGGTTCTTGCCAAAGTATGCATCTGATCGTCGTGATGTTCTCACCCGAGCACTACTTCAGGAGTTAGACCACATTCACATCGCACCCAAAACTATTAGACCACCTGGTACTAATAAATGTGGCTGAGAAACAGCCTATCCCTATTGTGAATGCTAAACACTATTTGATTATAAAATACACATTTTTTCATTGAATTTTAATGAATAAAATCTCTTTTTATTCAACTCCACCATACTTTATTGATAAATTGCATGTTCTTTCATATCAGGTGTACCGAAAAGGTTGATAGTGTTTGATATCAATAATGTTTTGGCAAAACAAATATATAGGACTTTGGTATCGATGATCGACTAGTTGGAAATTATGACATAATAGGCAAGAAAGTGTTGTTTTTAAGGCCCCACCTAGACGAATTCCTGGAATTTGTATTTGAACACTTTGAAGTAGGAATATGGTCATCAATAGCTCCATGGAACCTATCAAGAGTAGTGGATAAAATCTTCACAATGACGCATATAAGGGACTTAAGGTTCACCTTTGATGGAAGCCACTGTTTGGAGCTGCCTTTCCGGATTGCAGCAAGTGAAGACAAACCTTTGTATCTCAAGCCAATTGAGTTTATATACGAAGTATCCGCACAGAATGACAAAGAACACACTAATAGTAGACGACTCCGAGTACAAGATGCTCTTCAATCCCAACGAAAATTGCATATGCCCACCTTCATGGCGGGAAAGTGATGTTGAAGACACGTGTCTCTTTGACACTTCAAACCATGGCTAGAGGGTTTGTTGATAGCACCGCACTGCAAACAAGATGTGAAGCGTAATCCTTTTACGCAATCCATCCGATGTACTAACAACAAATTGCTTGTAGGCAAATGCTTTCAGAGGGCTACAAGGATAGAGATGGCATGTCCAGGCTATGGACAAGCTGCAAGAAAGTAACATATTGAAACAGCATGTACTGGCTTCACATCGGCTGTGACCAGATTTTGAATGTAAATTAATGTTAATATAAAACATGAACAACAGACTTGTATATATTGGCATCATATCTGATATGACCAGGTTGTATATCTTGTGATATGTAATACAAGAGTTTTTGTCTCCATACATGTTCCACTTTCTGCTTTGTTTCATGAATCAAAAGAAAAGCTATTGATATCCATTATAACAGAACAAGTTCACAGACTAGTTTAACTTCTTCATGCAACAATTGATGAACATTTTGTACTTTCTGATATACATTGTGCTTGGAAACAGAAGATATTGTGTGATACTGAAATTTAAGTATCAAAATGCACTTCAGATTAAAAAATAAGTAAATAAGAAAAAACTTGCAGCAATCGACTAGTTTTCTCAACATAACACATACTAGTTTAACTTCTTCATGCAACAATTGATAAACATTTTGTACTTTCTGATATACATTTTGCTTGGTCACAGAAGATATTCTGTGATACTGAAATTGAAGTATCAAAATGCACTTCAGATTAAAAAATAAGTAAATAACAAAAAAACTTACAGCAATCGACTAGTTTTCTCAACATAACAGAAGATGATGGCAAATATGAAAGTTCCTTTGTACAGAACTTAGTCATGTGCACTCAACAATCTCGTAGGAACTTGATATAAGCATGTCATGCACCTCTCGTGTGATCATATATGCTGTACGTGCCCCCTTCAACTTATGCTTGACCTGCTGCATCGTGAACTTTGCTCCAATTACAGATTCAGCTGGTACCAATACTATTTTGTCATCCAACAACTTGTACTTGTGCTTTGTGCCTTGTAGCAGTTGATAGTAATGACCAGCTATAACCCTGTCACCAGCAAGCATTCTATTTCCATAGTCGTCAATCACATCTTCCTGAAGAATATGCATCTCCTTCACGCATAGGAGGACGGCATGGAACATTTTCATGATTCCCTGGAGCAGCAAAAGATGCAAATATGTCTCCAATTTGGAGTACATCGGATAGTTCTTGCTCATCAGCTGCATAAAAACCAACTAGCTCTTCTTGTTCATCGACCTGGGCCGAACTAGGCTCCAGTTTGTGCAGCTTCCACGCACCACAATGCTCGAGATTCTCACATTCTCCCCATCTGAAATTCAAGCAACCATTGCAAAAACATGACAGGGATCTATACATGACAAGTGTTGGGTCAGCTGGATTAATAGCAGACACACAATGTATAGCTAGAGTACCAGGCAATATCTCACAATCTGAACGAGGGTCCCTGTTAATGTCTTCTGCCATCACCTCCCATATGACTCTGTCCATTTTGCACTTCTTTTGTCTCAGCAAAGTGCAAGCAGAGTTGGCACCCAAAATTGGAACACCATTCTCTTTCCTTTGCTCGTCTGCTAGGAACCTTTTCTCCAAAGCAGCCTGCCCATCATGTTCTCCTTTTCCATGGCCTGAGCCAAAATAATTCCACTGCATCCTAATTTTATACCTGTTATAATATTGGGCCACATTCAAATAAAAGGCTCGAGAACACTTAAACCGAAAGCAAAGACACCCATCGCACCACATGACATGGTATTTGATGTGGCCAAAACCTTTTGCATCATCCAAATATGGTGCTTCTTGAGTGCAGCTGAACAAAAAAAAAGCATCATGCTTCATAACATCGGAAACATACAAATGAACAGTTTTTTTCAGCTCGCCATTGACTTTCATCATGGTTATATGCACCAGAATAGTTATCTGGTCATTGTTCCAATGCTCGGACTGAACCTCCCTGAATGGCTGCAAATCTCTGCAAAGTCCATTACTGACAAAACAGAATCACCCCTCAAATTTTGCACTGATTTCCTGAATTGTTTGCTCTGCCAACTTGCTGAAAAGTTGTGAATAGTGAACTTTGTAAGGTGCTGAAACATCTTGTCAAGCAATGTACTTGGAGTCCCGCTTTCAGTAACAAGCTTCAACCTCCTTGAAGTGCCAGCTTTGGAAGGTTCGTTCACGTACTTGTAAACTTGCCATTCAATGTTCTCATTCTGCGACTCTTTCTCCTTAGGACAGATTTGAATATTTTCAGTGCCACAGTTGGCACTCTCCCTTGACACAGTCCAAACTATGCCACTCTTCGCCTTCCTTGTCACAGACCGTAGCTCTCCATATAGCACCAACATTTTGAAATGTTTTAGAAGGAGCTTGGCAGACGCCATTGTTCTCATCTGCTGCACAAACACCACAAGAACATGTACAATTGGCATGAAATTTGCTCCTCAGGATGCTAAAAGCTTTTCTGTATAGATCAGCTTGTTCATGCTTCACGCAGCAGCATGTGTTCCTCTCTTTCAACCTTCTCACACAGGTAGGCTTAAGCAGCTCGAACTTTCTGATGCTAATCTTCACTTCAGGATGTTCATCTTTGAACATCTCATACAATTCACTCTGCAAGGAAAAAAGCGGCATGTATAAGTAAGATATAAATTAGAACTACTTACGAATTCAAAGATGTTGCAGACATTGCATTAGTTCTATGGCACTCAGATCATAATTTGATATACATTCAACTACTATACCACAACATAGTACATACCATGTACATGATATGTATAAATGTATAAAGAATGTACTCCAAAAAGTTCCAGATGTACATGAAAAACTCAATATGTAACCAGGTCACAGACAGTGTCACTGTATTACAGATGTATGTATTTCATACTTTTCTTATGGAAGGAAGTACATTTAAATACTTTTATGTATCACCCTATCTTTAAAAACTATCTTGAGATCAGGAAAGCTTAAAATGTACTATAATGTACTTGGGAACTACAAAAATCAAGACTATAATAACACAGCCTGACTTTCAACATATTTTCTGCCTTATGCCACATTGGATGTAATTGGAAGTACATCCAAGTACTTTTCCTGTTAAAAATAGCTCATTCAGTACCTCCAAGTGTAAAAATATAATTAATGTAGTTGGATATACTTCAATGTATATCAGATACATCCCTTACATGGAATGCAAATAGGATTACTAAACTTATCCAGGATGCACAGAAGCTAGCTTCTATCAAGCTTGCAAAAAAGAGGATTAAAAGACTTAAAACTGACCTGGGGCATGTCCAAAAACTGGATTGGAAGTGTCCTTTTCTTCCCGACATCCCCTCCTACTTTGGAGAAGTTTTTGTGTGGGTTAACCAAAACTCATTTACCAACCGCTTGGTTGATTCCTAAGCATGTCCGCCTGGGTTGCCTTCCCGCCGCCCCACATATTAGCACCGATAATGACATCCGCTTTCTTCTAATTGCAGCTTTTGTGAGGTTTCTTGCTTGCACTTGAAGAATTCTCGAGGCTACTCCTTTTTGCCTGAGTTTTCCATTCTCACCAACAATCATTGATAACGTGGAAATGCTTAGTCGCTAATTTATCATTGCTATTTGCTTGTTTCACTTCCCCCGCACCTTCACGGATATTTTTTAGCATAGTATCCTTCAGAATTGCTTGCGCTGGATTTCCAATGGCAGGTTCAAAAAAGAAGTGCAGCCTTTCATCCCGAACAGTTTTCACTGCTAAAGCTCTCCTTTGCACAGGACGTAAATCTTGAACCTGATCATATATAAATTTACAAATTTCATCAATCTTACGCTTCATTTTCTTTGTCACATTCCCGATATTGCAATCTTCTTGCGCCATTTCTGTTCCTTCGTTGTTCATCATGGTTCTTGTGTGGTTTAGGGTTAGCTGGAGGAATTCTGGCAAGAAGGAGGGAAATCCTGGAGCTGGGCGAAGTTTTAGCCAGAAAGTGGAAAATTCTCCTAACGTTCAGGCGTTTCTTGGAGTGGTTAGAGCGGCGGGAATTGAAATCTGCTTCATGATTGCGTTTTAATTGACGTGGCAAGTAGTTCCGAAAAAAAAGATTCCATAATATAGCTATTATGTACATACTGAAAAAACGGTTATGTATTTGAAATGTGATACATCTCTTACTCTACATTTGGCCAAATGTAAGACACCCTAGCTTTCTTTTACTCTACTGCTTACATCTTTAATACATAAATGCATACATGATTCATAGATAAGATGGTCAGAAGTGCTTATATGGTGATTCACTCATCATCATTATCTGTTGTGGTGATCCCACTTATCTCATAGCTATTGCGCTCGGGAAGCCAAATGAGGTGGATCATAACACGAATCAGCCCTGGGCAACGAATCTCAGCACCATTGGCTTTGGATTGCAGGTAGGGATCAAGAAGAATACCCCTATCACTGCAACCCACAAGATCAGTGTAGCTCATTGAGCACTTGATCGCCTCGCTGTGGTGAACAGAAGAAGGCGAATAATCCATGAGAGATGAATGACCTCTAGCCCCGAATGGAGCTGCTTTTATAGTGAAGTAAAATTATTGATGTGAATTATTGGGGTAGACTGTAGCGCCATTATTGTAGATATCATGTACTCGTACAAGTATGAAATATTTAGTTACTCAGATTCTATACATCAACTAATATTGCTTATATTATTATATCCTTAACAGATACACAAATCATAAGTGCTTATATTATTATATCCTTAATAGGTACACAGATCATCACTGATTCACTCATCATCAACACCTGCTGAGGTGATGGCATTCAGCTCATAGATCTCCTGATCAGGAAGCCAATATAGGTGGATCACAACACGAGTGAGCTTCCTGCAACCACTTGCAGGACCATCTGCTTTGGATTGCAGCCATGGGATCAAGTTTGACACCCTTGATCACGCAATCATACAGATCATTGTAGCTCATGTAGCACTTGATGGTTCGGATGTGCTCCGGACGATCAGGCAAGGAAGCCATGGGAGATGAATGACCTCTACCACTGAATGGAGCTACTTTTATAGTCAAGTAAAATTATTGATGTCCACTGCAGCAAAATTATTGGGTATATACGAGTACCATACAAGTATGTATATGATCCAATAATTTCTATGTATATACCATCAATAATTTTGGTGCGTACATACCATCAATAATTTTGGTGGGTATAAATATACATCAAATTGCCGAGTGCAGCAACATTGGCCTCCGTCTAGCCATGTGGTCTCATTCTGGTCCTGAACGTGATTCCATTACCTGCAAGATGAATCACGAAAATTTCAAGCAGTGTCGCGAGCGAGAAATACCCATGGAAGACTGGATGACCACTGCCGCTCTCAATCCTCACTATTATCCTGATCCCTTCGATGTTATCATCCATCTGATATGGAATAGAGAGCATCAAATGTACATGATAGAAAAGATCACTGGGGTGCCTGGTAACAATGACTCAGAAGAGTCCCCCTAAATCAATACTTGTCATCTGGATCATCTTGTCAATACTTGTTTGAAGAGTTCATGATCGAAAGGATCTCTCGAGCGCCTTCTGTTGGTTCTGATGATTCAGAAGAATAATAGTAGAAGAATAATAGTACTTGTCATCTTGTTGCAATCCGGTTGTGTTAGTACACAACATGTATACATAACCTTTTGTAATACACATAACCATACTATAAGTATTGAGGTATACATAACCATACTATAAGTATTGAGGTACACATAACCATACTATATGTATTGAGGCATACATAACCCTCCAAGGTATACTATATAAAAATTATTCCAACTTGTCTTCAGAATTCCATTTTTAATGAAACTCTGCTTTAATATGAATCCAATCCCAGATATTATTGATTTTAAGGACACATGAAGATATGCTGAACAGTTTCCTTAGAATTGCAGCCAAGGGGGCAAATCTGAGCAATGTTAGGATCTACTCTTGAGTATATATTATGAATAATATCCATACAAGGAATGCATCCAAGAAATCCATTTGTTATTATGCCATAGATCTCCCATTGTTTTAATATTCTTCTCGAGCCATTTCTTATAAATTCTAGGATGCTTAAGAGCCAAGGGATTGTGATATCTCATAGCTAAATTGGGATTCCAGAAAATGCTGGTATTATGATTGGCTTGAGCAATATTATCATGAGAATAAGCCTTGGACACCTTGTTCCATGCAATTAACAAGTTTCTCATTAAGGGGGAAGTGTTAGCTCCAGGCCTAATATCAAAAAAGGCGATTTGATTCTTCAAGCTCGTCTGTATATGCCTATTAACTTTTACTAGATTTTCTACAAATTTTTAAACTTAATTACGATTAAGGTACTCGCAATGGCATAAGAAAACAATCAGACATTGTTCAACTAGATTTTTGTACTATGTGTGAGTACCTAACATTTGTAATACAACATTTATATTCGGATTTCAATTCATCCACGTTTCAAATTAATAAAAGGATAAACTTAAGTATCTATAATCTTTTAGTTTTTCTCCACCCCCTCTCTCGTTTGATTCTTCTTACTAGGTGCATATTTCTCGTTTTAGTTGATTATGAGGTTCGTTGAGTTGCTGCTACTATTGGGGTAATCTACATGCCTAGTTCGAGCTCGTCAATCGAAGTTGTGAAGAATGTTCCTCGATGTGCCACCTTGAATGAAATTGCTACCACTTCAATGGTCTTATCCATTGTGGGGATTTTGCCGACTGATAGGCAGCCTTGTTGTAGGTGCCCAATTGTAACAAATCGAAGATGTGCAAAGGTATTGACCGCTTTACTACATCGTGTCTCCTTTATCCTTTTCGGGATGGTCCACTCGACCTACTTGGCTGTACTCAAATCGTCTTTTCTTTTGTTACTAGATGTCCGTAGATCTGGAACTTTTGTTCCGACTGGAGATCGTCCTCCTTGATCTTGTCCCTAGTACTGGCATAGGCCTCTCCTTTGTGTGTCGCTTGAAGTCCGCTTGAGCTACTAGGCGGCAAGATCGTGATGGTCTTCTCTGTGATTCTTATGCATTCCTGTGCTGCAATGAATTCTCTTTCCAATGGAAGATAATCCTCTCTGACCCTAGCTCTTGATGTTGAGGTAAGAGCATAACCTTGTAAAAGTACATTCTTACATCCAAAACCTCCCCTATATTTTGTTGGATAACATAATTCCAGTTAACCATGTCATTCTTGCCCCATATATAATTCCTTATGATTCTCTCGATCTGTTGATAGACATATGTAGGAGCAAGAAGGACAGATGAGAAGTAAATATGAGAGCTAGAGAGCACGAGGTTGCAATTATAGTTCTACCAGCCCGGAGAGGTAACTACCATAATTGTTTAGCTTTCTCCTATTTTTGGAAACAATGGCAGACCAAATATTTTTGATACTAGTGTCCAGAGCTAATGGCATCCCAAGAAGGAATGTTGAGTGATTGAAATCATAGCATTTAATGCCAAGAATCTTGTCTGAGTAGAGTCACCAAGAATGACACACTTCACCGATTAAGGTAAATCCCGTGAGGCAAAGACTCAAACCTTTGATAACCTTTATAAAGAACTCAATATTGTTTTTATCATTCAAGAGAATGCTGAAGGAGTCATCTGCATATTGCAATAATGTCAAATCACTCATATTGTTAGGGAGCCTTAAACCTTTTATATTGCCAACTTGTTGGTGATGAAGAATAACTTTTGTAAGCATCTCAGCCACAATAATAAATAAATAAGGGGCTAATGGGCAACCCCAATCGACCCCTTTCTTTAAGAAAAGAATCACCGAGATCCATTGATGATCACTGAAGATTGAGATCTCGAGTTAAGGCTCATAATCAATTCAATCAATTTGGAAGGAAAACCAATTTTTTTGAGGGCAAGAACAAGGAAATCCCATCTAACTGTGTTAAAGGCTCAGGAAATCCCATTATTCCGGTTCACATTGTGGTGCTCAGAGAAAATGTCAGAATATTTTGAATGAAAATAATCAGAAATATCCTTAGGATCATTCAAGGTAGTACCATTATCATTTTGGATGGTGGCAATATGTTTCCTGAGCAGCATATTCTTTACAATTCTAAAAAAGAACTTCGAATTACAATTGTCCATATAATTGTGAAATTTGATCTTACTCTTTATAGCAGCTCCCTTTGCCTCATATTCTTCAATGGTTTTAATTGTGTGCTCCAGATTGCCTTCTAGAAGATGTAGATTAATATTAAGGGGGTCATGCTGCAACTTAATTCTGACATCCCTTATCTCTAGAAGATATTTCCTTCCCCACCCCCTTCCTCCTCGATACATATAGCTCTTTTGGCCAATGCTTTATCCAGGATTTTGAGGCTTTAATATTGGAATAGAAATCCTTCATTGAGTTCTTATTATGAACTCTAGGTAGATTGCCATAGAATACTTTAAAGTCAGCACAGAAATTCCCTTTTTTTTTTTTTAATCATCAAAATGATGGATAATTAAATGATAGGCAGTGCACCCCACTATATCCAAATATTATGCTTGATACAAGTAAGAATACTGGGAACATAGGGGGTTAGATAAAATACCTTTAACTCTTAAACTAGTAGTGTATGGTATAATGCTGGGCATTATTTCCCATTATATCTAGATACTGAGAATGGTCTAGGTAAGAGCACTTGGAACTTAAGGAACGTAGAATAATGCACTTTATTCTTAACCAAGGGTGTATGGTCTAATGGGGTCCCATGATAGGGTTCTATGTTACTAAAAATTGTCTTGTAGAACAAAAGCTTGGCTAAGCCAACAAACTGAAACCATTAAAAGAATGGAGTTAGGGCGCTGACAACGGACAGCGGCCTGACTTCTTGGAAACTAGAGCAGCATAGCCGGCTGCATTCAATAGCTTAGGATTTTCCCGGGCATAATCTTGGATAGGCTGCATGGGTTACTTTTCGGATGAAGTATCTGATACACTAAGCTCAGGGGAGGAAGAAGCGCCCAGAGCAGAGGAAGAAAGGGAACTTCTCTGGTGCTATAATTCGGAGAGATTAAAAAATCTGGAGATGAACAAGAGAGGTAGAGGCAGAGGATTTGACTCCAAACGAAACTATGAAGATGGCAATAGCAGCTTCATGGCAAAAAGAGGTGGCTTTAACAGGAATCCGGGCGGATTTTACAGGAAAAATAATATGGCTGATCATTATGTGCCTGAGACACAAAATGAAGATCTAGATTATGAAGAAGACGATTTACAGGTATGAGTTTGTATGCTGATATGTTATGCATGAATAGAGAAGGAAAATATTCCTTATATAAGGAAAGCCATACTAGAAAGGACCTTCTGGCCTTTAGATTAGCCAAAACAGGTATGGAGTTCAAGACTCAGAATAGTAAGGTTGTGTAAGTAGTAAATCAAAGGTATCTGGATTATGAATAACAGATGAGCAGAACTTGGTACTTCGTAAGGTATACGAAATGCTCCTATAAAATAAATGGACTTGAGCTTTCTGTTTATATCCTTAAATAAAATACAGGAATCGGCCACCATCCGGACCATAAGATGTAAATGGTTATGATGCAGGACCCTAATACTCAAGAATGGTATATGATAGATTAATCCCTGCATATATTTAAAAGCTTTAGGAGATTATTCTAGGCTGCGACACAATAACTGATTATTCTGGAATATACTAAAGGATTGATCACTGTCTATGATTAAACATAGGGAGGAGTATATTAAACAGGATCATGGGGACAGAAAATAAAGATTATAGCAGTTCATAATTCCTCACTAAGACCATAAACAGAGGAATGGGATAAATGTTACAATATTAAAAGATAGATGGCATTACTCATGATTTAAAGATGTTGTGCTAACTCAGGTTCAGGTATATGTAAGGGAAGGTAACAAATATCTGATACCTTAAATAATATGATTGTATCTTATGACTGTACGTTCCTAAGTAGACTAATTTGCATCTCAAGAGCAAAGGGTACATTGGGTGAAAGGCGAAGAGCCAAGAATCACCTGATGTACCTTTTGGCCCTTGGGTCGTTACCGAGCTCATCGCTAACGTTCTCATGATTGGCTGCAGGTACGTGGTGATTCTTCTCCCAATGTGTTTTCTTTGCTGTTATGAAGTGTAGTAGTTCGAAACAGAGGTATAAGATTAAGATACTTGCTGAAGAAGAAATCAGGTGTATGACATACAGTGGCACCAATTTTGAATGGTTGAAAGGCTTAAAATGTGTTAGCCATAAAAGAAGTTCTTCATACTTAGATCTGAGTTGGAATATGTAAGTCTATAAACTATAGTTTCCCTCTTAATTGCAATAGATTGCAAACATGTCCAAATGATATTGTAAAGCAGAGTTTTGTGGACCACAAACATACCAGGTACTTGTGCTTACCATATTTTGTCTATTTGGAATCATAACAAAGTTTTGCTATGAAGTGACAGTTTTTTCTCATAGACATATGTTTGTATATTCATCTCGATTGAATAAGATTCTTATTTACTGAAGTCAGGTTGTGAGATGTCACATTAAATATTACTGTCATGAAATTTAAATACGGGACAGCATATAAAAGAATACAAGTTGATTGAACTTATGGCAAAAAAATAAAGGTTTAACAACACCAGAGAGTATGAAATTATGATATAATAACAAAAGAGCCTTGCTATAACCGGCTGATAAAAACTTCTAATGAAAGATGTAATATGGAGTAGTAAAGGTTAACATGCAGATTAAATATATGCTGTTAAAAGACCATTAGGAAAAGATAAGATATTCTAAAGGCCACATCTATTTAGGATGCTGAACCATTCAAAAGAAAAATGTACATAAATAGTGCATGGGTCATCATAACATAGGGTTACTATAGGGCACTTTATATAATAACTATCTTTTTTGAGCATGCATGACTAAGCTAGGAGTGCCTAAGCTTAGTTCAGAAATAGCCTCTACTCTACAAGGTAAAATGGTTCTTTAAACTCTTGTTTGCCATATGTTGGAAATCCATACTTAATGCTAGGAACCACTTGAACGTGCTATGTATTTGGACTTCCAAGGGAAGTTGCATTATTTAACATTTTGCATGACCTTTTTAATGCATGGTTGCCATGTGGCTTGCATGCATGCATTATTAGCATGAGATTGGTATTACTTGCAAGGAAATTGAAGTGCGTTGATAAAAGAGGGAGAATTGATGAAGGTTGAATGCGCATTTGGCAACCCAACATATTATTGGGTTAGTTGCCCCAATACAAAGAGCACAAAGGTATGTTTTTTACTTCCATGCTGCCCTATGGCTGATAACAGTAGAGGATATCACCCATATATTTTTGCTGTTGCACCGTTTTATGGCGCGAACTTTCCTGTGCCCTAGCAAGGCCGCAAGAGGCTGCAAGGTTACCATGCACCTTTTGTGTTGATCTTCCAAGGACAATGCAGAGACTACCCTTTTGCAAAGCTCGGTGTATTTTCTTCCTCTTGGCATCTTTGTGATTGCTTATAAGTTTAATCATGGGCCTTTTCTACTTGGATGCCACTGCTGCACCAGTAAACTGCTACTAGATGGTTGTACATCTAATCCATCCAGCTCGTCTATATCTTATATTGGCGATGGAGCGCTTATTCTAAGAAGTTTTGTGGTCTGTTCTGCTTGGCCAGCAAGTTATATTTGCATACAAGCAACAAGGGCAGAGTTAGATGGCCCTACAACCGATGGCACATTATCTGCAACCAGCTTCTCAACCAGCTTTTTGCAAATCAAAGGCTACATTCCAGGTCTGCCGATTATTGTTTTTACTTGGAGCATGCTTTTCAAATGACTTCTTATTAGATATACAATTATGTGAAGCAAAACATATCCTTTGTGGCACATATGATCTGCAGATTTATTTTGTTAAATTTACATGGATTTGCATTTCGTTATTTAGCATGCAACATACACAAGGATAAGGCTTTGGTAGCTATATGATTTATAAAGTTTTCAGACTATTGCTACAAGGCATTATGCCTATGTTCATATTTTTCCTTGTGCATCACCAAATCAGTCATGTTCTTGTGAGTGTTATGTACTTTGTTGATTTAGCAATTCATACTGCCTTCATGTGGCTCTATTAGTTGGTTTATGCCTCTTCTGATAGGCTAAAAGTATATATTGCAAGTCAAATTTCTTGATCTTGCATTTTCCATTCTTCATTCCTATTTGGTACTCTTTATGTTTGATCAATTTCTACTAAGACATTAAGGTGAAAGGCGATAAGCCGTGGTGTTCTATAGCTTACCTGTCATCCCTTGTCTGGTTACCAAGTTTATTGCTAATTTTGACATGGTTGGGTGCAGGTAACCAGAACTCCACCTCCTTGAATTTTTGTAGGATGTTACAATGCTGATTTTCAGATTAAGACCATGTTAATACATGGGTCTAAATATCGAGATAAGTATCTCTGTTTTTCTAACTTTCTAGAAGAATAAATTTTGAGCACAATGTTTACTTTTCTTATTCTGATAGTTGAAATCGCAGAACAAGGCAGCTTGAGAGTTTTGCCTGGTTGAGTATTCCAAAGAAATAGAAGATTGATGACGATATCAAAAGACATGGAATAAACAGGATTGTTTTATATTATGTGGAAATGTCTGATTTTTGCTATTCTATTTTTTTTGCAAACATCTTTGTTGTTCCCTTTCGGGAACTTTGACATGGATCTTTGTTTCAAACGAGTTGGACACAAGGAAATTTTTTCTTTTTTAAGGTTTCACTGGAGTTTTCGTTCCAAGGTAGCACTTGGGCATTGGACACGAGTTTTGGAGTTTCATGTTTTTCTAGTGAGATGTATAAAGATTTTTCTTATTAATTCTCTTGTGTTCAAGGATCTGATGTGCTGTCATTGGACACTCATTTGGAAGTTCCATGTTTTTCATGATCTGTATGAAAGTTTATCTTGTTAATTCTCCTATGTGCTCAAGGATCTGATGTGCCGTATGTGGCCTAAATGGTTACATGTACGGATAGATAACAGTACCAAGGGATTGACTGCGGTATGTAGAGGTGGCTAGTATGGCTTTTGTCAAGGCTAGTGCTTTTTTTTTTTTTTTTTTTTTTTTTTTTTTGAAGGCATTGTATATAGTAATAATATAATATATGAGTACAAAAGATTATGTATGCAGAATATATAAGCTTGCATACAAGAGTCATATTTTTAAACCAAAAAATAGTGTCCATGAGAACATTAACCGTTCTGAAAAAATTCCATCATCCCTTGCTCACTTGTCTTCATCCTTTCGGCCTACACCTCTTGTAATAGAGCAAAAGGCACAGTATAGGCAGTTGCAATTCTGAAACTTGGCCGGATTGAAACGGCCCTGTGATCCACTGCTTCAGAAATCAAAGATCTTCTAACATCCAAATTCTGGATACAGGAGCAGTCACAATGACAATGATCTCCATGATACACCATAGGATTGGCTCCAAATTGATCCAGCCACATAGAATTAATCATGAGGTTGATTCGATCCCACGTCAACTTCTTCTCCCAATAGTATGTTACCTGAAAATACAGCAGAAGAATTGGTAAGTTAATGAAACACTTCAGTAATCCAATGAATATCATATTTGGACTATTTGATCATAGTCGAGGGCCAGATGATTTCTTGGTAAAAAATGATTGCATTTCTTGCTTTCCACATCCTTCAAAGCAGAATATAAATCCTCCAATCCCTGGGGTTATGAAAAAACAATATGTCAACCAAAGAAGTCTTAGAGAGGTTAGTGATATTAAATTCATCAGCAGCCAACTCCAGGACCCATTCAGACCAAAGGCAATTTTTGAAGAGATGATCTTCATCTTCACTTCCTGTAAACATCTTTCACACAGGTGAGAAGCAGCCATATTAAACCTATATCTATTGGAATTGGTAGCCAAGGCCTTATGCCAAAGCTGCCAAATAAAAGCCTTAATTTTGAGATTAATGGGGGACTTCCACTTGAATTTCAAATTAGCAGAGCACCTTACTATAGAAATATCCCATTTGGTGTGCACCTTACTATGGAAATATCCCCTTGTCAAATAATTATAAGCCATTTTGGCTTTATACCCAGGTTTACCATTTATATGCCACTGAATCTCCTGATTGTGCCAGACCCCCTGGCTGATACAAAGCTTGATTGATTGATAGAGCCTCTCATTTTCTTCATCCAAATCAGCTAAATCAGTATTGTGAAACTCAATAAATCTAGCATCATTAAACATATTAAAGTTATGAGTGATGCCCTTGTCTGTCCATTTCCTGCACTGAATAGGAAAGTTCATAGCAAGAATCAAAGAAGGATTCCAAAAGATGGATTGATCTCTTGACAGACCCTCCTTCCAATTATACATCCTGTAAACAGCCTTCCAGGCTTTTATCCATTTTTTAATAATCCCAAGAATGTTATCTGGGACTTTAAAATAAAAAAACAGACTGTCAGGGAGCTGCATATTGACATTTATCAACCCAAAAGGTCTGCATTTGGATAAATAATACCTAATCAAGCTAGAAACATGATGATTGATTATGTTATGCCCTGCTCTAAAAATATATTTGGCAGCCAGGGCCAATCCCTGCTTCTCAATATCAAGGATACCCAGACCCCCATTAATCTTCTTCTTCATGCATTTCTTCATAGAAACAGGGATCCAAGTTCTGCTACTCCCTCCATTAGCAATAAATCTACCTAAAATACCTTGAAGCTTGGAAGTAACTTTCTTGGAGGCCATAAGGATAGACTACTGATACACATGAGAAGAAGAAATCACAGAATTGGCTAGAATAGCTCTCCCATTCTCAGATAAAAACTTACTGTTGAGCAAATCAGCTTTTCTATTGAACTTGTCAATGATATCATTCCAAAGCTCACTAGCATTAATTCTCAAAGCAAAAGGAATACCCAAAAATTTAGATTTAGTATTTGGAGAGATATACTCACAGCCAAGAGTTTGAGTAGTTCTCTGCCCAGTTACCTGATTACTTGCAATCAACTTTGACTTGGTAGGATTAATCTTACATCCAGAAGTGTTCCCAAAGCATTAGAGTCTTTTTGAGGTCAATTAAGGGCACATCAAAAATGATGCCCACATCCTCCTTAAAATACCCCCTTTTGGAAATGGGGGATTGACGAGCAAAGGACAATTTTTTGAGGAGAAGAGGATTTTAGTTCTATGTTAGGGGTACTGAGGGAGTAATAGGGGGATTGCAATTTATAATATGGGGATTTTCTATAAAAAATGAAGAATGGAGGATGAGGAGAAATGGGGTAGTTAGGGGTACTGAGGGGATTGCAATTTAGAACATGGGGATTCCTTAAAAAAAAATGAAGAATGGGGATGTGGAGAAACGGGGTAGTTAGGGTTAGTAGGGGTAATGAGGGAGTAATGGGGGATTGCAATTTAGAACGTGGGGATTTTCTGTAAGAGATGAAGAATGGGGGATGTGGAGAAATGGGGTAGTCAGGGCTACTGGGGGTAATGAAGGAGTAATAGGAGGAATGCAATTTAGAATATGAGGATTTGTACTAAAAAAATAAAGGAATGGGGACGACGAGAAATGGGGTAACAAGGGTTAGTAGGGGTAATGAGAGAGCAATGGAGGATTGCAATTTACAATGGGGAATTGCAATTTAGAATGGGGGATAAGATTAGTAAGGGTAATGAGGGCCTAATGGGGGAATTGCAATTTAGAATGGGGGATGAGGAGAATGGGGATGAGGAGAAATGGGGATTCACATGAAAAGGGAATGAAGGAAAGGGAGGATGAGGATTATATTTAAGTTAATATTTCAGTTATTCTTGCTTGAGAAAGGTGTTGCTTTAGATTGCCAATTTGAGAATACCACTAATATAACTAATAACATTTAAACCTTTGCAGTAATCTTATTAATACTTATTATACTAGTCAAAAGATTACATGTTGGTCCGTAAGTTAGCTCATACCAATGTCTCAACTTTCTCTGATGGAGGGAATGCTTTGTAAATTGAACCACAATTCTTACAAATAACATGCAATTCCCACTTAGATTTTGGATCAAAAAATGGCTTCCACTCCTTCCATTTACGACCATGCCAATACTCATAAATCGTACCTTCCCCCATGTATCTCTCTCTCTCCAAGCAACCTGCATATTTGTTTGAAATGTTGGACTCCTCCAAAGCGTCTTGATCAAATCCTCAAGTGGTAGCAATTCAAACTCAAGTTGTTTTTCATAAATGTGAACCATCCTCTTCAGCAAAGAAGGACATCCCAAGTCCTTAAGCATGGCATGCAACCTGAGCTTGAAATAGCATGTTAATTTTCGAATCTTTAAGCTCATCAAATACTATACATTGAGAAAAAAAAAGAGTGAATATCTAAATTAGAGGAGATAAACTAGATAAAAATCTATAAGAATAAGAAGACTTCTTATTAATTAGATTTTTCTAACTTTAAAATCCTAATAGTATAAAAAAAGTTCTCTTGTGGGTCGAAATCCAAGCCTCTGCCAGCGCCAGCAGGCCTTGCTCTATGAGAGAAATCCAAACTGGTGGGTTAACCGGAGCTAACCCATGGGAATCTGTGATGGCTTGGAGCCATTGATATTGGTATATTGTTTGTTTCTTTTCTTTTCTTTTCTTTTCCTTGCTTGCGAAACCATTGATGGATTGTTTTGCAGAGAATTGAATGGATTCATACCTTTGTGAGGAAGCTATGAGGCCTTGTGTTTACTCCAGAGTTGTGTTTTATGTCGAATACCATTCTCAAAACCTCAATAGCCATAGCTGAACCTTAAACCGTGATGCCCTGTATCTTCTCCTTCACATCAAATTCATGGCTTATGATGAATCATCATGTCTCAGATCTATATTTGCTTCAAAATCGACCATGTTCCTTAAGGTCCGACTTCATTCCGACCTGTTCTGACCTCTCTTGGTCTTCCGACCTTTTTGTATTTCTCCTTTATTTCTTTTTTCATCCTCTTTAAGAATATTTGCTTTGTCATTTTATCAAAAGGCTCGTAGTTCAGTTGGTTAGTATCTTGGGTTGTTGTCTTGTAATTCTAGGTTCAAAAAACTGTGATGCCCTGTATCTTCTCCTTCACATCAAATTCATGGCTTATGATGAATCATCGTGTCTCAGATCTATATTTGATCGACCATGTTCCTTAAGATCCGACTTCATTCCGACCTGTTTCGACCTCTCTTGACCTTCCGACCTCTTTGTATTTCTCAGGGATAGGTTCTGTACGTATGAAACTATTTTTTCAGACGTATAAAGTGCAAAAATACGTATTTTTGGGAAAAATACGTATTTTTTGTATTTAATACTCGCCGGCCGGAAAAAAAAAAAGTTTAAGTTTAAAAACCTGTTTAAACTTCAGCGAACTTTCTTTCAGCGTGAAGCGAAGTCTAAGTTTTAAACGCGAATCCCCTCGCCGACTTTTACGTGGCGAAAGCCTTAATGTTAAACTACGCTGAAACTATTTTCAGCGTAGGCAAGTATAAAGGTTAAACTACAGCGAAACTTTTTTTCAGCGTAAGCCATTCTTTCGTTTAAACTACCTTGAAGGGGTTCAAACGTAAAGCGGGAGGCGTTTTAAACTTCTGTGAAGGTTTCTATATATATTTCGGTAGCGTTTTACGTTATTTCTCGCGAACAAGGTAAACCACCCATGCAGCCCCTGCTCCACAACCTGTGCCCCTTTGCCTTTTTTTTTTCATTTTCCCTTTAAGGTATGCTTGGATAGATGGCAATGTATCCCGTACAACTGGAAACATGATACATGCAGTAGCAAATCTAACTAGTCCGCGCTTGAGAGAGTCTTTGAAAGATAAGGCTGTGGAATGGAACACAGCTTGGACCAATCGAAAGCTTAGAAAGGAAACCCATCAACCCCCCCACCTAGTTAAGAAAGTGTTGGCACAGACTATTAGAGCCAAGCGTCCTGGTGAAACTGATAAAGAGTGGGAAGCAAGAAAAAGGGCAGATGCCAAGACTATATGGTTTGCAATGGTGGATTACTCTCAAATAATCAACAAGACCAGAATTGGTTCAGGAACATATGGAACGGTATTCAAATGCAATATCCTGGGTTCTAGTTTTCTTAAAGACGAACCCTATTGTGTTAAATTTCAGAATGATGACGTGCGGTTAGGTACGGCCAGGCCTGATGTGATAGTAAAGGCCATGATGAAAAACATGAGGGAATCACAAATGCAGGTTAGACATGGGTCTATCATACGCTGCATTGGCCGTACAACCGGGTTGGTAAGAACAGGGTTGATATTTCCCTACTGGAATGGGGGTTCTTGTGCATCTCTTTTTGTGAATCATGGAGATAATGACTTTGCCAGGCATGCATTTAAGAGACTAGGGTATAAACCTACTGTCGAGGTCGACGTCCATAAGCTTGAGCAACGAAAAAGCAAGAGTTATATGTTGCTCAAAGAGTGGGTGATCTAACTATGTCATTTTTAAGCGGCTTGCTTAAGCTTCATAAAGAGCACCATTTACACATGGACTTGCACCCTGGCAATGTCTTGCTTCATTTTGAATTTGGGAAAGAGAGAGGCTTCACGGACCCCCAGGCTGTTTATATTGGTATATGTGACTGGGGAGAAGAACGGTTAATAGGCGAGCCTGTGGAAGTGAAGCGGTGGGCATACAAAAACATGGATGCCGCTGCCAAAAAGGCAATTGAGAATGAAAGGCTTGCCTATCCTTACATGCACGATGATTTGTATTGGGGTCCAAACAAAGATGGAACGAAGACAGTGAATGCAAAGGTAGACTTTGACCTCTTAGGGGCAGCCTACTTTATTTATTACCTTGCTGATTTTGCACGCAAGCATTCTTTCTTGGAGACCATGGGTACCAATGAACAAACCCAGAGGTTTTGAAACATGTGCGATTATTTGAAGCACTGTGCAGAATCCCCAATACGAGACAAGGCACGCAAGTTTGATCTGAACCAGCTACTGAACACCATGCGGAGCACTTGGAATTGCTCTCCAATACATTGCACAAGACCCCAAACGGAATCAGATTGGATTCCTCAAGTTGGGTCAGGCGCAGACGATGCTGACCAAGCTGGACCAAGTCACGCTTAGCGTGCCATTTATGAGCTCTCTTGTACGCAACCAAAAAAAATATTGATTGAGCAATTGCGAAAAATACTCTAATAAAACATCTTTGGCATTGCTATGTTTATTTTTTGTTGCACTTTTTTATTTTTATAATTTGTAAGTCATATTGAGTTGTTGTTTATTTCACGCAGCTAACGTAAAAGCCTATTTGCCGGAATACTATTGCACAACTTGTCTAGTGCCATGCCAAAAGAATGTCCGAACAACCAACGAAGTTCGCCTCCCGTGGCCGGGAGAAGATGTTGGTGAAACAGACATGAGGGCGACTTTCGAGATGCCGCCCATTTTGAGAACTCCGTGAGAAGGAGATGAGTTTGTATTCCCTTCCCTACCTACAAAGGTCGAGGGTTAGGCACAACAGCTCTGAAAAGCGAGGGAACATGCTAGGATGAATGAGTTGCGTGCGAAAGAGTTGTTGAGGTTGAGGGCAATGGCAGAAGTGGCCAAGAAACAAGGTGTCACAATTACAGAGGTGCATGGAGTTGCATGTGACATGGGCCCAGGCTGTTGCCCGCATGGAGCCGATTTTGACGATATCGAGGCCAATTTAGACGCCAAACAGTTTGACGACGACTGGCCAAGCAGGAGAGCAGGTAAGTATAAGGCATATGACTGCAAGATCCCTGCAGTCCGAGGTAGAGCTTTGGAGAGGTGGGTGCAAGTGAAAGGAACAATGATAAAAAACCACGAATTCAGTAAGACATTTGCCAAGCAAGTGTACTATGAGATTGTGAGAGGGGAGGTCGTAAATTATGCCAGTAGAAAGTGGAAACAAGGAAGCGGCAGTGGTAGCAGCAAGAGAGTGAAGCTTGCGGAGGATTCCGAAAGCGCTCTTGGTGATGAGCCCGTGACTATAACTTATTTGCTTCAAGATGCCATAAAACTTTTAGAGGTAGCGTCGGTTGAAGCAGCAGGTGCAGTGACAGATGAGGTAGATTTGAAGGCTCAGTTAGAGAATGAAAGAAGTCGAAACCTCACTTTGTCAGAGGAAAATGTGCGCTTAAAAGATCGTGCAAATGCTCATGACAAGATGGCTGCAGAATTACTAGACACAAAGAATCAGCTTGCAGCTTTGGGTAGGGAAAATACGGTGTTGAGAATAGACAATGACCATATGCGCACAATATCAAGAGTTTTAGATTCTGATCCCCTTAGAGTCTCCAAGGAGCAGGGTATTTCATACCTCCCTCCCGAATACCTATATGACAGTCAGTGGGATGATGTAAAGAATGGAGACTTTAGATATTGTCAAGTATGTGCGGAAAATCTGACCCAAGTTGGTTGGTATGCCTTAGGGTGTGGACATCGTCTGCATTTGAGATGTTTGTTGGATTGGATGATGGACAGTAGGTTCTGTCCATCAAATGATGGATATATTATACCAGAGCGCCAGTATGCAATGCTCAACATGCAATCACGCATGCCTCCCTTGCCAGCTATAGTTGCTCGCAGGAGGGATGGAATGCTTCATCAGTTCCAAACACAACGTGAAATGGACCTTTGGATGGGGGTAGAAGAACCGCGTGAAGGTGAAGAGGTACCAGACATTAATCAGTACCTGCCCCCCGCTCCTGGGCCAGCAGGTGATAGTAGTGCGAATGTGGATGCAGACGATTACATTAACCCATGAGCTACTCTACATTAATTTTTTTTGATATTTTTCCCTGAGATCTCAGATGCACATGAATGAACTAACGTTGACGAGGATTTTTTTGTCTAAATAACATTTTGGGGGTTGGGTTGCCGGCCGCATTGAGTTGTTTGTGTTGTAGTTAAGTAAAGTAAGTATGTTAGTGATTTTTGAACATCCTAATTAGGGACAGATGCCAATTAGGATTAGTGGACTTCCTAACTCGAGACTTCCAACTCGCTCACCCTGGCTTAGTCTCTTTCGAGACTTCTCGAGACTTCCAACTCGCTCACCCTGGCTTAGTCTCTTTCGTTTTCTGTTTTGTGTATCTAATTTGCCCCCTAGGATGACATCGCTCACTCAGGTGGCGAATTAGATACGCCAAGCAGGAAACTCGAAAAGGGAGTAAGCCAAGAGCGCAACCCTCTTGAATGGTTGTCAGGTCACCAGGCTTTATATTCTCCATGGCAAACAATATAGACTTCTCGAAATTCTTGTTACCTCCTTTAGAAGGAGCTTGCGATTCTGTGGGTTCATTAGATGTTAGTGATTGATGAGTTCAAGCATCGAGACTTCCCCGTTTTTTTTTCCCCGCTCTTTGGGCAATGTAGCTTAGTTTACATGCTAAGTTCCATTGTCCAAAGACCCGGGAAAGCAAAGATTGGGACGCCTCGATGCCCGACCCAGTCTTCGTTAATTGGATGTTAGTGATCGATGAGTTCAGGCATCGAGACTTCCCAATCTTTCTTTCCCCTCCTCTTTGGGCAATGCAGCTTAGTTTACATGCTAAGTTCCATTGTTCAAAGAGGGGTGAAAGCAAGGTTTGGGAAGTCTCGATGCTTGTATTCAGGTCTCTTTCATCCTGGCCTGGAGCGTGACTTTCTTGAATGGTTGTCAACTCACCAGGCTTGATATTGTTCGCCGCAAAACAATATAGACTTCTCGAAATTCTTGTTACCTCCTCTAGAAAGAGCGGGCTTTGTTCTGACTCTCTTGTGTAGTCTCTCTGTGTCAATGTAGCTTAGTCACTTTGCTAGGTTATATTACACAAAGAGGCTCACAATGGGAGTCGGAGCAAAAATCGTTCGTTCTAGAGGTTGAACTTGCTATGACGTCAGAGGTGAGAGCGCACTCTAATTTCAAGCCAAAGTGGTGCCTGGGTGTTGTCCATCTATATAGCGGTTGTTAGGCACCAAATCATGGAACATCCTAACTCCTGCTATTGATGGAGAACCTTGAGCATCACTATGACTTCAAATTAGAGTACGCGTCCCCTTTGGCAAGGTGGTGGATTGTAGGTAACAAGGTTTTTGAGTACTCTATTTTTATTGTGGCAGCGGATGATATCAGCCTAGTGGTTGCTTGCGATTCTGTGGTTGCACGCCGATGGCATGCCAAATCGCCATTTGGATGCCATCTGGACCTATAATTTGTACCTCCATTCCTTTGGGTGGCACATGCCATGCAAACCCATTTGGGTATTCAGAGCATGTGCCACCCAGAGGAATAGAGTACAGATTATAGGTCCAGATAGCATTCAAAGCCCAATTTGGCATACCAAAGTTATTCCCGACTTGGGTACCGAAGTACCTTGTGAACCTTCTGATGGATCAGATTCGTCCGGGCTGGTCCGAGGCTGTTTGGCCCCTTCGCATGCGTAGATTACTTCTCATCAGCAAGATTCTGGCGCATGCGAAGAGGCAAGCAACAACGGAGGTCGAGACGGGTCTGATCCAACGAAGGTTTTCAGGGCACTGCGGTTACACATGAAAGAAACATAGAAAGAACTATCATACATGAACCCAGGTCTTTGGGGGTAAGTTCGACATAAAATAAGATAGCTCGCTGATTGATTTGAGTTCAAGCAACGACACTTCCCACTTTTTCTTTCCCGCGCTCTTTGGGCAATGTAGCTTAGCTTGAATGCTAAGTTCCATTGTCCACAGAGGCTGGGTGAGCAAGATTGGGAAATTCTCGATGCTTTGACTTTGATATCCTAAGACCCATGCTTGCACTCACCTATCTAGTGGTTGGAGAGTGGATCGTATCTAGTGACATCTCAGATCCGTTAGAGTCGTGATCGACCGAATCGGATCTAGGCACTTAGATCGACTTATATTACAAATGAATGAAACATGGACCGGAAGTTACATGAACCATCATACAATACATGAAACAAACATCATACATGAAAGGAAAATTCCACAAGGTAACGAAAAATATGGAAGACAAAAAACTTGTAAGAAAAAACTTTACTTTTAATTCATAGTGCCAGGATGGTTACAATAGTTTTTGAACATCCTCATACACGATTACAATAGACAGACTGAGGGTAGTCATCACCTCCTCTCTAGACATCACCGCCTTCATCAATTTCATCATCCGCACTTCCGCCTTCTTCCGCCACCGGCCTAGGCTCAACCTCCTCCGCCCTTTTCCCCATCGAACGCCCTCGAGATGTGTTCTTTTCCGACTCGTTGCCTTTGCTTGTCCGGGTCATTGGCATTGAGAGTCCGATGGCTCGCACCATTAAGTCCTCGCTGATCTCTTTGTATTACTTGGACCTCGCCTTTCAGATCCGACTCCTCTTCAGATCTTCGCCGCCGTCTGAAGTTGTCCGAGAACATGTTCTTGTCTAAATCATCTTCGGCATCGACAAAATGGGTACGCTTGAATGTCCTCGTCAACATGGTTAGCGGCATTTACAAGCAGCGTTCGTCCTCACCGCCTTCGGTTGTCCTCTTCCACTTCGAATCCGCATCCATGAAAGGGAACTGCAGCTTATCAACTACGGCCGCACCAATCGCTATGCGATTCAAGAGACGCCAGCTTGAGAAGTTATATACAAGTTTGTCAGCCTTCTTATGCAGGAGGCGATTTTTCGTCACACTATGTATATATTTATAAGCACTCCAGCCTCACTTGCACTATTGGAGGATACCAAGGAGAGGATAGTCATTGCGAGGGCCTCAGAACGATCAAGAACTCCGTCCATGGGCTTGCCACCATGCATAAGATTCCATATTTGGTTCCTTCTTGTGACTCTCCGATTGCATCGTGGAAGCTCTTCATCCGCCCACCTTCCACTCAAGTTCTCGTATTCAGCTAACTCCCAATGAAAACTTTGTAGTCCGAAATGTTGGGGTAAAACGTTTTTGCAACCTTCTTCAATGAACCCATCACTTTTTATCCGTATGCTGGTCCATATCATGGTTGTGTGGGTCTAAGGCATGTGCGGCGCCATGAAGATCATTATAGGACTTCTTCCATCGCTCATTAAAGTCTCTAAGCAAAGGTCGCTAGCGCTTAGCATTGTCAAAGGGTGCATTAGGGCCATCGCGTTCTAGAAAGGATTGAATGGAGTGCCAGCACCTCCACACCTTTCCAAAGTGCTTGCCTTCAAGAATCAAGGGTTTTGATGGCATGACAAACAGGTTGCATGCACTTGACAACATTCTTAACGCCTCCAAAATGTCTCCCCGCCCAAGCATTTTCAAGAGCGGCAGCTTTTGTCACCGGTGTTTTGAAGCATTTTTCCTTCTCGCCTCCTCTCCCATTCAAAGAACTCAGATGGTTGAAGGTCGAGATAATCGAAGTCGCGACACCTGAAAGCACTCTTTCAAGACAAATGTAATTGGAACCAAACCGGTCTGCCCAGATTCATGAGTGCAAGGGCCTTCGACGCAATGACTTGTATATGGCGAAATTGCCGCTTTTTGTGATGAATTTCACGAGACGACGGGCCATTTGAATGGGATCTTTGAACCAAGCGTGCTGTGAAAACCAGTCCTTCAGCAATAAGTTTAGGCAATGGCATTGGCAGCTGGTCGCGTGTAATCCTGGAAATTCGGACTCCAACATTTCACCCGCTAACTTACAATTAGATGCATTGTCCATTACGACCTGAAATATTCTCTTCGGTCCAAAACTCTCTATCACAGCCTTTGTCTTTTGAAAAATCCAATCTCCTGTGACTTGGTCAGTTTTGGTTTCTACGGTTTTCAAGAATACTTCGCCCCCTGGATATACGATCATGAAATTTATAAGATGGTCCTTATTTACATTGCTCCAACCATCGCGACTAGAGAGGCCGGCCCGGCTTCAAGAACTCGACTTAACTTCAGTTCCACCCTCTCGACCATTCTTCCATGAATTTCATCCACCATTTTGTTGTTCGTGATGTTTGTATGAAGGCAATCTAAAAGCCGGGCCTGCTTTGGCAACTTCCCCGAAGGCTTTTTGATTGCTTTGTGCTCCAAAATATGTGGAGACAACCCGGCGATAGAAAGGCCTCTACAACCTTCAATTGCGCTTCTTTCGCTTGCTCGATGTTAAGCACCGGGTCAACCCTCTCGTTGCTTAGTCTGCGTCTTTCCACTAACCGAATTGTCTCTCCATTCTTTTTTTCGCCTGCATTTAACCCACCTATCGACCCTAGTCCACCCTCCGGGTTGGTACGCTGCTATGCCGCAGAGGGGTGGTGTAATTGATCTCTTCTTCTTGGCATGGTGAAGGTTCTTGGCTATCCCTTGGTCGTGTTCTTCTCGCTTTCTATTATTTTTTCGACCCAACACTTCAAGTGCATCTTGTCGTATGTCGCCAGATGCCGCACATGTTTGCACCCCAATTTTAGGATCCCGTAAAAGATGAGCTCGTATTCTTGTCGCGATCCATTTATTGACGTGTACCCACAAAATACACATTGCCACTCATTCTCGACCAAATTCCTTCACAAATCCCCACTCGTGACCTCTTTTTCGACCACCGTGATTTCGACATATAATTCTTCCACGTCTTGTTCCAACTCCCCGTGGCCCCCGCCATGACCGCGCAATGGTCTGCGCACCCCTAGACGATGATGCATGACCGCCGGGCGGCCCGGATGTGGATGCATGACGCGAGCGGCACCTCGATGTAGATGCATGACCACCGGCATCCCCGCCGCTATCTAAAATTACCGCCCCTCGCTTTTAGTATGCTAAAGGGTAAAGACTCCTTAATCGTCCAAACTAAAGGCCGACGTTTATATACGCCAAGGAGCAAGCTCATCACAAGATATAGTTACATCGACGTCCGGCTCGAACGTAAGGAGTGAAGGACAGAACCTATAGGTCTCTAAGGAAGGAACAGTGGTAGGAACCCAAGGTCGGAAAACTCGCGGAAGGAGGAATCTCACTTCACAATTCCCGTGCCCCGGACGCAATAACCCACACCTCAAAGGTCGACCGCTTCCCAAAGAGTATGTGGACTCAACCCGGTAGTCAACGCTCGAGGCTAATTCTAGAGCTAAACAAGTTTTCCTTATATATAATATTTCACCGCACAAAATAGACCCAACAAAGGGCGCAAAAAGTTTTTTCCCTTAGCAAAAGGCCCAAGATGCTTTTGCAAAGTTTCACAGAAGCGAAAAAATAACCGCTTTCGCTTTACGCTGAAAACATCTTCGCAGTAGTTTAAACAAGAGTTTTCGCCACGCCGAACCGAAATAGTTTCGCTGCGAAGTTTAACTTGACCGCTTTCGCTTTACGCCAAGATGTTTTCGCCAGAAGTTTAAACAGCTTTATTTCGCCACACGCCGAAACTATTTCTGGTTCGCGTAGTTTAAAAACAACTATTTTCGCTTTACGCTGAACCGCACTTCGCCGCTGAAGCGAAACAGCTTGTTTTTAAACGCCACGCCGAAAAGTTTTCGACGCCGTAATTATGATTACGTAAGACCGCCATTTGTGAAGCCGTGGATCTCACGGGCGCCTCAATCCAAAGAAAATTCCGCACATGCAACCGTCTCAGATACCAATTCTCGCCGACTTCGAGAGGATTAGGGCTTAAAATAGTGCCCATATGGGATATTTCAGACCTTCGAACTTGCTGCCTTTTTTTCGACATGGTGAATGCATACCTATATTATTTGCATTCCTTGATATAATAGTCACTTTTTTGAGACTTAGAGAATGCAAACATATAATAATCGCATTCTCGCAATTTTTGTACCTACTCTCTACTTTAATATATATACTAAGCCTTCAATAAAAAAAAAAAAGAAAGTTTTCGACGGAAATTTTTTTAGTCAGATTTTTGACGTATTAAACGCCAAATTTGTGCCAGATCAAACGAAAAAATACGTGATTATGATATAAACGATATCTGATTGAACCTATCCCCGGTATTTCTCCTTTATTTCTTTTTTTCATCATTTTTAAGAATATTTGCTTTGTCATTTTATCAAAGGGCTCAGAGTTTCAGGTTGGTTGGTATCTTGGATTGTTGTCTTGTGATTCTAGGTTTAAATCCAAAGATAGGACGTTTATTTTTGTCTCACCATTCTTTTTAACGTTGGATGACGATTTCTTTTACTATGTATATTTAAGTTCTTTGCGCTTATGTTTTGCTAGTGGTTTATTTTTAGTTCTTATTTATTGTGGTTGTACCTCATTTAAGTGAATGATTATAGTAAGATAAGGATTAACTGCTTGAATGAACCCGCCCCTAGGATGTTTATTTTTTGTCTCACCATGACGTTGGATGACGTATTTCTTTTACTATATATATTTAAGTTCTTTCCTATAGATTATTTTGCAGTTATGTTTTGCTTGTGGTTTATTTTTTAGTTCTTATTTGGTTGTACCTCATTTAAGTGAATGATTATAATAAGATAAGAATTAACTGCTTGAAAAATAATGTGAGTTTTTAAAAGAAAAAAAATAATGTGAGTTTTTAAAGTGCCTCCTAGGCACTGGAAGGTTTAACGTGTATTCCAACACGATGTGAGTTTTTAAGGTGCCTCCTAGGAACGATGTGAGTTTTTAAGGTGCCTCCTAGGCACCGGAGTTTTGTTTTAGGTGTAACTCGAACACCTTGGAAACCACAACCTCAAATACAGAAGTGGGGTGCCCCGAAAATATTTGGCATAATTTGTAAGGGAAATGGTCGAAGTGTTGGGCTTTGAATAATAGCACTAAATTTGTAACGAGCAAAAAGCAATGGTCTGGTTGTAGGGTTAGGGTATACGAACATAAATAAGGCAACACAAAGCTAAGTTTTCGGCAAGAGGGATATGGCGGCCTTTGAAGAACGACCGCCGCTTACGGCAATTAGATTTTAGCATATGGATAGGCACCGAAAAGACTAAGAATCCGCAAGCATTTGGCAAGCAAGTAATTAGAAAAGGAGGTTTTTGTACAAAGCCCGCTCGAGCATTTCGAAAGTGACCGCCAGAGAGGAGGCGATGATGTTGAGATATCGGCATCCGCTTTTGCATTGTTGATCTATGGATAGCATGGTAGAGGTTTCCTTTTTTAGAACCTTTGAATCGCAGACAAGGATAGAAAAACAGAGCGTAAGAAGCAGATAATTACAGTCGAGATTCTTAGATTGGTCAGATCCGTAAGGAAAAAAAGACTTTCAACCCTTTTGTCGCGGAAATAGAAGAGTTTGCAAGATCCCGGCTTCACTACTTGAGCAAATGCAGAGAAGCCACATAATACAACCAGACGATGCCGTTAAAACTCGCCTTTTTTTTTCTTCGTCATATTGTATCCGTAATGTACTCAAGAAATTCAAAAAGAGATCACGGGTGCATTGAGCGAGAAGGATTTGCGGGAGCCACTAGTCTCGCTACAGAGAGGACTTTCCTTGAGATTAACAAAGATTGCTGCAAGAAGCCAACACATTGATGGAAATATCTTCATAAAGCACTCCATATATATCTCAGGAGATTTGTTGCAAAGCCAACATCTTGATGAAAATAAGCACACCGACATATGTTATATGTACCTAATTTCCTCTATGTTATCAAAATAGAAATAGTATTAGAATATAGAGCCCGATGCTCCTATTCATATGATATCCATGGCGATAGAATGTTAAAGGATCTATGTAATCATCAAAACCTAACTTGCTCATTGCTCATAAAATATCCTCTCGCAGTTGGCTTCCAAAGATGTGTTGTTCGTGATATGGTTCTTGAAGAATTGGCAAGTCCAATCGAAACAGAGTAAGTCAGGGTTTGCTTTCCAGATGCTTAATCCATTTAGTATCAAAGTGTAAAGTGCAAAGTGTATCAATGGTGTATTCGAAAAGCAAAACCATGGTTTCATATAGCCTTCCTAGTTCCAATGCTTATTTTGCACATCATCTATCACAGTTTGGGGATCCACCGAGACCGTGATGACCATTAATGGAAACGGGTTATTTTTATTTGATGCATCTGCAGCAAAAGAGTCATCAAGTTTCTTTCAAGAACTTGACGTTATTTATTGGAACTGATGATTTGTACTTTCCATCTTTTGACTTCTGTGGATCTCACTTGCTCCTTATTTCTAGAGATAGGCCGCTGAGTCGGTGTTATTGGCCACGCTGAATGGTATGTATTGTAATTATCAAGCCTTTACATAAATATGATGCTCTAAGCTTAAAATTATCTCTTTGTAGAACTTGAAAGGTCGCCTCTGTTTTTGCAAATAATGTTTGAACATGAAAATCTAGCTCAGTATGTATATATTTCAGATATTATTTATTTCACCTCTTTTTAAACCGTGCCCTGTTATTTTTTGCAACTCTATAGCATTTTAAATGTAGATTGAGAGATCAAAAGGGGCGCTACAAGTGACACTTGAAAATGTTCTATTTGAAAATGAACATTTGAAACAGAAAACAAAGGCATTGGAACTAGAATTGTCATTGGAACTAGAACCCGTACTTATTCTTTTGTTTTAACTTTCATATAGCAAATGTTTATTTATGTTTTGAGTTATTGGTGCAGGATGAAGAATGCAAATTAAAGCTACAACATTTAAGTAGCAAGCTTCAAGCCTTGAGTAAGCCACCTTAATTATTTCTTACTTATTTCTTACGAGTCCTTCCACATGTTTCTTATGCCATAAAATGTTTTTAAAAATATAGATAGAGATCTTGTGAATGAAAGGACACAAAATAAAAGCCAAAGTGAAGAATATGATAGAAGATTCAATGAATACAAGTTACAGAAGGTAAGGATTGCTCACCACAACTATTATTTTAGACTTGTCAAGATAGCAAAATACAGCAATATATAAGAACTCATTGGTTATCTACAAAATTTGAATTTCAGAAGCTACAACAATATATAGACCAGACGGTAAACGTAATTTGAACTTCGCGGTAAGGAAAAAAGGGGCGGGAAGAATTAAGCGCAGTCATTGATCTCTTAATAGACTGATTTACTGACTTGTTCTTTCTATATTCATGGTCTTGGTATTAAGAAATTGCATATAATTTTCCGTTTCTCTCTTTTTTTTTTTTTTACCTTATATTATAATGTTATTGGGTAAGTATGTCGTTAACGAAACCCTAACCCTATTTTCGACATTTAGGGTTCGCAGAAGGCAAGCTCCAGAAGGCAAGCTCCGGCCAAGAATAGAGGATTTATAGGTGGATTTGCAACAGCAGATGCATCCCGACAGACATAGCCATTTCAGGGCTGGGAAGTTCTGGATACGCTCAGAAAATGTATACATATATTTAGGATTTACACCTACATCATCTCCGTGATCCCAAGCAAGAGGAAGCATCGTCCGACAAAGATTCGGCAAAAAGCAACATCATGCGCCAGAAGAAGCTACTCGTGTTTTGAATCTTCCCTCGAGTTGTGTTCAATCCATTTCTTGCTTTCGAGATCCAATTCCCATACAATTCTTCTACCTCCGGCCGCCCAAGAATCGCTTATTTTTTTTACCGATGCAACTCGAGGCTTGTGAAATTGATGCAGAGACGTTGAGTTGCGAGAGGGTATAATTTTCCTCAAATGTTGTCCGCTTATATTTTATCTGTTTCAGATTTGCTTATCGATCCGCTCGAATCTACAGTTCAAGATCGAGGAGAAAACGCTCTTTCACCCAATTAAGCTTATCCCTAGAAACATTTCCAATGTAATCGTATGCGCCAGTATGCTTGGGAATCACACTCAAGGAATATGTAAAGGGCAGTCATGCTTGCCGCAATAAAAGGCACTACCCATATCCACTATTTCATCCTTCCCGCATCGTTTTTCCCGGATGGGTTAATCAGCCAAGCTACCGCCACAAATGTAACGTCTCAAGCTCAAATCGCAATTGAATTTGTTCAAAGTTAGACATTAAAAATGTACAGCCTAAGTTATTGTACTTGGTTTATGTAACAAAGAAAATAATGGAAAATTTCGAAAGCGGGATTACATATTTCGGGCAGCGTGTATCTTCGTTGTTTTTCATTAGCGACTTTTATTTTACCGTAGAAGTGGCGAAAACGGAATTAAGATCTATCAAGGCAAAGATGGGTCAAATATCCAAAGACACGATATAGTGACTTCAGTTCTATAGTGAGTCAAATGGCCATTTTACACTCGCTTTTTTTTGTTTTTTCTTATCAAACAAGGTGAGGAAGTTACATGCACCTAAACGATTTATAAAGGCTTTTTATTTTGCATATATATAAGCTCTAACATTAGTCCTTTATATGTCAGTAGTAAGTGAAGTCGCTAACCAAGAGCAACTAGGAACATCCTATCGATATAGAAAGATGGAAGCTTTGATGCAGTAACATGGCCATCAATACTCAGCTACACTTTCATTCTATACTTGATTGTTGTTCAACATTTAGCAAATTGTATCTATTTGTAGGAAAGATGGGTAATGACTGAACATTTATAGCTAAGCAACAACTATATGGTAATTACATTCTCAACATATTAGTCAACTACTTTTTCAATTATGTTGGGTTGTAACTGATTATCTTAATGTACATGTATGCAGGGTTTTTTTAGTTTTAGTGAGCCCATTCATATTGAACGCTGGAAGCCATTCCTCTGTTCAGCTTGGCCAGGCTTTTCAATATATATAAAAGGCAGATTCTCCTTGGTAAACCCTTTTCTCCTGAAGTTTTCTTATTCATTGAAAAGCCATAGAGAACTCAAATCACATCTTGCAGAGCTGAATGAAGGAGAATGTTTCGAAAACAAGAAAGAACAAGTTGGATTTAGGCAGGTCAATCTGCAAGTTCCAGAATGTGTGTGAGTCTTCAAGGATGTGGCAACCTTAATAATAATAAGAGGTGAACATTTTTTACAATCCAAATCTCATGCATTTTCTTCTCATTTTTCTTTTCAAAACTTATGCAGAACAATGTGACTATTTTGCATATTTGAAGGATGGAATAAGCTTTTCTGCAACACTGGAAACAGCATACCCATTATTAAAGAGATATGTTGAATTTCTACATGAGTGGCTGGTTGCATTACCTGATTTGTCAACCAATATTCAAAAGGTCTTTGTAACCAATCCATTAGTTTCCCTAGAAAATGTGTTTCTCAACCAAAATGAGAAGCAGGCATCTGTGAGTTATGCAACTGCAGTGGACATGGCAATCATTCAAGATGTTTTTCAGGCAACTATATCTGCAATTGAAGTATTTTCTTCTTCTTTTTGTCACTCAAATTCTATAACTATGCCATTTTCTCATTAGAGTTCATCTTCTATAAATACAGATTTTCTCATTAGAGTTCATCTTCTATAAATACAGAGTTTACAAGCAGCCATAAACTGCCAGGCACAATACTAAAGTAATCATTGATTAACTGCCTTTGTTGTGAACTTTTTTGTCATTGTTTTTGCATGGAATTCCCTTCCCACCTTGATAAGAGTATGGATTACTATCTGGTTCCAACCACAATTCATATTACAATTCCTACTAAATCTAACCATGTTAATCATTAGGATATGGAGATCATAATACCTTTTAATATAACAACGAATCTGTCGATGTAAAGTAAAGTAGGTTGTGCACTATCGCAATACATGATATAGTCATTTTCTCTTGCAACAAAAGTCATACTTCTGAAATGATAATGTCTACAACCATTAATTATTATAGACATTCATGCCAAACACTACATTCCCACACTACGTTTTCACTATGTTTGTGGGTCATTCCGGGGCCCAAATATAGCTCAGAACACTGGGCTTGGTTACAAAAGCTACAAAAGTTGAATTATTAACGCTTTTCTTATTTCTCCCAAACTTATGCCCAGCAACGCTGGGCACAATTACTAGTATGGAACATAATTTGTTTTATAGAATCCACATTCAATTTCGTCCTATCTGCATTCAAATCTACATCTTCATATGCTTTATTATCTGATCTAAGTAAACTACAAAATAAAAAAGGGGGATTGTTGAGAAAAGGGTATTAACTAAGTAGGGGATATTAAATACAAGGTCACAAAAGGGGGATGGTTGAGAAGAGGGGTATGAACGTAATAAGGGGATATTAAACACAAAATCAAGAAGGGGGGATTTTTGAGAAAAGGGTATTAACAGTATGGTATGGGATATTAAATTACAAGGTCACAAAAGGAGGATGGTTGAGAAGAGGGGTATGAACGAAATAAGGGGATATTAAACATAAAAGGAGTATGAACGGAAAAGTAGTATAAACATAAAAGGGGTATGAACGGAATAAGGGGATATTAAACATAAAAGGAGGATGGTTGAGAAGAGGGATATGAACGGAATAAAGGGTATGAACGGAATAAGGGTATATATACAAAATCACAAAGGGGGGTTGTTCCTAGAAAGGGGTATGAACATTATTTGTGAGAAAAGGGGTATGACCATTGCAAATGGCAAGGGGGGATACAAAAAAAATTCAAATAAGGGGATATTAATCTATAAAATCACAACGGGGATTGTGGCCAAATACCCCTGTTTCAAAATCATGTCCATTCCATGAAAAGGGGGATTTTAAGGGTTTTTTATGGGGATTTTAAGGAGGATATGTGCATCGTTTTTGATGTGGGGCCTTGTAAGAGTATTTTGGGGGGGCTGCCATGTAGGATCCCCAACCTACCTTTCCCCCCTCCATAAGTAACCTAACTTTGCAATCATTATTTTTTAACGACCACAAAATTTGATGATTACATCTAAGATTTTCCCTTTTCCACCATCGAGCTTCAGCCATCGAGCTTAGCGCCATCGAGCTTGCCATCGCTATCGAAATTTAATTTACGACCTTGCCATCGCGCCCAAGCATTGTTTAAATTCGAATTATGACGGATTCTTGCCAGCAAATAGAGCGAAATCAACTGTTTGTTGGCAAGAATCTTCCTAATTCTAAGCTCCGCTCCGATACTCGGTCTTTTGCAATATCAATGGCAAAGGTATTTGGTTTCCGAGTTGTCATTGCATTCCTTTGAGTGTTCTTATTTTATAATACTTCTGTTTTCGGATCAAACTAATTCCAAGGGTCAATTTAGAGTGCAAGTGCCAAAAGGATGCCTGCATTATAGGAATAAGTTCACTTGGAAGCAACCAATAGATGGAGATGCATTGCGAGCTTCTGGAGCCATGAATATAGACCTTTGGGCTAAAGGACAACTGTATCCTTGTGATCCTTTCACTCGAGCCCATCCAAACTTCCACTCTGCATCCGGTCTTATTGAATTTGCTTGTAAGGGACATCAAAGGTTACTAGGTTACTGTAATAATTTGGTTAATGGTAATACTTATCCACATTTGCGTGCCATGTATAGCCACTTGTATGGATTCAATTGCAAAGTTTTATCAGATGTTAATCAACTCCAACAGGCGAACTACTTGCTGTCTCAACAATGCCGCAAGCTCAATGAATTGGAGGTAGAAAATAAAAAATTGGTGACGGAGATGAAATCACTGCAGCAAGGAATGAAGGGGGTTGCGCAAGAAAATGATTCCCTCCACAAGCGAGTCAAACGAATGAAAACAACTCCACTGGGGATCAGGGAAAGGGCAAGAAACCTGAAGCCCATAAATATATTAACTGTGGAGATGGCACGGGGGATTCACCTTTGATCAGCGTATAATCCATGAGAGTTCAACGGAGGGGTGCTTTTTGGACCATTTGCGTACATATACTTAGGGGTTTTTTAGGCACTGATTTGGAGCAATATCTATACACAGAGGGGGCAAATTGCCTTTTAAAATTGCGTATACAAGGGGGGTTTTTTGCTACCCTCCGAACGCAGATGCCATACCCCCTTATATATAAGTGCACCCCCCGGGGGAGATGGAGGCTAAAAAAAAGGGTCATGGCTATTAAAAAGCTTGTTGATCCAAATCTTGCACAAGAAAATAAGAGAAAACCTGCTAATATTGCCCGTTTATTAAAGAAATTAGTTACTAACGATGATGTATTGAGAATGTTAAAGCTTCCTGGCAGCATTCAACTTAGGAAAGCTGTAGTACAGCAACTGCTACAGGAATTGGGGAACAGTTAAAACTCAGAATCAGTGCAAGAACCGTATGACAATGTCGGAATAAGTAGGCAAGCTTATATTGCTTTGTTCAAATGCTTGCAGGATGGCCTTAAACAACAAGGCATTACCAAAACTATTCTACTACCAAGGATGACTAGTGTGAAGACTTGTAGGTCACCGAGAAAGAGACAAGTGCAAGAGCTTCTTGGTGATATGTATCAGCTGACCAGCAGTGTCAATTTGGATATATTGCCATCTTATACCAAAGGTAAGAAGAAGTCGAAGTTTGGTGATACTTTATGCCTTAATGAAAATAACAATTGCTGGATAGACTTAAGTAGAATGCTTTAGCTTTTGGTTCGGTTTTATGATATGAAAGTAGAAGAGTGCGCTGGAAAATTAAGAATTGTTTTGAAGCTGGATGAAATGGAATTGGTGAAAGGCGAGAAGTACGAGAGGGTTTCACTGAGTCTAATGAACAGAGCTTTGAATACAGGGAATGAAGAGTCAAATCTAGAGGGTAAGTTTTTCGTCCAGTCTGAAGATCACATTTGATGGGTTGGTTTATTTCAGGTCCAGAGGAAAATCACAGTATACTGAAATGGGTTTTTGATCAAACACCCATCCCCACAATGATTGCCTCTCATGGAATCGGAGAAAAACTTGCAGTTCCTGGATATAGTGAGTACGAGGTTAAATGGCATCTTGCTGCAGATTTGAAGACAATAAAATGCATGTACAGAATGAAGCATGGTGCTAGTAAGACTACTCATGCTTGTCCTTACTGTCTGTATGCGAGAAGAGATTCAACTGGGTTGGACAAGAGTACATTAGAATGTGTCCAGGATGAGCCACCAAATAGAGAAAAGAAGGACACAACCTTGATGCCAATTCTGCCAATTCTGATGGACCAGAAATGGTCCATTTGAAGTGCTCATTTCAAAATTCATATAAAATTAATGGTATAAAATCTATTCGAAGCCTTCCTAGGAGTTCATATATGACAGTCATGGTCCACTAGAAAAATACCTAAAAATATATATACCTCCATTCTTGTAAGTTATGCTCTAGCAAACTCAGGGGGGGTCAAGTACCAAAAGCTTCATGTTTACATAAAGTCAAACTGTCTCGACAAAACGATTTTTTCAAATTTTTTGATTACCATGATATTTTTCTACATGAGATAGGAAAATGACACAAAAAACCACATGTCAATCCGAAGTCTCGAAGAAGAAAGATAGGGTCATTCAAACATAAGCGGGTCAAAACTACTTTTTGCCTCCTCGGAACCAATTATGGTTCTCAGAAGGCAATTGTAGTTTAAATACAACAACTTTCACAGGGAAATGCATTTTGAACTAATATTTGATATATTTGCAATTGACAAGTTCCTTCATCCCATAAAAATATTGGCTGGCCTTGAATTTTGATGTTTGGACTTTCACTTTTGATCTCAATTTTTTGATTACAATTTTCAACTTACTCTATGATGTCCTCCAAAAAATCATAGTATGAAAGTTCAAAATAATATGAAATCGATGCAAAAACAAGCTCATAAAAAACGCAAAAGACATGGTCACAACAAATCAAGAAAGGTTTCTGTACCTGAGCCCATTACTTTGGTCCGTAGGTGCATTTAAAATCAATAACTTCCTTACGTTAATTGATCTCAAGTTGAATTTTGGGATATAAATAGCTTCCGATTTACTTTACTAATGAAAATATTTGTTGATCACAACCTTGAGTTTTGTATTAAACTTTATAATATTAAATTCAAATATGTCTTCTATGTTTATTCTAGATTTATGCATCGAGACGTGACTTTGAAAAGTCACATTCTCAAAATGTCCCATGTCATGAAATCAATGCAAAAAAAAAATCAAACAAAAATATGAAAGTTTATGACTATAAAAAATCAAGTTAGACTGCTATGTGCGGTTCCACTTGCGCACCATTATTGGTCCACATGGTGAAAAGTTTAAAAATTAATAGAGGCAACATCTCAGTCAACTTTGATCTCAACTTTAGAATATAGTTTATGCCTACACTTCTCTATATAATAAAATTAATTGGTTAGACGAGCTTGCATAATTTGAGGGCAATGTTTAAGCACAAACAACTATGAATTTATGGGGTACTTATTCGCCAATTGAATCTACATAGACTTCCACTCACACCTTTCAAAAATTATGTTATTAAAGGTAAGAAACTATGATATCATTATGGGGATAGAAGGATAGGGCTAGTGAGAGATATTGGTTTAGTTATGGACTATAAATGGTTCATGCTTAATTATATTCGTATCTTTCAAATAATACGTTATTTCAATATGAAAATAGAGAGCTATATTGCAAAGGAAGGCCCGCATTCATGAAAAATATAGTGTATATGAAAGATGACCTACTTGAAAAATATAGTGTATATGAAAGATGACCTACTTGTTTATTTGATGCATCTGCAGCAAAAGAGTCATCAAGTTTCTTTCAAGAACTTGACGTTATTTATTGGAACTGATGATTTGTACTTTCCATCTTTTGACTTCTGTGGATCTCACTTGCTCCTTTTCGGGATGGTCCACTCGACCTACTTGGCTGTACTCAAATCGTCTTTTCTTTTGTTACTAGATGTCCGTAGATCTGGAACTTTTGTTCCGACTGGAGATCGTCCTCCTTGATCTTGTCCCTAGTACTGGCATAGGCCTCTCCTTTGTGTGTCGCTTGAAGTCCGCTTGAGCTACTAGGCGGCAAGATCGTGATGGTCTTCTCTGTGATTCTTATGCATTCCTGTGCTGCAATGAATTCTCTTTCCAATGGAAGATAATCCTCTCTGACCCTAGCTCTTGATGTTGAGGTAAGAGCATAACCTTGTAAAAGTACATTCTTACATCCAAAACCTCCCCTATATTTTGTTGGATAACATAATTCCAGTTAACCATGTCATTCTTGCCCCATATATAATTCCTTATGATTCTCTCGATCTGTTGATAGACATATGTAGGAGCAAGAAGGACGGATGAAAATAAATATGAGAGCTAGAGAGCACGAGAGGTTGCAATTATAGTTCTACCAGCCGAGAGAGGTAACTACCATAATTGTTTAGCTTTCTCCTATTTTTTGGAAACAATGGCGGACCAAATATTTTTGATACTAGTGTCCAGAGCTAATGGCATCCCAAGAAGGAATGTTGAGTGATTGAAATCATAGCATTTAATGCCAAGAATCTTGTCTGAGTAGAGTCACCAAGAATGACACACTTCTGCTGATTAAGGTAAATCCTAGAGGCAGCACTGAAACCTTTGATAACCTTTATAAAGAACTCAATATTGTTTTTATCATTCAAGAGAATGCTGAAGGAGTCATCTGCATATTGCAATAATGTCAAATCACTCATATTGTTAGGGAGCCTTAAACCTTTTATATTGCCAACTTGTTGGTGATGAAGAATAACTTTTGTAAGCATCTCAGCCACAATAATAAATAAATAAGGGGCTAATGGGCAACCACAATCGACCCCTTTCTTTAAGAAAAGAATCTGCCTGGAGATCCATTGATGATCACTGAAGATTGAGATCTCGAGTTAAGGCTCATAATCAATTCAATCAATTTGGAAGGAAAACCAATTTTTTTGAGGGCAAGAACAAGGAAATCCCATCTAACTGTGTTAAAGGCTCAGGAAATCCCATTATTCCGGTTCACATTGTGGTGCTTTCGGAGAAAATGTCGAGAATATTTTGAATGAAAATAATCAGAAATATCCTTAGGATCATTCAAGGTAGTACCATTATCATTTTGGATGGTGGCAATATGTTTCCTGAGCAGCATATTCTTTACAATTCTAAAAAAGAACTTCGAATTACAATTGTCCATATAATTGTGAAATTTGATCTTACTCTTTATAGCAGCTCCCTTTGCCTCATATTCTTCAATGGTTTTAATTGTGTGCTCCAGTTGCCTTCTAGAAGATGTAGATTAATATTAAGGGGGTCATCTTTGCAACTTAATTCCGACATCCCTTATCTCTAGAAGATATTTCCTTCCCCACCCCCTTCCTCTGATCATATAGCTCTTTTGGCCAATGCTTTATCCAGGATTTTGAGGCTTTAATATTGGAATAGAAATCCTTCATTGAGTTCTTATTATGAACTCTAGGTAGATTGCCATAGAATACTTTAAAGTCGACCTGAAATTCCCTTTTTTTTTTTTTAATCATCAAAATGATGGATAATTAAATGATAGGCAGTGCACCCCCACTATATCCAAATATTATGCTTGATACAAGTAAGAATACTGGGAACATAGGGGGTTAGATAAAATACCTTTAACTCTTAAACTAGTAGTGTATGGTATAATCTTTGGGCATTATTTCCCATTATATCTAGATCTTGAGAATGGTCTAGGTAAGAGCACTTGGAACTTAAGGAGCGTTAGAATAATGCACTTTATTCTTAACCAAGGGTGTATGGTCTAATGGGGTCCCATGATAGGGTTCTATGTTACTAAAAATTGTCTTGTAGAACAAAAAGCTTGGCTAAGCCAACAAACTGAAACCATTAAAAGAATGGAGTTAGGGCGCTGACAACGGACAGCGGCCTGACTTCTTGGAAACTAGAGCAGCATAGCCGGCTGCATTCAATAGCTTAGGATTTTCCGGGCATAATCTTGGATAGGCTGCATGGGTTACTTTTTCGGATGAAGTATCGATACACTAAGCTCGGGGGAGGAAGAAGCGCCCGGCGCGGAGGAAGAAAGGGAACTTCTCACGGTGCTATAATTCGGAGAGATTAAAAAATCTGGAGATGAACAAGAGAGGTAGAGGCGAGGATTTGACTCAAAACGAAACTATGAAGATGGCAATAGCAGCTTCATGGCAAAAAGAGGTGGCTTTAACAGGAATCCCAGGCGGATTTTACAGGAAAAATAATATGGCTGATCATTATGTGCACGAGACACAAAATGAAGATCTAGATTATGAAGAAGGCGATTCTGGTATGAGTTTGTATCTTGATATGTTATGCATGAATAGAGAAGGAAAATATTCCTTATATAAGGAAAGCCATACTAGAAAGGACCTTCTGGCCTTTAGATTAGCCAAAACAGGTATGGAGTTCAAGACTCAGAATAGTAAGGTTGTGTAAGTAGTAAATCAAAGGTATCTGGATTATGAATAACAGGATGAAGCGAGAACTTGGTACTTAAGTAAGGTATCTGAAAATGCTCCTATAAAATAAATGGACTTGAGCTTTACGTTTATATCCTTAAATAAAATACAGGAATCGGCCACCATCCGGACCATAAGATGTAAATGGTTATGATGCAGGACCCTAATACTCAAGAATGGTATATGATAGATTAATCCCTGCATATATTTAAAAGCTTTAGGAGATTATTCTAGGCTGCGACACAATAACTGATTATTCTGGAATATACTAAAGGATTGATCACTGTCTATGATTAAACATAGGGAGGAGTATATTAAACAGGATCATGGGGACAGAAAATAAAGATTATAGCAGTTCATAATTCCTCACTAAGACCATAAACAGAGGAATGGGATAAATGTTACAATATTAAAAGATAGATGGCATTACTCATGATTTAAAGATGTTGTGCTAACTCAGGTTCAGGTATATGTAAGGGAAGGTAACAAATATCTGATACCTTAAATAATATGATTGTATCTTATGACTGTACGTTCCTAAGTAGACTAATTTGCATCTCAAGAGCAAAGGGTACATTGGGTGAAAGAATAGAATAGAATAGAATAGTTTTTTTAACGTCCACGAAGACCAATAGGTCATGGGACCCATACAATGGGCTAGTACAATCATTACTACTAGGATTAAAAAACCCCTGCCTCGAAAGGTTTTCAAGGGAAAAACCTTTGCAGTAATGATGATACTAGACAAGCTTAGATAATGACTACTGAGGGCTCAGTAATTGCAGACGTTTATCTAGAACCTCAAGTATGTATAATGCCAAGTCATGCACAGATGGTGCGCTGAGAAGTTGTGGAAGCGTGGAATGGAATGCTAAGGTCGAAAAATGATTCCGGACTATCTCAAAAGCAGGGCAACTCAGAAGAGTATGGCTTTCATCTTCAATAACACATGGCGGCAGCAGGCACATAGTCTCGCTTCTTCAATTGCGGCGCTCCCATCTACCCGTCTCAATCCGTGACACAGTGGGACCCCGTGCGAATTGATGCAATAGCTACAAGCTTGTTCCTGGACAATGAAGCAAGCAAATAAGCTTGGGGCCCTGGTGCCAAAGTGGGATTTATGTGTGCATGATAATGACCAGTTTTCACTTGGGCCAAAGTAACTGCGTCCCATATCTTTTGAGAAAAACGACCATTAAGATATTGTTGCAAAAGCTCAGGATCAGAACTGGCAAGCATCGAGGCGATGCTCGTTTGCACACCGCCCAACGATGCAAACCATGTAGTGCAATGCTCTTTCCAACATCGTTTCAAGCGGCGAGGAGATTCAGCCATGGCAAGTGCAAAACGGGGATACCTAACATCGTCCATGTGGTGCACCTTGCGGATATAGTGGAGATGGCGCTTCATGGCGGAATGTTGAAGAGGCCAAAAACACATCTCTTGTAAAAGAATAGCATAGGGCACCGTTCTTTTAACTCAAGGCTGTAAGTGAGAAAGGACTTTTGCACCGCTCCAAGCTCTCCCAAGCACTAGCACTAATGGCGTGGCCCCCACACTTGAAACCATACAATAAAAGCAGGCTCTACCAAAGCCCGAAACAAGTGGGCTTTCCGTGGCCAATCATGAATTTCTGCACGAAAACAATTGTTTTGCATTGCATAGAGTGCTCTCCATCCGGCCACCACCCGCTTGGTAATACTGCTTGTTCCCGAGTGTGTTCTTCTGAAATTCTACACCAAGATACTTGTAGCTATCTACAACTTCAACCCAGCGGCTATCATAGTGCATAGGGGGAACATTGTGGCGAGAAGATTGAACTACCAAAAAGCTTGGTCTTTTGCGATTAACACGAGACTGTGTTCTCCGCGAACTGTCGGCGAGCATGTAAATGTTCTTTGCATACTAGCAGCGGTATGTGCGAAGTGAAACATCATCGGCATACATAAGTTGCCTAATGATATAGTGTGCCAAATGTGGACCTCCGCGCCATGATTATCAAGCCATTCTTCCAATTGATCAATGTACAAGCCAAAAGTGTAGGAGATAAAGGGCAACCACAGTGAACTCCAATATTGCTAGTGATTTGAGTACGATCTTTGGAAATTTAGCAAAAACCCTTTCATAGAGCCGATAAACTGCATTTTGAAGATCTTGTGGAACCCCAAGTGCACATAAAGCGGCGCCAAAAAGCTTCGCGTGGTGCTTGTATCAAAAGCGGTAAAATCTACAAAGCATATATAGAGGTCTTGTTTCAAACTTGACTATGTTCAATAAGCATGCGCAATGTGAAAATATGGTCTATTGTAGAATGGCATGGACGAAAGCCTGCCTGTCCTCAAAGCCGCGACACCCGTATATTCTGCCCATGATGTCAAAACACTGCTTCTCCGGTAAAGACTGGCTAAGAGCTTTGAAAATATGGAACTTACCATGATCATGCGATAATTAGAAGGGTCATGCTTATCACCGCTTTGTAAATTAGTGCGACCTTCTTGTGACCCAAGTTTACGGCAAGCCTTCTTGCAAAGCTTGATTTAAAAGAGTAGTGATGATTGGAAGCAATAGCGGACCCCCATTTAAGCAGTTCAGCACAAACCTTGAAGATCGGGGAGACTTGCCATTAGATAGATGCCGCAATCCTTCTTTGACTTCCTCCTCTGTGAATTGAAGAATATCACCTACCAAAGGAGGCCTGAAATTAAGGACCCGGGGATGATCATATAAGTGGACCAATCGCTCATCCCATTCTTTGCATAGAAATATGTCCAAGGGGTAGGAGGTGGTCGATATAATATTTTTTGCCGGAAGGTCCGAGGTTCACGTGCTTGATAATTCAAACATTTGCTTCGGTGCTTTCGGCAACAAAGCGTGCCTTCTTGCGTTTCAAAACAGACTTATAATTATGAATGGCATTATGTCGCGTGTCTGGCTCAACTATCATTCGCAATTGTTTTTTTAAAAATGCGGTCTTCATCAAACCAGGCATTTCTAGGAAAGGATTTCCTACCAGCATGAGCAACACACCGTCGTCGTGTACCAAAGCAAGAGACGCAGTAAGTAAGCAAAGTATCGACAAATCTTGCATTACGCTCTTGAAGAGTTGGGTAATCAAAATACACAAGCCTTGAGGAGCTAATGTCTGTTCATATTCAAAAGATCTAGAATAAGTCAAAGCGAATCACGAGGGGCGAGAGCCTTCGGATAGCAATGGGTTGAAGAGGTGGAAGCTGCCACTTTAATGACAAATAAAGTGGATAGTGATCAATTTTATCTTCTCATCTCTATGCCTTGTGCCAATTCGAAAATCTGAAATGAGATCCAAGGCTTGCACTTGGGAAATGACATAATCAACAACACTAGTACCACCACCACCGCCTATCCTATCACGCATGTAATACCTTTAGAGTGTGGCCATTGCTCTAAGCCATTACAAAGTACCATCTCAAAGACTTCACACAACCGGATGAGCTCCCTTCCAAATGTTGAGACGGGTTTATTAGCATCGGCGATGAGCGTGGAAAGATCGTATCATTAGCGGACATCCATAAAGGGTCACGAACATCCTCAAGTATGAGTTGAGCAGCTTGCATTTCAGCAGTGCGAGCATTGAAATCACCAAGAAGAATAACATGCCCCAACTGTTTGAATTGGGCAATGTCATCATAAAGATCACCATAAGGATCAACTGCGGCGACATCATATTCATCATAAAAGGTGATGATGTAGGTGGGAAATAACGGCGGACAACAAAAATGGTATCATAAAAGGCGAAGAGCCAAGAATCACTGATGTACCTTTTGGCCCTTGGGTGGATTCTGAGCTCATCGCTAACGTTCTCATGATTGGTGCGCGCAGTGCGTGGTGATTCTTCTCCCAATGTGTTTTCTTTGCTTTGTTATGAAGTGTAGTAGTTCAAAGCAGGGTATAAGATTAAGATACTTGCTGAAGAAGAAATCAGGTGTATGACATCTGATGGCACCAATTTTGAATGGTTGAAAGGCTTAAAATGTGTTAGCCATAAAAGAAGTTCTTCATACTTAGATCTGAGTTGGAATATGTAAGTCTATAAACTATAGTTTCCCTCTTAATTGCAATAGATTGCAAACATGTCCAAATGATATTGTAAAGCAGAGTTTTGTGGACCACAAACATACCAGGTACTTGTGCTTACCATATTTTGTCTATTTGGAATCATAACAAAGTTTTTTGCTATGAAGTGACAGTTTTTTCTCATAGACATATGTTTGTATATTCATCTCGATTGAATAAGATTCTTATTTACTGAAGTCAGGTTGTGAGATGTCACATTAAATATTACTGTCATGAAATTTAAATACGGGACAGATATAAAAAGAATACAAGTTGATTGAACTTATGGCAAAAAATAAAGGTTTAACAACACCAGGAGAGTATGAAATTATGATATAATAACAAAAGAGCCTTGCTATAACCGGCTGATAAAAACTTCTAATGAAAGATGTAATATGGAGTAGTAAAGGTTAACATCTTGCAGATTAAATATATCTTTGTTAAAAGACCATTAGGAAAAGATAAGATATTCTAAAGGCCACATCTATTTAGGATGCTGAACCATTCAAAAGAAAAATGTACATAAATAGTGCATGGGTCATCATAACATAGGGTTACTATAGGGCACTTTATATAATAACTATCTTTTTTGAGCATGCATGACTAAGCTAGGAGTGCCTAAGCTTAGTTCAGAAATAGCCTCTACTCTACAAGGTAAAATGGTTCTTTAAACTCTTGTTTGCCATATGTTGGAAATCCATACTTAATGCTAGGAACCACTTGAACGTGCTATGTATTTGGACTTCCAAGGGAAGTTGCATTATTTAACATTTTGCATGACCTTTTTAATGCATGGTTGCCATGTGGCTTGCATGCATGCATTATTAGCATGAGATTGGTATTACTTGCAAGGAAATTGAAGTGCGTTGATAAAAGAGGGAGAATTGATGAAGGTTGAATGCGCATTTGGCAACCCAACATATTATTGGGTTAGTTGCCCCAATACAAAGAGCACAAAGGTATGTTTTTTACTTCCATGCTGCCCTATGGCTGATAACGATGAGGATATCACCCATATATTTTTCTTTGTTGCACCGTTTTATGGCCTTGAACTTTCACGTGCCCTAACAAGGCCATGAAGAGGTGCAAAGGTTACCATGCACCTTTTGTGTTGATCTTCCAAGGACAATCACGAGACTACCCTTTTGCAAAGCTTCGGTGTATTTTCTTCCTCTTGGCATCTTTGTGATTGCTTATAAGTTTAATCATGGGCCTTTTCTACTTGGATGCCACTGCTGCACCAGTAAACTGCTACTAGATGGTTGTACATCTAATCCATCCAGCTCGTCTATATCTTATATTGGCGATGGGCGCTTATTCTAAGAAGTTTTGTGAGTGCGATTGCGCAGCCGACAAAGTTATATTTGCATACAAGCAACAAGGGGCGGAGTTAGATGGCCCTAACCCGATGGCACATTATCGCAACCCACTTCTCAACCAGACTTTTTGCAAATCAAAGGCTACATTCAGTGTGCCGATTATTTTTTTACTTGGAGCATGCTTTTCAAATGACTTCTTATTAGATATACAATTATGTGAAACAAAACATATCCTTTGTGGCACATATGATCTGCAGATTTATTTTGTTAAATTTACATGGATTTGCATTTCGTTATTTAGCATGCAACATACACAAGGATAAGGCTTTGGTAGCTATATGATTTATAAAGTTTTCAGACTATTGCTACAAGGCATTATGCCTATGTTCATATTTTTCCTTGTGCATCACCAAATCAGTCATGTTCTTGTGAGTGTTATGTACTTTGTTGATTTAGCAATTCATCTTTTGCCTTCATGTAGCTCTATTAGTTGGTTTATGCCTCTTACGATAGGCTAAAAGTATATATTGCAAGTCAAATTTCTTGATCTTGCATTTTCCATTCTTCATTCCTATTTGGTACTCTTTATGTTTGATCAATTTCTACTAAGACATTAAGGTGAAAGGCGATAAAGCCGTGGTGTTCTATAACTTACACATCATCCCTTGTCAGTTACCAAGTTTATTGCTAATTTTGACATGGTTGGGTGCAGGTAACCAGAACTCCACCTCCTTGAATTTTTGTAGGATGTTACAATGCTGATTTTCAGATTAAGACCATGTTAATACATGGGTCTAAATATCGAGATAAGTATCTCTGTTTTTCTAACTTTCTAGAAGAATAAATTTTGAGCACAATGTTTACTTTTCTTATTCTGATAGTTGAAATCGCAGAACAAGGCAGCTTGAGAGTTTTGCCTGGTTGAGTATTCCAAAGAAATAGAAGATTGATGGCGATATCAAAAGACATGGAATAAACGATTGTTTTATATTATGTGGAAATGTCGATTTTTTGCTATTCTATTTTTTTTGCAAACATCTTTGTTGTTCCCTTTCGGGAACTTTGACATGGATCTTTGTTTCAAACGAGTTGGACACAAGGAAATGTTTTCTTTTTTAAGGTTTCACTGGAGTTTTCGTTCCAAGGTAGCACTTGGGCATTGGACACGAGTTTTGGAGTTTCATGTTTTTTCTAGTGAGATGTATAAAGATTTTTTCTTATTAATTCTCTTGTGTTCAAGGATCGATGTCTTTGTCATTGGACACTCATTTGGAAGTTCCATGTTTTTCATGATCACGTATGAAAGTTTATCTTGTTAATTCTCCTATGTGCTCAAAGGATCGATGTGCCGGTATGTGGCCTAAATGGTTACATGTACGGATGAATAAAATACCAAAGGGATTGATTTGCGGTATGTAGAGGTGGCTAGTATGGCTTTTGTCAAGGCTAGTGCTTTTTTTTTTTGATTGAAGGCATTGTATATAGTAATAATATAATATATGAGTACAAAAGATTATGTATCACGAGAATATATAAAGCTTGCATACAAAGAGTCATATTTTTAAACCAAAAATAGTGTCCATGAGAACATTAACCGTTCTGAAAAAATTCCATCATCCCTTGCTCACTTGTCTTCATCCTTTAGGCCTACACCTCTTGTAATAGAGCAAAAGGCCTGATATAAGCGGTTGCAATTCGAAACTTGGCGGATTGAAACGCCACACGTGATCCTTTAGCTTCAAAATCAAAGATCTTCTAACATCCAAATTCGGATACGGGAGCAGTCCACAATGACAATGATCTCCATGATACACCATAGGATTGGCTCCAAATTGATCCGACACATAGAATTAATCATGAGGTTGATTCGATCCCGTCAACTTCTTCTCCCAATAGTATGTTACACGAAAATACAGCGAAGAATTGGTAAGTTAATGAAACACTTCATAATCCAATGAATATCATATTTGGACTATTTGATCATAGTCGAGGGGCGGATGATTTCTTGGTAAAAAATGATTGCATTTCTTGCTTTCCACATCCTTCAAAGCGGAATATAAATCCTCCAATCCACAGGGGTTATGAAAAACAATATGTCAACCAAAGAAGTCTTAGAGGTTAATGATATTAAATTCATCGGCCCCGACCAACTCGGGACCCATTCGGACCAAAGGCAATTTTTGAAGAGATGATCTTCATCTTCACTTCCTGTAAACATCTTTCACCACGGTGAGAAGCGACCATATTTAACCTATATCTATTGGAATTGGTAGCCAAGGCCTTATGCCAAAATTTGCCAAATAAAAGCAATTTTTGAGATTAATGGGGACTTCCACTTGAATTTCAAATTAGCAGAGCACCTTACTATAGAAATATCCCATTTGGTGTGCACCTTACTATGGAAATATCCCCTTGTCAAATAATTATAAGCCATTTTGGCTTTATACCCAGGTTTACCATTTATATGCCACTGAATCTCCTGATTGTGCCAGACCCCCTGGCTGATACAAAGCTTGATTGATTGATAGAGCCTCTCATTTTCTTCATCCAAATCAGCTAAATCAGTATTGTGAAACTCAATAAATCTAGCATCATTAAACATATTAAAGTTATGAGTGATGCCCTTCTCTGTCCATTTCCTGCACTGAATAGGAAAGTTCATAGCAAGAATCAAAGAAGGATTCCAAAAGATGGATTGATCTCTTGACAGACCCTCCTTCCAATTATACATCCATGTAAACCTTCCGGGCTTTTATCCATTTTTAATAATCCCAAGAATGTTATCTGGGACTTTAAAATAAAAAACAGACTGTCGAGGGGCTGCATATTGACATTTATCAACCCAAAAGGTGCATTTGGATAAATAATACCTAATCAAGCTAGAAACATGATGATTGATTATGTTATGCCTGCTCTAAAATATATTTGGCAGCCGGGGCCAATCCACCTTCTCAATATCAAGGATACCCGGACCCCCATTAATCTTCTTCTTCATGCATTTCTTCATAGAAACGAGGGGATCAAGTTACGCTACTCCCTCCATTAGCAATAAATCTACCTAAAATACCTTGAAGCTTGGAAGTAACTTTCTTGGAGGCCATAAGGATAGACTACTGATACACATGAGAAGAAGAAATCACAGAATTGGCTAGAATAGCTCTCCCATTCTCAGATAAAAACTTACTGTTGAGCAAATCAGCTTTTCTATTGAACTTGTCAATGATATCATTCCAAAGCTCACTAGCATTAATTCTCAAAGCAAAAGGAATACCCAAAAATTTAGATTTAGTATTTGGAGAGATATACTCACAGCCAAGAGTTTGAGTAGTTCTCTGCCCAGTTACCTGATTACTTGCAATCAACTTTGACTTGGTAGGATTGATCTTACATCCAGAAGTGTTCCCAAAGCATTAGAGTCTTTTTGAGGTCAATTAAGGGCACATCAAAAATGATGCCCACATCCTCCTTAAAATACCCCCTTTTGGAAATGGGGGATTGACGAGCAAAGGACAATTTTTTGAGGAGAAGAGGATTTTAGTTCTATGTTAGAAAGTCTTGAGGGAGTAATAGGGGATTACAATTTATAATATGGGGGATTTTCTATAAAAATGAAGAATGGAGGATGAGGAGAAATGGGGTAGTTAGAGGTCTTGAGGGGATTGCAATTTAGAACATGGGGATTCCTTAAAAAAAAATGAAGAATGGGGGATGTGGAGAAACGGGGTAGTTAGGGTTAGTAGGGGTAATGAGGGAGTAATGGGGGGATTGCAATTTAGAACGTGGGGATTTTTAAAGAGATGAAGAATGGGGGATGTGGAGAAATGGGGTAGTCAGGGCTACTGGGGGTAATGAAGGAGTAATAGGAGGAATGCAATTTAGAATATGAGGATTTGTACTAAAAAAATAAAGAATGGGGGACGACGAGAAATGGGGTAACCAGGGTTAGTAGGGGTAATGAGAGAGCAATGGAGGATTGCAATTTACAATGGGGAATTGCAATTTAGAATGGGGGATAAGATTAGTAAGGGTAATGAGGGCCTAATGGGGGAATTGCAATTTAGAATGGGGGGATGAGGAGAATGGGGATGAGGAGAAATGGGGATTCACATGAAAAGGAAATGAAGGGAAGGGAGGATGAGGATTATATTTAAGTTAATATTTCAGTTATTCTTGCTTGAGAAAGGTGTTGCTTTAGATTGCCAATTTGAGAATACCACTAATATAACTAATAACATTTAAACCTTTGCAGTAATCTTATTAATACTTATTATACTAGTCAAAAGATTACATGTTGGTCCGTAAGTTAGCTCATACCAATGTCTCAACTTTCTCTGATGGAGGGAATGCTTTGTAAATTGAACCACAATTCTTACAAATAACATGCAATTCCCACTTAGATTTTGGATCAAAAATGGCTTCCCTCCTTCCATTTCGACCATGCCAATACTCATAAATCGTACCTTCCCCATGTATCTCTCTCTCTCCAAGCAACCTGCATATTTGTTTGAAATGTTGGACTCCTCCAAAGCGTCTTGATCAAATCCTCAAGTGGTAGCAATTCAAACTCAAGTTGTTTTTCATAAATGTGAACCATCCTCTTCAGCAAAGAAGGACATCCCAAGTCCTTAAGCATGGCATGCAACCTGAGCTTGAAATAGCATGTTAATTTTTCGAATCTTTAAGCTCATCAAATACTATACATTGAGAAAAAAAAAGAGTGAATATCTAAATTAGAGGAGATAAACTAGATAAAAATCTATAAGAATAAGAAGACTTCTTATTAATTAGATTTTTCTAACTTTAAAATCCTAATAGTATAAAAAAGTTCTCTTGTGGGTCCGAATCCAAGCCTCTGCCCGGTAGCCAGTGATCTTGCTCTATGAGAGAAATCAAAGCTGGTGGGTTAACCGGAGCTAACCCATGGGAATCTGTGATGGCTTGGAGCCATTGATATTGGTATATTGTTTGTTTCTTTTCTTTTCTTTTCTTTTCTTTTCCTTGCTTGCGAAACCATTGATGGATTGTTTTGCAGAGAATTGAATGGATTCATACCTTTGTGAGGAAGCTATGAGGCCTTGTGTTTACTCGAGTTGTGTTTTATGTGAATACCATTCTCAAAACCTCAATAGCCATAGCTGAACCTTAAACCGTGATGCCCTGTATCTTCTCCTTCACATCAAATTCATGGCTTATGATGAATCATCATGTCTCAGATCTATATTTGCTTCAAAATCGACCATGTTCCTTAAGGTCCGACTTCATTCCGACCTGTTCTGACCTCTCTTGGTCTTCCGACCTTTTTGTATTTCTCCTTTATTTCTTTTTTCATCCTCTTTAAGAATATTTGCTTTGTCATTTTATCAAAAGGCTCGTAGTTCAGTTGGTTAGTATCTTGGGTTGTTGTCTTGTAATTCTAGGTTCAAAAACTGTGATGCCACTGTATCTTCTCCTTCACATCAAATTCATGGCTTATGATGAATCATCGTGTCTCAGATCTATATTTGATCGACCATGTTCCTTAAGATCCGACTTCATTCCATTTGTTTAGACCTCTCTTGACCTTCCGACCTCTTTGTATTTCTGGGGATAGGTTACATGCGTATGAAACTATTTTTTTCAGGGCGTATAAAGTGCAAAAAATACGTATTTTTGGGAAAATCATTATTTTTGTATTTAATACTACGCCGTGGGAAAAAAAAGTTTGGCGTGGCGAAACCTTTCCTTTTAAACTGTGAACTTTCTTTGCGTAGCGAAGTCTAAGTTTTAAACACGCTTGAATCCCTCGCCGGGCTTTTCGGCGTAAAGCCCGAAAAGCCTTAATGTTAAACTTAGCGAAACTATTTTTCGGCGTAGCGAGATAAAAGGTTAAACTACGCGAAACTTTTTGTTAAAACGTAAGCCATTCTTTCACGTTTAAACTACGCGAAGGGCGGTTCGCGTAAAGCGGGGCGTTTTAAACTACGCAAGGTTTCTATATATATTTTGGCGTTTTTACGTTATTTCTGCGCAGAACAAGGTAAACCACCTGCGCCCTGCTCCACAACCTGTGCCCCTTTGCCTTTTTTTTTTCATTTTCCCTTAGTTTTTAGCCAAACCTAGGTAGTTTTCTGTTGTTTTTTTAATTGTAGGTCTAGGGTTCCTCCATGAGTGAGGCCCTTGCACATTGCCCCCTCCATTGAGGGGCCCGATGGCGGCGTCTCGACCTATGGTTGAATCGAGGCCCGATTTTTTTTAAGAAAAAAAAGAAAAGAAAATAAAATGCAATAGAAATAAAGGAAAAAAAATAATGAAATAGAAATAAAAATAAGAAAAAAAAATTTGGTTGCCTACCCTTTCATCGACAAAGGTAGTAGTTAGGGTAGAGAGTGATCCTTAGCTGGGTTAGAAGTTGAATTGATCCTTGGTCGAGGCGGTGACCCTTGCTGGCGTGCCACATTTAATTGTGCCATGCCGATGGTGGGTGTCATTGCTGATGTTGAGGATTGCTAGGGTCAACCTCCCATTTAGATGTATAGCCCTCTCCTGCGCGCTTGTTGGCTTCGGTCCTGCGGTGCTAAAGGGTGGGTGTTGTACTCTTATGGAAGGTCGGTCAGGAAGAATATTTAATGAGATATACCCTATTTTTAAAAGCGGTGTTGTTGGCGAAAGTCCATCACTAATATAGGGAGTGGCGTATATTTCATTAAATATTAAATTGACTTCGATAGGTGGTCTTATGCAATATGTTGAGTTGAGTCTTTGCCAACCTCGTGAGGGAGTTTCCCAATGGAGTCGATGTTGGATCGGATCATAAGTTAAACTTGTGGAAGAGAATGAGAAAAATGCATTGCATATAACCCGGAGCTGTCAAACTCGGTAGATAAACTATAGAGTGCCTATAACCCTCAACTTGGGCCCGAGTAGAGTGCCTAAAGCATCAAGCTTGAAACTTAGTAGTTTACTAAAATCTTAATGAACCATTTCAAGGCTTATTAACATTCACTAAAATTTTTTTTTTTTTTTCGGACTCTTAGGTGTTGATCTTTGCTTTGCTTTCTACGGTTGGCATATCGCTATCTATACCGCAGTTTCTTCTAAAGTTGCTATGAATCCACAAGAGTTAGGCGGGCTTAGACTACAAGTAGGAGAGCCTCACATGAGCCCTAGAGAAGGACCTAGGGTAGAAGCAGGCCCACATCAATGTAGAGGCCGAGCCCTCTACTAAGATGCAAAAGGAAAAGATCAAGACCCCAACAACCATGGTCCAACCTAAGACACTGCTTTAATGAATTGGCTTTGTGAGCGAATATGTCTTTGCCACCCCATCCCGAGTTAGAGTTGATTACCACAGAAGAAGGATGGCTAGACTTCCCTCGGGTCTCATGCGAGATCTTTGAAAGAGCTTTTGGGCCTCGAATGATAGACCTAGAACACGAAAAGATTGATTCTGAAAGGTATGCTTGGATAGATGGCAATGTATCCACAATCTTGGAAACATGATACATCACGGTAAGCAAATCTAACTAGTCCGCGCTTGAGAGAGTCTTTGAAAGATAAAGGTCAGGAATGGAACCACGGCTTGGACCAATCGAGCTTAGAAAGGAAACCCATCAACCCCCACCTAGTTAAGAAAGTGTTGGCCTGACTATTAGAGCCAAAGCGTCACAGTGAAACCGATAAAGAGTGGGAAGCAAGAAAAGGGCAGATGCAAGACTATATGGTTTTGCAATGGTGGATTACTCTCAAATAATCAACAAGACCAGAATTGGTTCGAGGGAACATATGGAGCGGTATTCAAATGCAATATCACGGGTTCTAGTTTTCTTAAAGGCGAACCCTATTGTGTTAAATTCCGAGAATGATGGCGTGCGGTTAGAATGCGGCCGGGCCTGATGTGATAGTAAAGGCCATGATGAAAAACATGAGGAATCACAAATGCGAGGTTAGACATGGGTCTATCATCTGTTTTGCATTGGCCCAGTACAACGGGGTTGGTAAAACAGGGGTTGATATTTCCCTCTTTTGGAATGGGGGTTCTTGTGCATCTCTTTTTGTGAATCATGGAGATAATGACTTTGCCGGGCATGCATTTAAGAGACTAGGGTATAAACCCTCTTGTCGAGTCGGCGTCCATAAGCGAGCAGCGAAAAAAGCAAGAGTTATATGTTGCTCAAAGAGTGGGTGATCTAACTATGTCATTTTTAAAGCGGCTTGCTTAAGCTTCATAAAGAGCACCATTTACACATGGACTTGCACCACGGCAATGTCTTGCTTCATTTTGAATTTGGGAAAGAGAGAGACTGCACGGACCCCGTGTTCTATATTGGTATATGTGACTGGAGAAGAACGGTTAATAGGCGAGCACTGTGGAAGTGAAGCGGTGGGCATACAAAAACATGGATGCCGCTGCCAAAAGGCAATTGAGAATGAAAGGCTTGCCTATCCTTACATGCCCACGATGATTTGTATTGGGGTCCAAACAAAGATGGAGCGAAGGCGATGAATGCAAAGGTAGACTTTGACCTCTTAGGGGCAGCCCTACTTTATTTATTACCTTGCTGATTTTGCCGCGCCAGCATTCTTTCTTGGAGACCATGGGTACCAATGAACAAACCCGGAGGTTTGGAACATGTGCGATTATTTGAAGCAACGCGTGGGAATCCCAATCTGAGACAAAGGCACGCAAGTTTGATCTGAACCAGCTCTTTGAACACCATCGGGAGCACCCGGAATTGCTCTCCAACACATTGCACAAGACCCCAAAGCGGAATCAGTTGGATTCCTCAAGTTGGGTCGGTGCCGGATTTACGACCAAAATTTGGACCAAGTCACGCTTAAGCGTGCCATTTATGAAGAGCTCTTTATGCGCAACCAAACCAAAAAATATTGATTGAGCAATTGCGAAAAATACTCTAATAAAACATCTTTGGCATTGCTATGTTTTATTTTTGTTGCACTTTTTATTTTTATAATTTGTAAGTCATATTGAGTTGTTGTTTATTTCACGCGGATTAACGTAAAAGCCTATTTCTTTGGAATACTATTGCACAACTTGTCTAGTGCCATGCCAAAAAAATGTCCCGAACAACCAGCGAGTTTAAATCTCGGTGGTAGGGAAAGATGTTGGTGAAAGGGACATGAGGGCGACTTACCGAGAGATGCCGTCCATTTTGAGAACTCGGGAGAAGGAGATGAGTTTGTATTCCCTTCCCTACCTCTGATTAATCGAGAGGTTAGGGCTGTTGATTCTGAAAGCGAGGAACATGCTAGGATGAATGAGTTGCGTCTTGAAAAGAGTTGTTGTTGGAGGTTGAGGGCAATGGCGTGGCCAAGAAACAAAGGTGTCACAATTCTGAGAGGTGCATGGAGTTGCATGTGACATGGGCCCAGTGTTACGCATGGAGCCGATTTTGGCGATATCGAGGCCAATTTAGGCGTAAAACGGTTTGATGGCGGCCAAGCGGGAGAGCGAGTAAGTATAAGGCATATGGATCGCAAGATCCCCGCAATCCAAGTGAAACTTTGGAGAGGTGGGTGCAAGTGAAAGGAACAATGATAAAAAACCCGAATTCGGGTGGACATTTGCCAAGCAAGTGTACTATGAGATTGTGAGAGGGGAGGTCATAAATTATGCCAGTGAGAAAGTGGAAACAAGGAAGCGGCGTGGTAGCGACAGAGAGTGAAGCTTAGGAGGATTTAAAGCGCTCTTGGTGATGAGCCCGTGACTATAACTTATTTGCTTCAAGATGCCATAAAACTTTTAGAGGTAGCGTCGGTTGAGCGGCCGGTGCGATGACGGATGAGGTAGATTTGAAGGCTCGGTTAGAGAATGAAAGAAGTGAAACCTCACTTTGTCGGGGAAAATGTCGCTAAAAGATCGTGCAAATGCTCATGACAAGATGGGCTGCGAAATTACTAGACACAAAGAATCGACTTGCACTTTGGGTAGGAAAATCACGGTGTTGAGAATAGACAATGACCATATGCACAAATATCAAGAGTTTTAGATTCTGTCCCCTTAGAGTCTCCAAGGAGCGGGGTATTTCATACCTCCTCCGAATACCTATATGATGATCCCGGTGGGATGATGTAAAGAATGGAGACTTTAGATATTGTCAAGTATGTCTTGAAAATCTCACCAAGTTGGTTGGTATGCCTTAGGGTGTGGACATAAATGCATTTGAGATGTTGTTGGATTGGATGATGGGCGGTAGGTTACATCCATCAAATGATGGATATATTATACGAGGCGCGAGATGTAATGCTCAACATAAATCACGCATGCCTCCTTGCCAGTATAGTTTGCTTTCAGGAGGGATGGAATGCTTCATCAGTTTCAAACACAACGTGAAATGGACCTTTGGATGGGGGTAGAAAGAACCGCGTGAAGGTGAAGAGGTACATTAATCGAGACCTGCCCCGCTCTGAGCCCAGTGATAGTAGTCTTGGTGTGGATCTGACGTTTACATTAACCCATGAGCTACTCTATTAATTTTTTTGATATTTTCCACGAGATCTCGGATGCACATGGAATGAACTAACGCTGGCGAGGATTTTTTGTCTAAATAACATTTTGGGGTTGGGTTCTTAGCCGCATTGAGTTGTTTGTGTTGTAGTTAAGTAAAGTAAGTATGTTAGTGATTTTGAACATCCTAATTAGGGACAGAT